>OX578282.1:18531605-19894105 GCA_951217055.1 Gerris lacustris
TTCTTAAAATCGCACAAGAGGGAACTGGTCAAAATTTTAATTTTATGAAAAAATGTCATTCGTTATAAAAAATTATATTTTTCAAAATAAGAAAGAAAATACAAAAAAAAAATCATTTAAATTTCACCCCCCCCCTCCCCCTACCTGCTTACCTCACTTTTAATAATAAATATGTTAATTCTAAAAATGTCTATTCAACAATCATTGTACTTAAAACGATTCCTAATTTTTTTTTTAATTTAAATTTTTCTTTTTATTTAAAGTGGGGTAAGCGGGGGGGGGGGTGGGGGGGGGGGGGGTGAAATACGATGATTATTTTTTTGTATATTCATTCTTATTTTGAAAAATATAATTTTTTATAACGAATGATATTTTTTCATAAAATTAACATTTAGACCAGTTCCCTCTTGTGCGATTTTAAGAAATCGTAATTTTTAGGAACAGGTTACATGGAACAAAATTTTAAATGCGATAAATCTTCATTTGAAGACAAGCAGGAGGGATGATCAAGAATGACTTTTTGTCGAAAAATGAAATTTTTAGGTCACTTAACGTATCGTCAAGTCGATCCTGGGACATACTGTATATATATATACAAAAAAAAAGCCCCCCCCTAAAGGCAACCCTGGCTACGCCCATGGCCATCCTTAAACCTATCCAACTTATGAAGGATCTTTTCGTTCTCTGATGGAAAAAGTTATTTGAGAACTACTAACTTCATCAGTTAAATACATTATAGAGCTTTAAAGCATAGCTACTTATTAGTATTTTACAGGGAAGTTGATTGTTATTTAGTGAAGAAAAGGTTGGCATTTAGCTCATTGGTAAAGTAGAATGGAATGCTTCAAACTCATAGCGAAGTACAAAGCTTGGTACGGGGGCGGACCGGACTTAGCGAGTTGCATACTTCCAAGCCAACAAACTAGGCCGACACCCCAACCCACAGACTTCAAACTGTACTTCTTCACAATAATACTTCCTTTGCGAACTTTGTTTTCCAAATAACAGTTTCTTAAAACCAACCACTTTAAAAACCACTGACCTCGGTGAAAAATATATACATAATGAAGCCGGAATTTTAAGTTTCATAAATCCCGTAAAGCTCATTTTCCGCATGGGATTTCATCATATATATATATATATATACATATATATATATATATATATATATATATATATATATATATATATATATATATATATATAAAGGAATAAAATTTGATTAGAACAGTACAGAAAAAAAGATTATAACACATATGACTATCAAAATCGATTATAAAATTTAAAATAGACGATAACAAATGCCACAAAGTTTCTTTTTCATTTGGAAAAATTTACATTTAAAAATAAGAATTTATAACTGTAAGTTCAAAGGTGAAAGGTGATCGATCATAATGAGAATGGATTTATATTATCATCAAACCCATTGCTCATAAACAATCTAAAATTCAAAAACTATTATAAGAAATTTATGTAAAGCGCGTATAAATCAAAATATATATATTTATCTGTACACAAAACCCAATTCTTCTTTAAAGGACACGGGTCGGAATTAGTCCATATTTCGGTAGGCCGTTTCGTTATTTATTTTATAACTGAATAAATTATATATTTATATATATATATATTGGGAGGCTTATTGCACAATTAATAATTATTATGTTGAAATACATCGGTTTGACGGCTAGAACCAAGGTGGAACCGTCAAGATATCGTGAATATTGACACTTCAAACACATTGCCTAGGTTCCAAACGTAGATAATCCCTAACGTAGATTCGAAACATCGAGATTTTTCAAAAGACCTATTGTAGGGACCATTTTAAATGCAACTGAAGCTTCTGATCTCTCTCATTAGTAGCAACTCCCTTGAGAACAGTCCCTTCAAAAGGTTCGAAATGTCAGGATTCAACATCGTGATTCCAAAGGAACCTATTGCAGGGATCATTTTAAAGGCAACTGGAAATTATAATCTCTCTCATTAGAAGCAACTCCCTTGAGAATAGTCTACTTCAAAAGGTTCGAAATGTCGATATTCGAAAAGGAACACATTGCAGAGATCATTTTAAAGGCAACTGAAGATTTTAATCTCATCAGTAGCAACTACCTCGAGAATATTCCCTTCAAAAGGTTCGAAATGTCAGGATTCACAAATTCATGACATCAAACGAACAACACCTATCATATGACTTTATTTCTATGATTATGATTCTCTTTCGAAATAGTAGCTAGCAATTATGTTTCTTTTGCTGTCCATACTTGAATGATTCATAATTTAATCTTTTGTTGCATCTTAACTTACACTACATTCCAGGGTCAAATCTGCAATAGGCAATGCCTCACGCACGAGTAAATCAAACCGTTTCTCAGTTTTCCCTTAGGCACTCCAAAGACTTCAATGCCTTAAACTGCTTCAGGCACTCAATAATCAATAATCTATGACTACTATTGATTACCCATGAACCAATCAAAAGGAATAAAAGATTAGTAATCAAGTTAATTTACTCAAGCTTTGTAATATCTGAAAATGTCTTTCATGGCAAATAAGATATGAATTAGCAACCGTTAAAATAATTAATTAGAATTAAATTAGTGAGTTACGGTTAAATAAAAACAACAGTTTAACCAACTAGTTTCGTAAAATTTATTTACATCAACAGTGTATATAGGTTATAAACAACCATATATATGTTATTCTTTCATAACCTTATTTTTATTTAATAATTGTCACCTAACCTACATGTTAATGTGACCTACATGTTGCTCTTCGTAAAATGCATCGAATATGTATGCATATTATATTTTTGCAATCTTACAAAAGAACATTGGACTTCCTTATTAAAATGCTCTACCAATTAGTGTGGCACATAGCTTCCTCGCGTTCTATTTTGAGTACTTTAATGATTTTATACTATTAAAACCTATTATTTAACATTTATTTATTTCTCCCCATTTTTTAAAACTGTCAAAATTGTTTTGATTTTATACAATAATTAAAGTATCAATTTTGCAAAATTTAAAATCTGCAGGCTACTTTCGACGAACCATCCAAATTTCATAAAAATCAGATAAGTGCTCTTGATGATTTATGTGTAAATAAATGTATCTTAGAGTATGTAAAGACAGACACGGAACCAAAAATGTTCCCTGATGTCTGAAGCGGATTTCTTTCTTGGAATTTTTGAAATCGAAGACATAAAATTTTTTTGTTCATCAGAACGGTCACATAGCTTTCGTTACCTTCGATAAGCTAGGAAGCAAAAATTACTTTTAAGATGCATTACTCTTAAATGCATCAATTGGTACTTCTTTTATACCAAATACAGGATTCGGAAGCCAGAGAAACAGGCATGCAAGCATTGGTATATATAACTCAATAGAGTAACCCAAATTTATTTGATAATTTACTAAACAACAACTAGTATTAAACGAGAAATCAAATTTTAAATAAATTTATTTATTTGCTATATTATTTATTATTATTATAATTATTATTTTTAAATTGCAACTATGCCTTTAACAACGAAATGGTCACAGGCAATCAATCACACCTCTCAGCTATGAATGAAGAATATTTATTTAATTAATTTAAAAAAATAGAACGTGAGACAACGTAAAATATTAAAAATATGGAGAGAATAAATTTATTACGAATACAATACATTAATAATACAAAGTAACATTAAAAGTCCTCTCCCAAAAATAAAAAAATAAAAAAAACAACAACTTTCAATTCTTCTATTAATTCGACAGAATATTTACAGCACACACACAGACCTTTTATATATATATATATATATATATATATATATATATATATATATATATATATATATATATATATATATATATATATATATATATATATATATATATATATATATATGCACATTATTTTTATATACTATATAATAAAATATTAATATTAAATCACGATCTGTTACGCGATTTATTTTTTAAACTTATAAAAAAGAAAAGGAAAAGGGGAAAAAAACAAACCGAGATAGCATTAAAGAGAAGAAATCCGAAACTGCACAGAGTGAAAGAACCATAAATTCAGTTCTAAACAGGCCCCAAAGAAATAATAACGTAAAAATAAAATATTAAAGCGTAGTAAAATTATGACGGGAAAGAGAATGTAAGAGTTATTGTTTTGGTTAAAAAAAATAATTACTTGGCAACAAGAAGCATGACTGTTAAATGTACCATTTTATATTATATATAAAAGGTTATAAAGTATAAATACAAACAAATTTTTCGAATAACAGTACCAGATTTTATATACATTGGATGAGGCATTAATTACAAAGTAAATACAATGTAAAATGGTATGAACACTCGACTAAATAACTAAGTAATAATAATTCAATTTATACTTTTTAACCCGGAGATATTCATCTTAACTCAAAAGCTACATTGTTTAGCATAACTGACCTTACTATAAATAAATAAGTAACTTGAGATAAACATTAAATACAAATAACTCAATTCAAGCTTAAAATATTTATCTTAACATGAAAGTTACGTTTAGGATAACTGACCATACTATAAAGAAATAAGTAACTTACGACAAACATTACATACAAATAATTGAATGCTTAAAATATTCATCTCAACATATTATGAACAATGCATACATAAAACTGAACTTTTGATACAGAAAATATAAGAGGTGTATAACACATTTTAGGCATTAAATTTTCATGGAGCGTTACTATAAAGAAACTAATAAATTATGAAAAAACATTAAATACTAATAATTCAATTAAAGCAAAAGATATTCATTTTAACATGAAAGTTACTTTGTTAAGGATAACTGACCTTACTATAAATAAATAAGTAACAATAAATATTAAATACAAATAATTCAATTAAAGCTTAAGATGTTCATCTAACACGCAAGTTACTTTGTTAAGGATAACTGACCCTACTATAAAGAAATAAGTAACAATAAATATTAAATACTAATAATTCAATTAAAGCTTAAGATGTTCATCTAACACTCAAGTTACTTTGTTAAGGATAACTGACCTTACTATAAAGAAATAAGTAACAATAAATATTAAATACTAATAATTCAATTAAAGCTTAAGATGTTCATCTAACACGCAAGTTACTTTGTTAAGGATAACTGACCTTACTATAAAGAAATAAGTAACAATAAATATTAAATACTAATAATTCAATTAAAGCTTAAGATGTTCATCTAACACACAAGTGGCTTGGTTTAGTATAAATAACCTTAGTATTGAGAAACAAGTAACTTACGATAAACATTAAATACTAATAACTCATTCCAAGCTTAAGATATTCACCTTAAAACGAAAGCTACTTTGTTTAGGATAACTGACCTTACTATAAAGAAATAAGTAACTAACGATAAACATTAAATACTAAAAATTCAATTTTAGCTTAAGATATTTACCTCAAAACATAAACTATACATAAGATAATCTGAACTTACGATAAAGAAAATAAAAGAGATATAAATAAGAACTTTTTGGGCAATAGATTTTTATGGAGCGTATCAAGGTTTTTTTTTTTTTAGAGAGAGATTGAATAAATCCAATAATACGTCCGGCTACTCTACTGATGTAGCGGAAAGTGGTTTGTGTACACACCATTACCACTATACTAGTCACTTTCTTGGAGGATCCAACCAGACAATGAACCGCTATTCAAAAGCGGAAGTGTCCAAGAAGTTTTTATACCTTCAAGTTCAATGGAAAACACCGTTCGATGTGGTTAGAGGACACTAGCCTGGCTTAATATGAGCTGGGATTCAAGAGAGCATCTTCATTCGCAAAAAACAAACTGAATACCATAAATTCAGTTTTAAACAGGCCCCAAAGAAATAATAACGTAAAAATAAAATATTAAAGAATAGTAAAATTATGACGTGAAAGAGAATATAAGAGTTATTGTTTTAATTAAAAAAAAAAAAAAATTACTTGGCAACAAGAAGCATGACTGTTAAATGTACCATATTATATTATATATAAAAGGTTATAAAGTATTAAGTATAAAGACAAACAAGTAATAGTTAATACAATAATGCAATAATAGCTAAAACAATTAATTATTTTTCACAGGAAAAACAAAATTTAAAAATGATTAAATTAAATAATCATGACAGAAATTAAAATAATTAAATTAAAATGACAGAAATCCGTTTCAGACATTTAGAGAACATTTTTGGTCCCGTGTCTGTCAGTCTGTCGCTCCATTTTGCGAACCATCTTAAAAACTACTTTTCCGATTTTAATTAAATTTAAATGGTAGGTCTAATGAGCCCATTGTTGGTCCCATATAAGTTTCAACTTTCAGCGTCTAAAATGAAGAATTAGATATTAATTAACCCTTTACACAACATATCCAGTTTATTTGGGCACAGCAATTTTGTATCCTGTTAATAAATGAAGTTACTGTGATCGTTTACTGGCCATTTCTTTCTATCTGAATGAAACACTCAAATATTATAGGAAAAACGAAGGTAATACCCATTAAAATTCCATTGCCGAATAAAGACATTAATTAAACAAATTTAGACACTATTTAAGAAAAATGTTAGCTCAAATGAATAAAGACAGACAAGTGTATAATATCATTAGATTTAAACGGGACATTAATTCAGCTAGGCAATAACGCGTTACAAATATGTATTGCGGGTCGGTGTGATTTCATTCTGTTAATAAAATTATTATTATTATGTTTTGTTTAAAAAAATTAAAATAATTCAGAAATGTACTGATTTTAGCATGATTTCCTCAAAACAGCTATTTAAGGTCATATTAACTATGCATCACCTCAAAAACTATTAATTGTAAAAAAAAGACAATTAGTTGTACTCTAAATATGTATAACATTTTAATATATTTAACAGTACGATGCAATGTAGAGAATAAACTCAAACTTTTTAAATTACCTATGTATTGACAGGACGCAGTTTAATTATAATATTACAATATACATGATTAAAAGAAGAATACAAGTAAAACAAATAATTAAATAATAAACTTTTTAATGTCTTTAATAACTTCAATTAAAAATTTGCATAAATTCAAGTTTATTCAGAACACCTTTTTATCTTGTAAATTATTTACAAATATGCAAATGTGCACAATAATATAGACTTATAAGTGAGAATATATATTTTTAATAGGTAGGTACATTTTGATATTCATGAATTTTATGAAGAAAACTCATGGTCAGAATCTTATCAGATTTATAAATTAAATTTACTTAAGCAGAAAATAGATTTAAACTATTTTTTTAATCAATATTTAATTAAATCAATTTTAGAAAAAACAATAATTTATGGAGAAAATCCCGTAAAAGGTTTTTTTTAAATCTGGTTTTCGTTAATTGTTTTGTGTAAGGTTGGTAAAAAAAAATTAATTAATATCAATCAAACCAATTAAAAAACTACGAGGGTATCAACAATTAATTTATAAAAAATGTGGTTAATAAAAGTAGGCAATAAATATTTATATTTAATGGAAAAAATTTAGAAAATATTTTGGGAATATGGAGGTGAGATTAAAATGAAGCCTCTGCAATGGTTGTAATAAGTAAATAAACGAAATTCAGCACACAGTCGCATCCTAATTTTGGAAATTTCACACTAAATATGTTCAAGATGGCGGTGAATATGGCGGTCAATATGGCGGACAACTAATCAATAAAGTTTTTAGTCAGCATGACATATTAAATATCGTGTTAAAGGTCTTGAAGATAAGGAAAAGAATATGTAACAAATACTACAAACTTTCCTTTCTTTGCCGGCATTTTTAAAACAAATATGGCCGCAATGGGGGTAGCATGTTACATACCATTTTAAAGATCTTTTAAGATAGTTTAGGACTATGTAAGTTTCTCCCAGCTAAATGTTTCATGTAGCCATATTGAAAACAAATATGGCCGGTTTGAAAGCAAACCTTATTTAAGTTCTTTATGCACAACAGCTCTAGTTAAACATTTCGTTTTATAAATAACTTTATTCTACTTTGCAATAATATTAAAGACAAATATTATTTTCAATGGTAATAACAGTTAAAACCAAAAAAAGGTTTCGAGTAATTCAGGAGTGTATAAGATTATCAACCACAAATATTCACTCAAAGAAAAAAATAATCTCTTATTTATAGGCCAAAAAGGTCCTTAAGTATGTGTTATGACCTAATCAAATTTAATGATGGTTTGAGATTTAATATCATTATCTTTATAAAGTGATAATGTGAAAAGAATCAACATTTAAACTGACATACTGACACATTTTCACTGAAACATTGTTTTAAGTGTTTAGACACTGGATATATCTGACCACTCTTCCTTTAAGTTTATTTTTAGAGGTTCCTACTTGATGTTTATCCTGCATCATATCCAAAGTCTCAGATTGCTTCGAGTCCGGTTTGTCGAACCGCAATTTTTTTCTTCTCCCTCTTCATTTTCTTCCCGCATTTTTTCGAAAGTTGTTTTCTTGATTGAAGACACCCGCGCGATTCTGTCCTACCCCCGTTTATTGAGATTGTATCTCAAACTACCATAGTGTATATTCATTATGACTTTTTTTATATAAATTAATAAATAGTGTGTTTATGAGATGTTATTTTATTATTATGCGTTTATAAGACAGTGTTGATAATGCTTTATACCTTTTTTGTAAAAAAAAATCATAATTTCTTCCTTGTATTTAATCCATATTTATGATAATCTATAACATATTATACAAATGATTCGCTATCATCTTCTTAATGACCGATAAATTTATAAATCTATAGGACAAATTTATATGATACTAAACCAGCGCTTTCCAACTTTGCAGTCGCTCAAAGTAAAACCGCGACATTTTTAAAAATTATTCAAATTATACAAATATAAATTTAAAAAAATACTTTAAAAAACCATAATTGTACATAAATAAGTTTAATGGGGTTTAATTTATTAATTTAATTTAATAAATTACGCGCATATATATATATATATATATATATATATATATATATATATATATATATATATATATATATATATATATATATATATATATATATATATATATATATATATTCATGAAAATAAAATAATGTTATTAGAAAAGGATAAAAACGAAATGTGCGTAAAAGGTTGATAAAAATAAAGCGACGAAATAATGGGTACTGAGCAAGTACCATTATACCACCTGAGAGTAATAAAACTTACTAGAAGCTTTAATATCTTTTCTTTTAACTTCCGACAAAGGGTCATCAGCCCGCATTATTCAGGAGTTATTGTAATTGTAAAGTTTAATATTCTCCTAACATTTATTAATAACTAGGCTTCACCAGGCGCTCCACGCGGGGCTCATGCTAGGTCTTAGTGGCTATATTTCCTATTATCATGTAGGCCTAGCAATTAAATGAAATACCTAAATAGTTTTGTTTTCAAAGCCATTATGGAATAGAATCTGGATTTTTTTTTTTTTTTTTTTCAAGATTAATTTAATCTCACAATAATCGTAAAAATGAGTACCGAAATATATTCTTAATCTACGCTTCAAGAACTTTCATCCTTCGTCCTTCATATAATATGAGTAAATTTTGTTATATTTTTTTATATATATATTAAAAGTTAAACATGATACATATTACAATATACCGTGCAAAAGTAAACAAAGCAAGTGATAAAATATATTAGTTTTAAAATTTTGTTGGTATTAATGTAAAAAAATCCATACTTTTTTTGGTAATGCTTTAGATTGTTACTCCCCTATTTATTTTTAGAATATAAGTGACTTTGACTAAATAACTATTAAGCTAAAGGGATGACTAGCCCAATGTACTTTAGGTCAAAGGAATATCACACTTCTGTTTTTACAAGGGAAGTAACAGTCTAAAGAAGAACATTCCATACACCTTCTTCAGATCGTTACTCCCCTCTGTTTTTTATAAGGGGAGTAACAATCTAAAGAAATGCCCTCTTTTTTTTATAAAATTGTAAATATCTTTGGTTCTACTCAATATTTTTCGATGAAACCAAGCCTACAACAACAAGCAATGCTCAATAGTATTAACATGGTTAATTTAATTTTTTTTAATTAGCCAACAGTATATTATCACCTACCAGATTGGTATAGAATTCAGGCTTTTGGGGCCATGTATAATGTATAACCCTGCAATACACCGGGTATGAGATGCAACACACGATATTCATAGTAAGGTCACGAAAATGTTGTGGAGAGGGAGAAATTTATAGGGATGCTGCATCAAAAGGGTTGGGAAAAGCTGATTCTAATCTATGGCTTTTCTTTATTAGCATATTATCGAGATAATATTATAAGGGAATTAATTCTAAAAATATGTAGCATAGGATACATTTTGTATCGTCTATAGTCTATAGTCTACATTATTTCCTTTTTATTTAAATAATAAACAAAATAAGTTGAATTGTATTAAAGGTAATTACACCCACCTACTTGTATTTGACACAGAAAGAAATAAAAAATAAAAACAATAAGTGTTCTTCTTACTAAAAAAAAAAATTGAAAGTAAAAAAAAGAAGGTCAAAAGATGTGTATTATGTATTTTCAAATTGACCGAGTTCTAATAAATGGTATCTATTAGTATAATGGATTATTTTTTAACTTGTGATACTTAACACCTTATGATTCAAACATTAGCCGACATAACACACCCATGTTCTATTGTGACAAAAACCCAACTTTAAAAGTTCAAAAGGGTCTATTTTCAAGGTAACATTTCTTAGTATAAATTTAAATATAATACTTAAAAGAAACTTTCACTTTAAAAAATGAGAGAACGCGAGAACTAATCGAGCATCATTTGAAATTCTTATCGTTATTTTATTCACCACTTTTAAAAATGACCAAGTTATAGATTTTTTTTTTTTAATAATAATAATAAGCTGTAATTATGTTAAAAAAAGAAGGAACAATGCTTCAGGTAACTTCACATTGTCATTATAAAGAAGAAAAAAATAATCGATAAGTATTTCTTTTGTTTTGAGGCACGTGTGTCTCGTAATTCAAAAGGGTAAAAAATTGACAATGACCTTGGATAGAAAATATTGAGCGGGTTAATTTAAATGTACATATAGATACGTATAAGGGCCGACATTTTAAGCACTTTAATAACTGATAAGTAGGGAAGATAAAAAAAAAAAATCTTACAAGAGGTAGTTGAAAAGAAAGGAACGTAAGGGGTATCGAATGTGTTAAGGCGATACCGATGAGTAGATGAGGGTATTTCTATTGTTCTCTAAAGTCTAGAGCCTTATAGAGAAGACAAGCCAAGTGTATTGTGTACACAGGATATCTAAACAAGTATGCACCTTATAGTCTTATGGTAATAGACTTAAACACTTAAGGAACAGTGGACATAATAGTACTAGTATTGATGGATGGACTTATATGCTAAGATGGCTTCAATAGAGTCGATAAATATATACGGTTAAAGCCTGTTAATGTGACTCACTCGTAACTTGACCGTATATGCTCATTTTCAAACGTCTTTCTAGGACGAGAAAACAACACTTAAAGGTGCTTTTGAGTTAAGTAAATAGCAAGATTCTTACGGAAATTTACTTACTGGTTGAGAATTAAAATCAAAGAATCCACTTGATTAATTTATTACAATAAAGTTCACACTTCAGTTCTCTTAAGCTGACACTTTAGGTTGTAATACGGGTATAACGATTTACACAGTAAAAATTTTAGGACCCAAGTGATTAATTGTTGCCAAATATAATAAATACCAAATACAATACATAAAACCTACAAATAAAAACGCTATAGCTTAAAATAGGAGAAAAAGCCTCTTCACAGAAAAATATATTAAATATATTATTTTAGAATGAGGGTAAATAATTATGACTGAGCCTTATTATTAATTATTATATTATTTTAATATTAATTAATATACTATTAACTAGAAAACTATTTGAATTTAATTTTCTTGGAGTTTCTAATTTTTTTTTTTTTCTTTTTTTTTAAATGAATAATTAATAAGGGTCTGTATGCCAAGTTTTAAGCTCTAAAGATTTTGATGACAGACGACAGGCATAAAGAAACAAAAAAAGTGAAGTTAATATAAAGGATTTAAAAACTTCCAGCATATAATATTAAGATTAATAAAAACATATTGTAGATTCTATTCATCAGTTGTAGCTATGTGTCCCAAGTTTAGACTATCTTTCAAAACAACAAAAACAAATTAAAAAAAAAGTTTAAATCACTCATTGTGAAATTTCATAAACAAATAATTAATTCGGTTAGGTTTTAGACAATACTAATTCTAATTGGTCATAATTATTAACCAATTATAAGTTCAAAACAGGTTTGTGTTTTTTTTTACAAAATATATTTTTTTAAGCAATTTAAATAGTTAACGGGTCAAAATTGACACCCATTGTGGTTTATTTACAATATCTTAGAAAAAAAAAAATATAATTAGCAACAATATAACATTAAATTACGCTATTGATGAAATTATAGTGCATTACGCGTCGAGTACGGAAAGTAGCATTTTGCATGCGAGTGTGGAGTTGGCACCCGAGCGATAGCGAGGGTAGTAAAACCATATGAGCAAAGCAAAATGCTGTTTTCGCACGAGTTGCGAACCGTACTTTATCTACGAATGTTGGATTTTAATAATATATACAGAAAAAAAAAAAATTATTAAACTTTCTGTATGTAATTTCGTATTTCTCTTTTGATAAAAATGACATTAATTCATTAGTTTGTGCCGAATTAATTATTTCGGGAGGCGTATTATTCTCCTCATTTTTGTCATAATTACTTAAATCACTTATTGTTTTTCACTAAAAACTCGATATAAACTGTTACTTTAATTAAACAAATAGCAAATTAGTTTTTTTAGGTGTAAACAAACTCAAAAAAAAATAATCACTTTCTACTAATCTAAACAGAGGTACAATCAGTTTAGTTTTACAATATTTTGAGTTACAATCAATTCTAATATTTAATTTCCGATTAAAATTTTTCATAACATGTGACCAAATAATGGGTTTTTAGGAAATTTTGACGAGAATCAGACGATTCATTAAATTCTAAATTTATTTTTAAAGATTTTAACAATCCAAGTGTAGTGTGATCTTCTAGTCAGTCAGGTCAGTAAGAAATTAAATAGTTGTAAATTGTTAATGTCCAATTAGTGTAAAGATTTGTAATTTGTTAATGCCTGTATAGTAATTTTTATGTTAATAAATTGGTTCTAGCTTGAGAATGACCGAAGAAGGGGTCGAAATATCGCTAAAGAGTGCATTTTCATTTGTTTCCTTAAGACCCAGCAACTAGTAAAGTGAACAAACAACTAAAGGAACCAACTCTCTACTTACTAGAGGTACAATGTTTATATTTCGTATCAATCGTAGATAAAAGTAATTAAATTAGTTTGATATTGTAATGTTAGAATTTAGGTAGTGAACTATACATATATCCTCGTCACTATTTCATTGAATAATATTTTAAGTATAAATAAAAAAAGTAGGCACAACAAAAAAAAAAAAAAAAAATACCAGGGTCGCAATAAAGAAAAAAAAGTTAAAACAATTGAATTTTTGTTGTTTTTTCCTTTTCCTAATATTAATAACTGTTCCTTAATAATAGGAAGACATGACCTTGTTTCTTTTTTTTTGTTTTTGTTTTTCCCCTAAAAAAACACGTATAAAACAGAAAAAGTTAGAATGACGTATTCAAAAAGTCTTAACACACCCTGAGAATCACCTTCTCCTTCATACGCATTGTAACAATGCGAAAAGGAAACGTTTTATGTTCACAGACCAAAAATAAACAGCTGCTTCAGAAGGTTACAAACACTCAATTATTAAAAAAATAAAGAGGCTACTGCTTGAAAAAAGACATTATAAAAGATGCGTGAAAAATTAGCAACAAAAAATACATACATATATATATATATATATATATATATATATATATATATATATATATATATATATATATATATATATATATATATATATATATATATATATATATATATATATATACATATATATATATATGTATATATATTATATATATAAATATATAATAAGAGTGGTCATGAGAATCTAATTTTTGGTATATAAATTTATTTATGTTTTTACACAATGATTCGACCTTCGGTAAAAAGGAAAACCTAACGTACGTAACGTATAAACAAACCATGAGTGGACCTTGGGAAAAATAATAATTAAGTTAGTAGTATCATGAAATAATTTGAATGAATAATGTAAGGTAGTAAATACGTGTATGTTTCAAAATGGTCAGAACCGTTTTTCGAGAAATAATCTATTTTCAGGTCTCGGAACTTTCCTTACCAAATACATAAATCCAAAATGACGGCATATATTAAGTTGAAATATGGAGGAATTATTTATCGAATATAAAGGTATAATTGATACGAATTTCAACTCAATCAGCGAAATATTTCCGAAATTATTTACAGTTAGTTTCAAAGATCAAAAGTCAATATGTTCAAAATGGTGGCAAATATCAAAACTATATTTAGTGGAAATGTTTGTCTTATAAAGAGGTATGCTTGGTGCAAATTTCAGCTCAATAGGCCAATTTTTCGACTTTTTAAATTTTAGTCTCAGCAAAATGGGTTAACGACGTCACAACTTTATGATTTTTCCGGGCGGCACAAGTACCAATTTAGTTTTAACTCTCTAGCTTAAAAACTGTGAGAGTAATGCGTGACACAGACAGACTTCCAGCAAAAATCCACTCAAATCGTGTTAAAACCACACTAAATGGATAATTCTGTTGAAATCTCGAAATCGAATTTTTTGGGTGAAATACACAACAAATATAATAATAATAATATAATAATATATAATATCGCTATATAATAAAACTAATTTAATCAACAATTAATGTGCACTTAAAACAATAAACATTTGAGAGGAATAACTAATTACTACATATTAGGATGTTGAAAATTTTACCAATTTCAATATTTTTCATCGTTAGTTCAATATAATTATGACTATTCAAAGAGGAAGTTAAGATATAACTTAAAATAATAGACTTCCTTAATAAGGTTTTTATCATAAGAAATAATTAAATTCAGAACCAAGAAGAAATAAAATTAACTAGTAAATAAGTTTATTAAATTCATATCTTCATGGAATGCTGCTAATTTGAAACTAGACAACATTTCAACATTTGAAAACAGCAAAATAAATTAAATTAACTGTGAAACAAAACGTTAGAAAAGTAAAAATAAAAAACCCACATAACATAAAATATGTTTTAATTAAAAACAAATTCTTCCAGTTATTAGTTGATTGGAGTTTTATAGTGCTGGTGAGGACGGCAAGCCTCGATAACAACTATTCCCTTCATAAACCAAAACCGGTTATACAAGAAACCATCTTTCTAGATTACTCCACTATTTCTCTGTTGTTGTTTTTTTTCCCTTTCCTCATCTTTAAGATGTTTATTTGAAACTGGTATATACTAAACAACAAGTCTTATAATCATTTTTTTTAACTTCATAATAGTTTGGATCCACCTTAAAACTGTAGTTTTTTGATGTTATGTTCTCGATTTTTTGTGAGGGAAGGTGAAACGGAGTGGTTTTTATGACTAATATTTTTTTGAGGGTAAACAATTTTACTTTTTATTCATGGATAAAACAAGTTTTATTTGAAGTTGTTTTAAAAAACGATTTCGAAGCGTTTATTTGGTTTAAATAGTGATTTGTTTAGTGTAAGAACACGATATAAAGCTTAGTACACCACACTAGGCAACAAAATGGCACAAAACTTCTTTAAAAATACTTTTATATACTATTTATGTATAATATGAAAAAGTAAAAATGTCATTACTGGTGTTCAAGTGTCCTGAAATGTCATAACATAGTTACTTTCTTAGATTGTTACTCCCCAACGTTTTTTTTTTTAAATATAAATGGACATAACTATTTATACATTCCTTAGTTTAAATAACTATTATGACAAAGGGATGTTTAGTCCAATGTACTTTGGGACCAAGGAATATCACACTTCCGTTTTTATAAGGGGAGTTACAGTCTAAAGAAGAACATTCTGTACACCTCCTTTAGTTGTTTGTAACTCCCCTGATTTTTTTTTTATAAGGGGAGTAACAGACTAAAGAAGAACATTCCGTACACATTCTTTAGATTGTTACTTCCTGCTGTTTTTAATAAGGGGAGTTACAATCTAAAGAAGTGCCTTAATATTAAGGTTTCCAACTATTAACTATGAAGAACTATTAAGAAGAAGAATACCATCCAATTTTATATTATTCCTAAATTTGGTGCAGTAAAAATGTTCCAACTTTAATATGCTTCATATTTCAGATGTAGCTTACAATTAGAACACGAAAGAAACGCGTTCCAACATTTTATACTATCTTCAGTGTTAAATGTGTTAACATCATCTTCAATTTCATTCATTCATTCATCACGAGTGTTTATAGTTTATATCATCTTCAGTGTTAAATGTGTTAACATCATCTTCAATTTCATTCATTCATTCATCACGAGTGTTTATAGTTTATATCATCTTCAGTGTTAAATGTGTTAACATCATCTTCAATTTCATTCATTCATTCATCACGAGTGTTTATAGTTTATATCATCTTCAGTGTTAAATGTGTTAACATCATCTTCAATTTCATTCATTCATTCATCACGAGTGTTTATAGTTTATATCATCTACAGTGTTAAATGTGTTAACATCATCTTCAATTTCATTCATTCATTCATCACGAGTGTTTATAGTTTATATCATCTTCAGTGTTAAATGTGTTAACATCATCTTCAATTTCATTCATTCATCACGAGTGTTTATAGTTTATATCATCTACAGTGTTAAATGTGTTAACATCATCTTTAATTTCATGCATTCATTCATCACGAGTGTTTATAGTTAATATCATCTTCAGTGTTAAATGTGTTAACATCATCTTCAATTTCATTCATTCATTCATCACGAGTGTTTATAGTTTATATCATCTAAAGTGTTAAATGTGTTAACATCGTCTTCAATTTCATTCATTCATTCATCACGAGTGTTTATAGTTTATATCATCTTCAGTGTTAAATGTGTTAACATCATCTTCAATTTCATTCATTCATTCATCACGAGTGTTTATAGTTTATATCATCTTCAGTGTTAAATGTGTTAACATCATCTTCAATTTCATTCATTCATCACGAGTGTTTATAGTTTATATCATCTACAGTGTTAAATGTGTTAACATCATCTTTAATTTCATGCATTCATTCATCACGAGTGTTTATAGTTAATATCATCTTCAGTGTTAAATGTGTTAACATCGTCTTCAATTTCATTCATTCATTCATCACGAGTGTTTATAGTTTATATCATCTTCAGTGTTAAATGTGTTAACATCATCTTCAATTTCATGCATTCATTCATCACGAGTGTTTATAGTTAATATCATCTTCAGTGTTAAATGTGTTAACATCATCTTCAATTTCATTCATTCATTCATTCATCATGAATGTTTATATCATCTTCAGTGTTTATTATAATACAAAAAACTGGTGATAATATTGATTTATTACTTTCTACTAACCTCTCTAGTCATAATAATTATGAAGTAGTATCACAAAAAATCAGTCAAGACAACCAATCAGAGTTATTTAGGACTGAGGCAACGTAATTAAAATGTTGTCTTTCCTCAATAAAATTTGTTAATGATTATGGAAATGTCCACTGTTTATTTTCTTCCAACATTTCTAACCATGCAATTAATTAAAATCTTTACGAATGGAGTAATAGGTACTTAGGATGTGAAGTTGAACTACCGATTATTCATTGCGCAATTATTATACTGATTACGTTTTATTGCAATTAAGTAAAATGAAGAGATACATTTTTTTTTTAAAAAAATAATAATAACATACTAGTGAATAATATCCTATTCAACTTAGTATTGAATAATATTAATTCACAGCACATTCACCTCATATCCACACAACTTCATCACATTTAAAAGAATTACAAGATAAAAAGAACTTTTTATATCTACGTTTTTATATTTTCTGTCATAAATCATAAATTTGAAACCCGTCAAAATGAATATTATAAACATGGGATATGTCAAAACAAATAAGATAACTTGCGGATATTTTCGGAACTAACTTTCCATACAGCAAAATTTGCTAAAACGAATTGAATTCTGCTGAAAGATGGCTAAAAGTATTAAAATAATGCATTGTCATCGTGTTCTGAGCTGGTCTTAAAGTTTCAAATGTCTAGCTACTCGGTAAGTTAGTTAAACGTCGATTGCAAGATTTGTACTGGACAAACAAACAAATAAACAAACAAGATAGCAAGCTAATAAAAACGTAGTAAAATAATATTTAATTATCATTATTATAATCAAAGTAAGTTGAGAGAAAGCTCCAAACAAGATTAAGTAATAACTAACTTAAACTGTTATGTAGAAGTAACTTAAAAATAAATATACATTCTAAATAAGATTAACTGGCTTTATACTAAAAGTTAATTCGGAAGGCAATTTTTTTGAATAAATATGTAATTATATCCAGTTAAGAAAAGTGGTATAGCTTCTAAATCTTTAAAATTATAAATCTTTTACGATTACTCTCAACTAAATTACAGTCAAAAATTAAAGTTTATTTGAATAACTCAATTTATAAAAATAAGTAACGAAATAATTGGAAGAACCTGATAAAACTTGAAAACGCTTTTTAATTTTTACATAAATATTATGTTTTTCAAGAAAATGATCTAGTTTTTTAAAGAAGTTAAACGGGTAATAAAAAAAAATTGTAAGGAATAGAATTTAATTTGGTATCTCTATTCTAGCTATTTCTTTACCGAATAAGGAGAAGCTAATATAAGGTTAATAAAAATAAAAAGGTAAACTCATATATTATTTTAACAGTGAAATCAAGCAGTTTAGAAGCACCTACTTCAAATCGAAAAGTTAGACACAGTTCCTTTCAATTAATTAAATTTTGTTTTACCTACAAACAGTATAGATTACCTCCTTGTAATTATATTCTTAGACATACTTTAAGAATTAAAAAAAAATCCATACATTCAGGAGCTTATATTATGATACTTTCAACTACGAACAAGAAAGTTTATCAGTTAAATTTATTGTAATAACGTTTCTTTTTAATTAACTAAGTAAATAAATCGTAAATTATTAAATATCGATAACGGTTCTTTTTTAAATAGTATATTAATTAAAGAATAGTCAGTATTGGCGTAATCGGAAACCCACAAACTCACTAATAGCCTAGCTTTTGCTCACGTATTCGATTTCGAAAGATTTTTTTTTTTAAACTTAGAAAGTGAAAACAAATTCTGAGGATGGCAATAATTTTTAAAGGCGAGAGTTCTGTTTTTTTTTAAATGTAGTACTTCAGGGCAAGAAGTTTTTTTTTATCTTAGAAGTTTTACTCCAGTAGAGTAGATCTTAACGTAAAGATAGTGGGTAAAGTAGTAAGACAAATCTATCTTTACTGAAAACAAAAGACAACAATGCATTTGGTTCTCACCAAGTAGAAGCGGATCTATGACTGTATACTATTACTACAAACATTGTAAACTACAAGTACTGTTATTATGTCATTCAAACTTCAGAAAACATCGAAAACAATGCAAGGACAGTTAATATAAAGATAATTATTACTATCCACTATCATACATAGATGAATTATAAGATAATAATCTACTCTTACCTTATATCTCTTATAGACATGTAATTTATAAAACTACTAATTACAAATACATAATATTGACACATAAAACAAGTTAAATGGGGGTATAATTTTCGTGAGAAGTAACTCAATTGGAAATCTGTGATTCGAGATATAAAATCAGCTACATTTTTGCTAAAAATCCTACATCATTATTATATTGTAATCAAGCAAAATGCTTTGCCAATGATTCTTTATAGAAAATAGTCTGCCAACATGAGAGGCAAATAGCTTCCTCGCGTCCAATAACGTACTTAAATAATGTTAAGCGCGTTTGAATTTGTTACTCGAATAAAAGTATTAGTTGAGCAAAATTGAATGTAAGCAGACGCGACGGTTCAAAATAATGTGGATAACTCTAATGATTGCTTTTAAAGGTATAGGTGTTAAAGGTCGATCAAGTAATGATGGAAATCTGATGAGTACTTTTAAAGATATAGGTGTTAAAGGTTGATCAAGAAGTGATGGAAATCTGAGGAGTACTTTTAAAGATATAGGTGTTAAAGGTTGATCAAGAAGTGATGGAAGTCTGAGGAGTACTTTTAGAGATATAGGTGATAAAGGTCGATCAAGAAGTGATGGAAATCTGATGAGTACTTTTAGAGATATAGGTGTTAAAGGTCGATCAAGAAGTGATGGAAATCTGAGGAGTACTTTTAGAGATATAGGTGTTAAAGGTCGATCAAGAAGTGATGGAAATCTGAGGAGTACTTTTAAAGATATAGGTGTTAAAGAAATGAAATCTGAGGAGTGCGCCAGTGTTGTTTTTGTGTCATGGATAGTCAGCTTTTAATAACATAGACCACTGTGTTGTAAATATGAATACGATGTACGGAAGGTTTGCCGAGTCCAGGTTATAAAAGCTAATTCTTGCTCTTTTTTTGAATGTAAACAAACCTTTCAAGTTCCGAGTATGTTGATCTAATCATTTATATAAATGTGTAATTTAAAGACTGATAAAAAGTGTTACAAAGCACACTGTCACTGTAAATTTACTTAGAAAATTCAATTATTATTTTGATAGGAAAAAAACTCATTGTTCTTTTGATTTTATTACATTTATTTTTGAGAACTTCTATATTGGGTTTATATTTTAATTAATTGTCATGGAGAGCTCATTAATTTAATATTAAATATTAGCACCAGACTGCCCGATTATAAAAGAATCTAAGTTTACAGTTTTTCCCGAGTGACCACTTCTTATTGGTCGACCTTAAATTAAAAAAAATAAAATTAAAAAAAATAAAAATAAAATAAATAAAGAAATGTACACATGTGGAAGAGAAACTAATTAGCGCAGAAGATTGAAAATTAAATGGAATCAACAATGGTATAATTATGACCTACCACCCAAATGTCAATAAAATAGGACGAGCAGTTCTTAAGATATTTTGGTTTGCAACAAATTGTGACCAGACCGACAGACAGACACGGAACTAAAAATGTTCTATGATGTCTAGAACAGATTTCTATCTTGTAATCTGAGTATCTGAGACATTTCTATCTTGGAATCTGAGACATTTCTATCTTGTAATCTGAGACATTTCTATCTTGGAATCTGAGACATTTCTATCTTGTAATCTGAGACATTTCTATCTTGGAATCTGAGACATTTCTATCTTGGAATTGAGAAATTTCTATCTTGTAATCTGAGACATTACTATCTTATAATCTGAGACATTTCTATCTTGGAATCTGAGACATTTCTATCTTGGAATCTAAGACATTTCTATCTTGGAATCTGAGACATTTCTATGTTGGAATTTGAATTCTGAGACTTAAAATGTTGTTCTTCAGAACGATCACATACCTTGTTGTACCTTCGGTAAGCTCTGAAGTAAAAGTTTAAAAAAAAAAAAAAAAAATTATTTGTGGCGCAACGTTCTAGGGTTGGCTAGTACCTGAGAAACTGCTTGGCTTATTCAGCTATGTATTGTAAAAATGTATAAAAACGGGGTCAGTTATCAAATTAATAACATTAATGAGCAAAACATGTTTGAGCAAATCGGACAAACTTAATGCTTTAATTTCAAATGTATGATAACTACATTCATATAAAAAAAGTTATAAAAAAAATAACCCTTCTTTTATCCCACTGATACTATGCCATTAAGGTTAAGACTAATTCCTTACCATTTGACATTCAAACTAGTAAATAGAACAGAACATTTCAAAAGATATATTATGCAAAATATAGTTCATTTGATCTTTTAAAATCTTTACTATCTTAAGACCTCGAACAGCTTAATGATAGTGTTCAAACAGACGAACATTTTTCTTCACAATAATCAGTCGAATAGAAACAAATCTATGATAATAGCCGGTAAACTAAATTTAAATGATATGCTAAAAACACCCATTATCTTGTCTAATTAGTCAAATCAAAAGGACAACAAAAAGACACAGTGGATTTGAATAATGAAAAAAAAACCTTCATGAATAATTCAAAATAAACAAATTCGAAATACAATCCAAATTTTTTTTTTTCTTTTACTTTCATTCTAACGATGGTATAGAATGTATAAGGATGGACTTTCGCCAAAGGTTGAAAAAAACAAAAAAAAAAACACAGTTACTAATAGGTTCAAATAGCCGGATGAAAGGGAGATAAAAAAAAAGTCGAAGCTTTCGCTCGCTCTTCAGTAGATAGAAGGGGGGAAAAAAAGTCAAGGAGTCGATTCAAAGAAAAGGATTGGCACTGGATGAAATCGGCGTATGAATGAATACCAATCTATGAGAGGCATACAACGAGTTTCATTCAAATCCAACAACGGACTCAACTACTTCATATATATGTAGATATAAGAAGCTTTCACTAAACCACAAGAATATAGAATACTACTTAAATAAACCTGATATATAACAAATCATTTTCAAATAATATCACATTGAAACTGAAAGTTACCATTATTTCCTGCAGGAAGCACTTGGATGCTGGTTTATGGTTGTTATAGTCATATGATCTTCTTCGTTTTATTTTATTATTTGTCTCTTTCATATCTTCTTTTGGCACTTCTTTACTTTAGCACCCCCCTAGTTCTTAACAGTAATCTGCCCTACAAATGTCTAAAAAGGATTGTGTGTTTGTCTCCCCAAGACATTGAGACAACTGGGACAGTTTTATTACGCTATTATAAGATTGAGTCTCATGATTTGTATAAGAGTAACTCTCTATGTTCATAATTATTACAGAACTCTTTATGTTCATAATTATTACAGAACTCTCTATGTTCATAATTATTACAGAACTCTCTATGTTCATAATTATTACAGAACTCTCTATGTTCATAATTATTACAGAACTCTCTATGTTCATAATTATTACAGAACTCTCTATGTTCATAATTATTACAGAACTCTCTATGTTCATAATTATTACAGAACTCTCTATGTTCATAATTATTACAGAACTCTCTATGTTCATAATTATTACAGAACTCTCTATGTTCATAATTATTACAGAACTCTCTATGTTCATAATTATTACAGAACTCTCTATGTTCATAATTATTACAGAACTCTCTATGTTCATAATTATTACAGAACTCTCTATGTTCATAATTATTACAGAACTCTCTATGTTCATAATTATTACAGAACTCTCTATGTTCATAATTATTACAGAACTCTCTATGTTCATAATTATTACAGAACTCTCTATGTTCATAATTATTACAGAACTCTCTATGTTCATAATTATTACAGAACTCTCTATGTTCATAATTATTACAGAACTCTCTATGTTCATAATTATTACAGAACTCTCTATGTTCATAATTATTACAGAACTCTCTATGTTCATAATTATTACAGAACTCTCTATGTTCATAATTATTACAGAACTCTCTATGTTCATAATTATTACAGAACTCTCTATGTTCATAATTATTACAGAACTCTCTATGTTCATAATTATTACAGAACTCTCTATGTTCATAATTATTACAGAACTCTCTATGTTCATTACGTTAAGGAATATATACTACTCTGTATATGTTCCTTAGTCAATATCTATTAAGACAAAGGGATATAAAAATCATAGAAACAGGAGATGCAAAGTGCTATAAAGTTTTCATAAAACAACAGGTGGTTGTTTACATTTTGGTTTCAATTTTAGCTGGGACAAACTATTTGAATAAATAAATAAAGTTATTTATTCAAAATAAATAATAAATGTGCCCCAAGTTGGCATACTTTTGGTTACTTTTCTTGAAATAAAACAAGCCTAATAACCAAGATTACTTATTAGATTAGGTAAGTTTCTAAAATCTATATAAAGTGAAGAATTTGTGATGAAAGTTTTTTTAAAAAATAATCACTCACCAGATGGCCAGATACAAATATTGTATTAAGGAGAACATACCTGAAACAAAAAAAAAATAATTAAATCATTAAAGGACGTCAAGAAATAAGTAATTAATTAAAATAATATATTTTATAATTAGAAACACTAAATTTGTGATTAAAACATATTAATTGATCAATCTACCAAAACCTGACATTCTTATTGACAAATAACAACAATTATTTGTATAATTTCATTTTATTACCTTAGTAGGAAAAAAATATATGTATTTGATTAAAGAAATAAATTTGTTCATGCCCAACCTCTAAATTGCAAAATCTAAAAGAGTTAGGATATTAGGAAACATGACAGGTTTCTTATATCTCCTATTCAAAAGAATTTCTCGTGAAATGTTCATAATTATTTAAATGATCTGGTTTGACAGTTGCATAATGATATAAGGCAACGAAATCTCCTTGAGATAAAACTGAATCAAAATCTGATTAATTCGGTTTTTTATTTTTTTTAGAAAAAAACAACTAAATATAGGCTATTTCTTAATAAAGATTAAATCAGGTTTTGTTCTCAGTGCTGTAATCTATTAAATTTATAATATTTTTTGTACATATGATTGTGTTTAGTTAGAAATAAAAGTAGGATACATAAAAATAAAAAAAATATTAATCTGACCTTACGCTCTATGAACCTGAGCGTCACTAAAGACGGTAAAAATAAAAGATAATAATGCTTCATTGATATTATATCAGAAAATATTTCTAAAATTAAAAAGTAAGACAGATATTTGGTTGAATGTTGATAAAATGAGCACGAGTGAAATATGATAAGAGATTTAGCAAGAATTTAAACTATTGAGATTGTCAAAGTAAAATCATAATAGTTAAACAGTAAGAACAAAATGTTATTTACATCTAGTATTAATTCAATAATTAAAGGTAAGATAAGATAAGGTCATTTGAGGTAAAGAGTAAGAGGATTTACTGTGGAGTTAATGTTAAATCTCGAGAGTTAAACAGTAAGAACAAAATGTTTTCCACATATAGTATTAATTCAATAATTAGAGGTAAAGAGTAGGAAGGATTTACTGTCGAGTTAATTCTTAAGATTGTCAATTTAAAACCACGAGAGTTAAACAGTAAGAACCAAGATGTTTTCTACATCTGGTATTAATTCAATAATTATCTCTAAATATAAAGAGTAAGAAGGAGTTATTGTGGAGTTAACTCTAAGATTTTCAAAGTAAAACCACGAGAGTTAAACAGTAAGAACCAAGATGTTTTCTACATCTGGTATTAATTCAATAATTATCTCTAAAGATAAAGAGTAAGAAGGAGTTATTGTGGAGTTAACTCTAAGATTTTCAAAGTAAAACCACGAGAGTTAAACAGTAAGAACCAAGATGTTTTCTACATCTGGTATTAATTCAATAATTATCTCTAAAGATAAAGAGTAAGAAGGAGTTATTGTGGAGTTAACTCTAAGATTTTCAAAGTAAAACCACGAGAGTTAAACAGTAAGAACCAAGATGTTTTCTACATCTGGTATTAATTCAATAATTATCTCTAAAGATAAAGAGTAAGAAGGAGTTATTGTGGAGTTAACTCTAAGATTTTCAAAGTAAAACCACGAGAGTTAAACAGTAAGAACCAAGATGTTTTCTACATCTGGTATTAATTCAATAATTATCTCTAAAGATAAAGAGTAAGAAGGAGTTATTGTGGAGTTAACTCTAAGATTTTCAAAGTAAAACCACGAGAGTTAAACAGTAAGAACCAAGATGTTTTCTACATCTGGTATTAATTCAATAATTATCTCTAAATATAAAGAGTAAGAAGGAGTTATTGTGGAGTTAACTCATAAAAATGTTCACCGTAAAACCACGAGAGTTAAACAGTAAGAGTAAGATAAACTAAGTATCCATTTATAATTATCATTACATCACTACATCACTATTTATTCAATAATTTATCACAGGTATAAAGTAAGATAGATTTTATATTAGAGTATCAAGATTGTCAAAGTAAAACTACGAGAGTTCAAACAGTAAGAACGAGATATTTGTCGACTTCAAATTTTAGTAATAAGTAAAAATCATTAAAGGAAAATATTAAGATGATACTAAATAATTTAAATACAAGACTAATTTTTTCTTTTTAACGATTTTACAAAATTATTTTTTTCTAAATGGAGAATAAAAAAAATAATTTTGTGACAGATTTTATTCTCATGCTAAAATATAAAAAAAAAACCTGTTTCTTTCAAACTTAAATTGGCCTACACTAAAGTCAAATAAACTGTTGACATCTATTAAATGCTGTCAACAGTAAAAACTATGATTAAGAGTCAGTAGAGGCTTCAATTTGTAAAATTATTATTAAGATCGTTAACTTTAGACATAAAGATAAATCTTATACAAATTTGAATTGTGACTAAGTTTAAACGATTAATAAGATAAATAATAATTATATCTGATGAGTAGCTTTAAAAAAAACTATTTAAGAAACCAGTAGATTTTCGTGAATTTTAAATTCCACTGGTTTTAAGGAAATAAAACTTTTAAAGTTTATTTTAGGCATTCCTGTTTCTAACACAAAAAACAGGTTTGTTTTTATAAATGACCTGCCAAATAACCCACTAGACTAAGAAAAGGGAAAATTTAGAAGAATCAACAACGCAATATTTCTATCTTTCAGATTGTATTTTAACGAGTTGTTAAGCTCGTATCAACGGGATTAATTTTATATTTAGAAAAAAAGGTAAAATGAAGTAAATTAATTTAGACAATGTAAAACTCTAATAATATAAATAGTGTATGATTTTTAAGTGAAATGTGAATTAGGAGACAATGTATGTAAGTTACCTAATAAGTATGATTTATTAATGAGTTTATTCGGAAAAAAACTTTAATTGTAAAATATAAATGAAAAATATGTTTTTTATAGGTAATCCCGAAGCGGATCAAAACTCAAAAAATTAAAAAAAATAGGACGCTAATAATGGAATTAAGTATTAACGTAAGTAGATGTGTCGATAGTAAAAAGTTCATTCTTTGTTAAATTAAATGAAAAATGTTAAATTACATTTTTTTAAATGTATGTAACAACCTAGTAAATATGTTATTTTTTTATGCTCTGTTATGTTATTATATCTTTTGTAAATTAGAATAAAAATTCTATTTGGCCTGAAGAATCCTCACTGTAAGGAGGTTCAGGCAAGAAGAGGAAGAAGGCAACCATTTATTATTAGCACCCTAAAAACCACTGATGAGAAATTTTTAGCCGCTAAAAAACAGGAAGAGTAGTCAAATATGTACTGCGTTATAATTAATAAATATTATAATGTCAAAGTACAGTATCCGAAATTATATTAGAATTAATATAATTTCGGATATTGGGTACTTCTTTAGATTGTTGCTCCACTATATTTTTTGATGGAATATGAATGACATTGTCTATAAACTATTAAGACTAAGGGATGTTTAGTCAAATGTACTTTGGGACAAAGGAATATCACACTTTTGATTTTGTAAGGGGAGTAACAGTCTAAAGAAGAACATTTCGTACACCTTCAGTTGATTGTTACTCCCCTCTGATTTTTTTTATAAGGATATTAACAAGCCGGATAGTGTACTTAACCTCCTGTAATCACTCCATAATAGTAGTATATAGCGGTCGAAGCTTCTTGGCTCCTTAATAATATAAACAATTTTCATCCTAAAATAAAAACTACTTCAAGCTTTTAAAGGATTGAGACAATGGTTTGCAGTATATATTATTTTTAATTTGAACATTGTTCTGTTCAAATGCACAAATTGCTATTAACTAACATTGTTTCGTGTGATGGTATATCTTAAATAATTATATTTACCAAATTTTGAAGCGCAGTTATATTCTTAATTAAGCTTAAAAAAATAGTTTTCTGTGCCTACCTAAGCACTACAGCCATGCTGATGTGCTTAGGCTTATATTGGTTTGGCAGAGCCCGGCTTAAACCGGAATAAGGATGTACCTCAACATATGGTAATTCAGAAGATGGGAGAAATACCTGTTGCCGGTACTCATTAACAATTTATACAAAGGTAAATTTCTAAATAAAAAATATTCATTATTACTTTGATAACCATCTAAATATATAGTCAATTGATTTCTTCAAGGCTAGACAAATAATAATTTACATTAGTTACACTTCGAGATAGCTCAATTTCAATTGTTAGTTTACAGTAATAATAGTTTCAGTTCATTTTTAAAATAATATGATATTATGAATCGTTTTCATTCAATTTAAATTAAACTCTCTTGAATGAAAGATATTGCTTGACTTAAATTATTTGTAGTTGAATTTAATAGTTTAAGTGAAGCAGAACATTTTCTGAGCTTAATGAAAGGATTTAGTTGGAATAAAGAGTAGTTATTTTAATATCAGTTCAAAATATTAACAGATTAAAATTATTTCAACTATTATATTGCTGTAAGGTATTAGTTGTTATATAGAAAAAGTATTTACCATAATTATGTATAATTAAATTTTTAAAAGCTATAATATAAATAATAATAAATTATTATTTTTTCTTATGGTTCAATGTCCCTACGAACTTAACAGTTGTTCAGAACAGAAATGAAGGGTCAGGCACTTAATTACATAAACAGTAAAGACATAGGAACACTTATGTTGTTGGAACATAGCTGCAGAAAGGATTTTAAATTAAGCACATTAAATTGACACACCTTGGCTTCTTCTTTAAAATATTACTTCTTGAGAGAAAGTAAACATTGTTTATAGTCCAGTCACTCGGGCGAAAAATAGTGCCTTACCTCCGAATTCTATCGGACTGCATGGATTTGGCTGAAAATTTGGATTTAAGCTTGTCTTACCCTCCTTTTCAAAAGTTATATATGGGCAAGGTGTGCTTTTTGATTTTAAGGGGTTAAAACTACCCCTAAGTGAAAAAAATAGGAAAACACTTTTTTAAGCACTAAAATTTGCTTGAATTAAGTAAAATAAACGTATCCAATGATAATTTGTAATTTAATATAAATTTTCAACCCTTAGAAACCACCCCTTATGACGAGAATAACGTTAAAAAATATCTTTTTACTTTTTAAAATGCTTAACTTGTGAATTAAAATAAATAAAAATGCATTAATCGCTTGTGAAATGATGTTTCATTGGTTTCAAGTTTTCAACCCCTAGAAAGCACCCCAGTATGCAAAAAAAATAATCTAAAAAAGCCTATTTATAGTTTAAAATGTTTTAATTTTCCATTTAGATCACTAAAAATTCATTCCTCGCTTATGAAACGATATTTCTTTAGTTTCAACTTTTCAACCCCTAAAGGCGACTTTAACGTTAAATATAGTTTTTTACACATTAAAATTCTTAACTTAAGTATTTAAATCAATAAATATTTGTTCCTTGCTTATGAAACGTTATTTATTTGGTTGCAACTTTTTTAACTCTTAGAAACTACCCCCTATGCTAATAACAGTACAATGAACTCAATATTATTTGCATTTTTTTGAATTAATTATAAGATATAAAAAATACGTAAAAATTATGGTAAATTATGTAAAAAAAAATAGTAAAAAAAGTTAAAAAATAAAGTTAAAAATTTTGTACTATTAAAAAATAGTACAAAAAATCAGGAACCGTCACAATCACTTGATATATATCTTCTTCATTAATTGGAGGGCAGTTTTGACAATTATCTCCCGAGCAGGTCGCGCACGTGGCATTACAAAATAAACCTACCCTCCTACAACCACACTAAGATCCGCAACCTTTTTTGCAATTGCAAAAAATCATCTTCAACAGCTCCTCTGGTGCAGGCAAACTTTGCATTCTTACTGGTTTGAATCATCCCCAATCAACTGTATATTTATGTTCTTATTTCCCAGCCATAACTGGGTTTGTAAGAATACTCTATTTTTGTGCACATTGAGAGCACCAACTGATAATTTAACAGCAGTGTCCTTTGTAGTGACTTTTATAAATGACTCGAACCTCATTTGCTGTAGAAACGATGAATAATTTCCAATTTTATTTAATTTATTCACGTGAGCATCCTTAGCAAGTCCATATAATAAAATGGCGCAGTACCTGCCAGCTTCCAAAATGTCATCGATCTAGGAGGTGATATCATAAAATTCATCATCAAAACTATTATACGTACTTGAAATATCTGAGAGCTCCAAAATACGTATATTTTTCACGCTCCAAAATTATCTCCTAAAACTGTCATTGGTTTTTCTTCAATAAGTCAGTTAATTATCGAGCTTTCATATATACATATACATAGCCATTTGAAAGGTAATTTCAAGGGCTACAATGCTAGGTTCATTAGAAAGTCAACTACCCCTCAATTTTTAAAAAATTAAGGGTTGAAGCACTCCAAATAGGGGGTGTTCACACCAAGTCATACACTTTAATCGGTGATATCTCCATTGATTTTCATGCTGCAGAAGTTTATAAAAAATGAAAATATTCGTTGAAAAAAGAGCTACATTTTTGCATTCTATCATTTTTTACGTATTCATTATAGTTTTTATGTTATTTTGAAAAAAAGGAAACTTTTTTAGATATTTTCAAAATAGGCGATACAATTTACTCTAACTTTTTAAAAAAAATAATGCATTTTAAACCAGTCAAACTCCTAGATCTAATGAAGAACACTAAAATAAAATGTATTATAGAAGGAAAACGATTAATTTTGATTCTGGTGGATATTAGGTTATTTATACTGCCCCTTTTTCCTTAAAATATTCGAGGAGTCCATCTTTTACGAGCTGTAACTCACTTAGTTTACATGCAAATGACTTTTAACAGTGCTCATTTTAAAGGTCTTTTCATGGACTATAAAAAATTTCCCTATCATTACCCCCGAAAAATCAACCTTTTTCTTGCAATTTAACGATGAATACATTGATCCAAGTATTCGCAAAAGAAAATGTCTTCTTTCACAGACCATATCTCCCTCTGTATTGCACCTAGAATATCTTATGAAGAACTGAATCTCTTTGGTTTTTTATAAGCTTCAATTTTGTTTTGTATACTTTTTTCGATCAAATGCATATTTTTTGAGTTATTCGTGAAAAATCGTTAAAAAACGTGACTTTTTTCAATGAAAATTCGCTGTTTTCAACCACGAATAACTCAAAAAGTATTGACTTTCGGAAAAAACTCTATAGAACAAAAGTTGCTTAGAATTTGATCCTCTATCGATTCCCGTGATTATTTTGAGCAAAAGAATTTCCACCCCCGAGAAGGGGTGGCAACCACCCCTGGGGCGGAAGCACACGTCGGCGTTATATAACTTTTGTTATTTGAGCACTTTCCCATCAACTCACCAAATTTCAAGTGAATCGGTTCAGTCCGACAGAATTCGGAGGGGAATAGCCCGAGTGACTGGACTATTATCTATTTATCTAAACCTTGGTTAAGTAAAAAAAAATAAAAAAATAAATAAATATACCTACGTAAAACAAGATCTTAAAATAAAATATTGTACGTGTAAATATTGTATTCACACTGCACAATATAATAATGGTACACCTTGCATGTATGCACACGCTCTTGAAAACACACACACAGACATATATATATATATATATATATATATATATATATATATATATATATATATATATATATATATATATATATATATATATATATATCTGTGTGTCTGTGTCCCCTACAATTATTATTATATTCATCGATTACCTTGACAAATGACATTAATAATATTTGTATGGTAACAAAAACATTAACTACATACATTTATCAAATTATTCTATGTTTGATAGATTGATCAAAATATTATTACATATTACACAAGAAGTGTGCTTATTATATTTCTACTAATCAAAAAACAAAACAAAAAATAAAGAGTGGGGGTTAAATACATCTTAAAAAAATTAAAAGAAAAAGAAATAAAGTCGGTAAAACAACAGAATTAACATGTCTTCATTTGTCACTGTCAGAAAAATTGAAAAATGATTTTTAACTCAGTGTCAGAGTTTTTATAAGAGAAATAAAAAAAGGATTTTTTAAAGACAAACCTAAATCATTTGACAATTTCTTCGTAGCATTTTCAATAGTTTTATCTTTGCCTACTCATGATTACCCAATGAAAAGATTTGACAGGTACAATGAAGAAGTGATGTTTCAATTCTTAATTAATCAATATAATATATACGAGCACGATGAAGTTTTGTCTGGAGGTGTAATTAGACAAGATGCATCTTAGATTAAGAAATAACATTGTAATATTGTTCGTTTTCTCTTTGCCTGTACTTTACTCATCATTATGAAATATTTAAAAAATAGATTAAAGGTATCAAAATTATAATATATAACATATAAAATGAATATATTAATTTTATTTGATAATGTTAATGATTTACATATTATATGTAATGATATGGTTCGTACAAATATTGAATGACAGACCGATAGAATAAGACAAGACCAAAAATATTCCCTGATGTCTGAAACGGATTTCTGTCTAGGAAAATTTCAGTTCAAATCAAACAAATTTGTTTTTCAAAATTATCACATTGCTTCCGTTACCTTCGGTAAGTTCGGAAGCAAAAGTCTGACATGAATAAAAAAGTTAAACAGCAGTTTGTTTAAGACAAACTTAAGTCATCGATTAAGAAATTAAGTTCATCGACAAGAAAAGCTTTTCCAGAATAAAATTGAAGCATGCTTAGATTTTGAAACTGTTACAAATGTGGGAATGAAATTTGCTAAGGTACGACTTTATTAACAAAAATAATTTTTGTGATTCAAATGAACAATAAAAAAGGCGATCAGCTCAAAATTTACTCACTGCACCGAAATTAAAATTATTGATTGAAATATTAGAACAGAGAAGAAAGAGAAGACATCAGATAAAAATAATACCGCAGCCCATTGAAACAAGGATTTTGTTATAATCCTTTATACTCGTATTTATATACTTTGGTTGTGTATATATATATTGGTTGTGATAAAATCAAAAAATGTATTTGTTATTTAATAAATATATAAATAAATAAATTGATTAATTAATACAATGTTACATAGTGGTATTAATTCATTTAAATTAATGACCAAATAATTTATTTATTTGTTTAATTAGTGGTTAATTTATTAATTAATTTGGTAGAATGTGTGGTACTAGAAGAGGGTTAATTAGCACTCCAAAGATTCTGACGACAGATAAACACAGGCAGCGACAGATAAACCAAAGTGAAATTAAGTGAAAATTACAATAATGTTTATCCAAAATTGTGTGCTAAATTAAAGCCGGAAATTTCAAAATTAATCTATTTATGCCCAAAAAAATAGTAAAAGCACGAGTTGGGCCCCGTGTTTGCTAGATAGAAAGTTCGCAAGACGAAAGAAATAAACAAAAAGGTAATGCAACTTAAAAATATTATCAGGCCAAGGAAACCATAAAAATTACACACAACACACGGACTCACTTAAGCCTCAGATAAGAAAGCGTCTTAAATGAATATCTTATATGTCAAGTATCAACAGTGCGACAAGCTAATTGCACTAGCAACGAGTTATATCATTACATACTAGAAACAAAGTTTTATTTTTAAGTACTCCCTAAGTTACAAGAAACAAAATACAACAGAAATAATGCTGGTAGCAAAGTGTTTTCGCACCTTTAAGTAACAACTCAAATGTCGAAATAATAGAATAAAGTAAACAAAAAAATAAAAATATAACGCTTATGTAATTGTTCTTATACGTCGGTTATAGTGAGGTATTTTAATCTGTTCTTCATACTATTACTATAATATACTATAATAAAATAATAATAGATGCAAATCAGTTAAACAATAATTAATCAGTTTTGCCCATTGATGTTTCAATTTCAATTTCTATTACATTTATATGCATTGTTTTTGATTACATAAATCAATATTAATTACTTTTTTTTATAAATATAATAGTCCATGAGATAGCGTGGAAAAAAGTGTCTGACTAACATCATGGTTAGTTATTTAAATACTACTCCAAATCAAAGTGGTTACCTATCAAGTGACAAACTACCATCAACTTGATTTCTGGTCTACTAACTAATTTTGTACTCAGGATCATGAAAATCATATTGTCCACCATAATTGGCGGAATATGGCCGCTCTCCACTATTTTTTTTTTTTTTTTTTTTTTTTCAAATGCCTATTGCTAAGCTAAACTTAGCAACTAACTTAGAAACTTAGAAACTTTTAGCATAGCTCAGAACACGATGACAATGCAGTATTTTAATACTTTTGGCCATCTTTCAGCAGAATTTAATTGGTTTTCAGCAAATTTTGCAGTATGGAAAGTTAGTTCGGAGAAAATCCGCAAGCAATTTTATTTGTTTTACCATGTCCCATATTTACGCAATCTTCATTTTGACGGGTTTCAAATTTTTGATTTTTATGAATAAGAGATAAACATTGAATGACAGCAGAACAGGAAATATGTCGATTATATTATTTATATTATTTCAAATATATCGATGGCACGGTTTAGATTTGGTGTTGGGGAGATCCGTTGTACAAAGATTTGTCCTGTTATAGGTTTAAGATCAGCTCTCAAGATGGTTGTCATTTATGTGAAGTAAATAAATTCGGAACTATTTTTTTTTCACTAACATTATATGTCATATCATGTTGTCATATAACAATAACAATTATATTATCAACATTATATACGATTCAACAAAAAATTTAAAAACGTAGTATATAAAAAGTTATTTTTATCTTGAAATTTTTACTTATTTATTCTGAGTCCCACGGGACACCTGGACAGCCTCACGGCTCACGGCACACAGTTTGGGAAACCCTGGAATATAGGGACTAAATAAAATATAATAATTTAAGATTTACACAAGATTAATATTGTCTTATTTAATATTATTATTATAATTAGGTCACTCTTAATTACTTAATTAATATTATTGTGTAAATATCATACACAAAGTTCTGAAGGTGATCATTTTGATTTATATATAACACCATTAAGGTCACTATTTGAACCGAATCATTTTAATGAACTACCTAACAAACTATATGATCGACTAATTGAAGGCCAGTCGTGTTTGCTCTAGCCTAGCAAATGATAAACAAAAACAAAATAAATACTCAATGATGAGAAATACATTTTAAAAAATACTAAAAATCACGTTCTTTTTATCTGTACAATAAAAAATTGTTTAGACATTTGTATTAAACAGTTTACTTCAAACCAATTAAATATATAAATATACAAGTATAATTCAATTTATAACTCAACTAAAAAAACTCTTTTAATGTAATTGAAATCGGAATATATAAAATAAATAAAAAGAATCTTGTTCTGATCACATAGCAGTATAGTATTAAGAGTTAGCTGATCTTATCAAATTCGTATTTATACAATTAAAAAAAAAATCAACGAAAAACAAAAGATGGAGGTGTCCGCAAGTGACAGGTATTTGCGTTGGATGTTGTCCTTGACCAAATTGTAAAGCTATAAGATCAACGACACTGTTATTATAATAAAACTATAATAGATAAATAATAAATAAGAGAGTAGTAGAGGCAGATAGAGTTAGAACGGATTCTTATCAGTCTCGATCTTACTGTAACAAGTGCACAGTTATGAAAGGTCAGAGTAGGTGTATTATATCAGCCTTGGTTCTCTTACAGGTATCTTGTTTTATTCTTATAACACTTTATATCTCTTAAAACATCATTAACTCTTTATAAAGCCATGATAACTAGATCAATAACTCCTTTTTATAGCACCTTTTTAGACTTAAAAACTCCATTCATTATAATAGTATAGCATTAGAATAAAAATATAATAATAGATTTCATTACCATACTTTTATAATATAAAAATAATGTACATATAATATATGATAAGAAAAATAATCTCACGTATTTTTTTATTTTATTTTTATTTTTTTTTTGCAACGTTATAATTATGTATGATATTTTTGTAATTTAAAAATTTCTTGTGTTATAATATTTAGTGTTACACATTTTTTTTCTAATAAGATATTTTTGTCTAATTGATCATTCTCTCATAGTGTTTTATTCCACTAAATGCTGGCAATAATAAAGAGTTCTTGTGTACAAATATATTTTAGTTCTCATGGGTAAATTTATTGTTTCTAATTTGGCGAAATATTATTTTATTTTTTGTGCCCCATTTATAGTTAATAATTCGCAATTTTAGCGAATTTTCGAACAAAATTATGCTATTGCAATGGCTTCAACATTTTTGTATAAATTTGTGAATAATTTCTCCATGGAAATCACTTTTAGACCATTCTTAATCGATTCCTGAAATTAACACTTTTTTTATGTATGTATATATGTATGTATCACTCCAGACGATATCTCACCCAAGGATGCACTTAAAAAATCCAAACAAATTTTAAAATGTCAATAATATCAAAAGAAAGGATGAGTTCGTTAGCCAGAATTATTGGAGTTCATTTAAGGGTCAAATTTTGACAATTTAGGGCGAAAAATAGCATAAAAACGTGTTTTCTCCATTTTACCCCCCTCTTATATGAAAATATGACAAAAGTATATATAACAACAATTACTGTACTCTTAAAGAGCTTTCCAACGACATGCATCTTGAAGGGTATATACTATGTTGACTTTTGTTCCCTTTACCCCAGAGTACGAAATTATTTTTTTCACCCACCCAAATTCTAAACCAAAAGTTTTCTATATTATCATACGCCAATACGCACATTTCTTTGAACATTCGCTTATTAAATCATGGTGCATGACTGAACTTTCTTTGTATAAATATAACGCCAAAATTAGTAAAAAAATAAAGAATAACACATTTTCTTTGAAATTGTACACAACAATTGCATCAATCTCAGATATGTAGTTTTTTTACACAAAACTAATTTTATATAGATTAACGTATCACGATTAACTTGTATTGTAATCTTAAATACATAATCTCAAGTTTTCAACGTAGTCAGAAATTAGGTTAAAAAATGTAAAAGAATGTTTAACTCATAAAAAATTGAAGATAAATAAAAGAGTGTAAAATGAAGACACAAACTTTAGGGGATGTTGTAACTTAAAATAGAAAAATAAATCCATAATCGATAATAGTGACCGAACGAGTTATTTTATTTCTTCTTATATATCCGTCATTCTTTTAATAATTCAAATTATAAAAGGTAACTTAAGAAAATTGATTCCCTACCTACATCGGCTGCTATTGACCATTGAAACATAAATTAGCAGCATTAAAGTCATCAACTTTTTATAAAAATAGATATGGAATATTCTTCTTAAGCGAAGGTTAAAAATAATTCATAAATTCTCCTCAATCAAATTTATTTTACCTCATGTGGACAAATAAAAAAATCTTGTAGGATATAATTAATAAGAAATATAATATTATAACTGTTCTGATTTGTTGTGTTTGTCTAATCTCCGTTCCGTGTTGTCCTTTCTGGAGTGATCTGAATTTTTTATTTTTATCTTTTTTTTCTTGTCTTCTTCTTTAGCAAGTAGTTTTTTTTATATAATTATTTTTGTAAAAATGTTTAATTGTTACTTAATTATTTGTTATTGTTTTTATTTTTTTTCTATCTTGATTTTATTACTTTAATCACGTAAACTCTCACCTGATAAGCAGGTTTTTATTTTTTTGTTACTTATTTTTAGCCATAATTATGGTATGGTTTTTATGTATTAGAGTGCCTTACTTGTGGCTTCAGCCGTTTGAGGACTCTTAAAAAATGTTTAATAAATAAATAAATAAACATAGTAGGTATATATTATATAAGATAACTTTTGAAAAAAAAAAAAAAAAAAAAATAAGCTAAATATTTCCTTTAAAGATCATTTTTGGTTTTATCGTATAAAAAAAATAGATATAAGAAAATAAATTAACTTAAATAGGGCATTAAAGTCAACAATTTAATAAAAATTAAAAAAAAAAATATATATATATATATATATATGTATAGTAATGATCTAGTTTTATAGGTGCATAATTTAAACCATTTCTGTTATTAAATATATCATCTTTAAATTTTCATATTTTTCAATAGCTTTTAGTCACTAAAAGGTTACTCTCCTTATAAAAAAAAACAGAGGGAAGTAACAATCTATAGAAGGTGTGCGGAATGTTCTTCTTTAGACTGTTACTCCCCTTATAACAATAGAAGTGTGATATTCCTATGTCCCTAAGTACATTAGTCTAAACATCACTTTGTCTTAATAGTTATTTAGACAAAGGAATAAATAAATAATTTTTAATAATTTTTATTCTAAAAATAAAAAAGAGAGTAACAATCAAAAAGAAGTACCACTAAAACTGCTAAGGATATGGTCCAAATTACTCATTTCTAATGGGTGAAACAAAAATGGAAGCGAGCAAGCAAAAAATATTAATAATAATACTAAACGAACGGACAAGATAACGAGGGAAATCTAGCACAAGTAAGAGATATGAAATCATTTATGATTTCAACTTTTATATTTATAATACTTTATCTTGAGTTGATGGAGACAACGTTATAAGTGAAAAGACCGGGTCTTATAAAAACTTCTTGTACTTTAAATAATAATAATTCTCTTATTTCCCTTTGCTAACCTGCCGCCGTCTCTATTAAACCCTATTTTTTTCATGATAATTTTTCTATACTTTCATCATTTCTTTTATGTGTTATTGAATGGCTAACAATTCGTTTCTATACTGCATTTGTTACTTCTAATTCATATAAGAGAAATTTTTATTGTAATACTCAATAGGCATTCATTGATTGTCCTCTATTTTATTTTTATCTAACTTATTCATTCAATAAAAAAGAAAGTAGTACGTTAACACTTATATCAAATTCGATTTGAACTAAATCCTTTTCTGAATAATTTATATTTAGTGTATTACACAGATCTGCAAAATTTAACGAGCTTATGGGCACCAAGAAAATGTTGTTAAACTTTATGTTTTTTTGTTTGCTGAATCCGAATGAGAAGTACAAATTTCTCCTACACGTTCAGTTCTCTCGGAAAATGCCCCTAAATTTTGGAAAAATTGTGTTGTTGGTGTATTTCGAACCAATTTTTCACCCCCCCCCCCCCCAAAAAAAATGGGTGGTTAAATATCTTTAAACCATGAAGAACATGAATCTAAAGTCAATGAAATGTGAAAAATAATATCGTTATTTGCTTAATAATTCTTTAAATTTCTATTCATTTTCAGTTATATATATATATAACAAACGTTTGATGACTTATTTCTGATTTTGACTGAAATTATTCTACAAGATTATAATTTATGTAAGGAGGGGAGCACCTGAAACGTTTAGGAGAGAGGGGCCAAATATGTACTACATATAAAATTGTGATTTTGTCAATTTTTTTTTAAGTATTTGCCCTCTCCCCTTTTCCATATTATGTATTAGCAGCACCCCTCACTTCACATACATTTTAGAACGTTTTCAGTCAAAATTAGAAAAAAAAGTCAAAAAACATCTGCTATATACCTGAAAAATTATTATAAATACAAAGAATCAATAAGAGGAAAAACAATTTTTTATTTTTCAATTTTCTTTATTTATTTTTTTTTTTAACGCATTTTCCGGGATACTGAAAAACATATAAGGAGAAAATTGGACTTCAGATGCGTATTCAGCCCACAAAAATACTTTAGAGAATGACATTGTTATTTTGGTGCTTTGTTATGTAAAACTGTTTGATTGGCCCAAGAAACTTTACGGATAAAGTAGCAGTCGGATCATCGTAAATCGTATGCCACAAAACTTTCTTAGACATGTTTTATTTGCTTAGATTTGAGAAATGAATCTTTGTCCAGAGTCTCGCTATTCTTACTAATAAATTAATAATTAACAACGTTAAATAATCATTAGATATAATAAATATTGTAGGACGATTATCGTGATGATGGATTTATTTTAGGTGTTAAAAATACTATTTAAAACATGTTGTTTAGGCGATAGACTGTTATAAAAGGATAAAAAATATTTATATGTAATTATGTTAGTTCTAGTAGGTATAAGAAATTGAAAATATTGTTTCGTTTTTTTAGTTCATAAAGACTGAAGATGACCTTAGTCAGGGTTTTTTCTTACACCTAAAAATCCATCATCACGATAATCATCACAATATATATAAGAATTTAGGTGTTGATAAACTTAATGCTTATAATTTAAATAAATTTTGTTGTTTTCTTGTTTCAGATTACTACATCCGCTGACTCTAAATCTGTAAATGAAGAGAACAATGATCAATATAAAAATATTGATAGCAAACCGTCAGAAATTATACAAATGAAAAACGACGCATCTATACTGAGCAATTCGAGCAGAGAAAATATGCAGCCACAAAATCCACGTGGGTTTTACAGCATTCAAATAAAGCCAGCATGGTTTTTTTCAGTCCAATACTGTCCAGTGATCGGGAACCAAAGCAACGAAACAGTTTCAAACGAAGCCACAAATGTAAATAGTTTGTTTAATCAAAATCTTTTTCCAAATGTATATCCTCAATCATATCATAAACCTCAATCAGATTATAACCCTCAATCATATTATAACCCTCAATCATATTATAACCCTCAATCATATAACAACCCATTTGTTAGGAACACTCAACTATTTGAGAATAAAAACAAGGATAACAACGAATTGAAAAACAATACACAAGTCGAACAAAATATATCAATGGACACAAACTCAATTCGAAAGGGAAGAACAAAGCGATCAGTGGATCAAAATTTCAACAATCTTATCGATGAAACAGAATTCACAGAACAATGGTCACCTGAAAAAAAAGTTTGTAAAAAATCAATTATCCTTCCATGTGTCTTAAAAGCTAAAATATTATTTAAAAAATTCTTACATATGTTGAAAAAAAATATAATGTATCAAAAAATGTTGTTATGATAGATGTTTAAGATTTTAGGAATTCAGAAATAGTACATTACGCGTCGAGTGCGGAAAGTAGCATTTTGCATGCGAGTGTGGAGTTTGCACCCGAGCGACAGCGAGGGTAGTAAAACAACACGAGCAATGCAAAATTCCGTTTTCGCACGAGTTGCGTACCGTACTTTATCTACGATTGTTAGATTTAAATAATAAATACAGAAAAAAATAAACTTGCTGTATGACTAGAAGCTAAAAACCACGAAAAAGTTTTGCGCCGGAAGGTTACAATCCTAGATAATAGGTTACAATTGAACCTCAACAACAACAACAAGAGAAGGTTATAACTTATAACTCGTGAACGTTGTATGGGTTTACTGAATAGTATGTTATGCGTTACTTTTTAAGTATTTATCTGTATAATAGTAATTAATAAATAAATTGTAAAATGTAGTAAATAATTTTTTTTCTGTATAAAGGTAACATTTAAGTATTTGTAGGAAGCAAGTAAAGGGAACTACTTGTTCATTTTCCAAGACTTGGATTGGAAATGAAGAGTGGAGTCAATATTAATTCTTTTAATTTGTACAATCTAAACTTGTGATAACAAAAATATTTACAGGTACCTAAAAATAACAGGAATCAGTCTGGAAAATATTACATTTTTCATAGAACAATTATTTTGAACTCTGCTAGGCTAAGACTAAAACTTATAAAGAATACTAAAGAGGCTGGTCTTAGTTTGAAAAAAGTATTGTGTTAGTTTAATTTAGCTGAATTGAACAAGCTTCAATATTCAATAGGAATAGGACTTATAATTTATTACATTTCTTTAAGAAAAATACTACTCATTATTACCCGTACCCGGAGTATAAAATTAACGTTGATATAATCACATTAATCTTTGAAATCAACAAAACAGCTCACTTAAATTTCATAAAAGCTGCATTATTCCCTTTATTATTATAAAAAATAAAAATAAATAAAGGAGAAATAGACTGCCAATTTCGTATGGTTGTAAATTTATTTAATTTTCCACCGTTTCTTACATCAGTAAAATTGTTTTGACTTTTTAACATAAATTACAGTACTCTTTTACATTAATGAAATTCTTTAGAAATATATATTCACGATTTATTACTGAATTCCGGCTAAAGAAAGTTTTTCTTTTCTTTTTCGAGGAGTCTGTGTTCACACTAACGTTTTTAGTATATTTGCAGAACTTAAAAATTGGTGAAGTACGAGATCTTTCTCACTATTCTCTTGAAAGGGAGTGAAACAATTTTGATCAAAACAATATTTCTTTTTATTAATGAAAGAAAAAATAAATTATGGCACTACAATAGGCACATTAGTAAATTACTCCAATGAAAATTTGCTAAAGAAGAAGAAACATAACTTAAAACTGATACGGTAAATAAAAACTATTATTATAACCTGTTGTTGAGTTCAACTATAACATGACTATAACCTTCCGGCGCAAAATGTTTTCGTGGTTTTTAGCTTCTAGTGCTGTATGTAAGTTCGTATCTCTCTCTTGATAAAGATGGCATTAATTCATTATTTGTATTTTTTGCCGAATTAATTATTTCTGGAGAAGTATTATTCTCCACATTTTCGTCAAAGTCACTTGATTCACTCATTGTTTTTCACTAAAAACTCGATATAAACAGTTACTTTAATAAAAGAACACCAAATTAGTTTTGTTAAATGTAAACAAACTTGCTAATCGTGCGTAAAGCTGAAGAATTCCTCTTCTTTACCACACTAGCGTGGTAAAGAAGAGGAATTATTCAGAACTATGAGACGCGCATGCGCAATGAATACAAGTACGTAAAGAATCACTTTCTACGCATCTAAATATAATGTTTATATTTCGAATCAATCGTAGATAAAAAAAATTAACAAACACAATTCATGTACTATGATCTTTTAATATAATAGAGAATATTTTCTTTCATTTTAATTTATTTATTTTCAATTTAGAACAGCTAGATATTAATTTATAGATTTTAATTTTAAGTTTTTTGCTTGTAACTAAGGATACGAATGTATTATGTAAATAAAATTACGTTTAATATTTTTAATTGTTTGTTCAAAAATTATTTCAATTTTACCTTACATAAGCGTACGTCTTGACAAAATGAGCAGAATATACTCGTACTATACCTCTATACTATACGGGTTTTAATGGCAATTTCAAGATTATTATATCAAGCACAACCTAAGAGGTTTCACCTTAATAAAGCGATTGATAGGAAACAGCATATTACTACTTCAGCACAGAGATTATTTTACTTGGATCCTTTTCGATCTGAGTGAATTCACTGACTTCTTGTACGAGACGACTAATTTATGTTTGAATATTTATGCAACTTTTTGTTAGGACAATAATTTTTTATTCCTATGCTAAGAAACTAATATTTATCCTTAAAAAATCTACATATTTTTTAAAAAACCCAATTATTTAAAGAAGTAATTGGAATAAAAAAGAATAATAATAACCACAAATAATTGGAATAAATAATAGTAATAACAACAAATAATTGGAATAAATAATAATAATAACAACAAATAATTGGAATAAAAAATAATAACAAAAAATAATTGGAATAAATAATAATAATAACAAAGAAGGCTTTCTTTGTCCATTATTGTTGTCGGGCACCGACACCTCTCCACGGCACAAGGCACTCAGCCTTCATAGTGGAGAGTTCTTCTGTACTCCTTAATTGTGTTGCGTCAAATCTTCTAATTTAAATGCATAAAGCAACTATTTTTGCTTTGTAATACCGAATTGTTATATTGCATGTAAACAATCATGTTGTAAGCTATATGTTAAATAAAGGAAAATTTATAAAAAAAAGAAAAAAAAAAAATTTAGAACTTAAGGGTAGTTCATATAAGTTACCTCATCTGTTTTTTGTTACTGGCTACATATCGTCCCCCTAAGGGGCATAATCGTGCCTAAAACATAATTTAGATTCCTTTATAAATGATTATACATTTTTATGTATAACAACAATTACACCTTTAATCTTCGAAATTAATAAATAAATTGTTTTACATAGTCTTGAGTATGTAAGACAAGAGTATATAAATAAACTCTACGTCACATTTTAAATCATAAGAAGATATTAAAATATGTTCATAATAATTATTCTTTAATGGAGTCACAACTATAAGCATTAATGACTTTTTACATGCTGAAATAATTTAAACAAAAACAAATAAAATAAATAAAAATGAAAAGATAATCATTTTTAACAAAAAATAAAAAATAAAAACCATAACGTAATAAAAATAAAATAAAACAAACAACTTGATTATTTATCTTTAAAAAAACCTTACTTCCTTAAATATATATATACCTATATATTTATAAAATCCAATTAATTTCCATTCAGCAAATAAAGGAAAAATGATAATTGAAAAAAATTGAAACTTATACGAAATAAAAAAATATAAAAAAATATAAATGCTGGAAAGTTGTTTAATAGGCTTTTTTGTATTTTAGATCAAATCAAGTGAAAGTTTTACAGATGTATGAAAAAAAATAAAAAAAGGAAAAAATAATATAATAAAAACTTTCTGTAATTATTAAGACAACGCGTATTATTTGTAAAGCCTCACGTTCCTGTTTGGCTCTCTTAGTTAGTCAAAACGATTCTTCCGAGTTAGGTTATATTGCCAATATGCTATTTCATTATATATATATATATATATATATATATATATATATATATATATATATATATATATATGACTCTCCTTCCTGCTTTTATGTAATGATAAATAAAAAGAAATTTTCAACTCTCACTTTGAAATTGAATAAAGTCCAAGAAGGAATATGAAACTTAAGATTTATAAAATTGATATTAATAACAATAGGTATGTTTCATATTTTTAATATATGAATGCATATTTAAACACTCTCTTTTAATATGCAACCTTCTACATCGTAAGTTATATTGATATAAATGATAATCAAAAGGAAATGAATACGTAAACGAGTATGGTATATATACGTTATATATAATTTATTGAAACTACATAGATATAGAGAAAATAAATGTTTTGATTAATAATATATTTATCCAATAATAATATTCCCTTCAAAAAATTAAATTATAAAATGTGTATACAGTAAAAACGTATACTTTTTAAATTAATAAAGGAAATCAAGACTTTAGTTCTATAATCACAGAATAGCTTTAAATAAATTAAATTAGTATACGTATTTCGACCAACACTGTGGTCATTAGGTACTATTAAAACACTATAAAATTATGATAACAACTAACAAAATTTAAAAATCCTACAACAAAGCATAACAACAATCAGCACACATAGAACAAAGATAAAGTAAAATAAATAAAAACATTATTTTTTTTTTTTTAATGTAATTTATCTCGATTGGATGACTGGAAGAGGGTTAATTAGCCCTCCAAAGATTTTATATACCTACCAATTAATTAATTAATTAAATTTTTATTTATGTTTTACTTATTTTTTTTAATTTAGTTAATCCATTAATTTTTAAAAAGATAATTAATTAATTAAATTGAAAAAATAATTAATTAATTAATTTAATTTAATTAATTAATTAATTTGGTAAAATGTTTTTTTATTGGTAGAGAGTCTATGTGCCAAGTTTCAGCTCGATTGGATGACTGGAAGAGGGTTAACTAGCCTTCCAAAGATTTGACGACAGGCAATCAACCACCCAGCCACAAAAGTGAAGTTAATATAAAGGATTTAAAAAGTAAGATATAACATAGATTTAACTTATATATTAAAGTTTCACTTTCTAGTCCTAACAGTAGACATATTAGAAAAAACAAAGATGGGTTTATATGCAATGTTTAATGATGTTTGCAGTATAAAATAAAAAGTATGTGTAAAAAAGAATAAAAAATTAAATCTAAATTCTTTAAAAAAATATTAATTCAAATAGACGAAGAATGTGTTAAATCAAACCAATCCTGATCTAACTAACGACTTAAAGATATCTTTATAGAATTGCATTCAGAGCGAAACATTGTCACCACGAATAATCTATTAAAGATTCAAAACGAGTTAATAATTTACTCAATTGTCAATATCTCATCCCAACTTATAAATTCCATTATTCAGAATTTTCTATAAAAAAAAAAAAATGATTATTTTGTGAGTATATAACTTGTTTTTGAATAAAAAATTGCTTCTTGATACTTAGTATAACTTATGAATAAATGCATGGATAATTTAATGAATGCAGAAAAATTGCGTTTTGACTCGTGGATATTTTAACCGTATAATTCATTTTCCTCGCTTATATTCCTTAAATGTATTATAATCGTTACCTTAGATGTATTTTAATTTTGCAACATCCTTTTCCATTATTATTATTAAACTGGTTTCTTAATTAACCGGTGTAGTATGTATATTTCAACTGATATTTTTTTGGAACTTAATAACATTTGACATAATAAAAATTTAAAAAAAAAATCGGTCCGAGACAACTCAGACAAACTTTCTCATATACGAGTTCATAATTACTTAGCCCAGTGTTTTCCAATTATTAGTTTTCGAATGAACATTTAATTATTATTGAACATTTCATCATGATTTATCCTAAAAATAACTTCTCCTGGGCGGGGAATCGAACCCGGGCTCGCTCCGTCCGCGTTTTAAGCTATTTTCTCAGGAACTAGATCTTTCCCGGTATACGGCTTATATCGTTAGATTCGTATTTAAATGGACTACATTTTAGAATTATTTAATCAAAATCGTCGGAACTGTTTTCAAAAAATCTTTTTTTTCACGTTTTTTCAGAGTTTTTGGGGGGTAGCGCGCCATATTTGGAGCTAAAATTCATTTCTCGATTTCGTCTCGGGGTATGATTTTTCTGAACATGTATGCCAAATTTCGTCAAAAACGGCCCAGTAGATTAGGCTCCAGGCGTCTCCACAGACGACAGACAGACATTTTTTTTAAAAAAACTCCTTTTTGGACTAAGGGGTCCTCGAAACGTGTAAATCCATCAAAATCTCAAAATCGAATTTTCGCGCCATCACAATACTTTCTCTTTATATGAAAAAAAAAAGGGACAAAAAAAGAAATCACATGATAAAAATTAATCATATTGGAATCATTTCTATAAAGAAGGGACTCTTCGATGTGGAAACTATTGAAGGTGGAAGGTTAATTTTTTTATTTCTAAACATAAAAACCAACTACCAACTAACTGTTTCATCCCCACCCCTTGGGAGTGCCACTGGATACTAACATATTACTTATTTAGAAAGAAATGTAAATAATTAATAAGAAAATGCGGTAATACCTGTTTTTCTATTATTTGTTTGTTCGAAGGTTATATAAGAAAACATATATTATATTATGTTATAATAAAAATAAATACATCGACTAACTCTGACACGAGACTGTAGAGTATATACGAGAGAACATGTATTAATGTATGAGATGTTGTGTGTAATGTAAAAGTTACCGTAACATTATTCCTTGTCTATTTGTTTTAGCGTTGTTTAGTTCATTGTTTTATTTTATACTTTCAACTCTATATACTATAGTAAAGTGGTATTAGCTAAATCAATTGGTACAAGTAGAAAAACTCGCAATGTGTCTCCTATGAATTGAATTGTAGCTTTTAAATTGATTTTAAATTCGTTGAGGTTAAAGCCTTGTTACAATTTTTCCATTGTTCGTTTTGCTAAAACTAAATAGTGTGGTGGAGATTTTTTTTCTCTCGTCAAATTCTTATCGGATTTGATCCATAACAGTTAAATTGAGTTTTATAAAAACGCTTTTTTGGAAGGGGGTTCCTGTGGAAATGGATCTGACATTCTTGACGGAGGTTAAAGTGGATAAACCCGTGTCGCAGGTATCGGTATACAATGTCATAAAAAAAATCCAGCTCGATGTGAAATCGATTGCTGATTTTTTATATATATATATATAAATAAAATACATTTGAAAAAAAAATGTATTTTTTTCCTTAAGTCAAAACGCTGAAGGAATGTTAGGCAAAAATTGTTTCACTAGAGATCGGATCAGAGACACGCTGCCGTGTTTACATAAGGTTGACGTTATACCGGCCCATTGAGCTGGATAATGGCTTTGCGGTATTTGCAACCTGTAGCGCAGAAAAGATAAAAAAAAACCTTCGAGGTCCACTATCCGAAAACTGTGCTGAAAGTAGTAGGGGGATACATGTTGCGTAAAGAAATCTGGCTGTAGTCTAACGACAAGATTATTAAACGCACTTGATGGCCTCCAACCCCGTACTGGACTTAATTTAACTCATTAACATTTTTTTATAAAAACTTTTTTTTTAAAATAAACTAACTGTATCGGTATCTGTTGTTTACTTTCTTTCTCGTCTTTTTTTGCTTTAGTTTGTCAGGTTTAAAAGATGTTAAATATTGATCTTAAAATTTGCTAAAGTGGAAATTCTAATGTAGATCTTTAACATTACACTGTATTAATAAATTTTTAAGACATTGTCTTGATCGTTAACACAAAACAGACTTTTTCTCCCATATAAAAATGTTTAAAGCACATTTTAGTAGATGGGAAAGTTCAGGTTGGTTGCTTATGTGTCCAACTACTCTCTTTCTGCTTCTGCCCTTGTTAGTTCTGCATGTTATGTTATATTTTAGCAAAAAAAAGTCTATTTCTATAACAAATTTCTAAGATACATTTTAAAACATTATTTACAAGCGATATAAAGTTTTAAATTTTAGTTTTTTTATTTTTCTATTTTTATTTTTAATCACACTAAAGGGCATAATGTATCTTTTTGGTTGTACACCATTAAAAAGGTTACCTTGAAAATCATGCTTAGCCAAAAAACAAAAGAAAGATCAATTTAAATACTGTGAACTATTGATTGCAGATGCACCACACAGGATAAATTGATCTAAAGGCCCCCATACACGATCATACATTTTGCGCAAACATGATGTTTGAGCAAACTTGATTTCGGGCAAATTTAGGCCATAGACAGTCAAAATGTTTGCGCAAGCATTTTGTCCGTGTATGGGGGCTTTTAAGAACCTAAAGGCCCCCCACACGAGCAATCATTTAGCGCAAACCTGATGTTGGGCAAATTTAGGCCATAAACGTCAAACATCATGTTTAACAGCCCCACATACACGGTCAAAATGTTTGCGCAGACATTTTGACCGTGTATGGGGGCCTTAAGGATAATAGGGAATGTGTCTGAACGGCTGCTAAACCCAGCATTAAGAGAAGTTAAAATGATCGCATCGACCTTCAGAATCGTACCAACAACCAACATGGGGAATGAACCAAAATAAAAATAAACGTGATAATAAAAGAAGTACCTGTTCCCAATAACTTGTACTTGATCACAATCAAGATAAGAGAAAAAGAAAAAATCGAGGCGGATCTAAGTTACGCCAAAGTATTATTATACATTGATATATTATTTTAACGTTATTATCCCTTTAAGAAAAACAATTTTAAAACGCCATTACTATACCAGAGGATATTTATCTGTTAGTTTGAGGTGAAAAAAGCATAAATATACTATATTTTAACAATTAACTAAATATTTAACGGTTTTCAGCCAGATGTATATGTTATTTGTGTAGAGGATATACGAGGAAAGAGAAAAAATTAAAAAGAATAGTCGAAGTTGAGGAAGTGTTAAACCTGCTGTCTCTCCATTAAAGTTTATTCATATTTCTTGATTTTTGGATCAAAACTATGTCAAATCAATATTAGTTGACAAACTATGTTCATTCTATGATAATTTATTTCATTCTGCAGTAAAATTATGCTTGAACTTTTAAATATAATAAACCATTTTGATTTTCAGTATTCGGCTCCTTTAAAATTATGTACAAATGTACATAGTTTTAACTTACTTTTACTGCTTGAAGACGCAAACTGCAAAGAGAAACTATTTTCATTCTATGATGAATTTATTTCAGTTCTGCAGTAAAATTATGGAGAAACAGTGTTCATTCTGTGATGATTTATTTCAAATCTGCAGTAATAATATGCTTGAACTTTTAAATTTAATATATTATTTTGATTTTCAGAGTTCGGCTCCTTTAAGATTATGTATGTACATAGTTTTAAAACCTTCTTTTGCTGCTTGAAGACGTAAACTACAAATGGAAGTTTGCTATTAATCTAATGCTATATATATATATATTTTTTTTTTAATATTATATATTCTCGTTCTTAGTTTTAACTTTTCACCACCTCATTTGTAAGATATAAGATCTATGACCCACTCCTTAGAAAGTCATATACAAAGTCTAACCTTTTAAACTTTTAGTAAACGACTAAAGTTTAATTATTTTTTCCCCTTGAAATTTGTATTTTATTTTTTGTAAAGGATGACCTTGCTAAGTGGGTTAAGAAGTAGGGGATTATGTAAGGGATAGTGACGTGGCAGTGCTTGAAGACCCGTTAGATTCTCTCAAGATCAGAATCCCTCTATACTCAGGAAGTGTGCCACAAGACAACATACCTGCCGGGGGTAGACGCCGCTCAAACACGACAAACCAAACACAGGTTATTACACGTGAAAAATAATATTCCAATAGCATTTCCTCCAAAGAAAAAGATCCAGAAGAAAATAAGTACTTCACTTTCCGATTGTGAATGTGTTTCAAACAACCATAATTTAGTTTGGTTTTTTTCATACACCCCTTAAAATATACTACAATTACTAATATGTGAGAGTAGGTTAAGCCATGAAATCGAGTACAAGGCTTGTACTACATAAGAAAAAAAAGGTCGCAGATAAATAAAGTATGATAAAAGAAAAAACTGCAAATGCAACAGTGCATAGTGAATTTATAATTTTAAATAAAAAAAAAAGTTGAATATTTTATAGCGTAGGCTTCCGGGGTCAGAGACAAATCTAGATCTCTGTAAGATCAAGGCTGTCATTAAGTTAATCGTAAATCCAACGTTTTGTACTTATAGTAAGGACTATTATCAGGGCAGCTTATCAGCAACAAGATGTGAATTATTAGCTAGAATTTATAATATAAAAAAAAAAAAAAAAAATCAAGGAATAGGATGCGTAAGTGTAAATTAAATGTATCAAATAATTATTCTAAACCACAACTATGACATTGAATATATTTGTTCTAATGGCGAAGAATTATAGTGAGTTAAAATTATTAATAATTTTAGAGTGCACCCTATTAATTCTATAAATACAAAATATGGATGGATTTATAGGTGTGATGATTTAAGCAGAGAGGAAGGAAATAGGAACTAGTTTAAATTTAAATTTATAATAAATATAATCAGTATTGTATTCTTAAACTATAGGTAATTGTAATTATAGTGATATTGTTTGGATAATAAAACTGACTCAGGATGACTCTAAATGAGTTGAAACGTCTCAAAATGATGTAAAGAGTTTTGCGTAAATAATTACACGTATTTATTCATCCGTATTTCCTATATTGACACAATTATATAGTTAGGACTGGATTAATGGTTAATCCCCCTTTCTGGATATGCAGGTGAAATTGGATTAATAGTAAATCTGGTCGTTTTATGTCTATTTCAGAGATTATATTCAGGAGACCACACTCATATTGATTAAATTGTCAAATTAAAGTAGAAAAAAAGTTTACAAATATTAAAAAAAAAATATGTTATAGATGGAGAATGAATCTTATAAATTGAGATAATTCGAAAATATTTACTGAAAACAATCTTTAAATGCTTTCAAAGTTTATAGTAAAAGCTTACAATACAGTAAAAGACCAAATTAAAAATTCTAAGAAAATCATACTGGAATAAGATACATCCAAAGAAAATTTAGTATAAATCGAAGAGATTGCTCTCCAGGTCACAATACAAATGAGCAAATTTTATTTCATAAGGTTATGAATAATAATATAACGATTAATGTACTTTCTCTAAGGTAACTTAATAATATGTAATTCGCAACTAATTCAGAAGCGCAACAACCAATTTAAGTTGCCTTTACTTTAACAGAATGAATACAATGTGCAAAAGGTATAGAAACAAATAAGCAACCGGGGAATTTCAAAAATCCCTATAAACTTTCTGTAAAAGGAAACTCAAGGTAAAACATGCAATTACTATTCATATTCCGACGGTAGTTCATGTTGAGTATTTAATTATTTAATGCGCTCATTAAAGTGCGTTGAACAAAGGGAAGTTCAAGTAATAAACTAAGAACAGTTAAAATCACTATTAGTCTTTTAACAATGTCTAACTTCAGATAAGGTAGGTATGGAGGAAGTCAAATAATAAATCAAACGTTTATATTTACCTAGCAGTAGATACATTTCTGACCTGCCTTACAACTCTAGTAAATTAGTGAACAGCAAAAGCCAACATACCTAAAAACAGAAAACAAATTAATGAATTAAGATATGTAGGCATAAAAGGTATAAAAAATATATGTAGGTATAAAAGAGAAAAGAGATATGTAAGGTATAAAAAAGTATGTAGGCAAATTGCATTAGTTTAAATATATAAAATTAAGCAATGCAGAGATACAGAATAAGTGTCCTTTAATACAATTGGTGAGATCCAAACAAGCAATTGAATTAATTATTATTGTATATTAAAAAGCGATTATCAAAGTAACACGTTATCCATTCGCAATATAGAGAATAAATAAACCACTTCTGAAGAATTAGTACTCAAATGTAGTCTAATGCATGTTCATTTTACCAATGCCCAGGACGAGTTCGTTTGACATCGTCATCCGAACAAGACCGCCTAAACGTAAGCTTCAAATGTAAAATTGGAGCTTTTGGACGGGAAAAATTTTTCATCTATTCAATGAGGCAAACATTTTTCAAATAAATTTGTATAGTAAAACCAACACCGACACCGCTATGAAGTGTTAAAGATCGCTAAAACTATTAAAGCGGACCGAATCGTTTAAAATTGAAACGTTTTTACCGATATCTTACGTTCTAACGTAACGATTTTAATAAAACTTTATACACATAGTCTAAAGAACAATTGAAAAAGGCATGTAAAATTTCAAAAAAGTAGGGGGGGGGGGGGGAAGCAAATTTTTAAGGACATGGCGCAAAGATGTATATTGGTTCTTAAGGCGTCCTCCTCTTTCATTTAACACTCATATGATGTATTTCCGTTAAAATAAATGTCAACCCCAAGTTTTTAAGGGATGATTCCTTCCTCTTATTGGGTTATTACACATAAAATAACTGCAAAGTTTCATCGCGTTTTTATTATATTAATAAAGAAGGCTTAAAAGTAGTCAAAGGAATATCAAAGGAATAAATTGTCAGAAATGTGAGTGTTGGAGGAGGAAATTATAGGGTCCTCAGTTTTGCCTATGGACTCTAAAAAGATAAAACGACATTTTTAAAAATAACTTTTTAAAGAGAACTTGGAGCCTGACCCATAACCTTTGCTATAAACTGTTCCCTCAGCAGTTGTACGAAAACGCATTTCTTTAAAAGTGAAAACCTTTTCACCTTCCAACCAGGAGTTCATAGAGTTAAGAAAAAAAAGTTCTCCATTTATAATTTTTTATTAAATTTATAACATGAATTATGAGGAATAAACAGTTATCATGGAAGATAGTTGATAAAGATAAAAGAGTTGGAGGAAATAAGAAAAGATGAAGGATGGGAAATACATAGAGACATTGTGAATGCGTAAAGCAGTGAATGTGTAATATATACGTCAAGGTTAGATACAACAGGTAGGTTTCTCGTTTACGTTAGGTTCAAGTGTAAGTGTCAGTTCATTGTTGAGAAACAAGTGAGAGTGAGTACTGGACAGGGAGATGTGCACTGGTCCGTGGAGCCTGACCCACAACCCTTGCTTTAAACTGTTCCCTCAGAAGTTGTACGAAAACGCATTTCTTTAACAGTGAAAACCTTTTCACCTTCTAACCAGGAGTTTAAAATACATTAAAAGAAATACAACAAGAAACATTAAAATTCTCAAAGTCATTGGAAATAGCATTTGATGTTTACCTACTAAAGAGAATGAAGTTACAAATGGCATTCCATGACGTTTCAGTGTCCATTTAGTTGTTAGTTGTAAGTTACCCAGAAATCAGAAAAGATCTAATAAATCAGCAAAGAATTTCTAAAAAAAAAGGGAAGTAGCATTCAACATGAAATGCTAATTACTCAACAGTAACAATTTACACCGCAATTTGCCATAAACCAAATTGAAAAGAATCTGAACTTTTGTCCAACACATTTCTACGAAATAGGTAAGTGTTGCAGTCGCTTGTGACGGAGCGTATAGAATAATTAGTATTGATTTGATAAATAAATCAAAATTGTAAACATAATTTTCCTGAATTACTAAATTAAATAACCAGTGCATTGGTTATTAAACCACACATTGGTTACCTTCAAAGTATGGAGGCAAACTTATTGTGAGGAGACAAAGCCATAGAATTAAGTTTGAAGGTAAAAAAAGTAGGCGAATAAAATAGATTATAGAGCTCAATGAGATAGGAAAATAGAATGCAGTAAGAATGTAAACAAATTAAGGCAGTTGAATTGATTATGGAGATAAATTAAATGGGAAAATAGAATAGAGTATGGAGGCAAACCAATAGAATTAAGAGTGGCGGTAAAAAAAAGTAGGCTAATTAAATAGATAATAAAGACCAATGAAATGGGCAAATAGAATGCAGTAAGAAGGTAAAGAAAATGGAATTGAGTATGGAGATAAATTAAATAGACAAACAGAATAGAAATTGGAGGTAATCTTACAGATTAGGGTCGGAAAAAGAAGAACCATTTGGTAGAATGAAATGGGATAATCAAGAGTGAGGACTTTTAATTCAATAAATTTCAAGGAAATTTACTTCAATTTAGAGTCCTACGAAATTACATTCCTGTAGCTTTGATTATTAATAATACTTAGATAAAAAAATTAGTAAGATAGATTAATGCCTCTAAGGTGTCAGTAAACGCAGTGCAAAAATAAGTTACATACTTACATGGTAAAAATATAGAATCTATTTTGCTCTTTCCCATTTATTTTTAAAAACAATACTATTTTGATTTTAACAGTGATAAAAGGCACATCGAATGAACTTTAATGACTTTTTCATGTTTGTTGCATGACTTGTTTTCTATGTTTCAATAGAAACAAAATATTTTTTTAATGTAAAGAAACATTATCTTAAAAACAAAACATTGTTTTGAAGTGGAAATATAAAGTTACGACTCACAATACAAATAAATAGATAAAAACTCCAAACAATAGCATAAGTTTTAATTATTTATAATAGCGGATAAAAGAGAAATTTAATGATAAAATTGGTTAAAAGGAAATAAAGACTCAATTCTATTTGAACATCCTTTATTTGAATGTATTTATGCAATGCGTTACATAATCAAGCTTTTTTAGATACGCTAAATGAAACCTTCAAGCCCAGTCTAAGGTACCCACCTGCGCATGCCCAGTCTAAGGTACCCACCTGCGCATGCACAGTCTAAGGTACTCACCTGCGCATGCCCAGTCTAAGGTGCGCCAGCACATCTCAGTTTGGGCATGCGCCAATGCTTGACTCGTTTCCTCTGTTCGCGTCGGACGTCTGGAGTAGGCTTTAATGTTAAATAATTATTATTTAACATTAAAGCCTACTCCAGACGTCCGAAGCGAACAGAAATACAATAACCGAAATGTTATTGCAGGATTAATTATAATTAATCCTACAATAACATTTCTCAATCATTGATTTGGATGTTTTAGTGAAAGCTATGACAAATAATCCATTTTATTTTCAGTCTTACCTCCAGAACATTAGCAGACACGACTATGAAAATAACATCACTCAACTTCAATTTTTAGGAATATTGATTCTAAATTTTTATAACTCTTGGGATTCAGATAATAATACAATAAATACTCACTAAACCTCTAAGATATAATAATGTGAATTCTTTACCAGGAAAACCTTTTCCATTCTATACTTTGTTTCTATTTCACTTAAATCTTATCTAGATATAGTTATTGCAATGTCCAGGAAGAGAGAGTGAATGGTGAGGAGGATGCGCAAGTTCTCAGTGGTCAGCGATCAACAGTGCGTGGCAGTTGACCTAGCTCCTTGAACCTTTTGTTCCTTAAAGATAAAGAAGCTTTTAACCGAGAACGGGTTTGGGGTTAATGGATTCAAAAGCAATGACTCTTTTTAAAGTCATGACTCCGTTAATGTTATATCATTTAAAATGTACAAATGACGCTGATAAAGGCAACCGCTACATACTAACGGATTTAACATGCTTATACAAATCGTTTTTCAAGATATAAAGATTTAAAAAATATATATTAAAGTAATGCAAGTAAATAACAAGTACAATTGTTCTACAACAAAAGAAACATCCATAAATAACTTGTAATTCTAAAGCCCAACGAAAATGTACCTTATTGCAATAAGATTAAGTAAGTGAACTGTAATGGCTAAAGCTTGTATCGAGATAAAAATATTTTACAGACACCTCAAAGAAAAAAGTTCCAGCAGTAATAACCTTAAAGTAGAAGTGACTCATTTAGTATTCCACCAAATTTTGAGAGAAGTTCTTCTTTAAAGAATATAAGCTTCAGTAAGAATGTAACTACCTTTTATGTTAAGCACGTAATGGCTTCAACACTGGTAACAGCGTGAAAAGATTCATTGGTCTCGATCCTTCCTAGAGCTCCTATGAATAACCCAAAAAAGGTAAAGTTGTCGGGAGCAGGAACAGAAGAAGACACTACTTGAATATCATAAAGGCATAGAGACCAAAGAGCAAGCAATGAGTTAACAAAGGAGGAAAGGATAAGACGTGTGTTAGGAACGTGGCATTATCGCCTCGAGCTACAACCAAGCTGAGGAAGGGAGCTATGTCCTAATGATTCCAAATAGAAGAGCCTCCCTCCTCTGCCCTTATACCTGTGCAAGGTCAGGTCGTTTTTTTTAGGGGTGTCAGGTGCTCAAGGCACCTGATACACTGGAAGACCCTACAAAGCAGCAGCTGGACCTTTAACCATCAAAACACTCAGTGTTGAAAAAACTTCTTCAGAGGGCTACTTTTGACCAAACTCAAAATTCTTCATATCCTTCACTTAATCTTCACTCTAGCATGTGATTCACCATATTAGCATGAAGGCATTAGATCCGCTCATTTAAGTCTTAAGCAACATTGGGTGGGGGGAAAAAATATTAGAAAAACGTACCAGAGTATAAAATTTTACTAGTATCTAAACTCTTAAACGTTAAAACAATGGCTCCTGCTGGTTTTTCAGCAAACCTATCATATTCTCTCCAAAAATCTAGTAGATACTGAAGTAATTTTATCTAGGATATCCAAGATATATTCACTTTTAATAAGGAGTTCAATCTTAGTTCATTGAACTTTACATCCTTTCCAAGATGTTATAGCTATTACGTATACCTAGAAGCTATTTACAAAGAGTCACGATATTTCTGCCAAATGAAAACTCAAAATATCAAAGTCAAACCTACTGACAAGCGTTTGAACTTTATTAAACAGGTATTCGTTTAAATATAACATCCTTATATCAATTGAGTTATAGCAAAATGCTACATTTTAATAGAAATATTTGGAAAACAATAAATAAAGTGGTATGGTATTTTTTCAAAAGACAGTTTTCGGTGGCGCAATACGATACTTCAACGAAAAGAACATTAGGAAACCGCAAAACTTTACGCCTTTCAGGTCTCAACTCATTTTTTTAATCGTTCGAAACGGGAGTTGGAGTCAACGTGAGATCTAGTTACCTAAACAGCTACATGGCAGTGAAAGACAATTCCCACTGATTCGATAGAAAGGCATTGAGACGAGATGGAAAAAAAATATATATATACAAGTTGTAGGAAAGTGCAGAAACCGCAGAGCGTGCTCGGAGCTCTCACTAGCTCACCGCAACTAGAGGATATTAAAAATTACCCCGGATTCCTTTAAACCCATGACAGTTTTCTACTGCTTTTTTTATTAATATGCATATTGTGAACACCGAAAACATTTTTGCATGAAAATGTTGAGGTTTTCATAAAATATAAAAATACAATCACGTCTAACAGTTATAAAGAAGAGGCCTAAACAACATTAAACTTTAGTGACAACTAGAAAATAAATTACAGGAAGATAAAAAAAAAATGTGTGGTAACATGAACATTCTCTCATTATAAGATAAAAAAAACTACAGTTCTGTAAAATACAATTTCAATTCGGATGTCACAGGTTGACATTAGTGGTTTGATTATTTTCTGTATTCTGTATCTTGAATTCAACTAAATCCATATAAAAAACATTGTTCCCCACAAGAAGTCATAACTGACATTCTCAACATCGAATGCATTTTTGTCTAGTTTCTAGTACATTTCTTTTTTCTAAAAGGTGGCTTGGCTAATATTTCCATCCAATTCTAATAGAAATGTAATCTAATACGCTACTCAAATGTATAAAATAAATGCATCTACCCTTATTCCTAAGTAATAACTAATAGTGTATACATGTTACTAATAAATAAAGTAAAGCACGGATGTAAAACTTTTTTTTTCTTTATGTATGGTTCTTTGTTTGGAGTACGTGAAATAGAAATATATAGTAATAGTAATCTAATCTAATTTTTTAGCTTGATTTCTTGTTTGTTTGTTTGTCCGGTACAAATCTGGCAATCGATTTCTAACTAACTTCCCGAATAGCTAGACATTTGAAACTTTTAGCATAGCTCAGAACACGATGACAATGCATTATTTTAATACTTTTAGCCATCTTTCAGCAGAATTTAATTGGTTTTTAGCAAATTTCGCAGTACGGAAAGTAAGTTCGGAAAAAATCCGCAAGTTATTTTATTTGTTTTGCATTTTGTTTTCCCATATTTACGCAATCTTCATTTTGACGGGTCTCAAATTTGTGATGGATAAACATTGAATGACAGCAAAACAGGAAATATCGATTATATTATTTTTCGATTATATTATTTATATTATTTCAAATATATCGATAGCACGCTGTAGATTTGGTGTAGGGGAGATCCGTTGTACAAAGATTTGTCCTTTTATAGGTTTAAGATCAGCTCTTTAGATGGTTGTCATTTATGTGAAGTAAATAAATTCGGAACTATTATATATTATATAACAATAACAATTATATTATCAACCATACATACGATTCAACAGAAAATTTAAAAACGTAGTATATAAAAAGTTCGTTTTATCTTGAAATTATTTGTTTATCAAAACACTCTTTACCAGTTCAATCAAAATAATAATTAACACAGACCAATGTTTAATCCGCTTTTAGTTGAAAATTAAACTGAACAAGCTTGTTTATTTGTTTTATTTAGATCTTGACATATCGAAAGATATATTTTCCATTTATGAACTTACTTTTATGGTGATAAGTGAGATGTCAATTTATACAGGTACTGTGAAAGTATGACGGAAAGTGGATTGTTCCGTATGGGAAACAAGAAGAGCAGGATAAGGAGCGGTTACATCCCTAGAGGTGAAGAGTCAGCATCCGGGTTTAGCATTATTAAATCAGAAAGAATCCTTTAAGCACGACTCGAACTAGGACATAAGCATGACAGATTTAAGATTGAATCTGTTAAGGATGACATGGGGAGGACCAATACGACGTGAACGGATTTAACATCGTGGCTCTTCAGATGATGATCGCCTTCATTGAGAAAGTATTAGTGCAATAAAGAAATAGGGTGTTCGGTCTTATAATGTAGAACCATTGCTACTAGCCTATCTAGTAAGTTTTTAGGGTATTCTTTATAACATAGGATCATTGTTACTAGCCTATCTAGTTTTATTTAATTAATTGAGTGTTAGGTCTTATAATACAGGATCTTCATTGATACTAGCCTATCTATTAAGTTTAAGGGTTTTTCTTATATAATTTATAATAAAGGTCATTGTTAGGTACTAGCCTAAATAGTAAGTTTTATTCAATTAATTGGGTGTTGGGCCTTATATATAAGATCATTGTTACTAGCCTATCTAGTAAGTTTTTAGGGTATTCCTTTATAATATAGGACCATTGTTACTAGCCTATCTAGTAAGTTTTTAGGGTATTCCTTATAATATAGGATCATTGTTAATAGCCTATCTAGTTATATTTAATTAGTTGAGTGTTAGGTCTTATAATACAGGATCATCATTGTTACTAGCCTATCTATTAAGTTTTAGGGTATTCCTTATAATAAAGGATCATTGTTACTTTAGGGTATTCCTTATAATAAAGGATCATTGTTACTAGCCTATCTATTAAGTTTTAGGGTATTCCTTATAATAAAGGATCATTGTTACTTTAGGGTATTCCTTATAATAAAGGATCATTGTTACTAGCCTATCTATTAAGTTTTAGGGTATTCCTTATAATAAAGGATCATTGTTACTTTAGGGTATTCCTTATAATAAAGGATCATTGTTACTAGCCTATCTAGTAAGTTTTATTTAATTAATTGGGTGTTAGGCCTTATCTTATAATATAAGATTATTAATTCAATGTTTTAAAGTTATTGGTAGTATTCATACTACGGAACGTTTAAATTTAAATTTAAATCAAATTATAATTACTATTTATAAAGGGAGACAGACAGATAAAAATATACTTTAGCGCCGGGACACGAACCACGGACCTCCCCCTCATATCCAGTGTGCGGGATTGAAGTCTATTTTTCTCTGTCTGTCTCCCTTTATAAATAGTAATTATAATTTGATTTAAATTATAAGATTATTCTTACTACCACACATTGTACCTAGTCTTAAGTTAGTTTTATTTAATTAATTTTCTTAATGGCATTTCTTATATTTATTTTCTTAGAATAATACTATATATAGAAGGAGCATAGAATCGGAATCCTAAGCAATTACTGATAAGAGACTGAAGCCAACTTTTGCCGAGATGTTGTGTCCTTAAGACCAGGCTGCCAACATAACAACACTCATTTTTTTCATTATACTGGAGAAGGTTGGACATACTTTTGTAACTATTCGAAGCCCGCTCACAAACAATCAAGAAGACAAACCCTGCCATTGGTTATTGTTTACGTTTCACTCTGACATCATTTTTTTCACCTCGCACGGTATGATATAATAAACATTATTTTCAGCATATTTCAAGCTAATAATAAGATAAAACACGATAAAAAATATTACAATAAACGAAACTAACTATCATTAATTAAAATTTACTAAAAATTAAATTAAAAAACCGAAGGCAAATAATTTTAGAGTTATGACGTCACAAATTTCAAAAATGAATTTTTAGAACGCGGATTAAGGGACACAACCAAAGTTGGCTTCAATGTTATCAGTGATCCTCCTTCTATATGTTGTATTATTCTAAGTTTATTTTATAATAAAAGAAGTACACTAAATATGATAAAATAAAAAATTACTTTAACAGGCAAGTTGGAATAGATTAGCAGTTCGCTGTAGATTTAAAGTTTGCGTTTAATTTAATTAATAAGTTCTAAAATTTCCGCTGTCAAAACTAAAGATATTGATGTAAAATCTTGATAAAAATCTTATATCACGTAATAGCTGATAAGTATAGAATTATTACTTGTAAATAAATATTATTCCCTATTATTATTATCTTGTTCTTTTATTCTGGGCGGTCAATGTAGAGTATTAAAAGAAATAAGGCGATTATTTCTATGTATTTTTTTATTGGCTTTATACTAGGCATCGCGTGGCTCTATCATTGAAGCGAGCGTATTGCAATGAAATACTGAATATTGAAATTTATTAATCATGATGAATGTCATAGTTGAAGATAAGCGGAAGAGGGTAGTGTAGGGAAGAGTGGGGGTACTCGGTACGAAGCTTTACTTCCTAAACAAACCATTCACTATACGACTATAACAATCTTCACCACCCGCGGTAGCTTTTAAACAATTATTATAAATGTATCTCGTCACTACGCAAAGAATTTTGCTTGTATCAAGTTGAAATTTTGCATACCTGTTTCAATTGTGCATTAGATGGTGTATATGAAGTTTTATTAAAATCGTCTCGTTAGAACGAAAGATATCGGTAAAAAGGTTGTTTTCTCTATTATAAACGTTTATGTCCGCTTTAATAGTTTTAGCGATCTTTATTAAGTCATAGCGGTGTCGCTGTTGGTTTTAGTAAAAAATGTTATTTGAAAAAAATGTTCGTCTCATCGAGTAGATGATGATAGAATCTTTTCCCGTCCTGAAATTCCAATTTAATTTTTGTACCTCTCGTTTACGCGAGCGTTGCGCGCGAACTCATGGACGGATCACGCTGTCCAACGAACTTAGCCTGAGTATTAGTAAGAGGAACATGTATACCAAATTTCAACTAAATCGGTCAACTTTTACTCAAGTTATCGTCACACGCGTAAACGTTACTGACAGACAGACAGACAGACAGACAGACAGACAGACAGACAGACAGACAGACAGACACGGAGCATATTTCGTTGAATGTAGGAAGCTCGCTACGCTCGCTTCAATAAATTTTAAGGGTTAGTAATCCCTACAATTTTAGGTGACCACAAAATATATATAGCAATATTAAGCAAACAAAGTAGAATTACACAGGGAGGTCCAGTGAATATATAACATTGCTTACAACATCTTGACATGTGCACGCACAAAAAATAAATGATTTTGGAGAACAGGTGTTAATTAAATATTCAAAATAAAACAAATATTCGTATAAATATATTTATATAATGCCAATGAAGATTTCAGACCATTAAAGAACATCCTGCTTATAAATTTAAATAATGCTCAAAACGATTAATTCTATCAATCACTTACATAAATGAAAATTTAAATCAACAAAAAAAAACCCTAAGCAAGACGTTAAATTTTGGTCTTTTCAAAGTTAATTAGACGTTTAGAGATTAAAGCAGACGAAAGAAAAAAAAACTATCCTGATAAATCGAGTCAGGATGCACATTTGACTTAGAAAATACTATTGAGTTGAGTCACTGGGATTTATCACGTGAACTGAACAAGCTACTTCACGTTTTTGCATACAAGATTGTTTTTTTCTAAGAAGTTCTTTTTATTTTTTTTTTTTAAGTTATTTATATTATTTCGAACTTTTATACGCATATTAATTAATAAAGGGTATATATATATATATATATATATATATATATATATATATATATATATATATATATATGCTGGGTACCTGAAGGGGAGAGGAGTGGAAGCCGGTTCTGAAGGCTCAAGGCCAAGAGAGCCGCCCTGAGCGGGTTATCTGAGCTCCAGCCTAGCAATCATCTAACCAAGATTCTTACTCCCCTATGCCAAACCAATTCCTAGGCACTTTTTTTTAACTAACAAAATATATATTCACTTTTATTTTAACCACAAAATGATAAAAGGAAGAGTAAAAAGTTCAGAAGGAAGAGTTTGGAAGAAAGTGCTCCAAAAGTCTAGTAAAATAGTTAACATAAGTTCACATCTTGATGATAACTGATGTAAATTAGATAAATATTGCGCTTTATCTTAATTACATCATTCTAGCAAACAAAAACCTTTCTATCAGGGTCTAAAAAAAAGGTAAAGAAAATACACAAAAACAAAAGGAGCCAGAAAATCAACTCAATTCTATTTTGTTTATTTCCTACATATGTATAAACTAATTTATTTTTACAATTTTAAAATTTAAGTAAAAATAAGTATGGACAAATATAATAGTACACTTAATAAATGATTGGTTGTTTTACTGAGTTTTGTGGTACCACTTCATAAATATGACTAAAAAGGTTAGTTGAAAGTAGCACAACAATATTGTAACCACAATTTTATATATACAAAATTTTGGGTCAATGTAGTTGCGTTAATTTTTTATTAACCTCTATACTCTCTAGTCATAAGTAGGTACACATAATATTGAAATTGTGGGAATAGTCTAGTCATAAAATTAACACATAAACGGAAGCCATAATGTAACTTAAATTAGGTTTATCATCTTATAACCTAATAAAATCACCAAAACCTAACTCAATCATAATGGCGATAGGGATTAAGGAGAGACTCTAGACCAGTGGTTCTTAACCGGGGGCCTCGAAAGGTAGTTAGGTCCTATATAGATTATATTTGGAGATTTTAAGGGGACCGTGGTTACCAAAAGGTTAAGAACCACTGCTCTAGACCACTTATAACCTACTCTAGTCATAAGTACACTTCAATTAATATTGAAATTGTAGGAATAGTCTAGTCATAAAATAAACACATAATTGGAAGCCATAACGTAACTTAAATCAGGGTTATTAAATTAAAACCTAATAAAATCACTTAACCTAACTTAATCATAATAGCGATAAAGAGTAAGGAGTGACGCTAGACACCAAGACCAAGCCATAACATAAAGAGTGTCGTTAATGTTATGCTGTAGGTATATGATTTAATGTTGTTATGTGGGATAGTATATGAAAAAAGCCTATTGCTATAGACTAGGCATCGCGTGGCTCTATCATTGAAGCGAGCGTATGGTAATAAATATGTATTGAATATTGAAAAAATAGATAATCATGAATCATGATGTAATAGATATAGGGTATGATAGTAGTACAGCTGCTAGTACTAAGGGAACAAACCCTGCATTCTTACTTAACCCTTCATCTTTAAACGTTTAGGTCCGCTTTAATAGTTTTAACGATCTTTATTAATTCATATAGCGGTGTCGCTGTTGGTTTTACTAAAAAATGTTATTTGTAAAAAATGTTCGTCTCATCGAATAGATAAAGTAAGAATTTTGTCCCGTCCTGAAATTCCAATTTTAATTTTGAAGTGCACGTTTACGCGAGCGTTGCGCGCGAACGCTTGGGCAGACAACGTTGTCCAACGAACTCATCCTGACCATTGGTTAAATGAACATGTGTACCAAATTTCATCAAAATCGGTAAACTTTTACTCAAGTTATCGTCGTACGTTTCAGACACACAGACAGACAGACACGGAGCATATTTTGTTGAATGTAGGAAGCTCGCTACGCTCGCTTCAATTAATAAATATTAATACATTTTTAAGGTGCCGATAAGCCCATACACGAAAAACTGGGTTCGATTCTTCGGTCATGGTGAGACAAGTAACATAAGTTGAGACTGCATATCGGGACAAGTGACAATTGATCCCTCTGATCTAAATCCGAATTTATTTATTGTTCATAAACATATATATATATATATATATATATATATATATATATATATATATATATATATATATATATATATATATATATATATATATATATATATATATATATATAGATAGATAGATAGGAGCCCACTCACCTTATCTTTCGATCTCTGGAACCCTCACCTAAAGATAGAGAGCACAAAAAACATCTTCATCTTATCTAGAAGTGTTGATTTGCCATAATCATAATAAAACACAAAGTGAAAGTCTTTTTTCAAATAGATGTCTTCAACAAAACTTATTAAGACCTAAACCATTTTCGTTACACGAATGGGAAATATTGAAAGCAATAACCGTTCTAATTATCCGAAAAGGAAAAGTCAAATAAGACTAAACTATCACTGAGGGTTGAAGGTTAAACAGAGGAGGACAATAAACAGTGAGGAATCTTCAGTCGAGTGATGGTAAACCAAACAATAAGGTATTATAAGAGAATGTCAAGGACATCACGTTGTGACATCTTCAGTAATATACCTCCCAGTCAAACATGACATAATCATGATTAAATCTATTACTTTAATTAGAAATACTTGGGGGAAAGAAACCACCGATAATTACCTATTAGAAGGAAAATTCTGATACAATGGTACCGATAATCTTTTTCCATCCATAATAATAATGCATCTAGAAAGAATGAGGAAGTCTTGAAAATCATTATAAATGATTACCAACAGGTAACTTTACAACATAATGTGGAATAACACCAATTTTCTAATATCAACACTTGGCAGGGCAGAAGAAAATTTGTATTACTTATGTAACTAAATAATTAGGCGAGATAAAAATCTATTCCATTTTTAGTTCCTAAACTTGTTTGGTAACATAGTTAACTTTTTAAAATATTCTTGGCCATCAATAATATTTACAATCATTTTAAGAGTCACTCGGTGCCTCACCAGGCGCATAGAAAGGATCCAGTAATGGTTTAAAGACATAGATCAAATAATAAATATATTATATGCTTATTTTTAATAAGGTCTTTAGGATATTAATAACTTCAATCCATTTAGTTTTGACTATATCATCTCCTTTGAGACATCAAGTGTTGAGTTAGTGTACTGTTATATGTTATGTTTCATATTTATTAATTAATGTTATGTTTTGTTTAAAAGTTATATCAACATTTTATATAAAGATATAAGTTATTGTAGATATAATAAATACAATTTAAAAATCCTCTTTTAGGCCTGAAGACGTCTCAAAGGGTTTTTAGGCCTGAAGAAGCCTCAAAGGTTTTTTTAGGCCTGAAGATACCTCAAAGGTTTTTTTAGGCCTGAAGATGCCTCAAAAGGTTTTTAGGCCTGAAGATGCCTCATATAGGAGGTGAAATATAGCGAAAACGAAATGAATTGAAGTTATTAATACCCTATAGACCTGATAACGAATAAGCATAGTAAAGAAATAAAGGATAATATACTACGAATATAAAAATATTAACAAAAAATGTATGTAAGAATAAAAATAAAAACAACAGATAAGGAAGTATTTAATATTACTCATTAGCTCTAAAATTCATTAACTAATTATGTTTAAGACCATAAAAAGATAAATTTATACCAACTATAATTTTAGTATTTCGGACTAAACGTTTAATTTAAAAATTGCACCAATTAACTGTGGCGCCTTGGTGTATTATATTCGTCGAAGGTTATTTGTTAATATGTAGTGCCGAATAAATTAATTAAAAACTATATTTTATTCAATGAATTCAGTATGAGAATTTCCAAGGATAGAGTTCTTAATAATTTTAATATTTTAAATAATATATTTCATAACAAGAATATAAATTAATAATAAAGTCGTGATTTATAAAAAAAAAAAAATAAATAAAATAAGAGCTTAAAACGGAATCACGAATACATAGTGTATAAAATAATATATATATACAGCGTGAAAAACTTTAAAGGATATATTTTTTGTCAGGATAAAGGATTGAATTGAGTGAAGTGTGTGTCCTCGAAGCTTGTTGCTGAAAGTTTCATATGGTAACTGGAGCTGAAGTAAGGCAAGGATTTAATAAAGGGAAGGTGCGGCCCCACCCAGCACTATGAGGGGTGTCAAGAAAATCCTAAGATCGTGTCAACTCTAGACCCCGAGCATTAACATCTCACCCTGATCTGCATACTTAGGAATCCGACCTCCAAGTAGCAAATAGGCTCTAGGAACTCCAGCTCTCCTGTTCTTTTCTTAAACCCGACCTTGTCTCTTGGTCTTCAATTTAGTTCTGAGATCATCTGATAAAGGAAATTCTCGCAGGGTGTGAGGTGAATTAGAAAGAAACAGCAATAGACAATCCTTTAAGCACGATCGGCGTAACCAATAACACTCCAGAGTAATCTATTCACTATTTTTTTTCTTCCTTTCTTCTCAATATATAATCCGCTTTAATATCTAGACAAGACTATTCAATCTAACACATTTATTTTTTTTAATTAAAAATGTATTTTTCAGAAATAGAGGTTAAGAGCTGACAAACACCCCACAAGTTAGTTAACGGCTTTTTTGAATTAGAATTTTAAAAAAACATTATCAATAAATTATAAGTTTAAAATTAAATTAAATGTCACAAGCACAAGCAATTAACTCCCTTTTCTTCTTCTAAAATGGCTCATTCAAGCCTCACTGCTAATCAATTCATATTAGTGTCTGTTGATACCTACCTATGTCAAAGAAAGTGAAAAAATAAAATTACAATAAGATAAAGACAAAATTGGACAGAAAAACATACTTTTATGGAGTGAAATAAATGAAACGACAATAACATAAAGACCAATTGGACAGAAAAAACAATTGGACAAAAAACAGTTGGAAAAAACAATTGGACAGAAAAAACTTACTTTTATGGAGTGAAAAAAATGAAATGACAATAAGATAAAGACAAAATTGGACAGAAAAACTTACTTTTACGGTTAAAAAGTTAATTTGCGTTACATGCTTAATTTTGTTTTCTCTCTTCTATACAGTTAAAAATAAAGATGTAGTGATGGCGGAGGCATCCCTAGTCATATAATCCAGAGAATGGGCCTTATCTGATATTGGAGGAATCCTATCCTCATGAATAAATTTGCTCCGAGATTTAATTTTAACCACTGTGAGAATCAACTTTACTGTAAGTTTATTTACTTAATTTAGAAAAAAAGAAAGAGACGCAGGGCAGGGCAGCAAAAATGTTGTTTCACAACTGAAAAAATTTACGAAGCAAGCAGCAATGAGACGCAAAGCAGGGCAGGTTGTACAACGCCACGTGTGGCCTAACCGTGGCTCAGCCAAAAATAAGTGGATCAGCTGTCTCAATTAACGCGGTATTGTTTATTTCAGCGGTTAGAAAAAACTGTGCTCTGCCCTGCTCGCCTGCCACTCAATTTGCGCCCAGCCTTAGACTGGGAAATACTAGATGTCAGTTTGGAATTTGCTTTGGGATTAGGATTTACCAGTTATCACAATGCGGAATGTCCTATCAGATTGGATAAGGGCTTAAAACCAGGATGCCGAAAAATTTATATTTTTGACTAAACTTAGATTTACTTAAGATGCAGATGTGCTCAAGCCAAAACAGGAGGCACGTGTATAAAAGTATAACGGGAAGATCTGAGATAGAGAAGGAAGTCACAGAGGACATGAGATATCATGAAGAACATTCCTTGAACCTGGAACGAACCAACAAGTTGGGACAATAGACCTCCAACTAGTATCCTCAACTAGTATCCTTCTTGAGAGGAAAAACTGCCTCTACTCTCTCTCTGCTACCTTGCCATCAGGTTATAAGTTACTCTACATAATGGACCATTTTCACAATAGGTAGTTCTTCTTTTTTTTCTTATCGCTTCTAATCCATTCTAAGATGAGTGTCACAGTGAATCCAGGGATAACTGGATCGTGAGCAGTTTGCCATGACTACGTGTAATTTTAAATGGATTTTTCTTCCTTCTTTTCTTTTTACCATTCCTTTCTCCTGCTCATCTGATACTATTTATCTTTCAATTCCATGGAATCAGGTGAAAAGATGTAATAGATATAAGATTTAAGAAAAAAAGTTTCTGGGTCACCGATTTTTCAATATAAAAAATTGCAGCTCTTTAATAAACAAAAAAAAAACGACAAAAAGTTAGAAACAAAGCTGAAACCATTTTTTTAAATGGATATTTTAGTAAACTTTTAAAGTATCCTATAATATTCGGAGTCCAAATTGTGTCATTAAATGTTTATTTGACACCAATGATCTAAAATAATTCACTAAATGCTGATTTTACAACCAGTTCAAAAAGGTAAACGATTCATTATAAGAAAAACCGTATAGAAACAGTATTAAAAAAAATTAGATCACATTTAACAAAAAAACAGCAAGACAAACACGATCAAAACTTTTTTGTGTAGATAGTAAGACCTAATTTAAATTTAATAATATTACATTTATTTAATTTATTATTAATTATATTTAAAAATGTTCAACATGCGGTTGCTAAAACTTCCTTTTCGACTTTCAGCAAAATCAAATTTTTATTCATCAACACCTCGAAAACTAGGTTTTTTCCCGAAAAAGAAACTTCTATAACTAGATTTGTATTTGAATAGACTACATTTTAGAAATGTCTTGTCGAAATCGTCGGAACCGTTTTCGAGACCTTTTTTATCACGTATTTTCTGTTTTTGGTGGTTGCGCCTACAAATTAAGAGCTAAAATTCATTTTCGAATTCACCTCGAGGTATCGATTTTTTTAAAGATGGATGCAAAGTTCCATTGAAATTGGCCCAGTAGATTAAACTCTACAAGTCCCAGAAGACACTTTTTTGGACTTAAAACGTGTAAATCTATCAAAATCGAATTTTGGCGCTAACACAATACTTTCTCTCTAGGTATATTTACTACTTGATTTGAGAATATATATGAGTAAGTAAAAATAAAGAAACTGCACACACTAAACACGACAAAATGTAAGATAGAAAAGAATAAAATATAAAAAGCTTAAACGTTATTATAGTAATAGTAATAGTAGTAAGTAAAAAAAAAGAAAAAAGTATTTAGTAATACCTAACTAAATAAAAAAAATTAAACAACACCTGTAATTTACGTTCATTTAGTAATTTCAGATAAAAGAGAGAGAGAAAAAAAATCTAACAATAAGGTATAAACAATCAACATTCATTCTAAAAATGGAGTAAGCGTGTTCTAAAAGGGTCATAATGGAAGAACGAAGTTTGTTTTTTCTTTTTTACAGACCCGTATGAAACACGACCGCTAAGCTATTAACCTAAAGCCTTTTGTAAGTTTCGGTGTGAATGCGATGTCATCAGTACGAGGGAGGTTTCCAGAGTTTATAGTAAGAGAGTGCAGGAGAGAGAAGTCTTTGCTTTAGTGAGATTATGAAAGGTCCTTCGGGTGGACCAGAACCACAGTGCTCCTGCAATGTCCTTGAATTGGAAGCTCCCGGCTTAGAATTTTTGCAAAACACAGGGACACCTCTTGTTTCACGCACACTGGCTCCCTTCACTTATTCAATCTATTTGAAAGGATAAGACCAAAAAAAAAAAAAAAAAAATTAAGATCCACAAAAGAACTTTAATTTATTATTTTATTTTTGTTTAACAGGACAAAAAAACAAAATCAAAAGGTATTAACAAAATGGGAGGAGTACCAACCATAATAAATTATATTTATCTACGATTATACACATTTTATCTCTGTTTAGATGCGTAGAAAGTGATTATTTTGCTTCCGAGCTTACCGAAGGTAACGGAAGCATTGTGTTCACTTTTGAGAAAGAAAAACTTTTATGCCTCCGATTTCAAAAATTCCAAGACAGAAATCCGTTTCAGACATCAGGGAACATTTTTGGTTTCGTGTCTGTCTGTCTGTCTGTCTGTCTGTCTGTCTGTCGGTCTGTGAATGAAACGTGCGACGATAACTTGAGTAAATGCCGACCGATTTTAATGAAATTTGGTAGACATGTTCATTTTACCAAAGCCCAGGACGAGTTCGTTGGACAACGTAATCCGTTCAAGCGTTCACGAGCAACGCTCGCGTAAACGTGAACTTTAAATTTAAAATTGGAATTTTAGGTCGGGGAAAAAATCTTACTTCATCTATTCAATGAGACAATCATTTTTTTTTAATACAATTTTTTAGTAAAACCTACAGCGACACCGCTATGAAGTGTTAAAAATCGCTAAAACTATTAATAGTTTTTACAAAATAAACAATATAACAATAAAGTAATATAACAATAATTGTTATAGTACATGATAGGATGCGAGGAAGCTATGTGCCACACTAATTGGCAGTCTATTTTTAGTTGTATTCATTGCGCATGTGCGTTTCATAATTCTTCTTTTTTTCCCCACTAGTTAAGAATTCTTTACTTTATCGAATGACTAGCGTGTTTGTTTACATTTAACAAAACTAATTTGATGTTTGTTTAATTATAGTAACTGTTTTTTTCTGTATCTATTATTAAAATGCAACAATCGTAGGTAAAATACGATACGCAACTCGTGCGAAAACAGCATTTTGCTTTGCTCGTGTAGTTTTACTACCCTCGCTATCGCTCGGGTCCAAACTCCACACTCGCATGCAAAATGATACTTTCCGCACTAGACGCGCAATGTACTATTCCTCCTACATCCTAAAACCAGAGAATTTTGAAAAGAATAGAATCAGTTGTACAATTTGAACAATATGCAGTTGAATTCTTCTGTTATTAAGAATTTGAAATAGCAAAAATTAAAGAACTAGAACTACCAACATGGCTCTGATAAGATTGCCTAAGCCAAGGATATTGGCTTAGCAAAAAAAACATCAATGTAACGAATGACTCAAAAATAAGTAAAACCAAAAGGAATTTTGTTATGCAACATACTGGTACATTGTATAAAAGTAAAACATGCATAGCTTATATTTCCCATTATTAAATTGGTTACAAACCGCTAGATATTAAAAAAATATCAATTGGATAAGAAACTAAAAATAATTTAATTTTTACGAGAAATTAAAAAACTAATAATAATAATACACAAGAAAGAAAAAAATCAATACTTTATCTCATTTTAAAATGAGAAAAGACAATTATAATTTCAAAGAAGAGAAGAATTTACCCCCCCCCCCCTTCCCTTAAGATAACAAGGCATAAAGTGGAGAAGTGGTTAAAAGGATATTACTCGAGAACAAGGTATAAAAATAAGTATAAAGGGATAAAGATAAAAATTGTCAGTAGGGTTCTGTGTAACGAATAAAAACCAAGTTAAACCCCTTGGAGCGAAATAATGTGCGTAAAATTAAAGGGGCCATTAAAGTGAGCATTAACGGGAACAACGTTAAAAGAAGGTAGAATCTAAGCTGCTGAGTAAAATAATTGAGTAAAATGAGATGGACAAAGAAAGGAATGGAAAAGGGTTAATTGTTTCTTAGCGACAAGCCATTTTCTAGAAGTGCCGTCCGGTTTTCAATAGTTTAGAAGAAGCTTAAATCTTTTTACGCAATGGTTTCAGGGTACTAAAGTTAACATTTCAGCTCGTTTTAGTTGTCAGTAGCTTTGCAATTTTTCTTCTTCGTCCAACGATTCCATGGAATCGTTTTAAAAGCTTTGAATACCATTACAAAGACTATTCCAGCATAGAATACATTTACGGGAAAATCTACCTGTATAACTTACAATATCAAATTATAGGTCTTAAACTAAAGATTAAAGCATATACTAGATTGAATTTAAGGAAATTAGATTCAGAAATACAAATCTATAAAGAACCTAAGATGTATGCCATTAATTTAAAAAATAATAATCATACTCTATATATATTTATTATTAACTAAATTTAATTACGCCCAATGAGAGAGAGTCAGTCCAGCTCCTTCTGAGTCTTGTATATTTGTATCAAGAACCACAAATCAATATTGTAGTAACATGATTACTTAAACAGCAACCCTTCCGTTAAATTGATAACTAGAAATACTGAAGAGCTTATAATATAAGGTCGGAATGATTTATATATCCTAGAATAACACTCTTGTTAAAATTACATAATATGTACTGCGATTTTAGTCCAGGAGATAGCGTGCAAAAAAGTGTCGGACAAACATCAAGCTAGAATTTTTTATTTAAGTTAATCTTTTGGTGTCTGAGAATATGTGGTTGGCTAGCTTGGCAGTAGGCATTTGAAAAAAACAAACCGATGGAGGGCGGCCATGTCCCACCCATTTTGGTGGACAATGTGAGTTTCATGATCCTGAGTACAAAATTAGCTAGTACACCAGAAATTTAATTGATGGTAATTTGTCACTTGATAAGTTAATTATTCAAACATTACTCTAAATCAAAGCGGCCACTGACAAATTACCATCAACTTGATTTCTGGTGTACTAACTAATTTCGTACTCAGGATCATGAAAATCTCATTAACCACCAAAATAGGCGGGACATGGCCCCTCTCCACTGGTTTGTTTTTTTCAAATGCCTATTGCTAAGGTATGTCCCGCAGACGAACTTGGCTAACCACATACTCTTAAAAGTCACCAAAAGATTAACTAATTTACAAAATTCTAGCTTGCTGTTAGTCAGATACTTTTATGCACGCTATCTCCTGGACTATTAAGAAAACAGTTCAAAATGTAATAATTTTATGTTTACCAATTCTACAAGAGAAACCTCAAAGCAGTTAAATATCTCAACTATTCTATAAGGACATTTAAAAAAAACCCACTTCGTTCAAAAGAGAAAATATCCATTATTTAAAATTTCACCTAGGGGCTATATTATTGCTCATTTCACAAATTTTTCTTAAAAGTAAATAATCTTACTTAAGACAACTTACTCGTAGAATATAACCATTGTTGTAGAGAAAACCACAAGGCAGTTAGAAATCTCGTCTCTTACTAAAATAGGTACTTGGACATACATAAAAAAACATTACGTTTAAACCATTATTACACAATTCTACAAGAAACATTGATTTAAGTGACTGCTTTTATTAACCATAGTTATATATTTCGAGTTCATAACGATTCTTTTTGCAAACCAGGAAAAGTCAACGTGTAATTTTCCTTACTAATAAACGACTTCCTAGGAAAGAAAGAAAAAAACCAAACAAACTTTGAGTTAAACATAACTATTATTTCTGCAGGACCCTAAAAAGCCATAAGAAAATAACCTGTTTTTTTATTACATGTGGTCTTTTGTAATAAAAAAAAGGAGAAAGAGTCAAAGTGTTTAACTTATGTGACGGTGTGTCGAGGAAGTTTGAACCTAGAGGGTGTGCCAACATCACAGAAGAAAAACCGGCCTTTCAAGTGAAAGTGACAACTTAAACTACTAATTATACGGCAATTCCTCTTCTTTTACACTCTTCCCTGTCACAAGCTGGTTCCTCAATTCCTCACCCGTTACACTGTCCCTAACGTGAAAATATTACAGGGAAATAACTAATTAATTGAAGAAATTAAAAATATTTTGCTATTATATCATCTAATTTTAAGGTAGTTCAACTTTAAAAAAATAAAATCTATAAAGCAGAATATTCATAAGTATAGTTGATCTAAATTCATTAAATAATATGTTTTCAATAAGTGTGGCACATTGCTTCCTCGCCTCCAATTATTGGATGAATGTTCAAATGATAATTGGATCTGTTTCAATTCCCAGTAGGGTCATCCTATTTTATGCAATACTAAATTTGCGTGGACAGTATACTCGTAAATTAATATGGGACTATCTAAAACCGGTCAATTGTTTTGTGTGAAGACTTTGTTTTAGTTATTGAACTACACCTCTTTTATGATGAGACTGTATCACAACATTGGAGAAAAACACTGTCAGAGGAAGTAAATATGAGCTAATTTTTGCAGTTGTCCCCTCTTATTCTGAATACACACTGGGAGTACATTCTAGTACACAGTGGGATAGTTTGTTCGGAATTTTTATCACGCTATATTGAGTCAAATAATCCCATTTAGGACAAGACTTAAATATTAAGCTCTGCAATATGCCAGATTCAAAATTCACTTTCGCACACTCAGCTGGGACTTAACCCTACGACATTGTATCTGAACAAAAAATGTACGATCATGATTCTGAACAAAGAATCTGCAACAATGAATTCAAACGAAGAATCCTAGTGTGTACCATAGGTTTTTGAGTATAGTCAAAAGTTTATTCGATATTTAAGTAAGAATAGAAGTAACTATACCTAAATAAACACTAAGATAATAAAGTAAGGCACTTTTAAGTAAATATGTCATTTAAAATTATACACGAATTTTTTAAAATAAATTAAATTTTAAGATACCGCACTGTTATAAGAGACCAGGCAGAAAGAAATGGCAGAATATTTTTTAGTATACAGTGTCCCACGACAAACTACTAAAGGATTTTTTGTTTACTTATTTGTAGGTTTTCGAAAAAAAAATGCATTCTCCATAAAAGCTCCTGTTTGTTTTTGAACCACTAAAATTATAATAGCTTTAGCATAAAAGAAAAAAATTCACTCACCAATAAGTCAAAAAAGTCATGATATCTGAATAAACATACCTGAAACACAAAAATAAAAAATAAATAAATAAATAAAGTAGAAATAACTATAACATATTCAAGTTTATCATATTTTAATCAATTAATAATGCCTTTTATTTTTATATAATAAAGGACTAAACTAGTTTCGACTGTTGTTTTGAGTAACATTCTGTGAATAATACTTAAATAGGGGATAATTTAAATTAATTGTCGAAAACCATAGAACAGCGAATAGTGAATAGGTAAATATAGAATAGGAGAACTAGAAAGCTACCTTAAGTTCATTCAATTTTGGACTTTTTGTAGAATACGTTTATTTACGTCTTAATGCCAATATAATGAAATTTTAGACAAGAAACCTATCTTCATTAAATAAAATTTAATCTTCTTTAGGTTGTTACCCCCCCAACGTTTTTGAGAATACAAATGTCTTTGATTTAAATAACTATTAAGATAAAGGGGTGTTTAGTCCAATGTACTTTGGGAAAAAGGAATATTACACTTCTGTTTTTATAAGGGGAGTAATAATTTAAAGAAGTACCTCAAATTTAATATGATTCAATTTCTGAAAACGCAATTATCCTAGTTATTAAGGGCAGACTATTTCTATTTAGAGGCCAATAAACGTATATTTCTAAAAATACTTTCTACGAAAGAAATGTCATCACATATCATGACAACACTTTGTTTAGACATTTTGCTACCCAGAACCAGGGGCGGATCTAGACAACACTCTTGGGAGAGGAACTTTTCCGCGAAAGAACCGTTTCACCGTGGAAGGAGGAGCATTCTTAATATCCAAAGCATTATATAAACCATAGCTAAAATTTACATCACATTTGGAGGAGGCCATCCCACAGAAATGAAGATTAAATGATTTTAAACAAGTATTAAAACAAGTCTTCATTAGTTTCAGTTTCTAACGTAAACACTTAATAAATTAAATATTTAATTTATTATCATATCATCTCAATGATAAGATGTGCAAACATAGAAAATCTAATTAGAGGAAGAATACATTACATTAAAAAAAAAGGACAAAAAAGAAGATAACATTATTAAGTCGTGAACAGTGAATAAGTACAATCAGCATATAAATCTACAATCTATATTAATTTCATATCATTAGGATGAATTACAGATGTATCTTTTTCTAGGATACACATCTGTAATCCTTTTAAATATTACATTAAGTGCTTTAGAAACATTAGTCAGTGGATTTTACTTACAGGAAAATGAAAAGAGAAATAAAAAAGAAAAAAGAAATAGAGCAAGGATGAAACTTAAAATAAATAGATAGTTATCTCCTTCTCTCCCTTCATATATATATATATATATATATATATATATATATATATATATATATATATATATATATATATATATATATATATATATATATATATATATACACGAACGCACGTACACTTATAATATAGTAAAATCAATTATTCATTTCTTTGAAAATTATTTTATTATGTAAATAAGCAGTCAACGCAGAAATTTCTCTTGTAAAATAAATCTTTGAGTTCTTTTTCCATATCTAACATTAAAGTAGGTAGTTTTTGTGTGTTTCCCCATCACAGATGGAAGAAGCAGCACACGTTCTTCTACAGTGTACGCAAAGGAATGTCAGACTCATGTAAAATTCCAGTCTGGCCTTGGGGAATTGAACCCCGACCCCTGCGTATTGGGGGCCTGCACCGTAGCAGTACCCCTACCCCTTTATAAAAAAACCCCTTGTAATTATCCGTACCCGTATCTCCTTTTTTCCCTCCCTTTTGTATAATATATGACAATCAATGAATCATGCCAATTTTGCACAGTCCATAAATTAGTCTAGGTCGATATGGATATTTATTTTACCCTTTTGAATAATAGAGTAAACCAATTTGAACATATTGTAAAACAATGAATAATAATACAAATAAAACAGCATTAAAAAAAACAAACTATAAACCTATAATTTGAGGAATAATGACCAAATAACAGTAATAACTTCTACCTTAGAGCTTGATCACTATAATATGTACATTAAGTAGAATTGTGAATATAAAGCAAGACCAACAGGAGTTAAGCAGTATCAGATTAGCTAAGAATTTTACTGGTTAACTACATAACAGGAACGATTAAGTCAAATATCAAAGCTTAGAGTTCACTTACCTAAAAATTTGAATGCAAAAGAATTAAAGAATGAAATTTTAGTTTCCGAATAATGATAGCCAAATTAACAGAAGGGTAAAACAAAATATGAACACACACACATATATGTATACATACATATATACAATACATGTGTGTGCGATATCGTATTTGTAATTTTTGCTACTCTAATACAGGTAATTCCTAATTGTACATTAATATAATTGAAGGATCTCACCTTAACTTAGTTGTTGATCAAATATAGAAAGTATGCAAGATATAATCGGTCCGAGACAACTCAGACAAACTTTCTTATAATGTTGAAACTGTATTTAAATTACATAATATATCATTTAATTGATTTTTTACAAAAAGAAAAAATCGTTTAACAGGCGGTTGTTTCAGATTTTCAACAAAATCATTTTTTTTTTCATCAATACCTTAAAAACTAGATTATCCCGGGAAAACGGCTTATATCTTTAGATTCGTATTTTAAGTTCATTTTAGAATTTTTTTAATCAAAATCGTCAGAACCGTATTCAAGAAATAATTTTATTAAAGAGAGAAATAGTTTTTTTTTGGGGGGGGGGGGGGGGGGGGGGTAACGCCTCCAAATTTGGAGTTAAAATTCATTTTCTCGATTTCCCCGCGAGGGCTGATTTTTCTGATCATGTATGCCTGATCCTCATGTATACCTGAATTTCGTCAAAATCGGCAGAGTTGTTTAGGTTCCATCTGCACAGACGACAAATACACCATTTTTAAAAACCACTTCTTTGGACTCAGGAAACTTCAAAACGTGTAAAAATAGAAAATCAAAAAATCAAAATGAATTTTGCGCCATTTCAAATACTTTATATAAGAAAGTAAATAATGTAGCTGCACAACTAAAAACAAACCTTCTCTACTAATTAAGGAGATTAAAAAAAAAAAAAAAATCGCATATTTAGGTTCTCAAGAAGAGATGTTGTACCAAAGAGATCAGCCTTGCTTTAAGAATTTACAAAATTTAAATTTACCATGTAATAGACTTCTTCATTAAATTAAAAACTATCTTCTTATATACTAAGATTAATAAAATCCCTTGAAGTATATGTAGACATCTATCAAGTGTGTAGACTTTTAAATTAAATTATAACCACCAACTTCAACTGAATTTATATTATAATAACTTAAAATAGATTTATAAATTAAATTAAAAAAAAAAAAAATGTAATTACATTTAAAAAAAAATGCAGGTAAGGAAGAATGATGGTGCAGACAGTTGAGGTAAGGATACAGGGAAGTTTGTTGTTGAGTGATCGTGGCAATGAACCTGAGATACAACATGGACCCGCGGTAGCGTCACGCTATAGTTACCTGAGCGTATAGTATATAGACTTAAAGCACTTCCCAACTATACCGTGCTCGTGTACCATCTAACCCTCTAGTACTTCCCACGCAGCTTTACAACTCGAAATAAACATTGTACCGTACTACAAAATACAACTAAAGTATAAAAAAATCACAGTTCAGAGTAATGTCGATTTTTTAAACCATCTAAAAAATTATATTGCCATTATAAAAATAGAGGAAGAGCCTAATTTACGAACAAATAGATTATATGTACCAACGTTATTGTAAATAAAATGGTTGTGGGTGAAGAGTCTCACGTAAAAAGGGTTTCGTTGGTATATATGTGAACATAATATATATGTGAACATGAAATTTGGTAGTGCAAGAGAATTAACAATTTCCTTAAGTGCGTTATATATTTTTATCTAAGATTGATACGAAATATAAACATTATATCTCTGTTTAGATGCGTAGAAAGTGATTATTTACGTACTTGTATTCATTACCACGCTAGCGCGGTAAAGAAGAGGAATTCTTCAGCTTTACGCACGATCAGCGAGTTTGTTTACATTTAACAAAACTAATTTGCTATTCTTTTATTAAAGTAACTGTTTATATCGAGTATTTAGTGAAAAACAATGAATGAATTAAGTGGCTTTGACGAAAATGTAGAGAATAATACTCCCAGAAATAATTAATTCGGCAAAAAATACAACTCATGATTAATGCCATCTTTATCAAGAGAAGAGATACGAACTTACATACAGCAAGTTTAGTTTTTTCTGTATTTATTATTTAAATCTAACAATCGTAGATAAAGTACGGTACGCAACTCGTGCGAAAACGGCATTTTGCATTGCTCGTGTGGTTTTACTACCCTCGCTGTCGCTCGGGTGCAAACTCCACACTCGCATGCAAAATGCTACTTTCCGCACTCGACGCGTAATGAACTATTATGGTACTTTTTTAGATTGTTAGTCCCCTATTTTTTTTTTTTTTTTTTTTTTTTTTATAATATAAATGACTGACTAAATAACAATTAAGACAAATGGATGTTTAGTACTTTTTTAGGGACAAACACTTCTGTTTTAATAAGGGGAGTAACAGTTTAAAGAAGAAAATTCTGTACACCTTCTTTAGACAGTTACTCTCCTCTGTTTTTTTTTTTATAAGGAGAGTAACAATCTAAAGAAGTGCCCCTTTCATTGGATACCCCACTCAAAATTTCCAAAAATATTTTGTTTTACGTGACATGAATTATCCGCCATTTTGAATTTGAACGGATGATAATTTTGAGTTCGCTATATTTTTCCAGGGTGCATATGATATCGGAGATACTGAATTAAGAGCTCTAGCACAAGAGATATTGATTAAATATCGACGATATCGTTAATGTTCTTATCACTCACTTACATCCAAGTCATTAATGAATAATTTTATCCCTATAAAAAGGTCACTTTTAAAATTTTATGGGGATAAAATTATGTTCTAATAAGGAAAAGTGAGTGATTTAATGATATCGGAGATGCTGAATTAAGGGCTAGCCTAAGAGATATTGGTTACATATATCTAGCTGTAATGAGGTTATTTCAGGACAGAAGGATCAGACGCTTAAAATATTTTTCTATAGGGTTATCTCTATTAGTATAGAGTGACATCTACGCGGTCTCCTTCAGAAGTAAGGAAATATTTTAATTAAAAAAAAGATGCTTATATAGATTAGTAAATATAAACTTTTTCATTTAATTCAAAAACTATTTTATATGATTTTCCTAACTTCATCTAGAGTGTAGAATTATGAGTAGAGGGAGAAAAAGAGAAAAAAGCCACCAAATCACTGTAGAGACGCGAGACGTGACAGCCAAACCACAAATCCGCAGTTTTATTTAAGACGGGCGTCATAAAATCTACCCTAAGAAAACGGTTAAGAAATAACAGTAATTCTCCAGTATAAAAATAACAAACATACACATTACTAAAATAACCATTTAAGCTTTCTCTCTAACCGCAGAATTTTTTTTTTACCTTTGCTACCAAACGCTACTACCTTGATGATAAGATCACAATCATATGGGAATTTGTTTTACAGCAAACCTATTTAAACCTAACTAAAAGATAAATGCCTTTTTTTAAAAAAAAAAATATATATATATATATATATATATATATATAGATTGGATGAAACGCACAGCTTTCACCAATTTAAACTGAGATATAAACGTGCTTTTAGTATGGTATATAAAGCAATATTAAAGTTAATAAGTTTCATATCTCGTGACGATTAACAGTATACTATAGACTAAAGAGTGTTTTAGTCTCATCCTATATATTTTACGAGGTAAATGAAACATTTTTAACAAAAGTGATGATTAAAGAATTGTTTAATCGTCTTTCAATAATTATAGTTAAATATCCGACATAATTATTGGTCTAATTAAAAATTAATAATTTAATTTTTCCCCGACCTATAGAAAGGACGTTTTGATTTATTGTTGATGAAGTGATAATTGAATATCTTTATCAATTTGAACTGAATAAATATTAGTGAATATCCAAAAAGATAAGAGAATAGCAGAATCTGTTAAAGTTAGGGACAAATTATGTAAATTGAAGGTTTCGTTTTTCCTTGTTATCAGCATACTTGCAGATTACCAAGGGCCAAGGACAGTTACGGATGGCTGAGAATAAATTTGAAGAAATGAAATGTGTCTTTCCTCATATAGATTGTCTAATTACGGTGGTATCTGAGACTATGTATATGCATATGATATACTTTATGTCAATGTAGATTAGAAGCAGACATACATAGATGTTAAACAGATAATGGACATACAAACAGACCACAACTTTAATGCTATAAACACGTTTAGCTTTCAAGAGTCATAAAATAGAAGTTGTAAGACTTGTTTCTATATTCTGCTAACATAGTTGCAAGACTAGATATAAAGTGAAAACAGAACCATAGTCATAACAAGACCAAATCGACAACTACAAGTTAACAGTTGCTTCAATCATCAACTTACTCTGCAACTACATTCCCTTTCAACGACTTCTTTAATAATTGTGTTACGTAGTTAAAAGTGGTTTAAGACTAGTTCTAGACAGTTTTTCCAACAGGTCTCCTTTAGATTTTACTTTCCGTTTACAGAAAGAGAAAGCTTTTAAAGTTGTAAAAAAAAATCATTCTCTCAATGGTCTGTTTTTTCCATGCGTCAAAACGAAAATGGAAAGAAGCATTTTTTTTTTTTACCATAGTTGGACAAAGAACCCGGAGGGTGGAATGAAAGTTGTTACGATGAAACGATGTAGTGAGCACGGGGGGTAAAAAAAAGAAGAAGAAGAAGCGCTTCGCAGGTTGTTAGCACAAACAGGATTGCATTAGAGACTTGGCAGATGAGTGCCGAACCCTATACTTGGGATGGGATGTAGAACCTAGAAGGATTTCGATGTCTGGACTTTTATAGGCAGGTATAATGGTTCTAGAAGGATTTTAACCGTGCCACCGCGGGTGGCGAACCTCATAAGTCACGATCGACTTGGTTAAGGAGCTGAAACTAACTGGCAAAGCATACATACGATATATATAAATATGGTACGCTGAAGTTAGTGCACACGATTTGAACTGACACGACTGGCTCGTCAATTGAATAAACTCATCAGCGTCAGAGTTTCAGTGTTCGGGTACAGTATTAAAAAACTGATTTTCTGTTCACTTCTTCCCAGAATTAAAAGGAACAGTCCAAGGGCATATACATACAAGAATGGTTTAGCTTCCTTCTTAAACCAACAATGAACCCACCCTCAAATTTACAAGGACCAAATCGACTAGGAAAAAAAAGACCACATGCATGGACTTATGGACGGCTTTACATAAAGAAGAATATTACGCTAAAGGACTTAACTAATTATAAATACACATTTTAGTTCCTGCATCAAAAACACCACCTCAAAAAGTAAGATTAATCCTTAACCTAAAAAATAATTTGAACAAATGAGGAATATTGAAAAAATACAAAAATGATATTAAATCATTTTAAATTTCATTTTTCAATAAGAATTATTTTCATTTATATTATATAAGTGTCCTAACTCTAATCTTCAAACTTGGTTACCGCACATAGTCTCAAAAATTTTGTATATAATTTCATAAACGTAAAAAACAAAAAGAAAAAATCATTCAAAACTGTCGGTTGATTTGTAGTTCCCTACAAACAAAAATCTGAAATGTTGGACAAACAGGACATGATAGGCGGCCTGAAAAAGAAGGATCACAAATAATCCTTGACTGATCCTCTGAAACAAGTGAAAATTATACCTTGTAGTTACACCAACTCGCAATTTTTCATCCTTAGGAAAAACAATTGTTATAGAGATTACGCCTCTTTTTTTTGGAGTGGATACATTCAGACTTTTAGGAGGAAAAAAACCCTTATTTGGCAGGATAGGCTCTTCTGGCAAAAAGAGCCGACGAAAAGGTTTGATTTGGAAGATCAAGTCTAACAGAACTGAAAGGTGAATTACCCGTCCGGCAGTGCAAGTGTAAGAGTAAGGCGGTCTTCTTCTGGTCGAACTAATGACTAAATCGCAGCAGGCTTGGAACCTCGCACCGGCTAATTCCTCGGCTGTTACCCCCTGAGCTCTCCATGTTCTTCGATATTCCACACTTCATCTGAAGGACTTTTCAACTGCAATTTCTTATAGAGAAATCTTTTTATTTTTTTTCTCTCTATATCTCCTTGCTGCCATCTATTTCCTGTTTATGGACCACTGGTTCTTTTCAGTGACCCTTAAAAACTGAGCGGAAGACAGGTCGAAAACGAAATATACTAGTTTAAAGATAATTACACTTACTTTCTTAGAACAAAATAATTTGATATAATATTATATACCTATAACCATAGATATTAGACATTTTAGCCTTTTTAAATTGTTTCTAATTAAATCTTTATTCCTAGATAAAAGGTATAATTTGAAGAATTTGTATTATTCCGTACTTACTACGTTCCGTAAATTACTAAGTAATATGATTTAACCACAAATAATTATATACAAAATATAATAATAATAATAACAATAATAATAATAATAATAGTAATAATAATAATAATAATAATAATAATAATAATAATAATAATAACAATAATAATAATAATAATAATAATAATAATAATAATAATAATAATGTACACTAATAATAATAAATTGGGCAAGTACGTGCTTTCAGGTTATTCAAAGGGTCCGTAGACAGTTTAACAACTAGGGCGAGTTCGTTAACCAGCATAATCGGCCCCGCCGTATCAAGGTGTTTTCCAGCTATAACTTTTGTACCACTTATTATAATGACAAAGAAAAGTAGAATAAACACCTTCATGTGCATTTTTATTGTCCAAACGCAGTGAAACTGGAGTGAGTAAGGGTCCTCGTTTTTGACTAAGGACCCTAAAAAAATATAAGGATGCTCCACACAAATATAATTTGAAGTGTTAACTAGAGTACTGGTGTATGAAATATTAGGGGATTATATATATTTAGACGTTTTACAACCTCCATGCAGGGTCAGAAACGACACAGAAAATACAAAGATAACGGGTTTTAGATAATATTTCTTTAAGTATAAAATTGAGTTGTAAAAAGTATCAAATTTAGAGGATAAGAAAGAACATTTTCTTTTAAAAAGTTTTGCTAAACAGACTAAGAATTAACATTTTAATCTTCTTTACTGTTTTCAATAATTGATTTAAGGAAAAAAATAAATCCTACAGCTTAACATTCTTATCTAAAGTTATTAGGTTTGAGACAGGAGCTGTATAACCAGAATTTAACAAGCCATTAAATCCACAAACAGAATAAAAAAAAAAACATATAAACAGAAATAATAGATAAACAGAAATAAAATAAATAAAAATAAAACATTAGAAAGCAAGTAAAAAAAGTTGAATTTCTAGGTTAAACTAAAGTTGTTTCCACGGCAGCCTGGCGTATCTTTTAATAGTTCTTCAGTATTAAGGGAAAAAACATATGGGGGACAACTCACTTCAATATTATTTAAAACTTTTATGCATAGGTAATTTAAATTTTTAACAATATATCGAAGAGAGGCTATCAAGAATAATTATTTTTTTGAACTGCGTTTAAGAGAAATTATGAGAAATGTGACTAGAAAAAGAATATTGTGAAGGATACCTGATCGTAAACTTGGATGCAGTAAAAACTGCATCTGAACAAATTTTATTTTTAAGTTTGCCTCCACATTTTTTGTACCATAAAAATTTAAAATAACGTTTATTTGAAACAAAGACAGTTCAATAAGTCAAAGAACTTACAGATCGAACTTCTCCATCGTCTTTCAAATCTAACGGTTATACCATTTACCTTTAACTACAAATCGTAAAAAAAAAGAATTTTAAAATTTCGAAATCCTTCGTTCTCTAGTTTCCTTTAAAATATTCAGGTATTTGATCTTTTCGAAAAAAAGGATCCCTTTGAGGAAGTTTAATTAAAATTATGAAATATCAAATGATTTTTACAACTTATTTTTATTTAAAATGTCAAGATATGAAAGGCTTCAAAAATTTAATGAAGAATACAAATTCAATGAAAAAAGGTATGCGATAAGATCAGAGTTTATTCAACATCTTTCTATAAGGATTAGAAACTAACAGGCTATTAAATTTGAGGAAATTATCTTCCAAACGTGCAGTATTAAAACTCAGAAATTGCTTTAAAACAAAAACAGTACAACGGTTATGAGGATGCATACTGTAAGTCTGTTAATGAGAAAGTTAGGGCAGTAAAAAAAAAAAAAAAACTTTGAATCTTTACTGCCTGAGGCTTCGGAAACTCAAAGCACTTTCATTTGGTCCGAAAAAAACGCGTCTTCAGAATCATTGAAGGAAATTAAGTATGCAGCTAGATTTCAGGTTCGGAAATATAGCCTTTCACTTTTTTCTTAAAACTTCATAATTAATGAAATATTAGCTAATAACATGGTATCGAGGTTGGGCTTTTTTCGTTCGAAGGTTTTTTTGCCTTCTAAACTCGCCGACTGTTTCTTTTTAAATGATTTCCGAAACTTGTATTAAGTAACTTTTGAAGTGAAAGCGATAAGCAAAAAAAAAAAATCGAAATGTTCGAATTTGATACGGAATAAATACGAACTACCAAAAAACAGATCAGGCTTCTATCGAATAACTTATATGTCATATAATTTTATAACTTTATTTTACAAAGTTTATAAGCTTTCGCGGTTAAACAAATTAATGAAAATATTTCAAAAGGTCAGAACTTCACACGATTTTATACATCGTGTTAAACGTTCCAAGATATAAGAAGTATTCGATAAGTCCTTGAGTGATCTAAAGACAAACAAATACATTCATCTCTATAAGGTTTGCCTTACTGAATTCATAGCTAGTTACAAAGGGAGCCGTCAAACGAACAAGAAATATTAATCATAGCATAATAAGCAAAAACATGAACGACCATAAATGTAAACTCTTGCACGATACACTACAAACACAAACTTCTTCCTGAATTAACTTTTTTCCTACGCCGAATTCGGAGAAATCTTGTTCATCTCCTTCCTGGCAGCTTAAAGATATTCCCTAAACTAACATATAAACAACTTTTAGAAATTACGCTAAATTACACTTTATACAACCTCCCTCCCCACCCCTCGGTTGTAAAGCATTTTGTGATTACATGCCATGTATGCTTGAGGAAATATTTTGTGTCAAAAATCTCATATATGAACAGAGATTTAGCAACAAAAAAATTGTCTGCAAAGTACAATTAGTGTAGCTCATAGCTTCCTCGCGTCTTATCGTGCGCGTCCTTTAATGATTTGTTTTTCCTCCCATTTATTTACTAATCTTTTTTTAACAAAGTTTTTTAACATAAATAAAAGTTTAATGTTCGTAGACGATCGAAATTAATCTGGGGCTATCTGTGGACTACTTTCGCTTTCGACAAACCATCAAATTTCGTAAATATCACATACGTACTTTCAAAGATATAGGTGTGAATAAATTTTTGTTTGTGCGCATGAAGAAGATAAACTAATGGACGTAGAAGGTTGAAACATATATGTGACTAACAATGGGCTAATTATGATCTACCATACAAAGTCCATTAAAACCGGACAAGTAGTAAAACTGTTGAACGAAAGATCGATATACAGACACGAAAACAAAAATTTTCCTGTTGAAGCTCATATGGGTCCAGCAATAATATACCATACAAAGTCTATTAAAATCGGACAAGTAGCAAAACTGTTGAACGAAAGATCGATATACAGACACGAAAACAAAAATTTTCCTGTTGAAGCTCATATGGGTCCAGCAATAATATACCATACAAAGTCTATTAAAATCGGACAAGTAGCAAAACTGTTGAACGAAAGATCGATATACAGACACGAAAACAAAAATTTTCCTGTTGAAGCTCATATGGGTCCAGCAATAATATACCATACAAAGTCTATTAAAATCGGACAAGTAGCAAAACTGTTGAACGAAAGATCGATATACAGACACGAAAACAAAAATTTTCCTGTTGAAGCTCATATGGGTCCAGCAATAATATACCACACAAAGTCTATTAAAATCAGACAAGTAGCAAAACTGTTGAACGAAAGATCGATATACAGACACGAAAACAAAAATTTTCCTGTTGAAGCTCATATGGGTCCAGCAATAATATACCATACAAAGTCTCTGTTGAACGAAAGATCGATATACAGACACGAAAACAAAAATTTTCCTGTTGAAGCTCATATGGGTCCAGCAATAATATACCATACAAAGTCTATTAAAATCAGACAAGTAGCAAAACTGTTGAACGACTGACCGACAGACTGTTTAACGACACGAGAACAATCATTTTACCCGATGTCTGAAACGAATTTCTAATTTAAGACATTACAAACTTTCGTTCTTTAGAACAATAACACAGCTTCTGTTACCTTCTGTAAGTTTGGAATGAATACTATTAAAGATATAGGTGATAATTTAAATAGTCTACTAATTAGTAGAGTGCATAGCCTACTCGCGCCCTTTATAATTAGATGAATAGTCACAAAATTAAATCTGACATACCCTACCAATTATAATCGGTTAATGGTTAATAAGTGTTTAAGATATGGTAGTTCGCAAAACGACAAATTGACTGACTTACCGACATAAAAAAAAGTTCTTTAGCCTTTTGAAGCTTCCATTACCTTCGTTAAGTTCGGAAGCGGAAGCAACTTATTTTAATAATTCTATACTAATAATGTAAACAATATCTTCCAAAGTGATCGCTCCTTTCCAGAAGAATAAGAAATATACGTATTCATTAAAAAAACTAAAACTAAACTTGAAACACGAGAAAGAGGAAATATCAACTTGTAATGGATACTTCACTTGTAGATTTAATTTCACTTTCACTCTGTAAACAATTTGTTGTCTCTGAACTATATCATTGTTATTACACAATTGATGTAAGTGTATCTTATTTCATCTGAAAGTCAGTGAAAGTTAAACATCGATATAAGTAAAATGTAATAAATTTATAACAGTGATAAGATTTCTATTTATCAATCTTAAAGTCGCCATTCATTTTTACAATGAATCTTCTCGTAAAATTTAGAAAGGATAAATATAATTGATTTAAGAAAACTAAAATTATTAATATATGAAGGATGTATAAAAAATTATTTATGTGTAATGTGGCAATGACCTCAATGAAATATTACATTCACACACTCATATATATATATATATATATATATATATATATATATATATATATATATATATATATATATATATATATATAAAATACACATCCAAATGAGTTTAATTTTTCTGCACAATGATAGGTACACGTTTCGACATACTGCTTGAGATTATTCAAGAAAATTTAAGCTCTAGCAGAATAATAAAAGAACGAGATAGAATACTATGATGATCCACAATCATGCATAGTTTGAGGCGCCGGGACCTTCAAACTACGCGAACAAAAAGTATAAAGACCAAGATGCTTCATGAAACAGAAAAAATAATGCACAAACAAATATACAAAGATTGCTAAAAAAAAAAAAAAAAACTATATACACTCACGTGGAATATATAGAGAGATAGAAACCTATGAACAAGAAAAGAAGGAACATCTATACACAAAAGAATATGAACATTATTAGATAGGTATATAACTCTGACCATAATGTTAAACTCAGAAACTTTGTATTCAAAAATATTTAATGGGGCAGCAGCCTGGTAGGGGGCTATTTCTTAATAATCCAAGCCTAGCAATAGGCTCAAATTCCAATTTTTACATTAAATAAAAACAATATTGATAATTATAAAAAATATGCATAATAAAAGTTTCAAATGAATCCTAGTGAGTAATAAAAATTAAAAAATAATATATATAGATGATTTTAGTTAGATAATGAACACATAAAACCCAAAGAGGGTTCGAAATATCGTAAAAGAGAGTTCATTAATTCTTTTTAAGCCCAAGTAGGTACTCATGAATTAAAACTACAACGAAACATTTACTAATTTTAAGATGTTTCTTTCTTTCGAGTTACAAAAAAAGGATAACTTCGAAAAAGCCTGAAGCTAATTTCAAAAACGGGATTTGTAAATTTTCATGATTACATGATTGCTTTATACGGACCAATATCTGGAAATATTATTTCTTTTTCCTTTACAACGGCACATGGAGAATACCAAGTTAATAATTCTTAAATTAAAGGTAATAACTTTATTGGTGTAAGATATAACGGGAACCAAGTGGATCCATAGTAAAACCATATGTATAAATGAGCTAATGATCAAGACACGATCGGACTACTTCCTCATTCCATTTTAAGTAGGTACATAAAGAAAAATAAAATATTTAATATCTATCATTGAACAAATATAACAGTTTTAATTTATTTTTATTCAATTCTAAGGAAATGGAGTTTAATTTTATTTTTTCGAGTCCCAATCGACAAATTGATTAGGTAATTTGTAGATGAAGAGTTTGGAAGCTTTACATAGTATGTATTATCGATGAGATAGTTTGAAGGAAGGCGACACTTTTCTGAGAATCAAACCAAGAGTAGGGATGACGTCATAAGGCGCTTAGATGTAAGAGTGCTCTCAGAATCACGAAAAAGTACGCAGAATAATCAACACATATAGGAATAATCCAACATATTATCTTGAACATGAATACAAAAACTCTCCACGTAAAATAATACTTGTTTATTTATCAAAACAGCTTTCGGCTTTTATAAAGATATCATTAGTGCCTATATGAACAAACATCTAAGCGTTAAAACTAACAAACATATATTATAAATAAACCAAATAAAAAGTAAGTCTTAAGACTTAGAGTTGGTTCATATAGGCACTGATGATGGCTTTATAAAAGCCGAAAGCTGCTTTGATAAACAAACAAGTATTATTTTACGAGGAGATACTGTTCCTTTGTATTCATTAAGATGACCTCTATCAACGCTCTTATTCCTGAAATCTTGTGAATGGTTCCTTGTGTGGTAAATCTTACATTATAGTAAATATTTGCCAAGCTATAAAAATTGGTAAGTGGGTAATCTATTGTCAGGAATTCATTGATTGATTTTGTTTTTTTTCAGGCAACATTTAGGCCCTAAGACGCAGACCTCTGGGTGGGATCATCGAAAAAACTCGGGTACGAAACCAGTATCTTCACATTTTTGTGTGAAGTTTTTGGTCGATAAACATGTCCCACATCTCGATTATATATCGAACCGAGTGTTCAAATCATGGTGGCGCTACTTTTTCGAGCAACTTCCCATTTATGTAAGCAATGCTGGGTGAATATTGAAAGCTGTGTGGTCAGGTAGACACCTATCCATCTAACGACCAAGCCCGATGCTGCTTCACTTGTCAATTAGACAAACACGTAGCATACTCACTTCCTATAATTGGATGAACAATCACATGAGTATAAAATAATGTGATCCCGTTCAATTTCCTGAGGGACAAAAAGTTTTTTATCCCGAAAAAAACAAAAAAAAAAAAACTGTTTGGACTCAATTAGAGTCAAATTTATTTTTATTCAATAATATGCGGATTAAGTTGAAGTTAATATGGGACCAGCAGTGGGCTGATTATGACCAACCATCGATTTTTTTGTATAAAATCGGACGTAGGTTAGTTTGAAAAAATTTGAACGACACACCTACAAACAGATTTGCGACCGAAAATGTTCCATGATATCTGAAACGTATATTTCTCATTATTCTTTTTCTTTTTGGACAACAGGGATGGTCATTAAAAAACCTGACTGTTATAATATTTCTGTCTATTTCAATTCAGACATTGTATCGTTCTTCAGAATGATCGCGCAAAACAACCTAAAAGAACCCTGTGATAAAATAATATTCCAACACTACAGACTGAAGAATTTCATAAAGGAATAATACAATGCATTATAATATAATCACCACAAACATGAATATTCCAAAACAAGTGATAACATAAACATACAAGAATGTTCAAGTTCAAAAACAATAACCCCCCAGAATGCTCACAGCAATAAGCAGCAGAACGTTCATGTATAACTGTTAAACAAAAGAACCAAATAATATAATATTAATAAATACGATAATGGGACAATAAAAATACCATAGTCCAAAGAACAGACATATAATTATAACTATAAACCAGTGTCTTAAAATTTTCAATTTTAATAAATGATACAATCAATCACTAATTAATTTTACAAAAAATCATCTTCAATAAAATATTCTTAAGACCAGATACATTTCAGAATTCAAATGTTCTATTTTAATTTTATCTAAATAAAAACCACATTGAATTTTCAGGTCAAACTCTAAAGAAGCTTACAATTTAATACATTCTATATAAATAATAATTGTCCTGCCACGGTTATTTCAATTTATTTTCGTTATCTTTCCAATAACAATAAAAATGAAAAATGTTTATAACTCAATTTGTCGAGAAAATAAAAATACGAAATACATTTGGAGCCTTTTTTTTTAACTCGATGTAATTCCTTGTCTATAGAACCGCTTCATATCGTGATGTCTATAAAGAAATACAACAGACATAAAAAGCAGTTTGTTTCTTACATCTAAGCCACGGATGAATGATAGTTATATATAAAAATGTAATTCCATTTTATATCTTATCTTTAAAAAGTGTTAATTTGAAGCAATCTATAAAACAATAGAAATACTTTTATTGTTACTTCTCTATTTGTATTTTAAAAGATAAAGGAAATCATTTTTATGTTTTTACATTATCTTTGGTTTATTTGAATCAAACTATTGAAATTAACTTTAGTTTATTTAAATCAAGCAATTGAAAATAATGTTTTTTTTAAAAAAAAAACTAAAGAATTCTAAAACCTTGGAAAAAATTATAAACAGATTATATTTTATTTTCCTGTTTGAACATTTTAACTTTGTATTTGCGATAAGATTTACGAAGGATAGAGAATGAAATCAAAGATATATCATAAATAGATCATTTGAAAATTCAATTTATTAGTTTTTCTAGATGAGCTGTCGATTCGTAAGTAAAAAGATATTAAGAATGACTACCACCCCTAGAAGTAGCTTTTTATACCTCTGAACTTGACCACTAGTTAGTGGTCATGTTCCACTAGTTAGTGGTCATGTTCCACTAGTTAGTGGTCATGTTCCACTAGTTAGTGGTCATGTTCCACTAGTTAGTGGTCATGTTCCACTAGTTAGTGGTCATGCTCCACTAGTTAGTGGTCATGTTCCACTAGTTAGTGGTCATGTTCCACTATTTAGTGGTCATGGTCCACTAGTTAGTGGTCATGTTCCACTAGTTAGTGGTCATGGTCCACTAGTTAGTGGTCATGTTCCACTAGTTAGGGGGCATGTTCCACTAGTTAGGGGTCATGCTCAACTAGTTAGTGGTCATGTTCAGTGCCCCTACGACGAGTAAAAACGAGAAAGAGACAAGAGTGAAGGAGTTGAGACAGAAGTTGAAATCTGACTCAACCACTAGATGATGACTGCCAATTAGTGTGGCACATAGCTTCCTCGCATCCAATCACATACTATATTGATGTTAAACTTTTATAATAGTCTGTTAAAAACCAGCTATCCACAATAAAATCAATTTGATTAGAGAAATGAATTTCTTTATTCCCAATAAAGTTCATTCTTTTAGATTCAAATTTCTACTAGTCTCAACAGTATTAAAGATGAAAATTTGTTGTTTTAACATTAGTTGAAAGCCGGCTAAATAAAAGTACATCAAACTTCTCTTTTTTAGGGTTTGTTCGAATATCCTATTTATGGGATATTCACAGGCCTTAATCCCTCAAAATCATGCTTCAAATGATTATTTTAAAGAAAGCCTATTCAGTATGACATCAACAGTAGGTATTTAAAAATAGTCTGTCAATTAGTGTGGCACATAGCTTCCTCGCATTAAATCACGTACTTTATTGATTTATCCATTGACATCCCATCATTGTACAATTAGTTTGTTTCCCCCGTTTTTTAATCTGTCAAATTGTTTTGAATTTTTACAAGAATTAAAGTATCAATTTACCAAAAGACCAAAATCAGACGGTTGAAATTAATCTGGGGCTATCTGCGGGCTACTTTCGACAAAACATCCAAATTTCATATACGAGTACATCAGATATGTACTTTTGAAGATATAGGTGTAAATAAATCTATGTTTGTGCGCATGTGGAAGATGAACAAATGGGAACTGAAAATAGAAACTTATATGGACCCCGACAATAGGATAATCATGGCCAAGCATCCAAATTTCATTAAAATTGGACGAGTAGTTTTTAAGATATATTGGTTCGCAAAAATTGAGCAACAGACACACGATTTTTACAGACACACGAAACGGATTTCTGCCTTGGAATCTTTTAAATCGGACACATAAAAAAAAATGTTTGTTCTTCAGAACGTTCACATAGCTTTCGTTATCCTCGGTAAGCTCGGAAGCAAAAGTAATCTCAAATGTAAAGTACCTATTAAAAAGATAAAAGTATAATACTTTTAATATTTTAAGTTGACTATGATACACAAAATAATTAGTTATATAACTTTATTTAATTTATCCTCTCACCTTACTGTAATAATTATTATAAATATACGCGATGTAACGCCATAGCTCTTGTTCTAACACATACAAAGAATGTTTTTCAATCGAATTCACAGACTAACAAATGCGAAATAATTATTTAACTACATACATTTTATTTGTGGAACGCGATGATTACATTCCTTGTATGAATAACTCATGACAAGAATACAAGAAAATAAAAGTAATAATTAAACATTGCACAATCGAATAATAAACAAAACATGAAAGAATTAAGTAAATTCACATTGACATAACAGAAAGGATTCTTTTATTGCAAACACGTAATAAAAATAAGCCTTAAGAGAAATGCAAAATAAGGATATTCTTGAGTTCGGAAAACTTTAGGAAAGAGTTTGAGTAAGGTCTGTTCTTATTTGCATGTATAGGAATTATCTACTTAACTAAAAAAGCATTTGTTACAAGTATTTCATGGCAGTTCAGTATAAACTGACAGGCCTGCCGGATAATATGTACTAGCTTAAGGAGTAAGTAATTCAAAAAGCTGTAACCTCAAGAGGTTAACGCACAACCATTTACCGTTTCGCACCAGGATCAAGTACAGTCTTCTTAGTTTCTCTTAAAAGTATAGTACAACATTTCGACGTTCTGTTTCATGTAAAGGAACTGTCTTCCAACGTCCCGCTTATCAGAGTTTATGTACAACGGACAATCTAGAAAAGATCCCTTTTTTTATAGTTTTAGCTCAACTTTTCGTCATCAGAATTAAGGAATCTTTTATCCAACTACTACCGTTAGATGTTTCATTGATTGGAAGTTTATTCTCTGACAATATACTCAACAATCTACTAACGTCCCGCTTATTAGAGCTTATGTACAATCTAGTAAAGTTCCGTTTTTTAGTAGTCTTCTTTCAACAATTTTGTCATCGGAATTAAGGAGCTATATCTTCAACTACTACTATAGTAGATGTTTCATTGGTCAGAAGTTATTATCCTTTGACATATCTCATAAAGGTTGACGATTAATCTTATAAAGAAAAAGAATATGAATGAAATAGGAATTTATGTCAATATTATTACAATTAAAACAAATCTCTCTCCACAAAATGAATCTTAATTTCTTAAGCCAGCTTAGGAATCATCATCTATACCATCATCTTTGAGGTTTTTCTTTACCTTTAACTGGCACTGATGATGGTCGAGAGACCAACATCAGAAAGGCATACGTTTTAAATATACTAAAAATTGTACAACTTTATGCAGTTATAATGTTTGTTTTGATGTTTTAGGATGCTTTGATGTTTTTGATGCTTTAGGAAGAAATTATAATCATCCGTTATTCAGTTTCCTTTAGGAATAAAAATTCATCTCTTAACCAAAAGTAATGGCAAATATTTGGATGAAGTTAAAATTTGATTAATTCAATCCTGATAAATAAATGAAATATTCTCCGTAATGAGGTCTAAAACTAAATTCGAATTAAGATCAACATTTTGTGAGGGAAAAAATATTGTTTTGCATCGTCGCTGACATCCGCATTCCATAAATAAATAAGAAAAAGGTTAAAACTGTTACTTGATTTTAAAATAGTTTGTATTGTATTTTTCTAAAGCTACTGAGTGAATGGAAAGTGAGATCCCCACTGGAAGGAGATAGTTTCCCTAGACCAACAAAACCAAGAGACAACCCGAAACATTGTGTAATCTCAAACCAACGCCCATAGCAAAACTCCCAAGAGATCTAAGCCAACGAGGAAATTTCACAATTTACAATCCAACAAACCTAACACCGTTTTGAACTACTAACGGTTACAATCCTGTAACCTTATCGATTAAAATAATCTATTACAAATAGAATAGTTAAAGGTTCGATTTTTTTTTTCTCCTTCTCGTAAATAATGGGACTGTGGGTGTTGGGTATAACAAAAATGTCTTAGTATATCATTGAGTAACAAATTTTGACTTCCGGAAACAATATATACATAAGTGCTAAAACCAATCTTCAAATCAGCTACATATAATAACTATTGAGAAATTAATGGTCTTGATGCTAGCCAAAATCCGAAGGGTTAAATCTAAGATCAAATGAACATATCAGCGAAAAATCGAATATTTCAAATAATTTGACCACACCTTTCTTCCGAACTACAATTCAAAGAATAAACTTAGGAGAAATCATATTCCTTTAAGTCACAACCTGTCTTAAGATTCCACCACGGTTCCGGTCCCGATAGTTTTCAGATGGCTATGTAACTTTCTTAAATGAAATAACGACAAATATTACTTATGTTTACATAAATATTTTAAATATTCTTTTATTTTTCTGTTTTAAATTAAAATATTAGAACTATAGTTATACATTTACATAATGATAACTAGAATTTAGTTTTGGTCAATTAAACTTGATAATCATCGAATAATAATTATAAATTCAATTATTTATTTAGAATGTATCATTGTAAGTAGATCATGAATGTCACATGTTAATATTTGTATTCTCTCATTTTTAATAATTTATTAAAACTAGGACTACCTTTTGACGTTAGATAATTATAATCAGTTCTTTTGTAAGAATATAAATGTGGCAATACAAATTGCAGGCGTTCTAAATTATCCGATCCGTACATTCTAAATTACATTTACATTTGAGAATTTAAAGAGAGAAAAAAAAATCATTTAATAAAAGATAATAGCAAGTAATACAAAATTAATATAATTAAACTAGATTTGAAGTTACTACTAAGGAAGTTACTAAGTTACGAAGTTACTAATAAACAAATAAAGACAAAATGAAGTAGTTTAAACTTTGTTTCTAGGGAATTCAGCATTCTATGGCAACCATGTTTTAATTTAATTAGAATTAAGAAAGGTAACAGAATAGAGAAAAAATAAACCTTGACCCATGAATTCTTCGATGAACCTTAATTGGAAGAGCATTGATCCAAAAACTATATGCCTTAAAGTACTCTTCAAATTATAGATTCAATTTATAAAAATTATTATTATTTTAGGCACATACTGAAAAAAAAAAAAAAAAAAAAAAATCAAGTAACGGAATCTATGCACCGAACAAAAAAAAATGATAAAAAAATAATGGGTAATAGAAGACTATAGTTAAACTGATAGAGGCTTCAATTAAAAATAAAGCCTGTATTAGTTTTCTTTAGTTTTAATTTTAATTGTAAAAGTTCTGCTACCGCTACTGCTAATAATGTTTCTAATAAACTGGTTAGGTATAGGAGTATACGGTAGGTAGTGTGTTCGCGTTGCAATAATTAAAAAACTTAATTTAGCTACTATTACTTAAGTGTTGCATAGGCGTGTTAGATTTAAGCGGGGTATAATAAATTAAGAGTGGAAAAAGGCATTAAGATATAAAAAGTTACGTAATAGACAAATAGTTGAACGCATTTTACTTCATTTTATTTTAACAGAAGTATACAGTAACGCTATATTAAACAATCGCAGTTAAGTAATTAATTATAAATATAATTTTGATTTTTAACTATTATAAATTAAAATAAAATACATAAAGGCAGACTATTGATGTTGCAACGATTATTTGTAAGATTGGTAGAATAACAAATGATTGAGGTTATTGGAAAAAAAAAATTAGTAATGGCTAAAATAAAATATATTGTAACGAAAATAAACAATCTAAAAATGTTTAAGAACAATTTCGTAAAAAGTTTGGTTTATCAAATTCGCAATATATTATTGGCAAAATAAATATGAAATATATTGGCTAAGTATGAGTTTTCAGCACACACAAAGGGTCCGAAGGCAATTTAACTAACTGGACGAGTTCGTTAACCAGCATAATCGGCCCAGCTGCATCAAGATGGCGGCCATATAAAAGTGAACAAAATAATTATGGCCAATTTGTGAAAAACGCATTAGTGCCTAGCCCAATCCGTTTCAAGATAATAAATGTTTGTTTTTATTTTGGTGGGGAGGGGGTCATTTTTTATCACAACATATTTAACATATGAAAAATTACTTTAAAAAAAGTTAATAAAATTTTATTAAAATTAAATTAATTAAATAAACCTATATATTTAAATATAGCTAAATTGTACACTATATGATTTAATCAATGTGGACAAATAAACCAACAGGAATTTATTTATACAAATATTGAATTCTAGAAAGAATCATATTGAACGAACATATAACGCTTATAATCAATAAGAATGATTCAAAATCAAGAATTTCACAAATAAACTATTACAATGTAATTATAATCTTCTAGTCAGTTTAAAGATGACCCAAGGAGGAATTACAGAAGTGAACCTTTTAATTCCTTAACAGACCTAACTACTTAGATAATTAAAAACTACAAGCAAATTATTCTAATTCATCAAAATTATTTCGAAGGTTAAAATATTTCAAGATGAACTTTTCACAAGAAGAGAAAGTATCAATTTCAGTAAAGAAGAATTGCAGAATGATTTAAAATTAGAAATTTCACAAATAAACTATTACCGATGTAATATAATCCTCTAGTTAGGTAAAAATTACACAAGGAGGAGTCGAAATATCTCAAAAGTGGTCCTTTTATATCCTTTAAAGACCCAGCTACTCAAGAAGAGTACAGGTATTATACCCAGCGTCATGTCATAATAAATGGGAAGCAAGAAGGTCTCTGTCAATTAAATAATTACGTTAAATTCCCCATGTGGTGTGGAGCAACTTGATGCCGCATTAAGTGATTTAAATTACACCTGTTTAATCTGAATATGTATATATATATATATATATATATATATATATATATATATATATATATATATATATATATATATATATATATATATATATATATATATATATATATGAGAGAAAGCCGGGCTGGTTTGTCAGAAGAAAATATACTTACTGGTCATTCACCTTTTTCTGTTTCCTATTTTTTTTATTTTAGACAATTATCTTTGGCAATTTAAACTGTCTTAATATTTTATTGCTCCCATTAATATTTCAAAGTTTTGCGTTTTCTCTCATATAATTATTGTAGTGATTATTAAATTGATAAATTGATTTGTCTGATTTTTATTATTATTTTACTGTTTATCATGTATAAAGTAAAAAAAAGGGATAAATATATATCTTCCAAGTGGTATATATCTATAAAATTAACAAATATTCATACTTTAATTCAATAACAATTAATTAAATAGTTGAATGTTAGGAAGAATCGATGTAGATTAAATTTAAAATTCGCATTAGTGCAATGTGGGTATATTTTAGATTAATCTTGTTTTGAGTTCTTAAAAGACGTTTGATCTGGATATTTTTAGCGTTTTTTTTTTTTAAAAACCTTAGATTGCAAATTAATGCTTAGTAAATGAATAAAAAATTTAACATCTAAGAATTTATTCAGTTTTAGAGATAACAATCAAAGAAATTAAAGTAATCATATATATCAAAATCAATCTTTGTTTTGAGATCCTCAATTATTTATTGTGAGGGATTAGGATGTTACAACTATATATTTAACATTCTAAAATCCAAATATCTTCTTGAATAGGGTTCTTTTGAGATCCACAATTGTTTTAGGCATTAGTTGGAACATTCTAAAATCTAAATATCTTCTAGATTAGGCTCCTTTGAGACCCACATTTTTTTAGGCATTAGTTGAAACATCCTAAAATCCAAATACCTTCTAGATTAGGCTTCTTTGTGATCCACAATTTTTTAGGCATTAGTTGGAACATTTTAAAATCCAAATATCTTCTTCATTAAGCTTCATTTGAGATCCACAATGGTTTTTATAGGCATTAGTTGAAACATCCAAAAATCTTCTAAATTAAGCTTCATTTGAGATCCACAATTTCTTTTGAGGGATTAGTTGTAACATCATTGAATGCAAATGCCTTCTAAATTAAGTGATAATTATATGTGCTAACATCAATTATTATTTTGTTACAGTTATTAAGTATTTTACATTAGTCCTCCTGTTATTTCGATAACGCCAATATTTAAGTAATTAGAAGAATAAAATAAATGTATGTGATTTTAAAATAATTTCGCCAAGAAAGTTACAAAAAGACGGGGAGAGAGGAAAAACAACTAGTTAAGAATAATCAAATTAAAGCTTAGATACCAATAAGTACTACCTACTGTGGATTAATTCAAATAAATCTCTTAAAAGATTATAGATATAATAAGTGAGGCTATTAAGAGGTTATGGGAAAAATAAATAAATAAATAATAAAATGTACAACTAATTAACTAAAAGAAACATAAGAGTATACAAGATTTATAACATGCAGGTCTTTGGTTCTATCTGAGTTCGATAGACTTTAGTTCCTTTCAAAAACCTCCCACGCTTTTAAAGAAACATGTCCGCGCTACCTAAGACTTATTATTAATTAGTAGATTAGATAAATGAATCGTGAAAAAATAGACATTTATTAATGATCAAGTTAGGTTCATTCATTTTTTTTTAACAAGTGATGTTTAAATGATATATCTGAGCATAATGTACCCACAATGTTAAGAGTTAGCGGTAAATAAAATTACAAGTATGTACGCCTTTAAACTTAAAGGTGAACGATGCAGACAATTGATTAAGGCTAAAGGGTAATGAACTTCAAATGTTCTGGTACATGTTGTACAAGATTAATAAAGATGCTTTATGATCAGTTCAAAGAAAAACTAAGAACTTAATCAGAGAGCCGGCTTATTTGTTCTTAGACCGAGCTCTAGTATATATCTTCCAATCTATTATTGTAAGACGGAATCATATAAGGAGACTTATTGTTTAGTACAAGGATAGAAAAAAGCAGGTGTTCAATTGTACGGTACATACTTGAAGAATTTATATTAATCAAGATCATAATGTACTCCTACACTAAAATTTATAGAACAAATTAAAATACAACAAATAAAAACGAATGGATTTTAAAGAAAATGAAAGAAAGTAATATAAAAAAAAGAATTTTAAACTATGCAAAATTTCAACTTCTAATTCAGGGTCCTTAAAACGTGTTAATATAAAAGTCCAGTCATGCACCATGACTTAATGAGCGAATTTTCAAAGAAATCTGCGTTTTATTGGCTTATGATAATATAGGAAAATTTTGGTTTAGAATTTGCTCGGGTGAAAAAAAAAATTGGTACACAGGGGTACGGGGTACAAAAGTCAAAATAGTATTTACCCTTCAAGATGCATGTCGTTGGAAAGCTCTTTAAGAGTACAGTAATTGTTGTTATTTACACTTTTATCATATTTTCACATAAAAGGGGGGTAAAATGGAAAAACACGTTTTTTGACCCTATATGGTCAAAATTTGACCCCTAAATGGACTCCAATAATTCTGGCCAACGAACTCATCCTTTCTTTTGATATTATTGACATTTTAAAATTTGTTTGAAATTTTTAAGTGCATCCTAAGGGGAGATATCGTCTGGAGTGACACATATATACATATATACATACATATATACATACATATATACATACATACATAAAAAAAAGTGTTAAATTTTAGGAATCGATTCAGAATGGTCTAAAACGGATTTCCATGGAAAAAATTTTCAAAAATTCGCATTACAAAAATTTTGAAGCCATTGCAATAGCGTAATTTTCTTTGAAAATTCGCTAAAAATAATATGATAATATCAAAATATCAAAATCAATATAAATATACAAACACAATACTTTCTTCTTCTTCATACATAAGTACATAATATGCGAAAAGATCGGATTTTTTAACCTCTAACCAATAAAAGAGGTGTAGTTCAATAACCAAATAACGTCTTCACTAAAAATTATTTGTATTTGAAACAATTTTACCGGTTTCGGCTGTTCTAAAGCAGCCTTCTTCAGATAGTAATCTACAAACAAAATAAAAAAAAAAAAAAACTGTACCTAATGTTACCTTATTGTACAATTGTAAGAATAAGTTTGTAGATTATCTGAAGATGGTTGCATTTGAACAGCCGAAAATGATCGAATTGTTACAAAATACAATTCATTGCGTAGACTTAGTTTGGTTATTGAACTACACCTCTTTTATGGTGAAACGCTACCACACATTGGAGAAAAACACAGTCGTTTGGGCTACTATCAAAAGGTAAGACCACAATTCGATAGGTAATTGAAGCGAGCGTAGCGAGCTTCCTACATTCAACGAAATATGCTCCGTGTCTGTCTGTCTGTCTGTCTGTCTGTCAGTAACGTTTACGCGTGTGACGATAACTTGAGTAAAAAATGACCGATTTAGTTGAAATTTGGTATACATGTTCCTCTTACTAATACTCAGGCTAAGTTCGTTGGACAGCGTGATCCGTCCATGAGTTCGCGCGCAACGCTCGCGTAAACGAGAGGTACAAAAATTAAATTGGAATTTCAGGACGGGAAAAGATTCTATCATCATCTATTCGATGAGACGAACATTTTTTTCAAATAACATTTTTTACTAAAACCAACAGCGACACCGCTATGACTTAATAAAGATCGCTAAAACTATTAAAGCGGACCTAAACGTTTATAATAGAGAAAACAACCTTTTTACCGATATCTTACGTTCTAACGAAACGATTTTAATAAAACTTCATATACACCATCTAATGCACAATTGAAACAGGTATGCAAAATTTCAACTTGATACAAGCAAAATTCTTTGCGTAGTGACGAGATACATTTATAATAATTGTTTAAAAGCTACCGCGGGTGGTGAAGATTGTTATAGTCGTATAGTGTATGGTTTGTTTAGGAAGTAAAGCTTTGTACCGAGTACCCCCACTCTTCCCTTCACTACCTCTTCCACTTATCTTCAACTATGACATTCATCATGATTAATAAATTTCAATATTCAGTATTTCATTGCAATACGCTCGCTTCAATGATAGAGCCACGCGATGCCTAGTTATTTCAATTTCTTAAACATATTGACATAAAAATAAGAGCTTGGATAGATCCAAAAACTGCCGAATTTAAATCAAATAATATATGATTTAATTATATTGTTGTAATATAAATATAGCTGATGGATCTTTAGGTGTGAAAATTAAAATAATTATCCATATTGATTAAGAGAAGTTTCGACCCTGTGGATAATGTTTAAGTGGATTCAGGGCCGTCCCTAGGGGGGGTCAACCGGGACAAGCTGACCCGGGCGCCACGTCTAGGGGGGCGTCGCCAGGCCCCCGTCTTAAAATACTATAGGTGAATTTGGTAATAAAGGGGGGCGCCACATGTGCTTTTGACCCGGGTGCCTAAACCCCTAGGGACGGCCCTGAGTGGATTAATGTTTTAATCTTTACACCTAAAGATCCATCAACTATATTTATATTACAATTACAAAGGGGCTGACTTCAATATATTCTATTAAAATATTATTAAACATATTTTAATATTATATTTGATATTTTGTTTCAACAGATTATTGTTTATTTAAACTTCGGTTTCGATTACGAAAAATCGATTAAGAAAAATCATATTTATCCTCAATATCTCGGAAGCTAGATTTTCCTGGGAAAACGACTTATATGATAAATGTTATTCAAAAACATAAATTCAACTAAATCCCAAAATCGAATTATCGCTCCTTTGCAATACTTTCTATATATTATACTAAGTAGGTATATTAGAAAGTAAAAAGGAACAATGTTTTAGAATCTTCATAAGTACCTGTTATAAAATAAAGAAGATCATGCAGGAAAAAAAAACACGGTCATCTTAAACAAAATTAGGTCAATTCACAGGACAAAAGCACCGAACTATAGTCTAACCTATGTATACAAGTTAAAAACATACGTGAAAAAGAGTAAATTGTATATATATATATATATATATATATATATATATATATATATATATATATATATATATATATATATATATATATATATATATATATATATATATATATGTACTTTAAAGAAAACAATAGTGTAAAAATGTCTCACGTTTACTTGTCTGATACCTTAGAACACGCGGAAGAGTCTAATTAGGGCGATTTCCTGAGAATAAAAAAAAGGCAGGAAAAAACCCTCAGAACAACAAAGCGTTTTATTTTAACTCGAACTCACCTGAAACAGAAAGTAAAAGACAAATTATAAATACAATTGTGGAAAATATATGCAGTAGATTATCATTGAATTTTTATTACAATATTTTAAATGTAAAAATAAATATATTAGGGGGGGGGGGGGGGGGGGTAAAAAGGAAATACCACTACATGTCATAATCAGAATTATTCATATAACTAAGCTGTAAAATAATTATTGAATAAAACAACTCAATAAATCTTGAAATATTGATATTAATACGTCTGAACTATAGAGAAATCTATCGTTTAGTAACAGAGGTATGTGAAATTTCACTGAAATAAAGGTAATAAAATAAACATATAAAAATAAAATATATGTAATAAAATAATGGTTAGATTTAAGAAAACTTTCATTTTTTGAACTTAAAAAAAAAAACAATCAGACAATTAAAAAAAAAATATGTAACCATAATAAACTTTCAAGTTTTATGAAGAAAATGTGAAATTTTTCAAATAAAGGCCTAGCTAAAATGGCAGATATTTTAAGAGTAGCAGTGTCAAAAGAGAAGGTAAAACATAACAAGGTAAAACATAACAGTAAGTAAACAGCTTAAGTACATCATGAGAAACTTCTACTAAACCTTAAGCTAATTAGGACAGTTCTAGCTTAATAACACATTTAAGTATCGGTGAACATAAGTCTATAAGACAATTTTTTAAACCTATTATTTGTCTACGTAACGATAATAGGGTTAAATAATATGTTGACGTTAGAATATAGACAGAACTAAAAGATGGAAAATTACAATTTCAGGTCATTAATAGATACAAATTAGGTTGATCACTTTCGCGACAGGACTTGAAAAATGTACGAAGAGTTTTAAATCTATTAGATAATTATTTCTTTTATAAATGATTTGAAAGTAAAATGGGGAAGTGGAAGAAAATTAATTCAGCACATTAACAACACAAATACCTTTTTTAAAATCAGTGAATTCGATAGTTTTATCCTCGAGGTCAAGAAGTGGTTTTTTTTTTTGTGTGTTTGAAATTACTTAATCCTGTCAAACGGTTGCACGACTCCTGTGTTCCTATAAGTGAATGAACTCAATCTGGCCGGTCTGTTAAGGAGAGATCTTACGCGAGCAAAACCCGGAGTCGCTAGGATACAAGCTAACGAGTTACTCTCTGGAGCGTGAAAATCTCCATGATACTGAATCTAGGGGGTTAAGGAGAGTGAGGGTCGTGACCCCTGACTATAGAAGGAGAAAGCACCTTGACGTAACAGGTGCCGACTCACTGACCTACAAGACGACTTTAAAATAAAAAAGCAACAGGTAGCCGCAATTTCAAGCAGCAAAAAAAACTCAACAAAACGAACATACAAGTTAACATTTAAAAAGGTTAAAACCCAAAACAAAAAGCACAGTTTAACATGAAATCAAAATCTCTGTCTATCGATAAGCAGATTAGCAACATCTTTATCCCACGAATACAAAATTAAAACAATGACATAATCCTTTACATCACAGAAAAACTTTTAAATTCAATAGACATTAACATAAAAAGAGATTAAAAAGATATGCGTAATTCAACATAAATGTCTATAAATCCTCAACTAACAAACAATATCCACAAACCAAAAAAAAAAATACTTTGTATATTTTATAAAGTGTTATTATCACTATTTTTGGTGAATAGTTACGTCACAATACACTTAAATAATATGATATAACTATAGAAACAGAAATCAAAAGATTGGACATTGAAGATAGTTTTTTATTTCTCCCACAAATTTAAATAAATTTCATAAGTCAGGAAGTAGTAGAGACTTTTATATGTAAATAATAACTATGGAAAAGACTTTAGACGTTAAGATGAACAATGGCTTACCAATAATTTCTGTTAATTTATACCATTTGAATGGAGGTTCTTTTACAATTTTTTTTTTTTTTATCAATTAAATTTTTTAAAAATTACTCTTCTAAGGTCTTTAATGTTAATTTTGAACTAATTTTATCATAATCGAAATTACTTTTCTTGATAGGATAAAGGCGCTCTTTGATACCTACGTACAAACATCAACATATTAAGAGTTCAATATCTGAAGAGGTTGGCTAATTTTAAAAACAATATTAATAAAACTAAAACATGCATGAAGTGACTGATCTTGAAATAGCCTAAGAATATTTTTAAACAATAAATTTGTAAAATAATACTGTAAGAGCAAAATTTTTCAGATTATAGTAGTAAAAAAAAAAAAAACTAAAGCTGTCAATTAATATTGACCACCAGAATTAATGACGTCAGATTTCAGTTAGGTAATAAGAAACTTAAGAGATAAAGTTCAAATGAAATGTCCAAACTAAATCAATTTAAAAATCCTAGATTGCGTTTATCTCTAATGTGTGATAGCGGCCCATCATGAAAAAGGAGTAGTTCAATAGCCAAAGAACGTCTTTACACAACAAATTGTATTTGAAACAATTGACCGGTTTCGGTTGTTCTAAAACAGTCTTCTTCAGATTAACTTGTAACTTCTTCAGATGTAACATGTACTTTCGAAGTCGATCCAGTAACCTCTAAATTATCTGAAGAAGGCTGCTTTGGCACAGCCGAAACCGGTCAATTGTTTCAATTACTATTTTTTGTAGGAAGACGTTGTTTGGTTATTGAACTACACCTCTTTCGTAGTATTTAAAAATATTAGTATTGTATTCTATTGGTATTGGTATTGTATTCTTGGTCAGGTAAATTTAGTTTTTTTGGGTTACCTTTTCCTCTATGAGTAAGTTTTATTATAATTACCTTGATAAAAACACTAATTTTGATTTAAAATTAATTGTTTTATAAATAAGGACAACTAATATTAATTAAGACTTAATATTCAGTATTAAAATATAAAAGAAAACTCCTCTTCGATTGATTTATTAAGATTATTGTATTATTGATTATTAAATATAAAGTAACGTAAAATCTCGCGTATAATACGCACATTTTTTAACTTGTTTTGTTTCACAAAACTGTTTATACTGTTTCGGTTGAACTAGGTCCAACTTGTTTCGGTTTTAAATATTCAATATAAATCAACAAAACTGTTTATACTGTCGTTTTGTTTCAGTAACGAAATAAACTGGTTCTAAATATTCGATATAAATCTTTTATAAATATTGTAAACGAAGCTTTAATAGCATTATTTAGACATCATGGCTAATTTTAAAGGTAAAATCAACTACATTAATACACTGATTAATAGCCTGTGTTCAATGTTGATTCATTGTTGGTAAAAGCTTTTAAAGCTTTGTGTATTCGTAATGCTATAATATTTAGAATTCAGACCCTGATTAATTCACTTTTGCTCTTTAGGTATCTTCATTTCACCAATCTATCTTCCTAGTTCATGAATTGATGAGGCACTTTCGACTTAATAAGAAAGTAAAATGAATAAATTTAAAACTCATTATTAATACGGATTTTCCTATTAAAGGACATAAACCGCGTCACAAATCAAAATATAATGGGGGTAGAGAGACGGAAAAACTAATTAATTCCACACTTAACGTTCTCGCATAGAAAGTAAAACAATGAAGATCGGAACTGATCTTTCAAAAGAGAAGATGATATTCTGATCGTGAAGTAATAAGAACCAGGATGATGAAGTTTGTATAAAGGCTGTTATGAAAGGTCGCTGAAAAAAGAAGTTTTTTTCCAGTGTCCGAAATTCTTCGACATTTCCATATAATGGTGTTGTGTCTCGACTCGATCGAGAGACAACAAGCTTTACAAAGGTCATGAAGCTCCCTTATCGACTTCTACATCCATATAATTAGAAAGGGCGAGCTGAGAGAGGTTAAATGCGAAGAATTGCATAAGGTGAAGAAGACACGCAGGGCAGTGGGCGAAGCAGCTCATCCTCTCTGTGACGCAAAATGAATTATTGATACCGCACTACCCAATAAAGGACCAACGCAGGAGAAACACCGTGCAGTGAAGCATTTTCTTATGTTGAAATGACTAATACAATAGTGCAAAAAGACCATACATAGTGAAGTGGACAACACGATTTATTAGCTCCTTAACATACTTATAAGCTTTTAAATGAGCATCAAATAATTCATTCGCCTAAATGGTGCTATCCGTTTAAATAAACATAATAACAAGGATAAAGAAAATAATGATTAAAAAACAGTTTTGTTTTAAAAATTTAATCTTTAATAAACAATCATTTTAACGAGATAAGTTCAGGTTACAGTAACTACGACGTTTCGACAGCAATTAACTATCTTCAAGAAGAAAATCTTACAAGAGAACAACATCAAAACTAAACTTGAACCGATCAAAGTCAAAACTTTTTAAACAGATTGATCTGAGCACTTTAATTGGACGGTATTAAATGTCACCGCTGTAATTACTGTATATTCACAAAAGTCAAGGTGAAAAGGAATGGATTCGACAAATGAAATCTCCTTGCCTATACCAAGAAAAATTAATGTAGTCTTTATAAGTATTTTATATAATCAATGGAAATAATATTGTCGATAGTTCCTACACTTTATATGTTAAATATTTTTTTAAGAGTTGACATAACCCAGTAAAAAAATATAATTATAATTATAAGTATCTTGAAGAAAAACTAAATAACGAAGAGTTGAAAGGAGCTCTGTTATCGTAATCACTTAAAAACAAAATCTCGGCGTAGTTTGGAATTCGGCATAAACAGCGCTCCAATTACATTACTGACTTACTTAGATATATACTAACAATTTAATAAATATTCCAGTTTGAGATACGTCATAATAATTAATAAATACCCCAGTTTGAGATACTACAAAAACGAGATATATATCAAAAAAATTTCAGAATCGGCAACCTATGGAGAGGTAAGACATGTTTTTCATAGATATCATCTTTAGTAATGTGGTGAAGTGGACGATCCCTCCTTCCGCAAAAAACTAATCGTGACCAATTAATTTACCATTGCTTAAGATAATTATCACCAAGAGGTTCTATATACTCAGGAACTGTAGACTCAATAAGAATTAAAATCTCAATAGAAATAAACTGTCAGTCACTATACCTTCCTTTCTTTTATTAATAAGTCGGAGTTACGTAGTTTGTAGTAGGAATATAGTAGAGTAATAAAAAAAACTTAATAACTCATAGAGTTTTATATTGTCAAACATATTTATCCTTGGAGGTGAAGCTTAGTTGATAGGATCCATGATTTAATATAAGGTGGAAATAATAGGATGTTTGATCCATAAGAGGATTCAAGATAATCGGATTGATGAAGGGTTTTGTGTCAAAACCCAAGCAACGAGACTTAATACGATGGTATAACAGTAGGCTGTCGTTTATTGAGTGACATGTAACGTAACTTGGTGCTATGTCTCGTACTAGGACGGAAGTTTGTCGGATAATAAAGCCCAAGTCTGTCAGAATCTTCGAGGGAGGCGTACACGTGGAAACGTCGACTTGAGGCCGTGACAAAACTGTCGATATCCCTTACACAGTGAAACTAACAAAGGAAACCCGTCTCCTTATACTAAACACCTCAACAAAATCTTTTCAGATACACCATTTCATTATCCTAACCCGAAATTTCCTTTATGGAAAGTCGCTTCAGGTCCACCCAGAGTACAAAGGAAAGTTCCTTTCCGCCGGGTTGAATCGATTCGCTCTAGGTCGCCTGGTGTCCTGCTTGATCCCCATGGAATATTAGTAGACACCCCTCTATCAACAGCACTCGTTTAAGTTTCAAATTAGAATTCCTGTGCGAATTCTTCCACCCTTCGACACCTATTCTTATAGTAGCTTCCTCTTTGACGATAAGGAAATTTTCACGACCGTTATGCATTCTTCGCTATAATAAATTCCTGTTATATATGTCATCGATTTAAAATTTTTCGTTCGAAATTGGTTTTTCAAGAGTTATAAAGCTTTATAAAAGAGTTTGGAAGATAATCAAAACGTCCTTCAATTGTTCTTTGAGTAACTGTAACAGTACTTGTACAATTTAATATGTGGGTCGTGTTAAATAAAGACATTTTTAATATACTGTTATATTTGAAAGCATCTAAACATTTTAATAAGTTGTATAAAATTAGTTAAATTAACTTTGCTCTAAATAACCCGAAGCACACTCTAACTATAAACTTTAATTTAACAGAATTCATTTTTTATATTTTTCATCTTTTTTGGAGCTTTCAAAGGAAATAATATTAGAGTAAAGGAGTTATGTAAATATTTACTATATTATAAATTTAGGAAAAGGAGAAAAAAATTGTTTAATGTTAAAAAAAATAGACTGCCAATTAGTGTGGCACATATAGCTTCCTCGCATCCTATCATTATGTATTACAATTATCATTATGTATTACTTCATTGTTATATTGTTTATTTTGTAAAAACTATTAATAGTTTTAGCGATCTTTAACACTTCATAGCGGTGTCGCTGTTAGTTTTACTAAAAAATTGTATTTAAGAAAATGTTTGTATTATTGAATAGATGAAGTTAGATTTTTTCCCCGACCTAAAATTACAATTTTAAATTTAAAGTTCACGTTTGCGCGAGCGTTGCCCGTGAACGCTTGGACGGATAGCGTTGTCCAACGAACTCGTCCTGGGCATTGGTAAAATGAACATGTCTACCAAATTTCATAAAAATCGGTCGACATTTACTCAAGTTATCGTCGCACGTTTCATAATTCGCGGACACACAGACCGACAGACAGACAGACAGACAGACACGAGACCAAAAATGTTCCCTGATGTCTGAAACGGATTTCTGTCTTGGAATTTTTGAAATCGGAGGCATAAAAGTTTTTCTTTCTCAAAAGTGAACACAATGCTTCCGTTACCTTCGGTAAGCTCGGAAGCAAAATAATAGTACTCAAAACACAAATGCATTTGCAAGCTGTTCATCAATATAAAATCATTTATAGTACTTATGTAGTATAATATACGAAGATGTTCTTAGATATTCTATAACTATATCTTAAGCAATATTTGTATAAAATACATATTTAATGATATTAAATAAATTAATTATGGAATACTGATTATCTCGAAGAAGAGGAAGAGTGAAGCAACTGATAAATTCCATAGGTAAGATTACCTAAGCCTTATCGATTGTTACCGAAACATAAAGCTTTCGATTGAACCCGATGACTGTCTGGGTAATATCATGTAAAGTTATGTATGGGCAGGTACAAGCACATCATTATTGTATTTGCTACGTACAATACAAGGGGGATTCACCATTATATTTTAACTGAATAGGCTGCCTCCTGGAGGAAGATTAGCGTTGAAAAGATTATTTCATCACAATCCTTACTATATAGTAAAGGCGACTGCGTTTGAGAAACATCGCTATTATTTGATTATTCGCTATTAGCTCAGACATAGTCAGTGAAAGTGACATTAGGAAATCCCTTACAGCAAACATTGGGATATGGAGACTGGTTAAAAACAATTTTAGGGTTACTTTATGTGAGCAGCTCTTTAATAAGGAGCTAAACAAAAGATAACAAGACAAAATTTTAAGTGACAACTCAAAGAAACATTGAACCATCAAGATATACCAATAAATTAAATACCTAGACAATAGAGTACTTCTTTAGAATGTTACTCCCTTGTTTTTTTTTAGAACATAAATGACTTTGTCTAAAATCTATTAAGACTAAGGGATCCAATATACTTTGGGACAAAGGAATATCACACTTCTGTTTTTATAAGGGGAGTAACAATATAAAGAAGTGACGAGAATATTATATATATTTATATACACAAAAACAAACTAACTAATCTCAGGTTTCGGGTTTCGGTCACAAAAATCGTTAATATGTTACAATCCAGACGGTTCGGTTTTTACTTTAAACCTTCAGGGGCCGTAAACATCAAAACAAAAAATAAGACTACAACAACAATTTGCAATTGGCTCTCGACAATGACCTTCCTTTATAGTAAATGAATTACGCAAAAAAACACAAATAAATAAAATTAGCCAACAATTATGGTCCTAAAACTGCTTCTTCTTTATCATTCATCTTAAATTTATATATAAGATAGAAGATTTATCTTTTCTATTATTTTGATAGAAACGAAAAAAAGCATAAAAAAACTTTGATAAGACAAGCACAAGTATAAATCCAAATATTTAGTCTATATTAAACACCTGATCAAATATATATCAACAAAACAAAAAAATTGACGCTAACAACGAAGTAAGAAGTGCAATTAAGAATCTTTAAGATCCTTAGATTCTTTATTATTTCAGCTAACAAAATTATAGACTAGATTTTTATAGTCCGCGAGTTTAAATCTATAGTAGAGATTTTTTTTAGTAATTTTCTCTCTCGACAAAGGCCGGTTGTTATAACGCCCAATGTTTTTTTGTTTTTTTTAATTTTTTTTAACTTTTTTCTATAAGATGAGCGAAGAGTGAAAACCTGTTCCACCAAAAGTGGTTTTAATAATAATTTGCTTTGCAACAAGCTAAAGCTACTCCGTAGGTCTTTTGCTGATCTACAACTAATATCTTTTGTTTAAAGGTTTTTTTTTCCTTTTGATGTAGCTTCAACAAAAAATATTCATCGAGTAAAAGAATTTATCAAGTTTTCATAGGATGATAGTTAGGTAAATATTTTTACCATTTCATCGATGTTTTTAAGACTTTAATACATATAGGTAAATAATCCATTTGTCAACGTTAGTTATAAAATGTATCCAAATTAAGTTATCTCTTCAGTTTGATCACCCAGAACGAATTTATAAATGACTATTAAAGTTTCAACAGAATTAGTTAGCTTAGAATTTTACAACGATTTCATTAGGTACAAAACATCAGATAGTATCCAACAAAAATGTATAGTAAAAAAATAAAATAAATGTGCAGATATTAAGATGGATATTATACAGCAGCTGGATGTAATCAAAGCATCTACGACATGTTCTAAAACTCTGAACGATATCCTAATGTTTTCTTGGCACGGAAAACGTCAAATATTTCAGGGGCATAAATACAAGCAAAAAAAATTCTCATATTTCAGTTATAAAATGTTTAAGACATCCCAGATTAATTATAAAGATTGACTGACTACATTTACATAATAATAAAAGTAACACTTCGCCCATCAATCAGGTAATATAATATACCCGTAATTCTAAACAATTAGATTATATCATGGGCCACAATAATACTTGTTACTATATTGTCACAAAATAATGTTATAAGGAATAATCAGAGCAGGCTGTTTAGCTCTAAAGCAATCTCCATATTATGATGTACATAAATAAAGCCAAAATTCGGTTAATTCATAAAAAAATATTTGGCAGTTTAGTACCTGCCAGATTTACAATGGTGAAATTAGTCATAATTTCGACTTGTTACATCAAGGTCCTGTTCGAGAGACAAAAAGGCGTTTCTAATAAGAGAGCCACTTAGTCATTTTAATTCCTACACGCAGTCACATGTGTTGGAAGAGTGGCTAAAATACTTAAGCTAACTCATTAATATGCCAAGCTTTCTGCGTGTAGGATATATAAAAAAGGAAAAATCATAAAACAATGTCACCGAATCAAGGGTATGAACCGCTTCGAGTAGGCATCCAGGTTAACTGGATTACAATCAGCATTAATGTCTGTACACACAGTCTCTTGTCTTTAACAAAGGTCACCTTGGACATGATAGGAATAAATATAATTCTTAATGAGTTATAAGAATAATTAAAAACAGACAATAAAACACAAAGAATTATTGTAATGATCCCGACATAAGACATGAATTCAAAACATCTTAGTTTAAACTAGATCATTATACGAGTAATTTCGCACATAAGGCATAAGATATTAATAAAGGAAATTAACAATTAGCATTTTTGTAGAAGGTATACTACTCTCTTTGTATAAATAGCTTTTGTTGAGTACAATTTCTATCTACAGGGTTATTACAAATGATGTTCATGATTTTAAGCGTACATAAATGTAGTTTTATTTATCGTAAAAAGAAAAAGAAATTGGTTAAATTTTAAGAAAAACTCAAAAAAATTCGTCACAGGTACTCTGCTGCATTTAACAGTAGATTTCTGAGGACTACGCGAAGACTTTCCCTAACCTTCTCTTCCCTAACTTCATTGCTCACTGACGGCCTTCCAGCTGATTTATTTTTTACAAATGCAGCCAATTCTCTTAACATTGAAGTACCACATGCGAATAGAGTGATTGCTAGGAGGATCTTCATTGAATCTGGTTCTAAAGTGACGTTGCACACTAATAACTGATTGGTTAATGTGATAATCCAATACACAAAATGCTTTCCTGTCTTCAAATTTAGCCATTACACAACACTGACAACAATTGACTAAATAAACAGCTGATACGTACCCAAACCAGTGTAAACAAAACTTTATGAGTTTTTCTTTCCAGTGGTACCAACTGAAGTGGTCTTAAAACATATTAATCCAGAAATATTTTCATTCGAAATCAGGAATATCATTTGTAATAACCCTGAACATTTCAATCTGACTATAGTTAACTGCATCAATTGCTTTCGGGCATACATACCCAAATTTATAAACCTATAAAATTAACTGCACATACATATAACCAAATTATTTTATTTCATTAGTATAGTGAAAGAATATATATATGTATATTAAAATATCTAATGAATTTCCGCCCATTCTTGAACAGGAGAAGAAAGTATGAAAACATTTTGGATTATTATACAAGGAATAAGTGTAAATACCATATTTATTTTAATACATAATTTTTAATGGAAAGGAAGATAGGGGAGTTACCTCAGATTGAAAGTGCAAAAGGATAAAGTTGCAGCCAATTAAGGTAAGGACTCATTACTCAAGCTGAGTTTGGAATCTTTACGGCACCAAACAACAAAACTAAAGGGGGAATGTTAGTTCAATTTAAATTTACGGTAATTTTATACGAAACAGTTACATATAGCTAAGAATCGTCTAACTCCCGAGTCGGTTTAACCCGGCAAAAGATTTCACTGCATTTTACTTGCAAGAGAAATTACTGTTACGGAGTCTTCCGACTAAACTAGAAGCAATAACTAAGATCAACTTTTAACTTATTTTAGAAAAAAAAAAAAAAAAAAAAAACTTGTTTTCATTGCATAACAGTAAATAACATATACACGTAATACATATTTAGTCAATTAGTCTTTTGTAACTTAACTAAAGCCTCTTTTATTTTAATATTATTTCTGTTGTATTATAGTAATTTCAGCTAATTGTTTTTTGTTATGCAATTTTACATTTAATTAAACTAAAATCATTTTTAGTTTCAGACTATTTCAGTCTGAACGTCGAAACATCTACTTGCATCGACTTAAGAGGTCTTTGCTTACTATCCACAAAAAAATGTGTTTGTGGAGATAGTCTATAACAGAACCTATAGATTGTTGTAAGGATTCAATAGTTGTGTGAGTATATATTATACTCGATTCTTACCAAGCAATAGAATAATCAGTTAACATTCAAAATAAAATATTATTATTTTGTTTATAGGAGAACACATTGTAAACAATTAAAGTTGTGAATAATATCTTATATTTTAATAATATTTTTCCTTTTTAGGGTTTCGTTGGTAAAACCAAAAAAAAGAAACCCTTATAGTTTCGTTCCTGTGTCCGTCTGTCACTCTGTACGGTTCCAATAACTTTTGAACCAAAAAAGATAAAAACGTGAAACTTTCCAGTATAAAAGATCGTTTTGACGCGCACACAGGAAAAATATAGCGAACTCAAAATTATCAGCTCTTCCAATTCAAAATGGCGGATATTTCACGTCGCGAAAAAAAAATATTTTTTTTAAATTTTGAGTGGGGTATCAAATGAAAGGTATTGAAGATTAGAATAGAAATATATATACCACTTAGGGATAGTGCTCAATTTTCAGCGCCATTTTGTCAAAAAACATCGAAATTTTGCGTGTCCCCCCCCCTAAAATCGTATTTCCGCTATTACTAAAAATATAGAAAAATATGCAAAATGTGTGGTCTGCTGGGCCATAGAAAAAATAAGATTAGCAATTTGATCTGATTTACTGGAAATCCAAGATGGCGGATAATTCATGTCACTCGAAAAAATTTTTTTTTTTTAAATTTTGAGTGGGGTATCAAATGAAAGGTATTGAAGATTAGAATAGAAATATATATACCACTTAGGGATAGTGCTCAATTTTCAGCGCCATTTTGTCAAAAAACATCGAAATTTTGCGTGTCCCCCCCCCTAAAATCGTATTTCCGCTATTACTAAAAATATAGAAAAATATGCAAAATGTGTGGTCTGCTGGGCCATAGAAAAAATAAGATTAGCAATTTGATCTGATTTACTGGAAATCCAAGATGGCGGATAATTCACGTCACTCGAGAAAAAATATTTTTTTAAAATTTTGAGTGGGGTATCAAATGAAAGGTATTGAAGAGTAGTTTACAAATATATATACCACTTAGGGATAGTGTTTAAATTTTAGCGCCATTTTGTCAAAAAACATCGAAATTTTGTGTGTCCCCCCCCCTAAAATCGTATTTCCGCTATTACTAAAAATATAGAAAAATATGCAAAATGTGTGGTCTGCTGGGCCATAGAAAAAATAAGATTAGCAATTTGATCTGATTTACTGGAAATCCAAGATGGCGGATAATTCACGTCACTCGAGAATTTTTTTTTTTTTTTAATTTTAAGTGGGGTATTAAATGAAAGGTATTGAAGAGTAGATTACAAATATATATACCACTTAGGGATAGTGTTTAATTTTCGGCGCCATTTTGTCAAAAAAACTTTTATCCCCCCCCCCCCCCCCCCCGTCTAATTTTGTGTTCACAATACCAACGAAACCCTTTTTACGTGAGACTTCACGCCTTACCAATTTTTTTCAAATTAGTTTAGCTTTATTGTAATACTTTTATAGAATAAGTTAAACCAAAGTACTTTTTTTTTATAATATATAGAACTATACTAAAATAGCCAGAGGTTTAGAACAAAATTCTTTCCTTTCACCTAACTAATAATACTATAACGAAATCCTTACTTTCCATTTTAATGAAGTTTCGCATAGTTGCACACGAAAATTTACAAAATATCATTATAAGGAAAAGAAGAAGAGACAGAAAAAAATGACAGATAAGAAGGGTTGGTTAAAAAAAAAAATAGTTCAATTCTGGTACGTGAGCTTCAACAAAAAACTTTAGTTTTGACGGAAAGGCGAAAACAACTGAAAGAGAAGAGAAGGCAATTTTGATAAAACGATTACAGGAGTTTCTTCCTTTAAAAAGCAGAAGAGCCTTGTCTAAGGAATCAGCCCGTATCAGATCGGGAGGTGGAATCCCGTCGTAACTAAGAAGGGAAAAATTTTTCAGTTATTACCAGTCTAGGGTTGAGAGTTCTCTGGACGGAGCCATTTAGATCTTGACAGCTGTCAGACGCGGGATCTTGCGAATAGATGAAAAAGGAAATTGAAGAAAAGGAAAAAAGGCCATGAAGACCTCCCCAAGGCAAGAAGAGAACTCGAGAAGTGAGTAAAAGTAAAGGACATCCTGCAAGGGAGGCGAGTAAAACTAGAAAAGATCTTGATGAACTACAGTGGCTCAATGGTTTCAACTTATAACTGTACTGCACTGCCACTATGGGGTAACTAATCATACAGATATATAAAGAATTGTTCTTTTCTCTTAAACTCATCTTTCTATAATAAAGTCAATCTATATCAACTAAACAGAGAAAATAACGATGAACAGACAACAATCTCGTGCCATGACTTACCTAGAATACATCCAAGCTATTAGACATTAATTACCCAAAAAGGACCAAATTAAACAAGCTATATCTTTAAATCAAATTATAATTACTATTTACAAGGCGAGACAAAGAGAGAAAACTAGACTTAAGCGCCGGGATTCGAACCACGGACCTCTATATTTCCAGTACAGATGCTCTATCCAATTAAGCTACACTGAAGAATAATTTCCTCTGTCGATAACGATACCTAGTCCCGAATTAAGCTTTAAAATTTTTCTACAAGTCTAGAAGTCAACATTAACGACAGTAGAACTAGACCGAAAAATAACGCTTGTAATTATAAAGTACCCAAGTAGTACCTGTACTTAGTACAATCAATTAGAAATTCAATTTTTAAGTTTTTGTTAGTATTCATACTACGGAACGTTTAAATTTGAATTTAAATCGAATTATAATTACTATTTACAAGGGGAGACAGAGACCCTTGTAAATAGTAATTATAATTTAATTTAAATTAAAATTTAAACGTTCCGTAGTATGAATACTACCAAAAACTTAAAAAAAGCTATATGTAGTTTTTATATAGCAACACCAATCAAATCAAAATCAATGGTATAATGTAATACACAGTTATCGTTATCACTCTACAGGCATAATGAATTAAACCTCAAATAGCAATAATTTATCAAAACTTTAACTAAAATTAAGGCAATAAATTATAGCTAGGTATTAAATCAAGAAAACTAAGCTTGATACATAGGCTTCCGCAGGCTGGCAACTGGATTCCCAGGGTAATCCACATTAAAAAAAATTTGAAATATACATGAAATTATTTGCCTTATATAGAAGCAAATTGTCGGATTTCCGCAATCTATTTCGTAAACTAATAACCACGGAAGGCAACGTATCACTTTAGTAAAAAAAAAAGTTAACTTGTATTTAGATACTATACGGCAAACTGAATTATCTCAATATTTATCTTGAGGTGTTAAGTCGGAACCTTTAAGTATTCTTTGCTTTTTAAAAATATCTCAAGCTCAAAGAGTTAACCATTAAAATTATAAGTTATCAAGCTAATATAAAAAACCGAAAATAAAGATTTAAGATCGAATATCACGAAATAAGAAAAAAGAAGATATCTGTGTTAAATTATTCATCACGGAGAAGGAAAGGAATTGAAAAAAAAAAATATGAAATTATCGTATTATTCCGAATCAACCTCCTAATTTGCATTTGAAAAGTCTGAAATAATTTCCAGATATGAATTAAGTCGAAAAACAGAATTAGATGTAATTGGCATAAAGGCGTTTTTTTTTATTTTGTCTAGATAGATCTGTTAAAAAAAAAAGTTAACAACTAGAAATAACCAATTATTATCGGCTCTGAGAAACAAGAGATGGGTAAAAATGTAAAAGGGTTCTAAAGATATCCTGTTTTCTTTTGCCACTTGAGATAACTTAAGAGTTAAAATATATAATAGTTTGTTAAACGATTTTGAAAGTAGGCAAAAATAAAGTAAGGAAATCGTGCCGAAGTAATGTGAAATGATTCGATTTAGGCTACTTGATGAGATTTTTCTCTCAAGTGTAAATTGGAGAAAATAATCATGAAAGGGAAAAATATCGTTTGATTAGTAGATGTATCAGACAAGAACTCTGAAGAAGTATGTAGGACTTTAATCTATCCGCTTTACCTAGATTTCAACAAAAAAGAAAACAACAGGGCTTGTAGCAGATTTTCCTCAAAATTAAGTGACTTTAGTGACTATTTTTTTCAAAATAAGTGACTTTTAAGTGACCTGTTTTCCCCAAATAAATGACTTTAAGTGACTTAATTTTAAGTAAAAAAATATTATTTTAGTTACTTTTTGTTGTTTAGCACAGATAAACAAATGCAGTTATAAAAATTTTAGAACGGTGTTTTGTTTATTTGATTTTGTGTACCGTAACTGTACGAAAAAAAAATCGGGTACGGGGTACTCGGAACTTTTCCTCACTTCAGAGGCCACGTCCAATCATTCTTCAAAAAAAGAAAAAGTGGTGAAAAAAAAACTTTTTGGTGGGCTTGTTTGTCATACAGAGAGGTACATTCGTGCCATATTTCAACTCGATCAGGACCATTTTCGATTTATTACGATTTTTTTTAAATTATGCTGACTCAGCAAACTGCGTTCAAGATGGCGGAAAAAGTTGATTTTCCGGGCAGCACCACTACAGATAATGACTGATTTTCTGCCAAGTTTCAACTCTCTAGGTTAAATACCTTGGGGGCTACGATGATAACATACACACGCACATACTTACATACATACATACAGACGTCATAACCACTCAGGAGGTCTTAAAAACACCCAAAACGGATAATTCCGTTGAAACCTCGAAAAAAAAAGTTTTTAGTGAAAACAATACTTTTCCTACTATAGGTTGTGAGGAAAAGTAATAACAATCAGGAGAGAGTTCGGAATAAGATATTCTTTTCGTCTTTATATTCTTTTTATTATTTTCATCCATCTTCATAATATTGACGATAAAACACCACACGCCAGCTGAATCTAGTGCAACTATCACAAACTTTATCATTCAACAGAGTTCAAAGTAGGCCTAATATAAAATTTATAGTTAAAAAAAGTCTTAAGCTTATAAATACCTTTTGAAAAACAGTTAAAATATATGTTTTGTATTTAAAAAACTACAAAAAATAAGAAAACATTTTGTTGTAAGCCCAAATAAGTGACTTTCAGTGACTTTTTTTTAAATAAGTGACAAAAAAGTGACTCTCGTCAAAATAAGTGACTTTAAGTGACTTTCAGTGACTCACTACAAGCCCTGAAACAAGTAAACATCTATATAATAGTATATACTTTTAAAAAATGAATCGTGCGGAAAGAAAGACTAAAAGATGTAATATAATACAATAAAAATCTATGTTTAAAACAAGAAATCAACATGTTAGGAAAAGAAATGAGGATAACACGTTTTTCAAATAATTACTTAACTGTTTCATGATAATACAAATTAGGCAGTTAAAGGAAATAAGAACCTTCCTTTGTTTCCCCAAACACAATTTTTTTAATATATAAATGCTAAGACCTTATAACCTTATTTATGTACTATAAAAGTTTAGACTTTTCTACGATTTCATTGACAATCCTGATAAATTTTTCAGATAAGGTAATATTTTTGGAATTAAACAATGAAATAGAAATATATCAAACAATGATATATTGTTTTTATAAATAATAAAACAATGGTGTCTGAAAAAAGTATTTTTGCTTCCGAGCTTACCGAAGGTAACGGAAGCATTGTGTTCACTTTTAAAAACGAAAAACTTTTATGCCTCCGATTTTAAAAATTCCAAGACAGAAATCCGTTTCAGACATCAGGGAACATTTTTGGTCTCGTGTCTGTCTGTCTGTCTATCTGTCTGTCTGTCGGTCTGTGTGTCCGCGAATTATGAAACGTGCGACGATAACTTGAGTAAATGTTGACCGATTTTGATTAAATTTGGCAGACATGTTCATTTTACTAATGCCCAGGACGAGTTCGTTGGACAACGTTATCCGTCCAAGCGTTCACGAGCCACGCTTGCGTAAACGTGAACTTTAAATTTAAAATTGGAATTTCAGGTCGGGAAAAAAATGTTACTTTATCTATTCAATAAGACAAACATTTTTTTCAAAATACAATTTTTTAGTAAAACCAACAGCGACACCGCTATGAAGTGTTAAAGATCGCTAAAACTATTAATAGTCTTAACAAAATAAACAATATAACAATAAAGTTATATAACAATAATTTTAATGTTAATATAACAATAAAGTAAATGATATTATGCGAGGAAGCTATGTGCCACACTAATTGGCAGTCTATTTTTTTTTTATCTTAGGAAGTAGCAAGGTGGTGGTAAAGGTTTAGTGGATCAAAAGATGAATTAAAATTAAAATAAATAACTCTTTCAATGTATTTTTTTGTTTTATTTATTTAATAGAGCAGGACGAGTGTTCAAATAATTTATATTGGTAAACATTCTAGGTTGATATTTTTTTTTGTAAATGTCAGAATTTTTACTAAATTAATAACGGCGTTCGTCAGAACATATATATTAATCACACTAAAAAATTGAAGAATGGGATTAGAAGAATCAGTGGAACAATTTATTGTCACACAAAAATTGCAAAGTTGCTACCTTAAGAATAATCTGCATTATCATTGAAATGGCAGCCATCTTCAAGAGACTCAATAACCATATCTATTAAGCTTAATAATTAAATAATTAGTTCATGATTTTGTTCCTTCCGGCACTAGAGATTTGGCAATCGATATCAGTGGATGTCTATACTGCTAAACAATCTTCTGTTCGCACATAAATTAACATAAAAGAATACTACTGAAATGAAGTATTCTTCGAAGAGACAAAATTAGTTGATTTAACCGAGATTTTGTCAAACATAACAATTATAAGCTTATTGTCAAACCAACTTTAGGTGTACATGTCTGATTTAAATATCAGCTATTATTGTTTCCAATACATGGTTGTTCATTACATGAACTTATTGAATTCAAAGGCGGCAGATGTGGCGATTGTTCCGTTGGATGGTCAACTATTTTTTTTTTTTTTTAAACTATTTTCAGGTTTTATAGTAATGGGCATATATGACATCTGATTAGCGGCAGCTCATCCTATAGTAAGGCACTTTAATTGCATCATTATTGAAGACTACAACATATTGTTGCTCTTATGTAGGTACATCTGTCACACTTAAACTCCAACATTAAGTTACTTATTTTCTTCTATAACCACTTAAATATATTTCTCTTTGGTTTACCTTAAAACTAAGGATATGTTTAATGTATCTATTCAATTTAGATAATGTGTTTGAAACATTAAAAAAGTTTAAAATACATTAAAGAATAACTAACGAAAGATAACTTCTACATAAAGATACCAAATGAAAGGTTCAACATAATTTAATGATGACACATAAAGACAAATCAAGAAGGAAAAGAAGTCAAATGAATTGTAAGGGTTAAGAATGGAATTCTTCAATGATGAGTGTACCTAGTTCGTGACGTAACCCATCCCTGTACAGTCTTAGGTCAGTATGAGGGTTATTATACAAGCTTGAGGTTCAGTACAAGGCATAGTAATGAATAAATGAATCACAAGGGTATAATAATAACGGTATGCGATACTCTCTAAATATATTGAGAATTCAAAAATAGTTTAATAATTTGTAAGCTTTATGGTAAAAAATCATAATTTTCCGTAATTTACACGAGAAAATTGTGAATCTAGAGGTTGAAACATCTTTAAAAATATTTTAATAGCAAATAAAAATGTTTGTGTACTTCTAGACCATCTAAAGACGCGCGGTTTTTTGCGATTGGTCGAAAATTGGCTCAAACCAACTGAAAAAATCCGAAAAGTTAAAAACATTAAAGATGGCGGGCGCAACTTTAAAGTTCTTTGGAGGCTAATTGCGGCTAAACGGTAAGTCGTAAGGAAAAGGAGATTACATTAGCAGTAACTGATTTAAAATATCTACAACTTTGATCCAATGACTTTTTGTCGTACCTTCATCGGTTCTAAATTAAATAGAGCTAAATTTGATTTGATTTTTGTTTTTAAATTTTTGACTTTGAGCTCTTATTAAGTCCTCAATTTTTTATCGATTTAATTTCTGATTGGGGAGCTTAAATCTTAAACTACTGCTCTTTAAATCGAGTATTTATTATTTTATTAGTTTGTCCTAGAACTAGAGTTATTAAATATTTACTGGTGCAACTGCCGTATAGAGAGGAGAGACTGGTAATTAAATTAACGCACCAATGGTTGATGATTTTTCAATGACTTCCCAGTCTAATTGGTTTTGACTTTTCTTGCATTGATTATATCTTGTTTTCGCATTAGTATTGTTATTTATTACTATATTACTTAGTTTCGAGTAGCTATTTTTTTATATGTATATAAATAAACTCCAAACTACGATTTGGAAATTATTATATTCTTAGTAATGGAATTAATTATGTATAACATAGTCCTGATTCTATTCATAGAAGACTTTGGAAACAAAACTACTTAGACATTTCATTTAATTGCTAGGCCTACATATTATGATAATAGGAAAAAGTAGCCACTAATACCTAGCATGAGCCCCGCGCGGGCGTAAAGGCTAGTATAAATTGTTAAATTTATGTTAGATTAAATAAAGAGACTGGGTTTAAAAATACATAAAATCTCTGAAGGTATAACTTGACAAATTATAATATAAGGCAATGAACACTCTTGTACATAATATAGGCAAATAATGAGAGAATGAGTTAAAGATCATTAACAGAAGCACAGAACAAGTATGTATGCTTGATGGATTGTTCGATCAAAATCTGTAAAAATTTTGTTTGAATACTGTTGTAATTTGTTTAAACACATAGCAAAAATTAACTGTTGTAAAATAAAAAAAAATAATCTCAATTATTTCTCTTTAAATGAGAAATTAAAATTTGTTCAATTAAGTAAAATTAGAGTAAAAGCAAATAATAGTATATTTATTATTATTATTTTTAATGTACTAAAGATGAAGAGTATTTGCGGTAGTGATGAAAGTCTTAAAATAAAATAAATAGGTCGAAAGAATTTCGCGGCAATAAAGTATTTGTGAGTTTTTTTAAAGAGTTCCTATTCTATTTTTTAATTTGAATTAAAATCAATTTAGGTACAACAGATCAATCGAATAAACCTGTCGGAATAATTTGATAGATATCGTCTTTAAGTTTGATTCGACATCCAGTAATATTATGAAAGGTATTCATTAAGAAATTATATAAAAAAAAAAAAACCAACAACTCAATAAGATGTTTGAAGAATACGAAATGCTTCTCTACAGTTAAAATTCAATTACATTTTCTAATTTCAGAGGTATCTGTGTTCAAATTAGAACTATCTAATCTAACGAATGCTAAATTTAAGTCCCGGTTGAATTTTAAAAATTGTACTACAAGAAATCTTGATTTCTTCTTCAATAATTATATCATGGGTAATATTTTTTGTTATTTACTATTTACATCAATCAATATTTACTATCAGTTAAAAGAAAACTATCGTGTCAAATGAGTTATTTACAACATATTTCCAATCAATCTTAATTTATTAAAAATAACTGTATTTATAGATTTAATCAAACTAAGAGTAAAATGGGATGACCTAAATATAAAAAAATAGTAAGAAGAAGTTCGTTGAGAAAATAACAGTGAACATCCTTTGAACCAATATCTAGTAACAACCTATAGAGATACATAAATATAATTTCTACATAAATATATAAATTAGAGTCAACCAAAAAGACATTAGATATAAAATAAAATAAAAATATTTGAAGCACCAAACATTGAATATCATTTGAAATACCATAATTACTTTTTTTTAACACATTATTTTATATATTTTATCCGCTGACTGTCATTCCTTAACCCCATTCAATATATATATATATATATATATATATATATATATATATATATATATATATATATATATATATTGTTCTTAGCCCAATGAAGACTGGAAAATTCAATCAAAATAATTTTCTAATATTTCATTTAAAAAAAAAAAAATTACAGTTAAAGTTGGATAATACTCAAAATCATAAAGAAGAAATAAAAAACAATTGAATTGCCGTTCAATTTCTAAGGTTGATTCTTCAACTCTATAAAAAAATTAGTAGGCGCCGTGAAAATATTATTGGTATATACAAAAAATTGGTAAAAATACAAGCAATTTTTACTATAACATTATTATTACCTATAAAATACACCGTATTATATATATGTTATTGCTTGGTCTAATATACATATAATTGGAAGTTTTCAGGGAAGACTTTGAACACAAATTACTATAACATTATTGAAAGGGTCTAAAGAAAATAATTTATTTACGTCTATTAAATAAATTATTACGGTGTTTCACTATAAATAATTTTAGGAAAGATACGAAAACTGTAATCTTTAATGTATTTATGTCTTATTTAAGTTAATAAAAAGATTTGATTGGTTGAAATTGAATCACTTTTTTAAAAAAAATTAGGCCAATTATTATTCATTTGATACATTTGAACGTGAAATAATATCAATTCTAACAAAAAATAAAATTATTATTCATTTGATACATTTGAACGTGAAATAATATCAATTCTAACAAAAAATAAAATTATTATTGCAAATTAATTCTAAATAGGATGTTGTTGTAAAGTAACTTTTAAGTTGATACGATTTAAGATCGGTATTATGGGATGCAAACTATGATAGGTTTTTCAAAGATATCTCATTGATTCATAGCCGAATAGATGAAATTCTAAGTCAGTAACATGAAATGCATGAACGCAGCTAACAACACTAAATATCCTTTTTACTACGTTTTTATTAGCTTGCATTCTTGTTTGTTTGTTTGTTTGTCCGGTACAAATCTGGCAATCGATTTCTAACTAACTTCCCGAATAGCTAGACATTTGAAACTTTTAGCATAGCTCAGAACAAGATGACAATGCATTATTTTAATACTTTTAGCCATCTTTAAGCAGAATTAAATTGGTTTTCACCAAATTTTGCTGTATGGAAAGTTAGTTCGGAAAAAATCCGCAAGTTATTTTATTTGTTTTTCATATCCCATAGTATTTGCAATCTTCATTTTGACGGGTTTCAAATTTGTGATTTTTTATTAAGAGGTAAACATTGAATGACAGCGAAAAGTAAACAAAGAAATAAATTAATAATTGACGTGTGACACCCAGGTTTTTTTACACTTGTGCCCTAGGTATAAGTTTAATTTTTCTGCATCTGTACTTCTTTACTTGTACACCATTTTTTTTCTCTTACTGTCCCTACACAGAGGCATATCAATGGCACGGTTTAGATTCGGTGTTGATGAGATCCGTTGTTCAAAGATTTGTCCTTTTTTAGGTTTAAGATCAGCTCTCTAGATGGTTGTCATTATTATGTGAAGTAAATAAATTCGGAACTATGTTTTTTTTTCACTAACATTATATATAACAATGACAATTATATTATCAACATTACATATGATTCAACAGAAAATTTAAAAACGTTGTATATAAAAAGTTCTTTTTATCTTGCAATTATTTAAAATCACTTCAGGAAAAAACCCAAAAATAAGGATGCAACTCAATAGGTGATAAATTTAATGATGGGATATACTGGTACCGGCACTTCTTTATATTGTTACTCCCCTAATAAAGAAAACAGAGGGGAGTAACAATCGGAATGTTCGTTCTTCTTTAGACTGTTACTCCTCTCATAAAAACAGACGTGTGATATTCCTTCGTCCCAAAGTACATTGCCTAAACATCCCTTTGTCTTAATAGTTATTTAGTCATAGTCATTTATATTCTAAAGCAACATAGGGGAGTAACAATCTAAAGATGTAGGTACCAGGGTATCTACAACTAGTAAATTTAAAATAATGTATTCAATAACACAAGGTTTATAAACTAACACAGTCAGCACTTAAACTTAAGGAGCAGGTGAAGAAGTTTAGGATAAAAAAAAAAATATAATAATGAGAAAAAAGTACAATAATACAGGCAAAAAAATGTGCGAATTCACTTTTCTCAAATTAAGATGAGGGTTTAACAAATATCGTGAGAAAATACTAGAAAATATTTTCAAAATTAAAAAAAACTGACAAGGCCATAAAACAAAATAGTTAAAAATGATAGTTTGAAGAAAAAAACCAAAACCTTTACTTTTTTGAAGGATTCGTGCAAAAGACTAATTACCCTACACATGCTGGGTAAATAATGAAAACCACATGACAATGCAAATACCCATATGGTTCAGGGTTTCTTACATGAAAAATAAAATAAAAAAATTCTAAACTAATTAGGTATAAGCAGATACTTTTGCAAAGAACGAAAAAAGGTTGATTCATGAGGTATACTTTTCAATAATTAGATGTTATGAGTATGGTTTTAAATGGGAAGATAAAGGTGACGCCAGTATTATTTAAAATGTCTACTTCAGTTTCTCTTTTTCTTAAGAAATAATAGTTTATAAATATTTTAACATTTTATTAATTATAACTTTTTTACAAAAGAAAATATTTGTATAATAAACAAAGCTATTTATAGCATTAGTAGGTTTTCTTTCCTAGAACAAATATGAAAAAAGTTATTTTTTCTTTTTTTAATTAAACGTTTTTATTTATTCTTTATCCAAGTAGATATGTTATATACGAAATTGTAATAACGCGAAAATTCGATTTTGAAAAATTATTTTATTTATTATAATTATACTTCTTTATTTCTCTATATCCAATCTATTATACGTACAAAAAAATGTCGGACTATTTTCACAGGACTTTCGTTTCTGCCTGCTTTTTATTTTACAAGTGGCCTTGTTCCCTACAACAAGTTCAAAAATTAAAAATACCTGACTTTTTGCCATGTATAATATGACTGGACTAGTAAACAAACGCTATAGGTTGTTCGTTTAAATAATTTCCTTTACTTAAAAAGAACGAAAATCGAATTTTCTCGCCTATCGCAATACTTTCTACTTATACTAGGTATGCAAAGAACTAAAAATATAAAACAACTGTAAAGCATATTGAATAAGCAAACTTTCTGTTATTTACTTTTAATTAGTGAGATAGTACCTAAGATGAATATAAAAGACAAAGAAAAAAATAAATATATATTTCCTCTTTTCCTTCTTCTTGGAATTGCTTCAACATAATCATTTAAGCAGTTCGTAAGGATAATTTTAAAGGAAATAAAAGTGCCCCATAACAGTAAAATAAAATAAATAAAAAATTGTAAAATAAAATAGCCAATTTATTTTTATCTGTCAGAGTCAATTTTGTGAAAGGTTTATTGTTTTTATTTATCTGTCTCTATGTCAAACCGTCAATGAACTTAAATGACTAATGTCATTAGTTTTCAATTTATAAAATAAAAATAAAGTGAATTTAAAAAAAAAAAACATAGGATAGTTGAAAATGAAAATCGACGAACTATTAATCACGATAATAAAAGAAGACAGATCTTGAGTTTTGTTATATATATAAATATTATGAAATTTATTTGTCAATCATAGTGTCGATACAGCTAAGATATATTGTAGGTATCTAAAGACAAAGATCAGTTTTGTCGTGATCTGGTAATTTTTTTTCTGATGATTTTTTTTATATTGAAAAAGAGGAAAGATATAACAAGCTTACAACAATTTCGTAACTAAATTAAATTACTATTGGTGAAATAAACGTAATAGAAAAAAAAAAAAAAAAAAAAAAAAAAAAAAAAAAAAATGAAGGTTAAAAACAAAATAAAGATTTTTTCTTAGAATTCATCATTTACCTATTATTTCCCGTATGAATTTCCTTCGAGTGTTGTAAGTTCAATCATAAGAAGATTTACCAATTTTCGAAATAATAACACTAAAGATAATGGTAAAAATAAAAGAGGAAAACCTTCGAAAAATGCAATCATGAGATCAATGAACAAATGCGCCTGATAATTTTTGTCATCGCAGTAAGCATATAATAAATAGAGGAGTACCAGATTTTGTGACAATATTGACTTATGCCTACATAGCAGCCAGGAGAAGTTATAAAGGAAATTATAGTTCTTGATGAGAATAGGTATTTTCATAATTAATACAGTTCATCAATTCATCTTTTCATAAAATCCATAAATGTGTGGACCCTCGGTAGTAAAATATTACTAGAGTGATGGCCCAGCCTTTGGATTAGCAACAGTTATTTTTGACAAAATACATACATACACACACACACATATTTGTGACAAATTGGTTTACATTTTTGAAAGAGACTTCATAATTTCTTAAATATACATTGCGATTCGAGAAACTGTCATAATTTAGATGCCTTCAAATATATTATTTTTAGAGGACTTATTATTAGGAGACTTATTTCACTTTCTACTTCCTTCCATTTTACATAAAATATACTGTAAAAAAATGAATTTTTAACATATATGTAAGTTTTGCCAGTAAGTAATATCTTATAGGTCATTATTGAAAATAAAGAAAAAGCCATTAACAGTAATTTAGCTGTTATTAATAATGTAAATTATTAATTATATGTAAATTGAAATTACAAATTAAAAAAATACGTAAATTAATAATTTTTAATTATCATGGATCGTGATCGTTTTGCAATACAAACAATTTAAAATATTAATATATTTTTAAAATTTACAACTGGTATAATAATAAATAAACAATTTTATTTTTATATTTTTCCACTACTAAACGAGAGGAAAAAAAGTAATTTGCATTCAAATTAAAAATAAATAATACGAATACAATTTTATAAACTCAAAACTATAAAAAAAAATATATTAATTTATCGTTTACTCAAAAATAATGTAGAGCAGAGGGCGGGGTCTACATACTTGAATATTTCCGAAATGTACCGTGAAATGTAAACTTCGTGACCGTTAGGATAAACAAGACAATGAACATTCGTGAGGACTAATTTTGAAACCGGATGTTGTAATTATTGGATTTGTGCAATTATATGTTTTAAGGCCTAGATTGTGAGTACAATAAAAAAAAACAGTTGGAATGTTGCTAAATCCTTACGAAAAATTCTGAATGGGATCTATTTAATTTTTTTTTTTAAAATGATGATATAACAAATTTAAGTTATGAATATTATTTTGTTGTTCTGTTTTATTTTAGTGTAAGAACTAATACGTTTAAGGTTATTTCTATAAATATAAAAATATGAATAATACTTTTCTCCCGATTCTATGGATCAGTGGGTCAGGCGTAGGGGGTATTAACCGAGTCACTAGCTTAGCTTAGAATCGGGCTTCATTGCTTAAAGTTATACCAAGAGACTCTATGTGAACTAGGCTGTAAGTTTTCTTTAAAGGTTTCACCTTTTAACTTGTTTCTGTATCATCAATCAACAAAACACAAGAGTGTAAAAAAGTTAAGAGAGCAAATCGTTACATCGGTGTTCTGTCGTATGAATAGATATCTTTTCATACAAAACAACACTAAGTAAAATAAAAGTCTGTTTGACTAGGGTGTTAATTTTATTTATAATGCTACACTTAAAGGGCAGGACATTCATGGCATCGAATGACACATTTATTTCATTTGTAAATAGATATCGCAATTGAGCCTTTATATGCAACATTTTAAGTATTGATGATATAGAAACTGAACTTTTGAAAATATATAAAAAATATATAAATAAAAAAGCGTGAGGTGTTAAGAATACCAAATCAACAATTTATTATAATAAAATCACAAAACACTTAAGTAAAGCAACACATACATACATATACATATATATATATATATATATATATATATATATATATATATATATATATATATATATATATATATATATATATATATATTAGAATACAAATATAAGATACGAATAAATAGAACTTCGACCTCTTTATTTTTCTTAAAATCTTATTTATTTAGAGTTCTGCATGACTATATAATTACCGAAATTTCATTGTGATTTTTAAAAGTATATGAGAAAACAGTTCTTTCGGACATCAAAAACTTCTACACCACTAAGCTTCACAATCACGATATTGATATTACGTCTCAAATGACTAGTAAAGCCTCTTGTTTTCACGCTTATATATTATAATAAATGGAGCTCTCATGCCTATGACATTGGATGCCAATGAAGCTTGAGAGATCCTTGAGCCCTTAGGCCAGACCTTCCCTGCTCTTAATTTTTTACCGTACTGATATATTGGGTCTCAAAGATGGAAACACTAGATTCTTTAGGTCGAAGGGAACCCTAGATATTTATATCCATGTCATATGCCTACTCTGTCATTCTCAGTCCACTGATATTGGGTACAAAAAGAAGGAACCCTAGATTCTACAGCTCACTTTTTAAAAAAATTATAATTAATAAAAAAACGGATCTCCTTTAAATTGTTGCTCCCCTTCGTCTTCTTTTAGAATATATAAATGGACATAATTATCAATACATTCGTTGGTCTAAATAACTATTAAGACAAAGGGATGTTTAGTCCAGTGTACTTTAAGACAAAGGAATATCACACTTCTATATTTATAAGGGGTGTAACAGTCAAGATGAACATTCCGTTACACCTTCTTTTGACTGTTACTCCTCTCTATTTTTGATAAGGGGAGTAACACTCTAAAGAAGAACATTCCACACACCTTCTTTAGACTGTTACTCCCTCTATTTTTTTATAAGGGGAGTAACACTCTAAAGAAGAACATTCCGCACACCTTCCTTAGATTGTTACTCTCCTCTATTTTTTATAAGGGGTAACCCTCTATTTTTTTTTTTATAAGGGAGTATACTTTTTTTAGACTATGGAATAATGGGATAAAAGAAGTAAAAAAAAAAAACTACTTAAAATATTAAAGACACCGCTATACCTTTGATGATTATAATAGTCATACCACAATAAAAGATAAACGTACGTGACAAGAAGTAACACTGCTATCTAAGTTATCATACTTTAAAGTAACTATGTATATTATTTATCATTTGTAACGATGCTCTTGTTTTATTTGAAGTTCGTATCTGTATGTTCGTATGTATGATAAAAGTACAACTTTACTTAATAAACATCCGCCCTTTCTTCTAGCACTTAAGTAAAGATATAGAGGATTATTATTCGTTTACAGCTTACTTCTTCTCAGTAACAAGTAGCTTATCTACTAAAAAACGTCATTAAATTTATTCTTTCTTTAATTTAAGCTAAAAAAAAAAAATGCAGACCAATAGCATTTTATATATGAAGCATTAGGGGGGGGGGGGGGGGGGGGGTCATCACGAGGTGTTTAAAAATAAATAGTAGTCTCTCCACGTAAAAATATATTTAATAATTTTCAAAGCACTTTTCAGCTTCTAAAAGGCCCAATATTTGTGCTGGAAGCTGCTTTGAAAATGATTAAATATATACCTATTTTTACGTGGAAATACTATTCTTTTTACATTTATTAGCATTTAACTAAACTAACAAATAAATTTATTGAATTTACACTTCAAGCTGACATTTGACAGGGAAATTACAATGACTAACTTTTAGTGTTCATAAAAAAATGCAGCATTAGATTTTTTTTTTACACATAACGACCGTTTATTTAACATAAATATTATACTATGTGAAAAAATAACATGTTTTTTTTTTACATTCATACGTCTAGAAAATTATTTGTTTTGCAAATATAGAGTTTTACTGACATCAAATTGTTTTTATTCAAGAAAAAAACATTTATTTGTTTTCTTACTTATTTGTGAGTTTAACATTTATTGTCTGTGACTATGTTTATCTATAACTCAAGCCTTTGAATATATTATTTACAACAAAAAAAAAAATCGATAGAGTAAGAGATACTTACTATTAAAGCTATACTGATGCAATAGAATTTACTTTACCTTATGATTATAATTCCTTCTTGAAACAAGGACTTATATCAAGAGGGATAAATTGTTTGAATGATTTAAAATGCTTATAAAGAATCAAAATAGACAGGGAAAGTATAATTTCAAAAACTTTTGTATACATTGGCTCATCTAGAACATGTTTCACTCAATTTATTTAAGTCAGGAATGGTATGCTTTCAATGAAAATGAAATAAGTTAGTGCAAACTAGAGTACTATTTTCGACCTAAAAATCAAAAGAGAGTCAATAATTATAGCATTTCATAAATAAAGCAGAATTGAGATACCTATCTGAGAAGATAGGTAAATGTTTAACATGGTAAGAATATTTTTTAGAACCAAAGCCTTTATAACAATAATAATCTGGTCAATTTTCACCAGAGATGATAAATGTATAATATATTTTATGTTGCATTAACGAACGCATCAATGAATACGTAAAAACTCAAATTAGAGATAGAAAAAATACTCAAAAAAATGAAAATTTAATGAAACGCGAAAAACCACTTGATTTCATTTTGCTTATGGGAGAAGTTGGTTCTGCAATCGGTTAATTTTACATTATTTAGTACCTTAACCCTCTTTTACAGTATCACTTAGTATCTTTAGTTATTATTTAGTATGTATATTTTATTATCATTCATTTGATTTATACTCTATGATCTTGACATTTATTCTTACGATTTACGGACAGCAATACCACAAACATCCAGCCGTAAATGATAAAAACCATGAGTCAATAATCTAGATCGGTTTTATGGCTAGAAGAAATCAAGTTCTCAATATAGAATTACTTCACTTCTTAGGAGAAACTTCTAATAGATGAATTAAAAAGCAGGTTATCGTCAATCAAAATGATCAATCCAGTTTTTACACAAGTTAAAAAAAATTAAATAATAAAATGGTATCTCGTCTAAAAATTCAGATCACCTAAATGACCTCAATAAGCGTGAACTAAGAATAAGAACAATCGTTAAACAATATACATTTTTTACCTGATTACCTTTGATTTATTCAAATTGGATTCAAACCAGTAGCCTACTTTGTTGTTAAAGGCCACTGAATCGGATTTTTTCATTTTATTATTAATGCTTTTAAACAAGAGCATTTGTAAGAGTAAATAGGTGTAACAAACGAGTCTAGATCGTTACGTAAAGGTGTTATTTCAAATGCTACCCATTTTTTCTTCTTAATATATTTATATGTATACATATATAGCTATGTATTTATATATATACATATATGTGTGTACAGGTTTGAAGATTTAGATTATCAAATATGGTAGCAGAAAGCTTTCACCCTCAGGGTACTAGAAAGTCAAATATAATGGAACCAAAAGCCTCGAGTGGGCAGTTTATACCGACTTTGAATTCAAGAATGTTATTTTAGACAGCATAAACTATCTAATAAAAAAATGAACGCGATTTAAATATTTTTTAAAAAAAAAAAGGAAAAATAGAAAATCGGGATCAACTTCATAAAAACAAAACAGACAAAAAAATTATAGGTTTTCAAATAGATTTATAAAACGATAAAGAGATATATAAGTTCTGTTTAGTTATGTCACGATGAAATGACTAGAGAGAAATTTATTTCTTGTTTTCCGTCAAAAGAATCTATTCTCCGTTAAATATTTTATAAAAATGTCTAGTTTTTAAGCGTTTCTTCTCAATAAAATTAGTTTTAGCGCATCGATATCTTTATAAGATACGATCTACATTTATCATGAGTGATGTTTTTTTTCTTTTTAGATGGAATTTATTTTTTATCACTACAATATATCTTTAGATAAATTAGTCTTGAGTAATGGGCGTACTTTTTATAACCATTCTATAAATTTCTTGAAAAAGGGTCATTTCCTAAACAAACATAATGTGAAGATGTTATGGCGGAAGGAGATAAAACAGTAAAAAGAAAATAATATATAAAAAAATTGAATAGTTATGTGATTAAATAGTTATGCGATTAAATTCAAGTACACGTCAGAATTACACTGATGATAACTGTAAAACGATTGCATATTCGAAGATAAAGTTGGAAATATATTATGTCCCAGTCCAGGAGATGCAAAAAGTATCTGACGTCAAGCGAGAATTTTGATTATAGTATATAGTATAAGTAAATCTTTTGGTGCCTATTAAGAATATGTGGTCTGTGGTCGGCTAAGTTCATCTACGGGACATAGCTTGGCAATGAGCATTTAATAAAAACAAATCTGGAGAGCGGCCATGTTCTGCTTATTCTTGTGAAAAATTTGATCCTGAGTAAAACATTTGTTAGCAGACCAAAAATCAAGTTTATGTTAGTCACTTGATAGGTTAATTATTAAAATATTACTCTAAATCAAAGTGGTCACCAACAAGTGACAAACTAACATCAACTTGATTTTTGGTCTACTAACTAATTTTGTACTCAAGATCATGAAAATCACGTTGCCCACGGGACATGCCTGCTCTCCAGTTTGTTCTTTTCAAATGCCTATTGCCGAGCTATGTCCCCCAGACGAACTTAGCCAACCACATATTCTTTAAACTCAACAAATGATTAGCATATACACAAAATTCTAGCTTATCAACTATAGACTATCCCTGTTTTGTTGATCAGAAATTTCACTCAGAGATTCATCCATCCTATAAACAGTTTCTTTATCTTTTAGTAGATTTATAAAAAAACAAAATATGTATATGACATTGGAAGCAATTACAATAAAATGTTTAGCTGCAATGCGAGAACCAACCCTCATTGATCAATTTAGGCACAATTTTTACTAATCAAAATACCAATGAGAGAATAGTGATCAGGGAAAAAGTCGTTAGGATAATAAATCATCCACTGTCGGAACTTTTACGGACTCTTTTAGTCTATAAACCACGCTGGTTCGAAACATATTTTTGTAAGAGAATCTCCGAGAATTACAAAATTTATTGATCTTTACTGGTAAACCATCTTCGACGTATATAACGAACCTTCGACTCATAATAGTAATCTATAATCTATTGCATATTTTTCTCTTAACATTTAGGTATAGACTCCTACTTAAAAAGTTATAATCCAATAAATCCAATCCCTATATTACAAACTAATAAGACATAATCCATGTCTCATGAGCCCATAAAAAAGTTACATCCCATTAGCTCAACTATGTAACTATAATCTGTCACGACATAGTGCAATGAAGCATTGAAGCAACCTTAATAATGGAAGTTAATTTTTCGCTTTGCAAGCGAATATATTATATTCTTTAATTTATCTATTACAAAAACTCTTTATCGAAATATTTATATCAACTAGAATTTTTTTCAAGTTCATTTTCTCATTCTTTTTTACTTCAAATAATTTCGTTTAATAGCTTATAAGAAAATTGAAGAGAACACAATAGAACATTACGCGTCTAGTGCGGAAAGTAGCATTTTGCATGCGAGTGTGGAGTTTGCACCCGAGCGACAGCGAGGGTAGTAAAACCACATGAGCAAAGCAAAATGCGGTTTTCGCACGAGTTGCGTACCGTACTTTATCTACGATTGTTAGATTTTAATAATAAATACAGAAAAAAAAAAAACTTCCTGTATGTAAGTTCGTATTTCTCTTTTGATAAAGATGACATTAATTCATTATTAGTATTCTGTGCCGAATTAATTATTTCGGGAGGCGTATTATTCTCCTTATTTTCGTCATAATGACATAAATCAATCATTGTTTTTCACTAAAAACTCGATATAAACAGTTACTTTAATTTAAACAAACAGTTAATTAGTTTTGTTAAATGTAAACAAACTCGCTAATCGTGCGTTAAGGTGAAGAATTCATCTTTTTTTACCTCACTAGGGCGGAAAAAAGAAGAATTATGAAACACGCATGCGCAACGAATACAAATACGTAAAGAATCACTTTCTACGCATCTAAACAGAGATACAATGTTAGATATGGGAGCGTCTATGGAGGTCATCTTAAGGAAAAATAAATTAGTCGAGATACAATGTTTATATTTCGTATCAATCGTAGATAAAAATTAATAACAAGTAACACAGTATTAAAAATCTGATATATTAATTTAATAAGATTATCCAACGGAGTCCAAGTTCGGTAAAACTCATGGGTAAAACTAGAGTTGAATTTGATCACGTAGTCAAAACGTTTAAAACTATAAAATACGTATTAAGATGTACGTTTTAAAGTCAAAAAAATATCCCTGTGTTTTTTAAACCATGAATGACAATGCTCGGGGCAAGTGGCAAGAGGGGGACTTGGAATTTAGAAGCCATTTCTCTCTATTCTTATACTCATACTATTCACAAACGTATTTCTAGTTTCTAGTATAGGGCTTCGTGCTCAAACTGTCCGCTTGTAATTCGATATTTTTGTTGTTCTTTTTTATTTTAATTCTTGAAGTCAAAGTACGGACTATTGGATTTGAGGAAAAAGATTTTCAAAGAACGATTAGTTAGTTTATATCTTCTCGCCTTCGTTTATAGAGCCCTTGGTGTTTTTTATTTTATTTTATTTTTATTTTTTTTTTATTTTAAATGAATATTAACAACATATTAGGTCATTTACTAATTAGATAAGTAATAGAATACAATAGAATTAGATACATAAGAAGTTAAAACTTTTCACGAATGATTAAATTCAAAACTATAGTTCTTGAAATATGTTTCAATAATTACAAATGCTGATTAAGATGCCTACTAACAAATCAATCGATACTTTATCACTAACTTAAAAATAGCTTCGAGATAAATCAGAAAAACTGTCTAATAAACGGTTTTCATTGTTTTCCATTCCCCAGTATCTTTAAGAGCTATTATCGCGGAACCCAGACATATTGAAGAAACGCATAATAGTGCCTAGTATTCGTTTATACACAGACATATAATGACGGCCATATACGTTGCGGTGTACCTGACAGATAAACCTATAGAAGTAATCAGTGCAGATATACCGGAGAGTGTGTGCTATCATAACTGTGCAGTTACGTCATAACTTGACAGCACACATATCCGGTTTGCCTGAACAGGTTACCTGTGCAGGTTTACCTGTCAAGTATACCATGTATGACCAGCTTAACATCGTTTACCTGCTTTACTTTTAATGGAAATTCAGTTCAAAATACTAAAAAATAATCTAATAACAACGATAGATAAGTATAGGTAAATTTCTCCTTCTTATACCAACCTAAACCAATTATTGACAAGGATCTAAGAAATTAGAAATAAAATATCAAGACATGCTTAATTGCTAAACTTCTTCATAATAAAAAATGTATGACTTTCAACAAAGCCCTTATCAACAAAATTAACAACAAGCCACTTATCAACAAGCCACTCAACAAGCCACTTATCAAAATAAATAAGAATAGTTAAAGCTACCCTTTAGAGATCAATAAAAAAGATATTCAAACAAAAAATTATCGTCTACAAATATTATTGCATAAAAAAGTTAGACCTTGAAGCATAACCTTAAGCACTTAAGAAGAGGTCGTGAATTTTAATATTTTGTAAACAAAAAACCTCAGGTTCAACCCTTCAACTATAATTACCCTGAAGAAGTGGTACATAACGACTTACGACCGAAAACTTAACGTCGGTAATAAACCTTGTTAAGTTTATTTATTTTGTGGTTCTCAATTTCACAACTTAAACCACATACTTGTAATTTTAAGAAGAAACTAAATACATTTTTTGGCGGTTAGATTACAAACAAAAACATTACTTTTATTATACATTCACAGTTAAAAATCTACTCTTTTTTTTTATATATATAACTATGGTTTAATGAACTTTCATTAAAGCTAATGAAGGACAAATGCTTTTTAATGTTTAAAAGACAGCTTTAACAACAATAAAGTAATTAATATATTTATATTTCCAATCTAACCTGTTATTTTATGTATCTTATATTAACAAAACCAATAAACTTGGTATTCTTACTTGAATAGTAATAGTTTACATTAATGTAAAAGCATACCGTCTGGCGTATTCAGTTCAGCATATAAAAAGTAATTTAAAACTCATAAATACCTGAAACAGAAAAAAAAAGAATGCATTAATTCTCAATTACAAGGTGAATAATAATTAAATATAAATTTAAAAATTGCACTATTATAGTACGGGTATATATTACCCGTACTATTATTACTACTATTATTACTATTATTACTACTACCGTATCATTATTATAGTAAGGGTATACACATGAGCATAATCATAAAAAGATTTAAGTCTTTGTATCTGATATAGCAAATAAGGTACTTCTTTAGATTGTTACTCCCCTGTGTTTTTTGAGTATATAAATGACTAAATAACTAGTATTAAGACCAAGGGATGTTTAAGTCCAATGTACTTTGGGACAAAGGAATATCACACTTTTGTTTTTAAGGCGAGTAACAGTCTAAAGAAGAACATTTCTTACACCTTCTTTAGATTGTTACTCCCCTATGTCTTTTTTAAGGGTATTAACAAACTAAAGAAGTGCCGCAAATAAATAGAAATAAAAAGATGCTTAAATAATTACTTATGACCAGATCAGGAGTTTTAATCCAATAAATAGAGTATGACAGGTGATTGACACTTAGTTCTAATAATTTATACATTCAGATGACTTAAGTGAAAGGATTTAGTAGGAGATGGTGTATAAATATTTTTTCTCTAGCCACCCACAAATTATTTAAGTATGTTAAATGTGCGAAAGAGCGCTAAAAGTTTGCCCAATTTGTTGCTCGCATATTTGTACATATAGTTATAAACATTTTTTACCATCTAAACTTATTTTTGTGTTGGAATGTTACTACTTGAAGAAATAATAAAACGTTTTTGTTGGGATATGATTTTGGCCTCTTTATAAACAATAAGATAATATACAAAATATAAAGGTATGGGTTATATATAAAAAAAAATATAATGAGTTATTAATGATTTATAACTGGTCAAATTTAAGGTGAAGCCGACAGATAGGCCGAAACTTTGTAATAATTTCGGGTATTCAAATAAATTACGAGATCAACCAGAAGATCAACTTTAAAAAAAACCCGTCTAACTAAAGTTGTTAAGAGTTGGCTGAGTTGTTACGATAATTATATGGTTAGTAAATGTGAAATATTGGCAATTAGGATAACATGATGATCGTACATCATCAGTTAATAGGAGTTTGTAATCTGACTTAATCATTATTCATTCATCAAATTGCGGAACAGCAATATAATTAGGCTAAATACGTGTTTAGCTGTAAGATCTTTCTTAAACTACAAAGCTACTGAAACCAATACAAATCTTTAACTCAGATTTTATGCTAGATTAACAGCTAAGTTTATTTTTTATTTTATTTTTGGAAGAGTATTTGTGGCATAATTAAATAGAGAATGGATATCATTAAATTAAGGTCTTCATCTACATTTAAAATAAAAGGTAAGTCAACTGACGTAAAAGTAATGGCCCCTTATAGAAGGCTTCCAAAAGCAGAAAAAAGTTTGCTTATGCAATGCAATACCAGGATTCCAAAGATATTGCTATACTATGCTTATCATAATGTAATGGCATCATCATAATGGCTTGTTCAGAATGCTCTTTGCTTTCTATTATGTGCTGTTTAGGTGAATTTTTAAAGTTTTGTCTAAAATATAAAAAAAAGAATCGACTGAGAATGATGGGTTTTAATTAATCCAAAGCTTTGAGAATTATAAGTATGACTCATTTAATTAAGTATTTATTGAGAACACTGGATTGACTTACTTACAAATTATTATCTCCTCATTGTACACTAATTATCATTTAAAGTAACCGCAAAGTATTTGAACTGGTTAAGAAATTCGAAACTCTCAAATCATCTTTATTGGGTCAGTAGGGTTAGATTTAAATGATATACCCAAAGAAAGAGAGAGAAAAAAAGTTTAAATAAATGGTAATAGACATCTTGATTACTTTATTAAACATAAGTGATGGTCAATATAATAAATATAAGAAAGACTGCAAAATGTTATAATAAATAATTATCTCAAGATAAACATAATAATCAGGCAAGAAATATTCTGAATAATAAATTTTCAATTTCGTAGAATAATCCAATTACATTATTTATCAAAATTTTGTAAAATATAATATTTGTAACACAAGTTGGTTGATTAGGCAACATTTTATTTTAACTTATGAAAATAACCTTCTTTGATGGAGTCAATCCCTTCAAAAGAAGATGTGTCTTGAGGATAACCTTAATAGGTCCTTAACCTACATTATAAGAGTAAAATTCCAGAAACTCCTTTTTATTACATTATAAAAAAGTATTTGGCAGGTGGAAATTATGGAAATAATAAATATTTGTAAGTCGAAAGCCACATAATTGTATTACAAAGTACATAAAATACAAGTACTATCATATAAGAGACAAAATTACAGAAAAAGCTATCACTTGAATGACGTAAACCGTAAGTGGTTTCTAGGAAGAGATTAGTAAATATGGAACGGAACAATATAATTCCGGTTTCAGTTGACGCTATTAATTAAAATTATCAGTTTGTTTGGTTTAGTCAGTATGGACGGAATGCGTCGGATGAGTTCAAGGAACTTCGGGAACTCATTAGCTCCGGGGGTCCAGACGCAAGGCTTTTTGTTTCACCTGGATTGTCTTCGAGCGTCGCCCATTGTTTTCAACTTCCAATACCTTAAGCCTGTATCAAAGGACAACAAAACGATACGCCAATAATATAGCGTTAGACCAACGTGTCCTAGGACCATGGACTAAGATACATTAAAATGAATCTGACATCTTCTGAAACGAAATACAAATTCTTGACAGATATAGGTCTTCTTCATCAATAGAAATCGGGACATGACGATGATAAGGAATAAACCGTTATGGAAAGGTGTTAATCATAACAGACATATCCGATACGCAGATAATTAACACTACAGAGAGTTCCTGTAACCTAACCTAGAACACAAAGAATGATCAGGTCTCGACAAGTACCTGATCATGCTTTCCTATCATTTTGTAAAAGAAATGATATTATCACTTCTCATTATATTTATTGCATTAAGATTTTGACTAACCCAAGGGTTTAAGAGCGAACATTTTATGTACAAATGCAAAAAATAAATAAAATATAAAGAGAGATAGCCAAGAAGTCAATTCTGAATATTTAAAAATAAAAAAGCAATTCGATGATATTGAATCAATCAATTAAAGTCTATATTCTTATTGATGATTAATCGAATTCGACTTAAAAATTGGCATAGAAGAATCCGTAGAATCACATGACATGCATAAGACAGAAAGGAAGTGGGTTGGACCCAAAAGTCTCGTAGACGTTACGGAATAGTGAAAGGAGTGTCTCGTCAGTGTGGGGCGGCGAGAGAAGAGGAAGGCGGGGTCGTCAGGAGATTTTACTTTCACTTACAAACGCACAATATACAGGAACAAACCGGGAGCAGTCGAAACTGATGGCAAATTTCACCTCAAGGGCACACCCTCGGGGCCTTTCACCCCTAGACCAAGTCCAGACTCTACTAATACCACCAGACATCGCGTCTATACTACAACTAGAATTGTACTCCAATAACCTGTGATTATAAGTTCAATCAATAATATGGTAATAATGATCATATTGAACTATTCAAGAAGCAAGTAATTCCTTATAAAAATTAGAATTAAATTCAGTGGCATTAAAATGCATAACATAAATTAAAGTGAACAACGTTCACTTTAATTACACTTCGTATTACATTTTTTCCATAATTACTTTTGAATCATAAACAAATTGAACGAAAACTCACATAATCAGCAAGCATTTTATCGATACCTCTAGGTTACAATGATTGACAAGAGAAGCAAGGATGATTCGATCACGAAGAAATTTCTCTGAAAAGGTATAAGAAATTGTAGTTAAACATGATGTTGTTTTCAACTTTCTTGGGCTTTATCTAATGCAGATGTAATATACTATATCTTCTATCTTCGCAGTAAAGCAGACTAGGTGCTTAGCTTGTACTTCGGAGGTACGGAGATATAAAGAACAATGTGAGTAGACTTGACGCGGAAAAAAGAGGAAAAAGAGGAAAACTTCGTGGAGAAATTGAAAACGTCTCAACAGACAAGGCTGTTACTAGGATATTTAGTTTATTAGAGGAAGAGATTCTTTTAAGTGTGGGAAATTTCTTCATAAGAATAGGGAAATTTGTTTTGCTAAGAATAAAAAAATGTTTAGAGTGTAGATAAGACAATCATATTGCAAAAGTATTCATGGTGAAAGGTAGGGCATAACTATATTTAAAAGTATTGAATATATACTATATTCCTGACAGGGTCGGCATCAAATTACAATATATGGTTTAATATTAAGCGCTTCCCGAAGCATAACAGCAAAGATTAATCGCTAGACGAAGAGGCTCGCTTAGCGTGCCGAACCGACTAGTTAATAGGTATAATAATCATAAATATTTAAAAACTCCTAAAAAAATAATAACAGCCAACATTAAAAGTAAACAAAGGAATACAGAAATAGTAATGTCAGGTTAGATGGAAGGATTATTCCAGGATATTACCCAGGAAAATTAGACAAATGTCTATTTGAGGTAAACAAAAAGGAAACAGTTTATTTATTTAAACACCTGTCACCTGCTACCTTGACCTTTTAAATTAAATTTGATAAGTAAATAATATAATTTACCAAAATGTTTTTATTATTTATTTAAGCGAGAAAACCATTTTTCAGTTTTTACTTGTACATACCAGTTTCCTCCCTCCTTTTCCCCCAAATAAAATGTGTCCCAAATCAGTCAAGATGAGGGGTGGAATTCGAAGATATTAGTGCAAAAAATAAGCCACTCTGCCCCTTTCTATTTCTACTAACTCTTCAACCTGCGTCGTCCGGCGTATCTACATTCTACATCCAGTCTTTGCAGATTCGCAGTGAGAGAAAGACGATTTCTCTCGTGTAATTCAGAATGAATAGGTGATTTAATTCTATAAGGTAATATTAGTGAACCTGTAGCATAGTAGTGGGTGGCCTAGAGATATAGAGAGAGAGGTAGTAAAGGTAAAACCAGAGGTATCGTGGACAAATGAAGGCAGGAAGTGAGTTCCGGTCAGTGGGGGGAAGCAGCGTTTCCGTTCTAAATAGGCCTCCAAGTCAGCCAGGCAAACAGTATATTAACATCGGGGCTAACTGCGAAAAAACCTCGTACTAATAGTAACAACAAACAATCACCTCAATCAAAAAAAACCCCTAGCTGTAATTACTCTCCACCAATAGAACAAGGAAAGGTCTACTAGCATTAAAATGCACGAATTAAAATCCTCTCGATTCTAGATTACTGTATAAAAACTAACAAAATCAGGTCACAGAGAAGTCAGGTCTAGTTACACACTCCTACCTAGTAATTTTTAGATGGATTAAATATTCTTTTAATCGTAAATTATAAATCTTAAAGAAAAACTAAACCCATACAATTACATACTAACAAATATTTTCATAACTGCAATTGCAATAACTTTTATAGGTTAAGATTATTACTGGATAGAATTATTTCATTTAGCTTGTGAATGGCTGAGAAATATAGAGAATCTTCTATACAGGGTTATTACAAATGATGTTCGTGATTTCAAGCGTACATAAATGTACATAAGCGTACATGTGTTTTATTTATCATACTAAGAAATAAAATGGTTACATTTTAAGGAAAACTCAAAAACTTTCCCTCACCTGCTCTACAACTTCATTGCTCACTGGACGGTTTTCCAGCTGATTTCTTTTTACAAATGCAGCAATTTCTCTTAAAATTCAAGTACCTCTTGCGAATAGAGTGATTGCTAGGAGGATCTTCATTAAATCTGGTTCTAAAGTGACGTTGAACACTAATAACTGATTGGTTAATGTGATAATACAACACACAAAATGCTTTCCTGTCTTCAAATACAGCCATTGCACAACACTGACAAAAATTAACTTAACAAACAGCTGATAAGTACCCAAACCAATAAGTATTTCTTCCCAGTGGCACCAAGTAATGTGGTCTTAAAACATATTAATTCAGTAATATTTTCAATCGAAATCAGGAACATCATTTATCTACGATTGATACGAAATATAAACATTGTATCTCAGTTTAGATGCGTAGAAAGTGATTCTTAACGTACTTGTATTCATTGCGCATGCGCGGCTCATATTTCTGAAGAATTCCTCTTCTTTACCACCCTAGGGCGGTAAAGAAGAGAAATTCTTCAGCTTTACGCACGATTAGCGAGTTTGTTTACATTTAACAAAACTAATTTGCTGTTCTTTTATTAAAGTAACTGTTTATATCGAGTTTTTAGTGAAAAACAATGAGTGAATCAAGTGACTTTGACGAAAATATGGAGAATAATACTCCTCAAGAAATAATTAATTCGGCAAAAAATACAACTCAAGAATTAATGCCATCTTTATCAAGAGAGAGATACGAACTTACATACAGCAAGTTTATTTTTTCTGTATTTATAATTAAAACTAACAATCGTAGATAAAGTACGGTACGCAACTCGTGCGAAAACGGCATTTTGCATTGCTCGTGTGGTTTTACAACCCTCGCTATCGCTCGGGTGCAAACTCCACACTCGCATGAAAAATTCTACTTTCGGCACTCGACGCGTAATTGTACTATTGTATTAACCCTGTAAAACTGTAAGAGTCGGTAAGATTTTTAGATACCTGCTTAAAACAGGGTTGCCTCGAAACAATTTTACTATAAGAAAGCCATTTAGTTTTCCATCTGTAATACTAACCAATATAAAATGTCTTTTATAATCTAAAGAAATAGCATTGCCACAGGAATTTTTAAACAGAGTTTGAATTGAGAGGTTTACTCATATGACCAGTCGTAACCTTTCCTATTTATGAAAGTACAAGGTCTGACTCATATACAGAAGTCATATTATAAGGGTTGTATAATATAGATAATAATTTCTTCAGGCAAAGTCCTGTGCTTAAATCTTCTTTTTAAATAAGTATAAAGAATGTTTAAGTGAGTTTTTAAAGTCTTGTGACAGGGAACGATGTACAGTTAGACTAATTTTCCTTTGAATGGCAAGGCTACGGGGGAACGGACTGACTAACTAACCGTGGACACATGACAAACCACTCCAGACTCCTCGACTTCCTACAGTCAAAAACTACTGTAATTCCCTTTTCAATTACTTTGGGGGAGAAAAAAAAACCTTGCAGATGCCACATAATAAAATTACAATGATAATTCAAACAAAAAAATGGACAAATATAGAAGGAAGGAAATAAAAATTAGATGGCAAAATGACAAGAAAGCACGTGCCATTCAGATAAGAATATTGTTACGCAAGACTAATTCATAATACAATAACAAATCATTGTCCGAGAGTTTTCTTTCAAAAGTAAAATTTTTATTTTAAAAAAATCAATAAAAAAATGGTATGTTCCAATCAAATTAACAAGTTAAAAACCATGGAACATATTATATTAGAGAAGTAGTAAAAAAATAAAGAAGATAAAGCAAGTGGAAGAACAAAAATAAAGAGAAAATACTTTTTTTTTATCCTATTCAAAAAGAATTGGAGGAAATATGGTTGGAAAAAAAGTGCATAGAACATAGTAACTCAGTCCCAGACAACTCTAGAAATGCAGTAGTTATAAGTTAATTTAAAAATGCACCTTACGATGGAACATAATGCAGACATCTTAGGACTAAACATTTGGCAATCCTCAAAAGACTAACCTTATCTATGCACTTTAGGATCAAACAACATAATAAATGAATTCTAAGTCTACATATTAAAGCAAAGACTAACTAATATAACCAACTTATCATTGTAATCACCTTACGAGCAAACCTTATGTGTGCACCTCAGGAATAAATCTTATAAACCCACATGGATGAGGTTATGTTACAAGTAAATCTTATGAATGCACCTCAGGAATAAACCTTAAGAACCCACTTCCCATACATGAATGATATTATCTGAAGAGTAAACCTCATGAATGCACCTAAGAAATAAACCTTATGAACCCACTTTAATACATGAATGATATTATCTTAAGAGTAAACCTCATGAATGCACCTTCTAAACAAAATATTATGAACACAATTAAGACTACACTCCATGAATGCTAATTATGAATGAAACTTGTGAATCAACCTGACTTAAGTTCATTACGTTACAACTTAATCTCATAAATAAACAATACGAATTAGTAGACTAATTGTATAATATACTAATTTAAAAAAAAAGATATAATGTCTTTGGTATTCAAGGTTTTGATCATAAAGTTTTAAGAGCGTGAACTTAATCAGTTTTCCATACACTTTTATTAATATAAAACATATTAAAAGAAATAATTAATACGCGTTTAAATAAATACCTACTCTCTTAATCAAATAAATTCTATAAGCCTATTAAAATTAAAGAGTTAAATATTAGATGAAACTAATAATCTTACAAATATTCTTCAAGGAATTACCTTGATTCTTATCTCAGACATATTAAAACTAAAATTAATTTTACATTATTACATACCTAAAGAGATTAGAACTTGATTTGTAGTTCTTAAATTTTCTTTAAGAAAAATCAACTACAAAATAATTTAATTTTTATTAAAGGAAAAGAAACAAAACATCTTAACAATACAGCTGAATATCATAAGTCCGGTTATTTCATTATCAAAGAAAATAAAATGAACTTAACATTGTATCTTTAAGGCCCGACAATTTAAATAAACTTAATTCTGTACCTCTGTCTACATGAGATAATAATCGAAGTTTGATTTTTAACTTTATTGATTTCTCAATAACAAACGTCTGATCGGGCTGATTAACAGAAAAAATAAAAATCGGAACAGTAAAAAAGCCCAGCCGTTTTATTTATTTTTCGTTTTATTTTTTTTTTATAATAAAAGTAAATGTAAGCATTAAACGAATTAGCTATAGAAGACTTTATACTTGTATTGAATACAGAAAAATTCCAGAATAGATGGAATTACCGAGATAATGAGAATTATTAATGGCTTAATACGAATATAAAATACATTTTTTTTTTTTTTTTTTTTTTTTTTTAAATGACTTTTACACCTAAAATATTACTATTTACGATTAAATAAATAAGAGAATTTTATTCCAGTATCCTTCTTAATCAGATTGTTTTTTAAATAAAAATAAAAAATAAAAAAAAGGAAAGAAAATTATCATTACCTTTACACCTGACTTTTTATTCCTCGGATTTATTTTTAAGTCAGAATACAAGTTTGTGACGTCACGTTATCTACGTCAAAACTAAACAACGGAGTGAGAGAGGATCTCTTGGATACAAGAGTAGCAAGTAGTCGCAGTGGAATTACCGGCGTAGGATAAAGAACTGGAATGGAGACCAGTTTTGCAAGTCGAGAATTGGATATCTAATGCGCCCCGATTGGGAACAGTTCCATTGGTAGGGAATATTCTAAGGAATGTGAAATGATATTATACATTTTTTTTTTTTTTTTGTGGTTTAATTTTTAGATAACTGAAATATTTTTTTAAATTAATTTACCGAATTTCCTTGCTTCACTATAGAGTGTGTAATTATAATGTAGGTATTTAAAAAAAAATTGATATTGAAGTACCATCATGAAACCTTAACAATAGATAGATGCCACAAAGAGATTCCATAAATATTTTACATCATCCCTTTCCCTATTTCTACACCTCCCTAAATAAAATATAATTTATGAAAATTCCTAATTATTAATGATTCCAACTACTCGAAAAGCATTTTTAAGGATCAATTTTCGAGTTTTTAACATGAATATATGTTAAATACATTCATTTTAGCTCTGGGGGACAGAAGTAATTTCCATTTCGCAAAAAAAGACATGAAATATGTCGTGCCAGGAAGTTAGAGTATCATTTGAGGTAGATTGGTTTTCACTCTTATGAATTGTAGTACTATATTTAGCCGATAGAAGTTTCTACATTTAATATAAAATGATATCAGAGCTCCTAGCGGACTAAAAGGTAATCAAAATGGATTAATGTTTTATAACTTCATACCTCAAGATCCATCTACTATATTAATTAGACAAATGATTACGGATTTTAGCCACTCCTGGAAAAAGCATTGAAATGAAGATAAGTGGATTCAATTCCCAAAAACATATCCATGATTTAATGTTTTTCCATGAAATGGAGAAAATTATTATTTTTATTTTTATCTTATTTTCCTCCTTCTGTATCCTCTCCTCTCCACCGTTAAACTTATCGCATCCGAATTGAACTTACTTTAAGACTATAATGTTTAACATATTACACTTCATACTTAAAAAAACAAACTATTCTTAAATTAAATCTTCGATCCAAAACGTTTAAGAAAAGTAAATATATTCTAGCTTTTAATTTGTCAAAGAAAACATTTACTCAATCTGGATTTTTTAAAAAGAATTACGTTAGATTAAAAAATAAATATAAATAAAAGAGAGAAAGAGAAAATAAATATCTGCATAAAGACGCGAGCACGAACTGCCACAAGCAATCAACCTTTTTCACATAATATATTAAGCGATATAACCAATCTTATATCGCATATAATATTAACTTAAATTTCAAACCTTTAATCTCTCAACAACTTTAATCTAACATCTTACATCACACTTCATAAATAAATCTTACAGCCAAAAATAAGAAAATAAAATATCTGGGTGTTTGCATTCTTTTTTTGTGGCTTTTAGCAAATCTCGCATATAACAACGAATGGGGAAATAGGTCTTAATGAAAATTAAATAAAGTATTTTAAATTATCTAATAAATAAACCTGTCAACAAAAAAATGAACGTATTTGTAAAGCACATTTGAAAGATTCAAAATTAATATTAGTTTTATAAAAAAAACAACTAAATAAAAAAAAAAAAAAACTAAAATTACATCAGTTTAGGCTTTTTTATTTTGCATGAGCAAGTTGATTTTAGGTGTGATACTTTATTTAATTATTTACTTCTATAATAAAAAAAAAATGGTACACAAAATATCTGAATACTTATTAACTTCGTACCTCGCAACTATATTTAGCAATAAAAAGTTCACGTACTTAATAGATCCATACAAATTTACGTGTCCAGGGACAACAAATTAAAATTAACACAGAGTGGCCACTAATATAGCTTGACAAAATTCCCTGACTTTTCCCTGACATTTCCCTGACCTACTTCAGGTTTTCCCTGACCATCATCAATATTTATTAAATGGACTACAATTTTTTTTTTTTTTTTTTTTTTAATATAAACTATTTCGAGAAATAATTTTTTTTTCAGAGTTTTTTGGGGGGTAGCGCCCCCAAATTTCAAGCTAAAATTCATTTCTCGACTACGCCGTGTGGTATGATTTTTCTTATGTCTAGTATTTTGTCGGGTCCACACCGATTTTTCCTGTTCAACGCTAAAAAGTATAAACTAATTGTAACCTTTCCTTATTATCCTGGAAAGTAACAATTCACGTAATTTTACTTTCTCATGTAAAAGAGAAAGTACTGTGATGCCGCAAAAATTCGATTTTGATTTTATTTTTATTTTTGAGGTCCCCTGAGTCCAAAAAAGTGGTTTTTAAAAAATGTCTGTCTGTCTGTGCAGACCTAAACCTAAAGCGTCTGCTGGGCCGATTTTGACGAAATTTGGCATAACATGTTTAGAAAAATCATACCCCGAGGCGAAATCGAGAAATGAATTTTAGCTCTAAATTTGGGGGCACTACCCCCCAAAAACTCTGAAAAAAAATTATTTCTCGAAAACGGTTCCGACGATTTATATTAAACAATTTTTAAAATATAATTTTATTTTATTTAAAATGTAGTCCATTTAAATACGAATCTAACGATATAAGCCGTTTTCCTGGGAAAGATCTAGTTCCTGAGAAAAAGCTTAAAACGCGGACGGAGAGAGCCCGGGTTCGATTCCCTGCCGAAGTTATTTTTATGATAAATTTTGATGAATTGTTCAATAATAATTAAATGCACATACGCAAACTATTAAATGGAAAAAAACTGGGCTAAGTAATTATGAACTCGTTTATAAGAAAGTTTGTCTGAGTTGTCTCAGACCGATTTTTAGGGTTTCAAGGTCGCCCTAGAAACCCTTATGCTTTTGGTAGTCCGTCCGTCGCATCTTGGAGTATATCTCCCGACTTAATGAAGCTGTAGACTTGAAATTTGGTATACAAGTTAAACTTTTTTGTCCAAAAACAGAAAAACTATTGAGGACTTAAACACTCCAAATTTCTACGATCTGCGATCAATTGCGAGTAGATCGCAATATTTTTTATTTTTTGTAATTTTCAAGTTGGGTATCATTTCAAAGGTATTGAAATGTAGATTAGAAATATATATCGCGTTTCCAAAATGGCGGTCATTATACCCCTCAAATAATTAAGACAAACCCAAAATGTACAATCCCCTGCACTACCCCATTAGGACATGTCCTAAAAAAGGGCAAAAACACATAAATATATATCTCTGTGGTGCAATGAAATTTCCGGGAGTTGGTCTAAAAAAGTGAAATTTTAGGGGGCTGTAACTCGGGAGCCAAAATTTTTGTCATTTGAAAATTCGAAGTTGGGTATCATTTTAAAGGTATTGAAATTTCGTTCACAAATATATATCATGTTTCCAAAATGGAAGCTATTTTACCCCCCCCCCCCCCCCCCAAATTAAAACATTACTCAAAAAAAGTCTCCCCCGCTACCCCATTAGGACAAGAGCTAAAAATAAGGCAAAAATACAAAAATATGCATCTCTGTAATCCAATATTTCCGGGAGTTGATATAAAAAAGTCTAATTTTAAAAATTTTAGGGGGCCGTAACTCGGGAGCCCCAACATTTTTTTCATATGAAAATTCGAAGTTGGGTATCATTTTAAAGGTATTGAAATTTGGCTCTCAAAAATATATCGTTTTTCAAAATGGCGGCCATTTTACCCCTAAAATAACTAAATTAGTGCATACTACCGAAGATAGTAATGGATAATATGCACTCCTCGTTTCTTAAAAGTGAATTTTTATACATATTTTTGATGAATGTTTCGATGAAGGATAATTTAGGTGTAAGAAAAGCGACATATTACATTTTTTTGTTAAAAAAAATAAAAATAAATAATAATAATGTACCTATTAATTCTTATGACCGAAGAAATCCTTTTAGTAACTTGCTGGTAAGTACTTGACGGGATTTTTTGATATAATTTCTAAGTATAGAGGTCGTTAATCCTTCTGCCTTTGTTCCAAATACAGCATTTTTTATTTTTCTTAGAAATTTCGAGAAAGTTATTGTTTCTGTGCTTTTAAATTATGAAATAAGGATTTTAATTGCCGGTAGATTTTCCCTGACCTATGACAAAATTCCCTGACTTTTCCCTGACTATTCCCTGTCGGCCGAAATTCCCTGACTTTTCCCGGTATTCCCGGTTTTCCCGGTCTGTGGCCACCCTGTAACAGTATTAAGTGTTTTAAGAATACAAGGAATTGAAAAAGGCAAACCTTTAGGTATTTATAGCCAAATTGTAAATGGTAATAATAAGTTTTAATTCACTAATTACCACGGAAAAGCGTGCACAATCCAGAAAAACACATATAAGGTCGTCCTAATAAAAGTTTAATATTCTTGCAAAAAAGTCGTGTTAAAACAAAAAAAAGTAGATACACATTAATTACACTTTTAAGGACACGGAAATTTGGTTGAGTTAATATTATTTTTGACGGCCTGATTGATGACTCGTATTATTTTTTATTAATTATTATAATCATAAAGGTGCTCATATACTTTGCATACTTTTAAATTTAATTTTATATACCAGCAATAAACCTCCTAGAGAAAATTTGTTATTTAATTGTATAAATGTATAACTTTATAAATATTTTTATCTAGGAGAACAAAATAAGTAGGAATATTTATTGGGGAAAAAATTGTAATAGTAAACGAAAAAATAAAATTGCTTATTTCATTGTAGATTGTAGATATTTCTTAACCTTTCTTGATTTTACATCTTCCTACTATATACATAATACATATATATGTATATTGAAAAGATTTACTAGTACTTAAGCATTTTACAAAAAAGACCAATATATCGTGTGTGTAAAATATAGTAGATTATAGTGTTTCGACTGAGACTTTTGGCGTTGTAGTTTACGGTATGTTATGATATGTTTAAATTTGTGTGTAGATTTATATTATTTTTTATTTAAAAAAAAAAAAAACACAGGGACAAATCAAACAAGAAAGAACAGGCATGTATATTGGAAAAAAGAAAAGGTTTTTTTTTTTTTTACAAGTGTAGTCGTAATATTAAGAGGTTTAGTATCTGTGTTTAGTGTAAACAGAATTGTTAAGTCAGTCTTGTTTGGTAAAATAAGACCTGCCGCTCTGGTTCTAGAGAAGGAAACGTTATGGGTCTAAAAAAAAAAACATTACCAAAACCCCAATTAGTTTTTGAAGGGTTCGTTTTTGTTTTCTTGCCTTTAAAGCGCTAAGGCTCCCTGCACCAGATATATTTTAAGGACTAAGCTTTAAAAACCTGATGTGGATCCCTTCTAGAAAACCCCATCTTATACCTGAAATAGGTATAAGAACAACACCGTCCTGAAAAACAAGAGGGCTAAGATGTAAAATATTTACAATCGAGTTGCCACCCTTTTTATACGAGTATTTTTGAACACACGCCACTGTTATAGGTTTTTATTTTACAAAAAAAAAAAAAAAATCCTAAGTTATGAAGAAAGGTTTATAAAAAAAGAACATAGAGGTAAAGGGAATCTAAGAAAAAACAAAGAAATCCCGTTAAAAATATTAAAGGCATAAACATCTATAGGTTTTTATCAAGGAAATTTACACCTGAAGAAGAAAAAAAAAAAAAAACACCGCTTTATACTAGTGAGTCAGACGAGTGGAACGTATAGAAAAAGACAAGGACGTATACAGGCAGGAATTTCTTGTTCCGTCAATGGTACTCTATAAAATTACTGAGCACTTTCCCACTTTAATATTAATAATTTAACATGAAGAATTGTTATATTGAACATATGAGTTCAGTCAAGAACAGTACAAGTTGTACGGATCAAGTAAGTACTAAGAAGTCATTTAAAAATATGTTTAAGGTTTTTATGAAAGCATTTAATCTTCGGTAAGTTAGAACAGACCTCAACCAACGTTTTGGCTATAAATACATAGTGTAAATATATAAATACCAAATTATATAACAAAGTAAATATGAAATAAAAAATTTATAAATCCACACATCTAACACTTGGTAAGGATTTGGAAAGGCCCATCACGAAAAAAAAACTAAAATCTTCCCAACAACGTAAACAATAGCACAATGTGGAAGTTTCTACCAGAAAAATGTTGAAATAAAAAGTAAATTAAATGCGAACGTACAGATAGACGAAAAGACATATGAAATTAAAACATTTTCCAGAAGTAGATTTGGAGAGGAAACTCAAGATAAAAAAAAAATTGAAATTTTAACGAGGTAATCTTCTTAAAATCGTAATCAGTAGCAAAATATGAGGCTTGTGTGCAAAAATTTTAAATTTACTAACGGGTAAAACATGCCGGATACACTTAATTACAATATTGTTTTGGTTTTTTTTTCCAAAAATTCGAATCTAAAATAAAATTATTACCTCATTAAATTTTTAATTAAAATCAATAAAAATCTTGCGCAAAAAAAGTATTTTTATAAAGAACGATACCAAGAAAATTATTACAGATATTAACTTTAATTTCTTTAATGGTAATTGCAGACTATTAAACTTAGTAGAGAGTACTTTCTCTCCTAAAATTCCGACCGGAGAAAAAAAATGAGGCTTGTAATTTAAGAGAGGCTAAAAAGACCACTTAAATTTTACAACCAAACAAGGAACCAAGTAGCACTCATGATATAAAATTTTATACTTCAAGTTTCACCCTTATAATCTTTTTTTGATTTTGACGTTATTTTTCAAGTAAAGTAAAGAATTATTTCCTTTTATCTTATGTAATTTCCATAAATACAAACAATATCCACATGTTTAAATAAATCCTTTTGTAAAAATATATATTTTATATTTTATTATTATTAATTTGTGATAAAATACCAAATAACTAAAAACAAGGAGTTTTCTTGTGAAATTTGATATTGGCGTATAAAAAAAGCAAAAAAAATACCACTTCCTTCTTATTTAACTTTATAATTATTGATTATACGAGTATTCAGTAATTTAATAATCAACCAAGTATACTAATAATTAGCTTACAGTTTATAATCTGTAACAAAAGTCAATTAACTCCTGGGTTGGTTTCAGTTCATATAAAATGTCGTAGAAATTGGAAACCAGTTTCGACTGGGTCCTTAGCTTCTTCTGGAAGAGACGATGAAATATAATTACTCCCGTTTTTCCGCAGCATCGGGAACAAGTCCTGTTTCTTGAACTTCTCTACTCAAGTGATTCTTCTTTTTTTTTGCATTGCTCTTATTTTATCTAAACAGACGTTTCCTTAAATCCGGTCTTAAGATGGTTAATTATTGCTTTATTTTTTTTTTTAATTCGTTCGTTCACGGTCGTTCTGATTTAAAAATAATAGTACTTAAATATTAGCCAACTCCTCAAGGCAGCGAGAGTAAAAAATTGGAATGTAAGAAGATTAAATAGATGCCTGAGGGAAAAATACAGTGAAACCAAGTTAATAAAATTGATTGAAACGTCCTTCCCTACTTTGAAAGAAATTTTACTAAAATATTAAGTAGCCATTTACATCGGGTTGGTTAAAGAAGATTACTAAAGCCTCGTGCAGACTGCCTAACCGAACAGAGGAAACAAGAGAGCCAAGCAATGGTCTCAACGCATGCTCAGTCTAAAGTGCGCCTGCGCATCTCAGACAGGGCATGCGCAGAGTAAACCAATGCTCTACTCGTTTTCTTTGTTTGGTTTGGTTTAAACATTCCCTGTTTTATTTGTTCATGCACTTATATTTACGTCACAAACAACACATAATTAGGTTATTAAAGGACGGGGGATCTGGTCACTTTACTCATCTACTCGATGTGATCATCATTATAAAATATGTTTCACCTTTCTGGGATTCGAACTCACCACATTTGTCGGTGTTTAGACTTAAGTTTCAGACGAAGGCGTTGCGAGTACACTTCCCACTCGGTGTCGCCCCCTCATTCACTAGTAAACCGAAGATATTGAGATATTCCCAAGTATTAGGGTCAAAAGTATTATAGGGGTACTAATGCATTAGTACAAGTATTAGGGTCGATATTCGATGAAAGCCTTATTTTAAATTTTTATTAAAGAAAAAATTCGATGAAGGTTGTCAGTCACGTCTTATGGATGGAATTTCTATGAAAGGATTAAACAAAGTCAGTAAGTTATTACTCCTCATTGGTACTTCAAAGAGTTTTCTACAGACACAGACACACAAATCATATATATTTTTAAACAATATCTGCATACACACTCACATTCATACTAAAACATATAAATATTAATCCTATATTTACTACAACTATCGTATTTATAGTTATTGAGACACTATAACTTATAGATAAAACCCTTGTAAAAGGAGTGTAATTCTGTATTTTCGCAATAATACATAGTGCACCTTGTAAAGCAGCAAAAAATAATTTATAGTAAAGCGATATAAATTCACATATACAAAGATTTATACAAGACAACGCTAACTAACTACTGAACTACCACGGTCATTAAATGGTATTTAGGTCAGGTTGCCTGGCCTTAAAAACAAGCCTTTCTACATGCTTTTTACCATTTAAAAAAAACCAAAAACTAACAAAGAAATTCAATCACAAAAAACAATAAAAAGACAATATAAGCTTCTATATTCAAATTGAAAAGAATGAGATATTTTGGTAGTTGAATTTTATTTATTTGAATTCAAATACTAAAGTTGTGTCTTTTTCTTACAGAAATGTGGTTTTTATTGTTATAAATCAAAAAATTAACTATAATCTGTAAAATATACAAAAATCTCTCTGGATTTGAACCTTCACGAGACAAGACAATTTCGGTCAATAATTAGGTTATGTCAGGATGGGTGATAGGCCACTTATCTACTCGATGTGAAATATGTCTCACCTCTCTGGGGTTCGAACCACGTATACACTTGTTTTGACCTAGGTTTCTGGCGAGTTCAGAGTACGCTTTCCAATTGGCTACTCTGGTCTCTCATTTTGTCATTAAGCCACCAACCACCATATATTTAATTAATAATGACCAATTTCGACGACTTAACTTATAACAGGCAAGACATTTATTTATCTAAATAGGTCAATGACGATGACCAATTAAAAGATAAAAGCCGGTCTTGACAAACAATTGCGTTAACACATTGAAAGTTTTACGATAAACAATTTTAGTGCCGCAACAATTTAGAGCTTTTTATTTAGTGTATTATATTTCAGTGAAATTACTCTTGACAAAACTGAATAGATATTTTTACAGACATTTTTTGATACCACCTTATAATTTAAAAGTGGTCAAAACCGGGCGCCAAATCGGAGAATATAACCATGTTATCTTAAAATCATTATCTTATAATCTATAATAATTATTATCTAACCATAATCTATTATTATTAATAATGTCATATTATGTAATATTAGCTATTAGGGGTTATTTTTGGCACTAAACATACTCATTGAATTTGTAAAAGTACTGTTTTCCCCCAAAAAATCCAAATCCGAAATTTCATCGAAATTATCAGTTTTGCGTGTTTTTAAGACGATTTAAGTGGTTTTTAGTTGGCTCCTCTGTCAGTGTTACGCATTATTCGCACAGTTTTTAAGCTAGAGAGTTAATACTTAGTAATAAAAAATTAGTCCTAACGTGTAGTTGTGCTGCCAAAAAAATCATACATTTATGACGTCCTAACCCATTTTGCTAAGTCAAAAAAGACGTCACAACCTAGGTTTGAAATCTAGATTGTGAGAACGTTTGGACCCTAGAGAGGTAAAACATGTTTCACACAGATGAACGACTCAAGTAGAAACTCCTTATCGAGTAGATGAGTAAAATAGTTTATACTCCATTCTGAAATAAACTAATGATGTGTGTTGATCGGGACCTAAACAATAGAGCAAAATAAATAACCTCATGATGTGTTCATCGGGACGTAAAGAATAGAGCAAAATAAGTAACCTAATGATGTGTTGATCGGGACCTAAAGAATAGAGCAAAATAAATAACCTAATGATGTGTTAATCGGGACGTACAGAATAGAGCAAAATAAGTAACCTAATGATGTGTTGATCGGGACGTATAGGATACAACAAGATAAATAACTTAATGATGTGTTGATCGGGACGTATAGCATACAACAAGATAAATAACTTAATGATGTGTTGATCGGGATGTAAAGGATACAGCAAAATAAATACCTTAAACTCAAAATATTGAACATCTATTGTTTCAGGGCCTTTAACGACCTCAATTACACCATCCATACTTTGAGTTAATGTACAAACAGTAATAACTAATACCTTGCATCATTCATGATTAATAATATTTTATTTCTTATCGCAACTATTGTTTATTTTAATATATCATATTCTATTCATAGAGAAAACAAACGAACAATTAAACTATAGCTATTAAAAGTTGAAAAATAAATCACAACTTCATATTCCATAAATAAACAAATGCAGTTTTTCAATAAAAGGAGTTTCCAGGGTAAAACAGATAATGAGGTGGAAGGTTCTTTCGTTTTCCTTGATTGTAAATTATAGCATTTCATTTTCATTCATTCGCTCCAAAGGAGCTTTTTTTATGTTTAATAACCATGTGAGGAATATATATATATATATATATATATATATATATATATATATATATATATATATATATATATATATAATATATATGTGTGTGTAAATGGGTTAAACGAAGGTCAATGAATAAAAAACAAGGTAATATAGTATATTAATAAAAAAATGTATGGCATAACGTATATGAAATGTGATGAAGTTGTATTAGAATCTCAGTTAAACGAGAAAAAAAAAAATAATACTCAGTTATATAAACGTTCCAGTTTAGATGTTTATTCCCCTATACTTTTCCCAATCTATCTGGGAACTAGAGCCCAGGACATGGGAATATAAAACAAGGAAGCGAAATATGAATATATATATATAAGTATATATATATAATACGTATATACGAACACATGAATAGAAACCCTTCCTATAATGCTTTAATATTTCCCTGATAAAAGGAAAATAACAACAAAAATAAAATTATTATACACTTTCTAAATTTACTTTTCAAGTTATATCAATTTTATTTAATTCTTATGAAATACATACTTGAAATACCGTGCTTTAATAGTTTATTCTTTTATCTTATTATATATTTATAGTGATTGTATTATTAAGTTTAATATATTAGTTAAATTTACTTGAGTTTCATCTCGATTAAAAGTACTTTGTACTGGTATAACATCATGAAACCATGATTCTCTTCAATATTAATATTTTAGTTAAGTTTAAAAAATGTACATGTTTTAAGGACGGTCAAAAAGTTGTTTTTTAAAAAATAACTGTAAATTACAACTGTACTATTACGTAAGCTTCCATGGTTGGTCTCAATTTGAAATGTTTTCCGGTGGTGACCGCTTCATGTATGGTTTTGATACCGTGTTGGAGCGAGTGTTGGGAGCATCTTCAGGAGAGACATGTCCTGGTGAAGTAATCTACGTTAGCTGGAGATTTTGTGAAAGGTCTGGTGTTTAAATGTAGTGCGTGGTCTGAGGAACACCAGCTCTTTCCTTACGTAACGGACTAAATTTAAAACCTTGTCCAAAACCTCCACTTAACGTTATTACTTTTATACCAGAACAACATGTACTTCGCTCCCAACGTTGGAACCAAAATTAAACATGAAGCGGTCACCACTGGAAACCTAGAACTTAATAACTACATATTTTAATTTTATAGAGTTAAATAAAATTTAACTTAATTATTGTATGTTTTTGGAACTATTGCCCTTTTAACTATACAATTCGTGAAACCATTTTTTTGTCACTAAAAGTTAAAGATTTTGATAAAATAATAAAACAAAATGTAGTTGATATAAATACCAACACGAGTACTAAGACACGAGATAAATACATAAGTATATACACATCGCATATTCGAGTATATATTTTAAATAATCTTTATAGCTTAATATATATAAAGAAAATTTAATGTGTGGGTGTAAAAAACACCGATTTCTCTGTACAGACTCGATAAATTACAATACTTATTTTGTAGTATTTTTTTCCAATTCTTTTTTTTTTTTAATGAAAAAAATATACACCTCCTACGATCATAAAATAGAACAAACATGCAAGAAACATCAAAATAATTCTAGCTTCAATGCAGCAAAGAGAAAAAACAGGACCTGAAAACGTGAGAAACGTGACTTAGTGACACAAAAAAGGAAATATATAATTGACCTCGATTCAAATAAACGATAACTCGGAGGGAATTATAGAAAGAAAAAAAATTATATATATATATGAGATAGTAAGGTTCATCTTGCTAGCCAAAAACAAAGGTCACTACCTCGGTAAACGAGTAATTAAAAAATTATCATTACTAATCTAGCGCAATGAACTATGAAGGTAATTGTAATTTATAAAGGTTAAATATATTTTTGATAAATGTATACATACTAATTACCACTGTAATTGAACATTTTAAACAAAATGTGTATATATACAGGGTTTTAAAAAATCGTTATCGTTTTAGACCTCATAAGCATGTCATAATATATTATAAATCATGTGCTGTATATTATACATTCTGTATTATTAAATATTTACTATAATAATTGTTATAAATGATTTTTTTTATTATATATATATATATATATATATATATATATATATATATATATATATATATATATATATATATATATATATATATATATATATATATATTGTGTGTTTATTTACTATGCATATTATAGTGAGCATTAAATTAAATATGTGCTGTTATATTGCGAGTATATTATACATTTTTATTATTATTTTTTATACATTTTGTTTCTTCCAATATTTAATTGTAGTTTATTAATATATGTAAAAAAAAAAAAAAAAAAAAAAAAAAAGATATTGATACTTTAATTATTATAATGAACCACTAAATATAACGGAAGGTTATTGTTAATGAAGCATACTAATGCAGATATTATTAATATTTAAATTTGTAGAATAACTAAAATGAAACAATGATTTGATATGACACACGTTATACTTATCTATCAAACTTATTGGATTATGACACAATATTTTGATTTTTTTTTACTAAAATGTTACTTTACGAATAAGTTAGACCTTTTTAAACACACAGTATGTAACTTTCTACTAAAGTCAGAAATATTTTTAAAAAACTACGAATCAAGAATGAAATAACAGTATATATGAGTATATCACTAAATGGGAATGTTCTTTAGTTTAAGTCGTTGTAGTAGTAGTAATAATAATAATAACAATACTTAGCACAACGACCTATAGCAGGTATGGGCCTTTTAAAGGTCTTATACAACTTATATAGACAAATAGACATATATAATAACTTATAATACATATCATAACTTGTACATAAAGAACGTATATAAACCGTATAATCGGCATTCGAAAATGGATTGATTACACATCACCCATCACCTAATAAGTAGGCAACATTGGGCTGAAGTTAAGGAGCCGTTATGATATTATAGGTGAAGAATATAGTAGTCGTCTATCCACTAAAATAACTTTATTCTAAAAGCCTACTTTCAACCACTAAGTCATTAGTGCCGGAGAGACAAGTCAAAATGGTTTAGATGAAGAATTAGTTCAGGAGTTGAGATATAGAGGTTGATCTGACTCATTTTAGGTGAATTTTTCTACGCTTCTTTTAGGTCAGATTCAACACAACACAAAACACAAGAATAGGTTTTTTCCAAGACGAGTGATCATACTCTCGGTAGATGACACTGACACATATTTATAGTCGATGTGATGATCAATTCGATCTATCATAAGTTCAATCACTGCCTGAACTTAAGTACAAGCGAATTTCGAGTAATGTGATGATAAATTCTAATCTCATTCAGATTTTTGTCTATATTAAAAAGATATTTTATAAAGTTTACTTGGGTTTAGTGATTACGTTACTGTGTTTCCTTATGTAACATTCAAATATAGCGTTATGTTCGCGTTCGATTTTATTATGTATTTGATATCAAACATACGATATACTTGTTAAGTTCTACCTTGAAGGAAAAAGAAACCCTCTCATACAGTTAACATATCTATAATCTATTTATAATAATTATTCCGTATCAGTTATCAACCTTGAAATTCATAGTAATTCAAACCAACGAAATCCTTGAATTTGGACTCAGCTAAAAGAAGTATATTCATTAATGATCTTGAACTAATACCAATTAACTTTGAATAAAATGTACTCGTACTCCACTCTATTTTATGCTCATTACCAAAAATATTATAACTCAACTTTATTACTCAAAATTATAAAACACATTGTGTTACTTTCTAGTCATTGGCCTTTCTAGTCATAATTATAAAACAATTGATTGTCAAATAGAATAGAGCCACTAAAATATTTTAGTAACTCATTAAACCTTTTTAATGGCATTTATTATTTGAAGGCCCTATGGTTTTGATCATTTCCCAAAATCAATAAATATAATTACAAGATAAAAAGAACTTTTTATATACTACGTTTTTAAATTTTCTGTTGACTAAATAAAAATCATAAATTTGAAACCCGTCAAAATGAAGATGGTAAATATGGGTCATGTCAAAACAAATAGAAAAACTTGCGGATTTTTTCCAAACTAGCTTTCCATACAGCGAAATTTGCTGAAAACGAATTAAATTCTGCTGAAAGATGGCTAAACGGGAAATTAGATTGGGGGGGGGGGACTTCGTAGTGGTAAAATGAAAAGGGAACTACTTATTCAACAAAGCAACTGCCCCCCCCCCTTTTTTTACTCTATTGGGTCTGGGCCCGTCTGGGGGGGGGGGGGGGGGGGGGGCACGTGCCCCCTGGATACGCCACTGAGCTACTCGGGATGTTAGTTAAAAATCGATTGCAAGATTTGTACAGGGCAAACAAACAAGAAAGCAAGCTAATAAAAACATAGTAATAAAACCAAAAATAAACATAAAACCAATAAATGCACAATGTAATAAGAAATTAGAAAGGTAATAATAATAAGAATAATAAGAAATAAGAAGGCAATAAGAAAGCTAATAACAATTAAAATTACATGCGTTTTCCAATGGGACATAATCAAACTCAAAACCCTATGTAAACTCTTTTTTACAGTATGTACTTCAATTTTTTATAGTCAAAAATGATTTTATTATAATTTTTGAAAACATTATTGATATTATGGTTTAGTTTCGAATAATTAAGACATATAAATTTAATAGACTTGTATAATATAGACATATAAACTAACAATTTTATTAGAACAATTACAGATTGTATCTTTTTTAAAAAAAAAAATAATAGATACATTAACTGAAATATAATCAAATATTTATAAATAGAAAATTAATTAGTCTTCAACATATGAAGTATATTTTAGAACGTAAAATATCTTTGAATAAAAAGAAAAAAACAATTTTTGTGTTTTAATATAAGGAAACGACGCAACTATAGACTCAGTAACAAAAAAGAGAATTCACATAATTGTTGCACATTCGTCTCTGAATGAGGATGGCGTCTCGCAGTCTTTCGCATGATCTAATTTCCATCTAAATTGACTTCTGGCGTTCTAATATCTCTGAAAATAGCCATTCTAGAAACTAAAAAAAAAGAAACTTCTCGAGATGGTCCCTTAAAAGAACCTAACTACATTATGATTAACATAAAAATAAAGAGTTAATGTATTTATAAGAAAACCGTGATAAAAGTTCAAAAGTCCTCGAATACACATATATATATATATATATATATATATATATATATATATAACAACGTTGCTATTCTAGTTCTTTACATCTAAGCGAATTAAAAAAAAAACAATTTGAGAGTTCGGGCCCTTAGCCACAATTACTTAATTATGGTATAGTCTTATAGAATATGTCTTTAAAATTTATTATGAAAGGTAGAATACATTTTTAAAAAAATTGTTAAAAGAATATTTAATTAATAAATAAGAAATAATAATTGGTTAACTTATGTATCAAAAGGGATAAAAAAAAATATATGTAGTTTTAACATAAAACTGGTTCTATAAATAAGAAGATTGGTAAATTTTAAAAATGTTTGTTGCGTTATAACATTAATAGCTTCAATGACACATTAGAAACGAATAGTCCAGGAATAAAAATAAACATGAATATTATGGGGTGAAGTAATCAAAAAAGAAAACGTTGAAAATTCAAATAAAACTTTAAGACTAAAAGCGTATCAGTTAGGAATAAAGGAAGACGTATATAATATTACTTATTGACGGTGTAACAGTTAAATTGTACATATATGAATATTATTAAACAGATATGTATAAAATAATTGTAATTAAACGTAATAAACCTTATAATAAAATTAATAGCATTACAATCTTTATGTTTTTATCACCAAAGAGACACCATGATTGAGAGTCGAATGCACCGATGTTTTTATTGTTTATTTAAATATATAAGTAGGTAATAAAAAAAAAGTAGTATATATATATATATATAGTCTATAGTACAAAATGAAGAGATGTAATAGATGTCTTTCAGTAAAAAAAAGGAACAAATATTTTAAACGAATAGAGAAACACAAGATTCGCTGATGTAAATACAAAAATTATTCAGGAAAAGTCACGTGCTGACTTAAAACATCTGGTTTTTTTCTACAGGATAGAGATAGAGCTCCATTAAGAACAAAATATTTCTAATAAAAACTCGTTTCATAAATCTCGTTGACTCGTGTCTATAAAACAGGCAAAACAATGGATCCTTAAGACGAAAAATCTTAAGGCTCGGGTAGGTTTTTCGAAAAGGTCGCTCACCCTCCCCTTTTTTTTCGCGCGCGCGAAGGCCGAACTTAGAATTTTAAATTGGGTTCGGTTAAGGCTGGAAAGACCTCAACGTTCATTAGGTATTCGGCCCGATTGATTTATGAACCTAGTATTTTTAATAATAACAAGTATATAGAAGAGGTTAAGATGAATAAAAAAACAAAAAAACTTCGATTGGGTTTTATACGTGCAAAACATAATCAACTCAAGATGGGGAGGGGGACAGAAAACAATAGCTATATATTTCAATTCAATAATATCAATAGATATGAAAATAAAAGGGTTAACATTCCTACATGTGATGAAACTTAACCAAACAATGGATAGAAAGACTAATTTATAAAAACGATGTCATAATTAATAAGTAATATACAATTGTAAACTAAACATATCTCTCTATTCTTTTGTAATTAAGTTTAATTTTAATACAAAAATGGGTAAATAATTAAATATATTATAATACAGTAATGATAAACTAATAACAATAAAGAAACTATAATATAATTTAAATATGTTTATGAACAGAAATTAGCTACGTTTAGAAGGTTATGAAATTGCCAATTAAAAATCTGAGTAAAATGAACAAGTTTATTGTAAAAAATAAAAAGACAATAATTAATACATACTTCGATAAAATCGATACAGATAAAGCAAAATCGAGAGATTTTGCCCTTTTGCAGGTCATATCAGTTAAATTGATCAATCAAAATAGCGAGTGCACTGATAATTAGCAAGTTTACTGATAAGATGGTAAAGGTTGGTCAGCATAAATATATTAGCATTAGATTTTTTAGATATTCTACCAGGTAAATTTGCTTTTTTTATTTGTTAGTTAAAAAAAAACAATTCCGATAGAAAACAAATAAAGAACATAGATAAAAATAAGATCATAACAAATAAAGATCATCATAAAGATCATTGCAAATAAGATCATGATAATAAAGATCAGCAATTACTATTAAGTCGAATTTTTTCAATTTATTCTAATAATTAGCTGAGCGATAAAGCTTGTTCTAGAGTCTAAACGATTAAAAAAAAAAAAAAGTTCCATTTATTACACTAAAATTTAAATTCATTTAAAATTAAATTACTTAATAGTTGATTGTGTTTTGAAACATGATTTTAGTCCACACCTGCCCTCTGATCTTTTCTTTAGATCAAACAAGAAACAAGCATCGATCATTAGCTCTCTGAGATAAAAGGATCTTAATAAGCGTAAATAACTATCTTCAGATACCATTAACCAAACATATTTACCGGTATCCTTATGTTTTCAAAGATAAAGCAAGATATGGTTGTACACGAGTAATTCAATTATTTTTTTTTTTAAAAAAGATGTCCAGCAATGGGAGTTGTTATCGGTTTTTTACCAAATAAGTTACAAATGTCTTTGAATTGAAAGGAAAATAATTTGCATATTTCGATGTATAAATAGTCTCCACCCAAATAGGATTTATATTTTCAAGGTTATCCAAATTATTACCGAGCTCGGACCGGGGATTAAGGACCGCCCAAGAGATTCCAGTAGTCCAAACCGGTGGACCTTCAAAAAAAGGTACCAAATTCCATGCTCCCCTTTCCCCGGTTATCAGCCTTGGAGTAAATCTTCCTTCTCAACTACCTCGACGACGTTTAAACCCATCGGCTTGTACGAGTTTGATGTGAAAATAATTGGGTTTCTCTCAACGGGAGGTAGTAACTAGTAACACACCCTCAGGTATAACCTACCTTCAAGCGGTAGCTACAAAATAGACGGTTTTCTTCTTTTTTTTCTCCTCGAAGTTCAGGTACGAGTATAGGTTTAATTAAAGTTTAACGACTACACTAGGTTAGAGGAAGAGGGAGTTGAAGATTCCAAAATCATTACTAACATTCAAAAGGTATCTTAAACCGAACTAAAAACCTAACGGTTTTGACACAGTGATGAGCCTACTGGTCCTGATTCATGACCTAAATGTACTCAAGTCGGTTAGGCAGGTAAGTGCACTGTCTACCGTCTCAGCTTTAAAAGTGCAAGTACTAAGAGACAGGTACATGGCTCAGTAGAAACAATGAAACCTAACTTCAAATAGCAAATTCTAAATCATCCATCACTTTTAAATTAGGATGCAGTAAGCATTTGTCAATAGCAAACCGCACAAGAATGATTTTGCTATACAACGATGTGGTTTAGAAAACCAAGTCTGACGTACTTGTAAGATAAAATAAACATCTTGCCAGGCAGCCTACTCAATTAAAATAAATTGCAGTTGCAATGAGAAATACAAAACTTTATGAGAGTAAAAAAAGAAATTTTGTTGTATGAAACAAAACAAATAAATGCAGCAACCTAATCAAACCCTTACTCAATAAAAAACTTTATTTACGTGAGAAAGCATATGTATGCATCAAGAGAAAGCAAAACTTTATTTTTAACATGATGTTGAAATAGAAAACATAAATAATGATAATCAAACATTGAAATGAGGCAAAATTACTCGAACGTAATAATTCCACATGGTTTAAAAGTAATATATATACATATAAACAGTTACTAACAACATAATTTTGAGATAATTGCTAAGCTAACATACAATCGATTTCTAAAAATAACTATAAATTATTTGGATTTACTAATTTGATCTTAAAATTAAAAGTTAACTAAATGTTTAACTTAATTTATCCAAATATTTCTTTATTAATTGAACAAAAATAATAATAAGATAAATTCTATCAAACATTTATTTTTCTAATTTAAAAACTTTTTTTCTAAGATTTATTTTCATTAGTTCTTAGCCTATTCAAATAATAGAATAATGTTTGTTAAAGAAATTATTAACAGTTATCAGTAGTATGCATGAAAAGCATTAGTGACGTTAGTTCCCACATAGGTGCACAATTTAAGTGTGCATTAATAAGACATGCTACTGATATTAAACCATATCACATTTAGTGTGAGTTATGTTCATGGTAATTAATGTATTGATAATTAATTTTAAACAGTCTAATTTTCAAGTTTAAATGTAAAGAAAGTAGATATATAAATTACACACTAAAATATTATTTTTAATCACATATTTAGAAACTTAATTAAAAATAGCGTTCCGATAATTTTAATAGATGGCATAGAGCAAAATAAATATTATAATTAGCTGGAAGTTTAAATTGTCTTAGATTTTTTTTTCAATTCTATTTATTAATTTATTTGACTGATTTTATAATATTTTTGAAACCCTTCTATTAATTTATAATATTTTAGTTGCAATTAGCAATTTCTCCGACGATTCAAAGTAGCTATACAGAATGTACCCCAGAAACTACAAAAAACAAAGTTGTTTCATTGATTAGTAAAAAAAAAAAAAAAACCGTGGCCGCAATTCTAAGCCCATGGAAGCTTAGACCTGTAAAGGGCTTATACAGTAATAGATGACACGAAGGATGATGTGTCTCTCCCACACATCAGCTGTAAAATTGGGATTAATTAAATGTAAGCTTCATTATATATACTAGTCAAGTTTGTCTAGTAAAGTATCAGTATCCACAATTATATTCACAATTTTCAAAGAAACCATCTATCATCAGAATCATAGAAACAATCTATCATCAGAATCAAAGAAACAATCTATCATCAGAATCGAAGAAGCAATCTATCATCAGAATCAAATAAGCAATCTATCATCAGAATCAAAGAAACAATCTATTATCAGAATCAAAGAAACAATCTATCATCAGAATCAAAGAAGCAATCTATCATCAGAATCAAAGAAACAATCTATCATCAGAATCAAAGAAACAATCTATCATCAGAATCAAAGAAACAATCTACCTATTTCCTAAAACTTTACTGTCGTTACAGTAAATATTTATAAATTAAGCATTTCTGTAATCTTTAAAAAGTACATTTTATTTATAAACGTATAAAATATTTAATAATATGATATCCTAAAGTGGTATGAATCTATTTCAAAATAATTCGTTTCACCTACATTAACCTGAAAGGAACTTCATCCCAAAGCACATTACATTTATTTATATTAAAGAAAAAAGAAAAAAGACCACTCTTCAGACCGAACTTGGAATAAAAAGCCCGAGGCTAGATAGGAATTGAAAATGTGTCGGAAGAAACTGGAGAAGTTATGTAAGCATAACAGAAACCTGCTTTACAAGCCTACCTCCTAGAGTCATCCCGATGACCTGATACCTTCTGATAAACCAACCTAACCTTCTTACATATAACACACACATATATATATATATATATAATGTGTGTGTGTGTGTGTGTGTGTATATACTTTTCCTCTGATATAATCCTTCTTTATTCTTAATTCGGACGTGTTAAGGAGATTTCGTAACCCAGGGCGTAAATAAGGAGTATTTTAAAAGGTTCCAAAAATACCGGCAGTTTATTTTATTTTTCGAGATTTTAAAAATCCCTTTTCAAAATATATTTGATAACCCACAATTATTATACTTATATTTCTACATAGAGAATAAATAATAAGATTAAGTAAAACAGTGTACTTTAAAGGATTTTGTTAAAATATGAAAAAAATAGGGATTTAAAATGTATGATGCCTTTAATATTAAAGGGTATTTATTGTTAGGAAGATATTATAATGTCATTTTATAATCATTAATTTTCTATGATTCATGTATTTCTTCTTTCTTACACCCTACAAATATATTTGTGATCTCTACAATAATGATGTTTAAAAATTGTCATTTCTAGATTACTTAAATGTGAAAATTATGTAAGAAATTTCTTAACTTGTGTCTTATACATTCTAAAAATAAAGTCTAAAAATATGTCCAAAGAAAAGTAGAAGTTTTTTGAAAGAAAAAAAATATAAACCGTATTTTTTATTGTTCGTCTCGAACAATTGTAAATAGACAAAATATAATGAAGTCAGACCCTTCAATAAAAATAAAAGCAACGAACGTCTTCAGCGAATAGATCATTTCTGCACTTCGCCCCCGTTTTCGAATGACTTCCACATTAAATTTAATTAGGGGGACCCTAGGAACGGTCAAAATAGGTTATTTAAAGTGGTATTATAGAGAATGAACCATACATTGAAGGATCTGACTTTATTTTAGATATCTATAATAAACATTTTTTTGAGACTGAGCTTAATTTTTATGGTTTTATAAATTTAAAAATCCTTTTCTTCAAACAACGTCAACTTTCTTAGACTTACATTCAAGGGGATTAGTGTATCCAAGAAGCTTAAAGTCATTTTACAATCAATTCGATCATTTACTATAATATAGATAGATTTCTAGATGAAAATGCCTTTTAACATATATAATAACGGATGCAAGACTAAAAAAAAAACAATAATAAATACTATTTACTACATATTAAATAAAACTATAAACGATAGAAACGCTAAAACTTTAAAACTTAATTAATGGTACACTACTAATTTGAGTAAAATACCGCGTTTTTCTTTTTTTAATTACAGCATTTTAGTAATATAGATCAGTATTGGCTCTTGATTTCAATAATCCAGTAACTCCTTATCCCACTCTATCATTATTTTATTGATTACAATAGATGATTTTATATGATTATTATTTATTTTTTATTTTTATTTTGTATGATTGTTACTAATAATAAGTGTATTAATAATAAATATAATTTTGTTGACATCATATATTTCTTAAAATATATATATGTACAAACATTTATATATTAACATTTGATATGATCATATTCATTTATTGGAAATAGATATTATTTATACATTAAATTTTAAAATTGACTAAAAAATAATTAATAGACAGTTTATTAGTAAGAATAGTCCTTTATTCAGAATTTAAAATGGCTCATAAATAAATACATATATATATATTTATTTATTTATTTTATTAAAGCTAAGTTGTCATTATCAGAAAATGTTTCAAATAATATTTAGATTTAACAATATAATTCTAGCTCCGTGGAAGAGTATTCGACTTAAGGTTATAGGTTCGAATATTTTGAATTTCAAATAAACAGTAATAATTTCTTGGTACTAAAAATATAATTACCCTTTTAAAATGTATAATAAGAGGAAAAGTTGAAATGGGGGTTTATTTAATTTAAACCTTACCACGTTCAAGGTTAGAGGTATAAAATAAATTAGATGAGGTATATTACAAAAGAATACTTTTAAAACACGCAAACTTTTTTTTTTATATTTATAAAGATATTTAGCAAAAAAAAAAAAAAATAATAATAATAATAATAATAATTAATAAAAAAAAAGAAGAAAACAATTTTGAACAACGGAGGAACAGAGAAGAAATAAAATGACCTCGACCAACAATTGTAACAATGTCCTGAAAGCAACTGTTGGCTTATACAGTAAAGGACACGCTGCACTTGTCACAGGTTTAAAAACTTGGGGTGCGAAGCCGAGGCGGAATCAACCGAGCGTGCCCGATCCTCAACTTGAGATAAATGTTCCTTTTTAATTTCCATCGTATTACTGTCAGCATAGAGGAGAACAACTAAAAGGTCTTGATACGTTCTTTTTGCGCTATCATGGACTTTTTTTCTCTACCTCTTTTTTTACGACTAATTTAACAATTTACAGCAATAAACAAATATGAAAAAAAATGTCCTTTTCTAACGGTAAATCAATAAAGATGTTACAAGATATAAGACAATCTTTTAAACTTTTTATAGAGGAATATGAAACAAAAGTGGTTATAGAATATATCAGAACGTAGGTTTATTGAATTAATTGTTTATCAATTGTTCATCAAGTATTTTCTTAAATCTTAAATCAAAGAGTTGGAGGAAATTTATTGTAAGTAATCTATCAACAAATTTAATTTACAACCAATTTTTAAAACTTACAAATGTAATATAATAGTATTATACTACTATTACTATAAAGAAAATATTGATAAATTATAGTATTAAAAATCTATATCCAGAAGAATTAAAAAAATAAAATGATTTCAAATAAATAACAATAAAAGAGCATATATGATGTGTAATATACTTATTCAGCTAGCTTATTTAAACATTAAAATTGGATGTAGATTTAATCGGTAATATTTTTTAATAATTTAATTTAAAGTAGGGATTCTGAGCTACATAAGGTTTTAAACGTAAAGGTAATATTTATATTAGGTTATTTTAGTTAGACTCTAGGGTACTTGAATAGCAATAAAAATTAATTAATAAATAGTGAAGATTATACTTATATTGAATATATAATTTTAAGTCAAGATCCAATGCAACATTATTTATAAGATAGAAAATGATAATGATGATGATTCACTTTAAACAGAACTGTCACAGAAAAACGAAAGAGATCCTAATTGTCGAAACGAGAATTTGTTAACTTATGTATCAAAAGGGATAAAAAAATATATGTAGTTTTAACATAAAACTGGTTCTATAAATAAGAAGATTGGTAAATTTTGAAAATGTTTGTTACGTTTACTAGCGTCATAACATTAATAGCTTCAATGACACATAGCAACGAATAGTCCAGGAATAAAAATAAACATGAATATTTTGGGGTGAGATAATCAAAAAAGAAAATGTTTGAAATTTCAAATAAAACTTTAAGACTGAAAGTGGTATCAGGTAGGAATAAAGGAAGACGTTTCTCCACTAAATAAACTTAATAAATTTACTAAAGTAATATAATCACAGCTGGATTTCTACTACTAGTGGTGGAAAGATACTAGAATTTGAGTCAGAGGTTGAAATCAGTTTTCAGTAAAAAAAAAAAAAAAAAATATGTTAACTTAGAATCAGTTTGGATTACTTCACTCGAAGAAGACGATTGTGGTTTGATAGCAAACAAATGTGTTATTATTATTTTTGTCTTTTATTCAGTATTTGAATGATTAATAGTTTGTTTTTTTTTCAGAAGGTAAGTAGCTTAAAATAATTATATTGAAAGAATTAGTTGAATTAAAATAAAAAAAATGTAACACCCAACTTCCCTCTATAGTCATGGAATACGAATACATTAGGATATGATATGTAGGAGGTAAACATTGTGCAACCTAACAATAACCTTAATGATGAAGTAAGGTTACGTACGGTACGAGAGGTTAATCCATTCTATAATAAATTCAAGGATGAATTTGATTTAGAGCATTGCAGCTTTGGTAATTAGAGGATTAATTTGAATAAATTATTGAAGAATGTGAGCAAACAAAATCAACTATTAACTTGGTGATAATAGTAGAAGAGTTCAGTAATAACAGAAAAACGATATGACAATAATAGAGTGTAATACGTTTAATTATAGTAGCACTGAACATACCTGTTTTATGCCATCCAATCTGCCCATAGATTTGGAAGCGTAGAGAGTAGGTAAACGTGATTGGTTATGCTTGCTGTAAGCCTTTTTAGTACGTTCGGATACGGGCCCAGGTGCGGAATCTTCCGGTTCCGACTGAATCTCCCGGTATTCGGCAACTCTCCGCCGCAGAGGCGCCGGTTTACGCTTCCTTACCGGCGAGCACACCTCTTCCGGGCCTCCGCGCACAAGCGTCCCGAGCATGGCACTCGAGGGTAATCTCGTATTGTGCTCCGTTTTCGCTAAAGTTTAAACGACAATAAAAATAAAGCACGCACAAATTCACCTAAAAAAACCCGAAAAGTTTAAATAAGAACAGACGATACACCACACGTAAACTAAATCGCGCGTAAATCGTAGAGACTGACGTAAAGAAACGAAACGAAAGTAGTCAAACTGCCCAGCTCGCAGCGCGAGTGGTACTCGACTGAAAGCCTAGTGTAAAGGCTGCGGAGCGCGGGAGTCTTCCCCCACCCCGCTCCGGCTCGCCACACCTCCCCTAGGCATCCATCGGGACACCGACAACAAAAAAGTTGAAAAAGACTCGGGCCGACACATCTTGACGGGGTAGGAGGAATGTACCTGTGAAATCTGGTCTAAGGGCCCGTGTAATGGATGGATTTGAATCTGTTAGCTCTCGGACAGAGGTCGGACCCGCTGCCAGCGAGTAATGAGACACTCTGATATATTAAGGAACCTCCGGCCCCGAGATGATACATGGTCCTGATAATGTACAGAGTGCAACATATGAAATATTGACTCTTCTCCTGCTGCTGTTCAAAATAAAACCACAAACCAACACATTCTTCAAATAATAAATTGGTAAAGAGAAAATATCCAGTCTATTAGCCCGACAGTAAACTAACAAACTACAACAGAACAACCTATCATTTAAATACATTCTTAACTATTCAGTGAAATAAAATATAATAAATAATAAAAACTTATTGTATGTGTAGCTGTATTTAGGGTGGAGAGGATGGGGCCTCTCGGATGTTGTACAGACATAAAAAACAAATATTAAATATTTATTTTAGATTTTCTGTTTCTTTTAGATCTTTAGGGATGAAAATGGCTTTTAAAAAAATACAATAAACAACAACATTTTCTTTATAATTCATAATTTGGCATTTCACCCATACCTGGGCATCTTCAGGCCTAAACTAACATAAACATAATATTATAACAATTTATTTAATTATCTTAATACATTTTTTAAGATCAAATAAATTGTAATAATGTTTTATGGGCGAAATATAGCCAAATTATATTGATGAAGAGATAAAGATTAGTAGAGATAAAGATAAAGATAAGATTTTTTTTTTTTTTTTTTTTAATTATCCATAAAGATCTAAAAGAAAACAAAATATAATAATATCATAAGGGATCAACTGAAGAAAAAAGAGAAATATTTAATAATATAAAATAAGAAAGTTGAAAGAATCCTAACAATAGGAATGACGAACAGGTTCTTAATTCGCTCTTCATTTGCTCGAACTTCATTAATAGCTTCATTTGATGCACCAATAAATACCATACACCAAGGATATAGGATTACACAAATATATTCTTCTTTTTTTTTTAAGGAGAAAAAAAATATTAGAAACCAATAATAAATAATTGAATTATGTAGTAAAAATAATAATAATAATAACAAAAAAGAGAAGAAAAACGAAAAGATGAATAGCACAATATTTGACAAAAAAAATGCATAACTTAAAAATTCTTTATATGTATTTTGAAACTGAAGTATGCAGTAAAAATATTAATTAAAAAAGATTTGAATGGCACAAAATTTGACAAAAATGCATAACTTAAAAATTCTTTATGTATTTTGAAACTTATTGTTTTATTTTTCAAGAAAACAACCTTTATATCTTCTCTGTTTTAACTGTTTAATACAAGAGAATAAATGTTACCTTTAGATATGCTATATCTAAATACATTAACAATATAATTATGCAAAAAAAGGTTAAAAAACAATTCTTTTGTCGACAAATAAAAATACCACCAAAAGAATCCTCAAAACACTACCTATACATCAGTCTCACGCCCTCTGAACCAAAATATTAGACAGGAAACAATATAAACGGAAATGTAGAAATCAATATGTGCAGGAAAAAATACAAGAAGAATATTGGTGAAAGTTAACTAATCATTTAACATAATGGTTCATAACAATACAAATATTTCTTTAATAACCTTTACCTACTATAAATTAAATAAAAGAAAATAAAGGAAATAATAGTAAAATCTTGGATTTAAAAATAAAAAAGATGCACTTCCATTATGACCTTTCATATAAATTTAAATATGTTATGGAAAAAATATTTATAATCATAATCTACGCAAAGCGATACTTCTACACATCATTAAAACTTTTTATTTCTTAGAAAAAAAAACCTTTTGTTTAAAAAATTCCTATTTCCTGAATTTCACCTGTTACAGACAACAGGTAATGTACGATATTAAGTGAAACTTTAATAAAGATATCCATATACAACTCTCGACAATATTTAAGTCTCTTTTATTAAGAATAAGTGAAAATGAGAGAAATATGCAAAAGGTCATAAATGAATTAAAATATCAAGTCCTTAAAGAGTAAACCTGTAAGAATGAATAAATTACGTTTTAATAATTTAAAAAGTAAAAAAAAAAAAAAAAAATGAAAAAGGTTAAAAAAAAGGAATAGTCAATGTCAAAGCGGTACAACTAGAAAGTTACAACCGGCTTTAGTAATAAGTTACGCTTAGGTATAATTTATCAATCAGAGAGATTCAAAACAAACATATAGAGTTATAAGTATATATTTTTTATTTAACACCTCTTTTAAACTTAACTAAGAGAGAATAAATGATTATTGGATATAATGAATTTAAAAGAAGCTGTCAACAGCCCTTAATATATAATAGATTAAATTTATTGGTTAAGGAAATATTCCTAGGAGTACCTATGTCTTCCTAGAAGATTTTTACTATGGCAGGCTTTTTATGATAGCGTTCAATACATACAAGTTTTTAGTCTTAATAATGATAAGTGATTATTTAACTTTCACTAATATTTTTCTTTTATATATATTTATTTACATATTGATCTGATTCATTTGCAGTTCCAGATATCTTATAAACTATAAGACTACTAACAATTTAAAGAAATTTTCTCCCCACGTAAAATAGTTCGTAATTCTTGAAAAAATATTTAATAGTTAATGGGGGACAGTAGAATTCAGAGCCACAATTTATAAATAAAATTTGCCTTTAAATGTGCTTTATCTAAATAAGAATGAAGAAATTTATCGAAATTAGTTAAATTGTTTAGTCTTCATGCGTGTTTACATAGCATAGATCCTATGTAGACAGAAGGAGACTAAGAGACTAGAAGGACAGACAAACCTTTTTTAAAAACCTTCTTTTTGGACCAATAAGCGGGTAAACATTTTTTGAGGTACATAATATATATAATCCTCTCTGTAGTATATAATTGGCATATAAGGAAGAATATAAATTGGTCTACACATATTTATACATAATAAGCAATTTAATAATAATAAATTTAATTTCAATGATAAATTTCATTTTAATAATAAATGTCTCATAATATGCAATTTTCCCCTTTTTCTACAGAAATACCATTTTCGTATTATTTTTTTTCGGAAACTATAGATTTTATACACATATAAGATTTTTTCCCAGGAAAGCTAGTTACATTGGATTCATTTTTTATTTTAATAAATTTGAATTATTAATTTTTATCAAATAATTCATATAATTTTTTCAGATACACATTCTTAATTTTGAGATGGCAACTGCTCCATATTTTAGAGTTATAACTTCGCTAAATAAACGAATCTATAACTTTTGTTAAAAAATATATACAGAAAAACAGAATCTCGTACACAAATATATAGAAGGAAATACTCATAATAGTAGAAATCTATACATTTTAATTTTTAGTTAAAATTAGTCATAAAATATTAATAAAACCTATAACAATTTGTTTTGTTTTTTTCATAGTAATATTAGCTTAATAATAATTGATAAAACTGATAAAAAAAAAAACTAGTTAAAATGAAATCGAAGTATGATTTGTTTACCTTATTAAAAGTTTGTCAATTCCATATAAATTGAAAATGAGGTTTATTATTGATGAAAAACGTCAGATATAGAAACTGTTACCAATCCACTAAAGAACTAAATATTTGGTAATACAAAAAAATGAGCATACATAGTTATCATAAAACCTAATCCATAAATACATTTTAATTCCAGAAAAGTGGAATAAAACATTTGTCAAGATTGTTCAAGTTGCACAAGGATGCGTGGGTGAGTACTGATCTATAGACTCATATAGTTAACCGAGAAGATCAGATATAGATGAGGTATTGCAGTTGTTGAAGAGAAGCTTCACGTTGCCAAAGCATAGATTCTTTTCACAAGGTATCTATCTGTCAACGCTTCTTAACTCTATCCCCGATCCGTTATGGTTCCTCCACTGTTGAAACTATATCGTTTTGAAACGGTTACCGCAAGCCTATGGGTTCTACTGGCCTTTTTTGTACCAACCTCAGTAGCCGTTGCGAAGATATTTCGTCCTTAGATTGACACAAGAAAGGAAAATCTAAAAGAATCGTACGATCTTTTCAAAATGTATATACGGAGCCAATTGATTTAAATTTATAATTTCGTTTGTATTACATTCATTTACGAAATCGATCAATAAAACTATTGATAAATTCATTAGCAATATATTTTTTATCTTTAACTTGTAATGTATTTTATCTACGATTGATACGAAATATAAACATAGTATCTCTGTTAAGATGCGTAGAAAGTGATTCTTTACGTACTTATATTCATTGTGCATGCGCGTTTCATAATTCCTATTTTTTCCGCCCTAGTGCGGTAAAAAAGAAGAATTCTTCAGCTTTACGCACGATTAGCGAGTTTGTTTACATTGAACGAAACTAATTTGCTGTTTGATTAATTAAAGTAACCATTTCTATCGAGTTTTTAGAGAAAAAAAATTATTCATTTATGTCATTATGACGAAAATGAGGAGAATAATACGCATCCCGAAATAATTAATTCGGCACAAAATGCAACTAATGAATTAATGTCATCTTTATCAAAAGAGAAATACGAACTTACATACAGGATGTTTATTACATATTTTTTTCAGTATTTATTATTAAAATCCAACAATCGTAGATAAAGTACGTACGATAAAGTACTCGTGCGAAAACTGCATTATGCTTTGCTCGTGTGGTTTTACTACCATCGCTGTCGCTCGGGTGCAAACTCCACACTCGCATGCAAAAATCTACTTTCCACACTAGACGCGTAATGTACTATTTTATTCAATTCTCATTTTGTTGAGTTTGTAGTACAAAGGGAAGCCTTCTATTATTAAAATTATTATAACGGAGGAAAGTGAGTAAAGTGAATCGAGAAGATAAACAAAGTGGGTTAGTATGCAAAGAAAATAAGTAAACATTTCAAGGATAACAAACAAATAAAAATTAACTAAGCATTAGAAGTAAAAGCATGTGAATAAATTTGTAGACAAACGAAGTATAGTTTGTAGTTATTAATGTTTTTTTAAAATTCAAAAAGAAAAGATTAACGATGAGTAAAAACAGTAATAAAACAAAGCGGCAACTTTATAGAAATAATATTTCTGGAAAAAAGAAAGATTATATAAATTTTAAAATAGCAGAGGCACTCGTAATTCTATTTATCATGGAAATAAAGGTTTTCAATAATCAGTAATGAACAAAGCAAAAAGCAAATAATTATTCATAGATATCTTCTTTTTTTTAAACCGTTGTTGCTAACAAAAGATTTTCAAAGATGACATTTTGTTTCACAATAATATTATAATTAGTACAACTGTTATTCTTTTCATTTCCAAACGAGAAAAAAAAACAAAAAAACAATACAACAATAGTCGTGGTGAGTAGGCAGCGATGACCTGTTGGCAAAAAGGATGTGCGATGTGGGTTTAAGTCACATCATCTTCAGACCTCTTAAGGAAGTACTTTGGCTTAGGATGTGATATCTGCCACTTGACGTATATTTGGCTGATTGCTAGTTTGGACATCATTGGATGACAGCCAAATCTACCTCCAAATTTGGATGAATGGAGGGTGTATGCTCGTTTTGATTGCTCCGTCATCTTTTTGAAAATAATTGTACGATAAATACCCTTCAAGGATTACCTAATATCATTTTGATAAGTCTAATAAAGGATGAAATTGTGAAGGAGGGGTTCTTATACCTCACCCAAAAAAAATAATAATAAAGAGATCCTTGGCTTCAAAATCACATTAACATTAAGGAAACAAAGAATACCTTGTTTGTATATGGGATAATTCAAAACAATATACAACCTTGAGTGGCTTCTTCGCTATTGTTTTGTTTCTCTGACACTGGGAAATGGGAGAAGTATAGGAAACAAACGATTAAAGAAACATGAGTACTGACAGGAACAAGAAAGAAGAAGAAAGAGAATAAAAGAGACTTTTACACAGCTTCAGCAATACAAAATGTAGGGCAGTCAGGAAAAATGCAACGTTAGCTAGAAAAAAAATAAACTAAAAATCACAGATTTTATTTTACAAGCTAGACAATTTAGAGATCGTAATCAATTATATCATAAGATAATTAACACAATTAAGGCTCTAAGGAAATGAAGATCACAACGATTAAATCGAGTTATAATTATATACATAAACGAAGTGTAATTCCTAAAACAATTACCTACAGGAACCTTTCGATAAGTTATCATTTTTTATTCAATAGTACTAAAGATCATCAATTACTGAAAGAATAAGGTTTTTTTATGAGTAAAAATGAGTGCAGGGTTCTTTTCCACACATAAAAGGTAATCGAGGAATGCGAAAATTTACTCACGAATAAGTATAAAAACCACAAAAAATAATGTATTTAATTCAATAGTTGTCAGGTATAAAGTAAACAATAATGTCCAGCAACTATATCAAGTCTTGTAAAGTACGAGTAATATACATTTTATATTTCAAATTATAATTTAATATAAGAACAAAGAACATTGCTTTTCATGTTGTCGTAGTGAATTATAATGATATTGTAAAAATAAAGGAAAGTTTTATTTATTTTATATTATATGGACAACGATAAAAGCTCGTTGCAATTCAAACATGTACCGCTAGCTTCTAGGTAATAACGCATTCGAATCTTTCGGTGTCACTTGTCTACCTACGCATGTGCGAATGAGTAATGTATAAACAGCATGCGAGTAGTTCTTCTGGTAGCTACCACGGTATATTATGCAGTTATTAAATATTTGTCTTTCTCTACAGAAGTCAAGACAGTTCATCTTAACTTCTTGTTGTAAGTCAAGAATTCTTTAATGTTCATTTTTCTTGTTGTAAGTCAAGAAATCTCTACTGTATATTTTCTAGTTATTTAAGTATTATTGTATGATGTATTTTCTCGAGACAATTGTACTCAAGGTGGATAAAACTTGTTTTTAAGCTTTGGCATATGGAAGAATAGAGCTGGAGTTGTTAATGGTCACAATGATTTTAGACCACTCTTTTACACTTATTAATTAAACCTGCGTTTTAAGCTAAATCGTACAGAAATATATTATAATCCTTTAGCCTGGAAAATTGAAAAAGTAAGAAAGATTTCTTTTACCAAGTTATTTATCGGCATAAGTTACAAATATTATTTGTGTATTCTGGGACCATATGTGTTATTATGAGTGGCGTTATTTTTTTTGCCGCATTTTTAATTGTTCTAATATTTTTTAAAAGGATCGGAGCTTCTTAATTAAAGTTTTAGAAGGGTATAGTGGATAATTTCGGAATATAAATTTTATATTCCGGGAATTTTAGATGGGATTTTTGTTAGGTTTATTTACAGGTAAAACGGGGATCATAGGGAATCGGTGGACTGGCTTAAGAGAGGACCAAGTTGACATTTAGGTAGAATTAAAGGCACTTCTTTAGATTGTTACTCCCCTTATTAAAAACTAGAGGGGAGTAACACTAAAAAAGGAGACCAGATGTTCTCCTTTAGACTGTTACTCCCCTTATAAAAACAGAAGTTTGATATTCCTATGTCTTAAAGTACGTTGGGCTAAATATCCTTATTTCTAATAATTATTTTGTCAAAAGTCATTTACATAATAAAAAATATTCGGGAGTAACCATATAAAAAAGTACCGAATTAAAATAGTTTAATAGTAGTTTTAGGAATTGGATGCTAAAATCCAAAGTTAAAACTATAATGTATATAACAACCACTGTCGAAACCACGATTAAAGTTAACTAAGACTCCAAACTTAGGAGGCCAAGCTGATAAAAACATCTTATTGTTACAAGTGTGGACGCAATTTTTTTTTTTTTTTTTTTTTTTTAATGTAAAATTATTGTGTTTTACTTTTTCTAGTTATATTTCATAGTCAGGATGCCATTTTGATAAATGAATTATCAAAATCAAAAGCGATTTAACAATCTTTGCACTTAGAAATAATTAGCTCTTTTGAAAGCTTCAATTTGTTAACATATGATATTTAATAATGCATCTTTGGTTCCACTTCTTTAAATAATATGTAAGTTATATTGGATCATATGACAATTTAATCTTAGTATTTCTTCCAAAAATTAAACTTATAGAAGTCAAATAAATTATACTAATATTAAGCTTAACTTTCCCGTATATAACAAGACAAATAACAAACATTGAAAAATGTTTCCTTTAGTCGATAAATAAATAAAAACGACTTTTCGATAAAGGCAATACCCTTTCTAAGACATTTCGAAATGATGTAGTTCAAACATATCCTAATGCAGGATAACTTCAAGTAACATAACATGTTAAAAGAATGTTTTTTTTCTTTTAGCAACCAGACAGAATAAAAGTGTCTCAGCCTCGATTCACAAATAAATTTTAAAAGCTATATATTCCATGTAAAAAAAAAAAAAAAATCGAAAGATTTTTAAGGTTTTTAAAAAAACCAATATAAATCAAACAAAAACTTCAAATTCCTGTCTCGAAATTAAAAGTGGAAACCTAGTGTATTTTTTCTCTGTTTTCTTACAATGCAAGATTTACAAGAAAATGGTCAATAATTCCAAGCCTGAGGCAGGATTTAAAGAAACTCACATCTCTTGTTACATCATATATATATAGTGTCACCCTTAGGCTGCTTTATGGCACCGTTTATACTTTATGACTTCACGAGAGGACCTTATGGAGATTTTTTTTTTCTAACTTCTTTTTTCACAGATTTTATGGACCTGGTTTTAAGTGGTTAGTGCCTTCTTCCACTTTGACAATTTTAATGTCCTTTGACCCTCAGTCTAAGATAAAATTAATATTCATCAAAAAAAAATATGTCTCCTTTTTATGTTCTTTTTCAGCTTAAAGCTTAAAATAAAATAGAGGAGAAGAAGAAAAAAGAAAAGAAGTAGAAATATATAAAACGCAATTCGATACATGGGCAAAAAAATGGGCCCTCTGATCATAAAATAGCAAGAAATTTGTTGCGCCTTTTTTGCAGCTCTAGTGTAAAACTATCTGGTGTTCATTATTATTATTATTATTATTATTTATTATTTAAATGACGAAGCTACAGCAAACATTTAAAACAAAAAGTTTTTGATAATTCTAATTACTAAAATTAGTTATTTACAAAGAAGTTCAATTTATGGTTTGAGTAAATTTCATTCAATCCTACGCCAGTCTGAGGTATTTCAGCCCAGCAAGCAGTTTTTTTTTTATCTTTGTACATGTACTCCCTGGGATATCCTTTTGGCAAGATTTTGTCCCACCATAATCGTTGGTCCGTGGGTTACCTTATGATCATCCAAATTTAGACATCATATTGGGTCATCTCAAAGGATATTCAGTTAAGGTAATCTTATGAATATCCAGTTAAGGGTATCCTAAGGATATTCAGTTAAGGCTATCCTATGGATATCAAGGGTATCCTAAGGATATTCAGTTAAGGCTATCCTATGGATATCAAGGGTATCCTAAGGATATTCAGTTAAGGCTATCCTATGGATATCAAGGGTATCCTAAGGATATTCAGTTAAGGCTATCCTATGGATATCAAGGGTATCCTAAGGATATTCAGTTAAGGCTATCCTATGGATATCAAGGGTATCCTAAGGATATTCAGTTAAGAGATATGGATATCCATTAAGGCCACTTTTTGGCTCGATGAATGAAACTAAGAGCTCCTCAACATATTGTATAACAACATATCTATCAGGTTATTGTATTGCGGGAGGTATTTAGTTAGAGTTGTTGCACGTTGTACTTTTTAAGTTGAAATTGATTTTGATGAATTTTATTATGTGTTTAAGTTATATTTTCTAAAGCGTTTTGCCTATATTAAAAAATTAAAAAGAATTAATCTATGTGTGGACTTATATCGACATACAAAGAATGATGTCCATGTGATAGCTATGAAATAGCCTAGAATATTTAAAAGATCTAAAAAAAATTATATATATGGTTTGAGATTCAAGAATCTATTTTGAAAGTGGCTTAATAGGAATATCTCCTGGTCTAATGATTAAAGCACCTGACCATCGAGCAGGAGGAGCCTGGGTTCAAATTCAAATTCCGCAGATAATACTTAAGATATCATGTACTAATAAAATCAATCATAGAATTCACTTGGGGGTAACATTAAGGAGTAACAGCGTAAATACCATAGCTCATTTACACATATGAGTGGTGTCACAACTATTTTAAAAATTTACATTTTGAGCATCCAGTATATGTCCATCAATTGTCCCTAAAGGATATGATGTGGATGTTGGAAGGGCGCACGATCACGATCGGGTCAGCCATAAGCTGTCCAGAGCCAAAATTTCTACCAACAAGAATGTTTTAAAAATTTAGTCTATTGTCTATCTATCCAGCCTATTGTCACACAATTGTTCCTACTGGATATGCTGTGGAAGTCCCGTATACTTTAGAAGGGCGGATATCGGGTCAGTCATAACATAAGGTGTCCAGAGGCAAACTTTCTACTACCCACGGGATGTGCCAAGAGACAAAGTGACTGGTCCTTTGGATATCCAATGGACAAAGTCGTGCTACTAGGATAGGAGTCCAACACAAAAAATTCCTTAATAGTTTCAAAGATATTTTTGGCTCCTGAATAAAATATAGTTAAGTAGTTTCACTTTTTAAAATATTTTTATTACTTAACAGAGTAGGTTTTAACAATTTTAATTTGAAAGGTATTAATTTCAAATTAGGATCATTCAAGCCTACTCTGTTAAGTGGACTCCTTCCCCAAAAATATAAGCCTGTTAACATTGAGTTGTCAACTTTAGGCCTTAAAGGGTGATTCAACTTAATAACTAAACCAAATTTAATCGCCAAAGAAAAATGTTTATTGTTTAATATAAGACAAATGACTAATTAATGCAAAAAAAACTAATAAATTAAAATGATCAAAATGATAAACGTACATTACTAATATGAAAGAGAAAGCTGTGAAGAGTTATATAAAATTCATGGAAATTAAAACTATTCAAAATATCTTGTAGGAGCTTTAAAAAATAAGTTTAAAATTACAAGGAATTAAAATTCCTTATTCATTTAAATGAATGAGTATATCAAATCTTATATATTTTCTATTTAAATTTAATTCTGTCATCACGTCCTTCAAGTAAAAGATTAATATTCAAATGACGTTTCTTAAAAGAAATCTAAGGTTAAATATACTAACAACTAGTTCACTTTCACTTGTAATGTCGCTCTCTGTATCAATAGCTGATAATTCAAACGGAGGACACATGTTAAGACTGTTTATTTAAATGTCAGATAATTTTATGTCTTGAGAAGACCAGACATTATATCAGGATGGATAGAAAAAAGAAACAAAAGTTGAAGAAAGGACCGGACCTGAATAAAGCTTAGGTTCGCTGTTTGGAGAATTATTTAGGACCTGCGGCTTAATGTCCTAGTTTTAATTTATTTATTTTAAAGTGTAGGCTTTTTTTCCCTTCTTTTTATTTTATTTTTCTGCTGAAAGGATTTGAATTATGAAGACACCTGAGGGATACAGTCATAGGAGAGAGTTAACTACATATTTGAAGAGAAATGGAGAAAGACAACACTATTTTCTTTTGGAATTCTAACATAATAGTAAAATTAAAAGTTTATATGTTTTTTTTTAAAAAAGAATTTGAGAAAGAAAGAAGAAAAAGAAAAGGAACGACAGACATACAAAGAGGAGAACATAATACAAAATATTCTATTTATTTCATTGAGGGTGATATAAATACAGATTCGAAACAAAAATTTGGTACGACCAACTCGAAAAAAAATTTCTTGTATTCAGTATACATACTCAGACTAAATCTAAATCTAATAATATCAAATTTAACAAAACATTTGGTTGCAGTAGATATTACAAATCTCTATACAGTGAACCCGGGCAAAGCTAGAATCCCACTAGTACTTTATACAAACAAAAAACTATCGGTAAAGCTGAGTTTACCTTCATAACACGCTTCTATTCAACTTCACTTGTTTTTTGTTGTTCTTGTAACGAGTAATTCATCAAAATAGAAAAATCGAATTTTCGCGTATTACAATACTCTCTTTCTATATATAAGCTATTATTTAATTTATCTTGTTTGCCTCCAAATTTTGTAACGTATATATTACCCACAACCTAAAAAGCACAAATTGCAACTACTTTATATTTCCGATGACAATACAATAATCAGTCAAAAATAGGTAAATAATTAATTAATTAATTGAGTTTTAATTAAAATGATAGAATTGAGAAAATCAATAAAATCTTATCATCAATTTTATTTTGCTTCCAAGCATACCAAAGGTAACGGAATCTATGTCTACGATTTCAAAAACTCCAAGACATAAATCTGTTTCACGAATCATGGAACATTTTTGGTTCCGTGTCTGACTGTCGCTCACATTTTGAGACCTAACATATCTTCAAATCTACTTGTCTGATTTTAATGAAATTTAAATGGTAGGTTATAATAAGCCCATTGTTAGCCCCATATATGTTTTTAACCTACATCTTCAAAAGTACTTATCTGATTTTAAAGAAATGACAAAGAAGGATCTCTTAAAGATTTGACAAAGGAGGGACACTCTTTTACATTATAGTACTAGTGGTATTTATTTATTCAATATTATTTTCTTGAATTTGAAGCAAATTTCTTATAGCCTCTTATTGACATTGATATTATTCATAAATATCACATGGAAGAATATATTCATTAGGACCTTGATAAATTTCATAGAACTGAAATTGTTCAAGTTTTGGAATTGCTTTTAGCTTACTAACATGTGGCAATAGAAGTAACATTAAATTCAACTAACAAACATAAATTTAGTAAAAGCTTTTTAGATAGTTTAGGCAACGACTTTAACCCATGCCTGATTAAAGATATTGTATAATAAAATTAATGGATTTTCATGCATATTTTTTCATGCATTATTTTTATTCATTCCCATATAAAACTTCAGATCATTTGACAGTCTAATAAGTTAATATATATATATATATATATATATATATATATATATATATATATATATATATATATATATATATATAAAAACAAAACAATATTCCTATCAAAAACATTTGTATTACGTTATAATCCTTAAAAGTTCGTTACTTTTAACAGCTAGAGGTCAAAAATATGATCTTCCTTTCACCACTTTTAAATCAAATAAATACTACCTCAAAGTTAGACAAGAACCAAAAAACCAAGTCACGCTCACAATTTTTTTGTTTAAGTAATTTGTAGGTATATATAATATATACCTTCATAAATGTATACCTAAAAAATGTATACTTAACGATTTAAAATAAGTATTAATATTTTAAGTTTAATATATATATATATATATATATATATATATATATATATATATATATATATATATATATATATATATATATATATATATATATATATATATACATTATATATATTTAAGGTTAGCTATTCATATGTTATAAATTCTAAGTGTACATAATACATAAACTTTAACATCTTACATATTCTCTTTTGGTTTTTGTTAAAATGGTCTTAAAATATAATATCTCGTGTCCGGCTCCCTTTTTTTATATAAGGAAAATTTGTTATTTTATTTTTTTCCTATATACACACACAGAAAAGAAACAAAGTATTTAAGGTCCACTTTTGAATATCTTTTACGACTTGGGATAGAATGATGACTATCTACAAGAAACGAAGTAACGATGGGTATACAGACAAAAAAAAGCTCATTTTTTTAAACACGGACTTTTTAAAAGCAACACCCCCCTAAAAAAATATAAAAAAAGGGACCAAGTCAATTTTACCAAGTAATACCCTTATCAACGAGGCCAACGGTAGCCGATATATTTACATAATAATGTGTTAATATTAATTTGGATTCCAGGTACACTAATAAATTATTTTGAGGTAGGTAGGATTTTCCTTGAAGACATATTAGTAAAGAAGTCGATACACTTTGGACAAAAAGCAAAGGGCTACCGGTCATTTGCATTCAATTCGGTTTTTTTCATGTATATCTTATCCCTTGTGATTGCTACCTGAATTCCAAAAGTAATAGGTTTAAAAGTTTAAGGTCTTTTTTTTCTTTTTGGAGAAGGGTTTTAAAAAATTAAGTTACTTTTTTTCAGGTAGATCAGAAAATAAGGAAAAAAAAAAATCAATGAAATAATAAGTTAAACGTTCGATACCTTTGAAGTTTATTTTTTTGTAAAGTCAACCCAATGAATGATACAACAGTTTTTTTTTATTTAACTTTTCAAACTTAATTAAGTATTGTATTTATCTATGAATGAATAAACTAAATAAATATGATTTAATCCCGTTTAGGAATTTCGGTAAGAAGCTTTAAATTACAATAATATCGTATTGAAGAAGCAAAAAAAAAAAAAAAAATATTACGATACAACTCTTACAAAAGTTTCTGATAAGTAAGTGAATAATTATTTCGTGTTTTCCATTTGTTCATCAAAATTTACCATACAAATAATACCTCCTCGGAGAGTAATCGAACCTGATTTCTCACCCTTTGATATTATAGCTTATTGTCAGGAAACTAGATATTTCCTAGGAAAATTACTTATTGAGCTGAGAGAAGCGAAGCTCTTATACTACACTTTGCATTTTTTCTGACGCATACTCCTCCTGAACGGCTGAACCGATCTGCACAAAATTAGGCACGGTCATAGTGACTAACCACAGGAAGGTATAAATCTTAAATGGTCCATATTGGTACATAGGGGTACGAGGTACGGGGTACAAAAGTTTCTTCCTAAACGGTTAAACCGATCCGCACAAAATTCGGCACGGTTAATGTGACCAACCACAGGAAGGTAAAAATCTGAAATGGTCCAAATTGGTACACAGGGGTACGAAGTACGGGGTACAAAAGTTTCCTCCTAAACGGCTAAACCGATCCGCACAAAATTCGGCACGGTTAATGTGACCAACCACAGGAAGGTACAAATCTGAAATGGTCCAAATTGGTACACAGGGGTACGAAGTACGGGGTACAAAAGTTTCCTCCTAAACGGCTAAACCGATCCGCACAAAATTCGGCACGGTTAATGTGACCAACCACAGGAAGGTACAAATCTGAAATGGTCCAAATTGGTACACAGGGGTACGAAGTACGGGGTACAAAAGTTTCCTCCTATAAACAGCTGAACCGATCCACACGAAATTCGGCACGGTTTATGTGACCAAACACAGGAAGGTATAAATCTGAAATGGTCCAAATTGGTACACAGGGGTACGAGGTACAAAAGTTTCCTCCTAAACGGCAAAACCGATCCGCCCAAAATTCGGCACGGTTTGTGACCAACCACAGGAAGGTATACAACTGAAATGGTCTAAATTGGTACACAGGGGTACGGGATACAAAAGTTTAAATAGAATACCCTTCATGATGCATGTCGTTAGAAAGTCTTTAATCACTTTTGTCATATTTTCATTTAAGAGGGGGGGGGGGGGGGGGGGGGTTAAATAGAAAAACAGGGAATAAACTTTTTAATTAAAAATGATAAATATTACTATTGCAAGCAGACAACTGCATTGCACACCTAGTATAGTTATATTCATATTGACTACTTTTATGGGTTTTTTGTAAATGGTCGGAACAGTTTTTTTTTTTTTTTTTTTAAACTAAACATTTTTAAAGTTTTTTGGGGGTAGCGCCTCGGGTATTTTTCTTTTTTCAGCATATATATGCCTAATATGATTGATATCGGCCCAGTTTGGGCTTCTCGCGTGAGAAAAATTAAAAGATGACAGAAAAACATTTTTTGAACTCAAGGGACAAATAGATATTCACCCCATTTGCGCATCTTTCTTGCATTTCTGACCTACATTTACACAAGCAAGATGGAGCTTTGGCTAATTTTGTATGCAGTAAAACCTGTCAAAGTCCAAAGAGAATGTCAATCACCTGTTTTTACCAGTCTCCTTAAATAGGCATTCCTTTGCGTATGACTTACACGTTTGGCCTTTTGTGACTTAGACTATCTTAGACAAACCATAAGACAATAACCATTATAGTATATCGTGCTTAGATTCTTGAACATGAAAAATTATAAGATGTATAGATGGACTGAAGCATCTATGAAATTTAAGGTAGATAGATAATATAACCTATACAGACATTAACCTACACTAGTATATTACATTTGTTCGTAATATGTAATTGGAAGAATTCGATATAAACTTATAATTCTCTGAATTATAATATTTACTTACTTAAGATATTAGCCCCTTTTTTAAGTACTGGTTAATTACGTGCCTTCCCGGTAAAAATTACCACCACAAACCACCTTCCCCATAAAAAAGAAACACCATATCGAATGCAGTTGCAGTATAGATAGTGGACGCGGTCGGGAAGTTACAGCAAACGACCGGGAGGGCACGTCCTTAACCACTACCTACCCTGTTTTATCCTGAAATTTAATATTAAAGAACAAATTATCCAAATCTATATAATTTACAATGGCCTTTATAATTTATATTTTAAGAGAAAACGGTGTCTAACTTAAATTTATAAGTGATGTAATTATAAATTTAAGCTCCTCTTAGCAGAGAATACTTTTATCATTCAAACTATTGAAGTACATAGATATTAGCAATACTGATAAGGTAATAGCATCTAGATTTATAATGTTACTTGAGCGACCGGTAGCATCTAGTATATATAGGGTTAAGAATTTGATTACGTAATTTAAGGAATGAACTTTAAATTTATCCTCAGATGAAAATTATAGGAAAGCAATAAAAACTACATGGAAATAAAATCAAGATGAAATAATACCTGAACATAATTGTTGATAAGAACTAATCAAGATTTTAACTCACCTGAAACAATACAAAACATTGGGTTAAACACTGCAATAATGATATTAGATATTTTATTTTTATTTATATTATTTAAATACAAATTTTTGTTATTATATAAAACTAAAAATGATAATAAAAAAAAACGTATTAACCCTAATAACCTATTAATTATACAGATATAATAAGGTTAATCAATTAAAATTGGTACAACAATTTTAATTGGCTATCAAAAGAGTAATAAAACGTTTCAATATTACTTCGGAAGAATATAGATTCTTTGGACATAGTTTTATCATTATCGAGATACCAACCTGGCTTATGTCTAGAGTCTAGGGGATTATTAACTCCTTTCTCTCGGGAAAAAAATATTAAAATCAAGGAGTCTTCATTTAGTTTGCTAGAATTTGTCCCACTGTCATGCAGTCTTCTGATTTTGTGGGTCGTGTTAAGGGTTAAAAATTTTCGAAAATAACTATAATATTAACATTTGGCTATATTTCGACCATCTCCTGGTCATATTCATGTCTTGTCATAAAGAGTTATACATCCAATTATTTGGTACAGTCACAGTTGTTTTATGTTTACTTACTTTCTTATCAAAAACATTTTTCTACCTACAACTAGAGAATAATAATAAAAAAAAATCGGGTACAGGGTATACCTTGGAACTTTTCCTCACTTAAAAGGCCACTAAAGTGGCCAAGAAAGCAGCACTGGGCGTGGTCAGTACATGGATGGGTGGCCGTTTTTAACTGAGTAATTTTATTTTATTATCATATTTTTAAAAAGAAAAACTATGTTTAATGTTTTATTTAATTTTTTGAATTTTGGCGGTATTTTGACAAATGAAAACAAACTTTGACGTCATCAAAATTATCGCACTATAATAAATAATTATATTCGCTAATAACTCTTAAACTAATTAATGGAACTTCATCGGGTTTTCTATACTTGTTCCTTAATTTTGTCCGGTTCCAACGATAAGCTATATGTCAAAAACGTATTTATACTTTCAGTATTATTAACCGTCAAAGTTTCAAAATTCAATAATTGATAACTTCAAAATGGCGGCCAATATCAAAATGAAATTTGATGGGCTTGTTTTTCATACAGAGAGGTACATTCAGCCAAATTTCAACTCCATTAGGACTATTTTCGGTTTATTACGATCTTTTTAGTTTTTGCTGACTCAGAAAACTGGGTTCAAGATGGCGGAAAAAGTGGATTTTCCGGGTGGCACCACTACAGGTAAGGACTGATTTTTCTGCCAAGTTTCAACTCTCTAGGTTAAATTCCTTGGGCGCTACGATGATAACACACATACACACATACATATACATATATAGACATCATGCTGAAAACCACTCAGGAGGTCTTAAAAACACCTAAAACGGATAATTCCGTTGAAATCTCAAAAAAAAAAAAATTTTGGTGAAAACAATACTTTTCCTACAATAGGTAGAGAGTAACTAATTAAACAACAATATTTAACATTCAAAAACGACAAAGACTTATTATACAAACAAAAATGGGATAACTAAGGATTCTTCAGTTTATAAAAGTTAGTATAGTGAAGTATAAAAATAAGAATAAGAAAAATAGTAGGAATACGTAAGAAGGAATAATTTGTAATCTACTCAATATATTGTTAAAATGATCACAAATCACTAAACTAAATGTATGTTTTTTTTTTTATTTTCCTAATAGAGAAAGAAAAATGGAGGTGATTATTGAAAGAAATATAACCTTAATGGAATCGAACCTTAAATTATCAAAAAGAGGTAATAAAAATGCATGATTTCGGCCTATTTTAGGATATATTAAAATGAAAAATTAAGAAATATATAACCTGTTCACTAGAGGTAGAAAAAACGTTTTTCTGAATGAGTGGTAGATGATTTTAAAAACAATATTAGGAATGGTATGAGCTTAATACCGTACCCAAGAACCCTAATATAATTTATGATTAGTTAAAAAAGGTAAGCATAACTTAGATTTCATAAGTAAATTAAAATATACATTTCACAAGCACACTTTATAATGTGGATTACTTAAATAGGATATAAGATATACCGTAAATGTATTTCCAAGGTGCAAACTTTTAAAAATTCTTCTTTTCTTGTTCATATATTTTTTATTTTGTAGCGATACTCAGAGCTTGACCTTAATTGTCGTTTAATGCTAGATTTATTTAGGCAATAAAATAATTTATTTCTTTTCTATATCCTAAGATATATTCTTTTATTTTTAAAAATAACATTTGCTAAATTTTAATTAAAGACTTTACTTTCTCATGTACAGGGAGTCCCAGCTAATATGGAACAGAGTAATATCTCCGGAACTATGATAGATAGAAAGATGTGGTTTTCAGGGTTCGATAATCGCTATAAATTCGCTTCCATAAAAAATGCTGAACATTTTCTGTGTTCAGCAAAAGTGTGTGCATTTTACAAAATTAAAAAAAAAGTGAATAGGAAGCTATATTCTTTTAGACTAGATTTGGATTCTATGGCTAAAAATTAGAATTTTTTACTCTTGGAAATTTTTCGCTTTGAGCAATTAGTTTACCACCGGGAGAGGCCTGAACCTGCTAAAATTTAAACGTTAAGTCCATTTTACAGCGAAACTAATGGATTTAGGAAAAAAATGTAAGATACAAAAAGTTTTTATATTTTTTGCCGTAAAATCCAAATCCAATCTTAAAAACATGCATTATTGGTATTATTTCACGTTTTAAGCCTTGCTGAACACCTTTTTTTAAGCCAAAAAAAGATACCAATAAGGTATGTATTTTAGACTGGATTTGGTTACTTTGACTAAAAATAAGTATTTTTAGAGTTTTGATTTTTTTTCCAAAATCCATTAGTTTAGCTGTAAAATGGGTTTAAAGTTTCAATTTTAGCAGGTTCAGTGCTCCCTAGAAGGCAAACTAATGCTCGGACTCGGAGTGAAAAATTTCCAAAAGTAAAAAAATCTTATTTTTAGCCATAAAATCCAAATCTAGTCTAAAAGAATATAGCTTCATATTCACTTTTTTTTAATTTTGTAAAATGCACACACTTTTGCTAAACACAGAAACTGTTCAGCATTTTTTCTTGAAGCGCATTTATAGCCATTATCGAACCCTGAAAACCGCATCTCAAAAAGAGAAAAGCTTTTATTCGTATTCTTCTCAGAAACCCCTTTCATTTGATACCCATATCATGGGTGTGCTTAAAAAATAACTAGTCCACCATCTTCGGCTGTCCGCCATATTGGATTTAGAATGACGTCACTTAGCTAACCATGCATTGCCATCCAAACTAAACGTGTATGCAAAATTTCAATTCAATCAGTTGAGGATAACTGCATTAAATTTCAGTTGCATGATTTGACCCGAACATACATACATACACACAAACATACATACAAACATTGCAAGTTAAATAAAAGCTTGTAAAAATATAAAAACACAATTAAGATGGGAAAAGATTATACAAGAAATCTTGTATAATCTTGGCCTTTAGATGGCTAAAAGCTTTCAATTTATACGTGGAAACACAATTTGTGTTATTCCTTTAACCACCGAGTGGTTGTAGTGACAATATATTACGCTATAAATTGTCGGAGTTACCGCAAATATAATTATAATTATTTGTAAAATTATATTTTATACACAAATATAATTAATAAATCTGTAATTTATACCAATTTCGATATCAAATTATCGACTAATTAAGAACTATTCTTAATTGTTAATTATAATAAATGGCGGTACTTTTATAGCTTGTAATGGAGTGAGGATGAAAAGAATTCGTTAATGGAAGAGATGACTGTCATTTAGATGGAATTTTGATTAAGGATAAGAAGTAGGGGGGGGGGGGGGGGGGATCGTTAAAATAGCCGATGGTTAAAGATTTGAAAACGTAATCGGCAGAGTGCAATGACATTTGAAGCAGTAAGGTTAAGGATCGAACAACACTAAAGAGAGTTTTAAACATTTTTGATGGCGAACGCTCAAGTTTTATGTTGAAGGATATTAGTTAAGGAAGTACGCACTTCGAAACAATCGTATTCATACATGTAATCAAAAAAGAATGTTTGTACCTTACAAAAAAAAAAACGAAACAGCACCAAACGAGATTGTTATTAAGTGCAAAGCGAAACGAAACAGCACCAAACGAGATGGTTATTAAGTGCAAAGCCTGTATAATAATACTTCGGCTTAATAAGTCTCATAAAACTCGTAACCTTAAAATAATTAAATGAAGAGCAGAAACTAATAATAATAAACAAAATTATCCTCGCCCAGTCTTTAATTTTATGAGAAGCTTATTTGGCTGGATGTTTTCGCCAAAAACTTTTATAAAGTATGCCAAATTAGTATCAAGATAAGGAATGTTGAAAGTAAAAAAAAAAGAAGATATTTGGAAGGTAATAAAAAAGTTTATTAGTATTTTCTATTTAATAGTTTTTGATTCAGTTAATTAAAGATAGCTATTAGAGATCCTTATACAGAGCTAGCATCATCATATTAGAAATTAAACTTGTAAGGAGCACGTACCATTTCCTTTTAATGGTAATACTAAAGAACTCAGATTGGTCAGCCATTTAAAAATATGATTATTAGATATAACAACCACCTGAGGAGTGTAGAACATTGACTGTTAATAAGCATTATGATGGCTTACAATTTATATATTATTTGGATCTTATAAGCTGTACTTATAAAACATTTAGATTTAATAAAATACGTATCTGAAACGAATTCCACAGCCACAGAGGTAAGAAATGTTTCACAATGATGATCATATCAAGTGGCTCCACCGTCCGAGCAGTATCAAAAGAAATTATTTTCGGAAAAATATTTTTTCATGAAGGTATTTTGAAAAAATGATAAATATTAATATAATACGAGGTACGTCTAGGAAGTAAGTTCCTTTGGATTTCTTGTCGCCGCAGCATTGCGATCGCAGTTCCGCGGTACTAACTTACGACTTATTACGAATGAGTCGACGCCATTTTGAGTGCGCTACTTGTTGTTTTCCGTTTGTAGTGCTTGTTTGAAATGGCTAAGTAAATTGAAAATCCCGCCGTAAGTGAGATTCGATTTTTAAACCTGTCGATATTGTTTTGATTTTTTACAAGAGTTAAAGTGTCAAGAGTGAGTGTGTGTGTGTGGGGGGGGGGGGGGGGGTCAGCATAATATAAAGAGCTTAGACGGTTGAAATTAATCCGGGGCTACTTGCGGGCTACTTTGGACAGACCATCCAAATTTCATAAAAATCAGATGAGTACCTACTTTTGAAGATATAGGTGTAAATAAATGTGTGTTTGTGCGCATGTGGAAGAGAAACAAAAGGACGCAGAAGGTTGACACTTATGTAGGACCAACATTGGGCCAATTATGGTCTACTATCCAAATTTCATTAAAATCAAACATGTAGTTTTTAACATATGTTAGTTTGCAAAAAATTGAGCGACAGACAGATTAAATGTTCCCTGATGGCTAGAACAGATTTCTGTCTTGAAATTTTCGAAATCGGAGACATAAATAAAAATGTCGTTCTTCAAAACGATCACATAGCTTTCGTTACCTTCGTTTAACTCGGAAGCAATGGTTTAAAGAATAGAGATTCTATATAGATATCATTATTTTTCTTAATACGTATTTGTTTTCTTTCACCGGTAAAACGGAACTTACTTTAAGGACGTACGCCGTATATTAAATAGTTATTTCAAAATAAGGACGTCAAAAAATAATGCGGATGTATTAGCAGTATGATTTTTAGTAAGGAAGAAAACAGTGTTAGATATAAACTATAGATAGTCGGAGTAAACAGTAAAGATTTAAGAGTTATAAACTTAAGTTTACATTGCTGTGCATATAGACTAAACAATTTAAGTTTAAATTAGTATTCTCTGTAAACATAGTAAGCTTGAATTAGTGTATACAATAAACAATAGCGTATGTTGCGCTTTAGTAACCCTACATTAAAAGGGTAATAACAATGATGTAAGGTCTATATTTAGTTCTTCTTAGAAATTCATTCAATATGGTTCAGAAAAGATTTGATATTACGCTAACACTTGTTCACCTTATTGAAGGAACGCTAACTATACACCTTGTAATACCTGTAAAGAAGAAGAAAAAAAATTCATTCAAAAGCTAAGTGGCTAACATTAATCAATGTAAAGGGACAAAGTCAAAAACCGGTTGTAATCCAACGGAGAGCTCCGTTTAATTCTAACTCCTGCCCTATGTCGAAAGACAAATTTTAATCATTTCTGTCTCTCTTTTTATGGAAAAGAGAAGAAATAAACTTGAAAGCAGCTCATTGAGGATTAGAGGATAAATAGAATGAGGTTGACTTTTATAGAAAACTATTAAACAGCTGTTGGTATTATAGCAGGTAAAATGTCAACGTCTAGCTTATTATTATGATGAAAGGACTTTACAAATAAAAATGTTCTTTTAACAAGTCATTAATTTGCTCAATTCTGTGTAAAATTAAGATTAATAAGTTTACGCTTGACAGGTAATAGATTAGCACTTGTTCACTCAAGAAAATCCCTAAAATAAAGACGCATTGAGGCTTGAATTTGTATATTCTTTTAAATTATAGGCTGAAAAATATTAACAATGATTTAGAATACTCCTGTAGGTTATGTGTTATTTTGATAGGTACCAAAATAAAGTCTATATAAGATTACTCTTAAGTATATAAATATAAATGTCATTTTGTCTTAATATTTTCAATTTTTTACGTGATACCATCGTTTTTAAAAATATAAAAGTTAAATTTTTGACCAATATCTGATCAAAGCAATGACATACAATATACAATAAAAACCATAGGCCGGTGTGCATTTGTTTCTTCATGCACGTGATATATTAGAATTGACATTTTTCATAAATCAACCATGTGCAAATAACTGATATTTAGAATAAAAATCTGTCCGAGACAACTCAGACAAACTTTCTCATTTACTAATTAACAATTATTGTTGTTGCTACGAAGTACATTTGATTATTAGTGAACATTTCATCAAAATATATCATAAAAATAACTCCTCCTCGGCGAGGAATCGAACCTGGCCTCTTTTCGTCCACGTTGAAAGCTATTTTCTTAAGAACTGGATTTTTTCCCCAGAAAACGGCTTATATCGTTAGATTCGTATCTAAATGGACAACTTTTTAGAAATATTTAATCAAAATTGTGGGAACCACTTTCGATAAATTTTTTTGGGGGTAGTGCCCTTGAATTTGGAGCTAAAATTCATTTCTTGATTTCGCCTCGCTGTATGATTTTTCTGAACACGTAAGCCAACTTTAGTCAAAATCAGCCCAGTAGTTTTCACAGCGTCTTCACAGACGACAAACAGACATTTTTGGACTCGAGTAACTCCATTAAAATCTCAAAATCGAATTTTCGCGCTATCACAATACTTTCTCTTTAGATGAGAAAGTAAAAATCCTTAATATTAATAATAAAGTTTACTATGAATTGTGATGTAATATTATATTGTAATATCTCAAGCAATAATGGATTAATTCGTCTTTTATTTACACCTTATTATCCATCCACCCTAGCAACTATTCTAATATTATAATAAACGATGTACCTATTACAAAAGTTGAAGAACTACTCATAATTTTCATATTGAAAATTTACAAAAACTTTCACACTGCTGAATTTACAGTTTTTAATATACAAGTATGTATTGGTACAATTACAAGACTACTAGAGTTCCACTTTGGTCTTCGTGTTGCACTTCGTGGACTTCATCTTTAACCTTTTTCTGCAAAAAATAATGGTCGAGATGCTTAAAGCCTGTTCTATTAAAGTTGTTATTTTTGGAAAGGATTTCGTTTTACTATTAATAATAATATATTAGTAAAGTATAATATGTATAAAGTAGTAATAAATTTAATCCAAGTACAGTATTGCATTCAAAATTGTAAGTATCGTCGAGCTCATAGCATAAAGCGTATTATGTATGCTAAGTATAGAAGTGAAGAAAATAACAATAATGTAAAACAGCATTAATTATTATAAAAGCAATAGGTCAATACAGTTGTTTGTTTATTAAAAATTATAAAATAGACAACGTTAAATTTTTTACTGTATTTCAGTGACTTAAGTTAAAGGACCAGCCTAACTAATTTGTATTAAATTTACACTATTCCTTGTTGGCTCTTTATACTATACTATTTTTATTTTTATTGGTGGTTTAAGGTGTCTCCAGAGGTACGGTGTGGTACGGGTACAGTATACATCCAAGCGTAAGCGGTAGATTCATCCCAAAGCGGCAGCATGTTTCACTTTCACTAAGAGGACTTCTTCCACCTTTCTCTTGCCTGGGGCCCTTCACCCCGCGGCCACACCTCTATTCTTCGACCACGCATAGGTAGCCTAGGCGCTCTACCCGCTGACAACGCACTACTGTAGCCGCTGACCTACTTACAAACTAGCATTTTTAGACTAGTCTTAAATCACAGCGAAGCAACAGCGGCGAAAGAATTAAGTTTCCACATTCTTGTAAAGTATTCGAAACCCTGTTTCTATTTCTATAGCGTAGGTTACTACGGCTTGAGTCAAATAAGCCTGGATCTTCTAAAGGAGACCGCCTCAGAATATTTTTTGGATCCCGACGGTTCAAACCCTTTGAAGGGATGATTTTCAAGTAAGTTGCCTTTGATGAATTATTTGCGACTGTGGAAAGTCGGGATTCACAAAAGCCTATGAATTAAAAGAGAGTGCATACATATATATGAAATGAATAAATCAAAATTTCAATTTGATAAATAAGAAAGTACGATAACCATAAACTAATCCTTAAAAACAGAATTTCTTATTACGACTTGATATGTTATTACGGTGCATATTTTACCTTTCCTCCATAAAATTTTAAAAATCAACTTCTTCGTAAATAGCAACATTTTAGATTTTTTAATGAAAAATTAAAAAAAAATTATTAAAAATAATAGTTATTTATGCCCCTAGGGTGTAAAGTAAGCCATTATTCCCTGAGCGAAAAAGTTGGTTCTTGAGGCGAAGCCGAAGGAACCAGGGTCCCTAAATCTCGAGGCGAAGCCGAGGGAATTAGACTCTTTAATTCCCGAGGCGTAGCCAAGGGAATAACGCTAATTAGCTCCCAAGGCAGCTGAGGGATGATAATTATCGCGAGGGGAATAATGGCACTTTACTCACGAGGTACATACAATATTTTATCTCCAGTAGGGAGAAAATACACATCTTCGTCCATTGCACAGTTTTTATTTATTATTTTATAAAGTAACAATAATTATTTGCACTTTTTATAGCAGATATAAGAGATTCAATATTGAAAACAAATAAGAATTGGAATTAAACTCATATAGAAGGTTATTTAGATGCAGGTTATAAACAAAGATATACATGGGCGAAAAAGCAGTGTCGCAACCTGATTTCAACAACTGCATTACATTAGTCATTCATTTTCTACTATTTATAAAATAATTAAGTTGCAATCTTTACTTTCTCGCCCTACTTTACTTTTTCGTCAACTTACTTTAGTCCCTCTAAACTAATTCAAAATCATAACTTTTTCTCCCTACTGGAGATAAAATAAATTCTTAGCACAATAGTATTAAAAAATACAACTACATACCTGCCTCTAATTGCAATAACATTACACTCTATTTACGCTTATTCTTATAACGACTGAAACACCCGAGTTAACGTGAGGTCAGTCATTGGAATCTTTATTTATCTATAAATCTTTATAACACTTTACAATTAGCTTTTAACCTATTACGTTAAGCTGAATAGTTAGAAGCTTAAAATTTAAAACTATTTTAATTATAAAACATTTTCAGTGAGGTGAAATGAGTTATATTATTTACCGTATTTAATATCTATTAAATCGAATTAAAATTCCCAAAGTTATGGGGCTTTACGGTTAAAAATTTAGTGCAGCTAACCGTATTCGAATTCATGACCTCTCACACAATGAGCGCACTAGCTACCACGGGACAACTTTTGCAAGATGGATTGGTAATATTTAAAACTAAAAGAAAACAAATTTCTAAAAAAATTAAAAATTAAAAAATAGTTGGAAGTAAAAAAAACTCCTAATAACCCATCCCTATATCTCCTTTTTTAAAGCCTTTTTTCTCTGTCCTCTTTTAGCACACGGAAATTACTCTTATTTTATTCTCTAACCTTGTTTGACGTACCCTTTAGTACATACCTTACTAACTGCACTTGTTTGTTTACAGAACTATTTTAATAATGTAGAAGGATAATAAATGATAATCAATATATTTATTCATAAGGCGAATAAAAAAGGATAAAGAACATAAATTGACAAGCAAGTAAAAAGAATGATAAAAGAAAATAAGAGTTAAAACTCGAAATAAGAATTGCACACACTACCTTTTTAAGTTTAATAAACATTATCTAAATGCAGAGAATCTGACGATTCAATAAAATTAAAAAAAAAAAATCAATTTTAATTCAAAGAATTCAATGAAGTGTGATATTCTAGTCAGTCAGCTTGATAATGACCGAAGGAGGGATCGAAATACATATTTGCTTAAGAGAGCGTATTATATTTCTAGACCTAATAGCAATTAAATTAAACAATACAAGGAACTAACTACTCTACTTACCATAAATATTATGAGCGAGCTATAGTGTGTATTTAAAATTATTTTGCTTTTATATATTACTTTGCCTCCACAAAAAAGTATTCAAGTAAGTTTAACAGTATGATGTGCAAACCATTTAAAGTTTAAGAATAAATAATTAGAACTTAACTAAAAACCTCCTTGGTAATAGAATTTTCTTCTAGACATTCATAGGATTATTTTAATAGACATTTTATAGTTCTACAATCAAGAATGATTAATCAATTTAATTTCTAACTAAATAAATAGCTAAAAAGTTTAAAATGATAAACACGCAAACTGAATCTCTTATATATAAATTTATTAATTAAAATTTTCTCTTGAATAACTGTTTTCAGATTGGTACTACCGATTTACCTAATTATTTTCTCAGTTCGTGGGTTAGAAGGGGTGTCCAAACACTGATTTGATATTATTAGTACAAAAGAAAGGTTTCTTTGAGTTAAGGTTACAAACTACACTGTATTTTATAAAATTTTCAAAATAAAATCATTTACAGTATCTTGCCTTAATAAAATAATACTAAGTGTGCAATGCAGTTTTCTGCTTGCAATATTGAGCTGAGCGTGCATTTTAATCTTAAACAATTAACATTTTTATTTATAAACAGCTGAAATCGGAACAAAAATAGTCATATTTCTAATTTTTAATGAAAAAGAATTTTACTGCTTTTCTATTTTAACCCCCTCTTAAATGAAAATATGGCAAAAGTGAACATAACAACAATAACTGCACTCTTAAAGAGCTTTCCAACGACATGCAACATGAAGGGCATACACTATTTTAACTTTTGTACCCCGTACCCATGTGTACCAATGTGGACCATTTCAGATGTATCCCTTCCTGGGGTTCCACTATGACCGTTCCGAATTTTGTGCGGATCGGTTCAGCCGTTCAGGAGGAGTATGTGTCCAACCAAATGCAAAGTGTAGTATAAGAGCTTCGCTTCGCTCAGCTCAATGATTCCTTATAAGTTCATTGCAAGTACATTCACATCCCAATATTATGCATTTATAGTTAATTTAATTAGTGTTAAGTTAAATTTCTCATCTTCATAAATACCACGTTCAAAATGATTTCATTGTTATTAACATTCAATTAAGCATTTACATCCTCAACCGTATTTCATCAATCAAACTATCAATTAAAGGACTTAGCATTGTTCTATCATAAATGAATGACACACCTCTCAGTAACTTTGTATACTTAACTTTTTCACAATGAAAAATTATTTCAACAGTTTAACAAAGAACAAAAAATAATTATTTTTAAACAATAATTTTCTTAGAATAATATCTTTTATTATTCTAAGAAAATTACTTGTTTAACAATTTAAAAAAAAAAAAAAAAAAAAAAAAAATCAATAAATTGTAAATTATTTTTTAATGTTCTACCATTAAATAAATCATTGTTATTTGATCTTGAGTAACAAATTATTATTAAAATGAGTGTTAAACCGTGAATATATTTCAGTTAATAAAAATCTATTCAGACATCCAGATGAAATATTATCCATTACTTATTGTTTCATTAATTGTTTTTGAAAGATGACAAAACATATATTAGTGTTTTATTTCTTTTTTTATTCTCAGTTCGAGAGATTTAAGAACTTCGCGGCACCTTATTGAAAGAAGGAGAGCGCTTAACCACTTGTGAAAACTATCTTAACATCTTTTTACTTAATAAAAAATAATATTAAAAAATAATATTATTTAAAAAAAACTAGTATAACTTACAATTTGAAAGAAAAGACAACAGAATATTTGTCCCTCACAAATAAACTAATTACACCTTTACTAATTAAAAAATAATTTATAATAACTATTCAGTAATATAACTATTCATTTACATTATTATCTACTTTCTCATATGCCTACGAAGTCCTTTAGTGCCTTTATAAAGAGGAAGTATTGTGATGGCGCCAAAATATTCAAATTTTATATTTTGATAGATTTGCACGTTTTGGGATCCCATTGTGTTATAAAAAAATGCCTTTCTGTCGTCTGCAGTCCGAGCATACGCTTAGAGACCAAAGTTTTTTCGATTAAATTTGACATACTTGTTGAGAAAAATCAATTCCCGAGGCCAAAGCGAGACATGAATAAATCAAATTTCGGGGGCAATACAATTATTTCAGAAAATGGTTCCGACAGTTTTGGATTAAAAAATTCTAAAATGTTAAATCTATTTAAATACAAATCTTTTATGGTTAGCCATAAAAGTCGTTTTCCCAGGAAAAATAAAGTTTTTCGAGATATTGATGAAAATAAAACTGATTTATTTAGCTGAATAATCGGCCCGATAAATAGAACAAAACATTTTCTGTATTAAATTCCTATAACTCATATAATTTATTTATTTTTCAAACATATTTAAAAAGTGCAACAGGTGGCTCTTTAGATTGTGTTTTTAATTTTTATCTCGGGAACTAAATTTTTCCGGGGAAAAAGGAATTATATGGTTAAATTCGAATGATTCGAAATTAGAATGATTCAATCAATTTTTTAATAAATTGTCGGAACCGTATTCGAAAAATATCTTTTTCATGTGTTATTAGAGTTGTAGGGGAATAGGGTCCCCAAATTTATGAAATTCATTTCTCGATTTCGAGTCGGGTTAATGATTTTTCTGAGCACAATACTTTATCTATATATGTAAAATATATACTACTTACAGGAGAAAAGAAAATATGCTAAATAGATGTAAAAGATAATCTCTACAAATAAATATCAATGTAATATCTTTCAACAAAGGTTTAAAACGTGCAAGATATAGGATTAGAAGCTCAAATCATTATGTTTCTTAGATAAAAGTTACCAGGTTACAAAAAAAAAAAAATCTTAAAAAATAACATTATCCACATAAGAGAAAGTCGACTAAGGACAGAAAATACAGAAGGGGGTAAAAGGGGGTGAAATCAGTCATATAGTTAGAAAACAGTCACTTGACTGCAAAGATATCCTTTACAATAAGAACAAACCAAGTAAAACCACAGGAGGACTTACCAGAACAACTTTCCATTTCTCTCATGAAAAAACATTTTATGTCTACTGTTTCTCGCTGAGTTCTATAACCAGCGACACGACTACTCTGTATACCTTAGTGACAACAACGACACGAATATTGTGTGAAACGAGTGAAAATAGAACTTTAGAAGAGTACACTCTCTGAAAATTTAAATTTACGAGTCTTCAAGCACAACAAGTTGCTTATTTATGTAGAGCGAAGCTTTCCCAAGGTTAATGCTATACATTTACAGTGAAGACGGTGTTTTATATATAAAAAAAACTGTGTAAAGGTAGAAACGGAACAAGAGGAACTGGAACGACCTTTAGAAGGTTAGAGTAAAAAAAGAGGATGTGTAAAATGATTTTAAAGTTTTCACAAAACCTAATTTAATTATAAAATAAATCTCGCCGTTTAATTTCAAACAATATAATGAAAAACAATTGTAAAATTATGTTCTCAAATTATTGATGATTGATTATTTAATAAGAGTGATACAAAGTTAAAACAAAGTACCATGCAAGCTAGCATAATTTCATCCATATTTCAATGGTTATAAATTTGCTAAAGGAAATTTAATACGAATATGCCAATTAGTGTGGCACATAGCTTCTTCGCATCTTATCATGTATTTTACACGTTATGCTTTTGCAATCTAATATTGTCTAATTTATTTAATTTTTACCTATTTTCTATTTTTTAAAACAAATAATAAGTCAAAATTGTTTTGTTATATTAAACGAATAAAAGTATCAAATTAGCAATATTTAAGGTATGAGGGCGATTGAAATTAATCAGGGGCTATTATCGAGCTACTTTCGACAAACTATTAAAATTTCTTACAAATCAGATGAGTACTTTTGAAGATATAGCTGTAAATAAATGTATGTTTGTGCACATGTGGAAGAGAAACAAATGCCCATTTTTTTGGTAGGTCATAATTAGCCCATTGTTAATCCCATATAAGTTGCGTCCTTCTGTGCTCGCAAGGTCGCTTGAAGATATAGGTGTAAATAAATATATGTCTGTGCGCATGTTGAAGAGAAAAAAATAGGGGCAGATGGTTGAAACTTATATATAGGGCCAAAAATGGGCTAATTATAACCTGCCATCCAAATTTCAATAAAATTGGACGTGTAGTTTTTATGTTGGTTCGCAAATATTGAGCCACAGACAGACACGCACGTAACCAAAAATGTTCCCTGATGTCTGAAACGTATTTCTGTCTTAGAATTTTTTAAATTGGAGACATAATCGTTCTTCAGAACGATCACATAGCTACCGTTACCTTTGTAAAGCTTGAAAGCAAAATATTTAAACTAAAGAACTTACAGAATTTAATTAAAGAATAATTAATCATGCGTATAAAACAATAAGAATAATTGTTCAAAGAAGATTGAGGATTTGTCTTTCAGTCGTAGGGGGTACCAAAGAAACCAAAGAAGGTAAAAACCTTGAGAAGGTCCCGTTGGTAGGTGCATTGTTCGCTAATAGATTTTTTTTTCTTCTTTTACTTGGCTTTAACTATTCACAAAGTAGTTGTTTATAATCTATTTAGACTAATAGGTTATCTTGGGGTCAGGGCAGGCTGGCGAAACCTCAAGAAAAGATTTAAAAACAAACCCTCAGGCTTATACGTTACACTGACTAAATACATTCTAAAAAAACCATTCTAAAGTAGCTAAGTAAAGCGCGAAAAAGATTAAAAAAAAGGTAACCTGTAAGTACAAAGAATACAAAGATGTTAATGGAGATTATAGGTTTACTATACTAAAAATTATTCAAGCGAAAAGATGACAACTGTTAACATATATCACTGTCAATGTTAAATCAACAAATGAATTTATTTAAAAAACACTCCCACGCGGAGCATCTGGGAACTTTATAACACAAAAATGTTATACCAAAAATGTCTACCAAAAAGACAGCTGATAAAATAAAAAAAAATATATATAAATATTTCAAAATGTAAAAAATCTCTTCCCTATATCAAAATAATGTACCCATTTGGAAAATTTAAAATCTTATAACTTTTACACTACATATTTAATACATTTTGATCGGGATTGTTACAATTTGTTAAACAGTTTCTATCCATACTTCATTTGTTGATATTGACGAAATAGTTTCGATATTATTTAACGTTAAAGTTTCAAACTTCAAAAGTCTATAATTTCAAAAGACATCTAAGTGAAATTCAGTGGAAATTTTGTCATATAAAGAGGTTTAATTGATGCTCATTTTTAGCGACATCCAAAAATTATTCGTAATTTACGAATTTTTGAAATTGTTGTTGACAGTATAGAATGAGTTTATGTCGTCACAAATTTGGTGATTTTCCGGTTGGCAGAACTAAATGTATGGACAGATCTTTGTAACAAGTTTCAATTCTTTTGCTTAAAAACTAACCACATGCGTGAAACAGACAAAAATACATACATCCACACACACATCAAACCACTTAAATGGTCTTAAAACACCCATATATCGTATAAAACACCCACGGATATTTTCGTCGGAGTTTTTGGGGAAAATACAGTACATTTCCTTTAAAAAAAGAAAAAGTCAAAAGTCAAGCTTTAAAACGGGAATTTCTTAAATTCGACAAAATTAATATTTTTAAAAAGAAGAAAGAAGTTTTTACTATAGCAAAATACAACAATTATTTTTTACCATAACCAACACATTAATTTTAATTAAAATTAAATATTTTATATGTTTAATTCTTTTTGTTTTGAAAATTTGACACAATATGCTACGAATTTATGTCCTATATTGTAACAAGGTACGGAGGGCTAAGCAGTTCAAGTCAATAAGCACATTCTAAACTTCTAAACAATCAATTAAGTAATAGATTTTTTTCTCTACTTTAATTCTGCAGATATAAATAATTAATATAAACATACCATTTTTGAAAACTGGTCTTATTTTCAACTTTTTTTTGGGGGGTTTCTGTATTCTTCACCTTAACACCTTAATTGTTTCCATGTGCAAAATTTAAGGAAGATTGAAATACGGGAAGTGGTTCAAAATCGGGGTAACGGAAACGTGCGATGAAACTTACAAAGCAAAGTAGGTAAAAATAATTTTAAAAAAAAGTTATTAAAATGCAAATACAAATACTATAATACAGTACGCATTAAAGTAAGAAGCATTCGCAGAAATTAAATGAGTCAGAAATATATATCTATACATTCAATAAAATGAAAGCATCTAAACATTAATAATTTTTCCATAGAAAGATAGAAAGTTTTATTGAGTAAGCGGAAGTTCAATAAAACTCGGTAGAATCAACAAATATGAGTTATTAAGTTAAAAGAGAATTGTACACTCTCTCTTATAATGTTAATATACAGATGTAAAATTCATTTAAATATCACTCTATTTGATTATTGCATTAAACCTTTAGTTTCATATATTTGTATGTTAAAAGGAAGGCTTTTAGCGGTGTACTGGTCAATAGCCAGGAGGTGAGGATACTTCACAAGGAAGGTTCTTGAAAAGGTCAAGGAGTGGTTGGAACTCAATTGATAAAGGATGAAAGTCAAGATAACACTAAAGTCTCAATTAAGCCATTCTTTTCGACTTTTTTTTTTAAATTAAAAGTTTTTCAAAGTCTTTCTACAGGTTATCTTGCCTACTTGTCTTTGATGAACTTCCGAAAAACACTCTCTCTTAACTTAAAAGCTTAATGGATAAATTAATTTAACTTATTAGAAATTTGGTCGGGATTAGTATATGGGCTTTATCGAAATGGAAAATCAACATTTTTACTTTCACATGCTCAATCTTCTTCGTTTGATCTTATTTATTTAATTTCGCTTTTTTTTATATTGAAAAGTTCCTAATTGTGTTAATTTATTACTTATTACCTGCTTTTCAAATCAAAACATCTATCTTAATTGTAATTACATCAATAACTTTTTAACTAGTTTGGTTTAGTTAAGGATAGGATGGTAGTTATATAACAAACCACTTTTGTGAAAGGATTTTCAAATCGGCCATTTGGTTAAAGATGGCGGTCATAAAAATCACTCTCACAATATTTATCACCATTTCTATAAAAAGCTGAAATAAAAATGTTTGTTTTGGTAAACAATTTTTGAAATAATATTAGCTACTTTTACGTGGTGTATTGAAAACGATCTCAATACGGCTACTGTTTTCAATTAATGTCTGTTTGCATGACCGTATTGCCAATACGGTCATGGTATTGAAAATATTTGGATACAGTTCTGACGTTATTAGAAAACAGTTGATTTTGTCAAGGGACAATTTTGATGCCTGTCAAAGAAGGTTATTTTTGTATGGTCGATATGTCAGGTTACCCTGGAGAAAAAATGAAACTGCGCATGCCCTAATAGTATCTCAATACAGTAAGGTGTTTACATGTAACTTCAATACGATACAGTACAAACTTTTGGTGTATCGACCTTGAGATGAACTAGATTAATACGATGTGTTTTCATGGAAAGGTAACGATTTCATATCGTTTTCAATACACCATACAAACGTAGCTATTGATTCCTAAAGGGGGAAATAGTAGCAAAGTAGAAAGAAGGGTAATTGAGACTGTGTGTTCTCCGTATAGTAAATCACAGGAATCCAGCACTATTATTATATTGACAAAGTATTTTGTCAGAATATATTTTTTTATATCAATGTATTTAATTATCTATAATATGAAACAATTAATTTTAAAAGTAAACATGTAAAGTACAACCAGGAGCTACGGTAAAATAACCTGCTTTAATAAATTTATTAGGTCCTATACAAGTACATACCAGCTTTTATACAATTACCTGGCATTTATGAACCTAGTAGCTAGACGGCCGCAGGCCGGCTACTATATATATATATATATATATATATATATATATATATATATATATATATTATATTATATACATATATATATATATATATATATATATATATATATATATATATATATATATATATATATATATATATTATGTGTGTGTTTGCGTCAGGTCAATACTAATATTAAAATATTATTTCCTGCCGCTACAACCTAATTTAGCATTGTTACTAAGTGCAGCTAATTAAAAAAATAAATAAATTCATATTACAAAATGCATGCAATAATATCATAAATCAAGAGTTCTGTTTTTAAAAACTTTAACCACAAAATATGTTTGATATTTAACAGGTTAAAAAAAACAAAAACTTTACAAAGTTGCAGAAAAAAGATTTAAAAGTAAAAAAAAACAAAAACAACAATTAAGTCTAAAAATACTAAAAAATGATTTAAGTGGTTGCCAAGTTCTTAAAGTATTTCAACAATTCTTATAGTATTTAATAATTTTTCTTTTCAACTCGCCAAAAGGAATCTGCCAGGTTATTATTTTCAAGTGAAAGGTGTAAATGGCCTTCTCCACACCTAAGCACACTTAGAAGACAATTTAAATCCACATTACTAACTGCCTCAGTATGCGTATATATATATATATATATATATATATATATATATATATATATATATATATATATATATATATATATATATGTATATTACCTATTTGACATTTTGTATAGTTGTAAGTTGTGCAAGATTCACTCTTAGATGGAAGTTAACATTAGATTTAAAAAAAAAAAAAAGAGAGAGAGAAAAAACTACAACGAATTAGTATGAAAATTACAAACAGTCTTGTAATGGTACTTTGAAGAGGGGTCACAACCCACTAATGCTATAACGTGATAGACAGATTAGTATTTAAGGAGTTATATTTTTTGAGAGTTGCATATCGAAATGGTTAACTACTGTACTATTAATTCATGGGCTTTGGACTTTCATGGGGGGCTCACGATATTATAGTTTTTAGGGCCTATTAATGTCATACATTTTAACTAAACCTTATATATTTTTTTATTGAATTTTTTCACACTGAATAAAAATATTATATATAAATATATATATATATATATATATATATATATATATATATATATATATATATATATATATATATATATATATATACGTTGTAAAAAAAAAAAAAATTATAGAAAAAAGGATAGATATCTAACATTATTAAACTTTAAGCAAAAAAAAGCATACCATAGAGATATATTTCTATCGAAGATTTCAAGAACGCTGTTTGCAAAAAAAGGGACCTACTCATGTAAGAAATATATGTAATGCCTGAGGGCGGACCGTCGTGAGTTCAAAACCAGAGATAAAGACGACCTTTCCATCTCCCAAGTATTCCTTAGCATTACAACATACAACATATTTCATAAAGAGTTAATATGAAATTAATGATAATTGTAAGAAAAAAAAAAAACAAAAAAAAACTTGGTGATATAATAAAAAAAGAAGCACGATTAGAACAACCACAATAAATATTATTTGATTTTATACTTTGTTTAATTCCTTAATCAAGATAAGAGACTTAGTTATCTAAAGATCTTTGATTTATTAAAAAAACAAAACATACAAGTAAAGATTTATGCAATACAAAGAAGAGATAAGATTTAGATGAAATGATAATAGTAGTAAATCAAGTAAGCAGTACTTTATGGCTAGGAAGCAAAAATAAATATTTCAACACTATCTTCCTCATTTTTTATGGCACATTAATTTCTAAGATATTAAAAAGAATAATAATTCCATTGATGACTAGGAAGTGGATGAGACTATATAATAAAAAGAACTATATAAGAAAATAAACTTTTTTTTTCTGAGGAGGATAAATGACAGATATATTATTTTATGGTTATTGAATAGGTGAATGTTTAAAAGTGTTTGTGTTTGTGTATGTGAGTGTGTGTGTGAAAATAAAACCGAAAGAAAGGTATAAGATGAAATAAAGAGAAACTATTAACTTATCACATAATAAAATAAATTATTATTATGATTTAATTTCTGAACTTTTTAACGCTAAGTATGAACATATTATATAATCACCATAAACATATAAGACTTCACTTGAAACTTAATACATTCAATTGGAATTGGGTCGTTGATAAATTGTTTTAGGTCAAATAAAGAAAAGAAAAAACTGGTTATAATTCTAGTTAATTCAGTAACACTCAGAAGTTGTGCAGGTTTAGAATCCGTATCTTCTAATTACTCCGTTTATAAACTTATGTCTTTTATGAATTCGAATTATGTATGTATTGAATGGTCTAATTACAATAATAATGATCCTCGGAAAATACTCTTCCTGCAATAAAAAGTATATTCTCTTTTCGGCATATCTATCCTAGATAATTAACATATAGCTTAGACCGGTCGTGGCTATGCATCGTATGGACATTTTTACAACATCCAAGTTGCAATTTCATCTAATAACACAAACAATCAATTTCATTTGATATGATCACCTTGAGGAAGGCTGAAAGAGGGTCTATATACAGTCGGAACTCTAAGTAACGAAATTGATTGTTCCAGAAATAATATTCGTCATATAGAATTTTTTGAGAAAAAAATACGTGGTACAGAATAAGGAAGATTTTTTTATCCCTACAATTTTCACTCATTAAAGAACTGCTTCATCTACGTCTTCATTCTTAGAATCTCTAGATCTTTTTAATAAGTTCCATTTGTTTCATACAGTTTATATATTGAATCCCTGTTTTTAAAAATTGTACACTGAAAACCGAGCTACCACGCTAGCGCGGTAAAGAAGAGGAATTCTTCAGCTTTACGCACGATTAGTGAGTTTGTTTACATTTAACAAAAATAATTTGCTGTTCTTTTAATGAAGTAACTGTTTATATTAATGTTTTTAGTGAAAAGCAATGATAAAATCAAGTGACTTTGACGAAAATATGGAGAATAATACGCCTCCAGAAATAATAAATTCGGCAAAAAATACAACTCAAGAATTATAATGCCATCTTTATTAAGAGAGTGATACGAACTTACATACAGCAAGTTTATTTTTTCTGTATTTATTTTTTTAATCTAACAATCGTAGATAAAGTACGGTACGCAACTTGTGCGAAAATGGCATTTTGCATTGCTCGTGTAGTTTACTACCCTCGCTGTCGCTCGGGTGCAAACTCCACACTCGCATGCAAAATGCTACTTTCCGCACTCGACGCGTAATGTACTATTTTTCTGAAACTAATTTTCTTTTTGACATTTGAATGGTGAGTAAATTACGCAGTAATAAGTCAAGATCTTTATAAAGCTCCGAAATGGATTCTACATTGAGAGTAAGAGATTTCTCTATACTGATCAAAAGATGTGTCCAATTCTAGTAAAACTGATGGAGGTAGAATATGCCAACCTATTACAGTGCTACTGCAAGAAATTCCTAAAAATGCTTCTAATAAAATAAAAGAATGCAAAAACACCGCTAATATTAATTATTTAAGAGCGTCTTACTATCGATGTATTCAAGTGTAACCATATCTAACAACCTTTATTTTACGAACTTCTCTTTCATGAGTACTCTTTTAAGAGTGTGTTCGCACCAGGGGGAGGTTTTCCTGACCTGGCCACGAAATTGTGAATAAGAATAAAATAATGAATAAAAATAGAAATATGTTTAGCGGACTGTAGGTTTTATTGAGCATATATGTACACATGAGCAAATGTCATACTAATAATGGCCTAGTAAATAAGAGTAATTATCTGTTGGAGAGGTGAGGTGAAGTGTGGTGAGTTGGTGCCGTGGTGATATGATGAGATGCCGGATGCCAGCACTGATAAATACCATTTACTTCCCTGGATTCCATGGTGAAGTAAAGGCTTGTTTTCTGGATACCAGATAAACCAGATAAATCCTGGATACCACAGATTTATCCAGATAAAACTTGTACTAAGACACTTGTCATGAAAAAATGGCCACTTCTCACATTGAGAGCTAGACTCACACTTAGCTATGTGCATACTCTAAACTCCCTCCAAATTTGGGCCGTTAAATATTCAAATATTTAAAATCTGGGACAGTTTTGCCAGCGGAGGAAGATCCAGACGTCTAAATAAAGATCTATATGGGCCCTTCCAAATAATGGCAGGGCCGGTCTGTCTAAATGAGCCTGGGTGCTTTGTAGAGCAGGTTCGGTAGATATTGTAGGTAGAGGTGTTAAGGAGCTGCTATGAAGCAGTGTTCAAGTGATCTTGAACAGAGTGAGATCTTGTTTTTTACTTTTATTCCCAATGTTCTGACTTTTTCCGGGATATCATTGTAGGGCCCTCCTATTTTATCGATTTTCAGGAATTTCAACAAGTTCAATTTCTGATGAGATTTTGGGTGAAAGGGGTAACGTTGTACCAATTAATTTCTTGTAAGTTCCAAAATTTTATTTTCAAAATCTAACGTTGATATTTCACTGCCAACATGGCATCTGTCTTACATCTAAATAAAGATTCAAATGCTCCTTACATCTAAATAAAGATTTAATATCCAAACATTATCCATGGTAGACTGCCCAAATTTGGATTTTGAACAAGTTGTTAAAAAAGAGAACGGAAGTTTTTCCCTTTGAAACAAGGTTGCGTCTTATATTCGATGCATTAATGTTTTTTCCAAAATTTTGGTTCGAAAATCGGAATGCGTCTAATATTTGACAATTAAATTCAATGCAATACGGTAAATATTTATATATACATAGACATTTCTGTAATAAATAACAGGATCTTTTTTTTTCACCTAGATTTATAAACGGTACAACTTTAGTATTGAAAATAACCACCATATTAAATTTCCTCATAGTGCAACTCATCCAAATCCACCATTTGTTTTTGGAAAGCTATATGTTTGGTATGTACATTAATTTTTTCTACATATAATAAACAAAAGGATTTCATATCACTTAAACGATAACAACTATTATCCGGCATGAAATAGCTCAGGAGCGGAGGAAACAAACTATAATGAAGTAAATAGAAAACATTAGAGGAAAAGGGACTAATAACAGTCATTAATGGAAAGAGAAAGATCCAAAAATCATTTGGACGTAGGTTAAAAAAATTTCGTAACCGTCTCAGTGTGCTAAGCTATCTCTTCAAATATCAGAAATCAGAGCGGAATTTCTTAACTGGTCTCGTTTCAACTCAAGTAGTAGGTTTTTATTTTTTTTTATTTTGTAAAACAGTCATGAGTGTATAATAGCTGAGGGCTGAAGTATTCAGTTTATAAGTACGAGGATGTCAGGGACAACCAGATTTTTTTTTCCTCCCTACATCCACAAATTGTTTTTGAAACGTTCGTCAAAAACACACGCGATTAAAAATATATCTTAAACGTTTAAAAATACTCTACTTTAAACATTCACTGAGTTTAAGTATTTATTTACAATGAAATAATACGAGTTTGCTTTTGACTAGTTATTTTATTAGTCTAAATGCATTTTGAAAAATGAATTCGTTTGAATTCAGATTCATAGCAGGCAAGCGTATGCAGAAGATTTTATAAACAAGCTAAGTATCAAGTATATCAATAAAATTTAAAAAAGGGAAAGTCCTTTTTCATCCAATTTCAGTGGTTCTTTCGTAGAGGTGTGTCTAGACTATAAAAAAAAAGTCATAACATGGAATTTTTACAAAATAATAATGAATTACAGTTTGCTAGGCTCAGTAACGGTTATATGAATTAACTAACAGTGTAAAATCTACTTATTGCTTCATAGAACTGTCCTTTTATAACAAATAAACATTTTCCTTGGATGGAGGTATATATTAAGGCACAATATTAAGTAACATCAATTTTGTTAGAGTTGATTGGCTTAAACTAGTATACGATATAAAACATATCATAAACAAATAGCAAAACTTACGACACAATCATCTTAAACACTTAAAAGTTAAAAGAAATATAATTAATAAGCATAGCCATTTTTTAAAGAAAAAAAAAAAACACCTGAACGAATTATACGTCTTAAAGAAGCAATAGAGCGTTCTACAGAACATTAAGGTAATATTCTCATTAATATAAGACACAAAAAAGTAAAAAAAAAAACCTTCGATGCTTTACTTATCGATCGATAAGTGGTACTTTCATTAGTGTTTTATGATAAAATTGAAGATAATGATGCTCATTTACTTCTCTGTTACTTCTAGAATAGTAAGAGGTATTCCTAATAGCAGTCCTTATATTGTGTTATTTGCCACTTACTCAATGTAAAAATTCGAGATGGAAGCATAAAACTCTGCTTGTGCATTAAGAAATCCTGATTTAAAATTCTTCTTTATAAGGCGTTAGTAGTAAGAACTTTTTTAAAAGAATGCGATCAAGCGACCTCATCCAATAGAACCTTGGAGTTACTAAAATAATACTTTATTTATCATGGTAACCATTAATTATTATATTTTTAAGTTGATTTATAGACATGTTTATGCCTGGAAATGATAAAGAATTTCTTAGGGAATTCTAAAATTCAAGTAAAAGAATTATAGATCAAGCTCAGTTCAAAGTTACATATCGGAAGTTGTAACATCCTCAAAGGAAGTGAAAGTGAGCTGAGTACAGTTTTAGAGCACCAGCTATGCTTTCTCTAAACAGAAAACTCCCATATAGGTGTAGCGGGGAACGCATCACGGTCCACCTGAACTTGGTACACAAAGTCCTAAGACTTAAACCAACCGTGTCCCACATGACCTTGTCTACTAACAAGCATCAAACCAAATTGAATTTTTCGGGACAACCTCTCCAATATATCTACATATTATCATATAGACCTACAGCAATCACGATAAAAAAAAAAACAACTCAGATATTTTCGTGTTACGATATTATTTTTTTTCTTTTTAGGATACTTGGGACCTGAAACTTGATTAATGGGAATGGAAAGTACAAGACAGAAAAAAAGAAGGAACAAGGTCGATGGAAAAGTGAAAAGACCGAATCAAATAATATTTCTATATACAACCATGAGTAGTAACCTATGACAAATGTTTCCTCTATAGAACTCATACAACACTACTTTTTTACTTTACAATTAATAACAAAAATTTCATAAAATAATGAAGAATTTATAAAATTATTTTTTATACCAACATTGCATTCTAGAGTAAGAGGTGAAATAACGTAATGCTCAAGCAGGATTTAATATTTAAATTTATGAATAAAATAAATTAATTAATAAATAACAGATTGTTTTCCTTGTTTAGTTAATTAATAATTTACTACATTAGTTTATAGTTCAGAAGATAGCGCGCAAAAAATATTTGACTATCATAAAGCTAGAATTTTGTGTATAAGAAAATCTTTTCATACCTTTTAAGAATGTGAGTCGGCTAAGTTCGTCAGCAGGACATAGCTTGGCAATAGGTATTTTAAAATAACAGACGGAGAGCGGCCATGTACCGCCCTTTATGGTGGACAATGTGATTTTCATGATCCTGAGTACGAAATTAGTTAGTAGTTAGTAGACCACAAATCAAGTTGATGGAAGTTTGTCACTTAATAAGTAACCTCTTTTATTTGGAGTAATATTTGACTAACTAAGCTATTAAGTGACAAACTACCATCAACTGTTTTGGTCTACTAGCTAATTTCGTACTCAGGTTCATGAAAATCACATTGTCCACCATAAAGGGCGATACATGGCCGCTCTCTACTGGTTTGTTTTTTTGCCTATTGCCGAGCTATGTCCCGCAGACGAACTTAGCCGAGCACATATTCCTAAAGGCACCAAAATATTTACTTATATACAAAATTCTAGCTCGATGTTAGTCACACACATTTTTACACGCTACGTCCTGGCATATTATTATTTTCTTTAAAAATCGATTGATTCATTAAAAAATAAACAAAAGCTATAATATTATTTCATAAACTATCTAGTGCTTATTCCAATAAATATATTATAACTATTTACATTAAACTATATTCAAAATTAATGAATAATTATATCATTTAAAAAAATGACAGTATCAATACCTATATGAGAAAATTTTGTTCGATTTATCGGAGTTTCTTTTACCCCTTTTTCTTTTAGATTCTAATCAGCTCATAATTACAGGACGGAAGGATCATTTAACTTAAGGTACGTTTTCCTAGGCGCGACTATCGCGGAGCTGAGTTTGCATGTACAGAGTTGCTCAGCTAGGAAAACGGTAACATGCAAACTCAGAAGAGGAGTCCTCAGCGATAGCCGCTGGACGACTATCGCTGGAGTCGCGTCTTGGATAATAATGCTTTACTCATAAATATGATGTGATCATTAGATTAAAATACATTATGTTGGAGGAACAAAATCTGATCGATCTTAACGCCATTAAAAATAAAATAAAAAACATTAATCGGTTGTAGTTATACAACACTAATAACACTAACAAGGTGTTTGAAATCTACCAATTATCAAGTGAAAGAATGTGGGTCAGTGAGGATGTAAAATCGAAGGTCAAAGGTTATAAGTAATAAGATTAGAAAATTGCCCTGTCCTCTATCTGACAGGACGAGTGTAGGCGGCTTAAACTGAAAGAACGAAAAAATGGGCGTGGGGTGACGCAAGGAAGCAAAGTGCATTCCAAGCTTACATCACCCATCAGTCAAAGAACCTGCAGCCCAGAGCCGATACATGTCAAGAAAGGTGACGGCGACTCCCTTTCATAAGGTCCATATTACTTACAGATTTTAACTAGTTCAGTTAACAAGTAAGCGAGATTAAACCTTTGAGCTAACGATGAAAAGAAGGAGGTCGATTACTTTGAAATTAACAATACTCTAGACTCTAGAAGATGTCGGATTCAAGCTTCATCAGTCATATGTTGGAACTAGATCAAACAATTGACTTTTAAAAAATAATGCGTAAAAGTAGATGGAGCACTTTTATTCCGATCTAGGGAAATAATTAAAAAGCTTTAACTTGTAAGATCTATCATCAGACAATTTGGCAGATTTTAAGTAAAGTTGTCATATGAACACGCTATGTGGAATAAACATAAATTAGAGATATCAAATTAACATTAAGTTTAAGGGAAATAATAGGTATCGGATAGCATTTACATATCTCAGAAATAAGAAATAAAAGAGTCAATGGAGGCTCTTGAAGCGTAAGATAGTCACCGACTTGAAGTATACTCACACTCACCTTTCACTTAAGTTATTTTTTAACGACTAATGATACATAGGTTGTTACAACCTGTAACATCAAATGTAATACATTTTAACACTTTAAATGAATTTAAAGGATATCTAAAAACAAAGTAGAGGTCACAAAAGAAAAATATTGTAACAACCTGACTGAGTTATCGATCTGATGAAAACGTCAACGAACTTTCATTGTCGATGGTATAATCTTGAAATCGAACAGAAGGCTGAAGTTAAGTTTAAAGATGCAGCTACTGGGGTTTTTGCATCAGTCGATACGGATCTGAACCTGGAGGGCGCGGGAATCAATTTACAGAGGGTTGGAAGGAATGTGCGGGAGGAGTATTGAGGCCGGTTGCAGTACTGCAAGGGGGGTAAGCGCATAACATGGAGTTGTATAAGTGCCCTGACCTTTAGTGAGTGCGAGCGAGTCACGGCCCGGGCAGGTTCCTCCAGGTGATGCTCGGAGTCTGGACAACCGCGCAAGGAAAACACTTTCTCTGACCACGACCCCACCGCACCTCTTCCGCACCGGAACAATGAACCCTATGGTCATGGTGTTCCGCCGTCTCGCGCCGAATCAGACGTGAACAAGGCGAGAAACAGCCGCCTCTACCGATCCCCCTAGACGGGATGAGCTATGCTTTTTAAACCTTCAAAATTTCACCGTTTAACGTCTAGGGCAGCTTGGATTTGCAATTTTATAGCTCTAAATTATATATGTACTAAGTCCATTACGAGAGATCGTGCTTTATCTAAACCTTATTTGATACCTAAGAGGTTGTTAAAAATGATGCATCTCTGCAAATACCTTATACTTATTTATATTTTAGGGTATCATCGTTCCAAAGCCGTACAAATGAAATTAGTTTTCTCTTAAGTTTGTCCGTCGAAATTCTCACTTGTTTGGCAATAATGACTATTTGACCTAGAGACTTGAAATCTGAGACGATTCTAAACAAATTTAAGAGCTTATCTGAATAGACATCACTTTCACAACCCCTTATGTCAGACTTACATTTCTGGATGGATCACTCAAATTTGTGAAGAGGTAAAGGAATAAATACCAGAAAGAGAAGTACATCAGTTTTGACAGGAAAATATACTCACTAAGTCCCTTAATTGTAAATTAAGAAAAGTAGAAGAAAGGAAAAGTAAACGTAGATAAGTAAAAGTAGATATTCCCTTTCCTATAAAAACGTAATAGTGTCGTTAAAAAAAAACAATAAGAAAATCTTAAATTAAATTTACTGTGTTCTTTATACCGGGTGTTTAAACATGAATTCCCTAGAAATGTTAAATAACAGAATCTACAATTCTGCAGATTTAGAACACAAGAACACAACTACAATAGTGTTTGTAGTTTTTAAATACAATAGTGAAGACTATTGTAGTTCCTCTAGTTGTATTCATCAATCAACTGTTCAAGTTTTCCTCGTGACCCTACTTGTGGTTATTTATTTTCTATAATAGGCCAAGCCTGCGTGATCTTGAGAGAAAACAGCGTCAAAAATTATTCATGAAATTAAGAATATCATTTTTAAACATCCTCTATATTCATGTAATAATGAAATCAATCAAACAAAATAAGTTAATACTTACAAATAAAAAAAATCAAAGCTGAATACAGTAGTAAGAATATCTCAATTACTAATACTAATGTTTTAAATCAATTTAAGAAATACATTTTAAAATAAAAATAAATTAAAATCTGACTTACTTAGATCTCTAGAATAGAAAATAAAAATATTTTCGTTAAACCAAAAGGGAAGTTTAAGGAAGGGCTTAGCACTGAAGAAGAATAATAATTACCGTGTTTTCAAAGCATCCCAGAATAACGTCTTCTGAATTCTTAATTATTTACACTTTTAAAAAAGCCTCCCATACTCCTTCAAACGAAAAAAGAAAAAACGTAATATCCATGTAAGAAGAGTCCATAAAAAGGACTTTAGGATATATATTCAGTCTTTTTATGATTAATACTTTTCGAAAACCTTCACGAGTTTATTTATTTATTATTTTTGAAGGCAGTAAAAAAAAAAAACCTGTACCAAAAAAGGATTTATGATTCACACGTAGAGTAATCCTAACAAAGACTAATAGATTAACAATAAATATAAAAAAATATACATACACATTTTTTTTTAATGGATTTTTTACGTAACGCAATGGATACAACAGATAATAAGGTTTACTTTTTCAAAAGAAATAATAGATTTTTCTTTTTCCCCTTACTTTGGAAGAGGAAAAAAAAAGAAAGAAAAGTAGGATAATATAATATTTAATTTGACAGGAGGTCCCCACTTTATCACTTAAGGTAGGAAAGGCTTTTATGTAATTGATTAAAAATTTTTAAAAAGGATACCTTTTAAAAGTAAATAAAAGGAAGGAGCTGCACTTACCTAATTCATGTTACATAAAATAATTCATTTTTATACTTAAAGCAATCTCAATATGTAGTTTGAATTTAATTTTTTTAGAAAGGTTTAATTATTATTTATATAAATGTCAATGTAATGAAAACCTTTAATGATACATATCGTTGAAAAGCTATTTAAGAGTACAGTAATTGTTGATATGTACATTTTTGTCATATTTTCATTTAGGAGCGGGGTAAAATGGAAAATACAGGAAAAATATTTCTATAATCTATATCTATATAAATAAAATTAATGTATGTTTATCTGTATGTCTCTTAAGCCAATATTGTATATTGTACAAGCATATATTGCAAATTGTAATGTGAATATTCATATAAGGCAACATTATTTAACTAAATAAACAATTTATAAGGCTTTTCAAAGGTAGCAGCTATACATTTCTTATGTTAATGTTTATTAGGCGGTACGAAGTTCGCCGGGTCAGTCAGTTGTTTTAATAAAACACAAATGTATATAAAATAAAGTGTATGGATGGAGATAAATGCTTAGTAACTAAATAAGGACTTGAAACCTCTTAAAATATTTAACGGTGAAGTTCAATTTGCTACATGCAATTTTTTTAAATTAGTCGGTATGTACTATAAATGTTAGAAAGTTGAAAACAACATAAAAAATTGCAACAAATTGAACGAAAAATATAACCTTTTTAACAAATAAGCGAGGATAAAAAATAACAAGTACAACGATGACATGATCTTCTGAATTCTACACTTGAATAACTACACTTTTGACCAAAAAAGGTAGAAAGTTTTTCTTTTTTTTAACAAAAAAACAGAGAGAATAAACATCACAGACCAGAGGCTACTGCAATTCGTTTTACATATTTTTATTTCAGTCTAGAAATACAAAATACAAACAGAGGAATAAAAGAGAAGTAAAGAAATCTTAAGATTATAAGGATCATGGAAAAAAAAGATAATAAAACTTTTATTGAAGAAAAAAAAAAGTTCTTAAGTTTTATGACTTAAGGGGAAAGAGTTGAAGAATAGGTGAATTACTATGAATTGTAAACAGACACTTTCACAACAATAAAAATCCTAATTACGAGAAACAAACATTGAAAATTGCATTACACTAAGGAAACGAAACCTTCACATTTATAGACAAATAATAATAACCGTAATCTTTCCTTTATCTAAAAGAGCTAAGGCAAATCACAAAATTTGCGAAATACTATTAATCAAAAGCAGTGGGATCCATGTTTGTATGGATAAATAACTCCAACTTACTCGTTGAAAGTATTCTTACATAGATACGTAGTAATAATGTATTTAATTTTCATTATATCTAATTTATTATTAAATATATTCATATCGCCACAGCTAAAGCTGAATTGATTAATTATATTATACTAAATGTATTACTTATTTGTAAATAACCCTGTTAATCGCATAATAAATTGTATATTATAATTATTTATAAAATGTACAACAGATGGTTGTTAACATTTTGATTTTTAATTCAGGATATTTCTATCTTTCTTAATGTCTTGGAAACTAGATTTGTCCAATGAAAACAACTTATACAGTAGAATTATGGGTTAGAATTTACAGTATCTAGGATATAAGAGCTTCGCTTCGCTCAGCTCAATAATTTTAATTAAAATCGTCGACTAAGTTCTTTTAGAAACAATTCTCGTGTTAAATAAGAGATTTAATGGGGTAGCGCCCCTTAATTTAAAAACCTTTTTTTAACTCTTGGAACCTTAAAACGTGTATATCCATCAAAATTTCAAAATTAAATTTTTGCGAGGTTTTACTTCATGATAACGATCAAAAGTTAAACCTCGACCGAAATATTTTTATATACCCGATTTCAAGTATTCCTCAGACAGAAATTCGCTTCAAAATTCAGAAAACACTTTCTTTTTCTTGTGTCTTTGTCTATCGGTGTTTCGTTCAACTTTTTTGCGAACCAGCATATTATTATCTTATAAGTCTACTCGTCTAACTGATGAAATTCGATGATAGGTCACAATTAACCTAATTTTGGTTCTAATTCATTTCAACTTTCTTCGTTGGTTGCTCTTCCAATTTTAAACAAATTTTTTGTTTTAAAAAAAAACTTTCGTTTTAAACCAAAACTCCGATATTTAAGAAATTTGGATAGTTTGTCCATATTAATTTCAACCCTCTGAGCACATTAAATATTGCTAAATTTATACTATTATTCATAATTCAATTTTTAAGTTTTTGGTAGTTTTCATACTAAGGAAAGTTTAAATTTTAATTTAAATCAAATTATAATTATTATTAACTATGGGAAACAGACAGAGAAAAATACACTCCAGCCCCGGGTATACTTTTATGACGGGTCCCGGCGCTGGAGTGTACTTTTATTCATGTAAAAAAATTTGTCCGAAGCAAGTCAGACAAACTTTTTTATATACGAGTTCATAATTACTTAGCCCAGTGTTTTCCAATTATTAGTTTTCCTACACTTAATTATTATTGAACATTTTATCAAAATTTATCATAAAAATAACTTCTACTTGGCAGGGTATCCAACCCTGCCTTCTCTCCGTCTGCCATTAAAGCTATTTTCTCAGGAACTAGATTTCCCGGTGAAAACGGCTCATATCGTTTGATTCGTATTTAAATGGACTACATTTTAGAGTTTTTTAAATCAAAATCGTCGGAATTGTTTTCGAAAAAATTTTTACTCCCCGTTTTTTTATTTTTTTTTTTTGGGGGGGGGGGGTTGCAAGCGCCCCTAAATTTAAAGCTAAAATTAATTTATCGATTTTACCTCGGAGTACGATTTTTCTGAACATGCTTGCCAAATTTCGTCAAAATCGGTGAATAGTTTAGGCTCCACGCGTCTGCACAGTCAACAGACAGACGACGACGACTGACAGATATTTTTTAAAAACCACTTTTTTGGACTCAGGGGACTTTAAAACGTGTATATCCATAAAAACCTCAAAATCAAATTTTCACAATACTTTCTCTTTATCAAAAAATAAAAATTGCAATTAGTAACAATTGAAAATTAAAAAAATGAACAAATATTTTTCCTAAATATAATTTAATTAAGTAACTTTCATTTAAAATTTTATTTTACATGTACATCCGACACAAAGAAGATATAGAATTGATTATTATACACCAGGAGCAATAAAGTAAAGAAGGAAACCCGGATAAGCAAAGTACAGCGTATAAAGTTATTACCTCATTTGTTCTCTAGAAGGATAAAACAATTTTAATGTTAATTAAACCACGTCATTTATAAACAACTTGAGATTATGAGAGAATTCAAATGAATCAATATATAAAGGTGTATTTATAATTAAACTTGACTATCATTGCAAAATTAGTCATTAATTGTAATGTCAAAATCGATATAAATCATTCTGCGTCTTGATTCTACGCTTACTAAATAAAACTCAGAAAAGACACTTGATCTGTTTATAAGTAAAAACAACAATAATAAATGTCTAAATTAAACGTGTTGTCTTTTTGTTAAAAAAGCATGCAGTGAGTTTATTGCGAGTCAATTTAATAAAGTTACAATGATAAAACCCAGTAAGGTGGCCAAATGTGTGCGTTCTGTGCATACGAAGGGTCTGTAGGCAATTTATAAAAATTAAACAAGTTCGTTAACCAGTATAATCGGCTTAACTTAAGGCCACTTAAGATGGCAGCCATATAAAAATTTGTTTTAGCTATAACTTTTGATCTGTTTTTTTTTTAATTACGTGATTCAAAGGCTTTTAAATTTATATTATTAATGTCTAAATACAATGACACTACGTAAGTCTCAAGCTCAATCCATTTTTAAGCTTTGTTATGAAATACGATATTTTAACAAAATATTTTGTCAGCTTTTCCAACACAATTTTCCTAAACTTGATCGATTATTTAGTTCACTTTCTCCTATAAAAAAAAACCTCCGAAAAATCTCCTATAAAGTATTGTGATGGCGCGAAAATTAGATTTTGGTGGATTTACACGTTTTGAGGTCCCCTGAGTTATAAGTCTCACATAAGAAGGGTTCGTTGGTATTGTGAACATGAAATTAGTTAGAATAAGGGGGTGAGGGGGGCACGCAAATGTTGATGCTTTTTAAGAAAAATGGCGTGAAAATTGAAATAATTTAACACTTTTCACAGATAGGTATATTTTTTAATCTACTCTTTAATACCCATTTGACACCCCACTTAAAATTTAAAAAAAATTGTTAGGCCACGCAGACCTCTTTTATTTATTTTTTACTGGTCTTATATTACTTTGCTTTGTAAGTTTCATCGTACATTTCCGTTTCCCCAATATTAAACCACTTCCCGTGATTCAATCTTCCCCAAATTTTGCACATAGATACAACTAAGGTGAAGAATACAGAAACCAAAATAAAAAATAAAAACAAAAACAAAATGGCGTCAAATTTATTTGCTTTTTAAGTTTCATCGCACACATATTACCCCAATTTTAAACCACTAACCGCGATTCAATCTTCCCCAAATTTTGCACATAAATAAAACTAAGGTGAAGAATACAGAAACCAAAAAAAAAAATAAAAACAAAAACAAAATGGCGTCAAATTTATTTGCTTTTTAAGTTTCATCGCACACCTATTACTCCATTAAGCATGCAAAATTTGATGTTTTTTGACAAAATGACATTAAACATTTAACACTATCAAGAAGTGTTTTCATGTCTTTGTACTTCATTTGATACCACTCGAAATTTTTTTTTAATAATCACGTGACCTGAATTATCCACTGCTTTGGATTTGAACTGCTGATAACTTAGAATAATACTATATATAGAAGGAGGATCACTGATAACATTGAAGCCAACTTTGGTTGTGTCCCTTAATCCGCGTTCATTTTTGTAATTTGTGACGTCATAACTCTAAATTTATTTGCCTTCGGTTTTTTAATTTAATTTTTTATTAAATTATAATTTTTGATAGTCAGTTTAGTTTATTGTAATATTTTTTTTGTGTTTTATCTTATTTTAGCTTGAAATATGCTAAAAATAATGTTTATTATATCATGCTGGGCGAGTTGTAAAAAATGACGTCAGAGTGAAACGTAAACAATAACCAATGGCAGGGTTTTTCTTCTTGATGTTTGTGAGCGGGCTTTGAATAGTTACTAAAGCATGGCCAACCTTCTCCTGTTTAAATGAAAAATAGACTGCCAATTAGTGTGGCACATAGCTTCCTCGCATCCTATCATGTACTTTATTGTTATAATGTTTATTGTGTAAAAGCTATTAGTTTTAGCGATCTTTAACACTTCATAGCGGTGTCGCTGTTGGTTTTACTGAAAAATTGTATTTGAAAAAAATGTTTGTCTCGTTGAATAGATGAAGTTAGATTTTTTTCCCGACCTAAAATTCCAATTTTAAATTTGAAGTTCATGTTTACGCGAGCGTTGCTCGTGAACGCTTGGACGGATAACGTTGTCCAACGAACTCGTCCTGGGCATTGGTAAAATGAACATGTCTACCAAATTTCATCAAAATCGGTTGACATTTACTCAAGTTATCGTCGCACGTTTCATAATTCGCGGACACACAGACCGACAGACAGACAGACACGAGACCAAAAATGTTCCCTGATGTCTGAAACGGATTTCTGTCTTGGAATTTTTGAAATCGGAGGCATAAAAGTTTTTCGTTCTCAAAAGTGAACACAATGCTTCCGTTACCTTCGGTAAGCTCGGAAGCAAAATGAGTGTTGTTAAGTTGGCAGCCTGGTCTTAAGGACACAACCTCTCGGCTAAAGTTGGCTTCAGTCTCTTATCAGTAATTGCTTAGGATTCCGATTCTATGCTCCTTCTATAATATATATTACTAGGCATCGCGTGGCTCTATCATTGAAGCGAGCGTATTGCAATGAAATACTGAATATTGAAATTTATTAATCATGATGAATGTCATAGTTGAAGATAAGTGGAAGAGGGTAGTGTAGGAAAGAGTGGGGGTACTCGGTACAAAGCTTTACTTCCTAAACAAACCATAACCTATACGACTATAACAATCTTCACCACCCGCGGTAGCTTTTAAACAATTATTATAAATGTATTTCGTCACTACGCAAAGAATTTTGCTTGTATCAAGTTGAAATTTTGCATACCTGTTTCAATTGTGCATTAGATGGTGTATATGAAGTTTTATTAAAATCGTTTCGTTAGAACGTAAGATATCGGTAAAAAGGTTGTTTTCTCTATTATAAACGTTTAGGTCCGCTTTAATAGTTTTAGCGATCTTTATTAAGTCATAGCGGTGTCGCTGTTGGTTTTAGTAAAAAATGTTATTTGTATAAAATGTTCGTCTCATCGAGTAGATGATGATAAAATCTTTTCCCGTCCTGAAATTCCGATTTAATTTTTGTACCTCTCGTTTACGCGAGCGTTGCGCGCGACTCATGGACGGATCACGCTGTCCAACGAACTTAGCCTGAGTATTAGTAAGAGGAACATGTATACCAAATTTCAACTAAATCGGTTAACTTTTACTCTAGTTATCGTCACAAGCGTAAACGTTACTGACAGACAGACAGACAGACAGACAGACACGGAGCATATTTCGTTGAATGTAGGAAGCTCGCTACGCTCGCTTCAATTATTCTAAGGCTGATAATTTTGATTTCACTATATTTTTCTGTTTACGCGTCAAAACCATATTTAATAATATTGCAAAAGTGAGCTATTTATTCCCTAATAGACCCAACTACACCAGAAGTATTTTATTTATAATTGAAAGTTGAATCGTCAGGACCAGATTAAGAAATGAGCTCATAGAATTAAATATAAAATATAATACAAGCAAATGAGGTTTTAAAATTAAATTATTACGTATCGGGAGGAGATCAGTAAGGTCTGACTTTTTCCTCTACCGTTATTATTGTTATTACTAAAGCTTTATGGAATTTCCGGAGCTGATAAAAACGCATATAAAGTATTCCGGTTTGGGAATATCAACCAATCCGGTCATCATCTAACTACACACACATACGTCCATCCAACAGAACCATACAAAAGCCAAAAAAGATACATATCTCAGACTTACAATTAACTTTCCAACGTTGTTATAGGACACAGTCACTTTTTAATAAATGAATATAAATACGTTTATCAACGACATAAATGTTGTCAATGGTCAACATAAAATGAAAATACACGAATTCAAAATGTTCAAACAATTTAGTTACAAGGAAAGGAAAAGTAATAAAAGATATAAACTGTACAACTTTCTCATGGGTGCATTAAAAATACCCTCTCCCCAGCAAATCTAGGGCAGGGATATCTCTCGCTCTACCCTTCTTCTCATGGAACAATAATTATTAGACCAACCAACATAATTAACACATAAATGTATATTTTATAAGTATAGGTCTTATTATTTATTCGTGGTATATAACCTACATTTAAAAAATAAATCCTAGACTAATCATCTAGATCTGAATTATGTTTCCTCCGGGCAACAAAATAATTATATTTTAAAGTAGTAAAATTTTATATTTTTAACGTGAGTAACCATTTCGCGTCTTAATTTATAGAGTAAAATAAAATAAAAAGTTTAAGAATCAATTCAAGAGGAAGAGCTACAAAACAATATTCTTTATATTTTTACTAATACATAATATAATATGTAGAAGGGAGCGCAACACTTTTCCGTGATGTGTGGCGTTCTAAAAACAAAATCTAAGGCTGCAATCTGCAATAAGATGTGCAGAAAAGAAATGAAAAAAGTTATTTATGCAGAAGCCAGAGATATGAAATATATGCATGACAAAATGCAATAAAAAACAAGAGCTACCTTTTTAATCCAATAATAAATGAAAATAGACTGCTCAATGATATAGGGGACATTCTTAATGAAGATCATCGATCATCCGAATTGGGTTCATGGGAAAAAAATCGAAAGCCACCGCTTATTAAATTTTTAAAAAGAGCGTTATTAGCCATATTTATATTTTGCTTCCGAGCTTCCCGAAGGTAACGGAAGCTATGTGATCGTTCTGAAGATCTAAAAAATTTTAGGTCTCCGATTTCAAAAAATCCAAGACAGAAATCCGTTTCAGACATCAGGGATCATTTTTGGTTCCGTGTCTGTCGGTCGGTCTGTCGTTAAATATTTGCGAAACAACCTATCTTAAAAACTACATGTCCAATTTTATTGAAATTTGGGTGGTAGGTCATAATTAGCCCATTGTTGGTCCCATATAAGTTTCAACCTTCTGCGCTTATTTGTTTATCTTCCACATGCGCACAAACATACATTAATTTACACCTATAGCTTCAAAAGTACTTATCTGATTTGTATGAAACTTTTATAGTTTTCGAAAGTAGCCCGCAGATAGCCCCAGATTACTTTCAACCGTCTGCGATCTTTAACTTTTGCTTAATTGATACTTTAATTAAAGTATAAAATCAAAACATTTTGACAGATTAAAAAAACGGAGGAAACAATTAAACAAATTAAACAATAATGGCTTGTAAATGCATAAAATATAAAATTAATAATGTACGCGATAGGATGAAGAGGAGGCTATGTGCCATACTAATTGGCAGTCTATTATCACTATGTACGTGTACAATAGATAAATAAACAAAGATGCTTTCTGTACAAACGTGATTTATTTATTTTTCATCTTTCTCTTTTACATACCACCCTAAACAAGATTGTTTCGGACAATCGACGCTCTACAGTGTTACAATATCGTACCCCATATAAAAAGAACCTAATAATTCCTAGCAGCCATGTAAATATATCACCGCCATTTTCCAAAATATAAAATATAAAATTGCTCCAAAATATAAATTCTAAAATTGCTATGTTCACTTTTATTAAAGCTTATATTTGTGCCGAAGAACTTTGCGCAAAATGTTTGCGCAAACCTGATGTCGGGAAAATTTGGGCCATACACGTCAAACATCAAACAGCCCCATACACAGTCAAAATGTTTGTGCAAACATGATGTTTGCACAAACATTTTGGGTATGGGGGCCTTAAGACCCATCTAATTAATAGTAACACATTTAACTAAATAGAAAATTCAACCTTACTAAGGAAATTATTGGTTTGTTAAATCACTTTTTAACCTCTTTCTTAGCTTATTATTTATTTATCTCATATTTTTGTAGATTTTGATATAAGTTTTTATTAGTTTACTTTTTATTTCGGTTTATTTATATCTGAGTAAGTTTTAAAGCAAAACCAAAATCAGAAACTAGTATCCACGCAATGACAGATGATAAGATCATTCTGGTCAAGACCATAAGCAGAAGACAGAAGGTCAGTAATAAAAAAAATATTAAAGCAACCTGATGTGAAAAGTATGATGAAGCAAGCACACAAGCATAAATGGGAATGGGCAGGTCATGTGATCAGGATGGACCCTAACAGATGGGCACATAAGGTAACATTGTGGAGACCAATTGGAAAACGAAAACAGGGACGTCCAGAAAGAAGATGGAGAGATGAATTTGACGACAGATTGGGCAAGCTATGGCACAGATCAGCAATGGACATACAAGTGTGGAAGAAAATAGTGAAAACATACACTGAACAATGAAATAAAAAAGAAAAGAGATTTAATTAACTAATACCCCCGTCTGGGGAGGCTTATGCTTGTGTTAAACAAGTGTCAACAAGCTATTAAAAAAAAAAAAAAAGTTTTAAAGCTTAGTGTTTGTTTATAGGCACTGATAATGGCTTTAAAAACGCCAAAAGTTGCTTTGATAAATAATCAAGTATTATTTTACGTGGAGAGACAGTTTCATTGTAATCAATAAGATGAGTTTCATCAACGCTCTTATTACTAGAAAAAAAATGTAAATGCTAAAAAAAGAAAATAATCATTTAATGAATGGCAATAGAGTTTCTTATTTAATAATCTATCCACATAAAAAAGTTAATATTTGTAATGAAAAATTATTTGAAGTATAATAGCTTTCTATTATAACTTTAAAAATCAATTTGATATAAAGGAATTGAAAGGATAAATAATAAAAAGCCTAACATTACCTCATCATTGAATTTTGTAAAAGCTAACAGTTTTCTATTTCTACCTTTCTAATGTTTTTTTATTTTGTCAAATTAGAGGGCTACCAAGATTATATGTGCTGGTCATTAAGACATCCTCAAACACAATAAAAAAAAGGTCTATTGTGACTTTTATATGAAGGTTTCATCAGTAAAAGAACAAACAGAAAATGTTACAAGGGACCGTGGCTAATAGAAAGTTTCTCCCTTGGAGGAGACGGAGCTAAGCAATACTTCAACATGTCTTCCAGTCTTCCAGTCACAAGATAATGAAGGTATAATGTCCTATTGTGCCGCCAGGAGGGTGCAGCATTTCACTAAGAGGGAGGACCACACAATCACCTCACACTATAACCACCTTCAAGCTTATAATATGTAATTATCCACTGTAGCAGAAGAATGACAAAAAATTGCTCAGGATATGAGTCATGCTTGGCCAGAGAGAAGGTAGACTTAGACTTAATAATGATGCATTTAGATTTTAAAAAAATAATAATCTGAAGACTAAACTTTACAATTTAAATATTTTTATAATTTTTATTGCTCTTTGTAATATTCATCAATAAACAATTGCAAAGGATCTGATGCGATATAAATCATGCAACTAATTATACTTATAATATTGATGTAACAATCATTTTAAGGAACTTTAAAGTATCAGCGTGTCAAGTGAAATTTAAACCCAAAATAAATATAGGCACTTCTTTAGATTGTTACTCCCTTTATAAAAATAGAAGTGTGATATTCCTTTGTCCCAACGTAAATAGGACTAAACATCCCTTTGTCTTAATAGTTATGAAGTCAAAGTTGACTTTGACATCCAAGACCTTCCTCCTCCTTTGACACACTGTTTACACGATCCAAATAGCGTCAAAGTAGAATCAAAACTGACTAGGTCCAAGTATACTTGGATCGTGTAAACTCGGCTTTAATACATCAATAAATTGATTTTGTGGTACTCTTTTACTTCAGTACTCCTCTAAAAGGGGGTACCAAAGTAAAATTGGCGACCTGAGGCAACATTTTAGTTAAGTACCCCTCGTAGTATTAAGACAAAGGAATATTTAGATCAATGAACTTAAGGACAAATATCAACCTCTGCACATATACTTCAGGAATAAGAACGTTGATGGAGGTCATCTTAATGAATTCAAAGAAACTGTCTCTCCACGTAAAATAATACTTGTTTATTTATCAAAGCAACTTTCGGCTTTTATAAAGCCATCATCAGGGCCGATTGGAAGAACTTGAGTTACAATATATAAAATATAAAGTGAGTGAATCATACGAAGTCGAAGACAAAAGTAAGACACCACAAGCCATCAGCAGCCAAAAGCTGCTTTGATAAATATACCAGTATTATTTTACGAGGAGCGAGAGTTTCTTTGTACTCTGTATTTATTAGTTATAATATCCCTTAGTCTAATTAACCATTAAGACATCAGACTATATATTTGTGTCTAATATTCATACCTACTCAGGTTATGTCAAATTTACAATAAAGTAGGGGGAACAAAACTAAAAGAGTGCCGTTATGTTGTTGTTTAAACCAGTTTCGATTCTCAGTGGAGTCAAATTTATTTTAAACAATATTCAATGTGAGCAGACGGTTGCTAATTATTACCTACCATTCAAATTTCATTAAATTCGGACAGGTAATTTTTAAAATTAAAATTATAATCTTCCTAGAGTTCCAATCACTTTTTCGACATAACGAATTTTTTGAGTACGATAAACTCCAATATTAAGTTATATAACGAATTGATCAGATGCACGGCAATAAAATAGATTTACAGGTCACGATAGTAAAATAGAATGAAAAAAAAGCTGGCAGAGAAATACATAATGTATGAGAACAAAAAGTTCTTTTCAAGATCTTTTGGCCATTTAAATATTTTTCTTTTAAAAAAAACAACAAAAAAACAAGAGGTCAAGAGTTACATTCATAACAAACAGAGAGCATTATCATGGCGTGAAACCTAACTCAAAAAGCATAATCAAGTACATAACTTCCTTTTATACATTTATTTTTTTATGAATGATATTATTTTACAATAAAGAAAAATAACTGGTTTCATTCCTAATAACAAAAGTTACAGAATGGTCTCCTTTTTACTGTTAGAATTGAATATTATTGAAATATACACATTTCCTTTAAGTCCCAACTATAAGCTGTTGACCTTTTTCAATTTTATGATTACCTATGCTATAATATATAAAAATGCGAAGACCGTTTTAAAAAAATTTGTTTCCATTTAAAGCAGATTATGGTTTTTTTTCTGAATTGAATATCATAAAATGTTCAGTGAAGTTTATAGTTTGAAAAAAAAAATCCAGATTGAAAATAAAATAAACGAGATGCACGTCTTATTCCTCTTAGGATACTACTATACTACTTAGGTTTATTATCTGTATTTAAATATAGTTACATAATAAATGTTTTAGGTTTGGTTAGAAAAAAACTGTTAAAGGGAATCTTAGTTTGTGATATACAAGTTTAACAACGATTGCTAAAAGTAAATAAGGAATATAAGATAAGATAACATAAATTAAGAGTAAGTATATGAAATTGGTGATTAACCTCTCATTGGTTTCAGTAAAGTAAAATATTTTTGTGAAACACAAGAAACAAAGGACATAAAACTAGAAGTGTAAACTCTAATTTCACAGAAAAGATTGACAGAGATTTTTCAGAAACATTGATTTTCTAATAATGTCAAATAAGAGGGTTCGAAGTGCATATGCATACTTCACTCATTTATTTCTTAACTAGTGATGTGGTGCATAATGAACTTAGGTAGAGCAGTTTTCATTCTATTATATCGGCCATACTTGTTTTCAATATGGCTGCCAGAAAGAAATTTTGGAAAGAAAATGTCTCATATTCTTAATCTACCTGAAAAGAGTCTTAAAATGGCATGTAATACACCATATAGGTATAACTTTTTTAGCACCTGAGGCCATTTTTGTTTGAAAATGCCGGCAAAAAATTAAAATTTCGTAATAATAGTAAATGCTCTTTTCCTACTTTTATGTAGGAACGATGTATAACATGTCATACTGAATACATTTTTTTTATAAACTTTTTTTTATTCGTTCTCCATATTGACCGCAATCTTGAAAGTATTAGGTGTGAAATTTTATCAGTTATATATTCTTTTGCTTTGCGTCAAGACCTTTAAATTGATGTAAGACTTGCAGTGCTAAATGAAAGCTTTATGTTTAAGGTCTACCGTACATGTCTACCATGTGTGCCGCCATCTTGAAAATATTAAGTGCGATATTTCTAACAAAACAAAAATATATATTATAAAGTTTTCACAAATGTTGAGTCAATTTTTACGCCAGTTATCGTTAGACAAATACAAATCCCAAAGCCTTTTTGGGACTAACTTTTAAAATCCCAAGCTTCTAAAATGATGAACTCACTTTCTCTAGTTCAATACTATGTTTCAATAAAACGATCATCCAACTTCCTTTGCAATTTCTTATTTAAGTAGTGGAAGTATATAAATTCGGGTTTTAACCACTAACGATCTTCCGCGCATTTTCCTTTAAAGAAAACAACTTCGATTCTTTATTATATTTCAGCCTTAACTCTTTAACTGGTATCTATATTTTTTTTTTTCACAAAAAACCGCAGATGACCTCCGTAGTTAAAAGGTGGTTTTATTGTTTCCTTTATTATATGATTAATATAAAATCAATAAAAGAAGAAGAAGAAATCAATAAAAGTCGAATTTAATATTAATAACATTGATTTAATAATAGCATCAATTGATATTTTAGTTAATCAAAACAAAAATTATTTTTAATAATCAATCAAAATACATTATATTGTTAATATAGAAATTCTGCCTGCTGGTGAAAAATTTAAGTCATTATCTGTATATTTATAGGCACTCATTAGACTGTGCGTGTCTAGCTAACGCCTTTCTAATTAACTGCATCTGAGGCAATCAATACTGTGATAATATACCTGCTAAACACCGCAAAATAAGTATGCTATTATAGAGGCTCGACGTTATTACTTTATTTTATTTTATTTTAAAGATTTAGATAAAAAGTATAGATAAATCTGAACGATTCAACGTCAATTACAAGTGTAATTTAAACTCGAGACAAAATGAGCAAAACGTGCGTTGTAAAAGTCTATATCCTACTTCCTTATCAAAGCTGAAGAATGTAAGTACATAAAAAAGAGGACAAAATAGCGATTACTGCGGACGCGTATGAAAGGTGTTAGATTACAATTAGGGGGTAAAAGAAGCAAGAGATTACAAGCCCGATTCGGAGGCTAAAATGTACAATGTGCAATGTTCAAAGAGACTTAGAAAGGAAATTAAAGGAACGGTCGTTATCCTATTGCGGAGACTTCCAGCACTAACGAGGATGCCCTTGATTCTGCTTGGCTGGAAGACGGGCGACGTCGTGACGATGACGACCCCATGGCATATTTCTTGAGGGCCGTCATCTTCCCAGCCAGGGATGTAACGATTCCGTCAGGTGTCACGCCTCCACGCCGAGAATAACACCCCTTCCTTTACAAGAATCATCTTCAAAATGAGAGGACACTAAGACATCTTTCTGTTCCATCAGTTCTTTCACAGTGAAATGAGGTTGCCCTTCTCCTAATCTCATATGAAAATATCAGAATAAAATACAACTATGTTTCAAAACATTACAGAATGGATTGGAAGTTTCTTGTAGTCTGTACATGAGTATATTATTGAAAAATACACAATATGTAGGAGGTATAAGATAAATATAAGCTGTCACAAATGATTGATTTTCAAAATTTGTATATGTTTATGTATTAACCAACCACCAACCAAACTTACACACCATTGACCATAAATAAACATCCGAAATGAACATGCATCTCAATACACAAACATATTAATGTTGGACATTTTTAGTGAACTTTTCTGCTTACACTATTAGAAGCATCTCGACAATTGCTATGTATCTCACACTTAAATATTTGAATTTTAATAAATAGACGTTCTTTGGAATAAAAAAAATATGAGCCAGGAAATCAAAATGAGTGGTGACCAAGGGGATATTTTACGCATGCTCTCTACTAAGTAGGCTAAAAACAAAAAAATGAACACATAGATAAAACTGATAAATTTAAAGGGTTGTCACTTAAGGGTTGTAATAGTAGGGGGAGGGAATTAGATCCTACAATAGGAGAGAATGAAACGTCTACAGTAAAATACAATATAAATATTAAATAATTCTAATGTAAGGGCGAAAACTAAAATAGAGCTGTGATCGTTTCAACTATGATAAAACGTGTAGAATAATGATTGGTGAGAACGTGTCAATAAGAAGGTTAAATATCGCAACCCGTAAGTGAACAATGCAGTCGAGATGTCAAAAAAAGTAAGATATATATTATTTCCATTAAAATCGCAAAATAAACTACAATAATAATTTTTATGTAAAAGATAAAAGGGCAACTAATGAATTCATATGTCTTTAAAGTGTAATCAATTTTTAAAAAATGGATTGCTAGTTAAATTCTTCTCACGTTTTATTTATATTATATAGGATCAAAACTGATTATTCCATTACTAAGCTTTGAGTCTAATACTTAAATTAGACGAAAGTTGGTTTCTGCATGATTCCGATAGTATTCGCGATCCAGACGGTGGGATTATGATATAGAGGATTCCTGAGTTGAAGTAATTTAAGATAGTTTTCACGATCATAACCCCGTTTTGAAGCATAGAAGTTCTGCAGAACAGTCCGGCCTCAGCTAAACGGTAAACCAATTAGTGTATTGATTCATGACTATCTCCCATATCGAATCGGTAGGTCTTACAAGATTTAAGACCCTGGTTTTCGAAAGGGAGCCGATTTCACCCATGCAATTGAGAGAGAGATATTACGAAATTACAAAAACGTTTCCTTTTTAAGAGATATTAAAAAGGCTTCCTAAAGTCCTATAAGAAGTTCTCAAGGGGAGTACATACTACACTTGAAAGGTAGGTATTACTTTTTCCATTAAAAGGAAACAAAGTAAATATTTGTACATGTAGATGCACAAAAGAATATTCCGAAGTACTGCGATGTTTTATGAATATGAGTCTTTCGCAAAGAAGGGGTTAGCCGAATAGGGTCATTATTACGTTAAACTTGTTTGTATTTTCAAAGTTGGTTTTCCACTCTAGAAAAAAACAAAGGGGTGTTTAAAATTTTATGACCGCTTTAAAATGACGTCGAGAACAAAAGAGAAGTTTTCAGAACAGACATGGCTTCAAATCCTTCCACTTTGATGGAGTCTTCAGAAGAGTTTACAAGTGCTAATAGCCGGGTTCATCTGCAGACTTATTCCTTATGAAGGTACGCCGTTGTCTATTTAAGATCTGGATCTGAGGAGAGTGTATAAGGGGTGTGGCCCACAATGGAAAAAAAAGAAGAGCGACAATAAGGGCTTCGGTCCATATGAAGACAATGTGATATTACTGTGCGAGGCTCCGTTTATTATGCTAAGACCGTTAGCGAACCTCTTTTATATGAATACATGATTGCAGGTTCTCATTCCACTATGGTACGCACCCCGAGTATTGTGGACAAATTGTGTCGTGCCAATGGAACAGAGCCAAACCCGTGTTAGCGATCTTTAACAAAAAGAAACATAACCATGTATTGGAATATTTTATAATCCTTCGATTTGCAACAGCGTTGAACAGATAAACAACTGAAAATAAACCGGCAAATATTTATTCCTATAAATTAATTAATTATCCCACAAAAAATAAGTGTAAACGCAAAAAATAGCCTGTTAATTAATATGGCAGGTAGCTTCCTTAATGCAGATGCGTACTTTAATGACGTTCTGCTGTTATGACCCTCTATAATATAATTGTTTCAATTTTTTCCCTTTCCTCAAAAAATTTGTCAAATTTGTTTATAAAAGTTTTTCGCTGTTCAAAACGATCACGAAGTATAAAACCTCGGATACAAAATGATTAACATACGCACATACACACACACTACATATTATAAATATATAATATAATATAATTATAATATAATATATTAAGATGAACAGTGGAACTGGTGTCCCGCTGATTATCCACTCCCCTTTTATTCGCCAACGTGTATAAGAAATGGAATTCTATTCAAATCAGCTGTTACAATGCTCGCGACTTTTCATGAGATGTAAAATATTATCAAGTAAAAACACCAATTCATTAAAAACAAACAACAATATAAAGGTTTATACTTATATAAAGGTTTTTTAAGTAAAATGAGACAATAAGAAAAGGTTTCTAAAAAGCAAAGTCTACACTCTTTTATCAAATTTCACAAAAGTAGTTTCTCATGTCCCACACATTCCGAAATGGAATAGACTATCATAGAATGAAAAAGGTTCTTGATATAATTTTTTAGATCTAGGTTCCTATCTTCATCAACTATTGCAGACATCTTGTCAGGGAAAATTCAAGAATCATCAGTTTTAATAGAAGAGACGTGTTGTAGATACTAGATAGGAAAGGAAAAAAAATATGATACTCTCTCTCACAGGATAAGAGTGGACAAGGCAGGCGCTCAGTTATATCCTATCTATACCATTATCAGAACTTTTTTTTAATATATATATATTTTTTATCTTGAGGAGAAACAAGAAAGTTCATTTATCATATAGTAGACAGGGATGGCCCATTTCATTTCTTCTTTTTCAAGGATGTCAAGACACTGAGTCAGAATAAAATGGAAAGGAAGATTAAAAACCTTGCGCTTAGAGATACCAAGTTACAGTTTAAACAAGAAGTAAAAAACTCGAAAATTACTAACAAGTTAATAACTTACAAATTAACCAAACAAACGCTCTTTTAAGACAACTTGTCTTGAAATGTTGAAATAAATACAAGATTGTTTCCGTTCTTTTTAACATTTTTTGTTTATTAACTTGTTGTATGTTTTAAGATTTAACAAGTTTATTGGTACATATTAAAATAAGCAGTAACAAGTTTTTTTTGTGCCAAATTAAGAGGAGAAGAAAATAAGAAAATTAAGAATAAGTGACTTAAGTGTTTTATATGAAATACTTAGAATTTAAAATAGTCTGCTAAATTGAGGGGCTCATAATTCTTCACGAGCTGCTGTACAACAATGGTTACATGAGTATGAAATAATGTGATCCTAAGATTAGATCTGGTTCGATTCCTAGTAAAGCCAAAAATTAGTTTTAGTCAACACCAAATGTATGCAGAAAGTTGAAATTTGAAGTGATTGTTGAAGTGAGTCTATTATGACCAACCATCCAAATTTCGTTTAATGCAGACAATTAATTTTTATGATATTTTGGTTCGTAAAAATGTTGAACGACATAGACACGAGCCTAAAATATAATCACTGATGGCTGAAAACTCCATTGAAATCGGACGAATAGTTTTAAAGATACGATGGTTCGCAACAATTCAGTAAAAGATCAACAGACAACCCGATAGACCGACACACAGACATGGAACCAAAAAATTGCCGGCCCTTCTTTAGATTGTTACTCCCAAAAAACCAGAGGGGAGTAACAATCTAAAGAAGGGGTACATAATGTTCTTCTTTAGACTGTTACTATACCCTTATAAAAACTGAAGTGTCATATTCCTTTGTCCCAAAGTACATTGTACTAAATATACCTTTGCCTTAATTGTTATTTAGTCAGTCATTTATATTCTAAAAACACAAGGGCAAGGGAGTAACAATCTAAAGAAGTACCAATTTTCCCAGATGTCTAAAACGTTCTGTCTAGGAATTTTTGAAATCGGAGACAAAATATTTTCGTTCTTCAGAACGATAACATAGCTCTTCCGATAAAAGCATACCGAGCTTCGGTAAGCTTGGAACGTAAATTATATTTGACCAACTAAAACACTACAATAATTGGCACATAATTAATTATACATAAAAGTTACACATTTATTTATTAAAATTAAACCATCTCAAATCAGTATAAATTTATCATTAATCAACACTTGATTTGTACCAACAAATCGTAGTTAAATATTTTGCTTCGCAAAAATCAAAATAATAAAAGAAACTAAACAATTTTCTTAAACAATCGTCATTGTTTCATTTTCAAAGTAAATAATTCCTGTTCTTTTTTTTTAAACAATAATTCTAATTTCCATCAAGGACAAAAGGGATATTTCATTTGCTAGTCAGAACAAGAAAGAAAAATAAATTTAGTCTTGAACCATTGTTTGTTAAAATCTTATGTTTAAAGCAAGATGAGATTGGTTTAATTTATGTCTAAAGAAGATTAGTTTACTCAGTATCGAACATGACGGGGCTCGTCTCCAAGCCATTGTTTTAACAGAGCCTGCCTTAGTTTCATTGTATGTATTTATAAAAAAAAAGGGGGTAAGAGAAGGTCTTAAAAACTATGGTTACATAGAGGTACTCAGATCAGATATTTACAAAAGGTACTCTTACCAAAGGTTTGAATTCATTAAGAAATAAAAAAGTATGCGCTTAAGATACTCTCTTAAAGACATGTTCATTAATATTCATTCATATACGAAACATGAGATGTGACTGTCTATAATATTAGAAATATTTTATTGCTACAAAAGAAAATTTTAAACAACTAATTATTCCAGATCAATGACTCCAGTTGAAAATATCCTACGTACAGAAAGAAATATTAAGTAAAATTATATTTTAGCAAAAAAAAAAAAAAAAAAAATAGCATTCGTATTGAATACAGAGAAAAGAATTTATAAAATTAAATATTCTATTCACATATACACAGAAATGTTCTGATGTAATATTAATTTTTTTCGTATGATGGCAAAGTGCGTAAAATTAGATAGTGAAGACAGGTCGTTGAAGATTAATCGTGTAATTTTAACGTCGAGTTAAATCGTGAATTGAATTATAGTTTACCAAAAAAAATTAAATTACGTAATACATTTTTCAAAAAATGATCAAAATCAGGAAAGATATTTTAACTACAAATACAAACATATCTGTTATTGTTATTACGTGATAAAAAATTAATGAATTTTGAAAATATAAATTATAATAGCTTTAAACGCGGACGGAGAGATGCCGGGGATCGATACGCCACCGAGTAGTAGTTATTTTTATGATAAATATTGATAAAATGTTTAATAATAATTAAATGTACCTGCGAATGCTCGAAAACTAATAAATGGAACACACTGGGCTAAGTAATTATGAATTCGTATATGAGAAAGTTTGTCTGAGTTATCTCGGACCGATTTTTTTATTTTTAACATAACATAACATAATTGGTGGTAACTATGACTATATAGCATCACTTCGTTAAAACCAATATAATTTTAAACCAATATAAATAAAAAAAGACTGGGCATTATCTACTAGTTATTAATATTTACTTAAGACGTAAAGTTAATTAATTGTATATTTTTTTCGGGTAAAAAAATATAAAAAATAGGAAGAAATACATCTAACTTATTAAAATGATCTTATACAAAGCTCTAACTACACACACAATTATACCACTATTTATTTAGAAAACTACACTATAAGAAAAACGAGGTTATAGTTAATAATCGAAAAGAGAAAATTTACAAATTATAATTATAGTGTGTACAATTTCGATAAGCAATTTTTAAGAAACACATATAAAACAGATATATATTATATATATATTTTTTTTTTTTCGTGATTTTTAATAAAAAACTATACTTATACACGAAAAAAATGATTAAAAAGAAGGAAACAATCGAGAGAAAGTTATAACTTCTCTACACAGTCATCAATTCAATCGAAGAAAAATAAAAATTAATTTTTCCACATCTTACAAATTCGCACTTTCTTCCTTATCATTCTATTATCTTTCCTTTTTCGCAAAGTCAATCTATCTACCTTCACCATCATTTATAATAACGATCAGAAAGATTAATATGTTTTTCCAAGTTTGTTTCTTTTAATCTTTCTATGTAAAGAGAAGTATCTTTGAAGCTTGATTGGACTTCTAACGACTCCAGGTATAATCTTAAAGTTTTAACTTTCACTCTAAAAATTGTTGTTGTTTATTTTTTAATTCAACATAGAGACTTCGATCGTGAACCATGTAAAATTTATCTCAAAAAAATTGATTATTTTTTCATTCACTTCTTAAAAATTGAAAATGTATAACTTTGAAATAAATAATTTAAAAATTCGGTCCGAGACAACTCAGACAAACTTTCTCATATTATACGAGTTCATAATTACTTAGCCCAGTGTTTTCCGTTTATTAGAGTTTTCGTAAGTACATAAAATTATTATTGAACACTTTCATCAAAATTTATCATAAAAATAACTTCTCCTAGGCGGAGAATCGAACACGGGCTCTCTCATTCCGCTTTTAAGCTATTTTCTCAGGAACTAGATTTTTCCCGGGAAAACTGCTTATATCGTTAGATTCGTATTTAAATGGACTAAATTTACGAATTCTTTTTTAACCAAAATCGTTAAAATAAAACTTCCTTGTTTCAAGAGTAAAATTAATCCCCCCCACAAACATATCTTTCGCTCCAATTGCACGAGGTAAAACACAAAGAATATAGTTACCAATTTACTAATTTAATAGAACTTTTGAATTAAAAAAATACCTAGGCTTATCAATTAGTTTATAAAAACCTTACTAACATACTTTAATATAAATAATTCTTGTGTAGCCTAAAACAGTTGATGGCTATCGAATAGTAGTTTATGTAGAAAGCTTCTTCTAGCGAAAAAAAAGTTAAATTTAGATCTCAACGTGACTAAAATTGACCACGTGATTATCAATAAATAATCATAATTGGAACCTAGGCAGCAAAGTGTACTTAGAAGCTATATAACAGAATATAATAATGAAGAGTAAAAACATGCATCAATTTCTCGTAAACCTCAACAGGAAATATGATTAATCGAACAATTTCATTGTGATCGAAACCAATCTACCATTATGATTTATCAATAACTGATTTTATTGTTCATATTCTTGTAATGTACATTGTGCAGCTTTTCGAATTAAGAGGAAACAAGAGGTCAAAATGTCGCTTATCAGATAAATCAATGATTTCTTATATAGCCGAAAAGATCTAAAGAAAAATGTTATCAGAAGGTTACGCCCAATAGATTTTGTAAATATACTTAATTCTATAAACAAAATTGAACAAAAAAAAATTTCAAGGGCTCAGAAAAGCACGATTTTCCTATTCTAGAGTATATTTTTGAAAACAAATTGTCATTGTCATTATTAATTTATTTCGTGACATTGGACTTAAAAGGATCACCAAGCCAAAGAGCAATTATTTATTCGAATATGACAACTGAAATGATCTAATATAAAATAATGATCAATTACTTACCGGTAATTCGAAGATGTCCTTCAGCGTCAGGATAGCTGCACCTCTCCTAATTCTGCAGAGTTCTTCAAAGTCTTCGTCCTCTTTGGACTTGTTTCTCAGGAAACTGTGGGAGAAGGAAAAAAAAATGTTATTTGAAGGAATCAACAGGCAAAAGACGTTGCTTGAATTAAAAAAAAAAATAAAAAAATATAGTTTATCCTAAAATGGACTTAGAAGGTTGGTAATTTAAGAGAAAATCATGGTTACCAAAAATATAATTTTTTTGATGAATTCATAAATTGTTGGAAGAAATGTAAACAGACTTCTTGCTTAGCAAGTTTTAAATAACATAAAATATTTATTTAAATACCTATATAAATTACCTGTATCCTAAAACTCGTAAGGTACAGTTTAACACCATTATTAAATTACCTAAATACGACAGAAAACAGAACATTCCTTGTAGCTTTTGAAAAGAAGAATCAGAAAATCTAAGAAAACTTAAAGTAATTAAAGTAATTCTTTAGATTGTTACTCCCCTATGTCTGTTTTAGAATCTAAATGACTGACTAAATACTAAATAACTATTTAGACAAAGGGATTTTAGGTCCAATGCACTTTTGGACAGCTTAGTCACATATCTTTTTTTTTTTATAAGGGGAGTAACAGTCTAAAGAAACACCTTCTTTAGATTGTTACTCCCCTTCTGTTTTTTATATAAGGGTAGTAACAATCTAAAGAAGTGCCGTAATTTAGTATAGTGATATGTAATGGTTTCGCGCCGTTTAGAACATGGTAGTAGGGAGAATTATTGTGCTTTCCTACGTTACAAAGGGAAAGGACAATAACGCGCTTTAAAGAGCTCTCGATTTCATTTTTTCCAGCTCTTTTTCTAGGTAAACGTATCATTAATTTAAAAATTAAGGCTATAGGGTACAGAGAAAACAAGTAAATTTTAACTAATAATTAAAGCGTAAAATAATTTTATATGATTTTAACAATGTACACGATTGAATGGTCAAATCGTTACATAAAAATCTAAAAAAAAAAAAAGTACTGAAAAAGTATTTTTGAGAAGATCTAAGAAATAATGTTAAAGTGCAATTCCTTTCCTTTAAAAATGCAATGTATAAAGAATGTCTGTTTTAAAAGAATATAAAAAAATATCTTAGAAAAAATTACCCTTTTGCAGTCCGGTAAGAGTCCTGGAATGAGGCGTAACAATCCCAAAGAGCTTCATCGAATATTTCCCCTGCAATCAAAAAACATATTTTATTATTCTGGTATGGAATCGTAATAAATAAATGTAACTCATATTATACAGTGTTTTTATTGCAAAATAAAGGCCTTCAATTATCTAGTAGAATTCAATAATAGTGTTATTATAAGCTTTATAATAATATCCAGAAGGAATTAAAGCAATTGTCAATAATTTTATGATAACTGTCCCTGAAGGACATCTACGCTTCATTAGATCATCGCCTTAGGTATAAGTTACAATAATACATGAGAAAAAAGTTGAATCTAGGTAATGTTAAATGGCTGTAAGCAAGTATAATAATCGACCAATTATTGGGGCACATAGCTTCCTCACGTACTTTAATGATCAACAACTATTTACTGTCTAATTTATCTTTTAACATATTATGTCAAAATTGTTGTGTTATTTTACACAAAACGGGTTCAATCGGTTGAATATAGACCATCATAATGGGCTACATTTGAAAAACTATCCAAAATTCTAAAATATCAAATGGGCTTTTTTAAGATATAAGAGGTAACAAAAGCCCCTTTCTGTGCATTTGGAATAAAAACTAATGGGCGCAGAAGGTTGAACTTATATGGGACCAACAATGGACTAATTATGAACTATATACGATCCCAATTTCATTCAAATATGACGAATAGTTTTTAAGGTATTTAAGACAGACGGACACGGGACCAAGAATGTTCCCTCATGTCTGAACCGGATTTTGTCAAATAAATTTGACAATAATAGGTTATAAAGCATAAACACATTTGAGTATGCGCCATGGGAAACGAGAAAGCTATGTGTAGACTATTTTAATTTTTAATAAAACCCTAATAATATTTAGTTATGTGAGTTTTAACCCTGTTTATAGTTCATATTTATTATAGTTTAGTTTTAGTGACGAATGGATTATTACTTTTTTCTACTGGTGTCAACTTTTACGCAATAATTAATAATTAATTAAATAACGGGTTTAAGAGCTCTCTCAACCACTATTTTTTATGATAGTAAATAGAGGTAAAACTATTGCTTCCGAGCTTACCGAAGGTAACGGAAGCTATGTGATCGTTCTGAAGAATGAAAAATGCTTAGGTCTCCGATTTCAAAAATTCCAAGACAGAAATCCGTTTCAGACATCAGGGAACATTTTTGGTTCCGTGTCTGTCTGTCGGTCTGTCTGCCTGTCGTTCATTTTTTTTTTTTTTTTTTTTTTTGAACTAGCGTCGTGAGTTTTTAATTTGGGAGACTTTAAAAAGTTAGATTGTTTGTTTGTCGATAATTGGCGTAAACATTGATGGATTTGAACGAAATTCGGCACACAGGTGCATTTGAGCATTTGTGGTAAATTTTCATTTTTTGGAAATTTCACACTAAATAATTTCAAGATGGCGGCCAATAAGGTAGACAACTAAACAAAAAGATTTGAGTCAGCATAGAATGTTATACATCAATTTAAAGGTTTTTGAATAGAAAGAAATGTAACTATTTACATCCTTTCCATACTATATTTCGCTCTTCACTTCAGGGCTTTTTTACGCTTGTAATTTTTCTTGACGCAATAGTCTATTTTTAAAAAATAAAAAATAAATTGATTGAAATAAATACGTGTAAAATAAAAATACATTTTCGTCACTTTTTGCACGTGATTTCTACATACAACGCACACACACACATTTATATACGTATATATACTTTCAAATTCAAGAATTGAATCTTCTCTGCTTAATTGCTAGTCTCTAACTACGGATAAATAATCTTAAATTTGTTTAGAGTACGAATCTTAAGCATGTAAAAGCTACATTACAACATTGAGAAAGAAAATAATGCATTACTATGGCTATAAATATTACAGAAATAAAATAATTACATATTAGTATCTATAAAGGTATACCGGTTATACAAAAATAGTCAAAGCACGATTAAGACATTTTAACAAAGACTTTTAATGTAAGAAGTAATAGATTTAATTAATTATATTTAAATAATTTAAGGGCAGGTATAGAGAACAAAATTATTATATCTTATAAAAACACTCAAGATAATTACATAGAGTAATAAAAACCAAGGCTATAAAATAACTAAGAGGATAAGTTCCGTGCAAATCGATCATGCATGAATAAATAGTCAAAACAGATTAAGAAATTTAAACAATTGGATATTTAGTCAATTAAATAGTTAATTAGAATATGAGCTACCTTAATTGTTAATTAATCTATACTCATTTAATTTCTTTAGCTTAGTTAATAAATAAAAGAACGTTAAACAAACTTGGCTAGAACAAAACAACAGAACACAGCATTCTAGAGTTTTAGAAGTTCTTAAAGTTATTAATCCTAAAAAACAAAAATAAAGTAAGTATACAAACTAACTGCTAAGTTTAACAACGTTAAACAAAACTAAAAGAGGCAGTGTTGCCCTCAAAAAAAACAACAAAAAAACCCTATTAGTATTGTAGATAAGCAACATAAATTATTTTGCCCTTATTTAGCAATTTTTTTACGTCGCCAATAATAATCTTTTATTAATATATAACTTCGAAATAAATAATTTTATAAATATATAACTAAAACCACGGATTATACTGCAGTATTATAACTAAATTACAAGGTTGTCTGAAAGTAAGATATCCAAACTTCTGAAATAATTAAAAATATCTACAGGGTTTCATTGGATTTGGTACCTTTTAAGAATATGTGGTCGGCTAAGTTCGTCAGAGGGACAAAGCTAGGCATTAAGCATTTGATAAAAACAAACCGATGGAGAGCGGCCATGTCCCGCGCATTTTATTGGATAATGTGATTTGCATGGTCCTACAAGTAGTACAAAATGAGTTTTAAGACCAGAATTGAAGTTGATGTTATTTTGTCACTTGATAGGTGGTCACTTTAATTTGCAGTAATATTTGAATAACCAACCTATCGAGTGAAAAATTAGCTTTATAACTTGATGCTTGATATACTAACTAATTTTTAGGGTTTCGTTGGTAAAACCAAAAAAAGAAACCCTAATACTTTCGTTCCTGTGTCTGTCTGTCACTCTGTACAGTTCCAATAACTCCTGAATAAAAAAAGATATAAATATGAAACTTTGCAGTGTTAAAGATCGTTTTGACGCGCACACAGGAAAAATATAGCGAACTCAATATTATTAGCCGTTAAAATCTAAAATGGCGGTTATTCATGTCACGTGAAAAAAATATTTTTATAACATTTTGAGTGGGGTATCAAATGAAAGGTATTGAAGTGTAGATTACAAAAATATATACCACTTAGGAAAAGTATTTAATTTTCGGTGCCATTTTTCAAAAAACATGGAAATTTTGCGTGTCCCCCCCCCCCCCTAAAATCGTATTTCTGCTCCTACTAAAAATATAGAAAAATATTCAAAATGTGCGGTCTGGTGGGCCATAGAAAAAATAAGATTAGCAATTTGATCTGATTTACTGGGAATCCAAGATGGCGGATAATTAATGTCACTCGAAAAAAAAATATTGTTTTAAAATTTTGTGTGGGGTATCAAATGAAAGGTATTGAAGAGTAGATTACAAAAATAGAAAAAAAAATTATTTTATTTTTTATTGTATTTATAAATCGAAATATATAAAAATACAAATGTCTCCCCACCAACTACCCTATAACAGATATTTTTAAAATTTTGAAATAATTCACGCTTATACCCTCTGTTGGGCCGATGAATATTTCCGGAAAAAAATTAATGTACCTTTTTGTTATTACCGATAAAAACAACCCGGGGGAATGAAGCAGGAACCTACTCTGTAATACGTGAAAATTGTTTAATTTTCTGAAGTTACTAGAAGTATAAAAAATATGCCAAACGGTCTGCTGGAAAAATTAACATAGCAATTTTAACTGATTAACTGGGAATCCAATATGCCGGATAATTCCCGCACCACAAAAAAATAATATTTTTTTGAAATTTTGTGTAGGGTAACAAATTAAAGGAGTTGATTACAAAAATGTATATCACGTGTTAATTGTTTAATTTTTCACGCCTTTTACCAAAAAGCATCAAACATTTGCGTCTCCCCCCCCCCCCCCCCCTCCTTAATATAACTAGTTTTATGTAGTTTTTAAGGATACCAACGAAACCCTCTTTATGTGAGACTTCAGAAACAACTATTTTTTTACTTACGCGATCATGAAAATCACATTGTCCACCAAAATAGGTTGGGCATGGCCGCTCTCTATAGGTTTTTGTGTTCTTTTTAAATGTATTTTTCCAAGCTATGTCCCACAGACGAACTTCCGATATTCCGACGAACAACCACATATTCTTAAAAGCATTAAAATATTAACTTGTACACAAAATTCTAGCTTGGTATTAGTCAGGCACTTTTTTTTATCTCATGAACTGATATTTCCATTGTAAATGTGGAGAAAAGCACAATATATTTATTAAATAAAACATTTGTGAGGTTGCTCATTTATAATGGGTTGCTAGTACACAGCTTACATATCAATCTTTTACAGACAATAACTCATCAAGTAACAATAAATTTTCAGAACTAAATGTATATTATAGTCATAAAAACTATATTATATAATATTATTTTATGGTGGAGATCAAACACTTTCAAAAAACTTGAAATCAGCAATCCTTAATTTGTATTTAAGGGCGAAGACAGAAAATAGGGTTTGCCATCAGAGTTTATCAATAATACTATTTTGTAGGAGAAACTAAGGATAATATCAGATTACTTTTATATAAATATACAGATCGGATATAAAATAGTAGAGAGTAAAATTGAATAAATTATTATAGGGGAAATGTTTCCTTGATGTCAAAACAAGCTCCACTAGTGAGGAATAAACTGTGTTATAGAAGGATTTGGAAAGATCACAGAAATCTTGTGCATAAGAATTTTTTGGCAAACAAAACACTAATTATTTATCAACAAATATTCAATTATTTTTTATATCTATAAGCAATACTGTACAATCATCTTGATTATAACTTTAAAAGGCAAAACAAGATCACAATCCAAGAAAGAGTCAGACTTGGAGTAGTTTATTTATTCTTCTGGGTTAACAAAAGGTGACATAATAATCTTGATAAGATGTTGAATTATGGTGGTTCTTAGGATTGTGGTATGTTTCTTGCGAGCTCTAACTCAATCTTGGTATGCTTGCATCTTAAGAAGGTACGTAGAGTTACTCCTTGCAATATTCTCCAAGGAGATATTACAAAAACATCAGGGATCGAACATAAATAAATGATAACTACTTCTTCTGAACGCGGTTTCTTTTTTTTTCTAAAAAAAAAAAATAAAAACCTCATCTCCTATTACAGACAGACAAGTTTATTCTGCAGTGAGTGAGATATTTATGCCGATATAAGGCCGGAGAGGTATTAGTATTAGCCTTGCCTGTTTAGTCTGTTATGCCAGTTGGCGGTACGGTCGCTCCCACAGGCGCGTTCACTTTCACGGCAAGGCAGTAAATTTCGGTTCGAGTGTTGTTGACCCCTGTAATTTGAACTGCCGGGAGTTTTGTAGAGGAGAAAGTGAAGACCACAAGCAAGAGTTTGGGAAGGTTCAAGGGCCTTCAGACGTAACACGAAATCATCTCGTCATGATGTATATGCCTCTTAACTCGAGTGGACCACACCGGAGCTATCAATATAACACCACGACCTCAATACCTCTTTTAATATGAAATGCACTTTAACACGTCTAACACGCACCACATGCACTTTCCACATTCAATTCACAACAAGGCCATAACTATTTCCCGTTTCTATTCAATCTAAGAATAAAAGAAACTATTCTAAAAAAAAGAAAAAAAAAAAAGAAGATATATAGGTTTATCTAGTGATAAATAAAAAAAGTCATGAATGAAAATATGAAACTGAATACTTTCTTAAATCTCAATTATAAAAACGTTTTGGATGATTTCTTCCGATAAATCATTTTTTTTTTCTCCTAAACTTACCACCCAGAAAGAAAGTTCTAATGATTTTAAATGCTAAGAGAAACGCTTCTTTGACTTGTAAAAGCAAAGTTCTGAGCAAAAACAATACAATACTTCAAAGTGTATGTATACATATACATACATACATATATACATATATATATATATATATATATATATATATATATATATATATATATATATATATATATATATATATATATATATATATATAGACATATAAACATTGCATAAAACAGATAAACCATACATACAGAAAAATAAAAACATCAAAAAGGTAATAAGTCCTCATACTGAAGTATTTTGTCTAATAGTGCTCTTATATTCCTTTAACATGTTATTAAGGATACAAAAGGCAGAATTCACTAATATTAAGGATTATACTTACTTTAATATTAATATTATTAATTAAGTTGTAATTTGAGAAAAAGGTCAAGACAAAATTTGAATCATTATCGTCTTTAATCGTATTAAGCATTAGAGGTATAATTAAAAAGGAAAGAAAAAATTAATAATAAATCGATGATTTAGATGGTCAAGGCATGAATTGCCTTAAAATTCAAATTAGAATTATTAATAAATATATTTAAAATGGAATGGATAAAGTAAAAGACAAGAGTTGATATTGCTTCGAGTTTTTTAAACAATTTTTGGTAATACAAGAATATAGAGGGCTAGTTTGATCGTTTGGAACTCCGTGAAAAGAAGTATGCCCCATGTTCCATGTTAGCTCTTATTCTTTTAACATGGTATTAACAATACACAGGGTAAAATCCCCCCCCCCCCCCCCCAGGGTAATATTAGGGATAATATTTACTTTTGTCTTCTAATATGCATTTAGTTTTATTACTCTACCAAGATTATAATAGGAGGAGTTGGATAGAAAGTGGAAAGGCTTAAGAGTTAGAATATTACCTGTAATAATACCGGACAAAAGTAAATATAGATATTGTCAAAACAATGCAAAAGTAGAAGAACATTAAAAGAAAGAGAACTAGCTCATTAATAACATTGTTAGTGAAACAATTTAGCAATTACTTCAAATTAAGTTTAATAAGCTTTACTGTTCTGTAAGTGTACATCTTTCTTTTTGCAATTTTTTAACTATTTATATTTTACAAGTAAACGACAATCCGTAAATTGAAGAAAGTTAGTAGAAATGATTTATTATTTATGTATTACCAGTTCACAGAAACGGCAGACGGGAGTGGGTGGTAAAATAGTGAAATCGGCAAAACCCACTAAACTCGGAAGCTTTGCAGATTAAGCACACTGCAAAAAGTAAGCTCTTAATTATATATAGGTGCTATAAACTAATTCGGAAAGGTTTATTTTTGCAGTTTTGGGAATTAATAACTATTTAATTACCAATTTTTGTTGTTTACATGTAAACAAGGGTAACAATTTAAATGGAAACAGTAATTTGCAGAATTATTATATTGTATATAGATATAAAATAAGATTAATTGTCAATAAATAATGTAATGCTACTGTAAATTTAGTCAAAGGATTTTATTCTACATTTGGAGATAAATATCTTAGCCTAATACCCTCCAAAACCTTTTCTTTTTTTTAAATACTAATGTTAATACTATTATCTTGATTTTAGTCAAAGGAGTTTATTCTAAATTTGGAGATAAATATCTTAGCCTTATCCCCTCCTAAACATTTTCTTGTTTTTAAATAGTAATGTTAATACTATTACCTTGATTTTAGTCAAAGGAGTTTATTCTAAATTTGGAGATAAATATCTTAGCCTTATCCCCTCCTAAACATTTTCTTTTTTTTAAATACTATTGTTAATACTATTATCTTGATTTTAGTCAAAGGAGTTTATTCTAAATTTGGAGATAAATATCTTAGCCTTATCCCCTCCTAAACATTTTCTTTTTTTTAAATACTATTATCTTGATTTTAGTCAAAGGAGTTTATTCTAAATTTGGAGATAAATATCTTAGCTTATCCCCTCCTAAACATTTTTTTTTTAAATACTAATGTTAATACTATTATCTTGATTTTAGTCAAAGGAGATTATTCTAAATTTGGAGATAAATATCTTAGCCTTATCCCCTCCTAAACATTTTCTTGTTTTTAAATAGTAATGTTAATACTATTACCTTGATTTTAGTCAAAGGAGTTTATTCTAAATTTGGAGATAAATATCTTAGCCTTATCCCCTCCTAAACATTTTCTTTTTTTTAAATACTAATGTTAATACTGATTTTAGTCAAAGGAGTTTATTCTTAGCCTTATCGCGTCCTTAAAAATGTTTAGATTTCCTAGTTTAGACGCTTTGATTTCATAGTTTCTTAGGCAATTTCGGTTCTTTCTATATAATTTTTTTATTGCAGTGAATATAGCTTAAAGCTAAATAATCAATTGTCCAAGACAACAAATTTAGTCGTAAAAAAAAAATGCAAACTTATACGATTTGCGTTTTGTAAGGGTTTCAGTTCAGATGTAATCTAAACGAACTAATTTCCTTATTTTAGAGCATATATACTCGTACATTTAATCCGTGAGGAAGTATTCGGTAGTAAGTAGTTGCAGTAAAAAACTGAACAGAATAAAAATTAGATGGTAACTAACTTAGATGGTCGTATTATCTGATCCATTCAACAAGCTGGGTCATTCAACAGAAGTCTATTTATCTACTTATTGTAAATATCAACAATCTCACGAATTTAATCTCGCAGCAGCGATAGTGAAATTTTACTATTAAGTAAAATATTAAAGAATTAAAAAAAAAACCCACGACTTTGAAAGCCTCTGCCAAAATATTTTTTTTTTAACTTAACACACTTTCAATCTATATACAAGTTATATAACACGTAAAAATTTTCTAAACTCATTATACACTAATAATATTTCTTATTTTACACATTAAACAAAAAAAACATCATAAATAACTTCAATCATGCGGAACGACGTGGTCCCAAATGAAAACGAAAGTTTAACCAACAAAATTATCCTTACTATTAAAACCTAAAAAAAAGTTCCATTTAAATTCATCTTTTTTTTATTAAAACAAGATATCACGTATAAAAGATAAATCATTTTAATTGCATGTTTTCTAATTCTTTCAAGGATATTCAACAAGAAAAAAAAAGGTATAAAATCCTCTCCAAATAGGAAATATAATCATACTAAAATACTTCCAAGATCGAAAGAAACGATATAGATCTATTTTTTTTTTTTAAAGCAGTAATTTAAAATAGGAAAAAATGAATCTTTATCTTATTGTTCTTAGAATTAAAGGAACTCTTATGAGGCTTGTATTTCAATAGTCGGAGACGAGAGACAATCGAATAATTTTTAATACTTCTTCTGGTTGTACTAGGGGTGCGGTTTGTGTACCCTTTAATTTTGTTTGGATGAATGGTGTTGTCAAGGCTGTAAACTCTGCCTATTTATTCTCGAGAAATAGAAAGTGGTTTATGAGAATTTCATTATTATACTAAAGAGAGGGTTTAGGATAAATAGTTACATCTGATTATAGAATAGATAATTACTCATTTTATATTTATAATCTTATTGATACAAATTTACTTTTCCTCACCTTCTTCGAAAGTATATAGGAAAAGTAATGTTTTCACCCAAAAAATCCGAAACCGATATGTCAACGGAATTATCCGTTTTGGGTGTTTTTAAGACGATTTGAGTGGTTTTTAGATGGATGTCAGTCTCCATGTGTGTGTGTGTCTGTCTGTGCGTCTATCTGTGCATCTGTCTGTGCATCTGTCTGTGTCACGTATAACTCTCACAGTCTTTAAGCTAGAGAGTTGAAACTTAGTTCAAAAATCATTCCTTACACGTAGTTGTGCTGCCCGGAAAATCAATATTTTCCGCCATCTTGAACCCAGTTTGTTGAGTCAGCAAAACTTGAAAAAAATCGAAAAGTGGTCCGATCGAGTCCAAATTGAAATTTGGCACGAATGTACCTCTTTTTATGACAACCACAAATCCACCCAATTTCATTTTGATATTGGCCGCCATTTTAAAGTTATCAATTGTTGAATTTTGAAAATTTGACGGTTAATAATACTAAAAGTATAAAAACATTTTTAACATATATAGCATATCGTTGGAAACGGTAAAAAATAAGGAACAAATATAAAAAAAAACTATGAAATTCCATTAATTAGTTTATTGCGGTGTCCAGACTGCCGAACCGAACAGAGGAAACGAGCCGAGCATTGGTCTCTGCACATGCCCAGCCTGAGAAGCGCATGCGGACTTTAGACTGGGCATGCGCAGAGTGAGATGCGCAGGCGCACTTTAGACTAGGCATGCGCAGAGACTAGAGACCAATGCTCGGCTCGTTTCCTCTGTTCGGTTCGGCTATCTGGACATGGCTTAAAATTTATAAGAGAACATAATTATTAATTAGTGGGATACTTAAGTTTGTTTACATATCTCAAAATACCACCTAATTAAATAAATGAAATAAAATAAATCAAAATAATGTAGAATTATTTTTTGAAAAATGATAATGAGCAGGAGAGGCCACAAGTGAGGAAAAGTTCCGAGGAACCCCGTACCCGATTTTTTATTTATCTTTTGATCTAATATAATCTTGAAATCGAAATTTTAACTAATCGTATTTTAAAGCATTATTATTCATGGTTGAAAGTTCAGTCAAAACTCTCACTTTCAATGGAAAATAATAGGTTTTAAGAAGTCTCGTTGCTTTTTGTTGTAGCACGAAATCGTAGGTATTTTTTTATACATTACAGACAAAACGCTTCCCAGAGAATTAGACGTAAGGAAAACAACAGTTTTACAAAACAATCATCCCCATTAAACTAACCATAGTCTACACAAGAGTCCTACTGACATTCTCCCATGGATTTCCGAGTGGCATGGTTCATTTCTTTAAGACTTCCTTACTTTAAAAATATTACCTATATAAGTTCATGAAAATAGCAGGTGAAAAAGGATATATTTTTAAACTTGAGGATAAAAATAACCAGGAAGTTATTAGTAGTGAAATGGGAAAAGTAAGATTATAATATGAACTAGAGAATAAAGATCACGATCAGTTCCATGGTTATTCAACAAGTTCAAATTGAACATATATCTAACTATGAAGTAATTATATAATAAGCAATCAAATCAAATAATGTAACTAATGAGAGAAAAAGTATAATAATGTTGAGTATTTTCATTAGAAACGATATTTTCTTAACAAATTTAAAATAGAAAAAGAAAATGTGCGTTTCCACTGCTGAAACAAGTTGTTTAGTAAAGACCATGACAACATTAAATTGCAACGACAACACAAGAATTTCTCTAACTAAACCAAGCGAGTAATAATGTATAACATAATTAATTGATTAGAACTGAACTTTAAAAAGTACATTTTTATGGGAAACGCACTATCTATATATCACTTTAAGTTAAATTTGAAACATCATTGATGTTAAAAAAGAATTAATGGCTTCGTTTTCAGTCTTTATGACAGTAAAAAAAATATAAACAAGGAGTAGAGTAGGGGGTCCCTGGTTCGATCTCCCGGGGAGGTCACAAGATGTTTTTCATTGGTAATAAGAAAAGGTAAATTTAATTTTTTCCGGAAATTTTCGTGTCCCCACCATAAAGTGTTAGCATGAATTATTTCATAATTTTAGGACTAGCCATTACAGGTGGTTGGGGTGGGGGAGGGACTTATAAATGCAAAACAAATGAAATTTTTAAATAGGTTTATATATATATATATTTCCTCAGTATATATTATTATATTATCCCAGTATATATTATACATATATTATTCATCAGTAGCTTTCATATGACACACCACTCAAAATTTGGCGTTAAAATGCACAATACTCATAAAATGTTATATATGCTACTCTTCAGGAGCTTTTATTTGATCCCCCTCTCAAAAAATTAAAAAAAAATGAGCTTAAAACATTTTTGCACATTGCACATGTGCATATTAAATTTTTAAGTTCTCTATATTTTTCCTATGTGTGGGTCAAAAAGTTACGCTAGTATTTCAAATTTAAACTCTCTAGCGTGATCGGTTCTAGCGTAACCAAAGTACGACGGACGGACAGACCCATCACCCTCGGCATTAGGACTTCGAAAGTGATCTCCGAAACCCTAAAAACCTACGTTATAAGTATGAAGACGTAGAAGAAGCAAAATGGTACGGGATAAAAATCTTCCTCTTTCAGGAATACTCATTTTTTTCTCTTTAAAACAAAAATTCTATACAGCCATTTTTTGGAACCATCATGGAGGGTCAACTGTATATATACTGAAAGTACATACAGTGAAAGTGGACTTCGTTGTGGAATTATTTTTAATCAAAGTAATTATTGTGAAAAGAGTAATAATTAAATAATTAAGTATGAAACTTACCTATTTTATCTTTACTGTTTTCCCAGTCTTCCAAAATTATTTTCATCTGAAACAATACAAATATTTATATTAACAAATTGTCATATAATATAATTTATTTCGACCTTCAAACGACCAGCAACCATCATTGCAATCAGAGCAGTAAGAAAAAATGTGTTTTAATATTAAAAGCATTCATATTTTGCAGTTTAAAATATTTGAGTTGTTGGGGGCAGGCTTAATTTTTTTTATTCGTAATACTTTTCCCCATTATAATGATTCTTCTTTTGTTAAATTCTTATTACATATTATGGAATCTTCAAAAATGATTCTCGAATAATTGCCTATCATTTTTATTTATTTTCAATTTGTGTTCAAATTTTCACATACAATTAAAAATAAACAGGTCAAGTGTGTGTAAGTAAGCATACAACGAGGGCCCGTATGCAGAATTTACTAATATATACTTATTTCCGTTAGGTAGCTCGAGGTAGAGTAGTTTACGAAACATGGTGACTCATAACAATACATGCGTAGCCCGTTATTTTTAAAATGTTAAAAAGCCTATACTTTGAACTATCCTATGGGTCTGATATTCTCAAAACCCATAAACAATCATCTGATAAAGTAACCGGACTAAAGTCCATGACATCTGATAAAGTCCGGTTGTCTGTGAACCGGACTATAAACATATAAATACATCGAAACGAGCATAATTATAAAAAAGTATTTTGTCAATGTTTTTTTTAAAGCGATATTTTTACTTTTGGTCGAAGAATGTTCAGGATTTTATTAAGATTTTTTGCTCCTTACATAAGCGAAATAGATGGGGGGGGGGGGCACTTTTCACACCAACTTTAAACTACCTACGCTCGCCCTATAAAAGCTTATAACCAAAAAATTATATATTTTTGTAATCAGCTCGACGTACCCTTTCATATGATACCCCACGGTCTCAAAAAAGCAGACAGACACACGCAGTAAAATATAAGGGTCCTTGGTTTTGCCTACGGACCTTAAAAAGAACAAAAATTTGTATTTTGTAAATCTTCTGTTAAACTTTAATCGTTTCTACTATGCATCTTTATTCTCTAAGCTGTATTCTCTTTTTAGTCTATAATTTGTGTCAGTAAGTAAGCCGTACAGTACATCTCTTTTTAGTCTATAATTTGTGTCAGTAAGTAAGCCGTACAGTACATCTCTTTTTAGTCTATAATTTGTGTCAGTAAGTAAGCCGTACAGTACATCTCTTTTTAGTCTATAATTTGTGTCAGTAAGTAAGCCGTACAGTACATCTCTTTTTAGTCTATAATTTGTGTCAGTAAGTAAGCCGTACAGTACATCTCTTTTTAGTCTATAATTTGTGTCAGTAAGTAAGCCGTACAGTACATCTCTTTTTTAGTATCAGCGAAAAACACTAAAAGAAATTACCAATATGAGACTTAATATTTTATTAACCCACATAAATCACTTTTACTTTTATTTCAATGTCAAAACTCTAAAAGAACAGACAATGATTTTTATAGTTAGCTCACAATAATACGAAAAAGTAAAAATAAATGAATGGGATGGTAAATTGTTTAAATAAATTTATGGATTCAAAATCGTGAGTATAACTTCGAAGAGTGATAATTCGAAACGTTTACGATTAATAGTCTGGGAATTATATGAGGTCCACTTTATATGTCCTCTCGATATTGGCTTATGAGTTTTTTGTTTTTTTATTCTTCTCAGATAAAGAAAGTTTCACGAAAATCTGTCACATATTTCATCTACTACATACCATCTGCTAGTGAAAGTATTAAACATTTTTTTTTTTTTTTTGTTAGTTCGATCAGAGGTAAAAGTATAAATAAATTCGGAACATTAATTGAAGATAGTGTATTAAAATGATTGAGAATAGCTGCCTAGATAAGTTCTGATAAAGATTGGTGATAAATTACTTTCCGAATCTATTGTTTAAAAGCTTTTATACATTTTACAATTTAAATTTTAAGTCAAAATTCGTTGTCAAGTCACGAATCTGTTTCCTCTGTCGTTACATTCGCAACATCATGGCAATTAAGGCAAAGCTTCTCTATTTTCTAACAGTCAGACTTTCGGTATTAGGACAAATTCATCATTCAAACAAATCGACTCTGGCAATCTCACACCATTCTATCGAGAGGGCTTTTCTACTCCGGTGATGAGACCCCCAACTCCTTTCGCTAATGAACCTGAGCAAATTGCATGGTAGTATCGTTCCTTCACTCAATCTCATAGCTCAGGCTCAGGTCAGATACATCCGTGAAAAAAGTCATCAGGATGTATAACAAGGTATAATATATGATGTTGGGATGAAAAAATGCATCCCATCTGCAGAGAGGGGTTTCAAGGCCTTGTTAGTATGAAGACGTACCTAATGATGGCCACTTTGATTATAGTTGACGGCTTGGATCATTAGGATACCGACCGCTTACAAGCCGCATCTGCACTCAAATGCAACTAAACCGGACTTTCCATGTGTCGCATTTTAAATTCAACACATTGTAATTAGGGAGAAGAAAAATTAACAAAGAGAAAATGTTCTAATCTTTCAAAGGCCTAGCCTAAAATTCTATAATAAACCCATTAATGTGGAATAATAAACAGTAGAAACCCTGTAGTCACAATCCATTCTCTCAAATCTGCCCCAAAATAAGACAAGTAGCCTACTACAACTGGCATATCTATTTCATTATTTCAAAGAAAATATTAATCGTAAATCGTTACCTTATTGGTAAGCGAAGTAATAGTGCTGGCTAGAGCCTGGAGAGGCATAAAGACATCAGCGACCTGGAGAGAAGTTAGACATCCTGCTCTTAGAAGTGGTAATCCATAAAGCTCAGGACCAGCACGTAGAGCTCTACCGTATTGCACTTCATCAAGCAACCATTCCTCCGTGGCTCGTAACAATGTATCCCGCACTGAAATCAAACATCAAAACATTAATGAAATAATAACTAATTTGAAATAAATGTATAACGTTACAGTATAGAATTGAAGAAGAATACTTGCATATCCTCTTATTTATTGCTTAGTGAGATGTGCATTATTCTACGTTTTAGACAACATTGTTGCCCCTAGCATACGGCAAATAAAAATAAAAATTGTCGGTCAATCAAAATCAAAGCCACTAGCGTACTCCCCAGATTGCCACCTCTTCTTGTCGACTTTTAGTTATAGTCCTTTCTCTAAGATTATACATCCCTCTACGAGCTTCAAGAAAATGTCAAGTGTTTTTTTGTCGTATTTAGGTAATTTAACAATTTATCTAATTATCCTAAATTATATTACATTACATTAATATTAAATAAATAATATTATTTTATTTATACTATTTTTTTTATGTAATTTAACTTTGAATTTGTTCTTTTATTTAAATGTATCCCTCATTTAACCACCAAGAACTCACGAAGAATCGCTAGCGACTGCAATTATGACTGCTCCTGGAGCAGGCGGCTGCAATCGCTCAGCAATCGACGCTAGCGACTCCAGCGATTATCGCCATCAGAGTCGCTCAGCTAGGAAAACGGTAACATGCAAACTCAGAAAAGGAGTCCTCAGCGATAGTCGCTGGGCGTCAATCGTTGGAGTCACGTCTAGGAAAACTACTTTAAAACTGAAAAAATTCTCAAAAAACTCCAACCAAGTGGAGATTAGAAAGAAAAAAATCCTATCAAATGGGGGCGTTTGTAGTAATGGGAAAATGTCTATCAATGTGAAATGGTTTTTGATTGAATTGTTTTTATAAAATTATGATTAATCTTTTTTTATAAGTGTAAAAATAAATATCAATATCTGTCAACCAAGTTCTTTCTTAGCTTCCATAAAATTTGCCTCAAAACCATATCTTTCCCCCACAAAAAGAATATCTTTCCCCCACAATCTCCATATTCTCTTAACCACAAAGTACCACCCCTTGTTATTTTACCAGCCTCCATTTTAGTGGGAATTGATAATTGGCGTCCTAATTATTTGGTGCCACCGCTTCGGTTCCTCATTACCTATTGAGATTTTATTTCAATAAACAGATAAAAGTTTTCTCTATTAAATTTATTTAAAATTCAAAAAGTCTCAGTAGAAATAATTAATTTCATACAACTATATCAAGGCTTTTATTGCTCCGTAAAATTATATACAAATTATTGCCTTTAGAAAAATAATACAAAATAACTACAGATATACAAGCTTGAGTGTGTTGCATTCATTAGGATATAAATTATAAAACTAAGTTTAAAATTAAGATAATAAGACTGAATGAGTGGCTTAAGCGACGTAAATTAACAACTTAATGAAAGATAAAGCGGTACAAAATTAACAAAGATTAAACTCAATGTGTAAGATATCAGAAAACTAGTTATTTAGATTGCAACAAGTTTGTTAATATATTCTCAATTTATTCTTACATCATCGATGCAACCGAATATGCGAAAAGGGTTACTCAACTTCATAAAGCATTTTAACTTAATTAAGTAAGTAACATATGATTAAGTAATTAACTCGAGTTCAAAAATGACAAAATAAGAAATATGTTTTAAAGCTAAGTCCAGCAGTCTCATATCTAGTGGTACAGAACCTATACAAAGCGGAGATTAGATCAAGACATAACAGATCTGATTGCAAAATTCAAATTTCTAGAACATATTTCAATAACAGACTGAATTCATTCAGTGATCACGAAATTATAAACGTAGTTTAAAAATAGTATCCACATTCTTTCAAGGCAACTTACGAAAGAAAATAAGTAGAATCACTAATAATACAGTATGACAAACACGAACGCTTCTCCACAAATAAAAACAATGTTAACCATGTTATTCATTGCATATTATTCATGTTATGTATAATAATCTTAATGTTATTCATTGCAGGTACTAATGATGGCCGAAGATGAAACCAGGCTCCAAAAAATTATGTTACTATTTACGAAGAGGTTTTCGGTTTTGTCTTGCTATATTGATATTAAATCTATTATACGCACTTATTCTACTAAAATCACTAGCTACATTTACAGGTATTTCCTAATGTTTTGTTAATAGTGAAGTTATTTTACATCCTAGTTATTATTATTTTATTTATTAAAACAAAGTTTTGCCTGAACAGAGACCCTATATAAAACATTGTAAGAAAAGTAGTATCTGAATTAGGCAAAGCAACAAACAAAATAATTACTAAACTACGTCACCTCATTAATTTATAAGAAATATGTGTTTATCGAGTGCAATCAATTTTAGGTAAAAGTAGACTACGGAATCTTCATGAAAAGTTAAATTCATAGAATTAAACAACTTTGAACCCGAAGATTATTTATCATGTTTTTTAGCTCAGGGTTACAGAAGAAATTTTTATTACACAAAAAACGACATAAAAAATTATGTGATTGTTAAATATCACGCGAGGAAGTTAGAATGTGATAGGAGGTAGATTGGTTTTCACTTGTATTCATTTTAGTACTATATTTCGCCGATAGAAGTTCTAAATTGTATATAAAATGATAGCAGAGCTCCTAGCGGATCAAATGGTAATCAAAACGGATTAATGTTTCATAATTTCGCACCTTAAGATTAATTTACTATATCAATTAGACAAATGGGTACTTCTTTAGATTGTTACTCCCCTATTATTTTAGAATATAAATGACAGACTAAACAACTATTAAGACAAAGGGGTGTTTAGTCCAATGTACTTTGGGAGAAAGGAATATGGAATATCACACTTCTATTTTTTTAAGGCTAGTAACAGTCTAAAGAAAAACATTCCATTCACCTTCTTTAGATTGTTAGTCCCCGCAGTTTTTTATATAAGGGGAGTAAAAATCCAAAGAAGTACCGACAAATGTATACTGGTTTTCTCCTCTTAAGGGGAAAAATCATTAAAATATCGATATGTGGAGTTAATGCCCAAAAACGTATCCTTGATTGAATGATTTTCCACGAAATAGAGAAAATTAAATTTATTTTTTATATAGAACCGGGGACCGAGCGCTCTCGGCGCTCGAAAGGAAGAGCAATTTTTTTAAATGTGTTGGGAAAATGAATAAAAAATTCCATTTTTAGGCATATTATTTAATATGCTTGGTTATCCAATAAAAGTATAAAGCTAAAAGGTTTGAAACTCAATTGTATTAATTAAATATATAGTCCAGTTATTTTAGTCATAAATATGGCTTCTGTTCCAAAAAAAAATCGGAGCTTCAATTTGACGTTCTGGAAATCATATTGAAAATTGGCAACAAGATCGCGGTCGTGTTAATAGATATTCAATGATCTTTTGATCCTTGTTTCTTTAAAATATTTCATACCACGTTCCACATTCAAGGTGGGACCTGTTCGTTAGACATAAAACAATGTTTCGCTATTGCGATTGTCACCGTAACAATTCCCTTTATAAAATATTAAATCACTGGGAAACTAATATTTTTAAACCACGTCCGAACAACCTTGATTGGTGTCCGAGCCATAGGAAGCGAGATATTCACAAAATAAGCGAATTTATTGACCTAGGCCCTTAAATATCTAATAACGCGACCACGATCTCGTTGCCGATTTTTAATATGTTTTTCAGAACATCAAAATGAATCGATCATAAAATTAAAAAAATAAATAAATATGATGCTCCGATTTTTTTGGAACGGAAAACCTAAAATGGCAGCACTAATAAGCATAAACAAAAATAAAAAACTAAAAGAATTGATTTTTCTTCCTTAAATAAATTTATTTTCATCGATAAGTTCATCATAATATTATATACTTCATCACATTCAAAATTAGCATACCCTTCAAGAAGATTACCAAAAATATGTTAACCATGATGTTTGATTTTTATTTTGAATCATTTGAAAGTGCCTAACATACTTTTATTTAGTACTTACGTAATTGGATTTTTATCAGTAAAATTTAGTTGAAGCAATCGCAGCAAACAATGTGGGTTTAAATATCATATGCAATATATAATCGAGCGGTCCCGACGATGACGGCACTGACTTACTTCGTAATGATTTGGATTAGTTGTTATTGGTAAGACAGCCATATTTATTCTAAAAAAAATTAAGGTATGTTTTGATTTGTTAGTCTTCAAATAGATATAATAATTTATCTAAATAGAGGCCGACAATTTTATCGAAACTAAACATTATAATAATTAACATTAAATTTTAGATTTGTTACCAATATAAATAAAGGGTTGTTTTGATTTGTTGGTCTTCAAATAGATTCAATAACTTGTCTAAATATTTGTATTGAAAGCTGTCACATTTTGACTATGACATGTAAACAAACCTTACAAACAATGCGCTTTCTTATCACACTGAGCCAGCCGTTGATTTCAAAGATTAGAGAGTTTAAATAAGACGTACTTTAGATTGCCGTGATACTTTAATTTTAACGTCATTTTAAAATGTCGTATGACTTCATAACTGAGTTTAAACAAGACTAACCAGAAAATAAGTAGGTTACGTCTAATTAGGTTATATTTATGTTTTTATTTCTCGTATTTAAAGGCCGATTTACAAGTATTAAGTTGTTAAGTGATTAACTAAATTTTAAGTGACTTAATGCATGTAAACAATGAATTTAGTAATAAGTAGCAAGTTAAAATTTAGCGTGCAACTAAACAAGTAGAATAGAAATTTTTCTATTTTTCTGTTTAGTAGGTGGGCGTGGCTAATCACTGGACATGCGCAATTTAGTTAAATGCACAAGTTTGGCGGAACCTCGCTTATAGATTTCCAGATCTTTGTTTATATATTATTTAAAAAAGTTTTATTAAAAATTATATATTATGTAATTACAAATACATACTTTATTTCGTCCAAAATCTCATTTAAAATCATTTTTAAGACACTATTTATGACTTAAACACGTTGTTCGGCGTCTATCATTAGTCAACTAAACCGCTTAACTAAATATTAAATGTGAATACGTGTAAACGCTTTCTAAAAATTAAGTCACTTAAAATTTAGTTAATCACTTAACAACTTAATACGTGTAAATCGGTCGTATTTTAGAGATAAACTCAAATAAATTAAAAAATAAAGTAAAAAAGGTGATACGACAACAGTGACTGATTAAAGTATCATGTCTTTTCACAGTACGACAATTTTATACGAGCGCATGCGCAATAGGTTTGACATCGGCAAGACGTATAACATTAATTGCACTTTACGTCTTATTTAAACTCTCTATTATGTGATTATATCAACATTATTTTTATACTCCGGGGTATAATGAGTAGTGTAAGGTGGTATAATGAGTAGTAGTTAAACAATAATAAATTATTGTCCTATTGAATATTATTCAGCTAAATTAAACTATCAAAATACTTTATTTTTATTCAAACAAAGAACAGTCTCTTTAGTATTCTTTATTTTATAAGTCTTAGCCAAGTTTTAAAAAAATGTATTACTTCCGAATGATTCCTGTTATTTAGGTTCATGGCTGTAAATATATCTGTTTCGCGATTTTTTGGCTGTAAAAATGAAAAGAATTTAAAAAAAATTACTATTATAATTTATTCATTAATTATAAAGAATTTATCATAAAGACAAAATACTAAACAGTACGTGTATAACATAACTTGTTGATAATACTATTTCATAAGATACTATACAGTAACGCATTTCTTCAAAAGTTATAACCTTCTCTTGTTTACGAGGTTCAATTGAAACCATAGAGAATAGATTGTAACCTTTCGGCACAAAAATTTTGTGGTTTTTAGCTTTTTTCGTACCGTCCGTCCCGTGTTTTTGTTTACCTTATAGGTTAACTTTTTTCTGCATCTGTACTTCTTTAGTTGTACCCGTACAAGGCCAAAACCTTATCAATTCCCTTGATATTGGGCTCATTTTTCTTCTCTCACCGTCCCCTACATTCGGCGTTAGCGAGATCCCAGGCACAAAATTTTGTGCTTTTATAAGTTACAGATTTAGAGCATAAAATATAAATAAAGATATTATACAGCCTGAGTGGAATGTTTCTTATACAAACAAATCTATTTTTTTTTTTTTTTTTTTAAACTACAGATTTCAATATATTTACCTGTAATATAATAATATAATTATATTAAGATGTCATTTATATCTCCTGATTATTTAAGAATATTTCGATAAATCATAATCAGGCAACAGTTTTATGTAATAATGAAGATTTATTATCATAGAAACAAATAATAAAAAGGTTTTTAAAACCTCTTTCAAGCAATAATTTACTCTCACGGTCAAACCAAATAGGTAAAGATAGCAATCAAGATAACATAATTCAAATAAGCACGAATAAATATTATTTATTATATATGGTTTTAATACGTGGAAAGAAAATTATTCTTCTAACACTACCAAGAATTATAGATATATTCATAATAACTTTTGTACATATTTAATTTTAAACATTTAAAATAATAATAAAAACATGAAGTAAATTATATAATAATAAGTTATTACAAAAGGAGACGGTTAAAAAGAAACGATTGGCTTGAAGTGCCTTCTATAACAGGTACTCTACTAAACCCTCAAAGCATATATGATCTGTTGGTTGCCTGACCTATACAAGACACTACTAAAAGATATAAATTATTTCTTTTATTAGTAACTTTATAACCACAAAATGGTCAATGGTCATGTCAGAAAACTTGATTTTTAAATGTACCTAAATTTAATAGGACTATCTTAAAATGTACAACATCTTAGCCTTCAATATATGTAAGTTCAAAATATACGTAATAAAACATAAAATGAAAACTATGAAAGGAGTTTCTTTTTTCACGTTTAGTTTGAAAATAAATAATAAAATTATATTAAACTGCAAATCTAGACTAATATATTAGAAAATGTGTGAATATTTTTTCTTATTCTTGGATTAAAATGTTGGTATGTTCATAATTATAATGATAATTATAATTATGAATATATTATAATTATAATATAATATATATAATTATAATTATAATAATAATAGAATTATAATGATAATTCTTTCGATTGTTAAAATTACTTCTGGCAACTATATTGCATTCAGAAGTAAAACCTTTTTTCGTTCTTCTTGCATTCAGTCAACCTAAATTCAAACTTGAACAGATTAAAACGATTTTAAGACTTTTTTTAAAAAGTGAAATTGTAACTTATAAGTAGTAAGAAAGGTGAAAAGTATAACTCCTTAGTCTAGTTCACAGGTATACACACTAAATCCCTATTTTTATCCCAAAGACGATAATGACCACTTACGGTTGAATGCTGGTTATATCTTAATAAAGATAGTGTGGAGAGGTTGTATCATATTATTAACTTCTTCTTACTATTAACTAACCACCTCTAACCATACTTACTCCCTGGAGCTACAACTTATAGATTATAAAGAGTTTAGGCCTCCTTGACAATTTCAGTTCATACCATCTTATCCTACCTTATCCTTCTCGGCCATCGTACTCAAATTCTTTTATATCCTTTTCTACATTGTCTAACTATATAGTTCGATGGAGTCCTCTGTCTCCATCCTCATGGGTTACTTAAATAAAGCTTTTTGACATTCCTCTTTCTATTTTTCCTCCCCTAAAGGAAAAGTACTATTTTCACCCAAAACATCCAACACCGAGGTTTCAACAGAATTATCTGTTTTGGGTATTTTTATGACGATTTGAGAGGTTTTAAGCTGGTTGTCTGTCTGTGCCATGTACAACGCCCACAGTTTTTAGCTAAAGAGAAGAAACTAGGTAATAAAAAAATTAATTGTTGTGACGTTATATTTACTTATTTTGATGAGCCCACAAAAATTCTTTAAAAAAATCGAAATATATTCCAATTGCTCGGAAATTTGCACCAATTACACCCAGTGGCGTAGGAATGGGGGGGGGGGGGGGCTATCGGGCTCAAGATTTGATGGCTATTGGCTTGAGATTTGAGACCCTTTGCTGAGCCACCCCCGTCAAAAATGAATTCCTACGCCACTGATTACATCTTTTTAGAAGACAAACATTTCCACTTAATCTCGTTTTAAAATCTGACGCCATTTTTAAAATATCGACTTTTCAACTTAAAATATCGAATTTCGATACAATTTCACCGATTGAGCTGAAAATCGAACCAATTATACCTTTCTATAAGATAAATAATTCCTTCAAATTTTAACTTAATATCTCTATATTATAATCTTAATATTTTGGAATAATAAGGAAAAGTTCCCAAGACCATCCTAGACCATTCATACAATTTCCTTAATTCCTGATTCTTGCTCCCCAGTTCTATTGATTTTTTATAGCTCCATACGTCCTTCTTTGGAGGATGGTATGTAATTGTTTGGTTTTTCTGCAGATATATGTAATAGAAAAGTAAATGATGTGTTTTAAAAATATATTTATTTTAAAGCTATTAAAGAGTTATTTTAAAATTTTACTGATTAAATTGTTAATTTATTTTATTAGATAAAATCATCATCATCATTTCATTATTATCAGTTATAAGAGACCCCAGATATTTAAACTTATTAACTTTATCAAAGTTATCTCTCCCATCTCCCAACTTCACCTCTCTAAAGACTTACCTCTCTAAATCCATCTTTCCTCTCTATAACCATATATTTAATCTTATTTTGAATTAATAATAGTCCCGCATTACATTTGAGTCCCTATTTAGTTGTTGCAGCATCAATTTCAATTTAAATTCAATTCAAATACAGTATCAATTTCAATTTTTAATCTGCTGATAAGATCGACATCGTCAGTAAGTAAGTGCAAGAAACTGAATGCTACACTGTATTGTACCTCCTGGGTTATTTTCTATGCTTATTATTACTTTCTCCTCAGTTTATCCATTTCTCTGACAAAATAGGGGATATATATATTTATTTTTTCTTTTTTCTATATTTTAAAAGATTTTATTTTTCAATGTAATCTTAACTGCATAAAACTGTGAAAAGAAAAACTGTCCCCCAATTTCAAAAGATATTTATGTGAATGAGGCGTAACAGAATATTTTCTTAACTCTATAAACTCTTAATTTGGGATACAACAGCAATGTTTACATTTGGACATTTGGTAATTACATTTATATGGAACCCTATATGAACAAAAAAAAATTAAATTGGATTAGTAGAGATGCTAGCTGTACCCTAAGTAACTATTATGTATAGTAAGTGCATCCTAAAAGGTAGAAGGAAGAAGAAGAAGACTAAAACTACTTCATGCCTATTGACGGCAACGTTTCGGCTTTACCAGCCATTTGCGAGCCTCTGTCGTCTGAAATAGCCGTCAAGCTAAAGAATTATAACTGTGAGATTGTACACATTAAATGGAAGTTATTGGGACTGACACCTATATAAGTAGAGGAATAACACAAACTGTCTCTCCAGCAGCTTTTAGCCTTTATACCATCATTAGTACCAATTACAGATGAAATAGAGTTACATCGAGATTGAAAAATAAAGTCATGAGAAGGGAGAACACAAATGATCAAGAATCAATAATCAAGGGAATAATTAAGTGAACTTTAAAACAGTTACAATAACGAGGTAATAGGTCCAAGGATAGGTACTTACATGCTTTAGGTGATGGTGTGTAAACTGCATCTTCTACAATAAGCACCTCTCCCTGTAGAAGGCCAAGTGGAGCATCGGAATCTACTTCAAGGTAACTGCCAGCAATTAGTAATCTTGGTTCTTGAACTGAATACTCCGCTATAAGTAACTTTAGAGCATCTTTGATCGTTCTGCTTTCATCTCCATGGATCTGTAGAACATACAAAAATACAACGATTATTCAATACATATTTTATAAGATTGTGATTAAATAAAAAAATAAAAATAAAATCGGTGTAGAAAAAAAATTCACACAGAATAAATTTTAAAATAGATAATTCGGTCTAGATAGAGTTATTAATTAACACTAAATTAAACATGCAGAATAAGAATGATGAAGAATTTTCTTCTTCAATATCCAAAAAAACTAAATGTAATTGGTTTATCAACATAAGAAGGTTGCTATTCACCAATAAGTACATACATATAATTTTATGTTCAAATATAAATGTTAAGTAGATAAATAAATGCTTATTGTAATAATTTTAATTATTTATATATATTTATCAATTAACTATTATAACTTATAGTAACCCGTTACATATAATTGAACTAATGTATCAAGGGTATAAGATTAGTTTTATTGAATATAAATAAAATACTAGGTTACTTGTTTCTACTAAGGTTTTTTAAACTTATTCATGGTGAATAAAACTAAAAATTAATTTGATTTTTGAAAAAATCTATTGACTGATTTCGACCAATATGTTGTTTATATAATGATAAGATGTGTATTACAATTTAATTGTGATATACAAAAACAATATCAATAATTCTAATTGTATATTCAGTCCTTATTCCTACGAATTGGTAATAGTTCCTCTAAAAAGAAAAAAACAACACGGTTTTAGACCTTATAAAGACATTTATACTATGTGTTTGCACAACACTCATGTATTGCGGGGTTGAGTTTAAACCCTATAATTCTTTTCCATTGGTATTAATAAAATGAACCAACAATTTAGATTCAAATATGAACCTTTTAAGGAAATTATTAAAGAAAAAAAGTAACACTTATCCACATAATAAGGAAATATTAGCCATTCGTCCGCTCATTTTTTATAAACCTTAGCCAATTCTAAACCAATAACAGCCTAATCCAGCATGTATCAGCTACAATTTTGAATTGCGCTTCTTCTATTTTAATGGCGCTTTAGTTTAAACACCCTAAACACATAGAAACCCAGTTCCAACCTGGTGTAATACCAAGTTTGTCACGAATTCGGCTCGTTAATCTCCACACAAACGCGAACTTGGTTCTTGAGAACAGAGATAGGCGGAAGCAAGTACCCATGTGAATTTTAGGATTGTATGCATGCAATGTAATCCTAACAAAATCGGACGTGTAGTTTTCAAGGTATGGTGGTTCGCAAAAATATTGACGGGCAGATCAACCGGCCGACGGACACCAAAAATTTATTTCCATTAGTTGGGAATTACTTCCATAAAGAGGGGGGGGGGGGGGGGGGGGGAGTCAATAATTATAACTTAAGCTTTAGGAGATTTAACCTATTTTTTTTTATGAGATTTTATCAAATCGATGATCGGTGAGTCCGATTTTTAGTATTCGAAAAGATATTATCCATCGTATGTTTATTTTTGACCAAAATATTAATTTTAATTTTGCATATAATATTTATTCCGGTCATGCTTTTAGATGATATATAATATATGGCAAGCTTAGAATATATATTTTTAAAAATAAAACCCGAATAATTACCTCGGCGTAATTTGGAGCCCACTTCATTTGTTTGGGCAGTACAGCCATAACACTAATTACGACACCCATTCAACTAAGTAAAATGTCAGCATTTAAATTAATGTGGGCTGGATAGTTTTAACTAAACGTGTGCCAAAAAATTAATTCTGTAGGTCATATATCTACGAGGCGTACAGAAGGATTATTTTATCTGTGGGCGGACAGACATACTAACAAACACGCAATAGACCTCATAATATGACTTACTTTGGTCATAGTTAAAATAAAAATGAAAATTAATAAATCTGCGTTTGTTCAAATTAAAATGAAGTCATTTGAATAATTTTTCGATAAAATAAGATTTACTGTTAGCTAACGTTACATATACAAAGTTATAGGCCATTAATATATATTAAATTTAAAACATGTATACCTGAATTGAATAGTTTATCATGCGAGGGTATACTGGCATTTAAAATAAAATATAATTCTAACAAAGGATTATAAATATATTGGTTTGAATTGCAACTTTCTATTTTTTGTAAATCAATGGATTTCATCTTTTAATAATATTTTTTTATTATATCATCTTGCTACAACACTAGAAAAGAGTGTTAATTTAGGGTGTAGGGGGGGGGAATAAATTCCAGATTAAAAGTATTTATAGTTCGATACATACAGAACATCATTTTACGATTTGAAAACTTAATCGTTTGCATGATAATTTGAAAAACATTCATTAAAAATTGTCTAATTATTTTCCCGTTTAATGAAAATATGAGCTAATAAGATCTTTAGCATAATAAAATAAAATCGTCGATACAAAATATTAGTTTAACTAATATGAATAGCAGATTGCTGGTAGCACTAAGTTGAGAATTATTAACTGGATTATAAAGAAATTTTACGAAATTGTTCAACTTTAAATGAGGATGAATGATTGGAATTTTAGAAAAAAGATTCAAACAAACAATGTGGCCACAATTCATATTTGATTAATTTTAGTTCGTATAATAAAATGGAAAAAAAGAAGAAAGTGTAGAGGTTAGCAGTTCGACAAAAAATATATTTGAAGGGCTAATTCACCCTCTTCCAGTCACTCAATCAATCTGAAATTTGGTACATAGCCTCTGTACTAATACAAAAACATTTTAACAAATTACATATGTAGTTAACTAATTCAAATTTTTTATAATTAAAAAATAAAAATAAACATATGTATACTTTATTGCTTCCGAGCTTACCGAAGGTAACGGAAACATTGTGTTCACTTTTGAGAACAAAAAAGTTTTATGCCTCCGATTTTAAAAATTCCAAGACAGAAATCCGTTTCAGACATCAGGGAACAATTTTGGTTCCGTGTCTGTCTGTCTGTCTGTCTGTCTGTCGGTCTGTGTGTCCGCGAATCGTGAAACGTGCGACGATAACTTGAGTAAATGTTGCCGATTATGATGAAATTTGGTAGACATGTTTATTTTACCAATGCTCAGGTCGAGTTCGTTGGACAACGTTATCCGTTCAAGCGTTCACGCGCAACGCTCGCGTAAACGTGAACTTCAAATTTAAAATTGAAATTTTCGGTCGGGAAAAAAATCAAACCTTATCTATTTAATGTGACGAACATTTTTTTCCAATACAATTTTTTAGTAAAACCTACAGCGACACCCCTATAAAGTGTTAAAGATCGCTAAAAAATTTTAATTGTTCTTACACAATAAACAATATAACAATAAAGTAATAAAACTTTAATTTAAATCAATTTATAATTATTATTTACTACGGGAAACACTCCAGCGCCGGGATTTGAACCATGGGTCTCCTGTATATAATTTGATTTAAATTAAAATTTAAACTTTCCGTAGTATGAAAACTACCAAAAACTTAAAAATTAAAACTTCAATGTTAATATAACAATAAAGTACATGATAGGATGCGAGGAAGCTATGTGCCACACTAATTGGCAGTGTTTTTTTTATTATAATTATTTTATTAAAATTAAAACCAATATTTACCCTCACACAGCCAAAATGCACAAATATAAAAGATTTATAATAAAAAAATTATTTTTATGTGCTAGCATTATTTGAAATAAGAAAGAATTTTTCTAGCCAAATCAAAAATTACGATAAAAAAAATAAGCCAAATCAAAATGTACAATATGATGAAGTACGATCGTATAAGCGAGATCCTCATCTCCTTCTGATATTGCCATTTCCATTCCTAAACTTACATTTATTTAATTTCAAATTTCACAACTGAAAAGTACCACAGCTATTTTTACCTGTTTTTCAATTTAAAAAAAAAAAAAGTTGTAAAAGATGATTCAAAAGGGAAAGGTGCTAAAAGCTGGCTTGGTTTTGACTAATGTATTGAACAAACGCTTCAGGAGAAAACACTGAATAATATTTTCTGTAATTAACACCGTACAATAGGACACTACACGACTATTTATGTATTCAAAATACACTTGGTCTATTTGCAGAATAAAAAATATTTTAAACTTCTAGGTATATTTAATTTAGTTGCTTTATTATTAATGAAACTTTTATTATTGAGTTTTAAAAATACCATGCAGGATAATAAAATAGTTATAAGAGCTTCTCTGTATGCTCATATTTATATTGTATTTATATATATATATATATATACATATACACAATTTGCGAGATATATATATATATATATAGCTTGTGTATTTGAGTGTAAAATAATAAAACGTATAATTTTGTTTTAGTAAGAAAGATTCCAATCAATATGCAATTTATTTATCGCGGTTTTCCCTCACCACAATGACGTCAAACCTTATATCTTCATTTTTTAAATTATTATTATTATTATTATCATTAGAGTGTATAATATAACACAAAACTTTGATTATTTAATCATTTTAACAGTAATAAACAGGAAGGTAAAACTGAAATAATGTATCAGATATGCAAGTGTCAGTAGAGGTCTTCTTTAAAGAAATTTCATATATTTAAAATTTTACATTGAATGTAAAGGCAATTTATATCCACGTAAAATAACAATTTTTAACAGATAATTTAGTTTTCAGTTTTTATAAGGCCAGATGTAAGTCTTCGGACATAACAATGTGCACACCTAGACTAATTCACCATCACTAGTTTATTTATTAATGTATAAAAGGCCAAATGTATGTACAAAGGATCTCGCCAAAACCGAATCAAAACAGTGCAATCGATATGCTCCCGTTTAGGGGACATTGAGAGAAGAAAAATGATCCCAAGATCGAGGGGCGTTTTTGCTCTTCCTTTCGAGCGCCATGGGCGCTTAGTCTACGGTTCTTCTTACTTAATCGGCAAAAATACTGAAATAATAAAGGCTGGAAGCGGTGTTAATTAAAAAAAAAGCATTATTATTATGCGGAAAGAAACTTTCAACCAATTCTTTAAAATAATTAGCTTTTACAAACTGAAAAGTAAAGATAATTAATAAATACTATAAGAAAAAGTACAAATAAATACAATTGCTTTAATACGCAATCGACAATATTGATTAAAGATCGATTTATTTTACTTCAATCACGACAATACAATATTATTTACAAGCTATGATTATAGACAGGATTATAATAAATTCTTATAATAACTCATAAGGAACTGAGTAGGAGTCGATGTAATAGTGTAGACAGGTGGTAAGTTTATAACGCCACTATAATTGGTATTCATTGAGGTCGTGATCAATGCCACTATAGTAATTGGAATTGATCTCAATGTAATGTTTGATGAAAGAAATTAAATTCAATAAAACGCCTACAAGTTTCGCCATCATAATCTTATAAGTATTTAGTGTAACTTTAAGTATATAGTTACTGGTAACTCTATTTATTATTACTACCATACGTTTTTTAAATAACTAGACTTCGATTTTTTACATGAATTAAAGTATCAATTTAGTAAAAGGTAAAGTTCGCAGAAGGTTCCAATTAATCTGGGGCTATCTGCAGGTAACTTTTTATAAACTATAAAAGTTTCATACAAATCAGATAAGTACTTTTGGTAAAACTGGAGTTATCAAGCCACCTTAGGAAAAGAGGTTAGAAAATTGAGGGGACTCAACTCTCTTTCTAACCAAGAATGTTCCCTGATGTCTGAAACAGAATTTTGTCTTGGAATTTTAGAAAATTGAGATATAAAATATTTTCTTTCTTCAGAACAACCTCATAGCTTCCGTTAACTTCGGTATAAGCTCCGAAGCTCAAAAATACAACAACGTCAAAAAAAACCGGTTTAAAGGATTTTTTCATGCGGAGCTTATTTTGTTGGAAAAATGCCCCCCCCCCCCCCCCCCCCAAAAAAAAAAAAAATAAAATTCTTTAAAAAAAAAAAAGGATTGGGCTAGACACTTTTGAGTAGTACCATTGTGTTTTTACAGTAAAAATGCCTATATAGACAGGCGTTTGTTTCACGTCATTAGAATAAGAGATTCAAAAGTTGTAGCTGAAACTAACTTTTAAACGGCCGACATCTTGAAACGGCTGGGCCGATTATGCTGGTTAACGAACTCGTCCTATATGTTAAATTGCCTACGGACCCTTTATGTGTTCTGAAAGCACATACTTGGCCAATTTATTTTCTAATAATAAATATATTTACCTCAAATAATTAAGATTAATTTAATAATTAAAAATAAATATTAAGTATAACTTTCTAGAAACATTTTAACTTTTGTGATTAAACTTAAAAGAAAATAATAATTATATAAAAAAAAAAAATCCATCCATGATTTTATATTTTAATAAGTATAATCCAGTTTTTAAAAAAAGAATTTAAGTAATTTACTGAACCAGTAAATGATTTTTTTTTTATGTTCAAATGTACTTTTAAAGTAGTCAAGAAGAAAAAAAAAGATAGTGAAAGTGAAGCCTCACGCTTAGAGGCGGTCTTGGCTGTAAAACCAAACGCAGGCGAAAGTTATTATATCAAACTTAAAAACGACTTTTTATTTCTTCTTCGCCAAGAACTTTTAGCACCAGACTAATGAATCATTTCTGAAATAAAAAAAAAGTTTAAGAGGGAGAGGGAAGTTAAGCGAAAAAAAAAAGTTCAAATGAATCCAGTTCGATTATGAGATAAGAAGAAAGAACGACGTTCAATACAGATAGAGATGTAGACAGAAACCAGTTCAATGAGCTAAAACCAAATAGTTTCCAGTTTTACAAGTCGTTTTAAAGTTTTTAATATAAAAACATATAATTCTAACGAGATTACTTAATTTAACTCTGTACTTTGTACTTATGATTCTTAAAGAATATATATAAGATACATTTTTTTTCCCAATCACAGATAATCTTAATCAATAACTCATCGAACAAGTTAAAAAGTAAATATAATACATATAATAAAATAACCTGAAACGAGTTAAGAGGGTTCAGTTATCACCTGATAAAATTGAGTTCTAAGTAATTGAAATAATTTATAGTTATTTTATTATATATTAAAAAGAACAGCTGAAATAAATATTTAAAAAAATAATATTCATAAATAAATAATCTTGAAAGTGACACTAATAAGAAGAATATGAGGCGATGTCGGTTTATAGAAAAGATGTCGGGGCCTCACTCTAATTTATTTTTTTGATAAAGGGATATCAACTCTCCTATGAACAAATCATACATATATAATGTTTCATGTGTTTAAATCATACAAATGCTGCTGATTGTACTGTTTGACTAAGGGATATAATCTCTTAAGTGTATAAATTAAGCAAAGTTGTGCCACCAAGCCAAGCGATTCTCGTCCGTATTCATCTCCTTCAGTTCAGCCCAAATCCTTAATATAATGAAGGACTTCCATCCCTAATAATAATAAAAATATAGAGATGAATGAACTTCGAGCAAATACTCGTAAAACCTCATAAAAAGCTAACAATAAGTGCTACCGATTAACAATTGTAACGGAAAGGGTAACCTAAAATTTGATCGTAGTGGAAATATACTGTGTAGTCCATCACTATTATGAGTTAAAATCCGGTCAATTATAGTGAATTGGGCCTCAAACAATAGCTAAACTATTTTTACACAGTTTAATCTTTTTTAGCCATTCACAATACAGTAGGCAATTGCAATACGAGAACAATTTGATCGGTAAATTTGAAGAGGAACATAAAGTTGCTGCATTTTGATCAGAGCATTTTGGTTTTGGATTTTGATGATAAATATTTAGTTTGTTACTCCTTAAAGACACATTTTTAAATTGTTACTCCTAATGTTTTTTTTATACAAGATAAATGGATATAATTATTTATACAGTCCTTTGTCTAAATAACTATTAAGAGAAAGGGATGTTTATGCCAATGTACTTTGGGACAAAGGAATATCACACTTCTGCTATTATAAGGGGAGTAACAGTCTAAAAAAGAACATTCCTTTTTTGACCTTTCTTTAGATTGTTACTCCCTTTGGTATTTTTTATAATGGAGGTAACAGTCTAAAGAAGTGCCCTTAAAAATACTAAAACTAATCAAATTAGCTAATTCTATAAGGTAACTTAAACGCTTCATGGTAAAATGTTTCAAAAATGTTAAATAGATTTGTTAATGGATTTATGGTAAACCAAGTGGTTTCAGGACGTTAGATAAGAAATATCTATTTCAAACCAGTTAGGTATGCAAAAAATGAGTCTTCTTCAAAAGTATAATTTCTTATACTGTGAAACTCATGCTGAAAGAGTGCAATGACAGCGGTAGTAACCAGGAGATAATGCAAAGCGGCTCTCTACGGTATATTTTAGTTGGTTGGTGGACCGTCACAGTAATCAAAACCCCACGCTTGGCTCACGCCCAGCACAATAATATTCTTTCATAATTCATAATGTATTGTAAATGTAATTAAATTAAAAAAACATCTATTAGTACAAATGCGTTAACGTGTTACGCACAAAAGAATTTCAATAATCGTAGTACATAACGAGATTTCATCACTTGTTAAGTCATATAGTTATACAATGAAATGCGTGAAGAAAATTAAGTTATTTTTTTTTTCGTATACCTCCCCAAGTGATATACATTCCTCATTAATAAAGAAGACACGAAATCAAAATTATCTTTGGTTAAATTGCGACTGAATATTAAATAAAAAGAAAAATTAACAATAGATTAAAAACAGTACACAAATGATAATATGATTTGCAAGCTCGATAAGCAATAAAATGAAAGTATAAACAATTGTTATCCCCTATTATATTATAAGATTATTTTTTTAACACCCTACGTCAATGGAATTTTAAACATCTGTGGTTATATAGCTACTGTAATTGGTTTTTTCCCAACTTTCTTTTATTACATTCTGATCGACTAAAAGATCATTATGAATGAACAACAGTATCGTATAACATGAAACCAACCACCCTTACGTATAGGTAACTATACATATTTTATTATGGTGACAAACCTTTAAGAAAATTAAATTCAAATTTATTAGTTTAAGTCTTCAATATCAGAGCAAGCTTCACTGACTCCCTTTACAAATTATAATATTTTGGTATAAATAAACTAATAATAAGAAAAGTCAAAACAAAACATGATATATTAAAATAGACTTTATTTATTCAAGGAAATAAATAAATCTGAATGAATGGGAGAGAAGAATTATTACTCTTCATAAGTCTTTTAATCGATTCCATTATTATTAATCTGATTGTTTTATACATACCTAAGTAAAAATAAGGGTTTTTATAAAGGAAAAAACTTTCCTATTAATCCCGTATTGGATTGAGTAACAGTTATATCAATGAATATTTTTAAAAGAACTGAAGATAAAAAGAAGTACTCCATTATAAACAAGGGGTCTAATTAATAAACTATATCGAGCAACGGAGAATCTCTCTGCAGTAAATAAAAGTGGAAGAAGCGGATGATAAAGGTGAGAGAATGTGATCTATAGATAAAGTGAAATGTAAAGTAGTTTAATAGATGAGGTCCAGATGTTTTAGTCTATGGGAGGTCGAATTAGACTTTAGACCAACGGGCGGCTTTCATGTGTACAAGAGGCTCACACTGACTAGAAAAAACGTAACTGATTCAGACCAACAGTTAAGCGGGCGAAATCTATTTTTAAACTGATCTACAACTTTTTGTTCGATTTATCGGACCAGTTGTAAAAATGTATAAGGAAACCAAAGATTAAGTACATTTTATAAGTAACCTGTTCCTTTCAATAGGACTAGTGTCGCACCTTGTTATTGAGACGGAATTTAACCCAAAACTTGTAATTTGCTGAAGACTATTTTGTATTTGTAAAAATACTTTTAAAACATCAGTGTTTTATTTTATTTAAAAAAATAAGTATCACACAAAAATTTAATTTTTTTAATATAGCTATCCATTTTTCTTAGTTATTATTAACACCAAAATCATGATGAAAAAAAAAAAAAGATTAAATGTTAAAAATCAGATGAAAGCTCTGGTATATCGTATATCTATGTGTATGATATGTTACGAGATTTCAAAGTGATTTTTCAAGGTGATTTAAAGGTATTATTTCTATATTATCCTATAATCAAAATACGCCAGTACCATTCATTATAAGCAACAATGAATTCTCCGAAAAAATAAAGTTCTCTTCAAGTATTTATTATAATTTATCTAATAATCTTATAATAGCAGATGAAGATTGACATGATATTAAATATAATAAAAACTACTTATATGAGTATCTTTAAAAAAAATGAGAAAAGGGAAGGAAAGAGAAAAACGTGCAGGATATTAACAGCTTCTTCAATTTGATAGGACATTATCAACTTTCCTGCTAAATTAGTTAAATATGTCACGGGACATTTTGAATTTTGACAGTGATGGTACCCCAAGCATGGTCGTTCTTTTATACTTGCGAAACATTACCGTGAAAGCAAGAAAAATCACAGCTCTACCGTTTCGTAACTGAAATAAAAATAAAACTTTTACCTCACGGTTAAAACTTAATATGAAAACCCCTTAATTTTAAGTATCATCATGAATTGAAAGGCATAATTTTGTTTAGGAACGGTAGAAAATAATTATATTTCATATTACAGCTTGGGCACGAGGTGATATCTTCGGAAACTATAGACCGCAACCTACTTCAAGTCTAAGAGAAGGCATTTCTTCAATATATATATATATATATACAGTAGAGTCTCGTTTATCCGGACCCCGCTAGTCCGGACATCCGTATAATCCGGACGGGCCAAAAACTATGTACAAATTGGAACCAGGGCCTGTTAAGATTTATTAATTGTTAAGGTAATTGGAGTTTCTGCTTTTATTGTCTATTAAAATGTATAAAATTGTTCCTAGTATAGTTTATAGGTGTATATTCAAACAGTCTAACACGAGAAATACCCGGTATTTTGTTAAAAATTAACAGATTTAAGAATAAGTAAGAACATCGATAAATCTGTTTCGGTTCCATAGAAATGTAGGGCGGAAGATATAAAGGAAGTGTAATCCAGGAAGTTCAATTATATGTGACTGAGCTGGGGAAGGGTTTTAAGAAACATGTAGCGGCGGCTCAACCCAGTTCCATGAAATTTTGCCAAGCCAACAATGTCTAATGTCTCAACTTTTTGTGAAATCATTATCGCTCGTCGAATTTCATATTGGAACTCAGCCTGTTTCTCAGGAAGTCCCTTCTATACCTGCCACCTGCGGAATTGATTGTCATTTTATTTTAATTCATTTGATATTTGACATGACTGGTGACAGAACAGCTCTTAACTTAAATAGTGGACCTACGTTGTACAAGCATGTTTTGTTTTGGAGACTAATAGAAGTAATATTTACGATAAAAACATCGATTTCAATAGTTTTACTCTACTAAAGCTTGTTCTACAGACACATTAAAACTGATTCCGTTTAATCCGGACTTTCGGTAATCCGGACTGGGTTCGGTCCCGTTAAACCCGGATTAGCGAGACTCTACTGTATATATATATATATATATATATATATATATATGGCTGTGTGTTTGTTTCTGTCTTTGTAAAAGTTGTTAGTTTCTACTTTTGAAGACCTTTTTTTTATAGAAAAAACGTCCTATTATAGGACGAATGGACACATAGAAATTGATTTTAACGGTGTAGATTTTCAGTGGAGTCACACATACTTTTATTTAATATTAAATGTGCTCAGACCGTTGGAATTAATATGAGACACTATGTCTGTGGGGCTATCTGTGGTCTACTTGTGACAAACCATCAAAAGTCTTCAAAATCGGATGAGTACATTTAAAGATATATATTAGAAAAAGGTTTGTGCGCATGCAGAAGAGAAAGCAGTGAGTGCAGAAAGTTAATATGGGACCAATTATGGGTATATTGTGACCTACCATGTAAATTTATTAAAAGTAGTTTCATAGACATGGTGGTTCCATAACTAAAAATGATCCAACAAATATTGAAACGCATACGCGAGATCAAAAATGTTCTCATGACTGAAACAGATATGCCCAGAAATTTTATAATTCGGAGACATACAAATTTCGTGTTTTTTAGAATGACCACAATATGTACTTAATGTGTAGCCGAGGGGTTAACGCACTCGACTCTGAAACCAAGGTCTAAACCCCGGCTGTGAGTTCGAATCCCAGCGGGGAAAGATATGTTTCACACTGATGATCTCATCGATTAGATGAGTAAAGTGGCCGGATAACCCCCGTCCTGTAATAACCCTGGCAGTTGATCGGGACTGAAACCCCAAAGAAAAAAAAAAAAAAAATATGTACTTAAGAAACATACAAATCGTCGGCTAATTCGTGCCAGAGACATTTCCTAAAGGGTGGTTAGAGGTTGTTAGAGGTGGTTAGAGGTGGCTCTAAATCTCAGCCTGGCACGTACAATAAGAATTTACCAAATGGTCTGAATTACCTATTGTGATTTTTGACAATAAACTTGTCCATTTTATTGATTACTTGTAAAATTTTAAGCATTATAAGTAAGTTCTAAAATTCTTGGTAAAATAATTAGTTAGTCAAAGATCATAATAATTGTATAAAAGGATTAAATATTCGCCATTTTTTATTTTATATATCTTAATGTATTATATGATAAATTCAATTCAAACAATCATTGTTTATAACAATTATTTAAGATTAATTAATAAAAATCAGTAAAAAAAAACATTATTTAATATAGTTTTACAATATGTGCCAGCGGTAAACACTTAAACAGATATATATTATATAAACCTGTTTTTTTTTTCATCAGTGTAAGAGGAACAGGTGTAAGGGATATTTCATCATACAAAAATAATGAATACTGTAGAAAGTTGTCTTTTAAAAATTCTAAAGCCTTAAAGCCAAGCGTCAATGTTTCATCTATTTGAAAATCGAAAGTGGACAACCATATGATTACAAGGTTGGAAGCAAATACACACTCAACACGTGACGTGGACAACGAATGAGTGTATTTAATTTAAATATTATTATACTTTATCAAAGACAAGTCAATATGACATGAGAAAATATTCAATAATTAGAGTTGGGAACATAATATACACTTAAATAAAAATAAGCCCATAATATACAGATATTGAATTGATGTCCAAAATCTTAATTTGAAACATGGTACGTCGTTATAAATATTTTTATTTAGTTATGGTCATTTTTTTCGGATTCTTTTATTTTCCTATCAGCTCAGCTTTAGGTCATTGCAGGATAGGCTATCACCCACTTTACATCTAGCCTTTGTTAACAAAGTTACGTTACCTCATGCCTTTATTGATTAAGGGATGTTCAGACTAATCTAAAAGGTCTGCAAGATCGTAATTACCCAACTTAATAAGTTGAAAAAAAAAAATACACTATAAAAATGCCTTAATTATAGAACTTAATGTATTATTAGTGCAGTTATGCAGGGATATTATAATAGTACATTACGCGTCGAGTGCGAAAAGTAGCATTTTGCATGCGAGTGTGGAGTTTGCACCCGAGCGATAGCGAGGGAAGTAAAACCACACGAGCAATGCAAAATTCCGTTTTCACACGAGTTGTGTACCGTACTTTATCTACGATTGTTAGATTTTAATAATAAATACAGAAAAAAAATAATAAACTTCCAGTATGTAAGTTCGTAATTCTCTTTTGATAAAGATGACATTAATTCATTAGTTGTATTTTGTGCGGAATTAATTATTTCAGGAGGCGTATTATTTTCCTCATATTCGTCAAAATCACTTAAATCACGCATTGATTTTCACAAATAACTCGATATAAACAGTTACTTTTATTAAACAAACATCAAATTAGTTTTGTTAAGTGTAAACAAACTCGCTAATCGTGCGTAAAGTTGAAGAATTCTTCTTCTTTACCACCCTAGGGCGGTAAAGAAGGGGAATTCTTCAGAATTATGAGACGCGTATGCGCAATGAATACAAGTACGTAAAGAATCACTTTCTACGCATCTAAACAGATGTACAATGTTTATATGTCGTAACAATCGTAGATAAAATCCTTTATACATATGTTCTAACCACGGAGCAAACAATTTTGGGTACTTGTTAATTAAGCGCCCTCCCGTTGAAAATCACCACCTCTAGCTCATAACCACTTCTAGCTACCTCTAACCACCTTCCCTATGAAAGGAGAGGTAGTTAGAAGTGGTTAGAGGAGGTCAGCTTGAGGTGATTTTCAACGGGAGGGCACTTAATTAAGAAGTACCGACTTTGGTATGGGTGACTAAAGCTGGTCCCAGTTTATAGTTTCTGCAATAGCTAAGTGATCAAGTCCTTGTGTCACTTTGTTTAAATTAATATTTAATAGCTTTAATAAGTCAATTTTATTGCTGTCTTTCCAAATATTAATTTTTTTTTTTTTTTATTTCAAATAATGTTATAAACGTTTCTCAATATAGGTTCACCATTTAAGCGTAATTACTAAGGGTTCAACATAGATTTAACAATAAAAAAAAAGAAAAGTGAAATATTTTTCAAATCAATAGGAACGTTTGCAAGAACTTCAAAGATTAATAGGAAAAAGAAAATACAATTTATAAAACAATTTCATTAATTGAAATATGCCCAATTTAAAGATTGAATAATGTAGATTATAAAAATAAAATATCCTATGACTTTTTCATGCCAATTATTTACGATATGATGGCTCTATAGATCATAGACCTATGCCAGCTTACCATGATTTACATCATGGGAAGACATAGTTTGACCTTATTTTTTTACGATTACTCAGAATAAGAAAAATAATTTTACCCTAGGATTGGAATTAGATTCCATTTGAGTTCAAGAAAGCCTTGTAGCTAAAATGCTAGACACACAATAGCTGCTCTAGGCGAATTATTTTAAATGACTACATCTCTTTTATAGAATGGCCTTCTAATAGCGTACCATAGAACCGTTCACCAGTTGCTTTACTGTGAACACTCTGAAGGCATCGTATAGCTCATTAGAACTGCAAGTGCATGGACCGTGGTGTAAACTTAACGGCTTTACCTCAAAGCATTTCACCTTAAGAACCCCTCTCTAATCGATAAGTTATAATTTTGCATTTTATTGTATGGCTTGGCTTTAGATATTTTAGATTGGCTAATGCTATTCCTTCGGCATAAGCGTTTCTAGGTTTGGACGTTCTTCTAAAATGCTTTTAACTAATCGAAGATGGAAATATTTGATAATTGATTTTAATTGAACTCACGAAATTGTTCCCATAATGAAACATCTTACGCTAATACATAATTTAAAGATGAAAGAAAAAAAAACGGTCCGAGACAACTCAGACAAGCTTTCTCAAATAATCTCTGTCCTCAGATACAGAAACATGTAAGTTTTCGATTTTTGACAAAATCAAATCTATTTTTGGCGGGAAAATAGATTTGACTCGGCAGGGAATCGAATCCGGCCTCTGTCCGTCCGCGTTTAAAGCTATTTTCTCAGGAACTAGATTTTCCCGGGAAAACAGATTATATCGTTAGATTCGTATTTAAATTTAAATGGACTACATTTAAGAATTTTTTAATCAAAATCGTCGGGAACGTTTTCGAGAAAAAAAAATGTCGTCTTTATTTTAGAGTTTTAGAGGGGTGGCGCCACCAAAAGTGGAGCTAAAATTCATTTCTCGATGATTTTTCTGAACGTGCCAATTTCGTCAAAATCGCGAAGTTCCACGCGTCTGCATAGACAAGAAACAGATATTTTTTAAACAACCACTTTTTTGGACTCAGGGGACCTTAAACAGTAAAATCCATCAAAATCTCAAAATTGGGCTGAACTGAAGGAGATGATACGGTCGAGAATCGCTTGGCGGCACAACTTTGCTTAATTTATGCTTATAATTTATACATACTTGAGAGGTATTTCTTTATCAAACAGTCCATTTGTATGATTTAAACATTAGAAAAATTATATATATGTATTATTTGTTCATAGGAGAGTTGATATCCCTTTGTCAAAAAAATACGTTGGAGTGAGGCCCCGCCATTTTTTTTTTTTTTTTTTTTTTTTCGCCTCATATTCTTCAGTTTTACCCAAAATTGAATTCTCGCGCCATCACAATACTTTCTCTAATACAAGAAAGTAAAAATACATTTTGTTGGCCCTATCCAAAATATCTATTGAGGAATTTCCTTTCTACCATTGTTTTTAGTTATTTGAACAGGCAATTAGCAGATTTTTGGAGTTAAATCTAATTGTGTACACAAATTACAATTTTAATTTAATCTCGAATAGAATAAGTTGAAACCATAAATGACAAATTCATTGCCTAATTATGATATTCCACTTGATTATTTATCATATTAATTGGCAAGTATGAAGTTATAAAAGGTTAAAATGTTAAAATCAAACAACGAATATTGAAATACGTATTTAAACTAAGAGCGAGCCACCTGAACAATTATGTTAAGAAACAGGAGAGAGAAAGATGACCTTGACCAAGGCTTAGCTACAGACGGGAAATCACGACTATGAGCCACGAGAATCTTTCTGTAGACGTGGACGTCAAGTTCCTGCCAACTTCTACATCTTGTTGAGGCTCAAACAGAACTAGCATATGGTTATATACTGACAAACATATCAAAACAATAAATAATCTCGTTATTTTTTATGGTTATTATATTGTGTAAAAACAATATAATAAATTTAAAGGCGTGATTAAGCTTCATACTTTCATTAAAACAATGAAAAATGGTCGAACTCACGATTACATTATTACACTTCAAAACATATTGATAGAATAATACAGATATATAATCTATTAAGGGTTTTTTTTTATACATGATATGAGGCTATAAATATCGATAGAATTATTTTATACATTTAAATGAAAAATTGGTCCGAGACAAGTCTGACAAACTTTCTCATAATATACGAGTTCATAATTGCTTAGCCCAGTGTTTTTCATTTATTAGTTTTCGAGTTTTCGTTGGTACATTAAATTATTATTGAACATTAAATCAAAATTTATCATTTCTCCTCGGCGGGGAATCGAACCCGGCCTCTCTCCATCCAAGTTTAAAGATAATTTTTCAGGAACAAGATTCTTCCCGGGAAAACGGCTTATATCGTTAGAGTCGTATTTAAATTACATTTTAGAATTTTTTAATTAAATCGTCGTTTTCGAGAAATATTTTTTCCCCTGTTTTTTAGTTTTGGGTGTAGCGCGCCCAAATTTTGCCGCTATAATCATTTCTTGATTTGGCCTAGGGGTATGATAATTCTGAACATGTATGCCAAATTTGGTCAAAATCCAGTAATTTTGGCTCCACACGTCTGCACACACGACACACAGGCCACTTTTTTGGACTCAAAAACGTGTATAAATCCATTCAAATCTTAAAATCGAATTTTCACGCCATTACAATTATTTCTCTTTATTATATGATAAAGTAAAAAGTGAATTTTACTTTCTCTCTTTGCTATACATATTTTAAATTATGCCTCAAGTATTACAACTCTCTTTAATAAGGCTGGGTGTGTGAGTTAAATGTAATAAATCTATTATGTAAAATATGTATCATTTTAGCTTTACAAGTTAGTTGAGCATAGAAGAAATATATAGAAATGGTCTTAGCTTAAAATTTAAAAATGAGCAAAAGAGTAGATTATATTTTTTTAAAAAAATGGCCTTGAAATTTGTATAACTTCAGCGTTTTTAAACATCTGGAAAACTAAGCAGCTTTTCTAAATGCTAAATTTTGCAACAGTGTGATCCGAGATCCTTAATTTATCGCTTATAGAAGAATTAATTCACCAAGCTTGATTAACAAGTATCTAATCTTTATACGTATACACTAGAACTCTATCTTTCAGATTAATTCTAACCTTATCATACTAACAAGAAAAAAATTGATAAATCCGTGTTCAGAGGTGTGAAATTCGTTTTAAGTTTTCTTTATACTACTAAAGAATTAAATCTTTGAAATGAAAAAAATGAAAATCTCAAAATATTATCTTGTGAAATACTTTCTAATTCTGAATCATATTTTGAAGTTAAAGATTATTTTAATAAAAATCATCTCAAACAATAGCCTACAATTCTATTATAACTAATCTTAATTACTATTAATACAATTAAACTACATTGAAAATATTGCTTATAAAATAAAAAATAAATTATGAGTTAAAATATTTTTAAAACAATAGAGTTAGTAGATTATAAATGGAAGGCATTATTATCACGGAAACAGAGACGAGGGGAGTTGGAGGGCAAATCAAAACTATGCGATAAAAATACTGATAAAATTCAAACGAATAACTATTATATGTTTCAGAAAAAAGAGTATCTTATTCTCTGAATAATAAATTACATAAATTTAATAATAAAATACTATTGTTAGAACGTAAAGAACGTTCCTGATCACCGTTGAGCGAATATTATGCATTTGTTACATTTAACTAATTCGCGCCAACATCCTTCTGAGCTGGATACATTATAATTAAATAATGTAGCGCAGGCTGACATAAGTGCACGCATTAATTGACGCTAAAATGAAACTTTAATTACTCACTGGATCACAATCTTCCCTTCTTTGAAAGCTAACGAGTACAAAAAAGTTATCAGAATGAGTTGATTATTTTCTCTTGTTTTAATATTGCAACTTCTAATATAAGGTGCTTCCGTTCGCGCATACGTAATAAATAGCTGCATAGCCTACATTCTGATAAAAGAAAATATACATTTGATAACGGAGAGTAATCTATCACACCTTCAATATAACCATTAATGACAATTTTTGTGTTCGAGCAAAACAAAACACTCCTATCATTCTATTTTAAAGGGGTATATAATTATAACTTCAAACAAATGAAGAATTTATGTGATTTGAAGAACTTACAAACTAGAATAGAATTAGAACTTATAGGTAAACATCTAATTGTTAATAGATAGTTCATTAAGGATGCAGAAATTAGTTTAAACTAAAATCAGAAGCTGAGGAATAATACATTTTCTTTTAATTTTGTTTATCTTATTGTTACTCCGATTCAGTAAAAGATAAGTTATAATTTGGGTCCTTCTTTAGATTGTTACTCCCATATGTGTTTTTTTTAGAATATAAATGGATATAATTATTTATACATCCCTTTTTCTAAATTACTACTAAGGCAAAGGGATGTTTACTCCAATGTACTTTGGGGCAAAATAATATCAGACTTCGGTTTTTATAAGGGAATAACGTCTAAAGAAGAGGGTTCCATACACCATTTTAGATTATTACTGCTGGTTTTTATATGAGGAGTAGCAGTCTAAAGAAGGGCCAAAATTTGAATATCTACAAAGAAGAAGGGTCAAGAAAAAAAAAATTATGAATGCTTAATGCTTACTGATCATCTCTATCTTTACTTTTAGTTCATATTTCACAGACGATAATCCACATTAGATCTATAACAACTTTTACCATGTAATAGGGAGAGTCTATTTCAGCTAGGTGAAAATATACATAAACCATTTTCCATTTACTTTATTCTTAATCTACCAAACAAACTACCGATAATACAAATCTTCCTATAGTATAATATAGTTACTGGCAATTTTAAATTGTTTGTAATATAAAAATGGCAAGAGCATGTCAAGAATCTTAGGGAACTTTAAGACAGGTGATTGTAGAAGGGGTATAAGGAAACAGTGTCGCTAACACCAAGACAAGGAACAGGAGTTAGTTGGTCAAGACAACAATCAAGACGTGACACACTAACACCGAGCCAGGAGTCTGGGTCTGAGAGGCTGGAGTCAAGAGGTAAAGAGGGCAACCCACTACAAGGAAGGGAGGAAACCTGCAGTGACTCACAGATAGTCTCCCCAGCATCTGGATTAGTACTTAAAACCCACTTGACTTGCTCTCCCAGAGTATATACTAGGCTGGATCTAGTTCACACAAACCATATAGTCACTTCACAACACAATGTAATCATAATATTATAGAAAATGATAACACGAATACGTTAAGAAATGTCCTAAAGTACTTCAACATAGAGTAAACAGTTCTGATTGATATCTTATAGGAACTAACTATCATTGTTTACACATTTCAGAACTAAGGTACTATTGGTAAAGTACTTTGTATTTGCATCTGTCTTTCTCCACTCCTTCTTCAAAATGATAGTACACTCGAACCAAGATGCGGTAGAACCAAGGTTCTATCGGTTGAGTACTTTTTATTAGCATCTGTCTTTCTCAGTTCCTTCTTTAAAATGACAGTACACTCGAACCAATATGCGATATAACCAAGATTCCATCGGTGGAGTATCTTTAATTTGCTCCGTCTTTTTCCGTGGCTTCTTCAAAAGTAACAATTTCACACCCAAAATATAATTTCCGTAGTATGAATGCTACCAAAAACTTAAAAATTGAATACCCAAAATAAAAGTAAATTCATCAGGCATCATCTTTCAATATTCAGTGACTGACTAGTAGAACTGACATATTTAATCAGTAAAAACGTTAAGATTCCGAAAGAAGCTCTAAATTTAAAGAGACAAATTTAAATGTTTCAGGAGATCTTAGAAGGAATTTCGTAGTATTCTCATTAGTATAATATGCAAACAGCAGTTCTTAAACAGATCTGTATATTAGTCATTATCAATATACCAATGAAAACTAATTAAAATGGTTGAAAAGCGGTTAAATATTCTGTATCCTTTATAATTATTAGTATCTAGTATCTAGTCAATTATTATTTTAAGATGAGACCTCTCAAAGAAGACAGGAGATAAAACTAGGCTGAATGAAATACATATAGATAACTATAACTATTGTCCTCTGTATTTAAATTTATATCTAGTAATATAGATATTTACTAAGAAACCTAATTATTAACCTTTAATAACATCTTTACATAATTATTTGTCTGTTCTATGATTTACCTACTAGGATATATTTAATGCTTTAGAAAATAATTATAAAACTCCCAGTCCAAAAATATGGATTATATGCAGCATACAACTACGTATGAATGCGACCATATAATATATTATTAAACATAATAAAAAATAATAAATATCACGTTTCAATGCACTCAATATAAATGTCAGGATTTGATTGGTATTAATTTGACTTTAAATACATAAAAAAAATCAAAACTCAAAATTACTAATAAATACGAAAAAAGTAGAACGACGTTTACCGTTAAGTGTAAGAATTGCTAGAAAATGATGGTTCGCTCATTCGACTTAATCATTCAAACCGGTCTTCCAATAAATTAGGTTCAACGTTGCTAACTTCACTGAGTCAAGTCTTAGCAGAAACTAAAATAGCTATTAAGAGCGATATTTTACGGAACATTCTTAAAATAAAAATGATCAGTTTATTACCATTAAAAAATGTTTTAATGTACAATATCATATGTTGAATCAGTTACCAAATCTGTTCACCGATTGTTCCAAACAATTATTAATTAATTTATATATTCATTTTTTAATATAACATTATTAACTTTTAATATATAGAGAATAATGTTTACTTACATAATATAATAAATAATGTAACAAGAATTCATGACATGTAAAAGAAAACACGGTTAATAGAAAAAGGTTTAACTTCATTGTTTAAATGAAAATAATACATCCTTTATACAAAGTAAAAATACTTCAAAAAATAAAAAATAAAATACATAAATACTTATTCTACAATTCATAAAGAGTATTGAATCATGGATATGAGTTTGGAAATTGAATCCATAAATCGATATTCCAATGCTTTTCCATGAAGTGAAGAAAACCAGTATAAATATGAATCTCAAGGTGTGAAATTATGAAACATTAATCCATTTTGATTACCATTTGATCCGCTAGGAGCTCTGATATAATTTTATATAAAATTTAGAACTTCTATCGGCGAAATATAGTACTACGATGAATACAAGTATAAAAACTAATCTACCTCCTACGATATTCTAACTTCCTGGCATAATATTAGAAGCGTCACATTTTTCATGTCGTTTTTGAAACTTCATTACGCTTATCGTCAAAATATTGTACTATAAATGAAAACCTATCGACCTCCTGTTAAATCCTTACTTCCTGGCACGACGATATTTAAAAGCGTTTCATGTCGTTCGTTGAAACTTCATTGCGCCTATCGTCAAAATATTATACTATAAATGAAAACCTATCGACCTCCTGTTAAATCCTAACTTCCTGCCACGATATTTTTAAAAGCGTCACATTTTTCATGTTGTTTTTTGTAGGACGGAAATTTCTTCTGTACACCAGAGCTAAAAAATTAACCATGTTAAAATCAACAAATAATTCCTAGTTTCACAAAAAAGAAAGATAAAGATTAAATTCAAATTCAGGACAAGAATCAGGGTTATGAAAGGTGTTAAAGAAGAGAAAACTTCAGCAAAAGAATGTCAACTGAATTTAATACGAAATCATATTATTATCAACCACATTATAATGTATGTACAGAAAGGAATGTGATATGAAGAGAGAGTATAAGGTCTTTAATATAATATCGAGGTGGAGAGTGAATCACTCTATGGGCACCATCAGGCAATCAACCGTGACTCACAGACGCTTCCTAGGAAATAAGGCTAAAAAAATTCAGGGATTATTCCTGTTAAACACCAAGTAGTAGTAAGAGTCAGATGCTGTGAACACAGTTATAATGTGCATCCGAGATAAAGACAAATGACAGGAAACACTTGAGCAATGAGGACGTCATGAGTAAACCAGCTTCCACCATGGGCAACAGCGAAACGAGGAAACTAAAATTAAGTTGTGTTAGAAGTTACTAAAAAACATAAAAAAATAAACTAACTATAAAAGAACTAATAAAAATGACTCCTTATGAATGAGAATTTTACGTGCCTGACTATAATTTTCAAGAATAAAAAACGATGACATCAATCTTGACAAAAGTTATTATCTCCACCTCATCAGTTTTTTAAACAGATTTTTTTGCAGTAGTGTGATTGTATTCGTAAACTTAAACATAACTTATCAATATTATGATAATCATAGATAGGTATGTACATGAAGCACTCAACTTTAAAACGCTAAACTCGCACCGTTCTAATTTATATTAAATATTTATTATGTTTAATTTTTTTTTCCGAGCTTACCGAAGGTAACGGAAGCATAGTGTTCACTTTTGAGAACGAAAAACTTTTATGCCTCCGACTTTAAAAATTCCAAGACAGAAATCCGTTTCAGACATCAGGGAACATTTTTGGTCTCGTGTCTGTCTGTCTGTCTGTCGGTCTGTGTGTCCGCGAATTATGAAACGTGCGACGATAACTTGAGTAAATGTCGACCGATTTTGATGAAATTTGGTATATATGTTCGTTTTACCAATGCCCAGGACGAGTTCCTTGGACAACGTTATCCGTCCAAGCGTTCACGAGCAACGCTCGCGTAAACGTGAACTTCAGATTTAAAATTGAAATATTAGGTCGGGAAAAAAATCAAACTTCATCTATTCAATTAGACAAACATTTTTTTTTACCGCTAGCGCGGTAAAGAAGAGGAATTCTTCAGCTTTACGCACGATTAGCGAGTTTGTTTACATTTAACAAAACTAATTTGCTATTATTTTATTAAAGTAACTGTTTATATCGAGTTTTTAGTGAAAAACAATGAATGAATCAAGTGGCTTTGACGAAAATGTAGAGAATAATACTCCTCCAGAAATAATTAATTCGGCAAAAAATACAACTCAAGATTAATGCCATCTTTATCAAAAGAAGAGATACGAACTTACATACAGCAAGTATATTTTTTTCTGTATTTATTATTTAAATCTAACAATCGTAGATAAAGTACGGTACGCAACTCGTGCGAAAACGGCATTTTGCATTGCTCGTGTGGTTTTACTACCCTCGCTGTCGCTCATGTGCAAACTCCACACTCGCATGCAAAATGCTACTTTCCGCACTCGACGCGTAATGTACTATTACACAATTAACAATATAAGAATAATTTTAATGTTAATTTAATAATAAAGTACATGATAGGATGCGAGGAAGCTATGTGCCACACTAATTGGCAGTCTATTTTATTTATTTTATTTTATTTTTTTTTATGGCTTGATAACAAATATACTATTTTTACTCTTATAGTTTATTATTTAATTAACAAAAGGAAAACCAATTTTTTTAATATATATTTTATAATACAATATTATTCTATTTAAATCGAAGTAGGTTTACTATGAAAGTAGGTAGTAGTACATTTTAAAACACGATATGAACTTTGACATTTAAAGGTAAAAAATGAGTTTTTTAAATCTGAACAAGAATTGTAATTTTTAGCCCACTGATACTTGTTCATTCAAAAAAGTATAAATAAGATATTCGTTAGTAGCAATACAATTTTAATAACAATAAAAAAAGAAAGACAATCCCCGGACAGAATTGAATTAATTAGTATATTTTTTAATCTTTTCATGAAATCCTTGTTCATACTTAATTATGAAAGTCTCTTTACCTTTCTCCAAGCACAATAAATGACCATTTTTGGTAAGCACATTTTTCAAAGTAACAATATTTTAATAAACAGGTCAAGTGTGTGCTAGTCAGCACACAGCGAGGGTCCGTAGGCCACACTATATAGTGTTTAACTATAAAGTGTATAAACAGTGTTTTTTTAAAATGCTAAAAAGCTTACTTTGAACTATTCTAAGGGTCTGATATTCTCAAAACACTTAAACAAACTTCTGATAAAGAATTGTTTTGCCACTGAACCGGACTACAACTATATAAATACATCGAAAAGACCATAGTTATAAAAAACCGTATTTTGTCAATAAAAAATAAAATAATATTTTTTTCGAAATTTCCAAAAAGTGGTTTCTTTACTTTTGGTCGAAGAATAATCAGGAATATTTTCAGATTTTTTCCACTTCACATAAGCCAGATAGAGGGGGGGGGGGGGGGGGGGCACGTTTCACTATTTTTCACTATTTGTTAAGATTTTAACCACATAATTAATTGGGCTAGGTCAAAGTTTATCTTATTGCAAACATTTGCAATTGTGGATTGGCAATGAACTTACAATGTGTACTCTTCGTGTTTATTACATTTGGTAAATCTTTGTTTGACGGGACGTGTCTAATTATCGATATATTTAACCTCTTAACTTAGTCATCTAGACCAGTGGTTCTTAACCGGGGGGCCTCGAAAGGTAGTTAGGTACTAGGTATATTATATACTTGGAGATTTTAAGGGGGCCGTGGTTACCAAAAGGTTAAGAACCACTGATCTAGACATCAATGGGTATTATCAGTAATAAGCCACCTGCTCTGCCTCTGACAAACCGAGATAAGTTTATTTTCTGATAACAACATCGGATCAATAGTCAAAATAGATTGACAGTTTAATTATAGATTGATGTATTCATAAGCTATAGTAATTTTTCATTGCATTTTATATAGAAAAATAATTCCAAATATTTAGACTTCAATACAGTGAAAAGTGAAAGTTAAGAACCCTAATCTCTAATTATTTGACTTATCAGAGTAGAAAGAAAGATAGTCATTATATTTAAACATTTGATGCGTTAACCACATAACAGTATAAGGCGGTAATTAGGAACAGGGTTCTTTGTTTAGAAAATTAGTTCAAATTAGACACCGGTGGAGTTTCCGTATAAAACTCAGCCTCATTGCAATTCCTTGGACTTCCTCATCTGTAGATTGTAAGATTTATATATAGACAAGATAGATAACAAGTAAGATAAAAATTAAGGTTAAAGCGACCTTGAGCATTAATGTTATCTACCAATAGATCATTCGAGGATACAAGTGAGGGGGGTAATAATTGCAATGAAATGAGTGAACCCGGACACACGCCCGGTAATTTTACGTATGTACAGATAAACTAGGTAAATTAGGATTTTAATATTTTCATAAGAATATCATAGGATTGTTACATTATTACTTTATACCTACAATCAGATAAAGAAACATGATAAAATATTTTATATATGCCAATATTTATTAATACTAAAAAAGCGCTAAAACCAAAATCAGATGTTAAATTATTGAGCAGAATTGAATGTGGTTTAAACATAAATTTATAATTTCAATATTGGTACTTCTTTAGATTGTTACTTTCCCATGTTTATATTTTAAAAAATATAAATGACTGACTAAATAACTATTAATAGAAAGGGATGTTTAGTCCAATGTACTATGGGACAAAGGAATATCACACTTCTGTTTTTATAAGGGGAGTAACATTCTAAAGAAGAACATCCCGTACACCTTCTTTAGATTGTTACTCCCAAATTTTTAAATAAGGGGAGTATCAATCTAAAGAAGTGCCTCAATTTTTATTTTAAAGTCCGACAACTAACAAATTATAATTAAAACGATCGCACTTATTAATGAACGATGTAAAAAGAAAAAGATGCTGATTCTAAATTGAATTAATTGAGATTCTAAATATCAGATTTCAATACTAAAAATGTTAAATTATCATTGCTTTTTATATAATTAAATATTGATATAGAATTAATACAAGAAATACTATAAATTGTATAATCAACTGTTAACTTACTCTCTTGAGTATATAGGCATAAGCCGTGTTAGTTTGATCGTTATATATTATTATATTTTATTGTATTACAAATATATACATGTGTGTGGGGGTGGGGGGCGCCATACACCTATACTTCTTTTAAGAGTAAAATACTTTTATTTAATAAAAGCAATCTCTCTAATATGCAAAAAAGTCTGTAAACCAGTACTTATCACGCTTGGGACATATAATTTAGTTTTATGAAAGCATATCACACGTTTAACAGGGAATTGGATAATGGTTAGCATTATCCACATACGTGTTCGCGTGAAAAAATCGTAATACTATAAATGCTGCAGTTCCACGATCTCTTAGGTGGTGTGGAAGATATATAATTATTAGAAAATTAACTGCAAGATTAATTTAGGTATAGCGTCTTAGTAAACTTTTTAATCTGCTTCATTTACAAGGCCACATATACATCATACCAGCTGCACTGCAATTTTTTATTGACCCAGGTCAGTAATAACACGAACTATTTATTTTTACTTATAAGCATAAAGAGGATATGACCACACCTTAAAATTTATTTATTGAACAAACAAACAAAAAAAAAGAATATACATTAGGTAAGAATATTATTTCAAAATTTATATATATATATATATATATATATATATATATATATATATATATATATATATATATATATATATATATATATATATATATATATATATATATATATATATATATATATATATATATATATATATATATATATATATATATATATATATATATACACATATATATATATAATCACTTTTTAATCAAAATAATAAATATCGACTTGTTGAGTATAGAATCAGCTTACGGGTGATTTATAGGCACGCATTATCTATTTATATTTGGTAGAGGAAGGTGGCAATGGTAATCAGTCTTACTAAATGAATCTCTTGAAGGAATAAAGTTTGGTACAAGGAACAGATAAGCCATCTTTCAAGGACTCATCTCAGACACGAGTAACCTTATATGTTATCTGAATTGATAAGTATAAGTGTAAAAAATTACCATTTGAGGTAAGAGTTCAAGACATTTTTGCAAGAACAATAGATTTTAAATGTTAGGCATTGATGAGTTAAAGGGGTCAGAAACATGATATTTTTTAAAGAGGTTACGGAAAGAATTTCTTTTCTATTTAGTAAATTTTTAGTTTTAAATTCAAATAATACTCCGGTGTGTAATAACATCAATACTGTAACTGTCCTTAAAGAGACTGCATAAAAATAGAACGTACATTTGGCCACAACAGAATATGTTGGCTAATTTGCAGTCTTTGCTGCGGCAAAGGTAAGGACGGCAAAGGAATGGGTGCATGGTATTGGTGTGGTGTTTTCATTGAAGCCTCAAAACCTTTAAAATTCCTACAGGTTTGTCGTTTGTCTACGGTAAAAAGACCTTGCAGCTACAACCTGGAGGCCTTCAGGTATTGACTCAAGGTGTTACCTACGGCAGTAGGTAACAAACTGAACTGCGCAAAGTGTCCCTCAAGGAAGGAAGAGCATGGTTGACGCTGGCGCTGGGGGAATATGTAACTGGACCTGTCTAAATGCACGTGGTACAAATTGTTGACGGCCACAAGGCACTAGGCGCGTGCCGACACACTTGCAGTGCGATCTTACTTTAAAGGTAACGCCGGAGTTTATCAGTATTAGATGTTAGAGGAGATTTGTAGAGGTAGTTGAGTAAACCCACTATTTGAACTACATCCCCGACATACCAGAGTAAAATTTGTAGGTTTACTACATTTTCTTATGCACACTATGTTCAGCTACTAACTAATATGCGTTTTTAAATTCACACTTGATGACTAACTAAGGCTTTATTGAGTTTCGAGTACAGGGAAAGTTAGGGGGTTTGTTGATCTAATATTCTAAAAGTTTTGAAATGATAGTCCGAGCTTTGGATTTTAAATTGTATTGAGTTACTGTCATCAAGTCAAATTCCAAACAACTATTTAACCGAACAGGATATTTGCAGTAAAAATCCTTAAAGTGCTTTCTTAAAAAGTAAATTTGTCAAAGGGATTCTGGAGAAACAAAAAAAGCTTCTACATTTTATTGGGATAGAATATACACAAATTCTAATGCATACTATACCCACCCGGTTGTAGTAAATTTACCATAATAAATATATCAAAATAAAAATAGAATAGTTAATATAGCAACAAAGAATGTTATTTTTTAAGAGTTTGAAGTTACTTTTTGTACACATTAATCTTGTATTCTATAGAGATAGAATAATTAGCAGATAAAATATTCATTTTAAGTAAGCAAAAACGGTTAAACCTTAGTGTAATAATATACTGCAATATACAATACAAATATCTAAGAATACATTAAGAAGTCAGCAATTATAAAAATTGTATGAACATTAAAAATGATTATAATTATCAACACTTAAAGCCCTTTATAACTAGTGATAACTTTGTTAAAAAAACTGTTCTCAGTTGTCAATGACTTTATTTCTACCTTGTAAATTTAAACTTTTTTGTTTTGTTAAAACAAAACACCTGCTAATTTCTAAACCCTAAATGAAGAAATGGGAAGTAAAATTAAACCGCCCCTATTATATATGGACTTATAATCTTAAAAAGTTGATTAATTAATTTTTAAAATATTTATAGATGGAATAAATAAATTTGTAATCAGCGGAATTTAGAATTAATACAATAAATATTTTAGTTAAATGTAATCTTAAGTAGAATTGTTATAGGGGAAAGGATTATGGAAGTTTCTACAATTGACCATGTGTTGTCTTTTAAAATAAATCTCTATGACCCTTCTCTTTACTATATAAAATGCAAACTTAAGGCCTTGACTGAGTTAAGGCCTCTACTTCTACAGCTGCACCCCTCTAGACCTACATTGACACCCCTTAAATGGTCCTGAACAGTATCATTATGTTTAGAAACCACATCTTCTCTTTGGTAGGTAAGTATTGAACCTTTGAAAAGATTTATTTTAAAATATGTAAATAAAATGTACTTGGTACAAGATTCAAGAGGGTGAGGAACCTCTTCAGCCAGCAGGTGGATAGAAGCTATATTGACATCGAACTACACCAATATAAACTTAGGGTGGTTTACCTAGCTTTGGTAGGTAAGTATTGAACGTTTGAAAACAGCATTTATTTAAAAAGATGTAAATAAAATGTGTATAAGAGGGGGAGGAACCTCTTCAGATAGCAGGAGGATATAAGCTATGATGACATATCACTACTCAAATATAAACAGAATGGTTAGCTAGCTTTGGTAGGTAAGCATTGAACGTTTGAAAACAACATTTATTTTAAAAGATGAAAAATGAAATGTATTTGGTAGAAGAGGGTGAGGAACCTCTTCAGCCAGCAGTTGGATTGAAGCTATATTAAACTTATGGTGGTTTAGCTAGCTTTGGTAGGTAAGTATTGACTGTTTGAAAACAACATTTATTTTAAAAAGATGTATGTAAAATGTGTATAAGAGGGGGAGGAACCTCTTCAGATAGCAGGAGGATATAAGCTATGATGACATATCACTACTCAAATATAAACAGAATGGTTAGCTAGCTTTGGTAGGTAAGCATTGAACGTTTGAAAACAACATTTATTTTAAAAGATGAAAAATGAAATGTATTTGGTAGAAGAGGGTGAGGAACCTCTTCAGCCAGCAGTTGGATTGAAGCTATATTAAACTTATGGTGGTTTAGCTAGCTTTGGTAGGTAAGTATTGAATGTTTGAAAACAACATTTATTTTAAAAAGATGTATATAAAATGTGTATAAGAGGGGGAGGAACCTCTTCAGATAGCAGGAGGATAGAAGCTATGATGACATATTACTACACCAATATAAACTTAAAATGGTTAACTAGCTTTGGTGGGAAGTATTGAACGTTTGAAAGCAACATTTTTTTTTTATAAAATTAGATAAAATGTGTTTAGTAAAAGAGGGTGAGGAACCTCCTTAGCCAGAAGGTGGATAGATGCTATAGTCATCTCCATGCACTAATATAAACTTAGGATGGTTAGCTACACAGCCAAACTATTGGTGGATCAGTGTTGTGTACCTTAAACTAATAAGTCTATAGTTAAAGCCTGTGCAACCCTTAAATAGTTTATTGTTTAATAGACTCTTAGATTAAAGGTTATAAGGTCAATAACGTATACATCGTGTAGTTTGAGAATTAGGTGTGCTTCATAAACCCTACAACCTTCATCCATAATATCAACAATACCTTAAACATCAAACGTATTTATTTATTTGAAAAGAATATGCGTTAATCGAGTTAAACAGAGTATAGTACATTTTTTTATTTTTTTATTTGTATTATGTTTTGATAATATAACATAAAATTAACTTATTAAATTGATAAATAATTAATAATCTTATGTTCTTCTTTCAGAAGACTGTTGACTGTTGATTCAAATAAGAATAAAGTGATGTGTATGAAGTTAGCCCCCATTTTTTAATTTTTAATATTTTTTTAATTGTTCAAAGTTGTTCTATGATTGTTCTATATTGTTCCAAAGTTATAAGACCAAAAACCCAAAGACACGCCAAAAAAACGCAAAAAACCGTTTTCTTTTAGTGGCCCCCCATTATTTTAAAAATCCAATTTTTTTGCTGTTCTGGATTGTTCTAGGTGTTCTAAACATTGTTCCAAAATATCAATTCTCTAAAAAAAATTATTACCTAGATTTAGTCCACCAAACCAAAATTTAGTGGGTCCCCATTATATTAAAAATCCAATTTTTTTTTGCTGTTATGGATTGTTCTAGGTGTTCTAAACATCGTTCTAAAATATCAATTCTCTAAAAAAAAATGTTTACCTAGACTTAGCCCACCAAACCAAAATTTCGTGGCCCCCCATTATTTTAAAAATCCCATTTTTTTTGCTGTTCTGGATTGTTCTAGGTGTTCTAAACATTGTTCCAAAATATCAATTCTCTAAAAAATTTGTTTACCTAGATTTAGTCCACCAAACCAAAAATTCGTGGCCGTTCGTCTGTCATGTCGTTTGTCTGTCGTCTGTCTGTGCAGACGCCTGGTGCTTAAACTACTAGGTCGATTTTAACTAAATTTGGCATACACGTTCAGAAAAATTATACCAACACTCCAAAATTGGGGGCACAACCCTCCAAAAACTCTGAAAAAACGTGAAAAAAAAATATGTGTGAGGCTCTCACGCATTAGAAGTAAAACTTTAGTTCTAGATGCATTGCTCTCTTTCATTTTTTGACGAATTTATTATTTCAGGATTAAGAAATGGTTATGGGAAATTTAATTGAAAAAAAAAATATTGCTACGCTAAGGCAACCACATTTATTCCAATAAAAATAAATGTTTGTTTTGATTTTCTGGTTTTTAAATAGATATAATACAATTAATCTGTAAAAATGTTACACTTGGACGAGTCTCGAATCGCAAACTTCGTTACACGATGTCACTATATGAAAAAATTCATTCTACCGCCGCCAAAGAAGTTTCAATTCAAAAAATATTTCTCGAAAACTGTTCCGACTATTTTGATTAAAGTTTTTTAAAAAATGAGTCTATTTAAATTCAAATCTAACGATATAAGCCGTTTTCCCAGGAAAAATCTAGTTCCTGAGAAAAAAGCTTCAAACGTGGACGGAGAGAGGCCGGGTTCGATTCCCGGCCGAGGAGAAGTTATTTGTATATATATAAATATTTTAAATATATACATACATAAAAACACACACAAATACACATATATATTGGAAGATTCTAAATATATAAACTAATTATATGTTAATAATTTTATTTGAAACACATTTTAATGTTCTTAAATTGATAAATAAAATAATTTCTCATATATTTTTTTCCTAAATAAGTCATTGTACACTGTACACACAAGTCTCTAGAGTCTAGAGGAAGGAGTTTTTTGTTTTTTCAAAAAAACCTATTTAAATTTAATTTTTTTTAGTAACTATCGTGACACATAGTACGCTGGGTAACTAATGTGACATCTATCTTGTTCCTGGGTAACTATCGTGGCAAATTTTGTATTTTTCTAGAGTTGGAACAATGAAATAGTTATATTCTTGTTGTATATAGATGCTCAGCTTCAAAATAAAGCACTTAGCTAGATCAAAAACTGGAAAATAAATTTTGGGCATATAGGTTTGCTTAGAATTGAAATGTCACTTTGTTTTGAAAATTACCCACATAGCTTGTGTGTGTGAAAATGCACACACATATTATCATGCGTGTATGTTATGTACATAAATAAAAAGAGAGGAGAAGAAATCATTAACAAGCAAACAAACAGATAATAATAAGAAATGATATGTTAAGTTATATATAACCCTTTATATTTCAGGTTTAGATTTTCTCGGAAACGTATACTCTGGATTTAGAACCACCTGTCTTTTTGTTTTGTGTTTTTTAATTTGATTTCCAAGTACAGTTTCGTTAAATGGGATGTTTTGGTAAATTGTTGTGAAGAAAAATTACAAATAAAGCTATGTAATTGTAAACCAGTTTTAAGAAAGTGTATTAGCTCGTTTTTTTTATATATATTTATATGTATATTAGTTCGATTATCTTTCTTCTCAATTCTAGGAAAGATATGCTGTTGTGTGGTTGAAAACTAGAATCGTCCACAAAACCTATTACATAAAGGTTTTACCTAGACTTCCATTCAAAGAGTTAATTTAATTCGTTTAATAAAGAAATATAATTCTAACTACACAATTTGAATATACGTAAAACCTGCTAAAGTGACCACCCGTGTATATTGACCACCTGGTCAATGTGACCACTTTTTCATGGTCCCTTCAGAAATTCAATACTTAATGTACATTTTGTTCTGCTTATTGTGACCATCTGCCTATTTTGACCAGTGACCACCTTCTTCTGGTCCCTTGAAGGAAATTTATTTCGGTTAAAGTGACCAAAGTAAAAAAAACGATTAGAAAAAAAAAAAAAAATAATATTTTAGAGTACCTATAATAATTTTAAAACAGTTGGTTTTAATTTAATTTCTTAGAACTCATATACTAGTTGTTGCAATAAGAATAAACCCCACTTTGCTTTCTTCCTGTTTTATAAGAACTATTTAGAACGATTTTAATTCAAAGAAATTAGTAAAATTAAATAATTCTAGTTGGTTCTTAGAGTTAACCATAAATATTACATTTCTCTGTATTTATTTATTTATTTTTTTTTCACTTCATCCTCATTTCTTTGGAATAGCTTCTTTTTGACTGTTAGCTGATTTTATTTCTTGTTCAGTTGTTAGTTTGATTTAAAAGAAGAAAGGTGTAACTATTATTAATGTTATTACGTGCATTGTGTATTTTGAGCTGAAATTACCTCGAAAAAATTTTAGATTTTACAATTTTGTATGTAAGTACATTCAATACATGTTACTACACATGTTTTTTTTTTTCATCTTGTTATAAAAAAAAAAAGTCTCACCTCGTTTTGGCCTAAATTGTAAAAAATTAGCTAATCATACTTCAGAAAGGTTTTATTTTTTACTCTAATGACAAATTTTTTGACTCTTTTCTATAAACTTATGTGTGTAACATTATAGAAAAACCAAGAACGAGCGCATTTTTTTAAACTTATTTTGAGTATGTTGACCACCTGCCTAAGGTGACCACTTTTGGTCGGTCCCTTCGGTGGTCCTCTTATCCAGGTTTTACTGTAACTTCATTTTTAAGTTTTTTGTAGTATTCTACTACGGAAAGTTTAAATCAAATTTTAATTATTGTTAACAACGGGAAAAAAAGCCCAGGAAAAAATGCCCACGGAAGAAAAATCCAAAACAATTAATCTTTAATCCAGTGGCGTAACTAAGATGTCCGCCGCTCCCCCCCCCCCGCAACTTTTGAAAATGCGCCCCCAATAGCTTACAAAATTTACCCCCCCCCCCCCCCCTCACAATAAACAATATCATTATTCTAAATTTATACTATAATATCTAAATCTATTAATAATTTTAATATTATATATATGCAATATGCATATAGTATATACAAATATACAGTTGGATCTCCGTTCATACAATATACAGTCGGGGGACGTACAAAAAACTGTCCTTTGGTTTGATGGCCTTACATTCGTAATAAACTGTTAGCTTTTTTGTGTATCTTCCTAAAAATATTTTTTTGGAGAATTGATTTTGAAACAATGTTTAGAGGTGGTTAGAGAACACCTAGAACAATCAAGAACCTAAGCGAAAATTGGATTTTTTTAAAAATCGGGGGCCGCTATAAAAACAGTTTTTTGGTGTATTTTTGTAAAAACATTTTTTAGAGAATTGATATTTTAGAACAATGTTTAGAACACCTAGAACAACCCAGAACAGCAAAAAAATTGAATTTTTAAAATAATGGGGGGCCACGAAATTTTGGTTTGGTGGACTAAATCTAGGTAAACATTTATTTTAGAGAATTGATATTTTGGAACAATGTTTAGAACACCTAGAACAATTCAGAACAGCAAAAAAAGAATGGATTTTTTAAATAATGGGGGGCCACTAAAAAAAGTTTTTGGGTTTTTGATCTTATAACTTTGGAACAATATAGAACAATCATAGAACAACTTGGAACAATTAAAAAAATATTAAAAATTAAAAAATGGGGGGCTAACTTCATACACATAATAAAGTGTGGACTTTGAAATGTAGCAATGTCCATACTTCTGTATACTCTGTAACAGTAAGTAGAAGAAATTATTTACGATACCACAAAAAAAAAATGTGTAGAAGTTTCTACTTCTCTACATTCCTACCTAACCATTTCGTTTCTTCTTCTACTTCTACCTAACCATTTCGTTTCTTCTTCTACTTCTACCTAACCATTTCGTTTCTTCTTCTACTTCTACCTAACCATTTCGTTTCTTCTTCTACTTCTACCTAACCATTTCGTTTCTTCTTCTACTTCTACCTAACCATTTCGTTTCTTCTTCTACTTCTACCTAACCATTTCGTTTCTTCTTCTACTTCTACCTAACCATTTCGTTTCTTCTTCTACTTCTACCTAACCATTTCGTTTCTTCTTCTACTTCTACCTAACCATTTCGTTTCTTCTTCTACTTCTACCTAACCATTTCGTTTCTTCTTCTACTTCTACCTAACCATTTCGTTTCTTCTTCTACTTCTACCTAACCATTTCGTTTCTTCTTCTACTTCTACCTAACCATTTCGTTTCTTCTTCTACTTCTACCTAACCATTTCGTTTCTTCTTCTACTTCTACCTAACCATTTCGTTTCTTCTTCTACTTCTACCTAACCATTTCGTTTCTTCTTCTACTTCTACCTAACCATTTCGTTTCTTCTTCTACTTCTACCTAACCATTTCGTTTCTTCTTCTACTTCTACCTAACCATTTCGTTTCTTCTTCGACTTCTACCTAACCATTTTAAATGGTTGAGTCAATTCTCTAAGATTAAATTACAATTTATATGAAATTTAACTCTCTTGGTCTCGAAGATGTTTTTATATGCAATTTATAGGATAAATACTTGACTCATCAATATTTGGTTTACTCGAGGGGTAAAATTATTTAAAATTCAGGCCTGGAGTTGTTCTAGGTGTGGGGGGAAAAAATAAATACTTTTCAAGTTAATCACTAATTACTAGTAATTACTATCACCTCAAGATCGCAATATAGGAAGAAATTATTATAATAGAGGGTCAAATACAATATTAATTATGTTTAAGAAAGTATTCTTTGCAACAACCGCAGATATAATAAAAAGAATATAACAATAAAGATACATAAAAAATTCTGTCGTACAGTATTTAAATGTTTGTACATAAATGTTACTATGTACTTATATAAATTTATTTATTTTTTCAACCAATACAATTTATGAAGCTTAATTCTCGTAAATGCTTTACAAGAAAAGTTCACGTTTTTATATAATATATAACTCCTAGGGCTAAAAATACAAATCAAATTATACACCGACTGTACTTTCGATGTCGTGTGGATAAGATTAAGCAATCATTTTGAAGAATATATATATATATATATATATATATATATATATATATATATATATATATATATATATATATATATATATATAATCAAATTTTGAAACTGCAAACATAAAATTTCTTTAACGTTAACTTTAGTGGTAAAAAAAATCGGTCCGAGATAACTCAGACAAACATTCTCCAATACGAGTTTATAATTATTTCGCCCAGTATTCCCCGATAATTAGTTTTCGTAAGTAAATTTAATTGTTATTGAACATTTTAAACAAATCTATCATAAAAATAAATTCTCCTCGGCGGGGAATCGAATCCGGCCTCTCTCCGTCCACGTTTAAAGCTATTGTCTCAGGAACTAGATTCTTCACGGGCAAACGGGTTATATATCATTAGATTTTGTATTTAAATTGACTACATTTTAAAAATTTTAAAACAAAAGCGTCGGAAATGTTTACGAGATAAAATTTGTTTTACGTATTTTCAGTTTTTCCTGAGAAATAGCCCCCAAATTTGGAGCTAAAATTCATTTCTTGATTTCCCCTCGGGGTATGATTGTTCTGAACATGTATGCCAAATTTCGTCAAAATCGGCCAAGTATAGTTTAGCCTACACGCTCGTCTGCACAGACAGACAACAAAGGACAGACAGACATTTTATAAAAAAAAAAACACTTTTTTGGACTCAGGGGACCTCAAAACGTTTCAATCCATCCTAATCTCAAAATAGAATTTTAGCGCTATCACAATACTTTCTCTTTATATTTATATGAGAAAGTAAAAAAAATGGATGCAAAAATTTCCACAAAAAAAAAAAAAAGTATTAAATATTATTGATTTTACTTTTACACTAAAATAATTTTCATTTTTAACTTTTTTTAAGTTACCTTGAAGTCGTGATTCAAAAGAGAAGGAATCATTTTTTGTTGTTTTTTTTCGTTGAGAGTAAAAGCTTAAAGTAACTTAACTCCAATAATCTATATTAATAGAATGTAGAATTTATGTGAGTGGGTCCAAACAGTCCTTCGATTCAACATCTTATAGAAAGCTAAAGTAAAACCTCAGGTGCTTCGAACAGCTTGGTTATTAGCAACTCGTACCTCTTTTTATTTCTCTTTTATCTATAAGGACTTCTACTGCATGCTAAATATCAAAACGTTCTTAACTAGTAGAAGGAGAGGGAGGCTACGAGAAAAATCGTCAAGGTCTTACGACTGCCAAGAGAATTATCAAATAGCTTCACTTCTCCACATGGTTTAATACTTGTCCTGAATTTATATTTATATTGATACAAAGAATCCTATATATATGATTTTTTTTTTTTTTTTTTTTTTGTAAGACATGGTTCCAAACATCCTGTTCCACTGTTCGATTATTAATAATAATCAATTAATAATTCTATAACTATACGCTTCATTGTTCAATATAAAGATATATGAAATGTTTAAAACTCAAATGGCGAACAAAACGAACCAACGTATAATATAGATATACAGACATATTGATATGAAAAAAATTAAATGATGAAACTCGGTGATTGATTGAAAATAATAATTCAGATCGAATTATTAAAGACTATTGTTGATAAACGTGCTAGACAGGGATGGAATACTTAATGTGGAATAAATAGGTGCCTTGAATATTATGACCTTCAAATAGAGAGGGAAACTGTCTTCTTTTTTAAGTTCAACATGTGATGAACAAACAAGAAATGTATATTTTGACTTTGCAGAAAAAAATGTCCACAAAGCAAAAGAAAATATTTTTCTACGATATTATAATAAATTAAATTTTTTAAAAAAAGTTTTAAACATTAAAGTTTGAGGCAAACTCACTGCGTTTCGAAAGATTTAAATATATCACCTGTATACATGCATTCATTATTTTTACGAAGTTTTGTGCTAAATTCATTTAATATTACAGTACTTTCGGGCGAGAGGCCACCCCAAAATTAGGTTGCAATAATGCATAAAGTGCTTTTTACTTTCTCATATGACAGTATTTTATGATGGCACGAAAATTTGATTTTGAGATTTTGATGGATTAACACGTTTCGAGGTCCTGTCTATCGTCTGAGCATACGTGTGACCCAGTGGAGCAAATTTTGACGAAATTCGGCATACATGTTCAGAAAAATCATACACTCCGAGGCGAAATCGAGAAATGAATTTCAGCTCTACATTTGGGGGCGACTCCAAAAACTCTGAAAAGTGAAACTTTTTTTTTCTCGATAACGGTTCCGACGATTTTGATTCAAAATTGTAGTCCATTTACATACTAACCTAATGATATAAGCTGTTTTCCCGGGAAAAATCTAGTTTTCGAGATATTAGCGAAAATAAATCTGATTTTGTTGAAAATCGAAAGCAAAAAGTTTCTGAGATCTGAGTAGGTTAGTCTGAGTTATGAAGTTACTTTTAAGTAATTTTTGTTTCGCTATAAGATGCCTAACTGACATACCTTACCCTTTCCTAGTCTCTGGATTTTCAACTACACCTCCATTCATATACTTTGTAAAATGTCTTATAGCCAACCTCGACCTTTTTTGAATTATTTTTATTTTATACTTTGTTTCATGCTCTGATGATGCTAATAAATTTAGCGAAACGTTAGCATAAACTTTCTCACTGTGTTTTATTTGACAGCACCTCGCTAACATACTCGTACCCTCTCATTATATAAGTGTTACGAACCACCTCAATCATAAATTACAATATAGGACGCTATGCCGGGTAACAAATCACGATTCCGAGATAATAAGTAGATCCAGTAAATATTTAATAACTGGTTCTACTTAATATTTTCGATCAAACAAAGCATCCTTGGGTTTAATGCTTAGTTTTAGGAGAAGTATTAGAATAGAACATTAATAGTACATTACGCGTCGAGTGCGGAAAGTAGCATTTTGCATGCGAGTGTGGAGTTTGCACCCGAGCGACAGCGAGGGTGGTAAAACCACACGAGCAATGCAAAATGCCGTTTTCGCACGAGTTGCGTACCGTACTTTATCTACGATTGTTAGATTTAAATAATAAATACAGAAAGAAATAAACTTCCAGTATACAAGTTCGTATTTCTCTTTTGATAAAGATAACATTAATTCATTAGTTGTATTTTGTGCCGAATTATTTCGGGAGGCGTATTATTCTCCTCAGATTCGTCATAATCATTTAAATCACTCATTGATTTTCACAAAAAACTCGATATAAACAGCACTTTTATTAAATAAACAGCAAATTAGTCTTGTTAAATGTAAACAAACTCTCTAATCGTGCGTAAAGCTGAAGAATTCATCTTCTTTACCGCACTAGTGTGGTAAAGAAGAGGAATTCTTCAGAACTATGAGACGCGCATGCGCAATGAATACAAGTACGTAAAGAATCACTTTCTACGCATCTAAACAGAGATACAATGTTTATATTTCGTATCAATCGTAGATAAAGATATTTTTACTATGTTCTAGTAGCCCTAAAAACGGATATAGCCAGGAGGGTGATTCTTCTTTTACGTCTTTATTGGTAAATATTTTTATCTACGATTGATAAGAAATATAAACATTATATCTCTGTTTAGATGCGTTGAAAGTAATTATTTACGTACTTGTATTTATTGCGCATGCGCGTCTCATAGTTCTGAAGAATTCCTCTTCTTTACCACACTAGTGCGGTAAAGAAGAGGAATTCTTCAGCTTTACGCACGATTAGCTAGTTTGTTTACATTTAACAAAACTAATTTGCTGTTCTTTTATTAAAGTAGCTGTTTATATCGAGTTTTTAGTGAAAAACAATGAGTGAATTAAGTGACTTTAACGAAAATGTGGAGAATAATACTTCTCCAGAAATAATTAATTCGTCAAAAAATACAACTCAAGAATGAATGCCATCTTTATCAAGAGAGAGATACGAACTTACATACAGCAAATTTATTTTTTCCTGTATTTATTATTAAATCTAACAATCGTAGACAGGGCCGCAGCTAGGGGGGGGGCAGGGGGGGTCTTTTGCCCCGGGCGGCAAAATGTAGGAGGCGGCAAAATGATTAGCAGACTTTAAAATTATTTAAGACCTGTAATATGTCACAATGATGAGTAGGTGTAGAGGGCGGCATGCGAGCTAGGCAGATGAGAGTGAGCGGTATGAACGCAGTACTGTCAGTGAGTAGATGCCTTCTTAATTCCCTATTTTAAGGTCGGGTCACAGTGTAGTTTTCGCGTAGTCCGTCTCGACGATGCGCGCCCTATCTCTACGAACTAGACACAGGGCCGGCGCGACCCTAGGGCGCTAGGGCCTGAGGGGCGCCGCAAGATACTTGCCCACCAAGAAGTCAATGTTTTTACAAAGAAAGATAGATGAATAACTTAAATTAGGAGAGATCTCGGGGGCGGATCCATGGGGGTGGAAGGGGAAAATCCCCCCCCACCCCCCAAATACAACAAAATTACGAAAAAATATCAATTGAATATAATAAGGTTGAATGTTTTATTATTTTTCATACCCATTTAAAGCTAATAATATAATTATTTTGCAAATAAATGATTATTGTTTATGGATCAATAGTCGTTGATATTAACATTTAAAACTGGGATTCCCACTTACATGTTTATGTGGGATACAAACATTTAACTATTTTGTGTTTGTTTATTTGCATACCTTAATGGTTGTTTGTTTATATACTCAGTTGAGTGTGTATCCCCTAGTTCAGTCACTATATAGGACGTTGTGAAGGTATTTTATAATGAATCAGAAAGAATTAATAGCATAGTATAGCGTTAAAGGTAAAACATTTATTTTTTTAGTCTAAAAACCGATTAAGTTAATAAATGTTTTGAAAATTCTGCAGAAACAATTTTAAACAAACTTTTAGGTGATGCTTTTTTTTAGCTGAAAAAGCTCTAAAAAAAAGGCCCAAAATTCACCATTTTGAACCTAATTTTCTAAAATTTTCCGGGGGAGGCCCCCAGACCCCCCTTTGGGCTAGGTTCATGTATGACAGAAGAGAGATTAGTAGGACTGGAACCTATTTTAACTGAACTCAACAGGAGTTTATTATTTAAAAATAGATTTTATTTTTTACTTGAGTTTAGTTGTTTCTTTTCGATGTCTCTGATGATTTAAGTCTCTTTTCCATTAAACATCAAAGAGCATCAAAAAGAAATAATCAAAACATTTGCAGTCGAAAAGTCAAATTTACATAAATACACTTTTAGTTTATGGAAGAATTGTTTTATGTATAATGCATAATATTTTCTGGTATATTAAAAAGATTTTACTTGAATTGTTTCATTTCTCATTTTCAAATAAACCTTAGTTATCAACTTAAATCATGATTTTATATTTTATCCCAAATATTAATAAATATTTCAAGATTTTTCACAAGCTGACTTAGGAGTAGGAGTAAAAGTTATTGGCGAATTGCTAGGATAAAGTGGTGGAAGGGGGCGGCAAAATTAGGGCTTGCCCCTCCTGGCAAAATATGTAGCTGCGGCCCTGATCGTAGATAAAGTTCGGTACGCAACTCGAGCGAAAACGGCATTTTGCATTGCTCGTGTAGTTTTACAACCCTCGCTGTCGCTCGGGTGCAAACTCCACACTCGCATGCAAAATGCTACTTTCCGCACTCGACGCGTAATGTACTATTTCGAAGCTAATTCTAAACGTTAAAGTTTCTCCAGAGACTCTATCTAATTTGTTTTGTTCTGAATAAATTAAAAGAGAAAACAATCCCATTGCTGTTATTTTATTTTTTAATAGTAATATAATTGGATGATATATTTGCAGGTATTTGGGATGAGACTATTACAATGAATTCAAGTGTATAGGAGTGGGCTGGGTTGCTCTAGCTATGTTCTCTACTCAATGCATATTATATAGAGAACTCAGTCCAATGTCCTATTGTATGCTAAAACCAGGATGTTACTTTGTCGCTCTCCACGAGACCTTGTCAATACAGATACAAACTAACAGCTCTATCTCTCCTGTTTTTCAACTCAAATTATTCCGACCGACGTGTCCAATGTTATTTCGACTCTTCATATATGTGTGGTCGAAGTGAAAAGCGAGTAATTCACAAGACCCAGTCATTACTGGTTCCATGAGGGAAAATAAAAAAAAGTGTATGTCTAGACATTCTTCATCCTTTGAATGGTGTGAGCATTCTTTACATACCTAATTGTAGAGTGTGGAAAAAAAGGAAATAGTTAATATGCCAAGTTCTAAGTAAAAGGACCTCCCTAGTTTGCCTTATTACTTCATTATACTCAAGAGACTAGACTCTAGTCAGTGAAAAGTACAGAAGTGTAATTAGTTTCATAGACTGAGATTTTATTATGTCTACACAAATTAGAATAATAGGTTTACAAAACGAATTATAATAACATTTTCAAATCAGTATGATGTTAAAATGATAACTTTTTTCAAAAATACATATTAAATTTATACCTAAATTATGGAATCTCATCAGGATATGCCTTCTTTCATTATTCTGCAACTAAGATAGATTCTAGATTACATACACATCACCCATATTTAAATATACAGAGGTAAATAATTATACACATACACAGGTAGGACAACGTCGGCCGGAGTTTGCTAGTAATATATAAGTAAGTTATTGAATATGCTTACAAGTAAAGACATCTCTATTTACAATCTTCCTAGCTTAGCAAGAAGTTACACGGATACAGTCATTTGTGTTAATGTATACTTAAAATAATAAACATTTGTACGCGAGTTTCTCATTTGAAATTATACTTTTTTTTAACAAGCATGCCTGCTTGTTAAAAAGAACAGTGTGCTCTCGCAGGGGTCTTTAGGATGTTTAAAAAACGAAAGCTTTTTACATCATTTTGGCTGAAAAAGAAACCATGTAAAAACGTAAAAAAAATACAGACATCAGGAAACATTTTCGGTTCCGTGTCTCTCTGTCGGTCTCAATTTTCGGTTAGTGGATCTCAATTTTTTGCGAACCAGCATATCTTAAAAACTGAATTTGTTTATAAAATGTATATGGTAGGTCATAATTAGCTTATTGTTGGTCCCATATAAGTTTCAACCTTCTGTGCTCACTTGTTTCTCTTCCACATGCGCACAAACATACATTTATTTACACCTATAGCTTCAAAAGTACTTATCGGATTTGTATGAAACTTTTCTAGTTTATAGAAAGTAACCCGCAGATAGCCCCAGATTAATTTGAACCGTCTGCTCTTTTTAATTTGTGCTAAATTGATATTTTAATTCATGTAAAAAATAAAAATCATTTTGACAGATTAAAAAACGAAGGAAACAAACAAATTAGACAATAATGGCTTGTAGAAGCATAAAATCAATAAAGTACGTGATAGGATGCGAGGAAGCAATGTGCCACACCAATTGGCGTTTTTTTTTTATCTTACAACAGTTCCGACACTTAAGTATCAGCTTTCCAAAAATCTTACATCTGTTTAATTATTATAGCAGTTAACTGCACCTAAGTACAACGCATGAATAACGCACTAACTATTAAGTTGTGAATGCAAGCATTTAAAACATTAAACAACTAATTAAGCTACACTCATAGGCGTTAATTCTCTTATCACATCTCTAAATGACTTTCCAAACTCGAAATAAAAGCTAAGAATAAAGAATGTAAGAGAAAATTCCATTGGAAATCAAGCCTAAAGTTAAATTTAGCTCTGGAATTTCACCTCTTTACGATGCAATCCACTGTTTAATTATTGTGTTATTTATCGAAATTGCAAGTTGCAAGTTGTAACGACAAGAAGTCGAAGTGAAAGAGGCTTTTAAAAATAAAAAAGAAAATGTTTTTTTTGTTAAAAACAGGAAAGGAATTTCCCAATTGGTATTGTTTTTTAATTGAAGGTTAGCGGCTAAGGATTGCTTAGAGGAAACCGATCATTACAAGCTTGCATTACACGAACCTAAGATAAAGCCTTTACATGTTTAAACCTTTCTTCTTCGGCCTCAGACAGGTCTCTCTTCAGGCCAAATAACTACTATGTACTTTTTTGCCTACTCTTCGTGAACTTTCCTTACCTTACAAACGAATTGCTTATAGCACATCCTTTTTGGCGGATTCTAATAGTTACAGGTAATCATTAAGGATTGGAGTAGTTAAATGGAGTTACTGACAACTTCATACAACCAACAGGAAATAATGTTTCTATTATTACCACTATACTCACTCCTCACCTCGATTTTCTAAACATTGTCTTCGATTCCTTAAGATATTTTGCAGGACAGCTTCACATTTTAAAGCGTCTTTGTAGCTTTTTAAAATAAACCATAGTACAGACCGAAACTTTTTATTTTTCATATTTCTCCAATTACAGTAGAACCTCGATAATTCGGACCTCTAAAATCCGGAGCCTCGAAAATCCGAAAAATTTAATAACTAGAAATTCTATTAAAAAAAAATCCGAAAGGTGAAAGTGGGACATCTCTTGCAAAAAGGTATGGTGTGGGGTCATCTAAAACGAAAACGAGATAGCATAGTGCGATATGCGTCAAAGCTAGATTCTGAACGTTCGGGGTTAAGAACCGGAAAACGTTACGAACGGCAAATGATACCCTTTAGAAGATGCGATGTACATATGGTTTACCCAAAGAAGAAGCTTAGGCGCACCTTTATCAGGTCCTCTCTTCTGCAAAAAAAAGTTGTTTTACAGCATATTCGAAAATTTGGGCAAATCGGTAATTCGGACAGTGTCTGGTCCCAATTAGTCCGAATTATCGAGGTTCCACTGTACATCTTAAACTAATATTAAGTGCAAAAGAAAGTTGACAAGATTTTATCAAACCTTTTTTTGGAATACGAACAACCAGGAAATAAAAAATCAGGAAGATATCTTAATAAGGCATGAGAAATTTATAAACTAATAATTCATCATAAATTCGAAGTATAATTTTTTAAATAAAAATATAATTAATTTAAATTGGATCAGTGGGATATCCAGGGGGGGGGGGGGGGCACAGGAGCCACAGCCCCCCCCCCCCCCCCCCCCCCCCAGACCCAATAGAGTAAAAAAAAATACCGCCTTTTTTTTAATACTTATTCTTTACACTCACCTCATATTCAATTTCACCTCAGAAATTCATAAAAGCACTGTTTTGAGAGGTAATATTTTCAAAAAGATTCAAACATATTACTAAATGAAATTAAAATGTATACTTTATTAACAATAATATGAAATTAGTTGTTTTGACTGAAATTAACACAACAATATTGCCATCACTATTTTGTATTAAAATACACGAAAGCTTATCTTTAGTATGCATATTAACTAAGTAAGTGTGAGTTAGCATAGTGCAGAATTCACTCTTACTAAGTTAACACGAACACTAAAGGTGATATTATAAGTCGAATCGCGTTTGTGAATTTCTATACTAACCTCTCTAGTCATAATTAATTATAATAGGAATAAAATATATTCATATTTTATTAAGGAAATGTTTAAGGAGCATAGCTCTAGGAGAATCCGACGGAACTGGTTTTAATTTTAAATAAATTCATGCCAAAAGGTCATTGAACATAGATTAATAGGCTTTCTTTACGATTGTAAATAGATTTCAAATACAAATAAACTCGATAAGAAAATAGACAAAAAAAAAAAAATTTAGTCGAACGTTATTAATGAAGTATATATAAACATTAATCTATAATATAAGTGGCAATGTCCTGATTGACTGACTGACATAGAATCAACGCACAGCAAAATCAATACGTAGTATAATAATTTCTAAATTATATTGATAACTGCTAATAGAGATTTTCTAAAATTTTATCCCTAAGGGGAACCTAAGGACAGAGTAAGAAAAGAAGGGGTATTGAGCCCAGACCGATCTTCAAAAGTTAGGAAGTTAATACTTAAGAAGCTCTTATTTTGGATGTAAGCATGTATATTAATAAAAGATAATTCCAATTTCAACCAAGGGATGTAAAATGACACAGGGAGGGGGGGGGGTACAGAAGGATAATACCACTGCTTTTCCTTTTTAAAAATTTAGTCGGAATGAATTACTAATTTGGGATATTAGCAAATTATCTTATCAAAGGGGAGGGGGTATAGAAATAAGGGGGAGGGATAGAATCTAGATATTCTTGCTTTGTAAAATAATTTAAATGTTTCTTAGGTAGTTTATAAATCCATTAAATTGAAAATAAAACACCCCGTAGCGAAGCACGGGTATTCAGCTAGTAAATATATATAATATTAAGATATAGGCTATTAGACTCCTCGTATTTGCTCAAGCAACATAGAAAAGTACAACTAATGATTCATGTTTATAATGTTTCACTATCTAGTATATTATTTAACTAAATGTATGATCTGGTATCTGTATAGTAAATTATGTTTTATAAAAGAAATAAAATTGTTTTATTGTTATTTTCTTCTTGTAGTCTAGAGTCTAGATTATTGCAACCCTCCTTAGAACCAAATATATTAGTGTTTTAAAAGTAGTTGTTTTTATCAAGATATTTTGTGGCTTTCTGATTCACTAATCTGATTGGTATTGTGGTTTTACAATAAAACAAATACTTTTTATTGTTCCAGTTATATTCGGTATAATTAAGTTCTAAATAATTTTCTCCCTTCCCCTTTGTAATTAAATTAAGCATGCGTGTTCAGGTTTTAACTAGATCATTAGTGTATTGCTCACAATTTATTGTTGAGTGTATTGTTGGTAGTGTATTTGTTCATTTAAAATTAATAATGGTATTTAAATTTTTAAATTTATTTAAATAATTATAAAGAGCCTCTCATACCAGAGCTAAACTAGAGAGCTCTAATACAAACGTAAATAAGTCATCAAATCGCTTCAAATTATACTAATAGCGTCAGGTTTAAAAGTCCGAAGTAAATCTTCTATTACATAAAAATACGTGAATATATAAACGTAAAAGAAATGAATAAATTAGTAATAACTGATCTCAAAGTATTATCAGACATACGAAACTGCGCAAAATTTCGAATTCTTTAACCAGCAGAAAAATATTAAACTATATAACCCTTGCCTGTCGCACAGAGTGAATTAATATACATAAGGTAGTTAAAACCAGACCTCCCTCACATAAAGTCGAACGGATAAGTGATTTAATGGATTAATCAATTAATTTCAATCAGTTATTTATCTGTCTTTATGTGAAACATGTATAGGGTTCTTCTTTTATAAAATATGAACTCATGAATTCAGTAAGTTGCTATCTTTTTTCGAGGACTTATATACCGAAGTTATACTTAAAACTGGTCAACCTCCAAAAGTTGTTCTAACATAATGTGGGTAAAAGAAAAATATAAAATACAAAATAATAAATTTGATTTTATATAATAAATTTGTACTTTTAATGAAAACAATAAAATAAAAATAAAACTTAATCCACGCTTAGTAAATAACCAAAAAAACAAAATGTAAGGTAGCGATTTCTTTTAAAATAAGTCAAATCTTATTCTGAAAAAAAAAAAAAAAAAAAAATCTAAATAACTTTGAGTTCAGGAAATTCCGCCTTACATTAGCCAAACTAGAGGGCAGAACAAGGAGAGAGTTAATTTCTCCTTTGTTTTTTGTTTGAAGTCATGAAGCTGAACATGAGTTGAACAGCTGTCAAGCGTTCAGTGTTCAGCTAATAAGTCAAATTATTTTCTTTCAGCAACTCTTTTATAATACATTTTATAATACATTTTGAATTATTCAAAAAGCTATCATAACTAATTGATGTGGTTAAGTGGAATAGTTATTTAATCCTTGATATTTTTTCATTGAATTGTTTTTATTTATTTTCTTTTCATGTAAAATTTACATAATAAGAGTAAATAAATATTAGAAAATATACATTTGTTTAACTCAAGAAAAATACAGTTGAGACTCTTTAATCCAACAGGTATGGGGCCATGCCATGTCGTATAACAGAGAATTGTTGGATTCCTGCATTTTTGATAATAAATAATTATTAAATAATTAAAAAAGAAACAGGACACAATTAAACTAGCGTATATTACGCGAGATATGTGTGTAAACAAACAACGATCTTACAGCGACTGATGATTTTGTTTACCCTAGTGCCCCTGGGTTTCCCAGATCCCCCGCTTTTAGTGATCTCATCTTAAACTTGATAAACGGGGAGGGGAGGGGGGCTTCAGCCTCAGTGCTGGATTCCCGACGTGCCAGATTGGCGAAGTGTCGGACTACAGAGACTTGAACTGCATAGTATAGTATTAGGTGGTTTTACAATGTCAATAAATCCACAATGTTAAATTTCCACTTGACCAGTGATTGTGCGCTAAAAGAATTCTGATGGAAAAATAGTTTTAAATATTTATCTAAGTAATATCTCATCTTTATCCTTGCGGGGCAAAACGTGACAGCATAATACATAATAGTATAGAGCAAATTTAATTACTCGTACTTCGCTTATGTACATATATATATTTTTAATTACTTTACATTTAAGTATATAAGTAAAGTAAATTTAATGACATAAGTCATTAATCAGTACTTATTTTTAATTACTTTACTTATGTGCACACATTTAATTAAGTTACTTCAGTAAATATATTTAATTACTTGTTTTAATTATATATAAATGCAATCAAACATCATTCTTGAAATAGCTCTACATTTGTTAACATGTGATCATTTTAACAATAAACTATTGTTAAAATTAAGTCTACTACAGACTGCTTGTTTAATTTAAATCCAAAAATAAACTTAATTTTATATTTTATAATGTACTTTTTATTACGTTATTGTGAAGTAGAAAAGAGACAATTGGGATGGTTTATCGAAAGTAGCTATAAATGGGCCAATTTTAATTTTAACCGTCTGCGCCAATTTAATATTCCTTAAAAATAAGTGGAACCTTACTATAGGAATTTAAACTGTGTCCAAATCTAATGCGTCGAATAAAACAAAAATTGGCAGACTATTTTTATTATTTGTCAGACTATTTTTCATTATTTTTATTTTTATATATTTTAATTTATATCAATTAAGCATGAATAAATTGTACGAAATCTAGGTAAAATCAACTAATGTACTAAACAATTTATTAATAATTGTATTTTATATCGGTATTATTAGAAGCGAAGAGTAGACTGGAACCAAGCACTAAGGCTAGCTCAAGATAGAACGGCATGGAAATTTATTTGCCAAACCTGCACACCTCACTGAAGAAAAGCGGGTAAGTAGGTATTTTATATACAATTAAAATTCGACATTAAGTGCGATTTACCTATTAATGCGTCGAATAATTAAAAAAATTTTTTAAAATACATAAATGTTATTTTTAATTATGTATTTAATTAAAAGGAATTTAAATATAACTAAAAAAAATCACTGGAAAGTAAGAACTTGAATTGTGTAGATCTTTCTTAAGAAGTACGTCTATATTAAGACTATAAGAGACAAGACCAGTAGGAAAACGACACTGGTTTTTAATTACCTATTGCCATCTTATCTGGTATCCAGGACCTGTGAAGCAATTAAGGCTGTGTCTGTACAGGTGAAGAGCTAAGTAAGGTAGTGGGACAGTTCGAAGGTAAAGGCACTTAACCATCACGTAGCTGAGGACTTTACGCAACAATAAACCACTCTAGTCGATGCCCAACTAAAACAGAAGGACGAGACAAAGAAAAAAAAGTGTATTTTTCTCCAAACCATTTGAAATGGAACGTTACGGTAAATTGTGTAACGGTTTGGAAAACTTTCGTCAACGTGACTTTAAAAGCCATTTATTGAAAAGAACATACCTTTTTCAAAAAAAACAAAATCTATGAACGATTAAATTTTCGAATTATTAATGATTTATTGTAATTGATGTTAATCGTAAAACTTTCGAGGGCAGAGTCCTTCTTAAAACGGATTTGATCAAGGTTAACCAGGTTCCCGTTTGAGAGCTCACGTGAATGAAGATTAAATTGTTAACTATTTAAACCGGTTAGTTTAAGTTAATTGACAATGGTAAGGGTCTTACTGACTTAGTGTTTCATGAACCACCGAGATATGTAGGATATATTTATTATTAATTTGTCTAAATAACTATTAAGACAAAGGGATATTTAGTCAAATGTACTTTGCGACAAAGAAATATCAAATACCTGTTTTTATGAGAGGAGTAACAGTCTAAAGAAGAACATTCTGCAGACCTTCTTTAGATTGTTACTCCCTTCTGTTTTTTTTATAAGGGGAGAAACAGTGTAAAGAAAAAACATTCTGTACACCTTCTTTAGATTATTACTCCCATCTGTTTTTTATAAGGGGAGTAACAGTTAAAAGAAAAACATTCTGTACCACCTTCTTTAGACTGTTACTCCCTTCTGTTTTTTTTATAAGGGGAGAAACAGTGTAAAGAAAAAACATTCTGTACACCTTCTTTAGATTATTACTCCCATCTGGTTTTTCTAAGGGGAGTAACAGTCTAGGAAAGAACATTCTGTACCCCCTTCTTTAGACTGTTACTGCCTTCTGTTTTTTATAAAAAGAGTAAGAGTCTAAAGAAGTGCCTAATAAGGTAACATAATACATAAGGGGGAAGTGTTAATAGGTAGAAACAATTAATTTAGTGTTTCATGAACCACGAAGCATATCCACTTAAGCAATAATAATTAATTTTTAGAGCAATGTAGTAAAACAGTATATTGACTTTTACACGAATGGTTTTAATATATCTACGATTAACTGTCAAACGATTAAGGTTATGTAGTATCTCGATAAATTCAGTGTTTAATTTATTTGTTTTTAAAAAAATACACGAAATGTCACGTTTTATAGGGTAATGGTAATGATAGAAGGTTACTGTTAGGTCAGGTCAAAAAGTACTAAACTTACCATAACCTTCCATACATTTCCCTAAAATTAAAAAAAATTGAATATATCGAGAAGCTACAACCGAAATCGTTTTTGTAATGTAAAAAGGAACAGTTTGAAAAAAACCCGAATTAAATTGGACGTTTAGATATAGGTGGGGCACATAATGAAGATTTACCCCACAGAATAAATAACAAAATCGTCATCATTTTGAAAAGGGGGAGGGTGAGAAAACACTAGGACGTTAACTCACTTAATTTTATAAGGAGCGGGGCCCCGCGGGCTATCTTAAACATAAAAAAAAATTAATCTATATTTTATAACTTATTTATTTTACTATTTTATAGTGAGGGGCCCCGCGAAAAGGTAGTTAGGTATTAGGCTCTACCATGTAAACTAAATTCGACTGAACTTTATAATTCTAATATTTCATGTTTTGTACATGGACGGGGCCCCGCGGACAATCTTCACGATGAACTATAAATTTGCCTGTAAAGTATAAGTATTTTATTTTAATTTTCTATGGCGCGGGGCCCTGGGCGGTCGCCCCCCCCCCCCTGGATCTGCCCCTGCTTATAGGACTCAGATTATATTATTTTTTCTGTTTAGAATTAGGGCCTAGGGAGAGCATTATAAACCTATAAACTTTTAGGACACTATGAATCCAAGTAATAAAAGTTGCATACTACTTGTGTTTACAAAAGCTCAATTTTTCCATCATGATTTTAGTAATTTAAAGGCCCACTTTTAACCAAATAGGAATGGGATGTCACGGGAATCAGTGTCATCTGGTAACATCAAAACATGCATAAGAGCATTATTCTGTATTCTTATACTCAGCGTTAAAAGTAATCAGTATAGCATTTAAAATAAAATAAAAAAAACTAACTAAGTAATTATCTATGCGTGCAGAGTAAGATGGAATCATAAATCTTTAAAATGAGAGTTTCATATATTATACATTCTTTTCTTTATACATTTCTAGAATTGCATTTTATTTTCAGATTCAATGAATACGGAAAGAAAAAAAAGAGTTCGCAAGAGATGCACCTATGAAGAAACAGTTTACGTAACTAACGCCAGAGAAAAAAAATCAAACCATCCTTATTGGAAAAGAAGATTCAAACCAATATTATAGTGCATAAACAGTAATGTCCATTACAAGGAAAGAAGTTTTTTAAAAAAAACTGTTATTTATTCTTTCAGTAAGAAAGAAAAAAAAAAATCAATAATAAATTACCTAATCTCAGGTTAGAAATTGTTTAGAATTATCTTGGTTTTTTTAAAAGAAGAATTGTAATCAAATATTTTTGTTGCAATAGATTATACACAATTTATTTTCTTCTAAATATTAAATAACAAATATAAAAGGATTAAACAAAATAAAAAATTGATACTTTTAAAACGAAAGTGATAACCACCAATAGCAGTAGATATAAAAAAACAAAAAAAACAAATCGCCAACTTTTTTTAATAACAGTATTCAAAACCCAAAAACAAGATTACATCTTGTAACTTAGAAAATCAATTTTCGTGAGTTATAATTTAATGTCTTAAGTCTTTTTTTTATTTTTAAATAATCTATATTGCGTAAGTTGACTTGTAAAATTATAATGATTATTGTATAACGTAGATAGATAGTTCTGTTACAAATGGATATGACAACGGTAGTTTACAAACAGTATTAATATCCGAACACCATTAATCTTTTAGATTTGGCCTACAGGGGAAAGAGTGAGAAAATATGAATTTGTGGATTGATCAACTATTTGTTCTATAATAACTATTTAGGCTAACGTTTATGCTATAACTCTTTTATAAATACATTTGCTCATTTTGGTATATTATATTATAACCATTGGTATGATATATAACCTAACTTTTACAAAGAAAAAGTAAAAAATAGGTATGTAGTTATATTATGATTTGATTAATAAAATTCGGTTAAGCTTTGGAAAGAAATGAAACACAATAGCATCTTGTTTACCTTAGCTTTTGTTTTATTAATCTTATCGTTTTATGAACTAAAAATAGATCATCGTGAAATTGGGTTATGATTATTAAGTCCTGATCATCCGAAGGGAGTTGCTCATAATAAGAGTCAGAACGATCCCGACAATATGTTCGAAACATCGGGATTCACAAAATCTATGATGCGTTTATGTTCCGATTAATAAGCCTAGATCATACGAAGGGAGTTGATCATGATGAGAATCAGAACGATCTGTGTTCGAAACATCGGGATTCACAAAATCCATGACGCGTTTATGTTCCGATTAATAAGTATAGATCATATGAAGGGAGTTGATCATGATGAGAATCAGAACGATCTGTGTTCGAAACATCGGGATTCACAAAATCTATGATGCGTTTATTTTCCGATTAATAAGTATAGATCATACGAAGGGAGTTGTTCATGATGAGAATCAGAACGATCTGTGTTCGAAACATCGGGATTCACAAAATCTATGATGCGTTTATTTTCCGATTAATAAGTATAGATCATACGAAGGGAGTTGTTCATGATGAGAATCAGAACGATCTGTGTTCGAAACATCGGGATTCACAAAATCATTATGCGTTTATGTTTTGATTAAGAAGTATAGATCATACCAAGGGAGTTGCTTATAATTTGAGTCGAGAACGAGGAACGAGTCCAAAACGTCAGGAATCACAAAATCTCCAACGTAGTAAATAACAACTCATATAGTGGTATCACAGATACGAAACCCTTATAGATATTTGTAATGGCCTATAGTAAAATAGATCATCCTAAGGTATTTTGGCATAATTTTGTAGCAACATCATCTACAAATTGTTAAAAAATATAAATGTTCCCTCAATGAATAGGTAGGTAATGTACCAGAATACCAACAAAAAGAGAAGCCACAGAAAATCCAAATTATTAACCCTAATACAAAAGGTGAGGTAGTTCAATCATTATTCATAGCTACCGCCTCATTTCATTCGAACACTTTTGAAGTGAACCTTGCCATACTCCCTGATGGCAAAATGAGATTAGGGAAATTGATCTAGAGTGGTATTCGGACATTAATATTGTACGTAACAGTAACAATGTATGAACATAATTTATATAAGCAGCACCAGTATATACCTATCACGAGAAAGAAAAAAATTAAACAAGTGCGCATTCAATTTTAATCAAAATTGTTAGATTTTCGTTTTAAACCATAATTTAACGCTATAAACGTCATAATACTTATTTTTTTCATTAAAAAAAAAAAAAAAAAAAACTTATTTCCTATTTGGCAAATAATACGTTTTTCTTTCATTGTAATAAATCATTGCATGTAAAACAACCATCAGCAACAATGTCCAGGAAGAAATAAATTGGAAAAATGGAGCTAAATCGTAAATAAAATATAGAGTGCAGTTTTTTTGTTTTGCAAAAAAACAATCTAAATAAACTACTAATTCAAACGTAGGATATGGACAATAGAGCAAAAATAAACTCAACTCAATACTATCAATCTCTCTCTCTCTCTACATAATATATATATATATATATATATATATATATATATATATATATATATATATATATATATATATATATATATATATCGTACTTCAAAAAGAATAAAGAAGTTCCAAAGAAGAATAAAAAACTTTTTAAATTGCATAATAACCGGTCATAGGTTGTGGCCGGTATAAAGGAATTTTATTATCCTGAAACTGTTTCTTATTTAATGTTGTTAAGTATTAATGAGGAAATATAATATAAAAAAGTTCAAGTTACTATAAAGTCCGAGAAAGTATTTACATAATGAACAAAAAATATTGTGTAGTATAAAAATAAAAACAAAAGCTTTACAAATTCTCAGCCCTTGTTGTTTTTTTATCTTAAGCACACGCCGAAGAATTCTACGTCGTGACGTGAAGTGAAAGATAAAACGTAATAAGATAATCAATTATATATTTATACCTGTAGCGTGTAGAGTTTGAATTATATGCGAGCTAATAAGTAATATTATAAGTAGAATTATTATTTGTGTAGTAATAATTTATTAGCTGTTATAAGAAAAAACTATATAATAGTTATGTATTTGTAACTTAATATAGTATTAAATATAATAATGTAAGTTTTACGAAGAATTGAGCACTTGAATCGTTATTTCTCAGCATTAAAAAAATGTTAAAAGTTATAAAGCTAAAAAATGTAACATAGTTATTAAAGTTATAACGTTAATCATGTAATTTAGAAGAATATTAATTCAACATAGTTATTAAAGTTATAACGTTAATCATAATGTAATTTAGAAGAATATTAATTCAACATAGTTATTAAAGTTATATCGTTAATCATGTAATTTAGAAGAATATTAATTCAACATAGTTATTAAAGTTATAACGTTAATCATGTAATTTAGAAGAATATTAATTCAACATAGTTATTAAAGTTATAACGTTAATCATGTAATTTAGAAGAATATTAATTCAACATAGTTATTAAAGTTATAACGTTAATCATAATGTAATTTAGAAGAATATTAATTCAACATAGTTATTAAAGTTATATCGTTAATCATGTAATTTAGAAGAATATTAATTCAACATAGTTATTAAAGTTATAACGTTAATCATGTAATTTAGAAGAATATTAATTCAACATAGTTATTGAAATTATAACTTTTAAAGTAAAGAACTTATTTGGCTTTTGATTTTTCATTACTTGATCTTGCGTTACTATATTAATAATACATTGAAGGTTTAATAAAAATAATTTAAAAAAAATATATTGAAATAAGAGGTGTGTCAAGTAATCTTGAATCGGTAGTCTTTTAAGAGACCTAGTTATCGGTCAAGCGCCTTGAGCGAGGTGCTTGTTATCGGATTGGTGCAATAAGTTTGATTCGTCTCGGCTTATTCTTATACCTGTAAGCATGGCATGACCATATGCATAGCCTAGTAAAAGGATAAAGCTCTTGAAAAAACTGACCTTGATTTTTGGTGTTTTGGTCGTTGGATATCTGCAAGCTCAGTGAATTTTCTTAAACCTAATACTAGCAAACCTTCGCAGGAGTTAACAATCTAAGAATACTTATAGTTATCATTTGTATTACCTTAAAATAAACTCTTTACAATAGGGTAAGAAAACACATTAAAGTTATACGTTCAATATAGACATCGACATTGATATTAACTAATTCGCCAGAGTAGGATGTTTTTAAAACTAATTGTTCCGTGTTCCGTACCGTTTGTTATACACTTTGACACTATAGCCGTTTTAGGGGCCGGATGATATATGATAAAGGATTTCGAATGGGTAATATTAATAATGAGAAACGAGACACACTTCACCTTTCGCTTCACAACTATAATATTCATAAAACAGCAGGTTACAACTAGGTTATCCATAACAGAACTTAACTATCTAAACAAAGATCTAACACGTTTTGTTCTTATTCCGTTTAGTAACAATTTTTTCACAAAATCGATTTAAACTAATTTTGCCCAACCAAAAGCAATGTATATATTAATACACCTATATCAGGATGTAGTAGGTGATTTTTTATTTTTCTTTAACAAAGTTTTCTTTACCTCTTTGATATTTTTATGTTATTTTACCGACAATTCCGTACAAAGATCAATAATTTTTAAAGCCAATCCGGCTGATATAGTACTTCAAAGAATACATTTAGTTTATGTGTTGACATCTTTAAAGATAATATTTTAGTTAACGTTTGAAGATAAGTAGCTTTGAAGTTTATAGATAATATATTTAAGTATTATGTACATTCATATACAGAAAATTATTGTTTTAGTCTTTTTCAGTAATAATCATTTTGATTTTACATTGAAACCATATGATTAGTCATCATTCATCACACACCTTCCGCATACTTGCTTTACGAAAATTACAGTATTGCTTAAAAGAGCAACGAAATAGAGGTTATTCTGTATAGATAATTCACGAGTATAACATTGTTAAATTAAGAGAAGCAATATACAAATATTATAGTTATTTAAACAAGTATTATTGTTATGTTTTTTTAAAGATTTTCAGGGTCGTATTAAAAGGTCAGGGAGTGCTGGTGGACGGTATCATCTGTGAAGACTTTAAGTAACTAAGTTGTGTCCCAAAGTCAGCTGTTCTCAGAGGCCAGTAGAAAGAGAAAACGGCCTCGACATCGTCTGGGCAAGCCTTCCGCCGACTTGCACGCCACGCCTCCATTGTGGCTTTCTAGACCCCTTACTCGTTTAAGAGCCGCTTATCGCATTAGCAACACCAGTTTCTTATATGTTATGTTCACATCTAGCATTATCTTACTCCTTTTTTTATTTATTTACGAAAAAAAAATCAATTAAAATATCATATGAACTTCCTCATTTATATTTCGTAACATGAATTATTTACAGTCTTTAAGTTCGGTGTTAACAACGGAAGAGTTTTTAGAAAATAAGCTTTTAAGATTCTGAGAACTTTTTATAAATATCATCTCAGGTGGATTACCAAAGAAAGGTTAGAGTAAGAAAAGGTAAATGATCCTCAAAGTCGTTAAAAAGTAATACTCTCCAGTAAATCATTTGGAAAATAAATGAGCAAGTGAACACACGCAACATTAAAAGATAATGAGAAATGTAAATAATTTAATAGTGAGAAGGTATTACGAGACTTCGCAGTAACTAGGCGATTTATTAAACGATAATATTTGGACATGCGTTAAATAAATAATTTAATAGTGAGAAGGTATTACGAGACTTCGCAGTAACTAGGCGATTTATTAAACGATAATATTTGGACATGCGTTAAATAAATAATTTAATCGGTCCTTTTTCGTATAGGTGTTTTTAATCACAATGTTAAAGTTTTGTTTTAGGTTATGTAATTAGTTTTAGGAAATGTTATGGGCAGAACAAATCTGTTATTCGGAGAGTTATTTAAGTTTTAGATAAATTCTTTGATTGCAATTCTAGAATTTAAAATATAAAATTTTAAAGATAATCTAAGAAAATTTAATTAATTTTTACAGAGATTATGATGTGCAACTGTCGGATACCTTTTACAGATCTTTGTGTCATTTATTTACAATAGTCTCACCATGGACTAAAATGCTTTGGAAATAATTCACAGTACCGTAATTCTCTTTGACATTTTTAACAAACATCTTAATTGATAATGGTAAAAACTGTATGAGGAGTTCGTTTTTATGCCGCGAAAATAATAATATCCCTTTACTCTTAGAGAAATAAATATTATAAGCAGTAGCGATCCTAGGTCAATACTTCTGGGGGGGCTAAAGCCCCCCATGTCTTGTGGGTTTAGTATACATTTTAATGTACCAGGAAGCAACACATTTGTATATTATATGTTGTTACAGTCCTTTCCGGTGGAAATCCTATATGCAGTGGCGTAGCCAGCGGCAAAGTCTGGGGGGGGGGGGGGGGGGTATTCGAATAAACAAAAAACATAACTCTGTGTTTAGAACGGATTCGTTAGAAATGTTATGCTGATGCTTACTGCAGTACAATATCTTACTGTAAATGGGCGTCGTCTGCAGTTAAGTAATGAGGGGGGGGGGGTCCGGGGGTACACCCCAGGAAATTTTTTGAAATATGACCCCTCAAAACAGCGCTTTTATGCATTTCTGAGGTGAAATTGATAATTTGATAATTGAATTATTATCAATTATATTATTATTATTATTATTAATTATGAATTAAATCCTGGGGGGCTAATTTGGTTTCTGGGGGGGCTCAAGCCCACTTAGCCCCCCCCCCCCCCCTAGGATCGCCACTGATTATAAGTATATTTAAGACAAATCAATAATTAAATAATTTAGAAAGACAGGGGTTATAATAGAAATTTTGTACAGGAAAACCTTTGTATGGCCCTCTGTATTTCTGGAAAATTAAATTTTGCTTCCCCTCGTTAAACTATTGCAGATTTTATCAAAGGCTTATAATAGCAAATATTGAAGGATTTCAAAACAATCCAATAACCATTAGTGGCGTAGCTAAGGCAATTGGGGGCTCCGCCGCAAGAACTTTTTGGGGTCTCTCGCCAAAGAAAATTAATGAGCAAAAACAAAAAAAAAATAAAATGAATGGGGCCCCCCTGACAATGGTATAGAAGTATGGTATGATCCCAAGTAGTTAGATTTTATTATGCTCTAGAGGGGCCTCCAATCGACATTGGTACATTGGATTTGGGGGCCCGCCCGCAATGCAGGCTCGTGGGGGCCCATAGTTACGTCAATGACAACCATCACCCAGAACTCTATATATCTTTTCCTACAGCTTCCCGACAAAGTGGATGTTCTTGCACTCAAAATAGTAAGCAAAACAGCAGATTCCTGCATTTACTTTCCCGCACTCTAGTGTTCCAATTTACGAATATAAATAAAATGCCTCTACTATTCAGGTGACATTGTAAAAGCTTGAGAAAAAGTTGGCAACCCTGGCAATAAACAGAACAGCTGGTGTAGTTGGTATTATTGTCGAGTGTCAGTAGTTGTTGATTATACTTTTATACTTTATTTATAGATTAAAAACTAGATGAAGGACAAATTTAAAGTGCAACCTAAGCTTAGTGTTTGCTGCACTCAAGGAACCATTCCGCCCTCGCCTGCAGCTCTCGAGCTGCAGGCGAAACATTTCTCTCGAGTGCAGCAAAGTTTCACTATGCGCACTAGTGTCACAAACAACTGTTGTAAAACCTATTTTTTTCCATAATCGGTTCCGCGCCGGAAAACTAATATCTTCTAGCTTCACAAACTCTATATCCCGGATAATTAAATCTAAAAGAAGCAAAAGAATGAAGAGCCACAACTAGGTTCAAGGTCCTGAATCTCCCACGTATTATATCTATCGTTTATTTCTCACAACAGAAGCCTTTATTTTCTCGCCATTGATCATAGGAAAAGATAAATCAACACTAATTGTCAAGTGTCTTGTTTTCCTCAAAGAGAGAGAAAAAAATAATGCATTCATACGTGACCTTGAGGAAGTATCCCGTGGATAAGACCAATACACATTTCAATAAATGCCGTATGGGCTTTTTTTAGTAGGTCTGGGATATCCACTGTGAATTATCAACAAAAGGATATAAATAACGAATTAAAAATGAATAATTGCCTAAGACGAATGAACAAGACTTTGTCTTAAAACTGAAAATTAATTATGCAAGAACATTTATTTTTATGTAAAACTGTTAAAGCGAAATAATCTACAGAAGGTAAGAATCATCTTTAAAACGTTGAGGTCAAGAAAGTCTGTCTTATTTCCTCATGGAGTTAACTGACAGGATAGATAGGACAAAAACTAGATTAGAGTCAGAAACTAGGCACGACAGACAATAAAGAGTCCCCACATAGTCGGCGCCACTGCCAGCAACGTCCTTTTAATAACTAAAAATATTTAAGCCAAGGTTGTCTATTTTGTTTCAGAGTTATTGTAATAAAATTAATGATTTTAAGATTAAAATTAAAATAACGGATAAAATGCATTAACTGGTTTTTGTTCTAATAATACGACAAATGAATCTGCCACTATTCGTCTGTTCCATACATAGTCCAGTCGACAAGTACATTTACCTTGCAAAAGGTCATAAAAACTTTTTTTTCTTTTTTTTTTTGTATGTACCTAGACATTAGTTAAAAGCCCAAGTTTTCGACCTCCTAGACCCTGTGCTAACCCAGAAGGGGGGGGGGGCAAAATAAACGAAATTTTAGTGTTTTTTTTTTTAGTTCTCTCTTTAAAACTCTTTACCTATATGTCCTGAAAAAAAAGTGATCGTATTTTTCTTGTGGAGCACTAAATTTGCAACACTATTTATATACCTTATTTTTTCCTACACCCTATACTTTCCGAAATATAGAGCTTCAAAGATGCAATATTTTTTTTTGAAAATATAAAAAATAACATCTTTTCTGAGGACGAAAGGGGTCTATTTGTGTTATCCGTTATCCCACCCCTCCCAGTTAGATATTTTTGATATATTCTACCTATGGAAGTACAAATAACCACCACTAAATACAACTACTAACCACTAGTTACAATACTACCTACAATAAACTAAATTTTCGGGATTTATTTGTACTTCCATAGGTAGAATATATCCAAAATATCTAACTGGGAGGGGTGGGATAACACAAATAGACCCCTTTCGTCCTTTAGAAAAGATGTTATTTTTGATATTTTCAAAAAAATATTGCATCTTTGAAGCTCTATATTTAGGAAAGCATAGGGTTTAGGAAAAAATGTGGTATATAAAAATTGTTGCAAATTTAGTGCTCTACAAGAAAGATACGATCACTTTTTTTTCAGGACATATAGGTAAAGAGTTATAAAGAAAAAACTAGAAGAAACACTAAAATTTCGAGTATTTTGGCCCCTTCTGGGTTAGCACAGGGTCTAGGAGGTCGAAAACTTAGGTTTTTAACTAATGTCTAGGTACATACAATAACAAAAAAAGTTTTTATGACCTTTTGCAATGTAGACCCTTATTTTTAATACCTGTCGACTGGACTAAAAATCATAAGTTTGAAACAAGTGCAATTTCTCTATGAACAATAAATAAGCAATTAGATTATTATAATCAGTGTCAAAATCAATAATGATAAATAATCAGATATTTCATTTTATAAAAGACAGCTTTTTCTTTCGAATTCCACACCACTCGGCTAGGATGCTCCCTTTTAAATATTTATCGATAACTTAAGCTTTGTTCTATATACCAATCTCTTTTAATGAGACTGAAAATGTCTCCCTTTTCCATTACACTCTTCGAGAAAAGGTCACTGATCTCATTGCATTGTCTTCTGAGCACCCACCGCGTTTCATAGCTTGCCTTTACGTATCTATAAAGATTTAAATGTTTAATAATTTAAGTGTACACCCAATTTTTTCAATGTATAAGACGTAGTGATGGCTGGTAAGGTGAAATTAAATAAAGAAAATCTTACTTCATTCGGATGAAACATTTTACGCGAGACTAGGCTAATTTTTTACTTTCTCATATAAAGAGAAAGTATTGTGATGGCGCGAAAATTAGATTTTGATGGATTTACACGTTTTGAGGTCCCCTAAGTCTAAAAAAGTGGTTTTTAAAAAATGTCTGTCTGTGCGCAGACGCCTGGAGCCTAAACTACCGTGTCGATTTTGACGAAATTTGGCATACATGTTCAGAAAAATCATACCCCGAGGCGAAATCGAGAAATGGATTTTAGCTTCAAATTTGGGGGCGCTAATCCCCAAAAACTATAAAAAAAAAAAGTGAAAAAAAATTATTTCTCGAAAACGGTTCCGACGATTTTGATTTAAAAAATTCTAAAATGTAGTCTATTTAAATACGAATCTAACGATATAAGGCGTTTTCCCGGGAAAAATCTAGTTCCTGAGAAAATAGCTTAAAACGCGGACGGAGAGAGCCTGGGTTCGATTCCCCGCCCAGGAGAAGTTATTTTTATGATAAATTTTGATGAAATGTTCAATAATAATTAAATGTACATACGAAAACTAATAAATGGAAAACACTGGGCCAAGTAATTATAAACTTGGATATGAGAAAGTTAGTCTGAGTTGTCTCTGACCGATACTTTTGTTGGGATTATTCTTAAATGTAAGTTGATTAGAGTAATTCTACATCAATAATCACACAGTGGCAAGAACTATTTATAACAATTTAGTTTCTTTGGAATATACTGTTTGGATTGCATAATGCAAAATCGGAAATGTGCATTAAATATAACTGTACTGTTTGCTGTATTACTAGCGTTACACAAACCTTTTGACCTTTCCTCGTTACCTAGGATTTATTTCACTCTTAAAAACTACTTTTTTTAAAAAACAAATAATTACTATTTCAACACTTTTGAAAAAATAGTTCAATCGAAAAGATATTAAATAGTGTTAGATTAAAGCGCTAATATAGGCACCGTAAAGATGCCGCAGTTCCGCTTCACAAAGCAAGGGGATCCTCCCAGGAAAATCTAACTAACCACACTCAAAACACTTTGTGCAGTTCAAAATGCACCAGAGTTTATTAGTTCCAGAAAAATAGTCCTAGTGAAATTTTTCCAGGTTAACATACCTAGAGACTGCGAAACCGTAAAATAGGTTCTTAACGAGGGTTTTCTTTACCATTTTTTCTCTAAAGAGATATATTGGAAAGAAAACAGCCTAGCGTAACGGGCACCCCTTCCTACAATAGAAGTGGTGAGTCCTTTACGTTGTTTATAAGAATGATAATTTTTATTCTACATTTACATGGTTCTGGTTAGTGCATCAACTCTTTTTCATCTTGATAAGATGGTTGAATATGTGTTTATTGCAAATATTAAGTGAATAACAACCAAAGCACCATTTTACTTTGAAAGCGGTAAATTAATAAATAGTATAAAATGTTAGTTGTTATGAGGAAATCATCTTTCAGTAAGAAATAGGTTGTACACTATAAAATCAATTAATGAAAAACATAACAATAGTAAATTATAAATAAATTAGTAGTTCATGAATGGGAAAAAACCAGCTCTCAAATTGATGCGAACGAAATAAGCTTAGATAAATTAGGCAACAATATATCATTGATATTAACAATTGAAAAATCAACAAGTCTTAGACGATGAAATTAAATATAACATCTCCAAATCATCCAAATTGACACCACAGTTATCTTATATGTTACTTATAATAATAATTACAGGAAAGACCAACGTCAGATGTTTAACAAGGTATCACATTAAACACACGAATTTCTTTAATACGACTTAACATATTAATCCTTCGTCTAACAAAAGCCTGAAAGTATTTCAAATCTTTCGAATTTCCCTATATAAAAGTAAATGAAATCAACGTTCCGCCTTTGGAAAACTGTCAAGAGAAAGGCATCCTTGATACTCCTGTGGTAAAAAGACAGTTTGACTTTAGAGCAGATTAAAAATCTGATACCTGACAAGATTAAAGGAAGAAAAAAATTACAGTTGGCCGATAGTTGAATAGAAAGGCCAAGTAGACAAAGCTTGTGGATGGGCGCCTTAACGTGTTGAGTAACACCGGACCTTTTATTAATTCTACACGAGATTACTTTATAGGTATTATTTACTTTGATAGCCAGCGCTCTGGGTATTATACATTATAAACGCTTGATATCTTTACGTTATACATAATGGAATGAGGTACTGACAGTAAAGTTAAAGAATAGGGGCATAATAACTACAAAATAGCCCGTATTCTAACAAATAAAAAAGAAAAGCAACTAACAACCACAATGAACGGGAAGTTCTGAATCAGACTAATAATCTAAAATTAATGTATCATGTCACAGCAACAATTAAGAGTTGTGGAAGGCTCATTTAAAAAAAATAGTATAAACTTCCTATTTGTATCTTGAAAGATAGGCTCCGAAATGCTATTTCAGCACTCTCGAGTTGAGAAATTCTGATTTAGCCTGACATAGACCCGACAAAGACATACTGGAAGCTCCAAGTAGAGACACTGCATAGTCGTAGCTAAGATATAATGGCTTTGATTATTTCTTGTCCGAGATGCTCTCTCTAGCGTGTCTAACCGAGTTCCTTTCGACAATAAAATAAACAGGCATAGGATGATTTTTCCAGTAACAAAACAAACTTGCCTTGTTATCAAAACCGACTCGTTTGTCTAAACGCTCAAATAGTTTCCTGTCTTTCTACCGTTGGCTTTCTCTCACTCAGTCTCTCGTCGCCATATTTTATTCTTTTGCACATGGTTTGCTTATATATTATGACTATATGTCATTATTTTTATTACATACTGAATTAAGTGAAAGTGAGTCGATAGTGAAACGAAATTGCAAATATAGATAAGACAGACTAATCATACATTGTTTTACAGACATCCAATCCTGATAGAATTGGAGATGTAGTTACGGTCGTAATAAAAGTAATCACTGAGGAGTCACAGGAAGTAAGTAAATCGCAAGAGAAAGACCATTTCTTTAACTGTAAATAAACTGACTTTTATAAAACCTATAAACTATAGAGGTATTGAGATTTAGAGAGCTCAAAGAAGGTATATTTACCACCTATAAAAATAAATATCACGTTTGAAAGAGAACAGCAATTTTCGATATTTACAGCTAACTTAAACCATAAGAGGAGCCACCTTTCCTCTAAAATTAAAAGGAAAGAGAAATAAATGTATTCTTTGTCATCCAAAGCATAGGTGGTATACACCCTTCTCTATATTGACTTGGAGAAGAGATGTAAGAACATTCTGGTAATCCTGCACAATTAACAGTAAAAGTTACCTGCTCCAATAAAAGTACTAGCTTATACAGAATTCTCTAGCACAGGGGTTCCCAAACTTTTTGGTGGCGTGCCACTTAATATGTCTTGACTTTTTCATGTACCACTGGTGTTTATACATGAACAACCAAGGCGTTTGTACAGAAGAAAGGGGGTCCGGGGGCCTACTCCTGGAAAAATTTTGAGATTTAAAGGTTCAAAAACGTAGGGCTATTCATTAACCCTTTGAGTACTATTGACGTAAATTTACGTCAACAGGCCTACTGCCATCAGGCCTACTGACGTAAATTTACGTCAACCGTTTTGATGTCATCAGGCCTACTGACGTAAATTTACGTGGACAGTTCTTTCTTGTTTAGAGGCCCGAGATTGTACATCTAGCGCTTTCTAGTTGTTGTCGGTGGTATTAATAGGTTCTATTAAGGGTAGTTTAGATGGAGCGAGGGTTGCTGATAGAAAAGAAAGGATAGACGAGATGTCGTCATCTAGGGGTCATGACCCTGTCACGCATCTTCCTCATGCACCCGAGCTATAGGCCTTAATCCTTTTTCCCTTTTTTTCTAATCTCTCAGCAAATACGGATCCTTTTCTACCTACTCTATTATATTATGTAGGGTCTAACCGGCTTTCCCCGTCCTATTTTCCTATTTTCTAGTAAATATTGTACCGTTAGGTTGGGAGCTAAATGCCAAAAATCTTTTACAACCTCAGTTCTTGTTCGAACACCAAACCTTATACACCTCTTCAAAACTCGCTTTTATTGATATTACCTAAATTACTTGGCTTACTCTCGGAATTCTCATCTTAATTTTTGTGTTTATATTGACGTTATCGATCTGACCTGGCTTACTTTTTTGGACTTCTTTCGGTTTTAGTTATTATTATAAATTATTCGGTTTATTTTATTTATTAGCGGAATAATGCCTGTAGATAGGAATAGGAGACGTTTATGGACAGATGAGGAGTTGTTAGATATTCTCACAAGAAGTGATAGTGAGAAAGATTTCGACGAGAGTTCAGACGATGAATTTTCTGATGTCGAAAGGCAGCAAGACATTACAGGGGCCTAGTTCAGCTCCAATTTCTGTGCCCGGATCAAAGAGGAGGATGGGGCTTTTGCTTTCACAAAAATTATAATATTATATCATAAATTCATCAAAAGAGAGAGAGAGAGAGTCTAGAGCGGAAGATCTGTACATTATAGGCTCAGTTTGTGTATGTATGTAAGCGCTTTGCGGGTACACGATAAAATATAAATTCTTAAAACGATGTAGACATTCTTTCTACATTACTGTAGATTAAAAAATAATAACCGTATAAACAATTACCTCATTCACCAATCCTTGCCGGTAATTATTATGTATATACTCACTTTGCGACAATTATTTAAAAAAAAAAATTATTTTAAAAAATATATTACTGTTAAATAAGGTTTATATATTGTGAATGTGTAAAAATATATTGCAAATTAGCTTAATTATTGGCAGGGGAAAAAGGCAATGGCATTAAAAAAGTGTGTTACATGTAATGTGTAGGGTAGAAAATGACTCAGGCCAGGGTGGAACATTCCTCAATAGCTTGCTCAGGCCTGCGCTACAACCCTAGAATAAATCACTCAGTACTCAAAGGGTTAAATACAAAAAGGGTAGGCATATCACTTTTTTTTTAATGCAATAACTTTTTTAAATTTAAGTTGTACCAGACCAGGGTACTGTATCATTATTTACCTTCAATAACCTGGATAGAGAGTAGGTTTTTTTTAAAAATTGTATTTAAAAAAAAAAAAAAAAACACTCATGAAAGGACATGAAGTGAGAACATAAAATAACATGAATAGAACAAAGAATATTAATAAAAATTGTATTTAAAAAAAAAAAAAAAATTATAAAGAACATAATGAAAGAATACTTCCGAATAAAGAATGTGGTTAGAAAGGTTAATTGAATGGATTTGCTTGCAAAAATTGGCTTAAACTAACAATGTCTGACATGATGGGGCTAAGTTTTAAAAGCAAATCATCAGCAAGACAGTCAAATCATCGCATCAAAGCAAATCATCGCAGGACAGTCTGATTCTATACTTGGTTTTGAGGTATATAAGGGAAGAATACACTCCTAACAGCCGCAAATATTTATGCGGCTTGTACCAGTAGACACGATCCGACGTACGGCGTACCACAGTTTGGAAACCACTGCTCTAGCATATATCAAGTACTCGAATGTACCTGGCAGCTAGGCGGCCGCCTAGAAAGATATATACATACATATATGCTTTAAAATCATTAGAGCATATCAATTAAACAAAAAAGGTGGCAAGTATCCAAACCAAGTGAAGAACGTGGACTGGGAATTATACTTGCAATATTGTTGGTCTCGAGGGAAAGTGCAGTCTCTAGGACACTGATTACTTTTAAAAGAACTTAAGTAAAAAAATATAGAGTAAAAAGTAAAATATGTAAATAGATAATGTAGATTTATTTTATAGTAAGAGGGGGAAAATACTAATAAAGCAAATGTTTGTAATATATATATATAAATAATAATTGTAATGCAGTATATATAACCTCAAGTATTAAATATGCATAATTAAGCACTATTAAAGATATAAAAAATAGAAACGCAATGAAAAAAACGTTTCAATTACTTATGTAACTACTAATGCATATATGAGGAAAAGAGGAAATCGTAAAAATCGCAGTTAATAATTATTAAAGGGGGAAAAAACTATAATTAAGAAGAATAAACTATAATTAAGACTGGAGAATGATGAAACCAAAGAAGATTCGGAAGTTGGGAAATGCAAGGCGAAGATATAAAACGGTATTAAATGAAATGCTAAGATGAATACTAAATAAATCTATAATTTTTACTTTCATATAATAATTGGTTTTGCGTTGCCACCGCACCAGTTCGAGGCTTGACCCCCTTAGAGAAAGTGATCATCTTTTAGGATGATGGCCCAGGCCGAATTCCGACCGACCGACTTTATTTTTTTGCTTCGAATTTCTCTTCAGGTCTCTAAGCAACTTCACACTAGTTAATTAGTAGCTTTGCTTAATTATAAGTAAATTTAAATTATCAGAAATCATTAAGGTATGTTATAAAGTATTAAATATATATTAATTTATAAAGATTTAAGTGGGAATTATTTAATTTTTAAGATAACTCCGAAAAAGGTTGAAAAACAACATTAAATATAAGATATTAACACAAAACTGGTTCTGAAATGTAAATTTTCAACAAAGTACCTAAGTTTTAATGACCAACTAAAAGTCACATAGTCACATGGCAACCAAACAAATATTTGTTACGTGGTTTCTTTCCAAAAAGATTATGTAGAGTCACGGTTGTTCTAGGTAGAATATAAAAGAGTCTAGCCAGATACAGATATGGTCGATTGATCTTTATAGCGTTCGACTATGACAATAATATAGTAACCTTCTTTTTGAATGATTTCCTTTAGGTAATCTTGGATAACTGCTTTAAGGAGTGTACGCTAAAGATATACACATATGAAATAGACCAAATATTAAGGCCTTTTCCAAAAGAAGATCATTGTGGTTTATTTCTATTTTCAGATTTCAATTTGTGTATTTTATAACATCAACAACCTTTATTATAATAAATAATGTCGATAAACTAAAAGATTACCTATGAAGACAAAAACGAAAATAGAAGAAAACACTAGTTACTTCAACTGAATCGTGTTATTGGTGGAATAGGGTCATGAACTGAAAAACAGCATTTTAGAAAGACAGAAAGACAAATAACAAAAGAATCTATTCAAATGATATGTTCATGACAGATAGTGTCCATGAATCCGGAAAGGAAAAACAAACAACTTTTTCCGACTCCATAACCATCTTTAATGGAAAGCTAGACTAAGCAACGACTACTTTTGGCACTTCTAAATTCTAAAAAAGGTTAATGGAATGTTCTTCTTTAGACTGTTACTCCCTTTATAAAAACAAAATTGTGATATTCCTTTGTCCCAAAGTAAATTTGACTAAACATCCATTTGTCTTAATAGTTATTCAGTCAGTCATTTATATTCTAAAAAAAAACATAGTGGAGTAACAATCTATAGAACACCCTACTTTTCTTCTTCACTCCACCATAAGACGTAACATAACAAGTGACCATTTTGACCTTGGAAAACAAATCTATTATTAGGGATATCTGCGTTATATAAATGAATTAACAATAAAATAAAATAATAGTTTTTCATTAAAACTAAACAAATGTTTAAATTATTTTTATACTCATTATTTATTTATTGGCTTTGTTTGTAGTTTTAAAATAATATAACATTTTAAATTAATTTGTAGGATAGAAAATCAACTGCAGAATTTGCTAAATTCAAAAGAGCTCTGTATTACATGTACTGTACTGGCAATACAAGGACTTTTTTTCTAGTCACCTTTACAACTCACACCAGTCTACTGCATATCTTTATTTATTAGTCACTAGTCACCATTCTCCAAGTAATAAAAGAAATCATAATGTAATATTTTTATTTATTCTAATATCCAATCCAGTTTTAAATAGTCCAAGGAGCTAGGAATAAATCCAAAAAATTAATAACTTTGCTATATTATAAGAATGGCATGTTTGTTATTTGTTAGGAAAAAATAAATATATATTTTGTTTTTTTAACAATTTATGTTTCAAGAACATAGCCTACTAATATTTATTTTTTTATATACACTAATCTAAACTTAAAGTGAACACAACTTTAAATGTGTTTATATTACACTAACATTATTATAGCGTAAATTATGATCCATCAAAGCATGTCGCTGCAACAGAAAGTGATAAAAATAATCTCCTCTATACTCTATAACTCTGTTTTCTCTTTCTTAATGTTCAATAAGTAAGTAAGGCTTAGGTTTGACATTTACTTATTTAGGGTTGACATTTAGTGGGACGGACCTAAGTGTGACAAGAATCTCAAGATCAAAACTTCCACCTATGATGGCACCTCTTTAAAATATATTAGAGAGGAGGGAATTCCAAACCCTCGTCTCATCTGTTCCAGTGATGACTAGAATCAAACTTAGATAAAGTTAATGCAAATTATGTAGTTGCTTCTATAGAGATTTTGCAAAGATCGACTCATATTGGTCAAGTACAAATGAAGACTTATGGAAACTTACTGGACAGACCCCAATGGATCGACCGATCCAAGACGGAAGTGGAGATGGTTGGGACACACCTTAAGAAAACCAGATGCAGAGATTGAAAAGAAGGCTTTGGAGTGGAACCCAAAGGGTGCAAGGAGGAGGGGTAGGCCAAAGGGGGAAGTGGTGAAGAACAGTGGAAAAGGAGGCTGGATAAGTAGGGAAATCCTGGGGTGAACTCAGGAACCTGACTATGGATCGAGATAAGCGGCAGATTCCTCTGGATGCCTTATGCTCCAATAAGAGCCAAAAGAACTAAGTCAAGACTCATATTGGGTAAAACAACACATTGTTATTGGGATAACACGTAAAGCATATATGATTTAGAAACTTCAGAATGCTATGACAATCAAACCAATCAAATCACAATTTCACTCTTGGCTTCGCAATAATCGAATAACTTCGATAATACCGAAAGTCGAAACAAAATGTAGCCTTAAGGCTCTACTTGTGAGTCATCCAAGTAAAACGAAAATAATGAGTACATTGTAAAAGCAATAAGATTAAAAGAAAATAATTTGTTTGTTTTGCATATGGGTCAATATGCAAATCACCCAAGGGGTTTTCAATGCTCCATCCTACGAGGAAATTCCAAATCAGACGAATAACCGCTTTCCTAACGGACCTTAATTGAATACCGCCAAACTACTTCGTTTCTTTTTGTAAGAAGTAAAATTGTTGCAAGCGTGGGTTTTGGACCCGTAGGTGGCTGTTTAATGCCCACCGCTTTACCGAGATTTCGCCATTAAACAGTTCGATGAACTAAAAAGACTGAATTTCCGCAAACTTTTTTATTGGATGTCGGTACTATTAAGTATTCAAAATAAAATTACTATTTATTTTATGTACAGTACAATGATGTAGTTACAGCACAGGTTAGAGTAATTACTTAACCTGTGGTTACATGACATGGATGAAAGGGATTATTGAGTCTATACGTGATGTGCATAGAAAAGATCAGATTAAATGAATGCAAGTCTCTTTTTACCTAATCCTGGAAGCACCGTACTCAAGAGCCAGAGTACCTTATTAGCAAATACATTCCTCTGATCCACCGATTATCACTTTATATGAGGCGCCCACACAAAATGTTTATTTCTCCTCCACTTTAATCTCAAACTGTAGCTTTAAGGAGATTACATCAGCTATATAATACATTTTTGAAGAAAAGTATCGAACATATGTGTCGTCTTCATCGGGTAATTAAACTGAGAATGTTTAAGATGTGAACCAGACGTCCTAAATATGTGATCTTGTATAATTATAAATCTGCACTCTTCACTCAAAAAGTAAAAAAACTTCAATAAAAGAGAAAGTAAAATTAATAATAATATCTTTCTAATGAGCTTATCAATAAAATACTTATAAGTTTTAAAACAGAGAACATCGTCCATAATTTAAGCCTAAATAGTCATACACATTTTCTGATAAAGCGGTTACGCTTTCACTATTAGTTTTAGTTAGATAGATAATAAGGATTATCATTATCGTAAAAAAAAAGCGCGAAATAAATCCCTAATCAACTAAGCTTGTAAGAAACGTTATTTAACCCTTCTGAAAACTTAGGATAGTAATTACTCGCACGATGCATTTACTTTTTGGCACTTGGTACTTAAGGAGTAACGATCTAAAGAAGGTGTGGAGAATGTTCTTCTTTAGACAGTTACTCCCCCTTATATAAACAGAAGTGAGCAGTGTAATATTGCTTTGTCCCAAAGTACATTAGATTAAATCCCTTTGTCGTAATAGTTATTTAGACAAAGGATTGTATAAATAATTTTACCCATTTATATTTTAAAAACATAGGGGAATAAGAAGTACCTACTTTGAAGCTTGACCAATTATGTTATCTACTTCGTGATCTATTTTAATGTGTTTATTAGTTAAATACAAATATCATCATAAAGTCAGTTAGTTGTTTGACCGTATTTTATCAAACATTATCAATGCTTAAAATATCTTAATCAGCATTTGCCGATTGAACTGCATTTATAGATTTTATATTGTTCAGATTAATTTCTAATCTTTGAGAGTCATTCATAATAAATATTATAGCTCTGTCTTAAGTTTTATATTGCAGACGGCAACACTTTTCTCTTTCTTATCAAACCTAAACTAGAAACTTGGTATAGCTGATTTATTTTTAAAAAAAATCTTTTACCTACTATTTTATTGGATAACGAGATCACGTTAGGTTAAAGACAGGAAATGATGCTACAAACCAGTCTTCTAAAGATCCAATCGACAATAAACCTACAAAGTAAACATCGAAGTCTCGTCGACACATCTGGATATGGATACAGACAAGATCCATTAAGTAAAAGTAGACATCATCAGCCGCCTTTGATGGATATCCCCAAGAGTCAAAGTATAAGGTATATGAAAAACTTCCGCATCTTGTAGTTGCATATCAATGTGCCAAGTGTATGTGCAACGGCAATACAAGATTCAACTACTGTAAAACTAAAGAGGGAAGACTCCTGGATTTCTTATCCGGGAACAGTGATCTCCTTTTTTTCTTACAATAAACGCAAAGCTTTCATTGCGTGTAACGCATACAAATTACAATTTTTTTTCCTTATCAACTCTTAGTTCAAAGACAATTTTTACACGCAAGACTTCTTTCGATTATACGCTCTCGAATCTCAAGCAAACGACGGCAATATAATCATTATGCATTGACTAATTAGATTTTAACTTTACACTATACCCTGTGATTTACAAGCCAAAAGTTATAGTTGAGATAAAAAAGAAAAATATTGATTTTTCCTATCATGTTAAAAAATCGAGGATATTGTCAGCAATAAAAAGATAAATCTAGGCATTAAACACAAACCCCCAAAACTGAACGAGAGTTTTTTTAGAGAACAAAAAACAAAAACAATTGAGGTTAGTCTGCTTTTAGCTCGCATTAAACTTTATCAGCTCCACTATTCTAGTAGCATCCACTCGAACTGATAACGATAATAAAAACATTTAAGAGAAAAAACCAAACTGATAATGTGATCCTAGACAAACATACAGCTCATTGACACTGACAAAAACCATTGTTTGGTTTTTTTGTTGTTATTTTAGTCACCAAAATAAAATGAATGGAGTCATCACAACTATAATGAAACCTTAGTGGCTATAGGGTTCTGCGATTTGACTCGTGAGAGACCTCTTAAATACTAAGAAATAACATCAGACTAGGCAATTTACAAATAAATATTTTAAACTTCTTAACAATACAATCATATATGATAAAATCACACATTTCCAGATCAGTGGATTTAAAAAGTTAAAAATATTATAATTTTAAATAAATAGTATGGATAAACTAACTTAAATTAGTGGATTGATATATACCAATAAAATTATGATATGATTTAACAGTTACCAACACATCAAATGTATATTATACAAGGCAGTATTATATATGATAACTTGTGTGAGTGTTAGCTTATTTCGAATAAAAATTCAACAAAATTAAAGCTAATTCATAGATAAGATTGTTATGAATTCTTGATGTCTTTTCAAATATTTAAGGTTCTAATATAAGTTCTATCGACATTCATGATCGCTAATTTAAGTGATTAAGCAGCTCATGGGTTATCACGTAAAAAATGAAAAAGTTTTACTTGAAAACAAAAGTAAAGAAAGCTCTTAGTCCTCTGCAAAAATATAAAATCGTATCCGAAGCAAAACAAGACAAAACTATTACATCAGATTGAAATAAAGATACAAAAACTTATGAGCATAAAGTTGGCCGGGTTGTCGTTTGTAGCGTCATGATATATATAACAGATTACAAAATAAACTTGGCTCACGAAGTTCAACTCTTCATTGAATTATATTAAAATATAAAAACTTATACGTAACGCAAAATAAATCCTAAGCCGAGGAACAGGTTCCTTTCAAAGAACCAACCATAGTGAGCTGGGTTTAATATAACTACCTTATGAAAAAACAGGAACAGTAAAATTTAATGTAACAGCATTACGAACAGCAAAAAAGGCACTCTCACTACCATTTCTCATTCTTCAGAATGTTTATTAACACCTAAAGACAGTTAGAATTATATAACTTTATGATACTAGAGCCACCTCTAGCTAAATAACTACAAAATAAAAAACAATAAATTTCACATATTCACGTCCTAGCGTGGAAATCAAAGAGATCAAAACATACTATTTGGAATGCAAATTTAAATGACAACGATTAGAGGTGATAATAAATAAATAAAAATCAGACATTTTTACCTTTTCAATAATCATGATCGTATGTATATAGGTTAAAATGAAAAAAATCTAAATCCAATAAATGAAAAATTGAATAATTTATTTCAATTATTGTAATCCCTTGAACGCCAAAATTAACCGAACCTTCGTGTTAGTTGTAATAGTAAAGTAATCATTTAGAAGAGAAAAAAGAAATCATTATCAGATCCACTTCATTTTAATTAAGTTTTAAGTTGATTAATATTCATTAATTATTATAATATTCTACACCTAACTCAAAATCAATAATATATCAATACAGAACAAAGGATTCTTTGGCAGGCCTAAGCCTTCCATGGGCTGTTACGTCATGGATTATTATTATTATTACAGAACGAAGGATAGCTCATTTTACACGTACATCAATACAGAACGAAGGAGTCTTTGGCAGGCCCCAAGCCTTGCATGGGCTGTTTCGTTATGGATTATTATTATTATTACAGAACGAAGGGTAATTAATTTTACTCGTACATCAATACAGAACGAAGAAGTCTTTGGCAGGCCTAAGCCTTCCATGGGCTGTTACGTCATGGATTATTATTATTATTACAGAACGAAGGATAGCTCATTTTACACGTACATCAATACAGAACGAAGGAGTCTTTGGCAGGCCCAAGCCTTGCATGGGCTGTTTCGTTATGGATTATTATTATTATTACAGAACGAAGGGTAATTAATTTTACTCGTACATCAATACAGAACGAAGAAGTCTTTGGCAGACCTAAGCCTTCCATGGGCTGTTATGTCATGGATTATTGTTACTACAGAACGAAGGATAGTTCATTCTACACGTTTATCAATACGACAGTAAGCTCTCTAGGAATCGATTCCAGAATATTGATAGTAATTCGACGTAAGTTCTTGGAAGAGAGCTTAAATCTCTGTACGCTATCGATTATGTTTCTAGATTCTAGCTTTATAGTAAACGTGTTATTCTCGTATTTTTCCCAACGAAAAATATAAATCATTGCTCCTGTATTGCTTACTATTTGCTTTTTGAGAATACTTTCATCCACTCATAAAGAACAAGAGACATTTGTCACTCATTTAAATGGTATATAACTCTAGAAGGTAAGCCGTGCTTCTACTTCAGAAAGAAAGGTTATTAATAATATAACATAAGAATTAAAAAAAAATATCACGTGAAGATAATAAATAATTTATGTTCATAATATGTTATGGAGATAAAATTCTTTTAAGTTCACTCAACATCAAATCATACATAACATGCAGCATACTTTAAAACTAGTAATTTTGTGTCTTTTAATTAATTAAATATAAATTATTAAGGATGGTAAGATCTCCAGTCGTTAAGAGAGGAAGTGGCTTCCTTTCCCACGTAGCAGTTGATAAATTCTAGGGTAATGCTTAAAATTGGAAAAGAATCTGGGCTTTAACTGTTATTTGTGACTGACATTATGTGTGCAAGTCTCGATTATTTTTGTAACTTAAGATTGAATTTCGGCAATCAAACTTTTTAATTTGAACTCTCACAGTCCAAATAAGATTAAATTGCCTGTTAGACCAACTCAGAAGGAGATATTTTCCCCTCTATTCGGTCATTTAAAAAAAGGCCTTTCTCTTCTAGTGCTCTTTTACATGGGTTTTACACTTGATTATTATTAAAATCGGCCAAGGAGAGGTGGACCTAGAGCTGCCAGGCTAAACAGTCGGGACTCGATTCAAGCCCCACTCCAAGTAGTTGTGCTACTTGGAGTAGGGCTATGTAAACTGTAAGGCAAGAGTGAGTGGGATTTAAGTCGAACGAGTGAGGGAATCTGACTTAGCCTAAATGCTGCTTACTAGAATCCAGACCATTGGAACGTCCTTGGCGGCGAAAACCTGATAGATGGGCATTCAACCGACCTGCTCCTATAATCGATAAACTAAAGCCTACCTTTATAGATCAGAAGCAAATTTATAGAAGAAATAAAAAGTAGTCACAATAAGTATGTGGCATAACTTCCTCGCATCTTATTTGTTATTCTTTAATGATTTTATGGATTAACAACCTTTTATTAAATAAATTAGAGTTCACTTGAGACCTTATATATAAGTAAAATAGATAGGTTAAAATAGATCTTTCTGAGGACACCACGTCAGATATTGATTCAGTCATCATTTGTACTGTGCAAATTTGCTTATGAAAGAAGAGAATCATTTGCAATTGCAAGTGAGTTGCAAATGAATTGCTGTCATCATGAGCAGCTCCCTTCAGAATGATCCCTGTAATGGGTTTGAAACATCAAGATTCATGAAATCTCTGACCCGGCCTCTTCTGAAAGATCTAGATTTATTAAGCTTTGGTTGCGGAAACCCTATAAAATGATAGAAGACATCCCTGCGGAAGTTTTAAACGTTTTCCCACTGATAAAACTTTAATCATACATTTGGCTCGGCCACCCACTGAGACGCAGGGCAGAGCAGCACAGTTTTTTTAAACCACAGAAATATACGTCCGGGCGAATTAAGACGCCCTACTAGTGCCAGGTAGGCCACGTGAGGTGTAGTACTGCCAGTCCTCCTATGATACTCAATTCGCGCGGTTTCATATAATATATTAAGATTATATCTGCGGGTGAAAAACACTGAATTGCCCTGTCCTGCGTCGCCAATGTGTGCCCAGGCTAATGAATGAAATACGCCGGAGAAGTGTCGGAACAAAATTTGCAAATGTAAGAAACACCTTAGCTGTCATTTTTCACTTATCATTTACCAAATTTAACGCAAATAAAGCATTTATGAATTAAATCGAGGATGTGACAGGTGGCATTTAGAGGTGAAAAAAATACCTTAGGCATCAATTTTATCTACATTTAGATCCAAACGAAATACTAATTCAAATCATCTATAAAATAATGAGGTAAACAAAATGTAAAACGTATTTAATTTTTTTACCTGAATTTATAATTATTTCATAGGACTATATTTCTTAAATTAACACCTTCATTATTATAGATTCTCTAAAAAAAAAAAATCCTATTTTTCTACAGCAATCATCCATCAAATAATGAACATGTTATCTTTAATGTAACATCAATAAGAATTCTTAAACTTTTCTTATCATCTTTCTACGACCTATTCAAGACAAAAGAGGAAATATAGAAGGTGTAATTAGTATTAAAGATAAACCTATAAGAAGAAAGGTGAGCGTACAAAGAAGATTCAAAATAAAAGATATTGGGGCTCCTCCCACGTCGAAAGTGTCTCAGCATTTAGCTCATGTCTATCAGAACAAGTTTAAAGAACGAGACACGCTGACTGGATGTCAGATAAAGTTCTGTCATCATTTGTCTTGTACAGAGTGTATCCTGTCACTTGTCATTTTGTCCTTGTTCTTCTCATTCATCTTTCTACAAAGTTATTAAGTAAAGTCACTTGGATCGGTGATGGCTCAACAATTTGTTCTACATTTTTTTTCCTTCTATTCAATGTTGAACCTCTTGTTTAATCTAAGTTTTACTCTGACCCGATTTTTTTTTCAGAACAAGTATATAAATAAGAAGTTACTACTTTAATTATGTTTATCCATAATGCAACAGATTATTGCGTACATTGAATGCTGCAATTACAAAAAATATACGCTTTTGGCCTCAACCCAATAAAAAGAAATCAAGTTATAGGGAATTCTTAAAGCCTATTTATAACCTAGTATGAACTAGAACATCAAGTATTAAATTGCGCAAAATGTTAAAACACTCAAAATAAAATTTTAAACTTAATTGCAGAAAATAACTATTTTTAAGAATGAGGGAGGGAAGAAAATTCTGGAAGATCAAAAATAGACTGCCAATTAGTGTGGCACATAGCTTCCTCGCATCCTGTCATGAACTTTATTGTTAAATTAACATTAAAATTATTGTTATATAACTTTATTGTTATATTGTTTAATGTGTAAAAACTATTAATAGTTCTAGGAATCTTTAAAATTCATAGCGGTGTCGCTGTTGGTTTCACTAAAAAATTGTATTAGAAAAAAATGTTTGTCTCATTGAATAGACGAAGTTAGATTTTTTCCCGACCTAAAATTCCAATTTTAAATTTGAAGTTCACGTTTACACGAGCGTTGCTCGTGAACGCTTGGACGGATAACGCTGTCCAACGAACTCGTCCTGGGCATTGGTGAAATGAACATGTCTACCAAATTTCATCAAAATCGGTCGACATTTACTCAAGTTATCGTCACACGTTTCATAATTCGCGGACACACAGACCGACAGACAGACAGACAGACACGAGACCAAAAATGTTCCCTGATGTCTGAAACGGATTTTTGTCTTGGAATTTTTAAAATCGGAGACATAAAAATGTTTCGCTCTCAAAAGTGAACACAATGCTTCCGTTACCTTCGGTAAGCTCGGAAGCAATATAACAATTATATTTAAAAACTGGTAAATTTAGTTCCGTTATATCTTAAGTACGAATAAATATAAAAATATTGTTAATTTTTCCTTCATAATATAATTTTTCAATAAATAAAAGTCATAAAATATTCATAGGTTGAAAAACTGAAGTAGTTAATGCACATAAATTATGTATATATTAACTTAAACTACAAAAAGTAAAACGACAATTTTAAACATTTATATTTTATCATCTCTAATAATCCTATAGGTAATGATGAGTTATTGGGTAGAATTATCGATTTTTAAGTAATTAAGTAATAAATCCATTTGAAAGTAAAAATTAATATCTTTATTGTCAAACCATAAATAATAATATATAGGTACAGTTTTCCATTTTTTTCCTTTGCTGTCCCCTTTATATGTAGTATATTTTTAAAAAACTTGGGTCTTGAGGGGTTTTTAAATGATAACACTTTTTAAATTGGGACTTCTTCAAACCTGTAAAAAAAATTATTTTGTTCTTAGGTGCAGTCATTTTTTTATAATATAAAAATATTAAATTAAATTGTAAAAATTAACAAATAAATTAAATTAAAGACTGAATGAAATTCAAGACCCAAGTTTTTTAAAAATATAGGTACAGTTTGTTTCGAATAATTTAATTGGTCGCTCGAAGATTCCTGAGTAAAGAGGTCAAAAAACGTGTTTAAACGATTTGTTGATACGTGATTGTTTATTTTACAATAAACTGACCATTTTGTTAATAAAAGAATTAGTTAATTAATAAAAAAAATACTCGCCAAGGATCCGAAAAGCTAGATGCGTGATGGGATAACAAGAATACTCAGTGGTAGGAAAAGAACAACGTAGATGGACAACATATGCACCCTGGTCCAGAGAGGAAAGTTCGAACACAGTAGGGTGGCAATATTTTTGGCTTTCTTTAGTACCGCAAGCTAGAATGGAACCTGAATAAGTATATAATAGTACATAGTGTAGCAAGTTTTGTTTATGAACTTCTTAATATATATCAATTTAAATAATTATACATAGCATTAAAGTAGATTAAATGTCACAAAGTATTTTTATGTGTTCATGAATTTATTCAATGCAGTTACATATTTTCTTTTTACTCTTCCTCACTACTAATAGTAGGAAAAGTATTGTTTTCACCAAAAATTTTTTTTTTGAGATTTCAACTGAATTATCCGTTTTAGGTGCTTTTAAGATCTCCTGAGTGGTTTTCAGCATGACGTATTGTATGTGTGTGTGTATGTGTGTTATCATCGTAGCGCCCAAGGTATTTAACCTAGAGAGTTGAAACTTGGCAGAAAAATCAGTCCTCACCTGTAGTTGTGCCGCCCAGAAAATCAACTTTTTCCGCCATCTTGAACCCAGTTTGCTGAGTCAGCAAAATTTAAAAAAAATCGTAATAAATCGAAAATGGTCCTGATCGAGTTGATAATTTGGCTCGAATGTACCTCTCTGTATGACAAACAAGCCCACTAAATTTCATTTTGATTTTGGCCGCCATTTTGAAGTTATAAATTTTTGAATTTTTAAACTTTGACGGTTAATAATTCTGAAATTACATATAGGTTTTTGACTTATAGCATATCGTTGGAACCGGAAAAAATTAAGGAACAAATATAAAAAAAACCGATGAAATTCTATTGATTAGTTTAAAAGTTATAAGTGAATATAATTATTTATTAGTGCGATAATTTTAATGACGTCAAAGTTTGTTGACATCTGTCAAAATACTGCCAAACTTCAAATAATTAAATAAAATATAGCTATTAAAAATAAGGTTTTTTTGAAGAATGATAATAAATCAGTTTGTTCAGAACGGTCACCCATCTACTAAAAAAAAGTAAGTACTGACCACGTCCAATTCCTCCTGCTGCGAAGCAGCAGGAGAGGCCACATTAGTGGCCTCTGAAGTGAGGAAAAGTTCCGAGGTACCCCGTACCCGATTTTTTCTTTTCTGGCATAGCAATAGATCATTTAACCACACACTGGACAAATATGTAGATTTTGGATAATATTTTTTATAAATAATTAAATTAATACAATATTTTATTTAACAATTAGACATGATATGTACTTAATTGTTAATTTTGATCCTAATATGCATTTTACCAACCCTCCACAAAACAACTGTCCTATGGTAAAATTAAGTTTCTCCAAATTTTGACATTTTTCCTTTTTAGCCTCAAATGTCTAAAAATGAGTAAAACCAGTTATATTGATTTAGTTGATTAGAGGTGAATGCAGTTTACATTATGTTAGCAGTATAACATGCGAATGCTGAAATAAAATAAATTAAAAAATCTAGAAAAGCCAGGTGCAAAGTAGGGCCAACGCTTTGGTCCGGCGAGCACAACCTTTCAAACATATAGCCCACTAAAATATGAATTAACAAGAAAAAGTTAAATTATTAATTAAAAAGCATCATGAAGAAACGTAAAACAAAACTGAAAAAAGCGAAAGTAAAAGTCACATAATTATTAAAATGATAAGAAATAAATATAAAACTAACTGATAATATCAAATGGAAGAATGTACAAAAAAAACAATTCTTTTATAATTATAATTTTTAAGAAAGTGAAATTATAAAATATAATTAGGGCGAGACAGATTTCCATTTTTAAAGGGTTTTAGGAACGTAGACTTCTAATAAAGTGATTTATAAAACCGAAATATGTACTTCGTTAATAAAAATCATAACTACAATACTTTTAATAATATGTACTGATAAGATGTAAGAGTTAAGATACATTTGAATAACTTATATTTATCAGTTAGTGTTAAAACACGTGTAAAAATGATCGTTCCTATTAAAACATTAGTGAAGTTCAAGCAACCATGACAATGTAAACGGATGTTATTCTGCAGTTTGCTCTTCAACTTATGTAAATGAGAAATCAGAACTTTGCATAGATCAGAAAATTCGTGATTTAACACCCAATTAAACATAATGGCTTTTTAAAAAACCCGCAATTAAATTATATGTACAAGTGTAAAGAAAAATTGCGTAAAACTCGACACTTCAAAATAATTACTCATCAGCTTAAGTGTTTAGTTTGTACGTTTGGGACGACTAAATAATATATTAAACACGCAACTATGTAAATAAGATCAATAAGTGGTGTAGAAACTGAAACAAATTCTACAAGCCGGCCTTACACATTCGGGTATAGTTGACAGGTAAATCGGTACAGGTAACCTGTAAACGCGACCGTATGTGCTATAAAGTTATGACAACTGCAAAATTATCGCAGTACACACGTCCGGTTCACCTGTATAGGTTAGCATGTATGGCCGGCTTAAAGCCGACCATACATGCTGCGACATACCTGACAGGCAAACCTGGACAGGTAACCTGTGCAGGTAGTGCTATAAAGTTATGACAACTGCAAAGTTATCTCAGTACACACGATCCGGTTCACCTGTATAGGTTACCTGTACAGGTATAACTGTCAGGTATACCGCAAAGTATATGGCCGGCTTAAAGCCGACCATACATGCTGCGGCATACCTGACAGGCAAACCTGCACAGGTAAACCGGAGCATATGTGCTATTATAACTGCACACAGTTATGTCATAACTTGATATCACATTACACACGTTCCGGTTTACCTGCACAGGTTTATGGCCGGCTTAACCCAATTAACATTGATAGATGAAAAAGGAAGAGGAATTTGTCACAAAAAAGGGAAGTGAAAAAAGTGAGAGAGAAAGTAGGTAAGTTTACGAGCAGATAATTGAAAATTAAACATAGAAACAAGTGAAATACGCAATTTGTAAAATCACACTTTTTATATGCGGGTCCCGCATAAACCGCGACACTATTGTTCACTTAATTCTCGTCTCTTTACTATTAAGATAAACTTTAAAAGCATTTATTTCAGTAATACATAAAAAAAAAAAAAAAAAAAAATAGTGTCAAATGAGAAGGAAAATTTACATTAGAAAGGGTCTAATTTTATATAACACAAATTTTATTATTGATACTTTACTAACATTTAATGATAACTTAACTAAAGAAAATTACAGCTTAAATTCCATTCCTAAAATTCTGCATAGAAATCGATGATTCATTAAAAGAGAATAAATACATTGATCCATTAGACTAGTTAAAAACCTTGAGAACCTTAAATCCCAACAAGGACCATTTATGTAACAACTTTTTTTGTTAACAACTACTTAAAACTCTCCGATTCTCCAAATTGGTTTAAACTGAGATTAAATCTATGTTTAAAAATGAAAACAGTATCCTTCAAACCCCTTTAAATTTTAAACTGGTTTATACCTTTGACTAAACTGGAGGTTTGTTTAAATTAAGCTCACCTTAAAAACTTCATCAATATTTGCTTCAAAATCCATAACGAGTAAATTATTAAAATATGGAACTATAGTGGTTTATTACCCTCATAAGTAGGTATATTTGTGAAAAAAACAAAAAACCTCAGAATTTCTCCTGATGGATAGGCTATAGGGTACTCAATAATAGTTCAAGAATTCACATATTCCACACCAGTTTCATTAAATACCACATTTCAACCCTTTTGGGTAATCTTCAAGCTTTTTACACTAAATTCCAGGCATTTACATCTCTTTTATCACACTATTCCAATTCATAATTCACATCTTAAAATATGAAAGTAATTAACATTTCAATTAAAATTAGAATTTTATGTGTCACATAAACTCAAATTCTTTGCATATTTTAAGATGTAAATTATCTATTAGAATAGTGATAAAGAGAGATGTAAATACCTGGAATTTAGTGTAAAAAGCTTGAAAAGTACCCAAAGGGGTTGAAATACAGCATAAATACAGTTTTTTAGTGAAGAATTTCTCCTGATGGATAGGCTATAGGGTACTCAATAATAGTTCAAGAATTCACATTTCACACCAGTTTCATTAAATACCACATTTCAACCCTTTTGGGTAATTTTCAAGCTTTTTACACCAGATTCCAGGCAATTACATCTCATTTATCACTATTCCAATTCATAATTCACATCTTAAAATATGTAAGCAATTAACATTTCAATTAAAAGTTGAATTTTTTGTGTCACATAGACTCAAATTCTTTGTATATTTTAAGATGTGACTTATGTATTAGGGTAGTGATAAAGAGATGTAAATGCCTGGAATTTAGTGTAAAAAGCTTGAAAAGTACCCAAAGGGGTTTAAATACAGCATACATATTTAAAGGAAGGAAAAACTATTCAAGTAGATAATGAATTCAATTGGGTGCATCTCTGAATTGTATTATAATTTAGCAAGCAATAATATAATTGACATTATTTTATGCATGATTGATGCAGTCTATCCTCAAGGAGACACTCTCTCAATGTCTTCTCCTAATATACCTGGTTCAACACTTTCTACTCTTCACTTTGAAATTATTTTTTTTATTTCTATATACCTACCTTGACAACGAAAAAGTAAATCTCTCTCCTTTCATAAAAAATAAAGGTTAATATCAACTGATATAATATTATACGTGTAAACTAGAAATCGTTATCACTTAATAAAAAGAAAAACTTTTATTTTTCTTTCATATTTATTTATTTTATTTGTTTTAATGAACAACGACTAATTATTTTTATAATAATTAAAAAAAAAGGATTGGCTTATTATAATATTAAGGGCATTTCTTTAGATTGTTACTCCCCTTATAAAGAAACAGAGGGGAGTAACAACCTAAAGAAGGTGTACGGATTGTTCTTCTTTAGACTGTAACTCCCCTTATAAAAACAGAAGTGTGATATTCCTTTGTCCCAAAGTACATTGGACTAAACATCCCTTCGTCTTAATAGTTATTTAGTCTAAGGAATGTATAAATAGTTATGTCCATTTCTATTTTAAATAAACAGGGGAGTAACAATCGAAAGAAGTGCCGTATAAAGTCCCCTTTACCACAATTTTTTTTCTTCTTCTTTTATTTTCTTTTATAGTATAGAAGAAACATTTCCTGAGCAACTCCTTTTTCTAAATTTTGACAAAGAGAATTGGAAAGAATTATAATAGTACAAATTTCCTAATTATGATTTCATAATTATCGAGTTATAAGTTCATTCAGTTATTTTTTGTTCCTGCATAAGCCCGCTAATTTCGACTTAATAGCTTTAATTCGAATCATTTTAAATTATTCTGATTATTTTAATTTAAAAAATTCGGAATTTTGCCTGATTGTAATAAAAATTTAGTAAAATTCAAGGTTCCCAAGATGTACCGCTAGATAGGTCTAAAAGGCCGTCTAATAACACTAAAATAATAATTTGAATCTTTAAAGCAAATTACTTAACTCATGATGCTTAATTTGAAATTTTAGATTTATGACAAAATATATAATTTGTCTTTTATAAAAAAAATAATCTTATTATATGAAATCAACTTTTTATCATTATACCAATTAGATTTTATATTTAAAAAAAGTTTTATTCAATTAAACTTTGGAAGTGTCCTTGTGCATCATGTTTGTATAAAAATTATAAATTTTGGAACTATTAATTTGTAGTTTTATATTTTATTTTATTTGTACTTTATTTGCATTCATAGGGTAGTTCCAATAAAATGTTAATAAATAAATAAGATTATCTTTATTATAGAAATATAATAGCATTCGAATGTTACATAACTTTATTATGTATAAAATACTGATTCCTACCTCAGAAAAAAACTATCGTAGGAGTTTATTTTTTTCCAATTAAAAATAATTAAGAGGAGAATTTTTATTAATGATGACACAGATACAATAACACAGGTTTTTACTTTGGTCGGTATTCAAACATTAATAATAGTAATTATTCAACAAATCTTTATCGGTATAATTGTACTCCTCGTCCTCTTTTTTTGTTACATCACAATTATAATGTTTCAGACAACATTGATTGTTTATTTTATCAAGCATAAGCTATTGTAGGAAGTTTTGTAATTAAAAGTGTTTAAATTGAATTATAATTATTAAAGACGAAACAGGGGGTGAAATCATTTAAATTACTCAATGGTACTTTATTGTTAGAAGGGAGCCAGGGTAAACGAGCGACTTAAGGCGCTCGCTCAGCTATCAATAAGTCGAGGCATCTCGAGGTCGTGGGTTCGATCCCGTGCCATGATACTCTGAATTGCATCAATGAATCGCGGAAGGTGCAGGGCGAGGGACACCCTTTATGGGGACTCTTCCCCCACTCTTAGCTGTGGGTCCGATCCGTGTCATGATGATGTAATTTGTATCTATGGTTTGAGGACGGAGTAGGGCGAGGGACACCCTTTATGGGGACTCTTCCCCCACGCTTTGACGCACGCTTATATAGCTTACTAATGACCGCACCATACTCGCTTCGGCGGTACAATGTACAAATGTATGATGTGTGAAGTAGCTGGAACTCTCCACCACGGGGTGTAAAAAGGGCCTAAGTGATGGCCTAATTGCAAGGTTCGAACAAGTGGTCCAACCCGTTCTAGTAGGAAGTACTAGACCTAGACTACTACTACTTTATTGTTAGAACTAAGGAATCTGCCGTTCTTTTCCCAGCGCCGAGTTGTATTTTTATCTATGTTTCTACTCTCCTTATATTGATTTGATTTTCAAGGTATATTGTTCCCAAAAATGACAAAAACGTCGTATTATAATGCCACAAAAATTATTTAGAGGGCATTTATTTATGTTTTTTGAACTGACTAGAGATATGAACGCGTTCGCGTTCAAGTAAAAGAGGAAATTACCACTTTACAGAAATATCTTTAACTCTCTCTTTCTTAATAAGGGATACAGAAAACTTTCTACATTTTATTATATTTAAGCATATACATAATTAATTTAGTATTAAATACATTTATATAATTCACATTTATATTTCGTTTATAAATAACAAAAAATGGTGCATCTAATACGATATTTAGTGCATTGTAAATACTCCCAAAAACTATCCGAAGGAGTAAAGTAAAGAAAATATATTATATTCCTCAAATAAATTAAATACAAAATAATATTATATATATAGTTTTTCAATGAGAATCGCCCCAATGAGATAAATCTCTTGTAGGGGTGTAATAACTGTAATTTTACTGTTGAATAATTATCCTACATAATTTCATAAAATAATAATAGTCCGAGAATGGTAAAAAAAGCTTACTATTTATTTGTATAATTTTTCTTTATTTAATTCATTAATTTATAATTGTTTTTTGTGTTTTTTGATTGTTTAATTGTTTGTTTTAATTGGTTTTGTGTGTTGTTTTTTATAATTGTTTGGTCATTTTTGTTAATTGCTTAGTTCATTTATTGAAGCGAGCGTAGCGAGCTTCCTACATTCAACGAAATATGTTCCGTGTCTGTCTGTCTGTCTGTCTGTCTGTCTGTCTGTCAGTAACGTTCACGCGTGTGACGATAACTTAAGTAAGTTATATATTAATAAGTTGACCGATTTAGTTGAAATTTGGTATACATGTTCCTCTTACTAATACTCAGGCTAAGTTCGTTGGACAGCGTGATCCGTCCAAGAGTTCGCGCGCAACGCTCGCGTAAACGAGAGGTACAAAAATTAAATTGGAATTTCAGGACGGGAAAAGATTCTATCATCATCTATTCGATGAGACAAACATTATTTACAAATAACATTTTTTAGTAAAACCAACAGCGACACCGCTATGACTTAATAAAGATCGCTAAAACTATTAAAGCGGACCTAAACGTTTATAATAGAGAAAACAACCTTTTTACCGATATCTTACGTTCTAACGTAACGATTTTAATAAAACTTCATATACACCATCTAATGCACAATTGAAACAGGTATGCAAAATTTCGACTTGATACAAGCAAAATTCTTTGCGTAGTGACGAGATACATTTATAATAATTGTTTAAAAGCTACCGCGGGTGGTGAAGATTGTTATAGTCGTATAGAGTATAGGCTTGTTTAGGAAGTAAAGCTTTGTACCGAGTACCCCCACTCTTCCCCCACACTACTCTCTTCCACTTATCTACAACTATGACATTCATCATGATTAATAAATTTCAATATTCAGTATTTCATTGCAATACGCTCGCTTCAATTATAGAGCCACGCGATGCCTAGTTTATATATTTAAGATATATAAAAATGAATGAATTAAACATTTATTAAATATATGTATATATATTTAATATATAAATATATATGAATGAATTAAACAAAGATAAATTATACAAATAAATTGTAAGTACTTTTACCATTCTCGGACTATTATTACCTACTGAAATTGTGTCAGATAAAATTAATCAACGTAAGATTACAATTATTACACCCCTACGCGAGATTTATCTCATTGGGGCAATTCTCATTTAAAAACTGTATAATATATTATTTTGTATTTCAATTATTTGAGGAATAAATTATCTTTACTTTAATTTACTCATTCGGAATTTTTTTTGGGGTATCTACAATAAATTTCAGTACATAACATCAAGCCAAAGTGATAGAATTTAGTAATTTTCGGTAAGACAATGGACCATATAAAGATTTGTCTGGTCAACCAGACATTTATGCATGGGCTCTTTCTATTGCACTTTGATATTATACCTTCATTATGATTAATTTATTTTTCTCTATCAAAATAAGAGTAAATCAAGTTATGTGTAAACTATTAGGTCTAACCACGATTGAATTAGTTGATTTGATTATGACAACTTTTTTTTTATTTGGAATAATTTAAATATAAATTGTCTGTACACGTAAATTGACTAATTTGTTAATTTTATTCTACAAAGCAATTGTCAGCCTGATAAGGCCATTATCAGTGCCGGAATGTGGAAGAAATAAAGTTACATTAAACAAATGAAAAGTTAATTAGTGAGTCTAGTCTAGCTCATGTCGGAGATCAACTTAAGACGAAAGTTTAACGTTGGTCTCCGTAGAAACAAATTAGAAATTTAATTAGTCAATTTACGTGGATACAATTTACTTATTCCTTAAGATGACCTCCATAAATGTTTCCATATCTAAGAATTTTTAATTCATTTATGTAAATAACATCAATAAATAGTAAATATCAAATAAATTATATAATATAATGATAAAATTAATATACAAATGACTTGAAATTTGATTGATTTTTCATTTAACCCATATAATAAACTTTGTATCAACCAAAAATAGATATTCCAAGGTTGAAACGACATTAAGTTCACGCGGGTTTTTCATTCCATCGAATTGTATCTACATATTCTTTTTATAGTATCTAAAATATACACAGCTTCTAATATAACATTTAAATTTTTAATTTAGTAATGTTTCAATCAGTAATATAATCATTTCCAACTAACTGTCTGTAATTATTTAAAATGTATAACCACCCACGCATGACTAGTATTACCAAAAAAAATTGCATAAATCAAGTAATACTGACTGATAAAAGCCCAGTTATTTAAAAACGCATTGTTTAATTAACATAAATCATTGTTTGAAGTTCTTAGACTTAATAGTTTTAAAAGCTTAAACTTACAATAAAGAGCCATTAAGGCCTCTTGAAGGTTTAAAAGGAAAAAAAATTGCAATTTGTTGATTGGATGCACGCTCTACTAAGTTTAACCAATGCTTCTTAAATGCAGGTCGGTTAGGCTTCGAAATCTAACGGACAGGAGCGGCAAACCAAGGCTATCAAGTCAGCCTAAGACACCTTCACGGAAACACTTTTTAAACTATAAACAGGTAGACCTTGAACCGAACTAACAGCTATATTACCCACCCCCGATACAACGATATATAAATATATATAACCCCCACCATGAGGAGAGGAAAAAGTTTATAATAAAATAATCATGAACGTGATCAGAATGGCGCCGGTTGTTAAACGTGTAATATGAATAAAAAAAATTGGGTTGATTTAAGAAGTAGTTCATTCGTATTGTTGAAGAACAATTGTAGAGGTTTGAAAATTCGCGGTCAGGAAACTACAAGAAGAAAAAAAGAGGAAAATACTTAGGACTCTATAAAACCATAAATAAATTATGATAGATAAATTATGGCAGAGATAAATTATGAATAAAAATAAGCATTCCTAACGGGAAAAATAGAGCACATTTTTTGTGACATTAGTCATTGATCTGTTTTCTGAAAACCGCAAATGACAAAAGAGTATTCTTAAACTACGGTAATTCGGAAATGCATTAAAACAAGTAAGTAAATGAGGTGATAATCGCTGGTTCCAATACGATTAAGTGTAAAATGTTAATAGTTGCATATTCTTTTTCTTCACTTTAAATTGATGTATAACATGTCATACCGACTAAAAACTTTTTTTTTAGTCACCCGCCATCTTGAAAATATTAAGTGTGAAATTTTTATAGTTACATATTATTTTTCTACACTTTAAGACCTTTAAATTGATGTATCACAAGTCATGGTGACTAAAAACTTTTTTTTTAGTAGACCGCCATATTGGCCGTCATCTTAAAAATATTAAATTTGAAAACTCCAAAAGGCGTATAGTTGTCACAAATGCCGAGATGCACCTGTGTACCGAATTTCATGTTCCTAGCTATAGTAGTTTATGAATTGAAAAAAGCCAACGGACAGACAGACAGACAGAGCCGTTGTTATAAGGTTTCTTTTCGTACTTCGTACAGAAACCTAAAAAATGAACCAAGAGATTGTAGATATAACTGCTTAAAAAAACTTTATTATAAGAGAGTTGTCGTCAAGTATTATTATTGTAAATTTCAAGATTTTGGAAGAAAAATATTTTTTTCCGTGGTAGGCTGTGAAATAGTAACTTTAGAGCCTAAAAAACATAGCTAAAATCCATTTTTTCATTACGTGGACTTAAAAAATCTTTTCATTACTCCTAGCTGTAAAGAAAAAATCTTTTACGTCCTAGGCACTAAAAGATTTTTTCTTTACGGCGGGTAGTTGTCAAAACTTCCGTTAGTAGTGCTGCAGTCTTTGTAGAAATGCTTCTAGTACGATAAAAATCCGCTAGATGTCAATGCGTTTTATTTATCTTTTCTTATAGTGTAACCTCATTTTAAGGTTTCTTTTTTTAAGTCTTAAGTATGTACTAATATTTGTTATTATTATATATTGATTAGTGATTAATATTTAATGTTTTTTCATTGTCTGCTACCTCGGAAAAAATAGCATATGCTACGCGACTTTGAAGTGTTTTTTCTTTACCTTGGCAATATTTACTGTCTCGCTTCGCTCGACAGTAAATGTAATTGCCGCGGTAAAGAAAAAACTCACTTCACAGCCTTGTAACATAATATACTATTTATTACAGAATATGTGACATAAAAAACTGTTTTTTGTTTTTTGACAAAGAATATCTGTGTCAATAAGACATGTGACTGTGTCTTATGTCGAGCTCCTACATGAAATAGACTCACCTCTCACGAATAAATTATTTTATTTTTTAATGAATCTCATTTTTTCCTTATGAAGGCTGAAAGCTGCTTTGTATAATCTACCAGTTTTGATTTATGTTATTCCTTAAGATGACCATATCTAACATATCTAACATAAGTTTCAAACGTTTGTGTTACAGACAAACGCAAGAAATTCTAAAGGTCCTCAGTTTTGCCTAAGGACCCTAATAAGAATGGACTTCACAGGGGATCATCAAGGGAGAGCATAGCGCTCACTTTTACATCATAAATAAATTTATCCCGTGTTGGGTTAGTAAAGCTAAGTTTTTAAGCTAAGTTTTAAATGTTTGTGTTAGATACTTTCGGAAATCAGATGCGTTAACTACAGACAAACGCAGGAAATGATAAAGGTCCTTGGTTTTGCCTAAGGACCCTAAAAAGAGTAGGCTTCACAGGGATCATCAAGGGAAAGCATAGCGCTCACTTTTACATTATATGTACATAAATATTAATAGCAAAACGTCTCTATATAACCCTCTACTATCAGATCAAAATTTTATAATGTTTACAATCACGAGTGTTTACGGAACTAAAAGATAAGTATACTTACAACAAATTTCATTATATTCTGACTATTGTCTCCTTTAGGTTACTGTCTAAAGATAGAGCAGGAGACCTAAAACTTATATATGTATTTGTGACATTAGAATAATTTATATGATTTCTGTGTTTCAGCCTTTCAGCAAAAATAGTGTATAAAAAACATGTGAGCCCACATTCTGTATAAGATTAAAACTCAATGAACATTTTTGATGTGAAAAGTTTTTATCAGAGAAAACAATACATTCTTTTAATGTTTGAAAAAATTGTGTTTCCTTAATTATTTTTTAATTAAATTTTTATTTATATAGAAGACTAAAGAATAGTTAGACAAAAGATGTGATTTAATTTGTTGCACTATATAAAAGACATTGTTATAAAAAGCTATTATATTTCAAAAGTTAAAAAGAGAGTTCCAGTGAATTGTCTTTAATAATGGTGAAGATTTTTTTTTATCACAAACAACGTTGGTATGTACTAAGGAAGAAGACATATGTGAGATAGGATGGAGTGTTCAATCAAAGTATTTAAATAGGAAATAAATAAAATAAATGTATTATTAATCGTAAAGATTTAGAATATAGAACAAACCATATTTCCTAGTTGAAAGGAACAGTTTCCGAGATAGATTCCGATTCATATGCAAAATGTCATGGAACTTGTTCAGAACAGTTCAATTTAAAAATAAAGTTAATTTATATTCAATATCATGATTCAAGGAATACAAGAGAGGGGAGAAACTTAAGCCAGATGTCCGGAATGGAAGAAAATGCCATAATTGCATAGCAAATATGGAGGTAACAATAATAACTACTCTTTCTAATAAAGCAACATAATCTATTTTTTCTTTCTTTTTAATTAAAAGTTGAGACGTCTGACTTCATAAACTCTAACGACCACGCTGCCACTGAAGCAATTATGTTGATAAAACACTGACAGAATAAAGAATCGGTTTAGTTACTAATTAATTGCTTTAGAAAATGCTATCAAACAAAAGAGAGTAGACTAATAATATAAATAAATTATTATAACTACATTCCTTTATTTATGTTATTTAAAGGTTAAAGAAATCCTTTTTATCTACGATTGATACGAAATATAAACATCTCTGTTTAGATGCGTAGAAAGTGATTCTTTACGTACTTGTATTCATTGCGCCTGCGCGTTTTTATAATCCTCATTTTTCCGCCCTAGGGCGGTAAAAAAGAAGAATTCTTCACCTTTACGCACGATTAGCGAGTTTGTTTACACCTAACAAAACTAATTTTCTGTTTAGTTAATTAAATTAACTGTTTATATAGAGTTTTTAGTGAAAAACAATGAGTGATTTAAGTGATTATGACGAAAATGAGGAGAATAATACGCCTCCCGAAATAATTAATTCGGTAAAAAATATAACTAATGAATTAATGTCATCTTTATCAAAAGAGAAATACGAACTTACATGCAGGAAGTTTATTTTAAAAAAAAAATCAGTATTTATCATTAAAATCCAACAATCGCAGATAAAGTATGGTACGCAAGTCGTGCGAAAACTGCATTTTGCTTTCCTTGTGTGGTTTTACTACCCTCGCTATCGCTCGGGCGCAAACTCCACACTCGCGTACAACATGCAAAATGCTACTTTCTGCATTAGACGCCCAATGTACTATTGTTACATAAATGTATTGTAATAGAATAGAAATAAAATACATAAAGAAATTTTTGGTTGTTTGTTTATTATCTCTTTAAAGGATCGGTGCTGTACAATAGTTAGCGTACACGCCACTAGCCTGAAGCCAAAACTGAAGTCCAAAGTCCAAAAATCGACATGTCCACTGAAGCGTTCCTCGCATAAAATAGATTTTTAAAGTAGATTACCCGTCCAGTACAAATAATTGTACAATAAACTAATAACTAATGCTGAGCTGATAGGAACGTAAAAGAAACGATAACAAGATCAAGAATGTAAATGGGTCCTTGAAGATAGTGTTTGTGACATCCAAACCTTAAAATTAAATTGTTTCAATAACAATTAACAATTATCTTAGTTTCGTTTGTAAAATTTGAAGACAAAAGCATCCACATTTCCGTCCCCACAACACAAATTCATTCACTGAACAAAAATGTTCCCTGATTCATCAATCGAAATTTTAAATTTGGAGACATTAAAGATTCCGTAAGAATCAACACAATTTTAAGTTGAATAAGTCTAAATCCGAGTAAAAGACCTGAATGATATACAGGATGTCTCATAACCATAACTTATCCGCCAGAGAGCAACAGCTGATACTAGAGATCAAAATAAGAAAATTAAGTCATTAAAAAGGTGTTGATAGTGAAACTTGATTTTCGAAAAATAACAATAATTTTAAAACGGTTAAAGATATCAAATTCAGATGAGAAATCAAAATTCGGTACTAGTTAGCAATTAGGATGCTAGAGAGCGCTTACTACGTACTTCGAGATAAATTAAATCCCCTCTAAGAACTATTTCCGAATTCGAGTTTCTCACCTTCGAAAACTCAACTACTTTTATTTTGAATTTGATATCCTCAACCGTTTTAAAATTATTGTAATTTTTCGAAAATTAAGTTTCACTTTCAACACCCTGTATCTTTTAAATTACTAAGATTTGTCATCATATACATTGACTTAATCTTCTTATTTTGATCTCGAGTATTACCTGTTGCTCTATAGCGGATAAGTTATGAGACACCGTCTATATTGCATTGTAATTTACTAAAAGGTGTTAATAACAGGGTAATTTTTTTCTAAAAAAATTATCATTTTTACATAGCGTTTAATCGGCAATATTAAAAATTCACTTAACTGAAGCCTTTAATTTTTATTTAAGTTTTAGTAGAGACGAAAATTTATTGCGTAAAGTTGATATATAAAATGGCAGAGCGAGCCAATGTAAAGATGCATAATAAAAAAGAGTTCATAATATTCATATTTTGTAAAAATAAAAAAAACATCTTATGAATATGTGAGCAATCGAATTATGCAAAAAGATTAAAAAAAAAAATGATCGAGTGTAAAATCAGGTGAAAGCGGACAGCAAAAAAGTTTAAGGAGCTTTTACCAACAGGCGAAGCTTTTTTAATATTTTTTTTCGGCGTAATAATTAAACAGCGATTACACGCACTATCTATATACAGATATAGATCCACCATAAAACATAGTTGAAGTGCATCTCACAGCTTCCTTACTCCAAACAAATTAAAATCTAGTCAATGCCACATTTGAAAATTTATAGTGGCACTAAATTATAAAGATATAATTTTTTTTAACAATGATCAATACTTTAATGTATAATAAGCCTATAAGTTTTTTGTATTATTAAATTTAACTAATGGGTATACGCACTACTAATGGGTTATTCTACTTTACTTTTCTTTAAAAATCAATTTTGTACCACTATAACTTTTTCACGAGGAGTTTTTAAGAGTAGGTACCATGAATTTGACATAGGCTCTTACCAATAGCTTTTACAAGCGCAAGCTACTAGCATAGGTTCAATAGAAATAACCACGACAAATTTGTCCGCAATCCGACAAGTTGTATCTTATGTTATCACGCTAAAAATATTAAAAATAATATTTATTCGATTCAAAATTAAATACTTATTATTAAATTGTGAATCACATCATGGGCAGATTCATTTACACAAATCGATTCGAGATAGATATTTCTGTAGTAATAAAGAGAACACCCAAATTTCGAACTAAAATAAATTTATCAATTTCTCGAATAAAAGTATGCCAAATTTAATCAAAATCCGTTTTTGTAGTTGTAGTTCAAGCTTTATGCTTATTTTTACACAGACATACATTTTTGAAAAACTACTTAAATGTGCCAATTTGTTTTTGCACTATCGCAATACTTTCTCCTCTTTACACATACATATGTGAGAAGTGAAAAAAAATCGAGTAGTGTCCCGACGGTGACGACTCACCTCACAATAACAGATTAGCAATAATTGCTTATTGCTAATCTAAGACAACCAATTAAAAATAAATGCTTGTTTTGATTTGTTGATCTTCAAATAGATAAAATAACTTATTTAAATAGATATAATAACTTATTTAAATTTTCTTAATCAATTTACGTAATTTTACTTTTCTTCTAAAAATAAAATTAAGCCCGTTACCACGAGCTTAACGGCTCGTAATAAATAATAGAATGATAAAGGAATCTAAAATCATTTCAAAATATGTATAATCTTCATTAAGTTAATACCATTGGAAAAACAAAGCCTCGAAAAAAATAATTTAATTGAAAAAAAAAAAAAAGTCAAATCTTACTTTAGTCAATACATCAAATATCAAAAAGTCGAATTATTATTAACTCCATTGTTTAATCTCTAAATTGGTACATTTATCTCCAACAATATTGATAATACGATTAACAAAAAATCAATAAAATTTAGTTCGATTGTTTGTTAGTGCGCTCGATAAGATATGTTAATGTACTATCAAAATGTAAATTAAACAATTCGATTTACAACACATGACACATTAAAAGTTAAAATTTATTTTTCCCCTTAATATCAGAATAAGCATAAAGATAAATAATATAATAGAAAATAAATAATAATAACAAAGAAATATAACCAATAAAGATTAGCTCTTAGAAAAAAAATAGCTAAAATATTTCTTGCAATATGTATTAATTCAAGAAGTACTATGGGAAATGTTCAATACCAGAAAAAGAACGCTGTCTTAAAAGTTAGTCAACTCAATTTTCTTTAATATATAGATACGTACTTTGCTTTACCTTTTAAAACAGTTTTTTAAAACCACAGTTCCGTCAACACAATATCATTCACAGAAGTGTATGATTGAGCTCTAAGACCTAAGACACAAATATTAGATTACCAGCTCGAAAATTTGTAAGCGTTTGAAAGTGAATGCAATAAGATTTTAAACCCCCACCCTTATTTTAAAGACGGAAGGAGAGTAAGATTCACCCGCTTCCATTCCTTTCCTTTATCTGTATTTATACAAAGGTCGCAGGTAAGAGCTAGTCTTTTGAAAACTGATTTACCAGGTACTTTCAGCTTTCTAGGGATGAGATCAGAGGTTGTCAGGGTAGATAATACAAAGGGAACAAAGATTACTCGAATTTATAGAAAGCATTTAATTTTAGAATGAGCGGCTGAAAACAGTATCATAAAAACCTTATATAGACTAAAGACATAAAAAAAGTAAAGGACTAGCTAATAAGTGATTTGTGATTAGTGATTATGTCTTAAACACCATCGTTTTACGTTTTATCCAATAAAACGTTAGACTGGTCTATTTAGTAATATTTTAATTTGGATTATTAAACCGGGTTTGCACCGTGGATCCACACAGAGGTTTTACTGTTTCGGACCTTTTTTTTTAAAAAAAAAAAAGAACAGCCCCCCGGGGAAAAAAAATATATATTTCAATCAAAAGATGGGTAGACAAAATGATTTTTTTTATGGGGTCAACCTTTAAAAAAAAATAATAAGAAGAAATCAAAATTAAAGGAAAAGATTAGGGGTAGCTGATAAGTTCCACATCATTTTAGCTACCCCTGAAAATATGCACATCTCAGAGCTCACCGTAAAAAATAAATAAATATGGGGCAGGATTGTCAGAGGGTCTAAAAAATAAGGCCTGGGCTTCAAGCAGGTGGCTAAATCTAAAAGATCCTTACTTGCACTTACTCACAGAACCATTTTTATATCCGAGCAGAAAATTAATATTTTAAGAACCTGACCAGAATTATTTGCTGACCACTGTAGCAGCCGAAAATTGGAAAACACCTAAAACCGGAAAGGGCCATAAATTACAAATAAAGTAAAATAATTTCTAATAAAATTAACTTACAAAAGTCTGAGTCTTATCCGGCGCAATAACAGGTATCTGTAGGCTGGATTTATTCGAGGACTTAGACGGTCTGTATGAAAGATCGGTGGCTGAACCAAATTCCTGTTTCAATTTCGTTCCAATTAAATTAGTGACGAGCGATAAGCGACGTGATAACTTCCTGGCAAGACGAGGTCGCCGAAGTGACGACCCTTGCCTTAATTCTGACATAACTTTAACTACTCTCTACATAAACACGATGTATTTATTAATGGTTCATTATAAAATTCACCATTATTAAATGGTTCATGACCTGCAAACGGAAAATCGAAACGATGTGAAAAGATCTCGAATTTCAATTATTAGTAAAATCAAGTGAAACAAAAATCCAATAAACTAATAGTCACTGTACAAAGGTTCGAAGATAAATTAAGTTACACTCAAACTGTGATCAAAAGTAAAACAGAGAGACAGTATCCTATTGCCGTCAAAGGATTAAAAAAATTCCACACGATTAAAATGAATATAATAACTTTTATAATCCACTCAGATAATTCCAATACCACACAATGCTTGACAATTTTATTTACTTTATATATTCGGAAATAAAGCAAATCATAAGCGAACTATGATTTTTTTAAAAATCTATTTCAAGATTAAGTAAAAAAAGGGGTAGAAGAGGTTAAAATCCTTGCTAGTAAGGTCCAAAAAAAAAACTGTTATCAAGAAGCAAGTTGACGGTAATGAGAGGCTGGAAGACGATGTCGATAAGATAGTACGAAGTAAAGAAACGAGAGTCACTCGATGTACAGTACCGCGGTTAGACACTGACTGGCTCCGTCAGGTCTGAAGTCTGAACCACTGGCTAGCTCTCTCCCCTACCACCAACCAAAGCTCCTCTTCCTTACCTGCCACTAGCAGTTAGTAATCTGCAGTGGCGTACACTTCGCTGCATAGACCGCACAATAAACGATGATGTTTTTTTGCGACACGTGACTACCTAATGACAGTCATGTCGTTAAGAAACTCTTAGAACAGGAATCTACACTAAATGTATCATAAAAAGACTACATTTTTATCTGATTTGAAAAGAGTGTAGCCATACGTTCGAGTTTGAAGTTAAACTTTAAAACGGGACCGAAAAAAAGATTAAATTTACAGGTTCTCACAGCCACATTGGTTCATACAAGTAGTTCACTAAATTAAATGTCAATAATTTTAGGCTCTTTTAACAACGATATTATTAGAGGTTATTATATTATTAGACGAAAGTAAGCAATAATAACGTTAAAAATTTGTATTCTAAAATCAGACGATTAAGAAAAAGAAGCCTAGTAATTTTCTCCTAACCTCCGTGCTGAGAAAAATTTTTCAGGATAATGGTGGCCAAAACTCATAAAAGGTTAAGTTTTTTTAAAATAATAAACATTTTCTTATTAAAAGAAATTTTTAAATTGAAAAACTTGAAAAGAGGTAATTTAAAAAAAAAAAAAAGTAAATAGTTTATCTAATGAGTTTTTATACTTATAGTCAGATTAATTATTTTGAGAAAAAATATCACTAGATTAAAAATGTATTGATTGAATGGGAACGGCATATTAGTAGATAATTATTATATCAATATGTTATTTGACATTCCCAGATGTATTAGAATAACTACACTCCAACATAAAAAAGTAACTGGTACTTTTATTGTAGCAGGTTATTTTTATAGGAGCTGGTAGAGCAGGATTACCACATTGTACATACATGCTTACGTTTAACATTATGTGTTGCATATATTTAATATACATATGTATAATAAAATATATTGATTGAAAAATTTAAATTAATTATTTATTTATATTATTTTAGAAATTAGCACACCAAATACAATAATTTATTTTAGCGTTTCAAAGAAGTGGACCTAAATAAAGTGGGGGGAGGGGGGGGGCTTAGTTTCAAATACGTATCTTGCCGCCATCATTAATCAAAATGGCCGATGGGAAACCCCTTTCACAAAAGTTGAATATGTTATAAAAGGAAGCTAACTTCCTAATTTCAAGGTTCTAGTGCTCATCATCAATCCCATCGTCATGTCGAATCCTGAATATGGGGTCCATCTTAAATCAAGATGGCTGCGTGTGTCTGTCCGTCCGTCCTCTCGCGTGCTCTCACGGCTACACCTTTCAACCGATCACTTTGAAATTTGGCATGTGTCTTGTACCTGCCCACATATTTTAAAAATATAGCGACTTGAAAAAAATATTTTTTAAAAAAATTAGGGTAAAAAAACTTAAGGGTTAACATTTTTTTATTCTTTTTTCGACACCGTGAGGGGTATCATATGAAAGGATACGTCGAGCTGATAACAAAAATATATAATTCTTTGAATATAACTTTGATAGGGCGAGCGTAGGCAAGTTTGAAGTGGGTGTGAAACGTGTCCCCCCCCCCCCCTTCTATCTCGCTTATGTAAAGTGCAAAAAATCTAAAAAAATTCCTGAACATTCTTCGACCAAAAGTAAAGATACATACAAAATACTTTTTTTTTTTTTATAATTATGGTCTTTTCGATGTATTTATATGGTTGTAGTCCGGTTCAGTGGCAAAAAATACTTTATCAGAGTGTGTTTTGAGAATATCAGACCCTTAGAATAGTTCAAAGTAAGCTTTTTAGCATTTTAAAAAAACACTGTTTATACACTTTACAGTTAAACACTATATAGTGTGGCCTACGGACCCTCGCTGTGTGCTGACTAGCACACACTTGACCTGTTTATTCATACTTATTGTTTGGAAGTTATACTAAACCCTCTATAACCAATTTTACATGAAGGCCTAAGGTGGAGTGTCAGTGCGATGACTGAAGTGAATCTGGCACTCTTTTACTTAGTTACCCACCCAATTTATTTATTTATATTTAATTTATTATTAAATCCAAGTGAACTTTCTTTTGTTCAAAATTTATTTTATTAAAGGTTTCTTTGACTTACTAGATAGTTAGACTAACGGATATTGTCATTTTTATTTACAGAAGTGTGTGATATTCCTTTGTCCCAAAGGAATATTTGAACATTCCCCAGTTAAAATTTCAATTAATTTGAAAAAAATGTCAAAAACAATAATCCTTAGGGTGGGTAACAAAGTAAAAAAGTACCGTGAATCAAACCGTCACGCTCTATAATGTCTACTCCAAGCATCAGCTTGTATAATTTCAAATACGATTTTTAGAAGCTTTGGTAACGTCACGGTGGAAACGGTACGAGTAGAAACATTTAAGGAAGAAATTAGAGATAGAATCAATATAATCTGATTGGGAAGAAATCGATAAGATGTAAGAGCTACTTATATGTCATCAATATGATCTGCTTAGGAGAGGTTTAGAATTATCTGATTTGAAGAGAAAGATTATATGATCTGTTTATATATGGGAATGAATATTATCAGCTTAAAATTTGCTTTACTAAAATCACAATAGAAACACTAAAATGAAAAGGTTTCATTCCCAGAGAAGATATATTTCAATACATTTTTAATTAAATTTGATGTAATAAATATTTCATATTCTATTTCCTACTTAACCTCCAGAATATTAGATACAGGTGTCAACTAAATTAATCTTCAATAATAATCAATTCAGTTACTTATTTTAATAGTATCTATCTGAATTTGCACCTTTGAATCAAGACAGAGCAAGAGCACTCAGCCAAAAGAACCATCTCTCCATAGAACGGTCCCAAAAATATATACTTCCTCATAGTCCAGGAACTAGCATGCAAAAAAGTGACTACTTTGGTTTGGAGTAATATTTGAGTAACTAACCTATCAAGTGACAAACTAACATCAACTTTATTTTTGGTCTGCCGACTAATTTTGTACTCAGGAGTATGAAAACACTTTGTCCACCAAAATGGGCGGGACATAGCCGCTCTACACCAGTTTTTTTTTTTGAAATGCCTATTGCCAAGCTATGTCCCATGTCCCCTAGACGAACTTAGCCGACCACATATTTTTAAATGGCACAAAAAGATTAACCTATACACAAAATTCTAGCTTGATGTTAGTCAGACTTTTTTCTGTACGCTATCTTCTGGACTATCAGGAACCTCAAGAACACTTGTCAGTTATATGTGAATTTTTTTTTAGAACAGCTCTTTACAAATCAAACCATAATAATTACAAGATAATAGTACATTACACGTCGAGTGCGGAAAGTAGAATTTTGCATGCGAGTGTGGAGTTTGCACCCGAGTGATAGCGAGGGTGGTAAAACCACACGAGCAATGCAAAATGCCGTTTTCGCACGAGTTGCGTACCGTACTTTATCTACGATTGTTAGATTTAAATAATAAATACAGAAACCAATAAACTTGCTGTATGTAAGTTCGTATCTCTCTCTTGATAAAGATGGCATTAATTCATTAGTTGTATTTTTTGCCGAATTAATTATTTCTGGAGGATTATTATTCTCCACATTTTCGTCAAAGTCACTTGATTCACTCATTGTTTTTCACTAAAAACTTGATATAAACAGTTACTTTAATAAAAGAACACCAAATTAGTTTTGTTAAATGAAAACAAACTCACTAATCGTGCGTAAAGCTGAATAATTCCTCTTCTTTACCGCACTAGTGCGGTTAAGAAGAGGAATTATTTAGAACTATGAGACGCGCATGCGCAATGAATACAAGTACGTAAATAATCACTTTCTACGCATCTAAACAAAGATTTAATGTTTATATTTCGTATCAATCGTAGATAAAAAGAACTTTTTATATACTACGTTTTTAAATTTTCTGTCATAAATCATAAATTTGAAACCCTTCAAAATGAAGATCGTAAATATGGGATATGTCAAAACAAATAAAATAACTTGCAAATTTTTTCTTAACTAACTTTCTATACAGCAAAATTTGCTGAAAACTAATTAAATTCTGCTGAAAGATGGCTAAAAGTATTAAAATAATGCATTGTCATCGTGTTCTGAGCTATTCTAAAAGTTTCAAATGTCTGGCTACACGGGAAGTTAGTTAAAAATCGATTACAAGATTTGTACTGGACAAACAAACTAGAAAGCAAGCTAATAAAAACGTAGTAAAATGTATACTAAACCGTAACATCTATATCTCCATACTAAACTATTATCCATACTAAACCATCAACACTTCAGTGCCAAGAAGTGCGGATGAGTGAAGTGAGATTTTCCCACCCCATCATATTAACTGCAAAATAAGAAAGAAAAACCCAGCAACATTAAGAATGCCTAGAAGATATAAAAAAAAAAAACCATCAAATTCAGGAGCGCCCAAGAGCATTTAGCATTCAGCAGTCATTGCAATTTAACCATTTCATTAATATATAGATGGCTGGATCAAAAGCTTTAATACAGTAGTGAATAGTAGAATAAAGGAATTTATAAAAAAAAAAAGCTGACAAGCTGGCCCAACCTGGCTCAGGTTGGGATTTTAAGATTTAAAATTAATAAATGGTATGATAGTAATGGCTTTCTAGAGGTGCCCCTACTTTCATAGGAGGCAATTCTAAGCAACCTTGAAAAGTGTTAACAGAAAATGTTAACCATTCTCTCTGTCTCAGAAAACTGGGTTAATTACAGAACAAAGTTTAAGAGACCAGCTTGCAGTTATTATTCATAACTAAAAAATAATAATAATACAAAATAAAACATTGAAGAAAAGAGATATCATATACATAAAGACTATTTTGAGCCAGTAAGATAATATATTGTTAGAAGTTAAAACAAAATTTAACACATAAGGATAAAAATCATTATTGATTTATAATACGTATAAGTAATTTGTTCTTGATGGATTATTTTAGGTGTAAATAAAAGTAATCAAAATTAATTAATTTAAGAAGGTATTTAAGAAGTTTAACAAAGCTTTTAAAATAAAAAGATTGATTATACATTAAATGGTAATGTAATTCATTTACCATAAATGGTTAATAGTGACAGTTTTGGACCACTTTAATTAAAATTAAAGCTGAAACAACAAACTATTTTTGTATGAAATAAATCAATGTTTTAATCTATCTATCTACCAATTGGACTAAAAATTTGGTACAACGTTTGAAATCAGTCTCACTCTTCCCCTTAATCACATTTTATATTTATTTATAACAAAGAAGGCATAAATTATTCATAAAACTAACACAGCATCAACCAAAACTAGCATGGCACACTTTAAACAAACATTCCTCGCAAGGAAGTAATTTTCGAAAAGAAAATACCAAAAAGAAAGTTAAAAAACTAAAAACCTCATCCCTACATCAGGAAGGCATGGAAAGAACACAATCCTTTTCATACCGTTTGTCTTGGCATATTATACCAAAATAAAATTTTAACACCCAGACATTATTCCTGTTATCCCCAAGTACCTCCAAGACATAATCTCTGGATATTGGCCCTTAATAGGTGCTCTTGTTACCTTATAACTGGATTTCTAACAAGGCATAATTATTTGAATAGATATTTACAGTTGCTGGGCTTGGTTTATAGCAATTTTGCTTCTAAGCTTACCGAAGGTAATGGAAGCTATGTGACCGTTTCGAAGAACGAAAGTTTTATAGGTCTCCGATTTCAAAAATTTCAAGGACAGAAATCTGTTTCAGACATCAAGGAACATTTTTGGTTCCTTGTCTGTCTATCGGTCTGTCGCTCATCTGATTTTATTAATACTTGGTGGTAGGTCATAATTAGCCCATTGTTGGTCCCATAGAAGTTTCAACCTTCTGCGCCTATTTGTTTCTCTTCCACATGAGCACAAATATACATTTATTAATAGCTATATCATCAAAAGTAGGGGAGAGGGGGGTTGGTTCGAACACTTTTTTTTAGAGGTGCTGAGAGCCACAGTTTTGCATGAACTTTTTCACTTTTGTATGATTATCATACATAGAGATCCTAACTAACATATTCCAGACTTATAGTGACATAAAAAACATATATCATCTATATTTTATGTTTTTCCAAAACCTTTACTTTGTCCAATGTATCCCACCCATTGGGATACATTGGACCCACAGGGGTGGGATACAAAGTATCCCACAGGGGTAGGATACTTTGGACACACACCAAAACTCCTCTTTTGCAACTGAAACCATGAAAACAATAATTTATTTGAGCACTTAAATAGAAGGAATACTAATAATGAGTAAGAAAGTAGGCAAACAAAAGAAGAAATAGGTATGATGTGTGGTGTGTGTGATATGGGGGATGAGTGGGACAGTGGGGGATGAATGGTACAAACTGTCCAACTCATCCCTCGAAGCCATTTAAAAAAAAACACAAACAACATTGGATCTGGATCCCATTATTCTACACTACAGTAAGCAACCAAAGTGATTTTTAATTATAAATAAATCCATTACCAGGTAAAAATAGTAGAGACTCCGAAGAATATTGCAGAGGGGCAGGAAGGCTTCCGACGTGGGTCTCAAATTTTACATCAGCTTGCCTCCAAATCGAATTTATTTCTTTAAAAATCAATGGTAATCAATTAACACGTCAGACAACTTGAGGGATTGAACAGATTGAATAGCAACTGAAACTGAAGGGCTACTGAATGGTCCACCAGGGTTGCTAATCTCTAATCTCACCTTCTTCTCAACCAAGAACAACAGTATCCAATTCATCCCACTGTCCCAACCAACCCCGCTCTCCCGTACTTATCTGATTTTTATGAAATTAGGGTGGTTTGCAGATGGCCCCAGATTAATCTCAACCGTCTGTACTCCTAAAATTTTGCTAAATTTTTACTTTAATTATTATTAAAAAAAAAAAAAAAAATTGACAGTTTTAAAAAATGGGGAAAAATTAAATAAATTTGGAAACAATAGGTTTTAATAGTATAAAATTATTACAGTATAAAAAATGAAACCCGACAAAGCTATGTGCCACTCTAATTGGCTAATGTAAAATTATGATTTTTGTTGCTACTTTATTACTGAAATTAGTCTTAATTAACTCCTAGATGTTGAAGACTATTATTGTCCTGGTTTAATATTTTATATATATATATGGCAACCCTGGTTATTAGATAAACATAAAATATTTTTAAAATTGTTATTTCTAATAATTTCCATTAAAAAAACAACATAAATATATTTAGCATCTGTTATAATCCAATTTCTGTAAGCTTTAATTTATTAAAGCTTACAAAAAATTAAAAATGGTCGACGCCTCACCTAAAACCAAGAAACACATATATTTAAATTGTTGTTTTCTTTGTTTATAATAATTAACCATATAATCTGTATTAAAATAATAATATTATTTTAATACATATTACGTAGTATTAAAATGCTCAACATCACAGGGGGCCGTAACGCAGGGGGCTCGAAATCTAAAAGGTCTACGTTTAGATATTTTCTTCGTTTAACAAATAAGTACAAGTTGACAGTAAATGCGCGAAATTCAAAATATAAGTAAAATAGAATAACAGAATTATGTCGTGTTTAAAAGAATTGTTACATAATTATTATATCAATCAATTTCAGTTAATTTTTGTTGTCAGTTAATTTTTTGTTTTTAATTTTTAAAAATAATCTTTAATATGAAATTTTTCCCACCATTTACCTTGGAGCTAACTTTTGCTATGCTAAAACCTCATGTCTTAAGAGTACCTGGCATTGTGGAGGTAAATTTTATTTTTAAATGTATATATTTTATTTGATTTAGTTAACATTTGTTAAAAATAACATTTTTTATGCTAAGATATATCCGGGATTTATTAATTTACAAAGGTTTATATTTTAGGAGGGAAATTGGGTCTATTTGTTATCCTGCACTGTTAAATACAACATTCTAGGAATTGTTTTTCACTTTATTAAACTATGAACTCTTAATTAATTACTCAGTGTTGTTGTAAATGTGAAGTTGAAGCTATGCTGATGAAAATGTTGTGTAATTTTATGATCACAGGTACCTTATCACTTTATACTTATCAAAAATAAGATGGAACATGTAAGATGTAAGATCCACAAATGTTGTCAGCCTCCTAGAAACGAGATACCTGATAGGTCAGGTATCTCGTTTGTAAGCTAGGGCTTCATGTTCCTCTTATGTTATGGGACTGTGCAGCTCTTATAAAGTTCTCTTTTATAACAAAAAGCTTATAGCTATTCAAGCCTTATCAGCTACTACTTGCATTTAGCTTTTGTTTCTGTAATCTTGGGGTTCTGCATCTATCATATGTTTAATGTGATGCTGTGTGATGAATATCTTTCTTAGAAATAAAATAGTTTTAATTTAAGATGTCCGTAACCACCTTAAAATTTATTATAAGGAACAAGTGATGCAAAAGCTTGTGGTTGAAGTGACTTTGCGGTGCTGCTCTCAGTATCGATGTATGAATTTCAGTTGTAATGCTTGTTCAATTAAGTCTTAAGACAAAGGGATATTAACACTTTTATCTACAAAGGGGTGATGTTCCTTTGTTCAACAGTAATTTTTCCAAAGATCATCTCTCCTGAGTTTAGATGTAAACAACGGTTTAATATTCCGACAGTATCAGTGATAAGATTAGGACACCTCAACTTTACTTCAACCCAAGTTTCCATGTAGAGAAGTGGAAGTGATAAAAAGTCAAGCATACGCAGAAAGCGATTGTAATCTTTACTTTTACTTGCAGGAATATTTATTCACTTCACCCTTTCACCTTTAAAGCAGTTTAGATCCATCTCAATGTTTTACTTATAATCCCTTTTTTTAAATGCGAGATTGGTAATTTGTGTTTGCTTATGTGCTTCTACACTAATATTACATTTAGTGTTACTCTGACAGTGTGTGAAAATTAAAGGAAGTCAATGAGAGCTCGAGACAATTTTGACGTATCGAGCTCCTATCGATTTAGCATCATGCAAAAAATGCTTCCCTTGTATGAATATGAAGTCTTACTTATTCTGATCCTCTTCTAATTCTTGGTGGAGAGTATCTTTTACGAATTCATAATATATAAAGATGAGAATAATTTGCTTATGAGTGGATAATTCATTTTGGTCAGTTTCTAAACTGTTTACTTTTTTCCTAAGCTGATGTGTAATTAATAAAATACTTAACAGTCCACATATCTACCGAATAGTTTCACAATAACTATCTGGGTCCTCTTGTAAAGGGAAAAAAGGCAGAAAAATGCTCATTGACTTCAGTCAACAACTCTAAAGATGTTATTTTGAAGCTTTTCTTTTTTTTAGACTATCCGCAATGAAATACTTGAAAAAGGTTTTTATATTGTCCGTTCTAACTTCTGCTCTATGAATGAAAGCCACATTACAAGATTGTATCAGGAACACCTGGGGAAACCATACTATCACAGGCTAACTTCCTCTATGTCGAGGTAAAAAGTAATGATGTATCATAATTTGTATAATTAGCTATCCCTAACAAAAAATAGCAAGGCTTTTAGAGTTTTGTGGTCAATATTAAACAAAATACTTATTAAATGTTCATAGTTTGTAAGCAAATGGGATTTTTAAAATGTAATTTTGTAAAGTGTTCAAGGAAGGGGGGCCTGGGTGGCTCGGAGGCTAGAGCGCTTGCCGTGCAATAACGCAAGTTAAGCAGCATCGAGCCAGGTCAGAAGGTGACCGCAGCTCTGGGTTCGAAAAAAAAAAAAAAAAGTGGTCAAGGACTTATTGCAAGTCTAGATAAAATCCTTTGGATGATCAATTAGTTTTACTCCTTTACTTTTTCGGTCCCTTAAACCTCAAGGGTGTTACGTGTTAGAGGTTTTCAGAGATCCTGATATTAACTTATGTCTTTGACCTTTCTTCAGGCATCATTCCAGGAAACTCTAGTTTTTGAAAGGACATCTATGAAAAAATGAAGGCTCTATTAGAAGAATTCATATTTGTTCTCTAATTCGCTCTGTCATATTGCTATTCCAGCTTTATCATCTTACTATCAGTAGTTTAAGTTTCTTTCCCCTATTTGCTGTTTTAACTACAGGAAAACTTAAAAAATATCCCGTCTAATTGTGGCCAGGCTATTAATTGTAAATGTTTCAAATGTGCATATTTTCATGATTGTAATATTTTTTGGATGTCTACTCTCTTCATATATATCTTTAGATGTTCTTCATTCAGAAAAAATGCTCAGTGAATTTTTTTTTTGTAAATTTGTTTGGGTGTTAAAAATTATAAAAAAATATTTGTTATTCCGAACAAATATTTAATTGCTTCACAGGGGGTATTTTTGACATAATTTACACTAATACTAAAGAAGCAATATATGATTATAAAACTAATACTATTACCAACTTAGAGAAGTAAAAACTCTAATTACCTAGCTTAATGCAGCCTTAACTTGCCACATTTGACTGTTTTGTAAAAAAATATTTAATGTATCAACCAAGACAATAATAATAAATTATATACCATTAAAAACTACATTTATCCTCTACTTAAATTAAACTTGCTTAAAAAAAATTCATAAATTTAAAAAAAATAACCAATCGATTTTTTTTTTTTTTTTTTTTTTTTTATCCCAGTGGTCCCATCGAGAGTTACTTGTTGGCGAGAGAAGATGCTATTAAAACTTGGAGAGAAATGCTTGGCCCTACAAAAGTATTTAAATCCCAGTTCTCTAATCCTGTATCTATAAGAGGGAGGTTTGGGATGTCAGATACCAGGAATGCTGCTCATGGAGCTGGTATGATATTCTATCATTTAATTTTTAAATGCCATAATAACCTAATCTAAAACACAGGATTGCCACTAAATCTCTTAGAACTAAATATTTCTCATAGAAGCTAATAGCTCTTAGAAGCTAAATATTCTGTTAGATCAAGTTTTTGAATAAGGATTTTGTATCTTGAATTAAAAAGAGACCACGCAGGCGGAGTACAAAGCTTGAACTTGTGCATTTTACTAGGGTAAACTTTGTTAAATACTTGTATCTTCTCCTCCCTCCCTTTCTTTATGGCTGGAGGCTGCCATGTTTGCTAAATCAAATAGACCCATAGGGGTCTGTCCATGGCGAATCATTAAAAAACGTTTGGCGGTCACTTAAAACTCTTCTAGGAATTTGAAACCTTGTATGACACAATACTTTGCCTCTACTACTTTTATGTATTTTCTATTCTAAACTGATTTCCTATGTATGTTATTCACTGCTAGACAATTTTTATATTATATTGAGTTATTAATAATTTTCAGATTCACCGGAATCAGTTGTAAGGGAACTGAGTATATTCTTTCCTGATTTCTCAGTTGCCAAGTGGTATGAAGAGGAAGAGAAATATTTTAGAAACGGCTTTGTTTCTTTTTCAGAAGATAAATTCATGCATTTTATAGAAAGTGAGAGAAATATTGAAATTTCATTGAAAGCTTTTGCCTAGATTTATTATTATTATTTTTTTTTTTTAATTATATATTTAGACTGTGATTCATTAGTAAATATTTATTAAATTAAGACGGGTAAATATATTTAAAAATTAATTAGACTAAAATGACATTATATCCAGTGCCTACCAAACTCGTTGTTTTATTAATTATGTTAATAAAATATTGTTTTTAAGTGAATGTCTCCTAATTTATTGTTTTCACCACACTGTCTTCTTATGATCCCTCGCATTCTAGATATTGATTCAGGAAAACTGGACTTAAGGTTGGTTATATGAGGCAGATCCTTAAAACATTAGGTTTGTTCCATCAAATTTAATTTCTTAAGCTACTTGTACATTACATTTGTTAAGTATTAAATTGTATACAAATTAAATTATAATTAATACCTTGGTGAAGAATGCTGAAGATAATATTACAAATACTCAATTATTATTTTAGACGCTGAAACCGGTCTGATTTGTATTAAATTAAAATTGTGGTAAAGACCAATAAACTTATATTTTACAAGTACAGTTTTTCATCATTATGTTTGATTACCACAAAATCACAGTCAATACAACGAGTTATTACTCAAAAGATAAACTTTTTGTATTAAAACTACAATTTAAGGCATTAAATATTAAAATAAATACATAACTAAAGACTGTAGAAGAATCTAGAGAAAATATAATGGCAGGTCAAGTCTAGCATGACTTACAAATACTGTTATCAGGGTTAGCATAAACTATATATATGTAGGACATTAAATATTTAATCTGATAATGGAGAATGCAGTCACAAATAAATTGTTTTATTGTGCCATTCTTATAATAAATGTTTTTTTTTAACTTTACAAATTATTAAATAACTTTTAAATCAATCTGTGATAAAAAAAAATGTAATAAAAAAAGGGTGAAAATGATCAGTGTTGCCATAACAAGGATATTTTGTTATTTTTAGGTTAATCCTAAAAATCTTGTAATGTGTTTTGCACTGATAATTAATAACTGAAATACATTCTTATTAAAAATAGCAAACTGGTTAGATTTAATTATGTTTAAAAGTGTAAGGTCACTTGACAGTAGCTGCTATTTCCATTCTAGCAGAAATAAATATGGTAAATCTTTACTTACTATGATAGTAATGACATTTTAATTATGCTTATTCTTGTTCATTTAATTTTGCTGATTCTCGTCACCCGCATTTAGGTGATGTAGATTTCAACCTTTTTTTCATAAATGTTGACCTAAAATCATTTCATCGAGCTATATACTATTCTCATACGTGCACATCCTTTCACCTAACCACTACATAAGCCAAAAGTTGAAAGTGTTTAAGACAGTATAAAATATTTTAGTTTTTCTGTATTTTTTAATCACATGCTTAACTAGCATAACCTACAGGGGGCTCCTGGAAGACGGGAAATTTCCCGAAGCACCCCCAAGCCGATAATTAAAAAGAAATATTTGTTTAACAAATTGAACAAAACTTTCTCATATCAATATGCTATAATAATAATTGAGTATTTTAGGTCATTTTAGGACAGGAAAAAGTAAAGATTTTATAATAATAATGATTAACAGAATAACAACGCGACAATCATGCGGCAGAAATTGGCCAGCCATCAGCATAGGCATCCCCCAAACATACGATTTCCTGGATCACTTCTGATTATTATCCCCCTTTTTATTATTTTTTTTTTTTTTTTCCTGAGAAAGGAAGTATAAGTATTCAAGCGTAGCAATTTCGTAGTTCTTAATATTGGAATCGACTCAATTTTTGGTGGTTTAGTTATCACATTATAAAAAACAAAGTATGAAACAATTGTGATATTTTTACTAAATTTGAACATTTTTATGTATATTATGGTTGTGGGTGACAAAGAATGAGTTTGAGGGAGGGGGCTCTCTGATTTTAGGGGGATGTGGGGGGGGGGATGTAGATAATATGATGCAGGGTGATATGTTTTTCCATGCCAGATGCTACCTCCCCATCTGCCCCTGATAACCTATATTTCATTCCGTAAACATATACTGTTTACTTTTAGCTCAAAAAAGAACAAATGAGCAAATATTTTGTAAATAGTCGAGAAGATAGTGTGCATAAAACTGACTTACTAACATCAAGCTGGAATTTTTTGGTGTCCTCCAAGAACAAGTGGTCAAAGTTCGTTCGCTGAACGTGGCTTGTCCATAACCTATTTAAAAAAAACAGAGGAGGGAGGCCATTTCCCTGCCCTTGTTGAGGGACAAGGTGATTTTCATGACCCTCAATACAAAATAAGGAGACCAAAAGATAAGTTGGTGTTAGTTTGTCACTTGATAAGGGACCACTTTGATCTTAAGGAACATTTGACTAACTAACCACTTATTCTCTAAGGCCCAATGCACACAGAAGAGGCGGAGGCACGGGAGAGTCACACTTCTTATAAAATGAGTGAAGAGGTGAGGAAGAGGCCTGGAGGCGGCGTGTTTCACGCCGCGCCTCCGCCTCTCGCCTGTTCTCTGTGCATTGGGCCTAAGGATACCAAAAAATTAGCTTGATGGCAGAGTAAGTTACTTCAATGCACCCTATCTCCTTGACTATAAAGACTTTAGGTAGGTTAATTTTCCTGAATAAATTTACAGACAATTGTTAAAAGTCATCAAGGTTTATACAAAAAAAAAAAAAGAGATAACAACCACATTTTCTTTATTATTATTATTTTTTTTTTACAAAATATATATATTTGAATTTACACAAACTCTTTAACTATAAATTACGTAAATCTACTCAAAGTAAGCAATGTGATTAAGAATAAAAACCACATAGAAACTTTCAATTTGTACTCAGATGTAATTATTTATGTAATGATTGTTAGCAAAGAAAATCTAATGTCTGACGTAATGATGCCTCTGGAACAATATATCTCAGCGGTCTGGAACAATAATTATAAATTTTATATGTTTATATCAATTAATAACTTTTATAAGGCACAATTATAAGTTCTTCACTTAAAAATGTTATTTATAAGAAGTAAACAGATGATAAAATACATAAAATCTAGCTCATTAAAAAAAGTATACATTTAAAAGTAAATTGAATACAATTCAGATTTCTATTGGGTAACATACTGCAGGTAAAATAATTTTTGTAGGTCAGCAGTCCTAAAATTACAACAAATAATAAATAGTAATATGTTTTTCAGTAATACAATAACCACTTAGAGAATAATTAAATATTTTCATACCAAAGAAATCTTTAGTTTACTTTTTTTCTCACTCTTAACAACACTTTTTAAGTTAATTAATGATACAAGGTGACATGTAAGGAACAAATTGTCACATTTTGAGTGGGCACTTAGTGAGTGCAAGTAAAAAGATGCCAAAAAAGCGAATCGCTCTGACAATTGGCAGATGGACATCAAGCTGGCATATGACCAATCCAACCTTCTAAAGTTCAAACATTTATATGTGTTCTTTTATGTTTATTCTTATTTATAAAATTACATTGCCTCCTCATTAAATTTATAAATGTGCACTTATGCAAACCCTACTTAAAGCACTATCTTCCAAATTTATAATGTTAAATGGAACTTGATTTGATTAAATCTTAGAAAAAATTAGGTAACAGTTTAAAAAAAAACAACAACAATATTACAATAAGTCACCATCCAAAGCCAACATCTTTTATGAAAAACGTTCTCTCGTAGAGAATAATTTGATTAGTTTAGTCTGAAAAATGCAACCGCTAATACTCTAGCACAGACCGGTTTCAACATTATATCAAATAATACTTAAAGCTTAGTCCACAAAGAGACTCAATGTTGCGCATCTTTGTTGCGGGTGCTGAATCAGCGCTGCTGCAATTCAGAGCCGCAACATATCCTTAGAGCTTATTGAGGGGACAAGATACAATATTTTTAGTTTGAGCTTAGTCTACACCTGGGCTCAAGTTGCACTTTTTGTTCCGGCTGTCAATCACAGCAGTGCCGATTCAGCCCCACAACATTGAGTCCCGGGGTGGCACTACGCTGATAACAGCTTTTTTAATGTTGTCTATTTTACTTTGTCTCCTCCAACACATAGTACCTAATTAAGTATCACCACATTTCAGTCATCTGTTTCTAATTTATGTAATCAAAATGAACTCAATTCTTTAAAAAATCAATCAATTTAAAATCAACTATTACTTGAATAACCTATTACTGAAGTCTATTACCATTAGGTAGCAGGAAGATAGTGACCTATTACTGACAACCAAATAACAGATAACAGGTAAGCCCAGTGAACTGATGATCATTTAGTTGAAACTAGTTTGTACTAAAACATTAGCTATGTTGATTCTTTTTACAATAAACTAATATATTTTACTCTTTAAGTGTTATTCACTACAGGTAAGTTTAAACAGTGTTTAGTAGAAACAATTTACCAAAGTGATTTACAGTTTCTTGAGATTTGATATTTAGTAGTCTTTCTATTTAGGATTTAATAGGCTTTTAAGTGGTCGGATAACCCCCGTCCTGTAACAACCCTGGCAGTTGATCGGGACTAAAACCCAAAAGGAAAAAAGAAAAAAAAAAAAAAAAAAAAAAGGCTTTTGCTCAAAATGTGATCCTCTTCATAATATATTATTATGCTCCAAAATATTATCTTTCAAATCATCTTTTTCTTTTTGCTGCTAATTTATGTTTCTAACATAACCGATAGTTTGTTTCATCAACAAATCTCCATATTTTTCCAAGTTCTAATTTGCGTTTCTTCTTTTTTCAAAATCATCCTATTACTCTCATCTAAAGTGATGTACTCACCACATTTAGTTCAAATTTGATTCTCTTGAGACTTATGTATTATAAACAATTACAAAATAATTTTAAAGAAAATTAAGCTAATCTCTGGATAGTATAAAAAAAGTATACCTTTTTTTTATTTTTAAGGCAAATTATTAGATATGGTTTCTGTTTTTTTGTGGCAGCTCTTTTAAATTTTCTGATGGAATTAATCAGAATATAATCTAATAATCGTAAGTTAAGAAGCTATTTGTTTACTGTATAAAACTGTAAGATTAATAATAATACATGACAAGAGTTATAATCAGAGACGGGAAAAAGTCATAAACGTCATAGTCATATGATTTTGTCATAAAATAGCCATTTTACGCATAAACGTCATAAAATGGGGGTTTCTTGTAATAAACGTCATAGAATGGCCTCTTTTTTGTCAAATGTTTAGCAAAAAGGTTTTTTTTGTTAATGCAAATTTTTAAATTGAACATTCGTGGTCCGGTTCCAGGTAAAAGTGCAGTTCGAACAAAAAACCCTTACACCAGCTTAGTGAATGGCCTGGGCTCTTAATTCCCTGACCACTTTCGGACTTAACTAATGCGCTTAAGCATACCTACAACCAGAGAGGCACCGACGGTCATCCCTGATTCCAAACTAGGGCTCCTGATCGGCTCCTTCTTGGAACAACTCCTTAAATTAGAATCCAGGCAGTTTAAGATAGATTCTCCAATCAGCCAATAGTAAACCCATTGGATTAGGAAGTCTCCTGATTGGCTGTTCCATAATTAAGACTTTGCATAAATCCTAAATCCATGGTAAGGGAGTAGAATGTTTAATTGCTCATTTGATGACAAGTAACTCGAGTAAGAAACTTAAGAAACTCGTGTTACTTGTTTCTTGATTAATTTTACTCGTGTAACTAGTTTCTTGATTGATTCTACTCGTGTCAGAATGCCGAAAACTCCTGCAAACAACTTAGCGCTTAAGCGTAAGTGGGTGTCAGGGGAGATAGACTTTTCTTTGGAAGGTGAAACATTCTTCTGTAAGCCATGTAATAAGCAGGTAAGTTCTACACCTACTTTGTATCTGAAGTCTTCAAGGTCTTAGCTTCATTGGATGCTGGAGAGGCGCCGTCAATTCGCAATGCAAAAGAAGCCCTAAAGGCTCCAGGACTGGAAACCCACCTGAACTACATCAACGACAACTGTGGGACATTTCCTGACATAATAGAAGGTCTGCAAAAACAGGATATGCTATTTCCAAACGGCGTCAAAAAAATCAAGACCCTTTGCAGTACCGATTGGGTTGGAAGAGTGGGGGAAAAGGTGAAAGAAAAGTTCACTGCTGTTCTCTCAAGGAATCCTGGGTGGGAACACGCCCAGGCAATAGCTGCCCGGTTGAAGGGCGTGCAAAAGCAAAAGCAAATGACGTGTCATGCATGAAATTGTCTCCCCCCCCCCTCATCTGCCGACGTCGGAAGGTCTTTTTCCAAGTTTAAAAATTCTACTGACGGTCAAAAGAACCAATTTAACGCTGGAGAATATTGAACAACACACGATTACTTTTTACAATGTTGAAGCATTCTGTAAATTAATATAATTTATTACATATATTGTAAACATAATTTTGTATTTATGAAATATTGAAATCTTTTTTGAACTTTTTCCCTCCAAAATAACGAAATGCTTCACATAAAGGGTAAATTTTCACAGAAAATAAACGTCATACTTTTGGCTAAAAGGTCATAAAACAACCGATTTTCTAAAATAAACGTCATAAAACAGGATAATAAAAGTCATAAAAGTCATAGAATAAAGGTCATGAAATAGAAAAATAAAAGTCATAAACGTCCCGTCTCTGGTTATAATAAATGAACTGTCACTATATTCTTAATACAATCCATACGTTTATAAAATGTAATTAAAAGTTGACTTTTGAAAAATAACTGGATCTGATCTACACCATGCTTAATAAAATTCCAATGAATGAAACCTACCTGATCTTATCACATTTAAAATTATACTTAAACAGAACCACTTCAGGTAATGGTGGACCTCAAATTAGAAAATATTTTAAAATGAAGAGGACTGATGATCAGCACACCGAAATTCCGCAGCAAAATTTATAGATGTCAGAATGGATGTTTAAAATAATCTTTTAGCCACTTGTAGTACTTCGCATCCATTTTCCTTTCGTTATTTCAGGTTATATCATAGTCATAAAGTCTTCTTCTCTGAACTGAAAATAACAAACAATAATGATAAGTCTCAAAATTCAATAATAATTATATATATATAGTTAATCAAAGAACAAAACAAAAAAATAAAAATAAAACGACAAATAAATTAACAAGTTAAATATTTTCACACAACACACACAAAACATTAATACAGTGAAACCTTTTTGAAAACAAAAAAATAATAATACTTGACCATTTCATAAAGCCAAATAGTGGACAATATAAAAATGTAATCCAATTTTAAGATGTTTCACTATATTATTAAAGATGTTTTAAGATTTTGTAAAAAAAAAAAAAATAAATAAAAAAATCTTACATTTATACAATTTGATCAAGTTAAAAGTTTTAATTAAATAATAAATTTAATAAAACTGTCTTTATTTGATATACTTATTTCATTTTTGATTGCAATGGAAAACTAAAAACTTTCTAACCTAATGTTACTAAATTGAGAATATAGAGGTAATAAATACCCAGATAAATAAATACCCCTTTAATGAGATAAGGATAGAAAGGTAAAAATGTTATTTGTGTAACACTTAAAATATGTCTCGTAAAACAAAGTGCAAGAATTAAAATAAATTAAATATTACTGGATGAAATGTAGTTTCCTTTAATGAGTGTTAAGGCCCCTATATGCTAGTGCTGCTGTGCCCAGGATTAGTGTGAATGTTTTCAAAAACAAAAATAAAATATACTATGATCTTCTAATTTTTTAAAAATAAATATTTGACATTCAAGGAATGTTGGTAAGCCAACAGCATTATGACTTTTAATAATATTGCGACTGAATTTTTATTTGATTTTGTGAAGCTGGTACTTATCTATCCAGTTCCAGTTTGAAGTATGAGAATATATCCACTATTTTACTTCCCAATCCCACATAGCTTTAAAACATAACATAGCAAAACAAAAACAAAAACAACAAAATTTAAATATCCTTAAACACGACTTAGGACCAGCAACTTCAACGGGTTTTAATTTACAGTGTGTCCACAGGTTGATGCATGAATAGGTGAAAAACACTAAAAAAAAACTGTGAATTGAAATTTCATCTTCTAGGGTTGAATCCCTCTGCTTGAATGGAAACAAATTTATGTCATAATTTTAGTTTCGAAAATTTGCAAAAAAGTTATGTTTCTCATTAGTAAAGTGCTTTTTCTCTAGAAAATACGACAAAATGTTATTAAGAAACGTTGTTCAGAAAGAATAACTGAATAAAGGCGGAGATACACATGCCGTCAAATTGGGGAAGTAGCTTGCATGCCAAATGAGGGTATTTGCCAGTAACTGGCATGCTAAGGATTTTTATTAAGTTTTTATCTCTTTGCTTGCCAGGTACAGGCATGCCATTTAACATATACACGTGCAAGTAGCTGGCATGTTTTTGTTCAAGCTACAGGCATGTGTATCTCCGCCTTAAGAATACAACATTTTAAAACCCTCTGCCAACTTTGATATTTTTCCATTCCATATTTTGCCTAGTGTGCTGTTCAAAATAGATAAACTCATAATTTAATTGAAATTTATTACAAATTTCAAAAATACCACTGTAGATTAATAATTCAAATTAAATAATTATATTAGTGAATTGTTATTGTTTTGTTATTTTTATTATTCTTATAATTATTATATAAATGTCTTAACAGACAAATGAAAGTAAACTAAAACTTTTTTGTACTTGCATAATTTATCAATTTTGTAAGAACTTTTCCTAACGAAATTTTTCAATATCTTCAACAATTAAAAAAAATTGGTAAATAATGCAAGTAGGCGGAGGGTTTTTAAATGTTGTATTCTTACATAATTTTTCTTTCTGAACAACTTTTTTTAATAACATTTTGTCATATCTCCTAGAGAAAAAGCACTTTACTAGTGAAAAAAATTACTTTTGTTTTTTTTTTTCTTTCAAAACTAAAATTATGACATAAATTAGTTTCTATTCAAGGACTGAAGTTCAGAAAATGAAATCACAGTTAAAAATGTTGTCTTTTTTACCTATTCATGCGTCAATCCGGGGGTTCCTTGTTAGTGACAGAAATGTTTAAGGTTTTTTGACCAATTATTAAAAAAAAAAAGTTTAAATTAGCAAACCCATAACACTCTAAAGACCTAATGGAATCAACGCTTATAAAAGTGAAATGAGTAAATATGTGTATTTTTTCCAAAAAACCAAATTGCTAAATTAATTTAATTTTTAAGTTAAATGTTTATGGATTGTTTATACTTATCAGGAGATAGCGTGCAAAAAAATGTCTGACTAATATCAAGCTAGAATTTTGTATACAAGTCAATCTTTTAGCGCCTTTTAAGAATATGTGGTCGGCTAAGTTCGTCTGCGGGACATAGCTTGGCAATAGGCGTTTGAAAAAAATAAACTGGTGGAGAGCGGCCATGTCTCACCAATTATTGGTGAACAATGTGATTTTCATGATCCTGAGTACAGAATTAGTTAGTAGACCAAAAATCAAGTCGATGTTATTTTCACACTTAATAGGTTAATTATTCAAATACTACTAAAAATCGATGGGGTCACCTGTCAAGGGACAAACTAACATCAACTTGATTTTCGGTCTACTAACTAATTCTGTACTCAGGATCATGAAAATGTCCACCATAATTGGTGAGACATGGCCGCTCTCCACCGGATTATTTTTTTCAAACGCCTATTGCCAAGCTATATCCTGCAGACGAACTTAGCCGACCACATATTCTTAAAAGGCGCTAAAAGATTGACTTGTATACCAAATTCTAGCTTGATGTTAGTCAGACACTTTTTTTGCACGCTACCTCCTGGACTATTATTTTTACATTAGAATTTGAGTATAAATAATAATGATTAAGTAAAGTTTAGCAATTGTATGAAATGATTTTTAATGCAATGACAGTGAAAAGAATATGTATTCCGGTGTATCTTTTAGTGCCACAAAGCAAACACCTCAAGAGAAGACTATTAAACTCTTTTACCACCCATATCAGTATTAATTGAAGACTGAATCGAAGTAGACAAAAATCTAAACAAAATTTCATTTAAAAGTTTTTTTTTCTGTTTGTCTATCTTAACAACTGTATTACAGAGCAGCAAAGGGATCAGTCACTTCATACACCTATCAATGAGTAACTATAGATATAATCCATTACACACTGATCCAAGCATTATAATTGAACATTAACTCTTATTTGGAATTAGCTCACTTTGATGGTAGAGTAGTATAATGCCCTAGATTCTAGATAATGTTGACATGCAATATATTTCACATCTTAGAGACACTTAATAAAAAACCAAAAGGAAAAAAGAAAAGAAAAAAAAAAAATCATAAGTCAGCCACATTGACTTTTATGAAATGAAAAAAAAAAAAAAAAAAAATTAATAATAACTTGGTCAAACAGTTTTTATTAAGTTCACATTCGCTCACCTTACATACGAGCAGTCTGAGAAGCAATCATCCATCCCATGACGTTTTATAATAACATTTATTTTTTTTTTATATATATATACATTAAGAAAAAAAAAATGTTAATGAAAATATTAAGTTAAATTAATTTCAAGCGAGATCTGTCACACATTCTTCATTTTGGAGGAAAATCACACATTCATCTCAATCTTGGCTCGGTTTTGTCGCTGTGCCACATTCACTTTTTGAAACAAACGAAGAAAAAGAAAGAGAAAAAGTAAAAATAAAAGTGAATCAATTAATAATTTTTTAGAACAGTTAAAACAGTATTAAGATTGTCCTCAAAAACAAATTGATTGTCCATTGAAATAAACTAAAGCACAACAGAAAAATAAATCACATTCAAGGCCTTTCTCATCTATAAAAAGAACAGTCGCACAGTAAAAAATAATAAAAAATTATTAAAATTACATACAGCCACACAATTACATTATATTAAATATAACATAGAATATAATTCCATAACAATCACACTAAATAATATTGATTTTTTTTAATGAAATATTTATAATAAATATGTATATATTTGTTTGTAATATTTGGTTGCTTAATCTAGCCTTTATGTAGTCAATAAACAGTGGTTCCTTAATAAGGGCCCTAGTGCACCAAGAATTTTTATAAAACTTGGACATACACAACATTTTAAAATGAAATGGGTTAATGTGATGTTGGACAATAACAGGAGTAATATAAACAACTAACATCAATTTGAAAAACATTTTTGAGGCGCCAAAAATGTTGAGGAACCACTGGATTAAAAATATGTGTTATTTAGTGATAATATAAATCACTATATTAAATCTAAAAGAGAAAAATATTTTATAGTATTTAATATATTCTTAAATTAAAGTTAACTATAACAATTTAATATATTATGTTAAAGAATAAATTAATCACTTCAGATTACATATTATATTTTCAAATATTAAACTTTAATAAGAATATTTATGAATTATTTATTTATGAAATTAAAGTACAAACAAATCAACTTAACAGAAAATATTCTGTAAAATTAATCTAACACCAAATATTTAGACGGTGAAAGAGTTCGCCTTAGGGCCTTACATTAATAGATATTTTTTTGTTTACCCATGTTCTGTATATTGTGGAAAAGTTTATATTTAATCAGTAAATGTATGATTCTACTTAATACATAAGTTGGGTATTAAGAAAGTCGCAGTTTTAACACCGAAAGAAAGTTAATAAAATTCTACTAACATGAAACAAACTACTTAAACATATTTTATTGCTAAACAAAGTGTGTAAACAAGTTACACAGTAAAGAGGGTTCAAAACATCTTATGACTAATAAACACAATCGAAACATCAATATATTATTGTCAAAATTACAATTGAAAATAAGATATAATAAATATGAAGTAAAAGAACATGCATAGTTAAATTATAAATTATTTTTGAGAAAGGCACATACACTTTATGTTCCTCAACACAATTTTAAAAAATCAATTTCTAAATCGTAACCCTGGGAGAAAATTTAATATTGTTATACACTAAGCAATGACATAATGTTATAAGTTTATCTAAACTTATAACAAATTTTAAATAATTGTAAATCATACTTACAATAGAAACATAAGATAAGGCAATCCTCTTTCCTTAAAATTTTTTTTTTTTTTTTAAATTGAATTTTGGAATAAAATGAGCTTTGAAGTAAATAAACAAATATAAACAATAAACACATTATGCTATATAAATGTATTTATTTTTACATAAATACAAAAAAAACAAACTATTCTCCCAGTAAGTCAAAATTAAACATTTGCTATTTTTAACATTAATCATTATTAAACAAGTACAATTTGAATATAAATAAGGAAGTCCTAGTAATATTCAAAGAGTTTGTTGCTACCTGAAGGCCAGTGGTGATGTGGTGGGTGAGGGTACATGGGACCACCGTAGAAACTAGAACCCTGCCGGCCATGGTGGGGAGGAGGTGGTCCCATTCTCATATTGTGGGATCTCATTTCAGGTGGGCGAGACTGCATAGAAGACTGTTGTTGTGGAAAGGAATTCTTAGAGAAGTCATGTTTAGGTGATGCTTCAGATACATGCACTGATACCTGTGTTTAAATAATTATTTATATTAGAACATAATTGTAAAAAGAAAAAGAGAAGGTGCATATTGAATTACAGATTCAGAGCTCTACAATCAAAAATAAAGAATAGAAAAGATCTAGCCTAAGATTTGAGATTAGGCTTGGATGGTTCAAACATATTAGCGTAGCCACAAATCCCACACATCAGACATTCCAACTTATTAATGAAAATGTTTTCAATATTTTCCAAAAGAATCTATTTTTATAATAGTCTCCTTCTAATAAGATAATTTAATAAAACCATGCTGAAAGTTTTCAGAAAGCCTCTTTTTATAACTAACTTGACTATAAAAAGCATACTTTTACTGATCTCCATATTCAAGGAACAAATAATCCTAACACCCAAATTATCAGAAACCACTTCCGAGGCCAAGAGAGCTTTGACAGGAGGCATTTAAGAAAATTTAATTCAGTTAAATACTCTAAATTCATAAAAAAAAAGGGTAATAAAGTGGGATCCGGATTGTTTAACACAAACCGAGCAACAAGCAGAGCATTGGACTCTTCTAAATGCCTGGTCTGAGGTGCACAGGCACCAGACGAGCAAGCTATTATCAGCGCCAGATGTGGTTGTTGTTGGGATTTGATGAAACATCTAAAGGATGATTGGTTCGCCCTGCAGGGAGTCAAGTAGGCTCGAACTTTTCCCTAATATTAGCCATGTGAATGTAAATATAGGCCAACACAAACTACAATGTCTTTTGAACATTTTATAAAGTCACCGAACTAAAATTTCTGAATACAATATTGTTCAGATACTGTTGTGAATCATGTACTGCTTGGCTCATCACATGTTCGGCGAGCTGTCACCAGAACCCCGAGCTAAGCATGCATTGCCCGATTTGTGTTTGCCAAACTGGACTAGACTTAAATTTACAACCTTCACAACAGTATGCGTGTAATGAGTTGTGACTTTTGACATTCAGATTGGCCAACCTATACACGGGAAAACATTAAAGCCACTCAGAGGTTATTCCAAGTGCCACGCCACTCTACTAGTGAGATTTATGTTTGCCTAGTTGGCCCGATCTTCTAAAATTTAAAATCTTGACCTCTCATTGGCTCCTCACCCCAATTTTTTGATTTTCCCACTCTGTAAAAAGCCAAAACTCATAACAAGCATACTGTAATAGTCAAAGAGAAATGCAATAGAAAAATTAACAAATTACATCAATCACAATAAATTATTGTTGAATTATTATTTTTTATTTCTACTAAAATGTCACTCCGTTTACCAGTCAAGTGATTTAGATTGTTCTAGAAAAAATTCAAAAACAAATTTGCCAAACAAACCAAATTTATAGCACTTAGAAATGAAAAATTAAAATATAGTTTTGCTACTGCTTGAGTTTATTTGCGCCAAGGTTTTTTTAAATTTGCAACTGTGTTTTAAGACGAAAATGTCCAAAACAAAATATAAAGCTAAATGTAAAAAAAAGTTTGACACTCAGAGCTCAGAGTTTGGTAATAATATTAAACAAAATAATTCTAATAAAATAACCAACCATTTTTATGATATGATCCTCTCCACAAAGGCCTTGGGCAACTTCGTGATCCAAAAATGTCACAAATGCGAATGCCCTAAATGGTTTTGGAATGAAGACATCAGTAACTTCTCCAAATTTGGAGAAATACTGACGAAGATCTTCAGCAGACAAATCTTCGGTGCATCGGCCTACAAATACCTTACAAGGAACTTGAGTAGGGAAGAGGCCCTCCTGAAACAAAGGTATCAAACTAACACACCATCGGAAAATAAATGCAAGGCCCTTGCAAATCTAACAAGAAAAATCATTTAAAAGGAGCTCTCATCATAAAAAAAAGTCATGTAAAATCTTTATCTAAAGAAACCATTAAGATATCAGCATTGAATTCTGAGGGAGGTGTGCAGCGAGGAATATAAGGTATTTTCTTTGATTATTTTAAACTTGAATTTTCCCCTTACTCTATTCATAAATTCACTTTTTAACAAATTAAGATTTTTATGATAATAGATTTATTTAATATAAATAAATCATATTTTTTAAGAATAAATCACATTTCTAAAAGAACAGAGGACAGATTAATGAATTAGTAATTTTATAAATATTTGCTATTTAATAATGAAGCTTTATAACTTATCTCGTAATATTTTGCCTTGCTACACGTTAATTGAACGTAGATATCATAAGTCAAAGAGGCTAGGGGTACTTTATACGTCTATTTGATGTGATCAGTAGTATTGATAAAAATAAGAGTTATTTCTTCGTTGTTAAATTGATGACCTTGTTCAAATTTTGGTCCTTATCACCAAACAGTAGCATATTAGCTTTCTTTGCCACAAGTACATTAAATTTAATAAGTAATAAGTATCATTATCTTTTTATCCCTTCCACATTAACAACTCTATATTAAATTCTAATTTATCATTAATATTTAAAACAAATTAATACCTCATCCAAGCAGCAAGCTATGTCAAAATCTGAAGTACAGTAACATATCTTGGGGAAACTGTTCATCTTTCGATCATTGGCTGAATCTAAAATTTTTAAGAGCGTACCAAAATACCCCGTCATACATCACAAGCATTCTTTCCAAGCATACATACGGATGACTTTATTTTTTTCACAGGAAAAAAAATTAAAATAAAAAAAAAAATGGGAATTCTAATGATCCCTTTTTTCTAAGCGGGCTAATAATTAAAATTCAATTTTTTTAAACCTGTTCAAAAATTTCTAATATAAACAATGGTAAATAAGATACAATAAAAAAAAAAAAATGTTGTTTCTACTAAACCCGGAACAAGAACTGATGGGACTTAATTTTGTTTAAAATCAGAAATCCCACGTCCAGTCTGGTGCTAATTTTATTTTATTTTCTAAATTACAGCTCTCCATTACAATTAATAAAAATAAAAACGAAATTGTATTAGCGAATTTCTAGTTTTTATTTTGTGTGTCTATTTGACTAAAAACTGACAATATATGACACCAAAAACAACATCTGCACACTCAGACTGCCATGAGTTCTTGGTTGGGGTTTAACATTAATAAGGATTTGAATGAATTTCTGTTTCTTATACGTTCCGATTAACATAATATTAAATCATTACAAACTTTTATTCATGCCTTTATTATGTTAATGCTATAAGGGATCATCTACAAATGAAACACTTGAAAAAAAATAAAAATAATAATAACCGCCACACAAACATACTGATACAGACATACAGCATCCCACCGAAATTCAAATAATAACTCAAAAACAACACCTTAAATGTTAATTAGATCATAAATAGGAACTATTTTTGAGATATCTTGTAACATTTAAATATCTTGAAAATCAATATATTAATGTAATTATATTTTAAACAAGATTATTTGTGGGAGATATGAGCAGAATAGAGAAAAAAACATCCAAGATATTTAAAGAAAGAAAAAAAACAACAACAAAAAAAAAACACCATTGTTTACATTAAAAAGAAAACAGGTAAAAAAATTGAAACTGTATCATTTAAAGTTTGTATATTTTATAACAGAAATAATTATACTATCTGATAAAAAAATAATAATTACATCCATCTACCTATTTGACAAAACTGTTAAATCTAACAGATATAAATAATAACAGGAAACAAAACATTTACTGTAATAGTACCTTAGAAATTATATAACAGACTTAATAAAATATTGAAAAAAGCTAAAACAAAAAATATAAGTATTATTCTTTGCAGCTAAAGACAATAAATTTAATAATCATTTTAGTTAAACATCAAACTTGAAAATGTTATAGGTATACGATTTAACTATTTAAAATAGAGACAATTATAATGTAATATTACACACGTTTTCCTATCAAGGCAACATACTAAATGCAGCAATGTGATTATTACTTTAATTTAATACATAACAATGCTCTTATCAATAAACATTTATTATAAATACGTTTTACTAGTGGTTTTTTATTTGATCAAACTTAATTCATTTCCATAATAATAATAAAAAACAGAAAATAATAATAGAGTGCTAGTTTATTCCCTTCTTGAAAAAAATAAATAATGAACTCCTCTAAAAAACTTACAGCCAATTAATTGCTAATTTAATGGTAAAAGAAAAATGTAATGTTAATATTAAATAATGCTAAAAAAAAAGAACGCAAAAAATTATATTTTTGTTTGGTCCCTTCCTATCAGGGTTGGAAAAAACCCGGGTTTTATGGAAAAAGCCCAACCCACCTGGGTTTTTTAATAAAACCCGGGTTTTTCTGGGTTTTTATGGGTTATTTGGGTTTTTTAAAAATAGTTATTTTTAACATAGAAAATGTGTAAATGTAACAAATCTTATTAAAATGAAAAATTGTGTCTAGCAAACCCTATAAATAAGCATGTAAGTATTAGGTTTTTTCTACGAAATATTAATAATAAAATTAATAATAATAATAATAAAAATCGGTCGAAGACAACTCAGACAAACTTTCTCATATACGAGTCCATAATTACTTAGCCCATTTATTAGCTTTCGTATGTACATTTAATTATTATGGTACATTTCATCAAAATATATCATAAAAATAACTTCTCCTGGGCGGGGAATCGAACCCGGGCTCTCTATGTCCGCGTTTTAAGCTATTTTCTCAGGAACTAGATTATTCCCAGGAAAACGGCTCATATCGTTAGATTCGTATTTAAATTGTCTGCATTTTAGAATTTTTTAATTAAAATCATCGGAACCGTTTTCGAGAAATATTTTTTATCACTTTTTTTTGGGGGGGGGGGGGGGGGGTAGCACCCTCAAATTTGGAGCTAAAATTAATTTCTCGATTTCGCCTAGGGGTATGATTTTTCTGAACATGTATGCAAAACTTCGTCAAAATCGGCCCAGTAGTTTAGGCTCCAGGCGTCTGCACAGACAAACGACAGACAGAAATTTTTTAAAAACTACTTTTTTGGATTCAGGGTACCTCAAAACGTGTGAAACCATCAAAATCTGAAAATCGAATTTTCGTGCCATCACAATACTCTCTTTATATGAGAAAGTAATAGTGTGTATTTATTTTAGTGCCTACATTTTATGTACATTACATTGTTATATCTATCTATATTATTATAAACGTTTTGTGAACAAACAAGTTCAGTGAGAGTGTCAAATTGTTAAAAGTTATGAAAGTTTAAATAATTAAAAATTTCTATAAGGGAAGGTTCATGGCAGCGCCCGCTTTTCTGGGGTTGACGAGCGAAGCGAGTAGTGGGCGCAGCCCCCTAGTTTATATTATTTTATTTTAATAATATTAAAGTAGTTTAATTTTTCAGTATAATACATATGTATTTACATTTTGATATTAATAAAAATTGCTTTTACCCAAGAATAAAATAGAGAATTTTGGGAATAAACAGGATTTCAGAAGATTTAAGCCATACAAAGCTCAAAAATAATTTATAGTTATCATCGAATTAGGATATTATGTGATATTCTGCATATTTTTTTAGTCTCACAGCTCTTGCAATCACACAAGAATACTTGATATAAAAGAATAAAATATTTTTATTATATATATTTTTTAAAAAACCCACAAAAAGCCCGGGGAAATTAACATGGGTTTTTTTCATTTTACCCGGGTGGGTTTTTTAATATTCCCCACCCAGGTGCCAACCCTGCTTCCTATCTATAAACAATTTAAATGATAATATAAACCACACAGTAAATAGTATTAAGAGTGTTCACTTAATTTATAAAATCTAAACTTCAAAAACCCAGCTAAATGGTAACATAGAAAACTTTAATTTAGTTAAAATATACTACATTTGTTAAATGCATCTAATTTCCGAATATAGTAAAAAAATCTACACATAAATATTTAAACGTGTATAGATATAAAGTGGTAAGTAGTATAATTCAGCTCTTAAAAATATATTTGACAGAGCTAAGCCACTAGAGTAAAATAGACAAATCTAAATAAATAAATATTAATTGTATCAAATGTATTTAAGAAATGTTCATTTATGAGCTAATTGATGTTTCGGGATTATTTCTAGAATCCCCTTCGGAAAAATCACTAGAGACACACTCTCCCTTAGTTCCTGTAAGTTGTTGGAATAAATTTGCAAAGTAAAGTCTGCTCACTTTAGAATTTGGTATTTTAACGTCGCACCATCTTCCATCAATCATGTGACGCTGTGATAGAGCTCGAGCCTGTGCCTCAGGCGATGAAAACCGAATAAAACCAAAGCCTTTCGATTGATTCGTCTTCGGATCCTTTTTCACCTGAGAAAAACCAATTATTAAAAGACATTTAAGGCCCGTTTCACACAAGGCGATTTTAGTTTATACAACTACTAGTTTTAGTTTAGTCAACTATTTTAGTTGACTGCCCAACTAAACTAACTTTCGGGTTAGTTATGTGTATGTGTGAAGACTTGCTCAGTCCTCTTTTACACCAGGCAACTGGTGGAATCAACTTCTCTTCCCAATGGGAGGAAATCAGAAGGTGGAAATATAATAATTATTATATAAAAATTTGAGCTTTGCACATTTTTGGGCATTACCCATGCATATTAAATGTTTAACTTCTCTATATTTTTCCTATGTGTGGTTCAAAAAGTTACATCTCTAGCGTGAACGGTTCTGGGGATATGAACCAAAGTATGACGCGACGGACAGAAAGACATATCACCCACGGCTTAAAAGTTTCAAGGATGATCTACGAAACCCTACCCTAAAAAAGAAGAAATCTAGTCGAAGAATGTAGGTTCATCCTTTGTTAGAGAATCGGGAAATGGGCGCTTTCTCACACTTATATCAGAAACTACTAAGCCACAAGGATAAATTCTTCAATTTAATTGAAAGAGAAAGTAGAATCCATATGGAACAAATGTCAGAGTTGACTCAACTAAGTTGACTGGTGTGAAGGGCCTAATGCCTTGTAGTGTCTTTAGTTGAATCAACTGGTGGGGATGAGAACGTGAGCGGCACATGTGCCTGGCCTCTAGTGGACTAGGAGGACGAGTTGACTGAGTGTGAAGGGATTCGGGTTATTTCTTAACACTTGCTACCCGGCTACACTCCTTTTCAACAGCCAGTCAACTAGTTGAATCAACTAAGTTGCCTCGTGAGAAACGGGCCTAAGACCCTTAAAGTAAGTTCATCAGGGACTCAAATCAAATTCCTTCATTTAGTCCACCACAATATGTTTACTGTGCCTGTAAATTCTGATCAACTACCACTACATTAGGTCATAACAGGAAAGATGATAAATATTACACATTTACTTAATGACCATAAAACATTTATACACTGGTGTTAGTAGAATGGTTTCAGCAACACCAATGTAATTTTATTGTTCTAAGTATATAGGAATTTAATTTTATAGTAAATTAAGAAATAAAATTCCCCCTTTTATAAATATATTATATTCATTTTCTATAATCCCCTTCCCAAAAAAAAGTAATAACTTTGAAATGAAATAGATAAATAAAAGCATACACAAATATTTTTTTTGTTTTTTTACCTGAGCCATAAGAACCTCTCCAAATGTTTCGAAGTACTGCCTGAGGTCTTGCTCTGATGTTTTCCATGCTAGTCCTAAAATAATGAGATCTGAACACTTTAGCTTGAGTTCCATCCGTTTTGTTTTAGCTATTGAATTTTCCAAGTTATCATCAGACTTCCGTTTATTCTCTACAAAATATACGTAATAGATTTTGTTTTTAATTTAAATAGACTTAAAAAAAGTTGTAAAAATAAACCATATGAACAATTAGCTAAGAGCTAACAAAAAAAAAATAGTCAGAAAGTAGGATACAAATATATTACAAGATTTTTACCGAGCAAATAAGTGAAGTTAAATAAAAAGTGTGTAAAAAATATTATTACTTAATACTTGGATTACTCTATCATCCATTACGAGGTTATTTATAATAGATTTAAAGACATGTGATAAGCTCAATCAAGCCAAGAGCATTTATTAAAAGTGCGTTGAAAAAAAAGAAGATCTGAGAAGTAGCTTTCTCAAGCTAAATAATTTTAATAATTGAAAAAAACTCTACAGCAAAGCAAATTGAAGAAGCCTTTATTATACTGAAGAATAAAAAACAATCAAAAGATTCAAAATTAAAATGATATCCACAGTAAGAGGACAATGCTGCATCAAGCTCCGCATTGCTAAATTATTAATAATGCTTAAAAGTCAAAGATAAGGAAGCAGAATTTACAGCCAAACCTCTTCAACGTCCGCAGTAAAATTTTGAAATATAATACAAGAGAGGACACTGCCTGAAGCCTAACTTCATAGACATATCAGAATAACTTGTCTTTTTAATGGTAAATATTTACAATACTGATTCAAATATCCAACACAGAGAATGAAATGTTTTGGCCTATACGCATCAAGAAAAATCATTTCTCATACGAATACAAGATAATGTAACTTCATACAAAAAAAAATTATAAGAAGGGGTTGAAATGACCTTATTAGTGCTACACCTTGTAACAATACATTTCAGCTTATTCAATAAAGTGTTAAGACAAAGGGATATTATTATACACAGTAGGGATGGATAATGCCCCTTTGTCTAACAATCAGCTTAAATCTAAACAAGAGTTCTATATTTTAATATTATCAGTGATAAGGTAGTAGAACCATCCAGGTTACTACAACAGCAGAGGAGGCCATTCTGCAGTTATCTATACATATTGATTTATACACTAAAGAGATTATATCCCTTTATCAAAACAGTTTATTTTTTTAAGATTTATACATTGAAAGATTATATCCGGGCTAATCTGCAGTTATTAATATAGTCGAGAATCACTGGGCAGACCAATTTCGCTTGATTTATACACTAAAGAGATTATATCCCTTTGTCAAAAAAGTTCATTTTTAAGATGTATACATTTTGAAGCTTGTATCTATATAATTAATGCATTTTAGAGATGATATCCCTTTGTCTAAACAGTAAATTTGAGTGAGGCCCTCCCAATTTACTACTTTCTTTCCCTAGGTGGCTGGATAACTGCAATTTTACTGCAAAGGGAATCAATTGAAAATAGTTATTATCAATCAACATAGACAAAATATAGGTATAAGTGAATTGAATGGTGCTGCTTACAGAATCGAAGTACACTTTTTTTTTTGCCCTAGAATTTTTAAAGGCTGCTTCGCGGTGCTCGCTCATTTTATGAAGAAAACTCTGCTGCATATAGACCAGGTAGTACAAATCAAAGTACAAAATTCGATGGCACCGTACAACTCACTTTAGCCAAAATATATAATATTGATGTCCTAAAACGTATAAGTATAATAAGAGTAAAGAGATACTTTATATAATAAAAGCAAATACATTAATAATGTGACAAAGAGACACATTCACTCTTATGTATGTAAATTATAATATATATTTATCTATTATACCAAATATAAAGACAAAGGGACATTAAATCTTTCATGTATTAGATTCTTAAAGTGAAACCTTCTCAAAACACTATTTGAAGGTTGGGCCGACTCCAATCTAAATACAATTGCATTAATTAATTAAACAAACTGTTATTATTGCTGGTGTAGGTGTAGTAAGAAAAGAAGAGGAAATATAGGGCTATGGTATAAGATATAATAGGATTCTAAGGGAGTACAATCAATGCTAAAACCTCTGACTCCTTATCACAACAATCCTTCTATGATTATGTTTTATACAATCAAAGGGGTAAAAATAAATTCGGTCTCTAGACCCCAGCTGCGTTACATTCTACTCGACCTGAGCCCTAAATAATAGCCGATACTTCTTTTTGAAATCACAACAAAAAATCAATGTGTCAATAATATACCTACCCGTATGATAGGTAATTAGATGATAATAATTTGTGACACAAAGTTGACAATAAATACCTTTTGGGAAAACGCATAAGTAAACATTTTGTCCCCATCCATCGTCTGGAGGATGTAATCTGCCATCGACAAGACGAACTCCTCTAAAACCTTTGGTATCGGGATTCCGGTACTTCAACCCACAAGTCCCTGGATATTGAGCAGCTAAAGTAGACAATAGAAGAGTTCCATCGTCTTCAGTAGGAAGCTCAATCGGCTCTTCACCTTCTTCTTCAGACACTTGAATGTAAGAACTCATAATTTAAAAAAATGTAAGCAAATCAAATAGTTCACTGTGATAATCAGCTCGCGAAATACTAAAACCGATAATCACAAGCACAACAGTACAAGCTTGAATAGAAATTAAAAATGGCGTTGTAACTAGCTGGCTTTAAATTACCAATAAAAATAAGAAGATTCAACTTATAATTTGAGTAAAACAAAAAAGATACTTATTTAGTAATAATTTAACCCTACACAATACTTTTAAATTAAATATATTAAAATATAATTAAATCGAGAAGATTAGACAATTCTATAAATAGATTTAATAATGGCTGCACTGATAATCATTAGTTTTTTAATCGTTGGTAGCACTATCGTACCGGCTGTTTTTGACACTAAAAAAATTTTTTTTTTTTCTTTCAAATTTCAAAAAGTTACGCTTTATTAAGTGAAAATTCAACACTGTTTTTATTTATTTAAGATTTTTGTGCATTGTTCGCTTCACCATGAACAAATATATTTTCGTATTAAACAGAATTTGTGGTAATTTTCAAAAGCCTCATTGTTTTAAATCTTCTTATTCACCGCTTATTTTACAGAGGGTAAATATAAAGTGCAAATTCTTTTTGAATGAATAATTTATTTCATTTATTGAAAATGCCTGCTTTTTTGAAGAAACTAAACCTCCTGCTTTTTGATAAATCGGCGAATGTATTTAATGTTAGGCCTTTGTTAATAGTGAATACTACGGATACCAAAGATTTCAGCTTTTCTTTATACAACTATTCAATAGTGAAGTTATCAATGCAGTCGTCATTCTGGTAATTGAAAGATAAGATAATAAATATTCACTTATCAAGTATAGTCTTTACTATCAACACTGATACAGTGATATGGTTTACTCAAAACTATTAGATGAATATTTGTTCCTTTGTAGTACGTTGAACGATTATTTTGTATTACTACCGAATTAAATGGTAAAAGTGAATTATACGGTGCTGTTTACAGAATCGAAGTACAAAATTAATTATTTTGATATCAGTTAGAAGATAAATAATGTAGGTAAAGCTTACTTAAAACTTGTGAGAGAGGAAAAGTAGGGCCCCAAAAATATCAGTTAGAAGATAAATAATGTAGGTAAAGCTTACTTAAAACTTGTGAGAAAGGAAAAGTAGGGCCCCAAAAATAATCTGTCAGAAGATAAATAATGTGGTAAAGCTTACTCAAAACATGTGAGCAAAGAAACGTAGGGCCCCAAAGATATCAGTTAGATGATAAATTATATAGGTAAAGCTTATTTAAAACATGTGAGAAAAGAAAAGTAGGGCCCAAAGATATCAGTCAATAGATAAATAATGTAGGTAAAGCTTACTTAAAACATGTGAGAAAGGAAAATGAGGGCCCCAAAAATAATCAGTTAGAAGATAAATAATGTGGTAACGCTTACTTAAAACATGTGAGAAAAGAAAAGAAAGAAAACTTGAACTAAAATACCAGATCTGGGTTTTGGTTGAAGGTTATTATATATATTTATAATAAAACTAGAACTATTTGTATCAAATATTCTTTAGCATTCCTAAGTATGATTTTATAGTTTGCGTTTATAAATTAAGGCAACATCACATTTATTCCAAAAAAATGAATGTTTGTTTTGATTCGTAGATCTCCAATTTACCCTTAATAACTCAGAGCAAGGAAGGGGTAGAGGGAGCCATGCGATTTGAAAAGTGGTTCATTAAGCTACACCCCTATACTAAACCTCCCAAGCAAGCTCAATCCGAACTAAAGTGATCACGCTGTCACTGGTCCTTGTCTTATTGGTCTATTCCTTGTCCTCCGTCCTCACAGACGATGATAAACAAATCCTTATCAGTAGCATTTATTTGATACCCCACTCAAAGAAGATTTTTTCAAAGGCCACTCCGCTCATTTTCTGGAGAAAAACAACCCTGCTGCATATAGACGAGGTAGAGGTCCAAATCGACGTACAAAATTTGATGGCACCATACAATTCACTTTAGCCAAATTAATTATTGTATCGAATTTAGTATTTTGGGAAGAACTTCAGGGTACAGTTGCCAAGCCTGAAACACACTATTGTATTATTTTTGTTATTTATTGTGACAATGGCTATATTCAAGTTATAAGTAGCCCCTCACACCATATTTCCCCCTACTCCCTAAAAAAATGTTTGTATAACTATTTAAAATAAGTAAACAAAAAAAATCCAAATATCAACTGAAATGTTACTTATGCGATACACAATGTTTAATGTTGCTATTTTATTTAGATAGATTTTTAATGTGTTATTATACCACGCAGTTATAATAAATTACTACTGTTATTTTGTTATTGCGCTGGAAACATCAGAAAGTAAAGGACTTATAGTTCAATTCAATGGCAATTATTGTGGCAAATAAAGATAAAAAAGTGCCAGTAGATTTATAAAATACCTCATCTATAGACATAATTTTTTTTTTTTTTTTTTTTTTTTTTTTTCACATACCTGTACTTCCTACTGACTAATACTACACACCTCTCAATTATTTTATCTATATATATAAAATTAAAGTTTTGTCTGCACATTGATCAGAATTTCAAAATTTTGGATCCAGCCTTAACTTTTTTTTCGTGTTTGTGGCCAGTCCGAATTTATAGGCGCCAAACTGCCTGGACGATATCGATTAATTATTAGGCAGTGGTGTGTACTAGGGATGGGAGGAACGGTTCCATGAGTGGAACGAGTTACAACGTTTCGTTCCAAACCAATAACTAGTTCCAGGAACTAGTTATTTTTGGAACGTATCAGTTTATGTTCCAAAGAAACAGTTTCTCTTATACTTCACGTGTTCCTGAGTCTAGTCCATGTTCGTTCTACAATAAGTTTCGTTTCTTTATTAAATAGTTCCACTCTTCACTGACGCTGACGATGAAAAGTTGAAATTAAATACAAACTTTATAATAATATTATTAAGATCTCTTTATTTATCTTTTAGCGAATTTTCAAAGAAAATTACGCTATTGCAATGGCTTCAAAATGTTTTTTTCTTTGAAAATTCGCTCATTAAGTCATGGTGCATGACTGGACTTTTTTATCTTATATTTTTTTATAGTGATATTTTAATTGCAACCAAGTAAACAGTATAATAAAAATGTTTATGATACAACATTATGGTAACTACTTAAAAGTATATTTTTTACCAGTATAAATAATATTTTTAAATACTAGAATATGTTCTTTCCATAATGAGATCCTAAAACTAAACAAAAAACAAATTAAATTTCACCTGTTTATTTCGTATTTTTACTAACTATTTACTAAAGCGGAAAACAAAACTAAAAAAACGAAACGAGTGGCGAAGGGCGAAAGTGACAAGAGGAAGTTGACTATGGAACTAAAAGAAAAAAAGCGGCAAAGAGGCATCAATGTCTCTGAAAGAGAAAAAGATAACGCTTCACTATAACTGGAGTGATTTGGAGACTCGAGCTCTCATCCCCACTCCATTACTCTACTCTACTATAATACAAGATAACATAAGACACACACGTTACGTTCCAGCTTGGCTGGAACTGGAACTTGGAACGAAACTATATAGTTTTCGTTCCTCGCGAAACGAATCTTTTACGTTCCCTCCGAGTTACAGTTTCGTTACGTTATCTCGTTCCCGTTTCGTCTTTTCAGTTACGTTACACGTTACGTATTGACGCTTGGAACGAAGATCATTAGTTTCGTTCCAAGAGAAACGAGTTTTTAACGTTCCCTTTAAGTTAGTTGTTTAGTTTCGTTACTGTTTTCTCGTTTCCGTTTCCTCTTTAATCAGTTACGTTTCGTATTATTTTGCTCGATAATTCTTAAAAGATATTATTTTTTTGTAAAATGGTGCTAACAAATTTATATCGAATTCAAACAATAAAAATTTATTAACTAAATGAAACTCGACAGTAAAATAAAAACTTCAAAGTCGTTCCAAAAATAACGTAGTTCCATGAAATCTTGGAACAATTGGAACCGTTCCAACACTGGAACTGGTTATTTTTATAGTTACGTTCCGTTCCGCCCATCCCTAGTGTGTACCAACATATTGCACACATGTTGTAGGCTTGGTTTCATCGAAAAATATTTACTTGGGTGGATAATGTGCAAACTAAATTAGAAATTAATCTATGTTTAATTGAGACATTTTGACCCTTCTTAATGTCATCTTCAGTCTCTATTTACACGTTTTTTTTTACGTTAGTCTAAAGTTTAAATTTAATCTACTTCAGCTGGTCTCTTTAAGATGTGCACGAATAGAGTCACTTGTATTTATGAGTAAACACAAGATCTTCAAATTAGATATAAATAATACAAGAATAGAAAAATATTACCGTTCTCTGATGTAAATCTATGCATTATATTTTCTAAATTAGTTGTGTTAAGATCACACAACAAACTTAAATTTAAAACCTTTAAACATTTAATTTAAACCTTTTAATTAAAACTTTTTCCTGGGTTTCTTTTCTCACTCTTAAGCTTGAGTTAGAACAATATTTTATGTTAGTGAATAAAGCAAGTGGGCTTTCTCAGAAAACCAATAAATGGCCAATGAATAGAATAAATATATATAAAAAATTAAACAATATGGATATTTATCTATATCGCTTAAATTTTGATTAATATTTATTGATTATTTTATCCTTTCTTTGACCATCTAACTTTGGAATTCATCAATCGGCAGAATTGTTGGATTGACAATTTCACTGGTTCTGTTTATGTTGTTAACTTGTGTCTATATACAGTTTATTTATTTTGTATGGTGGGTAGGCAATTGCTTTTTAACAAATAGTGAAAGAGGGATGACATGAGTAAAAGACCAGAGAAGATAGAGAGGGGGTGTTGACAATAAAGGAAATTGTAAAAGGATATCGAGGCTCAAAGGCCCCTGCGAACTGGACTGTTATCTTCCAGTCTAGGCTAAAAATATCTGCAGTATATCATGGATATAGTTACCATTTTTAAAGGGGAGAGTGTTCAGCTGTTTTATATGTCATTTATTTGTTTAAAAAATATTTGTTACTATACAAATTTGTTCAAGTTTAATTTTTTTTTCTGTTTCAGCTTGATTTTTCTTCAGAAGTGCCAAAGAATCTTCTAGAAGATGTGCATTCAGCATCCCAGCAGCCAGACAATGGGGTGATATATGATAAGAAACCATTTAAAATTACCTTGGATTCAAAAAAAGCTTACATGTGGTGCTTGTGTGGGCAGAGTAAAAACCAGGTAATTTTTAATATTTTATTTTAAAATTAATTATTTAATTTTTTTTGTACAGCATTATACTATTCATAGAAGTGAGCCCAATCTGACATTAAGAGATTCTACGCATTTTTCAGTAGTATATAAGCATCCTCCCTCTCCTCCTTATGTATGCCACTGGTGTGCGATAACACTTTATTCCTTTTATAAATGTATGCTCTTAAAAGAAAAAAATGGTCTGAGACAACTCAGACTAACTTTCTCTTATAATCTCGGTTCCAGATCCAAGAAAACATGTATATATATATTGTTATTTATACTGACAGATATGTGTGTCGATTTGCTAAGTGTGACTGTAAACCCACCTTTAGCAGGGTTACTATGGAACCTTCCAAGTGCAGTGAGAGTCCCATCCGGCACTACCGTCTACTCCAATCCTCCTTTTAAACTATAAACTCATCCTGAACTATTAATTTTCTTAATATTAAATATTTATTGCATTTAACTTGCTTCAATGATATACCTACGTGATGCTTAGTTAATATTATATTATTTATAATGCATTCAACAGGTGGTTGTTTACAATTTTCAACAAAATCAGATTTATTTTTATCAATATCTCGGAAACTAGACTTTTCCTGGGGAAACGGCATATATCATTAGATTCCTATTAAAATGGACTACATTTTAGAAATTTTTAATCGAAGTTGTCGGGGGTTGTTTTGAGAATTTCTCGTTTTGTCAGAGTTAGCGCCAGAGGGTAGCGCCCCTAAATTTGGGGCTAAAATTCATTTCTCGAGTTGGCCTGGGGGCATGATTCTTCTGAACATCCATGCCAAATTTCTTCAAAATTGGCCCAGTAATTTAGGCTCCACACGTCTGCACAGACGACCGACGACAGACAGACATTTTTTTAAAAACCACTTTTTTGGACTCAGGGAACCTTAAACATGGAAATCTATCAAAATCTCAAAATTAAATTTTTGTGCTATCACAATACTTACTCTTTATATGAGAAAGTAAAAAGGCTTGACATTTTCCAAGGTTTCAATATGAGATTTTTTTTTTTCTTGCTCTACTTTTTCTCGTCTGTATATGAATAATTTATGTATTCTATTGAACTTCCGTACTTGTAGTATTTGTTCAATAATTAGCACTTCATTTGCTCCCCACTCTTAACCTTTTACTATTTACATATTAAGATAACTTATTCAGTTACAAACATTTTTAGACAGTAGCTCTTTCTAATAACATTTCTTATATTACACATTATAATATTTTGATTTATACTTGAATTTAAAAAAATAACAATAACTTTTTTAAATATATGCTTCACAATTTACTTTCACGTCATGAAGTATTATTAATTCTTTCAACTTTTATTTTTATTATTTTATTTTTCTAATTTTGTCACTAACATAAAACCCTGAAAATACCCATGCAAGGAGCCCCACGGGAGCATGAAATACCTAACTCTTTTAACTCATGGATGAAATATTTGTAAGTAGGCGGCAACCTTATAATTTCAACAAATAAAAAAACAAATTTTAACAGAAATATAATATATATTTATTTAAAACAAAAAAATAAATGCTTTACATATCATTACATAAACTCACAAATAATAATTTGCTCGTTTGTTTTTAACACTAAATTAGGACTCGTTGTACAATGGTGTAATTGGAATCATCAAATTTGAATATATAATTTAGCACATGTAGTTTCTATAAATGTTAATATTATTAAAGCAATACTCTATTTATTGATCTTTATAATATGTATGTGGGGGGGGGGGGGGGGTTGTAGTTTTATAGTTCAAAAATTAGTGTAAAAACAAGCAAATTTAAGTATTTTATCGGTGGGTTTATAAATGGCAATAATAACTAAGAATTGTTGAATAAATTTTAATTGATTTATTTAATTATTCTTCATCTTGGCCTTAAAGTGAAATCTTCCTTTATTGCATTATATTTAATTAGTATAATTTTATTTATTCTTTAAAGCAGATATTATTACATGTTTACTAAATTTACATAAATTGGCCATATCTCAAAATTAAATGCATTATAAGCTTATGCATAATATGGATTCCTCTGTATATTATTAATTTGAAATGTATTTATTAAATTTATTTGTGCCAAAAAGACATTAGATTATTGCCATTACATTTTTATTTATTCAGACGAGAAATTAGAAAATAATAATTAATTAACATTTAAACTAAATAATATCTCAGAACAGTAATGTCCAAAAAAAAATCATAACAATAAATTATTTTTTGCAATAATAATGTTTAACAACTTTCCAACAAATTTATTTAAAAATATTTACATTGAAAAAAAAAAAAAAATCAATTTATTACATTTATTTACATCAGATAAAAAACTACTTATAGATATTTATTTATTCTTTCTTTTGATTTTGTTTAGTATTATATACATTTTGGTTGTGATTTTTATTGATATGCAGACCAATTTTATATATCTATTAGGTTCATTTTAAGAAAAGTAGAAAAAATTGTTGTGCGATTTTATTTGATTTAAATCTATATATTTATACCCATAAAAATACTATAAAAATATTTAATAAGTCTTAAAGGCATATATTTATCAAACCCAGGAACATACCAGATAAACACTTTAATTCAAGTACAAAACAAACAAATGCAAAAAAATTAAAAGAATGTATTAATAAATATTCAACCCTGAGACCCAAAATTAAAACTAATATAACTATAGTTTTAAATAAAAATGCATAAATAAAACAAGAGATAATTCTAACTAATTTTTCTTTTAAAAATGCATATAAAATTAGTTTGAAACAGATTAAAAAATATATATTTAAGGACTATACTAATTATAACAAATAATAAAAAAAAAAAAAAAAATCTGCTTGGCAGTATTCAAAAGAATTAAAGCATTTAACAGCCATGGCACAATTGGCTTAACACAAATATTAAATTTGTCCAAGATTAAAAGGCTTTGCATGATTTATAATTAAAAATTAATTTTTCTAATAGACTTCTATTGTCCTTTTCTAATTTAGTAGCTCCCCTCATTCAGGTATGAAAATGCAGCAGTTTTAAAAAATACATTATTAACTTAATTCAATGTGTAAGAAATAGTTATAATTAGCTCTGCAATACATAAAAATTTCAAAATGCTGTAGCGATAATCTATTTAAAATATATCAATAATTGCAATAGTAAGAATATTGGGTAAAATGTGAGTACCATGTTTGAAATATACAATTTTGTAAAAAGCTTCTATTTACACATCCAGTGGTGGTGTGTAAATGATCAGTTTTTCTTAAGAGATAGCTAGGTATACGAGGATGCTTCTACATGACAAATATTAAGCTTTTGATGAAAAAGAAAATGAAAAAAGAACTCAATATAAGTTCCGCTGTAAAGACATTGGAAGTGCTTTTTAAACATTTTGCTATTATGATGTACAAAGGTGGTCAGGCTATACACGAAGAGGAAATCCTCAAAGAAAAAGCTTCTGGGATTCCCTTAGGGAGGGGAGTTTCTTCTACTGAACCGTCACCTTTCCCAACGGAAACTTTAAAAATCCTCGAGGCCAACTCATTTAGACGTCGCATCTGACTGTGTAGTTCCGTCCTGTGCTTTGGCCTCAAAACGAAAAAAAAAATTGTTTGGGATTTTGGGGGCTGCAGTCTAAAGGTGGCCTCAAGGCCGCCTCCAAAACGTATAGGAATTCCTCCTGGTCTGGACTGTTCAGTCCAAACCTCAAGGATATCCTTTTCATGTATGGCCACCATGAGTAAGTTGTACAAATGTGAAATGATAATTTAGTAAATTACATTATAGAAAGACATGGTATTCAAAACTGGGGTAACAATCTATTTTAGCTGATTAAAATGCTTGGATTTTGAATCTTATTGCCATTTTGATTAAATATTATGTATGCAAATTAGAAAGATATTTCTTTCTGAATAAAAAGAAGTGTTAATTATTGATTAGTATCTACTTTTATCGTACTGTTAAAAACAAAATGAATATTCATTGCTCTTGAACAATATAAGTTAACAGGAGTGCCACATAATAAATAAGTTATTTTTTTTAATTACTATAATAAACGTTTAAGTAGTGTTAAAAATATGTTTTCTTAAGTTTTTAAATTATCAAAAAATAATCAAAGAGGGTAACAAATCTTACAACTACAAGCGCATACAGAATGACATGAAACTGCTGAAAATAAAAAAAAATTGTTTTGAGGAAACCTTTGATGATCTTGAGCTTTTTGATTTATTTTGTAGAGAAGTATAAATATATTCAATGAGAAGTTATTAAAATCAACTAAAGAACTACAGTAGAACCTTGTTTATCCATCTCCCAGTTCTCCGTCTTTCTCTCTCAAGCACACCTGCCAAGTGCACCCTTACTTTCTTTGACTGCGCGTTCCTCCACTACTCCAAACCCACCCTGCGTGAGAACATGAAGGTACTAACTGTCAAGTCTTACACTCAAAAAAGTGCCTGGATGAGCCAAAATTCTTGGTTTGAACAAGTTTTTGTGCCCCTAGTCAAAAAATACTAACAATGTGTCACTTTTTACCCTAAAATTTTCCTTTTTCTCTCATAACACTCTTTTTGATTATTTGTCAAGGCTTGTAAGCTTTGTTGTCTCTTGTAAGCTTAATGGAGGCTCTTCTGCACTTTGCACATACTAAGATACTTAAAAAAGAAAATTCCCATGCTTTGATTCTTATGCTACATTTCACTTATACTCAATATTTCTGCTGCATTATAGTGTATTAATTGCAAAAAAAAAAAAAAAAAAAAATTTAGTAGTCCAAAGTAATTCCTCAAAAGCTAAAATCGGTGTTCTGCCCTTTATAGGAAAAAGTAATATTAATATTTATAAAACTAATTGAACATCCCTGAGACACATTTTTAAATGAAATTGTTTAAATTTAAAAAAAAAAAATTCAAAAGGCCGATGCCTATAGTTTAGAATACTGAAGAAAATTTGCTATAGTTACCTATGCCTTTCTTATATCAGTAACGTTTTAAAACTATATTAAGTTTGTTAATGAGAAGATTTAAGAATGTTTGGTATATACAGTGTGTCCATGAATTAAGTGTACGTGGGATGTAGATGACATAAAAATTTCAGTCGTCATCAGTCACCATTTAGACCCCCACATGCACTCAATTGGTGGACACACTGTATATGTATTGTATATTAGTTGTATTGAAGGAAAAACTCAGTAAGTGCACTTATGGTCAAAAATGAATGATTAGTTTCCTGTCTTAAAATGTTGAGTTATATTCAAATAAATTATCGTTATTCTCCTATCAAAGTCAGTTTTGAATCGTATCTTAGCCATTAAAACAATCATTATCTATTTAAAATTAAATATAAATGATATAAAAACTTGATTTCTCAAATTGCTTGTACAGTAGAAGCCTATTTATCCAGCCTCGGTTCAACCGACCCCTCAGCTGAGGGTGAATCCTCATATGATACCAGTTTCACCCATCTTTCTCATCTGGTATATAAAAGATAGCTCTGTTTACCACTGTATTGTGAAAATATCTGATGACACTGATATGATTGAGCAGGTTATACATTACTATGCAGTGTACTGTAGTTAAAAAAATATTTCTGTTTTTTATTTTAAAAACATTGGTTAAACTGGCCTTAGTGTTATCCACTTACGGGTTCGGTCCCAATATGGCTACTTAAGATGGCTTTCACTGTAATGAGTTTTTCCCCCAGTGAGGAATATAATATTACTCTCTAACAACTGTTGGCATAATTTATAGTATGAGTGAATGAGAAATCCTTGAATGCTAGGGTATTTTATTAATATTTAGTAGTAAATATATTTAGGCCTTTGGCCCTTTACTGGCTGTTGAGCCACGGAGTTAGGTTTTATACTTATTATTTTTTTAAATTATTGATGTATTGTAATATATATTGAAAAGTTATATATTATTTTGTTAAACTAATATTTTTCTGTAAATAGTTATGCTTATATATTTTAGTTAAAAATTAAAAATAATCACAGATAAATGTTTCAACTTCTTAGCTGTGGTCCTGTGTTGTTATGTTTTTTTCAGATAGTTAGTTTCTAAGTTTGTTAATTTCCAATCCCTCTCTATTGCAATTAAAAAATAGCTTTAAATTTTGAATGAAGTTGCAAAATAGAGTTTTAATTTCATTTGGTTATCCCGTATTTTTTTAATATAACAAAATTGTATATAATTTTTTCTTAAAATATATGTGTGTCTACTTACACATTGGTCAATCTCAATCTATTGAATGGTGGTTTGAAGAGATATGACTAGTATTTGTTCTGTATGAAATGTCAAATCTGTCGTGTGTACTATGTATTTTATCTAACATTACCTGTTTGGGTTGTACCAATGGATGTAAGTATCTTCTGAGGAGTGCCATACAACCAGTAATATAGGTTTCATGAACTTATTCCAAATTTAGGCAAATATAAACCAAATTTAGTTTCGATACCGTTAATAATGGGAAGAACAGCTTCGTAACCTCCAACATGATCAGGATTTTTAGATTTCTCAGTGTCTAAAATTCCAGCGGTAGGTAATTTCTGCTCAGAGCCTGAAGGACGTGTTCCTGCAAAATCAACATAGAACATTCTCTGAAGTAGCTCATAAGTGACTAGAGTTACACCGAACTGCGGTGATGAACGGAACACTCTGGCTGTAGCACCTTTCCAGAAAGCTCTTGCTCCCTCTTCCTTGTATATTTTTCTAGCGGCATCGGTGAGACCTGAGTATGTAGTCTGGCCCTGCCTTGCCACAACTTGTAGCCTGGTTTTAATTACATCAGCAGGGGTGACTAAAGAAGCTGCAGGTACTCCTGCTATTACACCTGCCATGAAAAGTGAAAAAGGATGGTTGTATCCATTCTCGTCGGCTAGTTTCATTTTCATATGGGCATATGCGGGGAAATAAATAGCCGAAAATGGCATATCTCTCAGAAGACAAGCCCTTGCACCTTTGTAGAGGCCGAATAAGCCTAGGTCCTTTATTACCGATATTGCACTGACTTTGGCTCCAGATGCAATTTCTCCTGCAACTTGAAGACGAATTTTAACTATTTCTAGAGGATTAGTAAATACAACCTGTGAACCACCAGCACAAGCACCTGCAAATACTTCAGCCCCCAGATGTATGTTACCTTTTCCGTCCATAAGCTTATCTCTCACAAAGTCATTCACAGTCAGTTTGATAGCTTTTTCTGGTGCGACACCCATAAGCTGGGGTACTAAACCTCTATAGAGACCATGAAATCCTTCGTGCCTTATCACTTTTTTAAAACAGTCCCAGCTGTTTCTGTACATCACTTCACCAATGAATGATCCTGTCCTTTGATTCTGTATTCGCGTTTTTACCAAATCTATAGGATACACTGCAGTTGCTCCCACAGCACCTGCTACTGAACCCAATGTGAACCTGTAAACACTCTCTAACAATTGTATTACAAAACTTCTCTCTTCTGGACTGTTAACAGCGTGTATTTCAGTTAGTCTATTGCTGATTTGTTTGAAGTATTGTTCAGGAGCTATCAATTGAAGATCACTGTATATTATCTTACCTCGTTGGTTAATGAGGTGACACAGATGATATAAAATGTCTACTTCTAATGGAGTGATCTGAGACATCATCTGAGCTGAATAGAGAAATTCATCTTTTGTCAGTTCTTGTGACCTGTTACCACTGGTCGCATTAAGATATATCCTTTTAACAAGTTCCATATTACTGAGGAGAGAATTGAAAGCCATAAAATAAGGAAAACTGACCTTGTGACCCCCTCGTTGACTGCTGCTGGCAGCAGCCACTAGGTTTTCTTGCACGGGCTTGGTCAGGAGATGACACTTTATATTCACCATAATATCACGGAATTCCAAGGCTGAAATAAAACCTGAACCCTCCCTATCAGATTTAATAAACGCTTGCGTCCCACACTCCTCATGAAAGTCATGCAAAAACTGACTGAACTCTGAATAGGATATATTCCTTGCCCTATCTTTACCGAAGTAAAGTTTAATAAAAGCATTCTCGTAATCAAAATTAAGACTACGGCTCAGTTCGGTTTTAGAAATAACTTCAGAAAACTCTTTGTACGAAATCATCCCTTTTCCACTGGTGTCAAACAACTGGAAGGCGGTCTTATATAAAGCATCAGGTACGCATAAGAGGCCTTCGAAAGCCTGGAATTCACTAAAAGATATAAGACCATCCTTACTTGTGTCGACAATACCGGCGATGAGATCCAACGACTGTTGGTTGTAGTTTTCATGGCTGAAAAGACCGAGGAACCCTCTTACGAAATCACTTCTGCTCATATACTTCTGATCTCCTTTTGCAACGCTGGCATACTTGAGAAATATTTCTTCCAACTTTTCTTTGCTGGCTCGCTTCGGGTAACCGCTGTGCGCTTCGACTCGTGCGGCTTCCACCACGAACATATTACGGATCAAATCTTTATACATTCCTCCGAGAGGACGGACCGATCAAAATAAAAACACCGAAATTTTCTAAACGTGATCTCGGATAATGGTTTAGCGGGTGCGTGATAACTCGACGTCGTGTAAATAAAATTAAGATAACGTATCTCAAAAATTTATTTCGATAGATAACGTATCTCGAATTATACTTTTTTACCCGAAGATTGCTGTTTAATTAATTAATAATTAAAAAAAGTTGATAATAAAAAGGTTTCTTTGAAGCAGGTTATATAGAGTTCATATCCCGTATCTTCTTCTTTTTTTACAACTGTTTTTAAACGAACTGTTTTCTTTGACGAAATTCAAGTAGGTATTTCCTTGATTTTTATTTCTTAATGAGTAACTTTAAAAAAACAATTTTAGAGATTCATTGATGCTAAATTTTAAGTGTTATTGTTTTTTTTTTCATTATTGAAAAGAAAAAATGTTTTTTTTTTTTAAATTTAAACACCTTATTGAGAGGGTGGGAGGAGGGGGGCTCGTATCAATGCATACTAAAATCATTTCTAAACCAAGACCCACATTTTTCGTAATGACTACTTTTTTTGGGGGGGGGGGCATAAGCTGGTATAAATAATTTATTTGAATAAATTAAAATGAAACATTACTGAGAATTTTGTGATAATTTTAAAAGAAATGAATATTCCTTTATTTGATTTTATGTATTATTGATGCTTGCAAACAAATGTAGCACAATGTATAATATAATTATAATGGTCTCCCTTGTAAACCTTTAAGGCTTGTCTAGACAGAAAGGGGTCTGTCACAGCATGAAGTTTTTATTATATTATATAATATGTTCGGGAAGTGATTATTAGTGAAGTGAGTTTCTTGTATTAACATTTGGTAAATTCGGATAGTACGTGCCACCACTTTGAGGTTAGGTGATAAAATCCTGCATATTAAATTAAAAACCTTAATTTTGTGTACCCTTGAATTTTCAATAGCCACTTCGCGGTGCTCCACTTATTTCCTGAAGAAAAACAACCCTTCTGTATATAAATCAGGTAGAGGTCCAACTCGAAGAAATTTCGATGGCACGTACTATCCGAATTAGCCTTAACATTTTCCTCACTTCTCTCGGTTTCCTGTTTTACAGCATTGGTTATTATAGGAACTGGTTACCACTTTTTTCCATTACAAAAATGTCTAATGACTATTTAGTCATTGGGAGAGAGCCAGCGTGGCCGTGTGGGTTAAACCACGTCTGCTCGGCCATCACTGAATCATGAGTAGATGTACAGAGGTATGATGTGTGAAGTGGCTGGAACTCTCTACCACGGGGCGTAAAAAGGGCCTAAGTGATGGCCTAATTGCAAGGTTCGAACAAGTGGTTTGTCCTACCCGTTCTAGTAGAAAGTACTACTACTACTAGTCATTGGGAATCGAATTCATAAATCTATTTGTCCGAGTATTTGATTAAGAGTGGGTTTTATACGAATCTCTTGGCAGGAATGACTTGAAACAAATTCTAAAACAACCCTGAATTTACTTTTTTTAAATTCGATTTTCTCATTTTGGACTTGATACCATTTACTTTACCTATTGAATTGCCAGAGCCCCATAATTAAATCATGCAGTAGACCCCCTTTAATCTGGTATTCTACGGTTCGGCACATTCTGTAATCTGACACCAATTGTCCTGCTAGCATTCAGACTAATTCAGAAGGATCGTTGACCTTGACCCGAACAGTTGCCAGAAATCAGGAATACAAAATAGGAATGTACTTTGTCAGATCTTTATATTTTTTGCACAGGTTTAAAAAGTGCATGGACCCATAATATGTAATTTTTATCTAGAGTGCTATAGAATACTATTGACTTTTGATTACCCTGCAAAATCGCCAATCCAGCACGGCTGTGGTCTTGAACATGCCAGATTAAAGAGCTCCTTCTTTACTTTGTCAATAGTTATAATTTAATTATTATTTTTTTATCTTAAACAATACAAGTTTCTTACATGTTGTTATAATATCTCTTTTTTTTTTCTATGTACAGCCTCTGTGTGACGGAACTCATAAAAATCCCTATCTCAAAATTAAGCAGAAACCAATCAAATTCAAAGTTGAAAAGGACGGAGAATACTGGCTTTGTTTGTGCAAACAGACTTCTCACCGACCATTCTGCGACGGTACTCACAAGAGAGACGATATCCAAGCTATTAGGAAATAAAAAAAACATCTATTTTATTTATTTTTTATTTTAAAATACATTTTTTGTATTTTACTAATTGAAATCGTAGATACCGTAGATAACTATAAAAGTGTGATTAAGAAATTTATTAACAATGTTGTAAAATTACCTAATCCCTACTGAATTCAACTCCATCCTTTTTTCTTTGTTAAAATATTGAGGAAAGATTTGGAGTCTTGAATTTGTCGTTTTATTGGAATGTGAAATAATTGTCACGAATGTTATAATTTTATTACAAGGAACCAACATACATTTAAGAATTAAATAAAAAAAGTTTTATGTATGTATATGTATATATTATATATAAGTGGTGTAAATTTAAGCTCTGGGTTATAACTCAAATATGGAAATCATTATTTTGAATAAATTATTATTTATTTAAAGATTTTTATAATAATTTTTTTACCATCATTATAAATAAATAATCCTTTTCTTTCCTTCTCCCACTTAACTCCCCCCCCCCCCCCCACTTCTTATTAATTCTAAGGAAGGTCATGTAAAGATCACAACAAATAATCATTTTCATGTTTTAATAAAAAAAAATGTTTCTTTAGTTTTCAATTCTTTATTTTCTTATTTATTCTTTTTGAGGTTTAAAAGGAATAAAAGGCTCATTTTTGGAATATGTATTTCAACCCCTCGTTGGGTCATTCTCAAGCTAAAATCATAATTGAAGCGAGCTTCTTACATTCAACAAAATATGCATCCAGTCTGTCTGTCAGTAAAGTTTACGTGCCTGACAATAACTTAAAAGTTTGCTGATTTAGTTGAAAATTGGTATAAATTTTCCTTTTACTAATGCTCAGGCTAAGTTCGTAGGACAGTGTCCTAGAGTTCACGTGCAACGCTCGCATAAACTTAAGCTTAAAATGTAAAATTGGAAATAAGAATGGGAAAAGATTCCAACATCACCTATCTCTTTGATGAGACAAACATTTTTTACTCATACAATTTTTTAGTAAAACCAACAGCAACACTGCTTTGAAATAATAAAGATTGTTAAATATAGAATGTTTAAAATATATAAAACAATGTTTTTACTGATATTTTACGTTCTACTGTAATGATTTTAACAAAACTCTATATAAATCGTCTAAAGTACAATTGAAACTGGCTTGTAAAATTTCAACTTGATACAAGCAGAAGGGATACATTATTATAATAGTTGAAATGGAGATGGCCGGGGATTGTAAGTTAAAGAATGGTAGAAAGGCACACTTCTCTCCCAGTTCACTGTTCTTTACTACAATCATCCTCTTTAACTATCTACTCATCTTGAGCTAGCTCTTTGGCATCATTACCAAGTATGAAATGTTGTTTAGCAGTTCTTGTGGTGCTGGTTCTAGGTCTGTGGCATTTGGAACTAGACTGTCTAGTGCTCTTCCAGCCCCACTTCTGCGATAATGGCGAATTCAAATGAAAAATATGACAAAACTAAAAACAAAAACACCTCCCCCCCCCCCCCCCTCCAACTCATCACTTTTGAATAGAATCTTAAGAACCAAATTGGACGATCCAATTAAATTAAAATTCAATTTCCTTGACTAAAAATAAGTGATTTTGAGGTCAGACGTCATGAAGCTACAAAATAGCCACATAGGAAAATCAGCACTACGATAATATTTTTCTTTTGGATAAACCGTTTTTGAGTTTCTGATGTGTGAAAGTGAGCATAAAACTTTTCATTCAAAATATTTGAATGCCAATTCTGACCAAACCACTGTACCAAATTTAACGTTTTAGGAGGATATTTGACGCAGAATTTAATGGTCTTTAATTGTGATAAGAATACAATTGTCTTTTCGATGCACCCTTTAGATGTTATAAAGCAAAAAATAAACAAAGTTCCAACATTTTGCGGTTTTTTTGGCTCCAATAAGTTTAGCTCACCTTACAAACTTATTACTCCTATTTGGGATTATTTTATTTAAACCATTTCCAGCTTTGTCTGAACTAATCGACACTAAAAGTTTTATTTGACTGAGCTAAAAAGGACATTACATTTTATTTCTAAATAACATTTAAGTACAGAATTTACATTAGTTTATTTATCCAAACATAAAAATAATAGCTATTTTTTAATCATTAAAATGTTAATGAAATAAAAAAAGAGATTAAGAGAAAGAGATTAAATCATTTAATCAAATAAAAATATTTATATAGATTAAAAATTCTAACCTTGCCCCTGTAAAAAATATGTGTCCATCCATAGAGAAAAGTTAAAAACTAAGTAGAGAGCTGTATCAGGAATACAGTTTCAAGCAGGAGGTAATTCGTTCTACACTTAAAAATCAGTTGGCCAAGGAGTTCACTGAGTAAGCTCCTTTGACTTCTCGTATTCCTGTTACAACAAATCCTAACTTTTCACTACTTCCACTGCTTCTTTTCTTATAAGGGAGGGAAAAATTATTTGCATGGTTTCTTTAGATGTTCTTGTGATATATTTGTATTTAGTATTTACATTAGAATATGCATTATTATATTTTAATAAAATATAAATCCAAACTTACCTATGGTTTACAGAAGCATTGTGGTCATTCTGAATTCTAAAGAATATTTATTTTCTGTTTCTGAATTCAATAATTCCTTGACAGAAATTATTGGAATGAAGGTCCTTATGCACGTTCTGGAGCCCAGGAGTGAATCCGAAAAAAACGACGGTCACAAAATAAATCTCTATCACAAAATCTACCAATGACGATAACTTGGATTACAAAATTTGGTACACATGTTCATTTTGCCAATGCCCAGTATGAGTTCGTTGGACAACGTTATCCACCCAAGCGTTCATGTGCAACGTTCGTGTAAACTTCAAATTTAAAATTAGAATTATATATAGGAAGGGAAAAATTCATCTTTTTTTCTATTTGTCGTCCATTTGATGAGACAAATCACTTTTTTAAATAATGTTTTTTTAGTACAACGAACACCAACACTACTATGAAGTGATAAATATCGCTATATTTATTAAAGCGGACCTAAACGTTTAAAATTATGAAAACAACGTTTTTACCAATATCTCAATTTCATCAATTTTGATGAAATTTGGATGGTAGGTCATTTGCCCACTGTTGGTCCTATACTACTTGACCCATGTTCGTCTGTATGCACACAAAAGATCCCATTTCAGACATCAGGGAACATTTTTGGGCCAATTTCTGCCTGTTTCAAAATTTTTGCAAACCAACCCTAAAAACACAACTTGTCCCATTTTAAACTTGGGTGGTTGGTCATGATTATTCTATTGATGATCCCATATAAGTCCCATATTATAATATTCTCTTTCATATGGGCACAAATGTACTTGTCTGATTTGTAAGAAATTTAGAAAGTAGTCATTTGTAGTAGTTATTTGTAGAAAGTAGTCCACAGATGGTCTCAATCTATGCTCATTAAATATTGCTTAATTGATACTTTTATTTGTGAAAAAATTAAAACAATTTCAACAGATTTAAATAGTCTGCCGATTTTAAAATGAAAGATTCTCCAGATCCTTCCTTTATTTAACACCGAAACAATTCAGCAAAATATCTTATTTCAGCAGTTTTTATCAGGGGGTGGGGGGTGAACCAACAAATATAGCACAAGCTTTTATTTTCTTTCTTTTTAAGTGTACACACACAATTTTACACATAAACAAATTATCACAAAAACCACTTAACACATGTAATATATAATCTAATCTACCTGCATTTCACATAGTTTTATTTTTATATCTACTTTCCATTTTTTTCTTTTTTTAAGTCCTATAAATTCGTTTTATGGACATGGTAAAAATCCAAAATTTAAGAAAAAAATTAAGTTGCTAATAATATAATTTTTTTTTTACTCTTACATTAAACTCATTCTGTTTTACAATTTATAGTTGCTCTACACATTTCTTTTCTGACTCGATTAACAATTTCTTCTTTTTTTTTTTTTAATAAATACAATGATTATAAAAGATTGATTTAGATATTTTTACTTCTTTTATGAAAATAGAAGTGACAGTAGGAAATTTTAAGACAGTGAAGTGTTCTCAGATAATAACAAGTGATTTACCAGTATTATACAATAAAAAAAAAATCTAAAGCTGGACTTCCACGACTTGTGACTTGGCCTTACTTGACTCGAATTGTGTTCTGAGCCGTGGGAACATACTAGGCTCAATAAGGCTCGACCTTTCCCATTAAAGATTCGATACACCTCAAGCCTACGACCACATGCCTCCAGGCAGAGAGGCTCATCAAGTCATAGGCTGTGAGAATCCAGCTTAATAAGGACAAATCAAATAAATAAAATGTTATTTTTACAATTAGAAAAGCACAGCTATAAAATTAACATTAAATCTCTATTACTGAGAGAAAGTTTAACAAAGTATTTTACCAAATAATAATAATTCATTAGAACAATCCAATAGTAATAATCAATTTATGTGCTTCCCTAATGTTAAAAAATCAACTTGAAGGGATATAATCTCAAATGGCATTCTCTGATTTCTCAAATGGCATTTCTCTGAATCAGAGTTTACTTTTAACTAATTTATAATTCCAGTGTTATGTTTGCACTGGAAAAAGGGTTATCAAGGAAAACTAATTTTATGACTGAAATGTTCCAGGAATGTTTATTTTATACGATCAAATAATTTTCTAAGGTTGAAGTGAAAATATAATCTATTTATTTAATTTTAGTAAGTTGTATTAATGATTATTAACTCCCATTCTTTTTTGAATTTATGGAATTAAAAAAAAATATATATATATAAATGGGAATTTGAACCAAAAAGGCTTATAACTGACAACCCTTTATTTTCCATATACTTTACTAATTTGATTAAACGAAAATTTACATAAGAGGAATAAAAAGAATATAGATACAGAAAAAAAAAAATTTAAAAAAAAACTATCAAGTTTAAATAAAAGCAACTTAAAATTTACACATTTGTTTAATTTTTTACTAAAAATAAAATAAAATATATACATATATGCTTATATGTAAAAAAAAAAAAAAAAAAAAAAATGTTTAGGTTAAATGCAAAAAAATAATAATTACTATAAAATTATAATTGTAACAATAACATATATTCTTTTTACATGACTATTTATTTTTTTTTTTTTTAAACAGTACATTTGAAATTATCACATTTCATCTTAAACATAGCTTCTTCTTTTAATTCATAATATCCTTACATTCCAATTAAAAGAAAAATATAGATAAAGAGTCGAAAAAGAAAATATTTTATAAAAGATGATTAAAAAATAGAGGTACGGTAAAAAGTTTACGATACATAACAATCTATTAATATTGTTAGTTTTTCTTAGGAGGATTGTTTGTTTTAATAGGAAGGTGCGTTAAATTATTATTTTTTTTTTTTTTTAGTATATTTAGAATTATATAATAGAACGAAAACTACAAAAGGCATGCATGATAAAAAATATTTTTTTTGATGAAGGCTAGAAAATAAATACAAAGTTTGTACACTTTCTAATTTTGACAATTTAAACAAAACTTTTTTCTTCGTCATGACAATAGCATGGGCATTAATAATTAGATATTTGGCATGAAAAAAATATTTAAATTTTAGAAAGGTGAGACATGTCTTACACTTATGAAATCAGTGTGAATATTTTTTCAAATTGAATTTACGTCTTTCCCGTAACAAATTCTCAGTTATGTTATTTAGGATTATTGTTCTTTAAGCTAACATGGTAGATATTACCCTTACTCTAGTCATCTTGAATATTTAATTAATTATTGAATATTTTCATTTGTATTACTTGATGAATGAAAACAATTAGGTGAAATCTTAGTCACCCACCACTTTTTTTTTCAAGGAACACAATTTTCACCTTTGTAAAAGGTAATTCTTGAGTTTGGGGTTTAAAATTTATTTCTGTCCGTTTTTGCAGTGTTCCATTCAAACAAGTACAGTAGAGTCCCGAAAATCCGCCTAATCCGAACAGGATTAGGCGGATTTTTCTTGGATTAGAGGGCCAGTGATAGGGATTTCTTCAGTCTTTCTTGAGAAAACCATAGCAAAAGTGCTTCGTCTAGAAGGTTTTCTAGAATTCGTTATTTTTAAATTAGGATATTATTGCCTCCAAAAGTTAATATATGACATTAATTTACAAAAATCCGCCTAATCAGAATTTTCGCTAATCCGAACTGGGTTCGGTCCCAATTAGGTCGGATTAGCAGGACTCTACTGTATTTAAATGTGGGAATCTAAAATTATGCTTCATTCGAGTATATGCGTTAGTATGTAATATGTTATATTGTGAAGTGGTATTTCTCCTCGAAAAATAGGAAGCCAATATTTTCTATAACTGGAAGTAACAAAAAACTGTGATGTACCTTTTGTTAGCTACAAATACTTCCATCAATGTGAGAAAAATTTGGAGAGAAGTTTCAGGTTATTAGCTTATGCTTTGTTACCATAACTAGAAGTGTTACTAAATAAACAATTGTTATTATTGAAGAAACACCAAACTCTATTGTATGGTTTATTGACCATATATACCTCAACAATTGTAGATGCTTCCAGTAGAGTAGGTGAATGTAGAAATTCACTTCTTTTGAATCATAGGTCAACACGAAGACCATTATTGTCAAAATAATTTTCAACATAAGGTCAACAGATTTTTTAGGCCATGCTCTAAAATTTAATAGATATATGAACGTCAGCTTAATTATGTGAAACTTAAGTTAATTTAAAAATGAACAAAAAAACACTCTGGGTAGTTGGAAAATATTATCCACACAAACGAATATATTTTGAGACAATGTTTTTATAGACTGGATTGATGTATATATTATGGTTTACCTCATTTTCTGTATCCAAAATAAATATAAACGTCCTTTACTAAAACTTTCACATAAAACACTGCCTAAATAAAAATGTTGCATCCTTAAATTTTATTTTTATTATTTTTGAAAAATTTGGAACTAAAAGGGACAAGGATAAATCGACAGTTTTTTCCAATAGAAAATCCCTTTAAAACTCCTCCAAAAAATTGATGTTTCAAAAATATTAAAAATCCTTTCATTAATTTCTATAAATGCAATTAAATGAGATTTAAAAAAATTAAATTAAACATACAATAATTATAAAGTGTACAATATATGGAGGAAAAAAATTATAAAACGCACTCATTACCATAAAAATATTTTTTGTTTTTTCAAATTATGCCACTTTTTACTCAAGATAATTATAAAAAAAAATGTTATTTAAAACAAATATGGTAACAGTGCAATATGGCATTATAATGCTGTACGTTTTTTAATTATTTTATATAAGTGTATAACTTTGCATATTTTTGGCAGCAAACAATCAATTAATTTTTTCTTGGCTATTATAAAATGTTATACATGAAATAAATAAGTGTTTACCACATTATTTATTTTTAATTTAAGATATATATATTTTTTATGTGACAACAAACGCTTGAATATTATCATATATTAATTACTAATACAAAAAACAAAGTGCTGATATATATATATATATATATATATATATATATATATATATATATATATATATATATATATATATATATATATATATATATAAAACACACTTTTTTATTTTTTCCAATATTTACTAAAACTATATATATATTTTTTCCTTTTTCAAATTGGTTATGATTTAAAAATGTTTGCTGATATATATATGTTAATTTTTGTCATTATTGGCTGAAAGTATGAAATACATAAATGAGCAAAGATTTTGCATTATATATAAACATGGAACAAGTGAGTTTTTTTTAGTTATTTTTATCCTTATAAAAAAGGCGTACAAAAAGCTTATTTTTTCTTTATTTTTTTTTTTTAAAAAAAAGTTAAAAGTGGTAACATAAAAAGTAAATAAAAATTTTCATTTTTATAACAAAAAAAGGAAAATTAAATTAACTATATAAATATACTTCAAAAATCCAATAATTGGAAAGTAAAAAAATGCAATAAATATTTTATTTTTTTAATTAAATTAATATCTATGCGAATATAGATTTTATAAATTGCTTTGAAATAATGATTTAATTATAAACTGAGCAACATAGCGTCACAAGAAATTATTTTTATTTATTTTTTTTGGCCCAAAATAATGAATAATGAAGGATATTAATGATTGATTGGACATTAGTACATACAATATTATTCGCTAAAAATAACATAGAGGGATATGAGTAAGATTTTGTTAATTTTAAATCTAGAAGAAATGTTATATTATTATAAATAATTTGTGCAGTGATGCTCAGGTTAATACTAATGGTGTCAACAGATGTCACAATTGCAGTTAGAGGTTTACTAATTACGATGTAAGAATGAGTAATAAGATCGAAGGTATAATATTTTATTAAAGATTAATCAAATAATTCACCGATGGGATGATTTAATACAACGATGTATGATTGTTTGTGTAAAAAGGTTACGTATAATTAATTAATTATTAAGGAAAGGTAGAATAATTAATAATGAAGTGGTCGATTAAAAAAATAGTCAAAGGACAATACACTTTAGTAATACAAGTATTTATAAGCGCTGTGTGGGGCCTCCAAAACACAAATTGTGCATCACAGATTTAGAATATATTAGTAATCAGCTGGATATTGAAATAAAGATATTATCAAAATAGTTAAGAGAAATACATTATACAATTTGTGCTTTTCAAAACACTACAAGTAGATATGAGTAAGCAGTAGGGCTAATTAACAATAAAACCTTTTCATTTCAAGAAGTAGAATAATATTTATTTATATATAAATAATAATAATTACAGTAAAATGTTTTTTAAAAAAAGGAATAACAATTTTTTTTTCGGTATTTCTAAAAGAAGAATTAAAAATGTTAGATTGAATTCTTTTCACATCAAATTTTACATTGGGATTTGTTATTCTGAAATAGATAAAACTGTTTTGACAATTTATTTTGTTACTACCTCACATCAAATGTATTATTTTAAATTTTAAACCCTAAAGCTCCTTATGAGTAGGATATGGATATAACTTTGAGTACAAGACAACAAGTTTTTATGTATATTAACTCTCACCATGTAGACTGTACATCTCCGTGATAGTTCTATGACGTAGACTGACATGATAGTTCTATTGTGAGAGAACTATCACTGTGTAGACGGGGCTTAAAGTCAAATAAACCTAATACCAGTTATCACTCCTTTTTACTAAATGTGGACTTAGGTGGAATTTATTTATTAACCCTTACAGGCACGACTATAGTGCACAAACAATGAGGCACGGTACTTTATGCGCCAATACATTTTTCCAACCATAAATAGGTCAAATCCAGATAATCTATATTGCGTTTTGGACATGTTGAACTAAAAAGTCAATTAATGTATTACATGTTTATTTTTCAATGACATCTTTAATTATAAAAATAAAAATGACTATAAAAAAATCAGTAATTACTCCTTCAGCGTTCTTACTTAGTATCGGGCTTTCAATCTTAATTAATTATTATTACTTGTCAAAGTCCTAAGATAACTCCTCACAACCATCATCCTAATCCGACAACTCATGCAAAACCGAAAAATATTGATCGGAAGGCATAATTTCTCTACAACACAAGGTGGCACGGGCGTCGTATACAGCACACCAAGACAAATAAACACAGCAAAACAATGAAGAACGAAGCAATAATCAAAGCAGACTGTTTCATCTGTTTTAGGGGTCTCTAGTGGAAGGTTAGAGTGAGGGTTTATTATTCTCGCATTGTGAATCTGTGAATAACAGAAACTTTTTTACTCGTGGCGCACTCATTGCGCCAGCCCGTGTCTTTAAGGGTTAATAATAATGTTTTAATTAATTTAAAGACAAAATTTATTTGTAAGCCCTTCCTTAAAAATCAACAGAAAAAGTGTTAATTTAAAATTAACAATACATAAATATTATATATTGATAAATATATAAATCTTAAGTTGCAAGAAAAAAAGGCTTTGTTGGTCTCAAAATATTGAGACAAATGATAAAAACTGAAAAGAACAACAAAACAATATTTGTTAAACAAACATTGTTTTGCATCAAATATTGTGTGTATTGTTAAAACAAATATTGACACTTCCCCTGCTGGTTAATGCGTAAAAAAATATGATCTTCACTTATTTGGAGGGCGTAACCATACTTAGAGTAAATAAAGGGGGAGGGAGATGGTTTATAAAAGTCCCAGATATTTGACATCTTCCACATCTACGATCCACATTTGCAGTGAAAAAACTTTTTTAATGGAAAAGAACAAGAAATCTAAGATTATAATTATTTTTTTAGTTTATATTATTGTATGTCAACTAGTAAGTGGACTGTATTCCAAAATTTACCACAAAAACTCTCAATCTTCATATTAGCAGTCATATATTAAGAATAATAATTAGTGAGTATTTACCATCGTGTAATGAACTCCAAAAAAAATACTGAATACTGCAAGCATTCTTTTATATATATCCCAATGTATAATCGGGCAGTATACATCAATATCATAGAAGTTTAATGTGTACACAAAAGCCTATATTATAAAGAACCAACTTTTTTAACATTCTTGAATATTAATCAAGAATGGGCTAAGATCAATAATTGTTATGTTTTAGTCAGAGAATAAATGCCTAAATATTTAAATAATAATAATAACTATGGTTTAAAGCAAAATGATCTTTTTTTTTTCATTATGATTTTTGTTAGAAACATACAAACTAGCTATTTCAATAATTAAATAAAACATATAAATGGAAATTTTAAATTAAATAAATAATATTATATAACAAATTACGTTTAGTACTAATTGATGGTATGATTACTGAAACTTACATCAGTCTAACAGTAGTCGTAACATCTGTGGACAAATATACAACAAGACAGCTATACAGAGAATAACGTTTAAATTTATACTCTTAGAAAATATACACAATAATATTTACAATCACTCAGTGCAGCACCAAGGTCCAAAGACTTTTCTTCTCTTAACTTAATTAGGATTTTTTACATTTTTCCTTTTTTCATTTTTAAATATTATATTTAGATTAAATGTGGTTCTATACGAGACCTCTCCCTTTTTTTTTACAAATTTTGAAAATAAATAAAATAATATAATAATAATAAAAATTAAAAAAATATTTCAAATAAATGTATTTAACTTATGGTCTAACCACAATAACAAAATTAATACACACCAATTAATTTTAATTTGGTCATCATCAAACAACTGTTGAATTAAAGTGGTCAAAAACTGGTATATGTATTAAAGTTGACGTGATTAAAAAAAATGTATTTGAATAAGTTCCACTAAAATCTCAATCAAACTCACCTAATTCAATAAAATTATTTTTATGGTTACAGTTTGTAGAGCCGATAATTATCATTAAGATTTGCTATTATAAAAATTATAAATATTTTTGGCCAATATCCTTAACATTTCAAAAGTTTGATATGGATTACACACTTAAAGGACATTAAATCTATTCTAAGATCCAAAAAATAAAATAAAATAAAACAATATTGAAATCAAGGAGTTTCGAAAAAATAACTTATTAAATCATTACACAGAAATAAAACAGACACATTAAAAATTATTAAAATATCAAAAAGAAAATAATTTTCCACATGATTATTATTATTGATTATTAATTAATTATCATAACTTAGATATTATTATTAATAGTTCTTAATATTATTATTAGTTATTCTTTGTATTATGTTTAACTTAAAAAGACCAAAGTCCTAGACAAGTGTTAAAGATCAAATGAATAAAAAAAAAGTCAATAAATAATCATTTTGATACATCTTCTAATTTATTTTGTGCATATTTTTCATTTAAGATATTTTTTAAACTTTTATGTCTTATTTAAATTTTTAAAAATGAGAGTTTAAGGGAGAGGAAGAATGAGTTATTATGATCCCTTCTTTTGATACATGGGTCATTTTTTCAATATATTTATCTAAAACTGGATATAAGATTGTAAAATTTATTCCCATCTTGACCTTTCAGTGGTAAAAATATTAATATTTAGGGGATTTATAAATAATTACGATTGATTATTTTGTGGTCGCAGCAAAAAGTTGAGTAACTACAAGTATTCAAAGATAATTTTATATTATTTATACGTCTTATACTTTACCATAATTTACCATGTTAAATATTTATTATATGTGGAGTTATTTATTGATCGCTAAATCAGTGATAAAATAGTTATTTTAATCTTAAAAAATGGGTTTTACCCAAAATTGTAAAAAAAAAAGAATATTTTAAAAAAATGTCTTCATTTTAAAACACTAATGCTGTGAACACAGAATGCATGATTGGCAGTGATAAAACATTTATAGAAGTTTAAAAACAAAAAATAATCTCAGAAAGTTATTCTAGCCTCAGATATTTACATTCTTAAATAAGCATATAAATCATTTATATTATTAACATTAATAATTCACAAAAATAAATAATAGTAATCTAAAATATGCATGATTTTTTTTTAGGTAATAAAAGATAAGTCTATAAAATACTATTGATTCAAGATAAGTGCACAACAAAAAAAAAGTTAATTGATTTAGTTCGACAATAGATCAGTTTTATCGTGAAGGTTTCAATAACTTCATCAGGTAAAATAATAAGAGAACTTCATTCAAGAACTTATTTCAATTCAATTATACAACAAAAAATCTAGAAGATTAAAACACGTGTACTTGCAACTCATTTGAAACATAAGTATCATAAACAAAACACTCATATCTGGTATTGGTTCAAATCCCAGAGAGATGAGAAATTTTTATCATTTCAGGAAATGACTAATTCCTCCATCCTTTAATGAATCACCTAATGTGTTGATCCAGACATAAAAAGTTAAATCATAAAGTGAAACAACATGTGACTAGAGTGTTGCTCCAGCTAATTAACTTTCTTTTAATAATTCACACACACACAAATATGGAGTGAAATGTGATTAATACTCTTCACAGATATACTTATGTGATTGTAAGTGAGAAACATGTTTTAAATCTCTAGAAATATTGGGAGTGTTGGATAAGATATTATTAGCTATGTTGATGAAGTTAAAATAATTGAGATGTATAACTAATCTATTGAAGAATATAATATGTTTTATTCTTTTATAGATTTCTAAAGAGTTTTAATTAAAGAGCAAGATATTGTAAATTAAAAAACTGCATTGTCCAATTGCACAGCAACAACATCTGATCTGTGATAAGGAAAAGTTTCTTATCAGAATGTTAAAAGCTAATGAGTTTTGAAAAGGTCTCACTAAATAAATTTTATAGGATAAACTTCAGTATCCGTTTATTGTAAAAGTTAAATTAGTATTTAGTGGTTTGTTCATAATTCACAATTTAATAAATCCCCTGAATAAGATAACTAAAATGTTTAGTTATAATAATTCTCAATGAACAAAACCAATCAGCAATCCATTAATAAAAGTTGAAAGAACTTTCTGTGTACTTTTTTAATAGTAATATGTCAATAAACAGATATTCTTTGATGATTTATTCTATAAAACAAACTATTTTAGAACATTAAAGAACAATTAAAGCATAAGCAATAAAAAATAACAAATTTTTGTTAAAAAGAAGTTATAAAATAGAATAGTTAAAAATAAGAAATAAATAGATATCTTACATATTAATAGCCGTAAGCTATATATTTTTTTAAAGAAAGAAATTGCCCCAAAAATTTACCACTGTAAAGATCAAATTTTTTTCCAGATACAAACCACAAAAAAATAAAATTTAACTATAACATTTGTATTTTATGTCAGTTTTGACCGCAAAATTAAAATTAATAAAAAAAAAAGGAAGAAATAAATCTTACTCTCTTGGTGCATTTAAACAATATAAAAAAAACTAAATAAACAATTAAAAAATAAAATAAAAACACTATGCACATAAAAACAACCCTAAATAAACACATTATGTTTTATATATAATATATATATATATATATATATATATATATATATATGTATATATATATATATATATATATATATATATATATATATATATATATATATATATATATATATATATATATATATATATATATATATATATATATATATATGTATATTAAATTATAAAAGTGATACATAATTTTTTCTTTCAATTATTTTAAACTGCAGTCATATGACAATAAAGCTTTCTTTTTTTGTAATTTATTTGTATTGTGTAAAAATGATTCATATTTTCTTACTCAAGGAAAATGTCACAGGAACAAAAGAATACAAGATATTTATTTTTTTCCAATAAATGGAGGAAAAATAAAAAAGAGTTTAAAAACAAAAAACTAGCAATTTTTTTTTATTAAAAACGGTCGTAAAAGGATCTTGTTTTTTATTTTATTGTAAATTGATTTGAATTTTTTCCCATAATTTTTTTTTTTCATTTTTCTTTCTTTTTTTTTTATAAATCTAAATATAATTTGTGGTAAATATTTTTATTCAATAGCCTTGCTTAGGAATTCAATGAACCTTTTCCCGTATTGTTCAGGGTCACATGTGGAAATGCCGTCGACGTTACTTCCATATTTGACAGTTTTTGCGGCCTTCGCTGCCTGTTTTTTCACTCCGTAATGTGTAAGAACATCGATAACAGCAAGAAAATATATTTCTTTTACTGGTGCATCTGAAATAATAATTTAAAATAAAATATAAATAAACAAATAATAAACATTAAACATGTACCTAATGTTAAACATGAAAAGAAAAAAATATGTTACAATGCACCTTTGAAATTGGAGTTGTATTTAATGATCTTTAATGAATTCATTTTTTATTTCATAAAAAAAAACTTTTTTTTCTAAAAAGACAGAGTTACTGAAGGATTTAGTACTCACATTTTTATTAAAAATAAGGGAAAAATTTAAAGACAAAAATACACTTTAAAGGTGAAAGTAGGATGCAGATCATTTGCTTAGCTAATTCAGCAACGGATCTAAGGTTTCAATTCTCATCTAGAGGAATGTATTTTATCTCTTTCCCTTTTTTTAAATTGTATTTATTAATTTGAAGTTAAGAATTAACTCTTCTTTGACACTTTGACCAAACCCCATATTATTTATACAACAGCCTTTTGCCATGCCTATTATTATGGCAGTGGATATAACACTTATTTAAGATAAGTGTTATACATCTAATAAAGTTTGTCAAGATAGCTCAAAAATGTCAATACTCATATCATAAGTAGCTCTTACAGATTTCAATATAAATATAAAATGTTCAGAGATTTTACAAAATCACAAAGAAATTAAATGTGAAATGTATAAATGTAAGTGATAGTGGTGTAGGAAAAAATAAAAGTGAACACTATTAGCAATTTGATAATTAATTCTTAAAAGGCAAAAGAAATAAAATATTTAAAAATTATGAAAAAATAAATAAGAGGAAAAAAGATATAAAAATAATAAATTGACCAAAATAAAAATAAACAAGCAGTAATTCAAGGTGAGCCTTTAAACATAATGACACTTATTAAAGATAATATTATATAAAATTTTCTTCTGCCGATTAAATGATTTGGCTTAACAGAAAATGATAAGAAATAATGATATTTGAAAATAAATATAAAAAATAAACAAATAATAATAATTTAATTTTAACACAAAACATTTTTGTAAAGTAAAAATGTTAATAAAAAAAATCCAAAAGTTATTGCATGCAATAAATAAAGAGATTAAAAATACTAGTATTTAGATAAAAGAAGAATATGCATTTTTATTGCTGCAATAAAAAAATCGGATTGAAGATCATTCATAAATAAGGAAATATATAGCATATTTTCCTAAAACAATTAAACATAAAACAAATTGATAGATATATTATTATATAATATCTAAAAACTGCGTTTTTATGTGGGTCGATCAAGGGTAGTAATAAACAATTCAATTAAGGTGAATATTTCTTAAAATCCAAAAAAAGTAGCCAAATTTAAGAAATATTCACCTTAATTGAATTGTTTATTACTACCCTTGATCGACCCACATAAAAACGAAGATTAAAAGAAGGGACAAACCTAACTACTATCTAAAAACTGATTTAAAATGTGAGTTATCACAGAGATTAATAAAGTATTTGCACTAATTCTAAAATAAACCATTAAGTATACCATCTGTGGATTTGGGAGAATAGACCATTTTAAAAATCTCAGAAAGGGTCATATTCACACGGCTGTGCTTATCATTATACCATGAAAATTACTACGCTTAGTAAAATTACTACATTTCCATGAGTTTTTAAAACGGTTTTGGTTTTAATCTGAAAGTGTTTCCATGAGGAGTTTTCAAAACAATTTTTAAACTATAAACTCCCAGACTAGTTATAGTTAAGTCAGGTTATCATATCTCTGCATATCATACCCACTGCGCATGTCTCATTCTGTTTTCAATTCAATTACCGTTTCTATGCTATTTTTTCAAAACAGTTTCAAAACAAAACTAAAAATTTGCGGTTGTAACCTTGAACTCAAAACATTTTTAAATCGCCGGTTTCATGGGGTTTTGAATACCAAAACCATTTTAAAAACGGGTTTTCAAAACTCATGGAAACATAGTAATAGTCTCACACTATAACTAATATTAGTTGTATAACCAAAACTGCAAAACAGTTAGAAGTGGACTCTAAATGGTGAAACCAAATTCAAATGTAAAATGAATTTGAATTTGATTTGCTCTGACTAGCTAATAAATTTTGTCAAAAATATTAGATGGGTTTTAATTCTTAAAGGTTGGTTTCATTAGAGATAAGCCAATAAAACATTTTTAATAACAAGTAAAATAAATATCTGTAATTATAATTAATAGAATCTAAATGTAACGTACTTTCTGAGGACGGTATGGCATAAATATCGAGTTCTGGAACAATGCCCGTCTCGTATTGAAGTGAAGCATCCCTGGTTAGCTGGTGCGGAGAATCAGGTGGTGTTGTGCCCCAAGGTGCGTCTGGTCCAGAATCCTCTCCTCCACTGTCATTATCATCTCCAGCTCCAGCTTCGAAACCTTCTGTTTCACCTCTCTGAACATCATGGATTCCCAAAAGTAGCGAGTAGTCCATCAAGTGAAGCTTAGTCAGGAACTAAAAATTAAAATTACATATACAATAATAAGTATACAATGAATAAGTAGCAGATTTCATTATCAACTCTAGTCCAAGTAAAAGCAGATAGATTTGAGTTCTTAACCAAAAACTACACTTGTATGATGGTTTAAGAATACCCAATCTTTTTAGTTATCTATCATGAACTGCTTAATTTAAACTACAAGAGACATAATTCCTTTCAGAAGAAAATCACATACCCCAACATCGGCAGTTAAAGTTTCAAGTAGCTTATCCTTGGCATCTTCTCCTATATAAATTTTAGTACCTTCCTTGACAAAATCGTTGTCCTTAAAAGTAGGCAAATCTTTCTCCTTCTCCCTGTCAGATGCTTCCCTATCCACTGTCGAACCTTTTAGGTCAAATTTCCTAAAAACAAAGTTATCTTCAGTACAATTTTACCCCAATAAATTTAAAAACAAAACTATTTCAATCATATAAATAATCTCACTTTTTAAGGCATTTTTGATCATTAACAAACATCTTAAAATTTGCAAGAATCGAGTATAAAAAAAAATCAAAGAAGAATTTAAAGCATATTATTCCATAAATCATAATTAGAAGAAACATTAATATACAGAGAATAATACAATTTTGTAGTGATTCACAAACCTGTGGGTGGCAAGATGGTTGCTGAATACATTCCTCATAGCTACCATGTAATGTTCAACTCCATCGACGGTTAGCCTGTACATGGCAAGGTACTGTGGTAGCAAGGTCTTGCCATGCCTCTCAACGATGTACTAAAAACAATATCCAATTTATTATTATTAGTGGAGAGGGACAACTAAACAAGATGATTAATAAAATTCGTTCTTTAACATTAAGCATAGGGTTCCGCAGGTAAACTTGTAGTAAACAGCTTGGCTTTTCCGCTCACGAAGGGATGGAAAGCCGACGTTTCCCTTCCACTACTGGAAGCATCTACAGGGGTGTGGTTACTTGAAGCAACAACAAGACCTACTACTCAGTATGCACCACACCCCTGAAGATGCTTCCAGTATTGGAAGCGAAACGTCGGACTTCAACCCTTTCGTGACACGGGTTCCACCGGAAAAACAAGCTGTTTATTACAAGTTTAAGTTAAATCAAGTTATAATGATTAAAAATAAGTTCTATAGATTAAAGTTTTAGAAGTATAATATGGATATTAATTACAGGGTGGTAATGTTTGAGGAATGAGTGCATTCGTTCGACCTCCTCGGATGTCAGTGTCTTAATTACGAATAAACGATCGTAGGAATGATAAAATTTAGCGCCTGATTTCCCTGGGTTATCCATTACAACAGGTTGTGACCTGAAACAAGTCAATACAAAGTATTTACTATAAACATAAATTTAAAATAATTTATTAAAGCAAAATTGTTGCGGCACTTCTTTAGATTGGTACTCCCCTTATAAAAAATAACAGGGGGAGTAACAATCTAAAGATGATGTACCGAATGTTCTTCTTTAGACTGTTACTCCCCTTATAATAACAGAAGTGTGATATTCTTTTGTCCCAAAGTACATTGGATTAAACATCCCTTTTTCTTAAAAGTTATTTAGCCAAAGTCATTTATATTCTAAAACGACATAAGGGAGTAACAATCTAAAGAAGTAACATTGCTGCTTTCATAAATCGCTTATTCAACTTCATATTGCAAAGTTTTAAAATCAAAACTTTTTTTTACCTTGTTCCTAAGTTGATCATGGTAAAAGATATACTATAAAAAGATAAAGCACATAGCTAAACGTAATAAAATAATTATTATAATAGACCTATGATACAAACCCAGAATTTTGGAAGGATTATTTAACAAATAAATTGCAGTTGGGAGTTGTGACATTGTGAGAATTGTGCTGTTTTTTCTATGCTATATAAATAGTGATCATTGATGAAAATTACAATCAACTTTACAAATCATAGAAATAACAATATTATTGCTCTTAGCTTAGATAACATATAAAAAGAAAAAAATCGAATAAAAATAAAAATGATAGAAAACTCACACCATGCAACTTTCAATAATAAAAAATTAATCTTCAAGGAAAAATATTAACAAATGAATTTTAAGCATAAAACACTCAAATATTAGTTTTACCTTTAAACCACGAGTTTTTGATGCTTGGTATATCAAATTAAATATCCGAGTCAATATTTAGGGAAATTGCCATTTAATAAATAACTATTACAGGTAAAGTTTAATGTGATTTTGAATTAAAAAGTAGAATGTGTTAGAATTTGAAATGAATGTATTTTGTTTTTAAAGTAAGTCACTGGTGGAGTTTTACTTAAGTAATAAGTTAATTTAAAAAAAACAAAAAAAAAAATCAAAAAAACAAAAAGGATAATAATGAATAAGGAAGATGGATGGTGAGAATGAAGTAAAAAAAAATCAAAAGAAAATAAAGCCACACAGTCACAGTTTGTCTTTTTTCTTAAAATAAATGATAGGATCGAACCAAATAGGTTGAAGGATTAGAGATCAGTGGTCCAAACCATTCTCACACGGTTCTACCTGCATCTCTTGAGAAGGCCATGAAAGCCTCTCTGGGACGGATCCGTTGAACTACGGCTAAGTTGAGGTTTCCGTCTCATTTTGGACTTTGACTCCATTTCTACCAGCCTGGAGTCAAAAACACAGTAAGGTGAGAGCGATTCTAAGAAATATTATGTTGATCTATCCAGAGTTCAACATCCAAGGGCAAACATAGTAAATGCCGTTAATGTCAAGATCTCAAATTCGAAATGTTTGATGGGCTAGAAAATTAGAAATCTATAAGCTTCAAAGAGGAGAAACTCAGCTATAAATTTATTTAACTTTTCCTGTTTTTTTAATTTTTATAAAACCATATTAACCTATTCTCTGGTTTACAAGGCTGACAAAACGCCAATTCTAGACAATATTTACTTTTAACTTGGTGTTTAGGATTCCGTGGGTAGTTAAGTAATAAACAGCTTGGTTTCTGGGGAAATCTACGTCACGAAGGGGTTGAAGTATAACATTTCGCTTCCACTACAGGAAGTATACAGTATGTCAAGTTGTTGCTTCTAGTAAACATCACAATGCACCATCCCCTTGAAGATGCTTCCAGTAGTGGAAGCGAAAAGGTCGTACTTCATCCCCTTCTTGACACGGATTTCACCAGAAAACCAAGCAGTTTATATTTGGTTTTACTTATACTAAAAGTAAGATCTTTCTGTTCTTCTCTAAATAGTGGTACGTGTAGCCTATAATATAATTAACAATCTTTAAAAGAGGTAAGGGCTGTAAATTTAAATTGTACAAATAATGGGTTGTTTTGACTGAGATTTTGTGGTACCACTTCATAATTATGACTAGAGAGGTTGGTAGAAATAAATAATAATAATATTGTAATCACAATTTTATATTAAAATACACAAACACCTTTCAACATATAATATCATCTTCAGTTTTGTGTGTTAACTTAGGAAGAGCGAATTCTGCACAAATTTTAGTTCTATGCTAATTTTCTGTACTAATTAATTGTTACACATTCATAATACACTAGACGATAAAAGTAGATCCAACAATTTTATATCTTCTGCTTTCTCCTCACAAGTGTCACTCTTTAATAAATTCTAATATCCAAATTTTGTATAGCTGTCATAACTTGACTTACCTACATATATAAAGTGGTTCATACACTACACGTGCATTGCATGGCGTGCAAGCACGCCGAAACTGAATTTAATGTCTGTGGCACACGGCGTGCCATGTTAAGCACGGCGTGCCAAAATAAAAAAGGCACGGCGAGCAATGTACGTGTAGTGTATGGGCCACTTAAGGAGTAGTCGCTTTTACACTAGGTTTATTTTAAATTCCAATATTAATCAAAGTTAAAATCATTTATTGGCATTTTTAAGGGTTAGAAACAGGGGCTTTTAGGTTGTCAATAATACATGCATGTGTATGAAAGAGCCAGATATTTGCTATCTTTACTGCCATATGTACAAGAAAACTCAATAAAAGTATATTTAGAATAATTATGGGATTAGTTTACACAAAACATCATACAAACAAGATGCTTCCACATTCGTAACTGGATAAGGAAGAGCTAGTGCAGAGAAAGATACTAAATGTTTTATTCATTAATATAAAAATGGTTGAGACTGTGTACATTAAAACTTTTGATTGACACTGTTAAATTATTATCCATTTTAATTTTGTATCAACCTTTACTGATACTCATTCAGTGTAATTTAGTCTTCATGAGACAATATTCTTGCCTTTTTCTTCCTATCAATGTTAAAAATCTATAGATAAAAATAAATTAATCTATCATTTAATTTTTAAACGATAACTGAAAATGTAACTTCCTCATAAGTGATATGTTATTTCATTTTATAAATAGAAAATTAAATGATAATAGTCTTCAATTACAATATTGAAATAAGATAATTAAATTAATAACCATATTTTTGTTCCCGAGTTTACGATTTCTTCTTCTCTGTTAAAAGATTATTTTTGTCCTTATGTTAGTGGGAAAAGATCACATTTCACCAGGCAACAAATAATCAAATAAAACTAAATAAATAAGTTTAAAATAGAAAGTACAAAATTATAAATGATTCAAGCTTTCTCCATTCTATTGTAAAAAAATAAAACAAAAACCTTTTGTAAATTTGACTTCTCCAAATACATTTTTTTTTTGCTCTCTTAAGAAACAGTCCACGTAAAAGTAGCTTCAAAGACCAAATAAGTGTAGTTAAATGTAAATATACTTTTTTTTTTCGTACATTGAGAGACTATAATTAGTTTTTAATAAAAATATTAGCTAATATAGTGTTTTGATAATAAAACTGATCAATCTTGCATTTTGAGTTTCATTCACAATTACGTGTCTGCGAAACGTTGATAATAACTAACCTAGTTAAATACACATTTTATAATAAAACCACACACATTTTAGTAACAGTTTTTGGAACGAAGTTCCATATGGCAAATTACATCATCTGGAGCCCGAGAGTGAATCCGAAAAAAAACGACCGTCACAAAACCGAACGTCACGAAACCAACCACCACAAAATTTACCGATGACGATAACTTGAGTAAATGATGACTGATTTAGTTGCAATTTGGTACACATATTCATTTTACCAATGCCCAGGATGAATTTGTTGGACAACGTTATCCGCCCAAGCGTTCGTGCACAACGGTCACGTAAACATAAGCTTCAAATGAAAAATTAGAATTTGAGGACAGAAAAAAATTCCAACTTCGTCTATTTAATGAGACAAAACTTTTTTAAATAATTTTTTTTTTTTAGTAAAAACAAACACCAACACAACTATAAAGTGTTAGAGATCGCTAAATTTATTAAACCGGACCTAAACGTTTAAAATAGAGAAAACAACTTTTTTACACTTTTATATCTTAAGTTCTAACCTAACGATTTTAATAAAACTTCATACACATCGTTTAAAAGTCTAACCGCCATAAAGGGAGGGGGGGATATCTCTAACTCCTACTACTGCTTAGTTTAGTCTACCCTTCTCTTTCCTACTCACTAGACTCGTTTGTTTACAAAACTTTTTTAATAATACAATTATATGTTATAAAAATATAAAAAGATGTTTAAAATCAATACAAGCATTTAATGTTTAAACATATTTTCCCACACAGTCTATAATAAAACTAAAGATTTTCTTATTCTTTCAATATATTATAAAATAATTATTCTACTCTTTTAATTCTATATTTATTATTTTTCCTCTCTACTTCATTCATAATATGCAAAATAAAACCATGGGAAAATTATTAAAAAAGACAATCACGCATTATGCATTTAAAATACTTATAGGGCTTCTGTTCAAAATGGATAATATTTTTAACAGGAAAACAGACGGTATTATTTATTACTATATGAGTAAGATACATTTTTAAAGAATTGTGATTATTCTTGAAGTGGTTGAATCTAACTCTTATATTTCACTTTTATCAGATAAATAACTCACTTAAATTGTATACAAGCAATCGAGAAAAGAAAGGTGGTTTATTATATTCTTTAATATGAAAAAAAATGACTCACCTAGTCATTGATTCTTTGTAATCAGCATCATCTATTCCAAACCTCTCCCTCAGATTTCGGAAAACCATTGGACAATATTCCTTAATTTTGAAGTGGCTCGGCATGTTTTCTCTAAAACAATTTTTTATAATAAAATAAATTTATAAACAAACAAATAGCATTGACTTGTGTCTAATACATAGCTGGGTTAATAACAAGGTTTTCTGATACATACCAAATCTCAAAAGATGTTTTTGCACATTTTGCTCTTAATTCTGGAAGTATTTTGTATGTTTTGCATATATTCAATGCTTGATTTGTGAAGCTACGCACCGGTCTGACAGAAGATTGTTGGTCAACATGGGAGTTTTATTTTATACCAATATTTTTTGTTTATTTTTTTTACCAAGTGTGAATACAAAATGCTGTATTCACACTTTTAAAATGCTCAGAAAAGAGTTAAAATTAAATTTCAAAACTATTGTACCGCAAGGCCACAGTACTGGAACCTCTTTTTTTACAAATCAAGCACTGCATATATTTATAATCTTACAAAATTTAAATTATTTCTACTGCACCTCTAACCACTCAAACCTATAATACAATACTCAAGAAACACCTCTGAAAATGTTCTACCAGTGGGAGACAAAAAATACATCCTTTAAGACAGGGTTCATCATTTGTAAACCAAAAGTATGTGATAAGTCACCTGGTTTCATGTATAACTAATATTTCTGTATATTATAATTTGATCAGTACAGTTTTATTAATGTACTCGTAATTAAATAGTGTTGGCTAATATATGTAATGTAAAATATATAATAATGGTAAAGGAAGAAAAATATTCAGTACAAACAATATGGCTAGTGGAACTTTTGTATAAGAGTTACCGACATATAACTTAAGCTGTGATTTAACAAATGTATGTAATGCATAAAATACTAAGAAAATTTAGTGGGGCAAGTCATGAAATGTACGATCAATATTTAATAAGAGTAAGGAAATTTACTCTCCCCCTGCATTACAATGTAATGCAATAGAATAGAAAATCAATAAATCCAAATAATGCACAGCTTGAAATATTTAACCCCAAGGTCATCTTTATTTACTAACATCTCCCTGACATTCCAAAGCCTTATAATTTATTGACCTATTAGTGAGAAACTAATGAAAATGTAATGTTGAGTTATAATTATTATCATAATCATATAATTGGTTTTTTGGACTGAGATTTTGTGGTACCACTTCATAATTATGGCTAGAGAGGTTGGTAGAAAGTAACAACAATATTGTAGCTTAGTAAGAGTGAACTCTGGACCAAGCTAACTATTTTACAAAATTTTATAACAAACTGTCAGTACAAGGAGGGGGTGACTAGGGCTGTATAAATATATGAATAATTATGAATTTTGGTATATTTAGATTTTTTTTAATACCTAATTTTTGAGAACTTTAAAAACTGCACCCCTGTAAAATTTGATGAATTTTTTATTTTCTTATTTTTTTATTTTTTTACTTAACTGGTTTTTCACAGGGGCCAACAATATAATCTCTTGTGAGACCAGACTTTTAATTCTTTGCTTAAAAGTACAATAATTAATAGTATAATGTCTACTGTGGATAGTTTCTTGAAAGGGGGTGTTTTTTTTGTATAAAATGTCAAGAGAAAAAAGAATATTTCTATAAAAATAAATTAGTTTACCATGCTACTTAACCCATTCAATGCGTAATCCAATTCATGAACCTACCTTAGTTACTGTATATATCTAAACGATTTTAAAAGTTAATTTAAAAATAAATAAAAAATTTAAAAAAAAGTTTGGATCCACTGTGGATACAAACGTGAGCGGGCCTGACGGAGCCTTGCAAGATGGTTCTACTCGAGGCACGGAGAATAGAGCTACAGAGAGCTGAAAGGGAGGGCTTGGATCCACTGTGGATCCACCCGCCAGGCGTGTTAGCACTGCATGGATCCACAGTGGATCCACCCGCATTGAATGGGTTAACCCTGGAACGCTAATGGTAGTCGAATCGACGAGCACAGTTTGAACCTTAACCTTTTACGCTCGTATGCGATGGTGATGGGTACCCCATCCTTCTACAGTGCTTGCACTGGTTAGTAACACACCTGCTAGTGTAGCGGTAGTAGTATTTTTGAGCATACACTTGTTTTCTGGCAAATTCCCGTCAAAGCTACTTTGTCAATTTGACTAACATTTAGTAATAAACATAGGGAATAAATTGGTCGTCGAATGAGCCTATAGCCTGGGAAAATGGGCCTGGGGTAAGGGGCAATTGACCTTGGGCCAGAGACCAATGGCCGAAAATCTGGGGCCTGGAGCACTTAGCAAAGGGCCTAGGGCTTTTGGCCTGGGGCATCGGACCTGGTGCATTAATGTTCACTCAATTTCAGATTCTTCTGATGTTCCTACAAAGTTATTTGTCATCAAATGTTTGTATATCTCACTAAAAGATTAAATAATGAGTTCTTAATAGTTTTCTCTTTAAAAAAGTGTAGTTTCAACCCAAAAATGTATTTTCTGCATATGTTAGTCGAATTGACAAAGATTAGTAATACCAGCCATCCAATTACCATTAGCATTTAAGGGTTAAGAAAAGAAATATCAATAGTTGAGATCACACATAAAGTAAAAGTTTAGCATCTAATTTACACAAATTATAATATTTAATTTACATAACAAGGTCAAATATAATAAGTAAACTTGTAGAATTTCAACCGAGTTTTAAACATACTTGTTAAAAAGATGGTTGTCAACTTTTAGTTTGGAATAGGCACGGAAATCATCCGGTAAAAGCATAACTGGAATAGTTACGTGGCTCAGCTCATTTATCTGAAAATTAAAAAAAAAGTATAATTACATCGAATGAATCATGCCTATATTTAGAACTTATTTTAACTGTCTGTTTAATGCAACATTATACGATGACTAACCGCATTACTCAAAGTATAACATGGAAAAAGGCTGCTTGCACATACCTTAGTAATATTTAATTTTTTTACAATACAAAAATATTTATTATTAATTGACTTCCCATAACAATTATGGTTAGAATTAATGGAAATCTAAAATTACAGTAGAAGGAAGAAATAAAAAAAAAAAATTCCTTTTCACAATTAAACATGGATACTGGTGGCAGGTCATGGATCTGGTTATTCAGTTGCCACTTTTAATAATTTCAATAATTAAAATCAATAATATTTAACCATTAGCTTCTTCTAGTTTAGTCTTATTAAAATAGTAATTTTGAAAACACTTAACAACAAATTGAGTTTTAAAAATACAGTAGAACATCAATAAGAAGTGTCTCAAGGGGATTAGGGAAACAGTATTTTTATCGAGGTGCTCTTTTTGTTGAGGGTCCTGTTACCTGTTATCAAGGTTATTTTGGCTATCAGTCATGTTATCGAGGTTAATGGGCGGGATATTCAAGTCTAGACTTGTTCGAGGTCGACCCATTCCTGTATAGAGTCGCGTTATAGAGGTTGACTTCTCAAATGACTTGTTATAGAGGTTCTGAGTTACGTTGTGAATTAGAAAAAATCCGTGTTATTGAGGTTGTTCGGATAATAATAGTCGTGTTATAGAGGTTAATTTAACATTATGTGTTATGGCAATCTCAAGGGGATTTGAAAATTGCACTTGTAATTGAGGTTGTCGTGTTATTGAGGGTCGTGTAAGCGAGGTTCTACTGTAATTTTTTTTTTTTTAAATTAATAAAATAAGAATTAATTTTCATTTTATGCAACAATTAAAAATATAATTGGCAAAAAAAAATTATAACATTTTATGGAATACTATAGAAGCTAAGTTTAGAAGATAAAAAATGGTTTAAGCCATAATATAAATACTCTAGGGATAGATGGTCATTTGTCAAAGAAGGTGTTAATCCTTCTAGAAGGTAAAATAGAGGGAAACATGCCCCATTCTCCTCTCAATTGAACAATTTACATATTTTAACTGGAAATTAACTTGTTCTAAACAAAAGGAATAGCTCTCTTAACACAAGAAAATAAAATGTCACTTGGAAAAAAATCAATACTGATGAAATGTTAATATTAAAATGTCCCCTTAAGAGTTAATATATTATAAGTGCAGGTATGCAATAATACATAAATTATATAGTACAAGTTAAATATCAACAGTTGGGTGTGGCTTAGAATCAATAACTTAACTGGTGGTTAACAAAATAATAATTGTTATATTCAAAAACAATGAAAAATTTGGGGAAAAATAAAGGAAGAAGTCTTAAACTGTTTATCAATTAAAAATAATTAATGGAAGGTCAAAAACTTACATTACTTATTACAATTTAAAAGTTCTTTTGGAGTAGACATAATTTACTTTTTAAAAGAAAAATAATCCGGGAAATACTGAACTAATGTACTTGAGAATGTAACTTGTGAAACTTAGGGTTAATTATTATTAACTCTTAATAAGATACATATGGCCAGGTAAAAACCCATAAAAGCCAAAATATTAAACCTAGATGTTGCATAAGCCTAGTACAACATGAGCCCTAATAAGGACAAGCAGATCATAGCTGTGACTGCACAATTGATTTATAGCAATAAATGTTTAAATTAAAGAAATATTGGTAAAGATCTCCTCAATATCCAATTAGAGAACTCAGATTAAAGAAATTTTGGATTTTCCTAAAGATTATTTATACATAAACTTAATTTACAAGATTATTCTTCGACTAAATATTGATTTAACAGAAGAATACATCTTTCAGAACTTAAAAACATTATAATTTGTATAATCCATAATTATATACATATTTAAAAATAATGATTTATCATTTACTATATAATTAATTATGATGGGGTTTTTAAAGCTCATGGAAACAGTGATATCAAAAAAAAAAAATTAAATTAAAAAAACCTTGTGAGTTCAAGGTCACAACAGCAAATTTGTGGTTGCATATTAAAACTGTTTTGAAAAAATAGCATGGAAACGGGAATAGAATTGAAAACAGAATTGAAACATATGCGATAGGTATGCTGAGCAGTGATATTATAACCTGACTTAGTTATAACTAGTCTGGGAGTTAATAGGTTTCAAAGTTATTGTGATAACTCTTTTGGAAACTCCTCATAGAAACACTTTTGGTTTGAAACCAGAATGGTTTTGAAAACTCATGAAAACGCAGCAATTATTAATCAATTTCTAGATTTCCTCCTACGAATTTTCAAATTTCCTTCCTCATTTTTTAAAATTTTGTTGCACAAGTATGGTAAGTAGATAAAAGCCCTTTACACCAAATGATGTAATCAGTAAATGTTAAATGGACTTATTGAATAATAACCCAAGCACTTTGATACAAGGGGAAATTGTATCACTAATTTTTCCAGGTCGACCAACCAATCCCACATGATTTTCACTCCACAACATACAATTTTTTAACTTACTGCTTCATTTGAAGGATACTAGGAATGCAAGCATAACCATTAGGACATACATTTTGTTTAGTTATAATTTAAACTACTAAATACAAGGTGCCTGGGCTAAGTCAATCCTGTTTATTTATTCATTATTTAATATAGAATTAAAATTATTGAGGTGCGGTTTTATAAAAACCAACTAGTTTTGTAAAATGTGTTTCCATCTGTTTAATCTTACATACTATACTAGACTAACAATCTTACAAAGTGAAGTTTGTACGTATATCATACCTATGTAAGATTGTAAGTCTAGTGTAGTATGTAATACTGATGATGTAAATTAATTTAAAGAAACTATTTGGTTACACTATGTGATTTTTATTAAAGAATACCTTACTGATTTTATTCTTATTTATAATTTCAATGGAAAAATTATATATGCATTGTATTAGAAAAAGTTAAATACTGGTGGGAACATTCTTCTTTTAAAGAAAGTAGTGTTCAAATAACTGCAGGAAACGTGATGATAAATTAGGGTGACATACTGCCATTTAACACCCCTTGCATTCTTAAAGAAGTAAAATATCGATATAATACAAATGGAGGAAGACGAGCCTTTCTATTAGTCCAGGAGATAGCGTGCAAAAAAGTGTCTGACTAACATCAAGCTAGAATTTTGTATACAAGTCAATCTTTTAGCGCCTTATAAGAATATGTGGTCGGCTAAGTTCGTCTACAGGACATAGCTTGGCAATTGGCGTTTGAAAAAAACAAACCAGTGGAGAGCGGCCATGTCTCACCAATTATGGTGGACAATGTGATTTTCATGACCCTGAGTACAGAATTAGTTAGTAGACCAAAAATCAAGTTGATGTTATTTTCACACTTGATAGGTTAGTTATTCAAATATTACTAAAAATCAACGTGGTCACCTGTCAACGGACAAACTAACATCAACTTGATTTTTTGCCAAGCTATGTCCCGCAGACGAACTTAGCCGACCACATATTCTTAAAAAGCATAAAAGATTGACTTGTATACAAAATTCTAGCTTGATGTTAGTCAGACACTTTTTTGCACGCTATCTCCTGGACTATATGACACTGAGTAATATCACACCACACCACTTACTAATCAAATTGTGCCAAATTATGGTAAAATGGAAGAATAGGAGGAGGTTAATAAAAAGGTTGACATGGCCTCAATTCAAAGTATTTTTTTGACTAAGGAACATCCAACTCTCCTATGAACAAAATCATACATATATAATTTCTCATACGTTTTAATCATACATTATGTACTGTTTGACAAAGAGATATAATCGGTAAATCTGCACTATTTGGCCCACTAACTTCTAATTGTCCGATTTACTTGCAATTTTTTTTAAACTATTCCTTTTTACATATTAAAAACGATTCCGGTTGTACCATCTCGTTAAATTCAATAGTTTTTTCGTAAAAAAATACGTACAAGCGTCACTTTCTTAGGGAAATGAGGAAGGTTATGGCGAAAAGTACTAATCTTAACCTAAACTAACTATAACCTTCCCGTATTTTTCTTAGGAAGTGACTTTTTACGTATTTTTTTGGCTAAAGTTAAAGTGATATTTTAGCGAATTTTATACTTCGATTTGGACATCTACCTGGTCTATATGCAGCAGGGTTGTTTTTCTTCAGAAAATGAGCGGAGCACCGCGAAGCGGTGCGGAGCGGCCGTTAAAAATAATTTGTTTCTCTAAACAGCACTGAACACTTCACTTTTACGTATTTTTTTACGAAAAAACGATTGAATTTAACGAGATGGTACAACCGGAATCGTTTTTAATATGTAAAAAGGAACAGTTTAAAAAAAATTGCAAGTAAATCGGACAATTAGAAGTTAGTGGGCCAAATAGTGCAGATTTACCATATAATCTCTCAAGTGTATAAATTAAGCAATTTTGTACCACCAAGCGATTCTCCACTATATCATCTCCTTCAGTTCAGCTCCAAATTATTCCACAGTTGGTTCCGATTACCATCGATTCTACCTTGATGTGTCCCTAAAATTGCTATTAGACAAATATCTAGTCTTAGAATGAAGCTAAAAGTAATTATAGCTCAATGAAACTTTGTTTCTGAACAACAGACACAAAAAAACCATCTAGACTAATAAATAATATAACAGCACCAAGGTAGAAAAACCCCAGGAAGTTGGCACTGATAAAACAGTAGAGGGTTTAAGTGGTAAAGAATAACAACAGGTCCATCAAATATTTAAAATAGTAGCACACACAGCTACCCAGACTGGCAGGCGCCGACTTCAAATAGCAGTTATTTAGAAAGAATTTAAGCATTATTTCAGAGCATGGCAAGAACTGAAGCTCCAACTTATTTTTACAACAAAATGTTAGACAATAAAGCTGTATGATTGAATATAACAACTCTTTCTTTTATTAAGTGAGTAACTTGACAGTACATAGTGGCTAAAATAATCGATATTTAAGTAAAATCAAAACTTACCGTATGATTAACACCCCACATAAAAACTGAAAGAAGAGGTTCATTAGCTCGAAACAATTTTACTTTCTGATGTTTCAATTTGAAATGCTTCTTCTTGAGTTTGCTCAGCCCAGCCTGTATACCGCTCATGATTGTATCGGAAATAACTTACAACCGACGAATACACGGAATTCAATCGATATCGAAACTTATAGCCATTTCATCGCACCGGTCAAGTTATTACGCCGAGAGATACATTAAAATAGGAAAATAATTATCCGAATCAGTAGCATAAAGTGAAAGAAAATTTACGTTTAATACTCGTACTCGTACGCACACTCGGCTATCAATAACAACCTCCCTGCACTTCAACTACTAAACTGCGCATCAGAACATATAACTCAGGTGTTTTTTACACGCAAAGAAATCATTATTTACCGATACATAATAGATCTGTGTAGTTTCACTAGAAAAAGCTATTAAATAATAATCACACGAAGGAAATAAATGGTAAATTAATTACACTCATCGGTTCGAAAAAATTTCACGGGCATCAAATGTCAAATGGGAGGGGCCCCTGAGGGGGGGGGGGGGGTCGTCAATGCACCGCTGGGTATACTGCGGAAAAATAAAAAATATATATATGATGTATAACAAAAGGTATTACAAATTTAAAAGTTTGGATCATTTAAAGATTTCGTTCAATATAGAAACATTTAATATTGCGGAGAAATTAATAAACCAAAAAATAATATAATTTGGAAAAGGGGAGGCGCTTAGATGTTACACATTATTATATTGCTGCATAAATTGTTTAGGTATTTTTTTAAAGTGTATTTGTATGTTTTAATTTTTTATAATTAATATTTTAATTTTGTAATTGGTTAAAGTTTTTATTATAATGTGAGAAAATGTGAGTAGAGGTTATTAAATACCCCTTCCCCCCACATTAAGAATTAAATTTTATGCCCCTAATTTGTTCTTCTTTATTCGACGTCACTTTATCAAACGAAGAAGAAAAAGAATTCGTAAAGTGACTTCATGAGTTTGTGAGTTTATTTGAAGTTCAAAACAGATAAATTATTGTTCTCAAAAGTTATTTCAAATTTAGGTATACATTTGTTGTATAAATATTTCAAAATGACCACTGAAAAAATTGAAAAACAGAGATTGGATTTGGGCCACTTGGAAGAAGATGATGAATTTGAGGAATTCCCAGCTGAAAGTAAGTAACTTTGGTTCCGAGGATATCTTTTTGTTCTTGCCGTTAATCCTTTCCAAATAATCGCACGTTATTGAAATTTGTTTTGAGTAGATTGGAATAAAGATGGAGATAACCACGAAACTGACGTTTGGGAAGATAATTGGGATGATGACAATCCGGAAGAAGACTTTAGTGTGCAATTAAGGTAGTTATTAAGCTTAATTTGCTCTATCTAATTTCAACTTATGATATATATGTCTTTATCTATATATTTTAGATCTATATCTCATATAGTTAGAACGAAGTGTTAAAAAATGTGGCACATTATTTATAAATAATCTGGGTCTTATAGATTTTGAAAAGGATGGTAAATTTGCACTATTTGTCCCACCAATTTCTAATTGTCCTATTTACTTTAATAGGTAATTATTCCTTTTTCTAATTTACTTTAAAGACAAAGGGGCATTTCCTATATTTTAATCAGAAAGTCCTGCAGTTATGAGTCTATATTATGATGTCATAGAGTGTAACATACCACCTTCATCCTTGCTACTATCTCAATGTTTAACCCTTTGAGTACTGAGGTATATATTGCAAGGTTGTTCCCCAGGCCTGAGTTTCAAAACCGGAATGTTTCACCCTGGCCTGAGGTTTTTCTACCTTACACACAACATCTCCATACTTTTTTTAAGTCTTTTTTTTTCCTCTGCTTATATTTATAATATATTTTTATACAAAAACAATATATATATATATCTTATTTAATATTTATACGTTTATAAAAATAGAATTTATTGAAAATTATTGTCACTAAATGAATATATACATAAGGTAAATTCAGATTGTAAGTGCCCCCACTTTGAGGTTAGGTGATAAAATCCCGCATATTAAATTAAAAACCTTAATTTTGAGTACCCTTGAATTTTCTATAGCCGCTTCGTGGTGCTCTGCTCATTTTCTGAAGAAAAAAACCCTCCTGTGTATAAACCAGGTAGAGGTCCAACTCGAAGAAATCTCCAGGGCACATACAATCCGAATTAGCCTATGCATAATCATTTCTGTTTAGGATAGGTGGATTACGTAATTATTAAAAAAAAAAATTATTTATTAATGTTGGTAGAGTGTACATTATATTATTGTAAAGCAAGTAGAAATGGGTTCGTTTTGGCTAAGGGATTATAAAAAAAGTGGGAAAAAAACTCCTAAGACTGGGGGTCAGGGGTCTACGAACTCTACATGGCGAAATCTTGCTTCATCTTTCTATTCTTCCCTCAACCCCCGCTCTATCTACTGGGCTCTTCATAGAATGTTCGTAGTACCCCAGATAGTCAACAAGCACTAGGTACACAATGTAAATTTACGTGTGCAGTACTATGCCTCCAAACAAGATAACATAAATTTACGTTGTTAGGCCATTTTTGAAGGATTATTCAAAACGTAAATTTATGTTGTTAGGGACGAAAGGGTTAAAACAACTTAAAAATGTAATTAGAAATGGAGGCCATTTTTTATTTGTTTAGAAGCCAAGGCCCCTAACTAAGTGTATTCATCACTATATCTCAGAAATTGTGAACACTAGAATAACCAAACTTTATGTAGTAATTCCTTTATTAGTTTAGATGTAAGAATACTAATGCCATTATACTTTGTAAATCTGACAGCTGAGATTGGCCAACCAATGTGAGGGAAAAAATAAAAACCCCAGGTGGTTATCTTAAGGTTATCCAGTGATATTTTTGTTTGCCTAGTTGGCCCGACCTACTGCCCGCCCAAAATCTCTAGTTCTTATTGGCTCCCCTCCTACTGTCAGAATAACAAAGTATAATGGCATGAGTATGAGTAAGGTTTTTGTGAGCTGCAATTTTAATTCAACATAGAAAAAATAATAGGTCTTAGGAAATGCAAATGTCTAACATTTTGTACCATTTAGAATTATTATTACGAAATTAATTTTTAATAGAAATATATTTATTTTTCAGGGAAGAGTTGCAAAAAGTAGCCAGCTTACGAAGATAAAACATCATTTTTTTGTACAAATATCATCATAATAATCTTGGTAATTTTTGATTTTCATGTTAGATTAACATACAAACAAATTAAATACATCTGTAAATATTGATTTATCATGTTCTCACTGTAAATATTCCTTCTTTTTTTTGTTCAAATTTTATTTTTTATTTTCAACATTGTGAAATGAAATACTTATATTTATCTCAATTAAATTCTTATTACAAATAATTAGATTTATTCATTTGAGAGATCTGTGTTTAGATGTTGCCCAGCCTTCCTACCTTTTCCCTAGATTGCAGCAGCTTGATACTAGATCCTCTCTAAATTTTTACTTAGCCAGTATGTTTGATACTCGGGTATCCTAAATATTGGCAGTTGCATAACTAGGGAGTGCAAGGCAAGGGGGACAGCATCATGAGAGGGCCAAATTGAATTACTCAGTGGGACTGTCGATCGGTGTATGTAGGAGTATTTTAAGCCATGAGGCCTATGCATCTCTCCTAGTACGTATAGTTTTTTATGTATGTATGCCACTCTAGTTTATATAACTGAGTTTCATGTAATGATTTTTCCTTTTTATTGTATAGCTGAATTAATGAAGGGCGTAAATGAATAAGTCAATAAAAAACATAACTTTTATAAAATAAATATAATATACTTTGATGAACATGGATATAAAAAGAGACACACATTCCGAAGAAACCAATACAACAATATATCTGATTTAATATAACCTTCCACACATATAACCATGATAGCTAATCAGTGTTACCAACATGAATAAATCTTTATTGATCATGGTAAAGATAAGAGTAATTGCATATACAAGTGTAAAGCTGACCGGAACCAGAGCCTGTGTGCCATCATAACTGCAATTATGGTGTCGATCCAGGTCAAATCAACCATTTTAATACAAAATTTACCAGTTCGGATTTTTCTGAAATTTGGCACAGATATACCTCTTATGCAGACTCATTTTGGAATTACAGCTATGTAGTAAAAATTGTTCTGGAAGTTCTCCTAATTGAGCTAGAGAGATGGTAAAGGTGTCATTTTACATGCCCTTTCCTGTGATATACAGTTAGAAGTGAAATAGTCAAAAGTATAAAACACTGGTTTCAGCACAAACTTCCCAAGGTATAATAAATCAAGAGCAGGGTTGGTGCGACATTACATCCTTTATTCCCCCCACTATACTGCTGAGTTCTTCACTTATCACTAAAAAGCATTAATAACTATGCTACCCCAATATCTATACTAACTTACGTCATAACTAGAGTTCGGATCAGTGTGCTCTTAAAAACCTCATAATATGCATTTAAAAAGTGCAAAATATGTAATTATCTCAAATATATGTATATATTACTAATACATATATATATTCCTAATATATACAGTCCAATAAGCAGCTATATATTTTGAATAGTACTGTGTAAATGAAAAACGAAAAAAAACAACTAACATTTGAAGGCTAGGCAGGTGAATACACAAGAATAACCACCAAAAATAGAATTATTGACTATAATTTTTTTAAAAAAAGAATTATAATTACACATTGTGTTAATGTGTAGGTATAGTGTAGTAAGTTTACAAAACAGATAGTTGAACGTTAAAATGAGTTAGTTAGTACCATTAATAAATACCTCCTCCTAATGATCTACATTATCTTTGAAATTACGCTAGCAGAGGTCAGAAAGGACCATTTTAAAACTAGAAAATGTCCTTTCAACGACACTTCCAGGATTCGGGTGACATTCTCCACAGGGCTCCAGCCCGGATTACGTTGGAGAACTGCGTATAATTTTTTTTGTCTAGGTCTTTTCCCAATTGAACCTGGCCAACCTCCCTTCCACTTAACGTTGCGAGTCTCCAGTTTTTCAATATTTGGAAGGTCCCCAAAATGCACTTCGATGGATGCCAACCTTTTTGTCACTCGGCCATCTTTTGAGGGCTCTTCGTCTTTGGGATGGCCAAATTAACCGAACTGTAAAAGGTAACGTGTGTGTTCATTGGGGTAACAAAATTACTACAGATATATTCTGATCATAAGGGCAGCAGTCTATGAATCATCGCCAGTAGCTTTATATTTATCCAGAATTCAAAAAATATGATAACTAGCCTGCATAAGGTACCAACCAGTAGGCACTGGTAAATAAAATAGTGGTAAACCCCTTTTCCTAACAGGTTGTAGGACAGGGGGTTTACTTACTCCTTTATAGACAGTGAATAATCTCTAATCCTCAAAAGGTTATGGTACCTTCAAAATATTATGTGTGACTAAATCATAAAATATGCACTTATATGAATATTGGCTCTTAAGAAGTATAATATTCATGTGAAAATTCCAAAAATATATGCAATAATGTGCACTTACACAGGAAATATGCAATTATATGTATTATGCCCCAAATATGCAATTTGAATTTAAAGAGGCCTAGTTCCTTCCAAACATCATAATTTGTGAAGAAAAATCACTTAGGACAATAACAATATAATATGCAAAATCATACCTCAAGTCATAACCTACTAGCAGCAGTGGCTTGCCTTCTTAAGCCCTGTGGAAACGCACCTATTAGGGAAACAGTTTCAACAAAACCCTTGACCTCAACTGTACTTACTAGGTATTAAAAGAGGTTTAGGGTAGGAAGTAATTTCAAAAATTATAGATCTTTAGTATTGTAAGACTCTGTTATAAGCCCTGCAAACACCAACTGCACCTTATCCCCTACTATTACAAATAAGATCATAGTTTTAAACAACTGTTTCTGTTTTAATATAATGTACCTCAAACTAATTAAAGTTAATCCTATTGTTGCTTTAATATAATAGAATTTCTGAACACCCTATACACATAATATATGCTTGCATTTGTCCTTTTCATTGGTAAAACCAAAGTAAATGTGCATACAAACAAAATAGGATAAATGTAAAACTTAAAGGTGACACAATAACTTACTTTCGGAGACTGGTGGCTACTATTTCCATAACCACTGGGAAATAACTATTGCCAGAGAAGACACCAATAATGTTGGGGGGTTTGAATAAATTGAATTACAAACTAAATAAACAATTAATTAACGCAGAGAGAAAACTAATTTATCTTGGTATTTCAAGCACAAGTAGCCATCTAGAAATTCAGATTAGTGTCTAGTAAGTTGTAATACATATTTAAACTAGAAAATAGTACTTCTGATTGAAAAGATAAAAAATAAGGGTAAAATTAACATCTGTGTCAAGAATATCCATGCCATTTCACATAGATGCAACAGCACAGCTTGAAATTTACTTTCAATTAAATATATTGGTGGTTTCGTAGTTAGTTTTATTATATAGGTTTAACTCTGGAATGCTTAAGGTAATTGGATGGCAAACCTTTGTACATAGAACTAACATATATGTAGAAAATAAAATGTTGGGCTGAAACAACACTTCTATAAACAGAAAACTATTAATACCTCAATATTGAATTTTTTTAAATGATACATACGAACATTTGATGAAAAATAAGTTAGTAAGAAAATCAAAATACATCTGAAATTAAGAAACATTAATGCACCATGCCCAAGGCTACAGGCCTAAAATTACTGGCCTCTGGCCCTCCAACCAAAGCCAATAACCCTTGGCCCAATGCCCCAGGTCCATTCATTCATCAGAATTTACCAGAACACGAGTGTATGCTCAAAAGGACTTTTACTGCTACACTGGTAAGTGTGTTGCCAACTGTTGCAAGCACTGCAGAAGGGTGAGGTATCCATCACCATCACATACGAGCGTGGAAGGTTATGGGTCAAACAGTGCTAGTCGATTCGACAACAATTAGCATTCCAGGGTTAAAAAAATAATAAAAACACATGAACACTTTATGTTATATGTATTAAAAGAGAAGTTATAAAGTTATAAATGGTTTTATCTCGTTGCAGCATACACCTGCCAAACTCGAATATAGTTATCAGAGTATCCAGCATAGAGTGTCTGGCCATCAGTAGACCAGGCCAAGGAGAGACACTGGGGAGGTTCTGACTTTGAGGTGGAGACAACCTCAGGTTTGAGTTCTTCAACCATATCTTTGCTTTCAAGATCCTAAACATACAAAACGCATAATTAGCATTGTAAAAATAAAAAAAAAATTCAACGCAGTCGGAATACTACGTAGCTCCTACTAGTTGACTAAGTGAATCTGGCATCACTTAAAATATTGTTAATTAACAAAACCTTCAGTAAGCAAAGAATTAATTCTTAAATAAATCTTGAATAAGAAACAAACCCAGATCTTGATGGAAGGTCCAAAGGCAGCACAAAGCCAGTATCTGTTAGGAGAGAAGCACAATGCTGTGATAATATCATTATGGTCCAATGTGTGGAGATGTTTGCCATCATTCAAATCCCACAGCATAGCTTTGCAGTCCTGCAAGGAGAAAAAAATTAACAATTGTTTATATTAAATATCCAATTTAGAACTAAATAGTAACATTATTAGAAGGATTTCAGAGTATTATAGATAAAACCAAAATAAAGTTTATTTTTACCTTGCCACCTGAAGCACACAGGGAACCATCAGGAGAAACAGTGACTGTATTAAGGTAACCATTGTGACCAAAGTGATTGATTTTCAACCTACAGTTGGCCAAATTCCACACCTGAAAAATAAAATAAATAATTAGTTATAAATTTGTCCACAACTTTAAAAAAAAAAAAAAAAAGCATTATAACTTTAACTTCTATGTATAGATGTCCAGCAAATATAACAATCTTATTTTTTTATAATTAAGTTTAAACTTATAAATAGGTATTGGTTAAATTTCAACTCATGATAATTAATTTCAATTACAAAATAATTTTGATTAATAAGAATCTATTTAAGGCGAAAGTGGATGAATGATCTAATAATAAAAAAACATACCTTAACTACTTTGTCCCATCCACAAGACACTATGATGGGGTTGGCATGGTTGGGGGAGAACCTTACACAAGATACCCAATCACTGTGAACATCATCCTGAAAAATAAATCACGAACGTTAATACAAATTGAATCATGCATCAAAGCTTTATTCCTTTAATATTAAAATTACTCACAAAATAAAAGAAACATTTAGTCTGAGCAAATATCAGCCATAAGTTCTATCTTTCTTAATATTCTTTAGAAAATTGAAGTTCCCTCAGCAGCTCTACACTTGCTCCAACTATTTATTTATAATAATTGCTTCCGCGGTTACCAAAGGTAACAAAAGCTATGTGATCATTCTGAAGAACATTTCTGGTTCTGAGTCTGTCAGTCCCTCAATTTTTGCAAACCAACACATCTTAAAAACTACACATATGATTTCAATGAACTTTGTATGGTAGGTCATAATTAGCCCTTTGTTGATCCCATGTAAGTTTAAACTTTCTACGCCCATTTGTTTCTCTTCAACATGCGAACGAACATTTATTTACACCTATACCTTCCTAAGTACACATCTGATTTTTATGAAAAAAAAAAAAAATGGATGGTTTATCAAAAGTAGACTGCAGATAGCCCCAGATTAATTTGAACCACCTGCACTTTTTAACTTTTGCTAAATTGATACTTCAATTCTTGTAAAAAAATCAAAACAACTTTGACATATTAAAAAAAAGAAGGAAACAATTAAATAAATTAGACAATAATGGCTTGTAAAAGCATAAATACAATAAAGTACGAGATAGGATGCGAGGAAGCTATGTGCCACACTAATTGGCATTCTATTTTTTATATTAAGACCAATCCTTATTGAAACTGTGTGGGATTCATTATGAGGCAAGAAATATTTACCTGTATCGTGTATTTACATTCGGCCAAGGTGTTCCACAGCTTAATAGTGCGATCCCGACTACCGGAAACAATCTGCCTGTTGTCGACAGAGAAAGCCACACTAAGAACGTCCTACAACAAAATAATATATAACACATAAAAAAAAAAATAATAAAATTATGAAAAACAGAGGGAAAGTTTCAATTTCTTTACACTTCCTATTTATTTATTAATATTATTAAACATTTAATAGCTTCACATAATTATCAGAATCCATTGGGGGCTTAACCCATTACCAAGAGGACTCATATACTTCTAGTCAATTAACATTACTATCTGAACTGTTTTCAGAAAAATCTCAGGGTAATAGATGTTTTATTTTTAACTTAAAAAAAAAATTGTTTATTTTTCATTAATAACAAAAATAATAGAAACTAATAAAAAGCATATCTTGTATCCAGATTTTTGGAACCAAAAAACATTAATACATTGAATATAAGGTGCACCGTTTCAAAGGGAAAATCTGCTCTTTTTTAAAAACTTGTTCAGATGTCAAATTAAGGCAGTCAATTATGGATATTGTTGGAATATTGAATCTTTATTTAGATGTAAGACAGATGCCATGGTAGCAGAGGAATGCCAAGGTTAGATTTTGAAAATAAATAGCTACAATGGAACCCCTTTCACTCCAAATCTTACTAGAACTTGAACAAGTAAAAAATCCTGGAAATTGATGGAATAGGAGGGCCCCCGACAATGATATCTCGGCAAAATTTAGAGAATTGGAAATAAAAAGTAAAAACAAGATCTCAGCGGTACTCTTGAAACATTGAAAAATATAGGACACATCCCGATTATCGCAATGCAAAAACAGGGACAAAATTGCGTCTTATATTCGAAGCAATGAGGTAATTAAAATATATCTAACTAGGTAAATCAAGTCTGTACAATTAAAACAACACAAACTAACATTGTTGTACAATATATTCAATTATAAATTTACGAAGCAACAATGCAAACCTTGGTGTGGTCATTGAACCTCCTAGTTGACTTGCCGGCACTAAGATCCCACAACCTGAGGGTCTTGTCCCAGGAGCCAGAGAGAGCGTAGTTACCATCAGATGAAAGAACTACATCACTCACAAAGTGAGAGTGAGCGTGAAGGCGTTTCTGGGGTACACCAAAGTTGGAATCGTCTCTGTTAATCTTCCATACAATCAGAGTCTTATCTAAAACACAAATATTCATAATATTGCAACACATTTGCTCTTTTTTGAGGGTTTCTTTGGTAAAACCAAAAAAAAGATACCCTCATAGTTTTTTTCATGTTTCTGTTATCACTCTGTAAGGTTCCAATAACTTTTGAATTAAAAGAGATAAAAACAAGAAACTTTTCAGTATTAAAGATCTTTTTGACTTGCACACAGGAAAAATATAGCAAACTTAAAATGATCATAAAAGTTACACATATTTTACTACTCTATTGAGTTTTTTTTAAATAAATGGAGTGAAGTAGGGTTGGGTCATCGATGTTGATCTTTCAATATATCAACATCAACATTTTCCTGAAGTAACATTGAAAAGACCACAAACCCTCTCAGAAGACAGAGAAAGGTTAGAAAATCGTCAACCTTTTTTGGTCTTCAGGTTGGTTTAGAGGTTTTCGATGTTGATATTTTGATATGTAGAAGATATCGGTATTTAATTTGATGATTTGGCTAACATCGATGATGGTCCTCTAGTAATGTCAATATATTCTTTTGATATACCAACCCTAGAGTGGAGCATGAAATCAAATAAATTATTTTAAAGAGTAGAATACAAAAATATATAGTACTCGTGGAAATTGATTAGTTTGAGATTAAAATTTTGGGTGTCCCTTCCAAAACCATATTTCTGCTGTTACAAAAAATATACAATCTGCTGCCTGCTGGGCTATAGCAAAAATAAGAACAGCAATTTGATCTAACTAACTGGGAATCCAAAGTGGAGGATAATTCAATTTAAAAAAATTGAAATTTTAAGTGATACTAGATTACAAAGAGGTATAACACTTGCTGCAAATGTTTAATTTTCCATACAATATCGCCAAAAAAAATCTTTTTCATGTTGATTGTGTATTTGTTTAATCAGCAATTCCTCTACCGATTAATAATTCCATGTTCACAATACCAACGAAACCTTTTTTACCACGAATTTACCCACAACTATTTAATCAATTAAATTTTTTAACCACCAGAAGAAGGCTTTTACTTTATTTTTAATTGCTATACTTTATCTCACATTGATGCTTTAGAGGTGTTATTGAGAATAAAAAAACTACTTCAGCTTCACCCACAAAATTGTAAATATTACCAATTCTAGTTTGATAAATTAACAAGTGATAAAATTACAAACAAACTATTCACATCTTCAAAAACTGTTTGAGCTATGCTAAGCAGTATGCTTCATACAACAAAAATAATATAGTTGAATAAGCCTCTTTCAAAAAATTATCAGATTCTATTTTAACCTATATTAATATGATGCCATAATGTTATAGTAATATAATGCATAAGCTTTCTTCTTTTGACCATGGGATGTGTTTCATGGCAAATAGCGACTGGTACTTCTGATAATAGCAAGAAATGTAGCTAGAGAAATCCCGACCTTACCACTCCCAATTTTATCAAAATTTAATCTCAAATTGGCACTTTTATAGAAAAGGCCCCCCCCCCCACTTTTTTTTAATCTAATATACATTCGGACAACCGAATAAACACTTTTTTTTTAATATAAAAGTGTGATATTCCTTTGTCCCAAAGCATATTGGTCTGAATATCCCTTTGTCTTAATAGGTAGTGAGACTAAGGGATATAAACTCTTCTATATATTTCCTATACAAAAAGGGGTCCCTTTTCTATAAGAGTACCCTCAAATTTAGGTCCAACAGCACTGTGTGTTCCTCAGGCTTAAAAAACATTAGTCAGGTCAATTTTATATTTTACATATGTTATATTATACATCCTAATTAATTGAAGGTAAGAAGCATGCTTTGCACACAAATCTCAGGTTGTAGAAACGATTTTGACTAAGGATAAGTGTTCTGCTTGGCATAGGTTATTATTAAGTTTCAGTGACTGATTGCTAGTTAAATGGATTGGTAGAACTACAGTGTACGGTACCCCTACCAGATATCGCAAGTTGGTACCGATTGTAATAATGACGCCATAAATGGATATATCCAAACAATGCATGTTTTGTGAAATTTTACATGTTTTAACAAAAATGTGTTTGTTTTGTGTTAGAATTCAATTGTCAACCTAAATTTTTTTTGCCCTAAAATTTTCAATGGCTGCTCTGGACAGCTTGGCAGTGCTCTGCAAATTTCCTAAAGTTATAAGTTTATCAGTTTCAAATCGAAGTACAAAAGAGTTAAATCGACAAGATATATAAAGTCTCAAAAGAGGCCGACAGAGAGATAACAGGTTATCAGAAGGGGCACCAATGGATTATCAATAATTTGTTGTGTTAAGTTTAATACACTTAGTAGGTTCAGGCAATTAAGTAAATGTGCAATCGGAAAGATCAACCTTAACAACTGACCAGTTGATTTAGGGCCTGAGCAGCCATTAAAAAAACACACAACCAACAGCAGGGTCAAAATGTTTAGTGATTCTGAACACACCATAAGTGAGAAAGTTAATAGTGTGTTGTACGCTTTGACTTTTTCTCTAGTTATGTCCACGATTTTAAAAACAACTATACTAAAAATAGATACCTATGTAAACATGAAAAATAGCATGCCCCCACGATTACCTATACTTGTCACAGATTAAATTAAGGTTATATTTGTTGTGCCATTGGTAAAATCGGATTGTACGTGCCCCCACTTTGAGGTTAGGTGATAAAATCCCGCATATTAAATTAAAAACCTTAATTTTATGTACCCTTGAATTTTCTATAGCCACTCCGCACCGCTTCGCGGTGCTCCGCTCATTTTCTGAAGAAAAACAACCCTCTTGTGTATAAACCAGGTAGAGGTCCAACTCGAAGAAATTTCCAGGGCACGTACAATCCGATTTAGCCGTGCCATTAGTAGGTTAGTAACAAGTAAGCAATAATATGTGAGATAACCTATCTAAAATAGCACTTAACAATATTACAAACCTAATTGTTTTCATTTTAGCATGTTCTATTAAACATATGAGTTAACCAACATATAACCTATCCCAATATGAAATCTAAAATAGTAACTAAAAGAACCACTCCTTTATAACATATATTCAATAAATAAGACAGGTAAGCGTTTGACCCACAAAATATACTTAAACCTCATGGAAATTGATAGTTATCACCCCTTTATAGAGCAAGATCAATTAGGTATTATTGTTATGACTGTTTTGCCACATGTTAGATGTAAGACAAGTGTAATACTCAAGTAATAGCTATATCAAATATCAACAAAATGTTAAAACTAATGGAAATTATCAATAATTTTAACATATATTAGCTTAAACGCAAACGAATTCAAGCTACACTGGGCTTAATACAAGCAAAATATTTCCATCATCAAACTTCTACAGATTAACATGAATAAAATGTGAAACAACTGTTGAATTCATGCATTACGTGGATATTGACTGCAAGATGAAAATATCTGGTCAAATTATCAAGGAAACCTAATAAACGTGAACACATAAATAATCTAATTGTTATAACCATAACCACGTCTTGTAACCATTCTCTTAGAAGATTGCCATCACCATTTTGAGATTTTAACAGCATACAAACATATTTTTGATTAATTTTTCTGCTACGACACTCAGCTACTATTTATTTTGGTAATATAGCAATTGCCGAGATAAAAATATGGGCCGGTACAAATGAGCCCAAACATCGTATATACTCCAAATGATAATAAATTCATACAGTACATATATAAGATAATATAATGTCATTAGAATATGATTGATTTTAATTTTGCAAGAAAGATGTGCCAATAGTACCTAAAAATAAATGTTTATAAAAAAATAACCAAGTGAAAGATTGTTACCTCGGGAACATGACAGAATCATGTCCGGATATTTGGGATTTGTAGCGATTTGAGTAACCCATCCATTGTGCCCTCGAAGGGTACCACGAAGTTGCAGTGAATCCGTCATTTAAAATAATTAATATTAAAAAAAGTTAAAGGATGATCGGGATAAATCGCGATAATTATAAACAAAAATGTACAGGGGAAATCAAGTCATAACCTCACGCACACACAAAAAGAAATCGAAAACCTCGAAGAGGGAGAAAACGTGTATGCAAGTTTAGCCAACACAACAACAAAAATATTAAAATAACAACATCCCGTCACTAAATATAAATTATTAAATAACATTTGAGAAAATTGTTGGATTATAATTGATTTTTAAAAATTAGTTTCTATTTAAATTTTATAAAGAATTCGTAAATTTAGAATGATTTATCAAATACCTTAATCCAAATTAGGTTAATAGTGAGCAACAAGTAACTATTATATTTTATAATCAAATCGTATAAAACATTAAAAATCAAATCTGTCAATGATTTTCTTCTTTGAGTGACAATTTTCTACTTAGTTAAAAGGTAATTATTTAAAAAAAAATCAAATTACAACATCGATGTCATAATTTGCGTTGTGTTGGCTCCACTGGCTAGTTAGAGTGGGTGATGAATATCGGCCATTTTTCCTTGGTTGTGTAGTTTATAATATATATGTCTGTATATAAAGTAGATAGTATTAGTTATTTGAAATTGTTTTAGACCGAGATATTGTGGACAAATCATCTTAAGGATAAAACAAGTGTTTAAATGATGGAGGAAAAGGCCAATTTGAAGGAGTTGGACCAGTGGATCGAACAGCTCAACGAATGCAAACAACTCACCGAAAGTCAAGTGAAGACTTTGTGTGATAAGGTAATTTAACTCATTCATAGCTTATTTGACTAGAGAAATATTTACTTTAACGTTTCGAATACAGTAGTCTAAAGTTAAAACTAAAGAATTATATAAGGTTATTTCCTGATACTCATACTTGGTTTACGTAATTGCACCTGTGTTTTCGCTCTTTACCTTTGCATTCTTGTACCTTCCTTCATCGGTTTTGGTTTTGTTTTTTCAGGCAAAGGAAATACTTGCCAAGGAGTCGAACGTACAGGAGGTAAAATGCCCTGTGACAGTTTGCGGAGATGTACACGGTCAGTTTCATGACCTTATGGAACTATTCAGAATAGGAGGCAAATCCCCGGATACTAACTACCTATTTATGGGCGATTATGTCGATCGCGGTTATTATTCCGTAGAAACTGTAACATTACTCGTAGCATTAAAAGTAAGTTAATTTAATTTTCTTATTACTTAATTATATTAGTTTATTTTCCTCATGTCCCTATTTTTATTAGCGTAAAGAAATATATTTTTTGCATAAATTTATATTTGTGGGGTACTGTACCAATAAGTTAGCTTGTTTTGTTTTCATTAATACTACATTATACTCTCGATTTTTTTTGTGTGGAATTACATCATTGATGTGTATGAGTCAGATTACCTTCTACAATAGACCTTATCAACTAATTATCAGTAATCTCAAAATTCTCATTGTCTCTCTTCAATCTAGTATTATTATCATTCATTGATTATTTTTGCGTTTGCCAGTCTAGCAATATTATTAAATAATTACTTTTAGTTTAATAGGTAGCATAATAGATGCAATTTTTAAAATATGAAATTATATTTTATTTAAAAATCATAATAAATCTGTAGTAAAACCGTGTATTGCTTTACTAAAATTAAATTTAAATGTAAAAAAAATATATGTTTTGAAACAGTATATACTCATATTATACATGTGATTACTCAAAAACAAATAGAACACTATTTGCCTACATCTCAAAACATTGCTAGTACCTCCAATGCAAATAGTAATATCCTCAAATATCCATTCAACCCAGCTACACTCCAACCATTTAAATGGTTCAAGGTTTTATTTTTATTTAGACACTTAGATAAAACCCTTTAGTTTTTTAAATACATTGTTACATTAGATGTTTGTTGTTTGAAATTGCATTGTGTATATTTATTTTAACTGATTTATATATTTTTAAGAGTAATTGGATTTTCTCAATTTATTGAAATTTTGTTTACAATTTACCACAATGCCTGGCCTCTGCTTTTTAAGATTATCCTTTAAATTATTATGTGTGCCAACATTATTTGGTAGTGATAGGTTTAAATTCTTCTAACTGTATGTATATATGCATAATGTTTGTGGTGTTTATAATTAAAGTAGTTTTTTTGTATTGTTCTTTTATTTATATAATTTAATTGTTAATATTTAACAATAGACAGTAGAAATTAATGAAATGACATATAAAGGATTCTTATACTTAGTAATAATATTGTTTAGAGTCAGGTTTAACTTCAATAAATATGTAATTTGCATTACTATCTATTTAAATAAAGGGGGTAATATTATTCACTATGTAATACATTTTAAGTATTAAATCTAAAATGGCGATTTTTGACCCTGTAACTTATATATTTAAAGCTGTTAAAGAATCAGCTTTAACTTACCTACCTTGTAAACTAATTATTTTGTTTAAAACAATTCGTTTAATTCATTTATTGTTATTAATTATATATTGTAATTATGTTTTATATGGTTTTAATTATAATTTAAAAGTACATAACTCAATTCCAACATTATTTACTTACAGTCTTCACCAAAGTAGAGTTAGTGCGTTGGCAGCGCGGGAAAAACTAGCCAATGAGGGCTTGAGATTTTCCCGGACAAAAGGTCGGGCCAACTAGGCAACGATAAATGTCTCTAGTGGAGGGGAGAGGCCCCCTAACCACAGGCCTAGTGTCTTTATTTTTTTCCCTCAGAGAGGTTGGCCTATCTGTGTATCACTTGATTTCCTGCACTGTCAGCGCACTAACTCTACTTTGGTGCAGACTGTATTAAGTTCAACAAAATTTATATTGTTGAATAAGTCCAAGAAGAATATTAGTTAAGACCCTAATGGAAGCTTGCTAGACCCATAACCAATAAGTTATAATGGAACTTCTAACAACAAGAATATAACATGTCCAATATACCTTGATTGTACATGAAATGATTACACATAGAGAACTTGGATAACATGTAACTGACAGACCTAACAAAAACTAACTCTTAATACAAAGTTAACAGTGCGAGAGTGAGATATAGATTCAATCTAACAAAGTAAACATTATCAGATACTTATTTGAAACAAATACAGTAGGATTACAATTGTCAGTGTGGAAAATCAAAAAATGGGGGAGCCAATGAGAGCTCTAGATTATGGCATCAAGAAGGTCAGGTTAACTATACAAAAAAAAATGTCTTTGGCAGAGAAGGGTGGCCCTCATGATAACTGCTTAGTGGCTTTATTTTTTTCCTCACATAAGTTGACTTATGTTGGCAACATAAGTTGCCAACATGAGCTGTCAGAATTACCTCTAATTGTAATCTTACTATAAGGCAGTTGTTTTTCCGGCAATTTGTGGGGCTTATTGTTATTGGCTAAAACTTTATTTAAGATACGCATGGATCAGTGTATTATTAAAAACACGCCCACGGTAGTTTAAAAAAATTAAAATAATTATATTAAAAATAAGCTATTGTGTTGTTTTTTTGCTTTAATTATATTAAACAAGAAGAATTTATAATTCTGCTAAAATATGTTTTGTCACATTCTAATCTATTATTGGTTATAATTAAAACATGGTTATTGGACCTCTTAATTGCTATTCCTTGTCTTGTCACCTTGGTGCCATATCAGGATTAATTAATTAGATTATTACTATCAATATTTTTATTAAGTTATTATTAACAAATTGATGATGAGAAAAAATTGATACTTCTGTATTTTGTGATGTCCTGTTTCGAAATATTCTATATATCTTGACTTAGGGATATCTACTTTCTTACAATTGAGAGAATATATTCCTCTGTCTATAAAACTTTAGGACAAAGGAATTCTTCTATATTTTTAAGTGTAAACAAAAGAGAATACAAAGCTTTACATCACGAAACGAAGAAGGGATAAAGAATCAATGATTAATGTTAATGAATCAATATAATATAACTCTTTCTTTAACTGATATATTTGTTTACTTCTGAATTTGATTATAATTAGTTATTATAAAAATGTATACTTTATAATACATCAAACTGCCTCTCAAAATTCTTCCTCATTTTTTACTCACCTTAAGGTTGAGAACGCTTCTTTTTTATTTATTTAACACTTCAATATTTTTTTGTGCCAGGTAATTTTATATCGCAACCTTCGTAAAAATGGGCATACACGGAATTGATAAGATTTTGAGTTTTTATTGCCTAGGTAATCTTCCGACTATAGTCTTAGCTTTTTAACCATATCAGGGTCATTCACTTTCTCTGTGTTGTAATCAGTTAATTAGATATTGTTTATGCTTGAGAGAAACCATTTAAAAAAACCTAAGATTTGTGTTAAATTTTACTGTTGAATGTATTTAAAGAATTATTTTACATTCTCAGGTTATGATAATTCAATAATTATTCAATTGTGTCTTTCCCTCTCTTAAAATTTAATGACATTTTTCTTCCTTAAGTTTTTGTTTTAAAAAAGTTTTTATTACTTTTAAATATCAAACATTATCATCGATAAAATAATAAAAAGTATTCTTTTTTTAGGTATTAGTTATAAACTCTTTCTTACAACTGAGTTTAGCCTAAACTCAGAGTTTTGAAATTTTGTTGAATTCCAGACCCTGAAAATTTAGGCTGGGGTAGTTATGTATCATATGTGACTTAAGTCGTAATAAAATTAAGCGTGACCACTGAAGGGTTAAATTCTTATTAAAATCAATAACAGTTTATTGGTGAACTAAAGCCTACATGAATAATTATTTTTTACTCTTATATCTTCAATAACACTTGAGAATTCAATCTTATCTCACTTGCCAATTCACTTAATTGTTTTACTACGCATCCATCTAAGACACAATGTGTATTTTTGTTTACATACTCATAATATAGTGTTTCTCCTTGGTTATTTTTAAATCATTATTGGTTATTTTTCACTAGCTCAAGTATGTGTGTGTTTTTTATTTTTAATTACAAATAAAGTTGTGACCCCTGTACTTATACTGATATACAGTATACATTTAAATGAACTATTTACAATACAGTGTACACAGAAATAATAAACTGTATAAGTTATTGTTTTGCGGTACATTAAACTATATGTACAGCTCCGAGAGCATTTAATTTAGGATTAATTGTATTCTGGAATGAAAGCTATTTACTCAATAGCTGACTATTTTTGGGCTAACAAATATGTTAACTTTTTTAGTTTTAAATTTCAATGATATTAATGTGGATGGGTGGTTAAATAAGTAGTTACTTGAACCCTACATCTATATTTGAGTATTGTTTTAGCTCCTCTCAACAATAGAGTTTAGTAATTATTAATGCATGTTATTATATACGGCAACAGGCTTAATTTTATATTTAAAAAAAATTAAAATAAAGTAAATGAATTTAGACAAGTTATTATATCTATTTGAAGACTAACAAATCAAAACAAACCTTTATTTTTTTATTGGAAGAAATGTGATTGCCTTGACTTAGCAATAACAAATCATTTCAAGGTGAGTCGTTCTTCGCATTCGGGACACTACTTGATAATATTAATAATTATGTTAAACATGGTTCCTTTGTGTAGTTTGCTAAAATCTTTCCCTCTTATTATGTAGTCTTCTGTTTGTGTGGGTAATGTTAAGGGTTAAAACTTGGGAATAATAACTAGGTTTAGTTTCAAATTCTTTGAGTTTCAAATTCTTCAATGAATTTAAGCTGCTCACTGTTAAAATATTTTAATCCCTCTGAGGTTACATATTTGTGGTAATACAGTCCTTGTAGGGTCCTATCTTCAACAATAGCTTTTGTCTATTATATGTCCTGCTCAAAACTAGTTTAGCAACCTCTGCTTCAGTATCAACCCAGTCTCCCTCTGATATCTTCTTGGATATCATTGTAATCATTAATATCACTGATTATAGAGTTCTATGAACTCTTTGTTAGTTCTTATGCACCAGCCAGCAGAATCTTATATATAAGTCATAGATCTTACATGTGGTATATTATCATACATAACACTTTTTCGCTTCTATGGTTTGATCAGATTCTATTGGTCTTCTTCAGGATACATTTTTCACAGCCACAAGTGACTTCTGGCTTGATGATTGTCTCCTTTTATTTTAAAAAGTTAAACTAAATTTATGGAACAAACCAATTATTTTTTAAAACAAATATATGTGACTGGAAGATTATATCATGGTTATAATATCTAAATTTGGTAACATAAATTTTTATCCAACGTTGATTCTTGTCTTTTTAACATTTATTTCTAAAATGTAATCAAATCTATCATAAAAGAGTTGCACAATGTATTAATCAGATATTGTTTGTACATAAAATTATACCCTCACAAACTTGTCATTCACTTATCTGCTAATTACTTCTATTGAACCTAAGAATAATTCATGGCGCACAAGTCTATTGGAGGCTAGGACCTACCAAATAGCATTTTACTTCTCCGGTAGGTGAGTGAAATGGAGCAGCTTGTTGCCTCCCTTCAGGTTATTAAATCTAATAACTAAAAATTGAAATGTATACTTATCTAAATGGTTATATATTATATTAGCTATAATTTATGAAGGCTCTCAGGTACTTAGTTAACCCTCTCTTAAAATTTGGATCAAACCTAAGTTTGCTTGACCATCCTAATAACAAACCTCCCATGAGATTCAAGACTAATTTATTATTATATTTTCAGGTTAGATATAAGGAAAGGATCACGATACTGCGAGGAAACCATGAGTCACGCCAGATTACGCAGGTGTACGGATTTTACGACGAATGCCTCCGCAAGTATGGCAACGCCAATGTTTGGAAGTACTTCACCGATCTGTTTGACTACCTTCCTCTTACTGCCTTGGTTAATGGACAAATATTCTGTCTGCACGGTGGTCTCTCACCATCTATAGACACTCTTGATCATATCAGAGCTTTAGATCGTCTGCAAGAGGTTCCTCATGAGGTACGACTTATTTTATTAAAATATATATAATTGTTATGGTACTTCTTTACTTAAGCATTCCCCCATATCCCTTTTTCTTAATATGTAGTTATTTAGACAAAGGAGCATTTTATACAGAGTAATATATTCCTAAGTTTAAATTACTATTAAGACAAAGGGACATCTTGTCCAATGTACCTTTGGACAAAGGAATGTCACTCTTGTGTATATAAATGTAATAAAATCCCTTAGCCCTCGGCTAACCTCTATGAGCAGTGCCGCTTAGGATTATGTTTGTATTGAGTTCAATGGAAGTAGGGGACAGCCGACTATGATAAGCACAAGCGTCTGAGCAAAGAATCTTGCTCCTTACCAGTGTTAGCACATACATTAATTTTCACTCACCGCTCAGACTTTTCAGTTGATTTGAAACTCTCGTTAAGTAAACATGGCAGGAAACTAATGGAAAATATGTAATTGGATCATTAAAGGTGAGTAAACATAACAAGTAGTTACTTTGAAATGTAGGTTATATTTCACCCTGACTATGATAGTGTATAACATATTACATATTTATTCTTTTACAATTTGAAATATTTATGATAAAAAAGTTAAAAAAAAAAAAACACATGATCATCTGATCATATGAGTCACACTACATCTACCACATTTAGAATACTAATGGCAAATAATGCCCAGCCTATTGTTTTCGATATTATCGTAGCCAGTGCCTCTTACTGCTCTGCTGCCCACGGGTCACCGTACCCGAGTCCTAAGTCTAATGAATTTTAAGATATTAAATATTTGAAGAAAGGGGGACTGCTGAAGTAAAGAAGTGCCATTTTTAATAATTGGAAATTTAGAGTTACCTATGATCAATATAACAAAAGACTAAGAAGTAATCTTGTGTTGTAACTAATAGACATCCAATTTTTTACAATATTTATTATTTTGTTTTTTCTAACTGTGCTATTGATTTTTTATTAGTTAATTAATGTATCTTTGTTTACTCTTACACATATCAAGAACTTATTTATTTTTTCCCCCTTCAAATGCTCTTATTCAAAGGAGGACCAACATTTGTTGTTATTTTTTTTTTAAATAGCTAGTGTAAATTAGGCCAAACCTCTAAAAGCTATATATTTAGGTCAATATAAGCAAACAGTTGACCATTAAAAAGTTTCTTTTTGAAGTTATTAACCAGTGAAACATCATAGCAAATTCAATAATATTACATTATTGTCAATCAAAATAATAAATAATAATTATATTCAAGTAATTCATTTTAAAAATACTACATGTCGACTGAAATTTACCTTTATCTAATTAATCATGTATATTCCATTAATCCTTATGATTAAATTAATAATTAATTTGTGGATACCATTTTATAGATTTTGATGGTTGATTAATTATTAAAGTGATCTTTAAAAGAAAATACATGATTAAAGTAAACTAATACATAAAATGGAATTATTACATTTTATTTTCTTTTGTCAAGCATCCGACCTATTTTCTGTTGTTTTTTGTTATTCGAAATGAAATATCTTGTTGGAGGAAAGTGTTTGTTGAAGTATTGCTTTTATAACTCACCTTTATCTAGGTATTGATTACTTCTCTTGAAAGGTCATTTTTATTGTCATGCAACAATTTGGTTCAGTGACCTTCACTTGTCTCCTCTGTTCTATTGAACTATGCCATTTTCTTGTCAATTTCATTCCTTATTAACTCAATATATTTATTATTCTTCTGAATATTTAAGTATTAAATAAAAACTTCTTTAAAGAGAGAGAGAATATGGGCTTAATTACTTTTTTTTATTCAATAAATCTTAATATTTATTAGTATGAATAATATTTATTTTCTTGATGATTCCAAAAAGTTTAATTATTTAGTAATACAAATAATTTAGTTAAGTTTCCCCTTTTATAATCTAGTATGCTTTTTTATTAATAAAAAAAATTAAATTGAATAATTACAAAATTAATCAAGTAAAACCAAAAAATATTAATTGTATAATTATTAAGTAGGCACTTATTTAGATTGTTACCCCTTATAAAAAAAAACAAATGGAAGTAACAATCAAAGAAGGTGTACGGAAAGTTCTTCTTTAGACTGTTACTCCCCTTATAATAAGAAGTGTGATACTCCTTTGTCCCAAAGTGCATAGGTCTAAACGTCCCTTCGTCTTAATAATTATTTATTCAAAGTCATTTATATTCTAAAACAACCTAAGGGAGTAACAATCTAAAGAAGTACCATATAAGTAGTTACAATTGTAAGAAAAAATACCCCTAAAATTAGTTTTAGAAGTATGATTTTTTCCTCTCAAATTTGTCCAGAGATTCATAGGTATAAATATAATATATTGTTACTTTCTGTTGTGATGCATTGCTGATTTGTTGCAATCATTTATTTTCTCTGACTCTCAAATTCTTTAAAAAAAAAATGAATCATAGTTATGCAACACTCATAATTAAATTGTTAAATAATGGTTCAAAATGTTATTGCAAAGTAGATTTTTTTCTTTCAATATTTCAATGACTTTGGAATATCATGTAAACACTGTGATTCGTAGTTTTGAAGTCCTAAAAAAACATATCTAAAAACAAGCTTTTATGGAGTCAACGAAATAACTAGTCCGCCATCTTGGGTTCTCCGCCATATTAGATTTAGAATGATGTCACTTAGCTAACCATGTTTGGTCATCCAAACTAAACGTGTATGCAAAATTTCAATTCAATCGGTGGAGGATAACTGCTTTAAAATTCAGTTGCAAGATTATCCCGAACATACATGCAAACATTGCAAGTTAAATAAAAAAGCTTGTAAAATTCACTTCAACCTCTTTAATAATAACCTAAAGTAATATTTTTGTTAAAGCTTTAACTCTTCACCTAAAAGCTTTTCATTTTGAAGTAGCTATTATTCACTCAAGTAGGTAATATTTCACTCTTACCTCTTCATGGAATTCTAAGCCTTCGGTAAAATCCTGCATTCTATAACTGATAAACTAAACGTTTTTCCAATTCTCTTTGTAATCCCCATAATTTCCTCCTGACATTAGTAATTTTTATATTTTACCTCTTTATTTTTATATTCATTTAATGTATTATGCTTGTTTCAGGGTCCTATGTGTGATCTTCTTTGGTCAGATCCAGATGATAGGGGAGGCTGGGGTATCTCTCCTAGGGGTGCTGGATATACCTTTGGTCAAGATATTTCAGAAACATTTAACCATTCTAATGGACTCACACTAGTATCAAGGGCGCATCAGCTTGTGATGGAGGGATACAACTGGTAATGTTATAACTTTTAATTTCTTATTTTTATTATTTAAGTAGGATTATGGGGATTGTGTTTCTTTTATTTCATATGATGATGACTTGTTTCAAAGATATCAAAATCTTGAGTTCTTATCGGCTCTTCCTTAAATTTTTCCTCACTAAAGAATTTGACTAACATTTTGATTTATACACAATTTAACGTCCCATAAATCAACATAGTGGTATTTAACCCTGGGGAATGCATGGTCCTGTAAGGCCTAAATTTGAGGTAAAACTGTGAAACTTAGACAGAAATGGGAGCGATTGGAAGATAGGGATTTTTCTAGCTACATTTATTGCTTTTATCAGGAGAATCAATCACTGTTGGACATCGTGCGTGATTATACTTCAATTCTGTGCTCATATTGTCCTGACAGGGGATCCACGCCACTTTCACTAAAATACTATTATGACGCTAATTTCAGTGAAATTTATACAGATAATACAAAATAAATTTATATAGTACCAGTATTCAAAAATAAAATAATAAAAATTTACATCAAAAAGTAAACATTTCAAAATTATGATTGAGACTGACTGTTTTTATACTGCCAAATTATGAGATTAAACAACGGTATTTTATAATTAAATAAAATAATATAACCAATTTAAATATGTTTTATAATATTTTGCTAAAATGATTTCTAGTTTATATTTATTTTACCTGTTATGTGGCCATATAAAACAGATAAAACAAAAATATACAGTGTGTTCGTCGTCCTTAAGTGTGGAGCCTAAACTACTGAAATTATTTTATTGAAATTTGGTATGAATAGTCTGTAGGATCATAACTCTAAGCAAAACAGACTTCACTTAGAGTTAATCAATAACTAAACATAAACAGCTAATAAAAGGGTCAATTACTATGAAATATTGTTGTTAAATGGTTCTGATATAAAGTACCTTATTAAGTGTCTCAGTTCTAATAAGTACCTCAGTTAACTGAAATGTATTAATTTATGAGACAAAAAAAAGAAGAAGATAAAATATTCTTCCTTTTTCATCTCAAATCATTTATATACTGTTTTTAATTAATAATGTTTATTTTTTTAGGTGTCATGATCGAAATGTGGTTACAATATTCTCTGCCCCTAACTACTGCTATAGGTGTGGTAATCAAGCTGCCATTATGGAACTAGACGATGCCCAGAAATACTCATTGTAAGTTTAATATTTTAGTTAATTTATTGGCGCTTCTTTAGTCTTTAGACTGTTGCTCCCCTTATAAAAACAAAATAGATGGGAGTAACAAACTAAAGAAGGTGTATGGAATGTTCTTCTTTAGACTGTTACAAACATATATGTGATATTTCTTTGTCCTAAAGTACATTCGACTAAACATCCTTTTATCTTAATAGTTATTTAGTCAAAGGAATATATATATAATTATATCCATTTATATTCTAAGAAAACATAGGGGAGTATAAATCTAAAGAAGTACCAATTTAATTTGGTTAATTTTTAATTCAACCATATGATTCTGAATACATTTTTATTATTAACTTATCTAAGCTGATATTGTTTACTTATTGCATGATACACTTCTGATTTAATGCGTTAATATTCTTTAAAGTAAAGATTTTGAATTTTTCATTGTCTACAATTAATAAATATAGCTTACTTTCTCCCTTATGCAATAGTAATTTAAATGCTAGTTTTATAATTACTTTTAACTATGAAAATATGTTTTTTAAGAGCTTCTCAGTTAGAAAAGTCCCCATTTAAAAAAGCTGTTTGATATTCTAAGATTTCTACTGAAAATTTTTTGTTAAAAGTCAAAATTGTAATCCCTGACCTTTATTTTTTGATACCAAATTAATGTATGCAATAAAATTAAGTATGAATGTGTATTAAATAATTTATTTTACATAAAATCCTTGGATAAATTGGCTAGAATGATAAATAAATGATCAAATTAAAGTCCAAGTCAAATGTTTTACCTAAAACACAGCTATTTCTGATTTTTTTGTTTTAAAAAAACATTATTTTAACACAATTTGTGCTATTGAGAGATAGTAACTGTTCCAACATCAGACATAACGTTAAAAAGTCCTAGTCAAATGATTTTATCTAAAACACAGCAATTTCTCATTATTTTTTATTTTTTTTTAAAAAACATTATTTGAACACATAAATATTTAGTTTCTACTTTTATAAATTAATTTATGATACATAATAATTGATTTTTTTCTTTCTTTCAGCCTCCAATTCGACCCTGCGCCCAGGCGGGGGGAACCCCACGTCACCCGCAGGACACCTGACTACTTCTTGTAAACTAAAAATCCTGGCACAAGAAACATATATAAACAAACACTTATTTATATACAATACCCTCTTCTTTATTCTAGTTTATAAGTGAAGAATTTGACACCTCCCGATCTCGGTGCAAATCTATTTACATCTCTTTGTAATTCAAAATTTTATTTTTATTTTTTACATTGTTTGAGTTTTTTTTCCGCAAAAAAAAAAAAAGAATGTAAAAGAAACATTTAAAAAAAAAAATTATCCTTTGTAAACTATTTATAAAAAAAAGTCCTTAATCTTCTTCACAACATTCTAAATAAAAAAAACTCCTTTTTGAAAAATAAAATTTGAAAACAAATAAGTTATGTTATTTTATTTTACAAGTTTCTTGTATAGATTATTATTATTATTATTATATACTTTTTTAATTAATGCTTATTTAAAGTTAAAACCGCCTGTACATTTAGTAATTTCCTCTACACTGTCTTTAAAAAAAACAAAATTTAAAAATAAATTAATCCTACACTCTGAAGATTAAAATACAGTCAAGTAAAAAAACTGTACAATCTTGAGTTAGGGTTACAATTATAAGTAATAATGCAAAGCTATATTAAAGTTTACAGAATAAAATATAACATTTAAAATATGCTGTGAAGAAAAATAAATCCCCCTTAGTTTAAGGCCTGTACTGTATGATTTAGCACTGGATTTCTTTTTAACTAGTTATTAATGCGAATAAAATTATATTCTAAAATCAAATATAATTAAACAATATTAAATATAAATTAAGATTTTTTTTTTTTCTTAAGTTCTCTTAATTTAGTTATTATTACATTTGTCTTACACACGATTAATGTTTGAAAACATAGCAAACAAAGTAAATAATTTGGATTTCAAATAAATAGATTAAAAGGATGTGAAAAAAGGTGATTAGGAAGCCTGATTCTTTTTTTTCTTGAATTAAATAGGCATTTTTTTAACATATAAAATTAATTGTTTGTTAGTTCCAATGCTTAACAACTCCTTTAGTGTATTTTTGACAATGTTAAGTATTATTGATTATTTCAATAAATAATGATTATAATGATCACTCGACTAATGGATATAATCTATACCATCATTCTGTGTTCGTCAGATTGTAGTCAGGAATGTACAATGACTACTTCCAAATACACGTACTTTACAAATTGTGGGCTTTCATCATTAAATTTTTACATCTCGCTGAATTTCCCTATTTACTTCATTGCAACTATTTGAATCTCCTACAAATTAATTTTTAATGTATACATTTACCTTATTTAATTATAATTTACGAGTTAAGCATTAAAGTTGTATCCAAATAATCTCTCTATGTTTAACAATTAATTAAATCAAATATTTCTTAATATACTTATCAATTTACAAGGTAGGGAAAATATAACGACATTGTCTAATGCATAAAGGTACCAATACTTGGTTGCATTTCTCTTCATCGAGTAAACCTGTTAAGATTCTTACTATAAAGAGTTTCCGCTGAAATCTTCCTCTAGTCATTTGTTCTTAACAAAATTCATTATGAACACATAATACAACTTAGAAAAGCTCTCGGTTACTTATAATTTTATTTTGCAAGTGCATGTTATTACGTTAAATTATCACATTGTTTATTTACTTTATACTAATTTTCAAGCCCTCTTTTTCTTATACATCGTCTTTCTAATCCGTCAAATGTAGGTGAGAGTCTACTTGATAATTGATACCGATTTTTTATGTTTACAACCTGTCCTAACAATATTTCCTCATATGCTTTAAAAAAGACAGAAGTTTTATTATATAAATTACTATTATCATCTACTTAACTATCCTGAAGTAAGATATCATTAGAATGAGAATATTGGGCTGAATAAGTATTATATAGTCACTAAAAATAATAAAAAAAATTGTGCTGAATATAATTGACATTATTACAGCTGTTTTTTTAAAAAAAAAAAAAAAAAATGTTTTAGAAGTGAAAAAGCATCATCATTATAATATTGAATTGATGTTTTGTTTTTTGATAAAATAAATACTAACTTGATGCTTACATCACATTCTATGTAAAATATTTTGGACATTCAGTAGAATTTAACCGTGGTATCACCAATATTCATATTGGAAATTATTAATGCATTTATTTATTTTATCTCTATTGATGAATAATTTGATTGTTACTTCTCCAAAAACATAAAAGTTCTCTTATGTGAGAATTCTTTCACGAATCTAAATGTTGAAGGTAGCGTTAAATACAATCAATAAATTGAATGAATTTGGAATATTGTAAATTTCTTCCTGGTAAATTACATAAAACGATACAGTTGGAAGGTTCCCTATAAGGTCAACCTTGACCAGGAATGTGTATTAATGTATTCATAAATATGCATACATTATTTAAAAAAAAAAAAAAAAAAAAAAATGTGTGAAACTAATTACTATATAATATAATAATGATTTTTTAAAAAAAAAAAAAAACTAACATAGTTCTACTTTTTTGCCCTGTATATTATTTTTATTTTAAGGATAATTATATTTAATTTTTCACTTATTAAAATTAGGGAATTCTAATCGATACTGAATACCCTACTCAATTTCTTGGAGTATTATTTAATTTCAGTCAAAAACTCTTAAGATCAATACATCATTTTATCTAAGGCAAGAAAAGACTCAGTCTTTCCAATCACTTTAGTCCAGTGCTTGAATGTGCTCAGCAGTATTAAAATAGGAAATAAAAATAACTGCAAAACAGAGCTGTTATTTAAATGTACATAAGAAAAGAAATATCGCCTGTCTTTAATTCAGGAAAATAAAATTTAAAAATTTCATTCTATTTAGATATTGATGTATTTGTGGCATTTTTATTAATAGTATTTATTTTTTTCTTTTTATTAACTTTTAATTTTTTTTTTTCTCTCTTTGCTTAGAGGAAAAAGAATTGTAACGTAGAATTCACATTATTGTATAAAAAAATATTAATGTAACCGATGCTTGTTAATAATCCTTTTATTTTAATTACTAAAGATAAAATGTGAACATTTTTTTAACAAGTTTTAGTATATACATTTTTATTTTTTTCTTTTCAATTGTTTGGTAGTTCCTTATGGAAATTTTATTTTTCCTCTATTCCAATGAATTTTATTATTTTATAGGGACTGAATTTTTTTATAGCTTAGAAATATCAATCAGAACAAATTTAATTATAATAAAATGGAATTTTGTTTTTTACTTTCGGTAGTTAAATCAATATTTCATTTATAATGATTTTTTTTTTCTTTTAAATATTATTTAAAGTCAGTACAAAAATTTGCAAATTTAGATAAAATAAATTATTATTTGTTTCGATGTTTAATTTATCAAATTGTTGCATGAATGCCGTACGTACATTGTGTTGACAGTATAGTGGAAAACATATATAATAATACTTATATAAATATATAAAAAAAATTAAAATGTTTTGTTTTATCTACTTATTTGTCTTCTGTCAGAGGTTATTTTGAAATTATAAGTATGTATAAGGAAATATAATTCACTCCTGAGCTAATTTATTATTACAAAATTTGAACCTTTGATATATACAAGGACACCTTTTTCCTTTCAATTATTTACTGCAGTTGTAAAATTATTTGTGCTATAAAATATAAACAATGATAGCTTCCAAAAATGAAACAGGGTCTAATCAGATCCTTTTTTTAGATTTAATAAAAACGTACAAAACTTTTTTTTAATTTATTGCAAAAATATATTGTTTAAACAAAAAGTGATTCAAGCCTTGAATATTAATTATATGGCTAACACCATGAACAAGGAATACTTCGTGTCAGAGAGGTTACGTAAGGGGACGAAGGTTACTGTGATGTCAGGCACCCAACACGATTTTTTCTCAGGTTATCTTTTGCTGGCCCATAACAAACAATTGTTTACTAGTGTTCTGTAAGCATTTTATAGTTTTTTCTCTTTTTATTCTATTAAAAGCTTTTTAAGTGTTTTTAACCTAATCATACATCAGTCACATCATTAATAAGCCAATCAATTTATATATTAATAGATGATAAAACTAAGAATTCTTATAAATAAGATATAAAAGACAACTTACCTACAGGTATTACGCCACACAGCAAATTGATTTTTATTCTTGGGAAAGCGGTAACAGTGAAGTGTTTATCTTTTAAGGCCCTATTGTTGCACCCAAATGCAAAGCAATGAGACATTTTTAATTCTTAAATTAATAAAATTGATTAAAAATTAATAATATAATAAAATAGCATTGATAAAACCCATTAGTATATTGTTTGTTATGAGGCAGCGCAGTTTAGCTAACCTAACAACACAATTTTTTTTTTACTTAAGTGACGTCACCCGTCATATTGGAACAATCAACTAGGAATTGGAATGTTCAGTGGTCTCCCCCTGTTGATGGCCAGACTTGAGCTCTTTTGATTATTTTTATTGGGATATCTCAAGTCGAAGATATTTGAAACTCGCCCAGAAACATTGAAAGCGCAAATTCAAGAATAAATTCATATGAGTAAGGACTTCCGTTCAAGACTCGCACAATTTTGTCAAAATGATGGTAGCCAATATCATTATCCTAATATTCAAAATTTATACCTTTTTTTGCTTGGACACCAATTTCTGCTTGTGCTCTTAACAAATTAATAATGCATTAAATTAAGGAAATAAAGTGGATTTGACTACCTCCCCCTGAATATGTTATGTACGTTCTTAATGAGATCTTATGAAACAAATTTACACTAAGGTTGAACCAAATAAATAAAGGAACAATTTATTGTTCCATCCCTAAATTACACACTTCTTTCAACTTTAAAATATTATGATCAGTTATAGATTATATAGTAAATATATGTGTAGTAGCTTGTTAACAGGCCTAATGAATAAGTTAGGTGCTTCTACCAATATTTTATGGAACTCAGTGAAAAAAATAGGTCTTTTCTTTATTTCACAAACTACATTTGATAACATTTATTTAATTCAGTTGTTGGTGATATACTAGGTACATTTACTAGAATCCTTTTAATAACTGCATTTGCAATAATTGTTTTACCACCCCTTCCACTGATTTATTTGAATGATCATAAACTGATGAACACACAAATTTGCCTGGACTCTCAAATTTTTTTTAAATATGGGCAGGCACCTACAAGCATTTACTGGGCCCGAAGTAACTCACTCAAGTTTCGAACATATCCAAATATTTTGGATCAGTTAGCGGACGTATGCTGCCAACCCAAGACTGTTTTGTTATATTTTGTTCTATTTCATATTCTATCTATTTCAGTTTCATTATAGCAGTGAGCATCTAATTTCTCTCGTTTACTACAAAATCCTTGGAGCAAAAAATGCATCTCTGTGATTCCTAATAATGTTCATAGAAATGGTAAAGTTTGGCTTTTCTTTTTATTTCTTTTTTCTCTTATTATAAGGCTAACCCAGTAGTTCCTTTTTCTCAGCTGCCTTCTTCTAATGAGGTACGATTTTTCTAAAAAGTGCAATTTACAATCCATCCTATACGAAAGTGACAGCAAGCGGCAAGAATAGCAACTGTAGAAGCCATTTGGTTGAACGTAATTTGGCTGCAGTGGATGAGGGTAAGGTCGTCTGAGTATGGATATGCGTTGGCCTTATCCTACTGCCATATTACTCCAAAATTTATAATTCAATTTTAAGTTTTTGGTAGTTTTCATACTACGGAAAGTTTAAATTTTAATTTAAATCAAATTATAATTATTATTTACTACGGGAAACAGACAGTGAAAAATACACTCCCGTGCCGGGATTTGAACCCGTAGTATGAAAACTACCAAAAGCTTAAAATTGAATTTCGAATTGATTGTACAAGGTACAGGTACTAATTGAGTACTTCATAATTATAAGCGTTAATTCTTGGTTTAGTTCTAATGTCATAAATATTGACTGTCTAAATGTAAATGAATATTGAAAGCTTGGATTCGGGAGTTGTTATCGATTACGGCAGTTTAAAATCATTCTCCTGCGTAGCTTAGTTGGCCAGAGCATCTGTACTGGAAATACGGGAGACCCGGGTTCAAATCCCGGCGCGGGAGTGTATTTTTCACTGTCTGTTTTCCGTAGTAAATAATAATTATAATTTGATTTAAATCCAAAATTTATTTGAAGTTGGTAAAATTATAATAAAGGAGCTCTATCTCTTATCTCCCCTTTTAAGCTTAGATGATAGTTTTATTTATTATCTCTGGATAGGTCTCATTCACTCTGGGATTCCAGAATTTAATGCATAAATGAGATTAAAAGAAGTATCAAGATTAAGTTGCTTGATGGCTTTTTTCCTTACTCTCCTCATTCATCATGGGCCTTCATAGTCAATTCAATTCAAGTTTTATTTCTATTAAAAAATGGAAGACATGTTTTTGCAGTGTGGTATTTTACTTGTAAAGCTAAGAAATGTTAAAGGAAACTGTGGGTGATACTCATTTACCAAGGGTATGAGAAAATTTAAAGTTTTAACAGAGTTTAATTCCTAGAGGCTGGATTTGACAATCATAGAATATCGCAGTCTGAACGATGTCATTTGTTTAGTTTACAATTTTTTTATTTGTGAATCGGATTCCTGAATATCCTGTGTGAATGAGGCCTGGCTTCCGGTTGTAGAGTATAACTGCTGGATGGTAGTGACTTCTGTTCTGATGGTCAAACTAGAAACTATAACTATTATATAAGCCAGAAATGCTCTTAATTTCACGTTATTTCTATAATATGGTATCTAGTTTGATTTTAAGAACGTAATAGTTAATTAAACCAATACTAGCATTTATTAATCAACTTTTTTATTGTTGTCTTAACTTTGGTATAATATAATAAAGTTTAGTGATAGCATGGAAATTATTTCTAAACAAAGATTTACAAATTCTCGACAACACTTAAAGCGCCAAAATTGAAAGGTGCAGGAAGGTTTCAGCAGTTTATGTTTCTTGTTTAATTGTGAGATAAAGGAAAATTTGCTGTTGGATGTTTGTGTCTACAATAATTTATAATAGTATATGTTCATATTTTTGTTAAATTTGGTTGTCAATCTGTAAGTATGTGTTCATTAACTGATTTTCCCGATTTACTTGTCGAGGATCAAATTCCATCTTGTGAAATTGATGGGAAACTACACTATTCCAAGACTGGTCATGGTGATGTTCACATCTACACCTCTTCGGTACGTATTTTAATGTTAAATCCGACATAACTTATTTTCTACTTATTGTATTAAATACATTTTAGTCAAGTGATGGCTCTCATGGGGATGTTGTAAGACAAAGTTGTACTCTATCTGTTAGATATCTATTATTTACTTACTAGATAACTCTATTAACCCAGTTTTACCTTGTCTGATAGATCGGGGCTGTACACACGTCCTTATTACTTTTTCATTTGGAGTTTTCTAACGTCCATGCCTATATTAACTTACAGTATTCTAGTTCCTATAAGCTTATAATAGTCGACCCTCTTTGCGGTACTACCCTGGCATTTGCCTTTACATTTCTATACTAAAGAAGTTTAATTACATTTATTTACATTGTAAGAGGGATCTTCTGAAATAGTTAAAACTCATTATTTTTCCATCTTCTCCTGTGGCTTATATATGTCTATCTTACACACACGTTTTCTGTATAAATGTTAATACTTCCACAAGTGAATTCAGGCATGATGAGTGTTTTGTAGATCCGATCAGATCCTCAGCTTTGTTGTCTTTAAAGAGATTCTTTTCTTTTAGTAGCTTGGTTACAGTCAAATAGCTTCAGTTTGCCACTTCAATCCTGCTGCTAACTTTGGCTAAGTAAGTTTATTTTCTCCCTTTTTTGAGTCGGGAATATAAAATCAACTAAGTATCCTTTAAAGTTTTGGATGAACTGAAGGAGATAATTAGATAAAGGAAGAATTGCTTGGTGGCACAACTTAACTTGATTTATACATTTGAGAGATTATATACCTTTTTCAAACAGTACATTTGTATTAATTAAACATCTGAGAAAGAATATATGTATGATTTCTTCATAGGAGAGTTGATATCCCTTTGTCAAAATAACTCAAGCTCTTAGTCATTAGTGTGACTCTAGTTTATCTTTATAATATTAAGCCCATGGAAGGTTTACACCAAAAAGATGATGGCACTGGGTTGGTTTGTCGTTCCATTATCTGTATTAACCGTTCAATTGGCATTCGGAATCGGATAGATGCCACTTGACTTGTTCAATTGGCATTCGGAATCGGATAGATGCCTCTTGACTTGTTCAATTGGCATTCACAATCGGATAGATGCCACTTGACTTGTTCAATTGGCATTCGCAATCGGATAGATGCCACTTGACTTAAGTAACTACCTATTTATATCACAATGCTGGGTGCATGCCTAGAGGAGGTTCCTTTACCAGTTTCGGCAATCAAACCTGGCTCTAGTACTTCCTAAGCATGGGTTTAAGCAATGAGATACCAATGACCCCTAGTTAAATATTGAATAATAATTTTTTCAGGTGTCATCTCATCCTTACATATCTGTATTGAAAGAACATCCAGGTGCTCCAACATCGAAAATTCCTTCTGGTGATTTCTTTTTACCTATCAGCGACAATCTCTCTGAACGTTTACAAAATGCTTGGTATGGCTCTGTAATATTTATATAATTGAATTGATTATTAATTAAAAGAAAGTGTTCAAAATAACTGAAGCCGTTTATAGGTTGGTTATTTTGTAATATAGTTGGTTAGAGTGCCTGAAAATAATTACTGTAACTAGGTAATCGCTGGCAGAGCTGACGGGAGTTCTGTGTGTAGAGTTCACGAACCAAGTTTGTTATTTAAGTAGTAAGAGACTGCACTACAACTCAGTCAGTTAATACAGACAATAGTCAGTTAATACCTATATCACAGTTTTATATTCTATTTAAAATTTGTCAACTTAAGGCTAATTTTATGAAAATTTTAATATTATTTACTTAACATGTCTATGAATATAATTTTAGGTATGAAAATGGGTTCCACCGAGTTCTAGAGGTGCTAGCAACATGTGAGGATCATAAAATCAGTAACACTCTGGCTAAATATCTTCTCAGTTCTGTTGACCTCATGGGAAAAATTGTTTCAAATATTGGAATTTACAACACTGAGGTATTTTATTTTTTTAAATTCATTATTATTAGAATATTTTTTTTTTTAAATACATAGCAATATGTATGATTCTTTTTTTACCAATTGTGATAGACACCAAATATATCACATTAGTCAGTGAATGCTTCAATTGATTTCTATCGTTATTATTACAGTATAGTCTCGCTTATCCGGACCCCGATAGTCCGGACATCCGTTTAATCCGGACGGGCCATAAACTATATACAAATTGGAACCAGGGCCTGTTCAGATTTATGAATAATTAAGATAATTGGAGTTTCTACTTTTATTGTCTATTAAAAATTTATAAAATTGTTCCTAGTGTAGTTTACAGGTGTATATTCCAACGTTCTAACACGAAGAATACCCGGTATTTTTGTTAAAAATAAACAGATTTAGAATAATTAGGAATAAGTAAGAACATCGATAAATCTGTTTCGGTTCTATAGAAATGTAAGGGGCGGAAGATATAAAGGTAGTGTATTCCAATAAATACAATTTTATGTGACTGAGATGGGGAGAGGGTTTTAAGAAACATATAGTGGCGGCTCAACGCAGTTCCAAGAAATTTCACCAAGCCGCCAATGTCTAATGTCTCAACTTTTTGTGAAATGATTATCGTTCTTTGAATTTCATATCGGAACACAGGAAGTTCTTCTCAGGAAGTCCCTTCTATACCTGCCACCTGCATAATAAATTGTCGTTTTATTTTAATTCATTTGATATTCGGACTGGTGACAGAACAGCTCTTAACTTAAATAGTGGACCTACGTTGTACAAGCATGTTTTGGAGACTAATAAAAGTAATTTTTAGGATAAAAACATCGATTTTAATAGTTTTACTAAAACTTTTTTTAGTATGCTGACATTTTAAAACTGATTCCGTTTAATCCGGACTGGGTCCGGTCCCGTCAAACCCGGATTAGCGAGACTCTACTGTATTATTATTTATGTATTTTATTTTATTTTTACTAATAATAGTTTTTGACTGATTTATTTTTAGGATAGAGAAGGTAGTGAGAAACTAATAAAAGATGGTCTTATTCAGTTGCTATGTTGGCATCCTCACTGTACTAAAATTGCCGTTTTATCCAAAGATGATTCCGTACATATTTTCTCTTCACAGAGTCAAATATCACCTTTACTAAAAGCAAATAATCAGAAAAATATAACTTCTCTTGCTTGGAGGTAAGACTTAATTTATTTTTAATGTGGGTAATTTATGGAGGATTCACTGAACTCACATCTAATGGTTTAACAGAGATTATCCCTGTTTGCTATTTATCTTAGTCTGATATATATTTTTTTTTTCAGGCCATTGAGTGGTTGTGAATTGGCTGTAGGATGTAGGGAAGGTGTTTTTATTTGGAGTGTAGGAGATCCTAACACAGTAATTTCCCGTCCGTCAATTAATTCTGCTGTACATTTGAGTGCTCCTAATCATAAAAATATATCAACAATTACATGGAACCCTCATGTTAGTATTTCTTAACCCTTATATTTTTTTATAATTGAATAATCATATGAGATTATATGTATTAAAAAAAAAAAAAAAAAAAAAAAAAAAAAAGATTTTGAAGAATCTTAGGCCTCTGGTACGACACGAGTGGTGACACTTATGTTTATGTGTACATTAAGTACAAGGGAAGTAGAGAACGGCTAGCTATGACAAGCATAAGTGTCTAAGCGTAAAATCGTTTGGCTAATCTTAGATATTAATTTTTGCTAGCCACTAAGTCTTTTCCGTTGATTAGAAACTTTCATCAAGTAAACATGGCAGGGAACTGATGGAAAATACCGCCCAGCCTAATATTATCGTAACCAGCACTACTCACCACTCTGACACTCTGCTGCTCATATCGTACTTGAGACCTAATTTTAGTAGATACTGCAAAAGATTTTATTTGTGTAACAGTTCTTGTATTGGAAATTTACTATTTAATTAATTAACTCCATGGCCTAGGCCTGCCAAAGGGCTTGTATAACTACAGTATGCGTGTTACGAGTTGTGACTTTTGACGCTCAGATTAGCCAACCTAAATGAGAAAATAAATAAAGCCTCTAGGCCTATGGGAGAGGTGGGATCAGTGACATTTTTGTTTGTTTAGTTGGCCGACCTTCTAGAATTCAAAATCCTCACCTGCCATTGGCTCCCTACCCTAATTTTTCGGATTTTCCCATGCTGTCAAAGGCACAACTCATTACGCGCAAGCTGTATATGTAGTAGATGACATAGGATTAGTGTGCAGTATAAACCTATCAATTGACGTTGGTGGCAATGCTGGTTAAACTCTGAGCAGGGTCAGGTCCGGTAATTAAACCCATGCCTGTGGTCACCATCTAAGTTAATCGGATAGGAGAGCCAACTACTCTCTTTTATAAATTACCGAGGTCCCCTAAGCAAGTTTATTGTTTAATTTTTTTTTTTTTTTTTTTTTTTTTTTCTTTCAAGTTTTACATAAAATTATATTATCTGTATAGTTATCAAATTACACTGAGTATTGAATTAATTTAATAATTTGATTTTGTTTACCAGGGAGAACTTTTAGTGAGCGGAAGTCGAACTGAAGGTGTTATATGGGTGTGGAGTGTTGATAGGTATACTTATTTAAAAATAATATTATTTTAATTTACAAATATTTGGCTTTTATTCAAACAATGACTTTTTGTTTGGTGATTGAATCTATTGACTTTTTTTTATTGAAGAATCTACTTCCCTTTCATAGGTTACCATAAAGATTTATCAAGTAAATCACCTGTGACTTAATATTTTACCAATCGCAATGAGATTTTTATTTTTTATTTAAATATCATATTTGTAGTTTAAACTAAGACTTGACAGTTTTGGAGGGGAAGAGTACTGTAAGAATAATAACATAAAAGTAATTCAATTTTAATTTTTAACTCTTTTACCTGCCACTAGAGAGTATGGTTTGCTTTGATATGACCTATTATAGTGCATTAGAGGCTGTCCTCTTCTCATTTTTTTAAAAAAACAATTAATTTTATTTGTGTTTATAGAGGAGAACACGTATTGCTGAGACGTATGGGTGGCAATGCTACTAGACTTCTTACGTGGAGCCCAGATGGCACCAAATTACTTACTGCTACTTACTCTAATGTTTTCAGGTAGGTTAATTACATACTTTATGAAGAGTGATTGTTTTTGTATGAACAGTTTTACTATTATTTATTATAAATGTTTCACAGATATAATATATTACATTAGAAATAACACATATAATAGATCATTGTGAAAACCCTCAATAGCTTGCAAACTATGAATGATTGTTTCTTTTTTATGAAAGTTTTGTTAATATAAAATGGTTGAAAATGTTGTATTTCTTTGATGAGAGTTACCCATTGAACTATCAGTTATTAAATGAGTGACTGCAAAGAAAAGTTTAATGAGCCATTCAGAATCCAAACTGATAGACTAAAAAAAACAAAAATTGAAAACAATAACGTATTTAAATGATGAAATACATCATATGGCTCAGCAACTGATTCATATGATGTTTGAATTTTCTCTAGGTGAATAGTGTGTAGAAAAGATTGATAGCTTGGATTCGGGACTTGGTATCGGAAACAACAGAGAAAATCATTCTCCAGTATAGCTCAGTTGGTAAGAGCGCCTGTAACGGATATATAGGAGGCCCGTGGTTCAAGTCCTGGTGCTGGGGTCTATTTTTCTCTGTATGTCTCCCTTAGTTAATGATAATTATAATTTGATTTAAATTTAATTTTTTTTTTAGACTATGGGACTGTGTGCAGAAATGGAGTTTTGAGACTTGGAGAGGATTAGGCTGTTCCGTTGTAGCAGCTGGTTTCTGTCCTTCTTCTACACTTCTTGTATTCGCCACAGCTTCCGAACCATTTCTCTACTGCCTCGATTCCTCTTCGCAGACAACCGTCTTCCAAACTACACCTGACAAACCTCATGCCAAAATAGTCGCTGATCTTACACAAATTGAATTATCCTCTGGCACTGTGTAATTTAAATTATTTAGACATTTTTTAAAATGATTTTATTGCTTTAATTTATTATTGATGTTTGGTGGAGAGGAAGAATTAAGTTCCCACCTTCTTGTTTTGTTCCTAAATGGAATTTTTAGAGACCTATATTTCTTTTAGAAAAATATAAAAAATTACCTTCATTTACCTGAACTTCTGTTTTTGAATGTGAAGGAACTTCCTCTTACCTAGTTTTACTTGTGGACCACCTACTTGATCAACACTCTTTTGCATTCATTAATGCTTCGTTTATATTCTGCCCACTTTTTTTAATATAGAGTTGCACGAGTTTGTAAACAGGTTAGTCGCCCTGCACCTGCTCCTGCCACTCGGCTGCCTGTTGCTCCCCTCCCTGCCAGTTTTTCATGCGGAAGTCAAAGGACAAGCAGCATGAGCGACAGGGAGTGTTTATTCTCTGCTCTTCTACTGATTTGCCTTAAAATGTTTCAAAAATTCTTAAATATCGAAAAATGTTTTGATTGCGCTGAAATTTGCAGCATCAGACAAACATTCCCACTGAATTTTGTTTTATATCTGCCACCATTTTGAAAATATTATCATTTGAAATTTTAACGATCTAGATCAATTTGGAACTATTTCGGCAATATCAACAAATGAAGTATTGATAGAAACCGTTTAGCATAAAGGACAAAGTGTAACATGTCCCTGAAGCTGCATCTTCTTTGACGTCTTCCATTGTCCGAGGTATAATGGGAAGTAAGTGAAGCGATAATGTTAACACTTACTACCTTTGATGCTGCTGCAGAAGTATTTTGGGGTGCATGTAAAGGAAGAATTACAACTGGAAGTAAATACAGTATGTAAATAAAGAAAAAAATACCGAATATTATTGGCTGATCAATGACAAACCTCTGCAGCATATGTTAGCTAAATAAATTTTCTAACGTACAACCTATTGCAGTTTAACAATGATATGTAATTTTAATGATTATTTTTTTCTGATATATTTATTTATATTTTTAATTTCAGTATTGGAGGACTGGTAGACGAGCTGACATGGGATAGTAAAGGTCGTCACCTCGCTTTAACCTTTAGAAATTCACCTCTAATTGCTCTCTTCATGTGTGTCTTCTCACCCCATTTTCATCTTGTACCTAAGTAAGTTTATTATATCTTATTATAATACATATTATTTCTGATTTTTTTAAAAATAATTTTCAATTATCATTTGGAAATCAGGGGCAAACAAAGTTTAAACATAAAAGGGAATTATTTAAGTAAGAAAGGACTTCTTAAATAGATCTTCAAAAAAAATAATGAAAGGAATGATAAATTTATAACATGATGACTGTAAAGATGTTAGAAGCTTTATTTTATTTACAAAATGGGTTTTCATTATTCTTAATATGTAATAATAAAATACAAATTAGTTGGACCTAATTTATTTGGTGTATATATTGTGCATGTATGTGGTATCTAACTTATTTTATAGAGTTGTCTTATAAGACTAGATTTTGGATGCAACTATTGTCTTTATTTGAGTTTTAAGGACTTTTTATAATTATATTTCTCAATTAGACCTATCCATATTCTGATATCACACATTTCGTAAATCACTATCCAATCAACTAGTAGAACTCCTTGCATCTCAAATCATTGCATGTAACCCACCTCGTTGCCTGAAGAGGCAGAGGCCCAGAGATTTACTTTCTACTTAATTCTATTATTTTTTATTTTAATAAATGTATGAAGACATATTTTCTCTGCTAGAAAAAAACTATATAAGTTTTAAAGTTCTTTTTGCCCAAATCCATAAATATTAAAAACTAATTAGCATTTACATTTAAACTACACTCATTCTTTTATTTAAGTAATTATTATTTTCTTTTGTTTTTTTTTTAGGTTCTTTATTAATGGCGATGAAGGAGAAAAACCAACATGTATTGCATTTGAAAACAGCTTCACTGAAGGAGCAAACCTGACAATTGTAAGTACTGAAAATTGATACTCATGAATTTATTACTAAGACCTAGTTTATCGCATAGGATACATTATTCCAATCTGGGATTGAGATGTCTTGACTTTCAAATCCGTATGATCATATCCAATTCTTTATTGTTAAGATGGTCGTGCAAAACTAAGATTCATAATCCATACTTGGACAGATTCTTTATTATTGTTATTACCAGAATGATTTTAATATAGTTTAGGTGTGTCTCGTTTTCGATTATCAATTTTGTGAAATTAAAATATTTGTTTAATGTTTTGTGTTGGTCTCCATAAGAAATTTGTTAGATCTGTACCAGATATATTGGTGTTTTATGCTTTTTGAGTTTGCTAACTACTCGGCTATATATATAATTATTCTAACTATAATATTCTGAACGATCTTTGTTTATAGTTGAAACTTTTAATACGATTGTACTGGTTGATTCAATTTGTTTAAGGCTTGGAGCAGTGGTCGAGTGCAATATTTCCCCATAATTTACAAGTTCGAAGATTCAACCCACAACATCATCGGTCTCAATATGTCCCCTAATCAGACTGCAAATCAATCATCTCTTCATTACCATAGTTTCTAGTCTCTTTTGTGTCAAATTAAGCTCTTATTTAAATCCATCTAGGAACACAACCATTTTCTTCTTTTATCTACTTCAAAAAGTATTCTGAGAGATAATGATAACATCAAACTGTTTACTCCTCTTAAGGTTGAGGTTCCTTAGGCAGGTTTGTACTAGAAAAGTAGTTAACAGTTTTTTACTGAGGCAGACAAAAAAATGCTGAGGAACACCAAAGTTACTTGCTGGGCTGAATAGTAAGAAACTCAATGCAGTTTCTAAAACGGAACTTCTTTACTTTTGATAAATTTTTATAATCTGCATGTGGAGCAGTGGCGTAACTGTGGGCCCGCACGGGCAGGAATTGGTGGGGCCCCCAGTTCTAAACGCAAGAGGTTTCTTTTTTCTTTTTGCTCATCAATTTTGTTTGGCGAGGGGCCCCCAATGACCTAGCTACGCCACTGTTTTAGAGCCATCTCTTCTCAAAGCAGTGTTCTTCCTGTAAACTGCTAGTTTTGAGCCGGAAATTATTGCTCTTGTAGCTACCTACAATTTGACTTAATTTTAACAGTTTTTTTTATTCCTAGGGGAAAGAATTCACCCTATAACTACTAATAATATTAATTTTCTAGTTTATCAACTGTTGATATCATGGCTAACATTTTAAAAAAATTGTTTAAAAAAGCTCAAATTTTATGCTTAAGTAATAAACATATTTGATTAATTTCTGGTTTATCTCTTGACATGGCAGTGTTCATTCACATTTTTTTGTAATACAAATCATTTCATTTTTGTCATATGTCTCCTTGAATGTTTTCTAGAATTCTTCTAGATTTGGTTTATTCAATCAATCCCAATTCCTCCACACATTTTAATTTTTAGTTGTGTCAATTTAATTTATCTTAACCCTGTTTTGCCTTAATATTTCTAGTGTGTAATGGCTGCAGTTGTATTTTTATTGTTTTATCTTTTTTCTACTGTGTACTGAAAAAAATAAATTTATTTTATAAGTATTATTATTTTGTTGGGTTGTATTTTGCCATTAATATTTAATTGAGAGAAAAATGCCTCCCTGATTAATGTAAGTTGTTTTGATCATTATGCAAGTTTAGCTCAAAAATTGTTTTTATCTTCAAAGAAAGTGGTCGAAAACTGGTATGCATTAAATAATTTATTTTGTGGTGTAAAGCACTATTGTAATAAGCTGGAGATAATATTATGCTTCTATAAATTTGGACAATATCATTACAGAGAATGTATGCCCTTTTTATAATTGGTATTAGGGTCATTTAAAAAAAAAAAAGTGACACTTTCACTGTCTGCGAGTTGAAAAATTTCATTACTTGCATTACTCATAATGAAAAAAACTACAACCCCACTTACATTTTTCTATTGATTAAATTCGTCATTGCAGTGTGCTCAGATTCTTGAATATAATTTTTAGAGAGGAGAAATTTAAATTCATATATATAAAAAGGTCACAATAGTTATATCCCAGCCCCTTTTAACCTTGTTACCATTTACCATGCTCAAAAATTTGTTTTCTTTGACTTTCTAATTATGAGCCTAGATAGGAAATATAATGTAGTTTGTGACATAAATATAATTTTTTTATTATTTCGCTGTAATTGGTTGGGAGTTTAATAAAAAGGCTTGTCCCAGCAATCGGTTACGTAGTTACATCACAATAGCTACCAAGAAATTGGCTGCACTGTTTGACTGAGGGGGGGGGATTTCAGTATTTTACAGTTAACAGAATTATTCCTTTATAACCTCAAGTTCGTCTCAGCGTCTACCTCAGTTCGTCTGAAGTAAGCCTCTGTCGCACAACAATTCTCTTCAAAAATCATGTTGCGTATGTTTATTGAAAGTCACAATAGTTACCATTAATTTTAGTACTTAAAAATGCATTTAAAGCTGTTGCATATTTTTTTGGGAATACCCCACTAGTATACAGAAAAGTTATGCTATCCTTTGAAAGCATTAATACATTAGGGCAGCTTGGCCGCCATGTTTTAGTTTATAAGTCACGATATTTACTAGTCCAGATAGTTAGTTTTCACATACATAGTCTTGTTGTATATGTTCAGTGTCAAAACAAAGCACTAGTTGACTCAGAATTGTCAAAGTGTCACTTATTTTGAAAATGTCCCTTTAACTATTTTATTATCATACCCAAGTCTAGAGGAACACGACATTTGTCACGATAGTTACTTAAAAAATTAAATTTAAGTAGGTTATTTTCTTTTTAAAAAAAACTTTGTCTTCTTCAGAGAGTTTCGTGTACAATGACTTATTTATGAAATAAATCTAATCAGCAAACAAAAATTTCTATGAGCAGGAACTTTAATTAAAGGAACTTGAACGGTAACTATCGTGAAAAAAATATAATTAATTAATTTTTTCACAAAATTAAAACCAATGTAAGAAATGTCCTTAGTAGACAATAATATTGGTTTGAGTCTGTGTGACGATTTCAAGGTGGTAAGTATCATTTTGCGAATCGGTAAGGTTCAGAAAATTCCAGTACCTATTGTGACTAAAAAACTTTACTTTTCTTATTTAAAAATTGATAAAAAAAAAAGTAAAACTTAAAAATCCTGCGACGCACATACATATTCTTGTTGTATAGACATTCAGCATCAAAATAAAGCACAAGCTGGATCAAAAACTGGAAAATAAATTTTGGGCATAAAAGGCTGCTCAGACTTGTCAAAGTGTCACTTTGTTTAAAAAATGACCCATTAATTTTGACACTGTGATTGGCAAGCCAATATGAGGAAAAAAATAAAACCACAAGGCCTGTGGGAGGTGTGGGGCCAGTGGCATTTTTATTTGCCTAGTTGGCTCGACCTTCTCGAATTCAAAGTCTAGTGCTCTCTTAGGCTCCTCTCCACATTTTTTTTTTTTTAATTTTCCCACGCTGTCAAAAGTTAATACTAATTGTAAAAATCGGTCCGAGACAACTCAGACAAACTTTCTCATATACAAGGTCATAATTACTTAGCCCAGTTTATTCTATTTATTAGTTTTCGTACGTACATTTAATTATTACTGAACATTTCATCAAAATTTACCATAAAAAAACTTCTCCCTGGCGGGGAATCAAACCCGGGCTCTCTAAGTCCGCGTTTTAACCTATTTTCTCAGGAACTAGAACTTTTTCCTAGAGTTTTTGGGGGGTAGCGCCCCTAAATTTGGGGCTAAAATTCATTTCTCGATTTCGCCTCGGGTGTATGCCAAATTTCGTCAAAATCGGCCCAGTAGTGTAGGTAGGCTCCAGACGTCTGCACAGGTGACAGACAGACATTTTTTAAAAACCACTTTTTTGGACACAGGGGACCTCAAAACGTGTAAATCCATCAAAATCGAATTTTTTGCGCCATCACAATACTTTCTCTTTATATGAGAAAGTAAAAAGAGTATAGATGATTTCTGTGGTCCTTGCCTTTACTTATACACTTGCAATTTATTAAGTTTCTGTTTTAAGATTTAAATTATTAAACACTATTAGGGTTTTCATAAAAAAATAAATAAATAAAACCTAATTTTAAAACAAAATGTTATATTTTCTTTTTTTTTACAATTCTTGTCACAAACTCTTTTTTGGCATACTTGTAATTCATAAATAGTATTAAACACGTTAAAAATTTAGATGATAATTCTAAATTCTTATTACCATACTAAATATATACCATATTGAACAACATTTATCACATTCAGTCACTGACTAACCAAATCAAAGCAATTCTTTAAATCCTCAAACACCCTCATAATAGGCAAATAAAAATAAAAGATACAATGTAACAATAAACCATTAAATTAAAATAATGAGTCAGTCTTGCTGAAAAAATTAAACTAGGTATACATTACTTCTCCAATATAAGAAGTAAAATGCTAAATATTTATCAGCAGAATATAAACTAATAATTTTCAACTAACAATAAACAAAAAACCAAGGCTATACAATAAACAAAATTGGGTAGAAATAATATTATAATAAATAAAATTGAGTGAAAACTAACTTTAAAAAAAAAATTGCAATCGTTTGTGCAAAAGTTTGTTACAATATTCATACATAATTAATAATATTTACTTAATACTTAAAGAAATATTAAAATTTCAAAAAAATAAATAATGCCAATAATATGACTGAATATAACTTCAATTTCAATTATAATAATTTATTTGAGACACTTTCAATCAATTAAATCATAGTCTTGGAACATAAATTTCCACAATCAGAGACATGAAGTTCAATCACTCATTTTTGTTTTATTAAATCTTCTTTGTGCTGGGTGAGGGGGTCAGATGTAACTTATAGTCGTGATTATCTTTAATACACTTTTAATTATGCCCTAGTAAGAACTTTAATTGAATATAAATAATTTAATGTGTACATAATAAAATTAAATAATATATCTCTTTAGTGATGTCAGTCAATAACATTAAATCAGTGGAACTTTATACTTAATAATGCTTAAAGCATGAATTCAATTTATTGGAAAATTAATTCACAAGTTCAAAATCAAACTAAACAAGTTCGCTCTTTAAGTTTTTTTATATAGATTTTTTAACTGATATAAAATGTAAACGATATAATTTTCCAGAGAAAAAAAGTTTGATTTCATTTTTTTGTATTAAATAATGAATGAAAGAAAATTACTTAAACATTTCTTTTCAGTCATTAAAGTATAAATATGGGGCTCTTCATTTCACCTCTAAGCTGATACAATATCTAACAAAATATATTTATATAAAAAAAATGCCATGATTTTTTTTATGCAGGCATAAAGCTGGCATCAATTTTTGGTGGATGTATCCATGTATTACAAATGATCATTTGATTTTTTCGTAATAGTTGGACTTAGTTTGAAGTATTCATTTTCTAGAATTAATTAATATTTTTTTTTATATTTAAATTATGATAGGCACTCACATCATTAGATTTTAAGATAAATTTGATAACATATGATAATAATTATAGAATATTGGAAAAGTGTAAGAAATCTATTGAGGAGGAGGGGGAGGTGGAGCAGAAAGAATACAAGACATATCAGGTAAAGGAGGGGGAGGTGGTGGTGGCTGAGGTGGAGGAGGTCCCATCGGAGGTGGAGCACCATAAGGAGACCAGAAATTCTGAGGGGGAGGTGGGGCCTGCCAAGGAGGAGGCGGAACCATAGGCCAAACTGGTGGTGGGGGTTGAGTCTGCCAAGGTGGTAACGGGGGAGCTGGAAGAGGTGCTTGTGGAGGGGGAAGTTGAGTCTGAGGGGGTGGAGGAGGAGGTAATTCAGGTTTCCAAGGAGGGGGAGGTGGCGGAGCTGTGAGTGCTTTGGGAGGACCGTGTTTATCAAATAAGTTTCCGGCCATGGGTGGAGGCCTCTTTAAACCAAATCCACTCCTGTCTTGAGGTGGTGCCTCACCTAATTCAGCCATTAAACTCATATATTCTTCATCTATCTTAGCTTTTTCTTGTAGACTTGGTCCGGCCGATATACCTCCTTTCTTAGCTTTACAATCTTTGGCAATGTGGCCTGCTCCACCACACATTGTACACATTATAGTGTGGGTCACATTTGGCTTGTCTGGACACTGAAATAATAAACAAATATATTACATACCATTTAAATCCAAGAAAATAGGTGACTGAAATTTGTGGTTAAGAACAGTTATGAAAACTTAGGAAACAGTTATGAACTTTTTGCGATGGTACAAAATAACTGAGGTTTATATTCTCATATTATGTTATGTAATTATAAAATGATAAGTACCAGCCAAGATTTGTGATCGGTAGCACCACAATTTGTACATCTAGGTCCATCATTCTCTCTAAGAGTTCCATTGAGCAAAGCCAGTTCTCTTAATTGCATACGTCTAAGATCATTTTGACCCTCTGGCACCTCAACTCCTTGACGAATTATTTCTTTAATCTAAACAAAGAAGAAATAATTAAACACAAGTTAATACATATATAATACAGTAAAACAAAATATATTTCTTTTGGGGTAATTTAGTTTTACTACTTTTAAAATTAAGATAAAAAAACTAAGGAATAAATTATGATTAAATTTTTCTTACTTTATCAACAGCCTTCTTAACGCACTCTGGGTTATTAGCAGTGACGTACGCATGTAGGGGTTCATCCTCTCCAGGCAAAGGGTGCCCATCTTTTCGACCAACTTTCCCTTCTTTCACACTTCCTTTTCCTCTAATGATTATCTTAGCACCCGTTTCCCTTTCCATAGCTGTAAAAAGAAAAACAAAAAGTAAAGTTAACAATTGTACTTTTTAATATTGACAAATAACAATAAATTCGTATTTATCATTCATATATCACTTAATATAATTGAAGTGAGCTTCTTACATAAAACAAAATGTGCATCCTATCTGTCTGTCTGTCAGTAACGTTTACGTGTCTAATGATAGCTTGAGTAAAAGTTGACCGAATTGGTTGAAAATTTGTATACATGTTCCTTATGCTAATGCTCAGGCTGGGTTTGTTAAAAAACCCAGCCAAGTAGTCGCATGCAATGCTCGAGTAAACTTAATATTTAACTGTAAAATTGGTATTTTAAGACGGAAAAAATGCTAACTTCATCTGTTTAATGAGGTAAACAACTTTTTTAATAATCATTTTTAGTAAAATCAACAGTGACACTGCTATGAAGTAATAAAGATCGCCGCTAAAACTATTAAAGCGGACCTAAACGTTTAAAATAGAGAAAACAACGTTTTTATCGATATCTTACATTCTATTATAGCAATTTTAATAAAACTTCATATACATAGTCTAAAGAACAATTGAAACAGGCATGTAAAATTTCAACTTGATTCAAGCAGATGCTTTTTTGTAGTGAAGTCATACATTTTGTAGCAGCGTGGTTAATAGGATAGTAAGAATGCAGGGTGGCTTCATGATCATCTATTTCCTCAATATTCAATACATATTATTATTACTGTATGTTGGCTAAATGATAGAGCCACACGATGCCTAGTAATTTAGTTGCAAATAAGAAAGTTATTGTCAATAAGGCAAATTGTAGATAACATAACATAATTTGATACAAAAAGTAAATAGTTACATTTAAGAGTATTTCCTCTTGGTCCAATGAGAAGTCCAACAAAGTTAATATCAGGATGTTCATCTTGAGGAATCATAACTTTATCACTTACTCTTACTATTGGAGGCCTAAAAAGAGCATAAATAACATTAAAATGTCATACAAATTCAAGAACACTTTAAAAAGTAAATTTAAATTTTTACAGCTCTAAACACTGTTATTTCTCAGGTTACTTTTTTTTCACGTAGCTTATAAATTTAAAATAATATTCCATCACCTAATCGATTAAAAAAAAGTCATATAAGCAATACGAAACACAAAAACAGCCATACTTGTAATCTGCAGGAGGTTTGAATTCTGGATTAACTTTAAGCATTCGCTGAATTAGAGAGTGGCGTTCTTCTTCTAAAGATTTTCTTGTCCTAAACTCCCGAGTATTTAACCGTTTTCCATCACTACTGTATATCGGCTCTGGGGAAGGTGATCTATAACAGAACAAACACATAACAATTTAAATTAATCAATTTTCAAACTTAAACCTATGAAAAATAAATAATAAATTAAGAGTATAGTTGATTTCCTATGTGATTGATGTTTAAAAACTCTTTTTTATTTTTCAATTGAGGTGTTGTAGATACCAAGGGTGAATTTTTTTTTTTTTTTTCACACTCTTTTATTTAACCTTAGAGGTTGTTCGTGCCAGGCGCTTCTACCATTACTTTAAAACAGTTATTTAACTTTACTTGTCTCGAAATCTTGTAATCTAAATTTGACCCACTTCCCGACTACCTAGAAAGCTGAACTTGCACAGTATTTCCGACGACAATATAACAATCAGTCGTTACATGGAAAAAATGAGTGTTAATAGAGATCATCTTAATAAATACAAAGAGAGCCTCTTCACGGAAAAGAATACTTGTTTATTTATTAAAGCTGTCAGCTTTTATAAAGCCATCATCACTGCCTTTGAACGAACACTTAGCATTAAAACTTACGAAAAATAAATAAATAAACCGAAATAAAAAGAAGACAACTAAAAGCTTATAACAAAATCTACAAAAAATAAGAGATAAATAAATAATAAGCTAAGAAAAAGTTAAACAAGTAAATAAATAAGATAATAAATTATCAAAATTGAGTTAAAAAATCGGTAGGCTCTTTTTTAATTACCTTTTTTTACTCTCTTTATCTTCCTATTTTATTATTTAATTTTATCTCTATCTCTGAATTTATATCTGAATTTATCAATCACTTAAATTATTTCCTTGTTTTATTGATTATTTATTAAATTGTTATTTCTTTAACTCTATTTCGATTAATTATTATCTTATTTAACTTTTTCTTAGCTTATTAGTTATTATTTATCTCTTATTTTTGTAGATTTTGTAATAAGCTTTTATTCATCTTCTTTTTATTTCGGTTTATTTATATGTTAGTAATTTTTAATGCTTAGAGTTTGTACATAGGCCCTGATAATGGCTTTATAGAAGCTGAAAGCTGCTTTGATAAATTAGCAAGTATTCTTTTCCGTGGAGAGACAGTTTCTTTGTATTTATTAATCAGTCATTAGTTTCACAAAATTGTTTATATTAGTTGATAAATCAATAAATTTCCAAAATATAATGTTTATCTATGATTGATAAGAAATATAAACATTTTATCTCTGCTTAGATGCGTAAAAAGTTATTATTTTCGTAGTTGTATTCATTGCCCATGCTTGTTTCATAATTCTTCTTTATTTCCTCACTAGTGTGGAAAGAATTCATCACCTTATCGCACAACAATTAGCGTGTTTGTTTACATTTAACAAAACTAAATAACTGTTTGTTTAATTAAAGTAACCGTTTTTTCTGTATTTATTATTAAATCCAACAATTGTAGATAAAGTACAGTATGCAACTAGTGCGAAAACTGCATTTTGCTTTGCTCGTGTGGTTTTCCTACCCTTGCTATTGCTTGGGTGCAAACTCCACACTCGTATGCAAAATACTACTTTCCGAACTAGACGCTTAATGTACTATTACCCATCCTTGTCATATTTAAATAAGTTTTGGTTGCTTCTAAATGTTTTACATATGAATGTGAACTCAAAAACTACACTTATTGAGTTTCCCTTTTGAATCGCCAACACTTCAATTGTGCTTCTATAAAATATATTTTTATTCTTTAAATTTGAAAATAAATAATGGATAATATCTCAAACACATAAATTATTTAAGATACTTAATTTAATAATTATAAAAAAAATTGATATCAATCAAAAGTGAAATCAACCTTTTTAAAGTTTATTAATTAATATATTAATGTATCCATAAAAACATATAAATGACTAATATTTTAAGAAAGTTGATTCCAGAGACACTTAGTTCCTTTCAGAAGATAAGAAACCATATTTTTTAACAAAAAGAATCAGTTGTGTGCCTTGAAGCAATGATAGTTTTAAGAAATACATAAAAGGTTTTTACTTTTGGGAAATAAAAAATGTATTTAACATGGCTCTCTACTCAGAGCAAGGAAGGGGTAGAGGGAACAGTACTGTAGAATCTGGGTCTCAAAAAGTGGTTCATTATGCTCTCCCCTGATACTAAACCTCCCAAGCGGCAGTTTTGTAAAACAATATCGATATCTCGATAAAAAATCCAAATTTATCTGATATCAGCTGATAAGAATAAGTAATATTTTTAATACAGTTTTCTTTATAAATATGTTACTTGATGTTTGTTGTTAACCTTATTAATTATGTAGAGACAGTAACGTCGTTAATAAACATGTTACAGTTCCTAGATAACCAATAGCATTCTCCTTTGAGTGGGGTATCAAATAAATGCAACTGATAAGGATTTGTTGACAAGAGTCTGTGGGGACGGAAGGACAAGGAATAGACCAATAAGACAAGGACCAGTGACCATGTGATCACTTTAGTTTGGATTGAGCTCGCTTGGGAGTTTAAGTATTGGGGGAGAAAATAATGAACTACTTTTCAAATCATATTGTTCCCTCTACCCCTTCTCCTTGCTCATTGGTTCACGATACCTTTTTTTATTTTATGACTAGTTGTGGAAGAGTAAATAAAGGCAGCTCTTTATTGGAAAATAATTATAATTTTAATATTTAAAAGTATTTTGTTATATTAGGTAGGTATACATGGGGGGAGTTAGAACAAATATTGAATTAAATTAAAATTAGGCTCTGTTTTGCATATGGATACATTAAGTAAAAATAAATAAAATGCTAAAACATAATAAAAAAATAGATGATTAGCTGTAACTTTTATCAATAAATTAAACTTATCACCCCTGGAAAGAAAATAATTAATTTTATTAAAGTTATTAATTAAAACAAAGATTTTTCCTTATAATCTGAGACCCTAAAATAAACTAAAAGAAACAGTTAATTAGGAACAATTTTAATAAATAATATATGGTTAGAGAGAGAATTAAGAGATAAGAAATTAAAAGACCCTGTAAAAAGAATTTTTTAATTAGTAAAAAATAAAAAAATATTAATAATAAACCATCGTGAAAACTGAGTGGTTTGAATTTTTTTTAAAAAAACAAAATAGAGGAAGAGATCCGCCGGGTTTACTAAAAAGCAGGCTAGACCCATGATGCCGTCCTGTAAGAGAAAAATATTTATATTATTATAACAGCTTTGATTAAAGCATTAAATTAAACAGACATGGAATTCCGGAGGGTCTATAAGGAACTTGAAATATCAAGAGAGTAGGAAAAATTAAATTATAAGATTATATATGTTATCTGAGTCTTCGTATTAATAAAATGAAATTGGGAATATAATTTAATTGAAAATTTAAATAAGAAATCTTAGATACTAAGTAAGAAACAATTTTTTTACTAGGAAAAAAGAGAATTAATTCCAATGCTACAGTACACCAGTTGTTCACATCAGGGATGTTAGGGTCTAAAGACTAAACAATATTTTCCAGTAAATAACTGATCTATTGGAGGATTAAAGATATATTTCTTTATTTTTAATATTCATTTATTAAGAGTACAGAAACTCAAATGAACAATAAATACGGCTCTTTCTTAATAATAATATAATGGTGATGTGAGGGCATATATTAAAATTATACTATTTAAAACTAGGAGTTTGAAAAATTATTTTGGATTTTAAGTGCATTTTAAATAGATTAACAACATCTATTAAAACATAATCACTAAGAGAAAAACCAATGTGGAAGCTGTTTTCTAATGAGAGAGGTGTAAAAAGTTTTGGACAGGTCTTATTGATTAATATTTTATTGTTTTTCTTCTATATAGATATTGAGCTTTTGTTTAATTTAATTGGTCATCGTAATAAAATTATGTCCCTTTTCAAAATCAATTATTGACAATTTTAAAGAAATAGAACATGCTCAGCGATAATTTTATTGGAGCTTGTCAATAAATAAACTGATAAGTTCATTTAGTTAAATTATTTAACGCAAAAGTTCCAAAAAAACTAACATAAAATAGAGTACCTGAATACGGTGGGAAGTCAATTCATGTGTAAAATGATAATTGTTTCTGCCATACAGGCAAACGCATCAAGGGTGTATAAAAGGCGTTGTTCCAGTTCTATCTTTATATTAAAATTTGTAAATCTACCTTTGCTTTTCGCTTTTTTTAGTTTTTCTGTACTTGAAAAAACTGATGTCTATCTAGTCTAATAAAAAAAACAGCTAATCAGAATAATTAAAAATAAAATGATTATTTTAAAACAACTGGCACTAAAATGAGTCATTGCCCGAACAAAAAAGGTAATTTATAAAATAGCTTAACAATCTATAAATTTATTTTATAACCACTTGATATGGTTAGAAACAGACACATATTTAGAAAATAATCCTTATAAACCTCAATTCATTTATCTCTGAACCTAATAGATCCCTCTAACAAATATATAAATTCTAACCCTTAAACTAAATTTTAATTCCAGATTTTCTTATTTGGTATTAATCAACTAGTTGAAATCATTTCTCTAATTTAGCCTACAATGAATGTAACTGTTCTTAAGTTTTATATGATCCAATAAAAAAGGGGATTTGTATTTGTCGAGTAACTAATGTAAAACATTTGTAAACCTGTCTTCAGGGTTGGCTGGTATTCCAAGATCTCCTGTCCGCAGTTTTCTTCCCACTTCCTCTATCTGCAGTTGTACTGAAATTGTGAAATATTAATGACATTTTTATTACATTAACATACATGAGCTTTGATATGCCAAAAAAAAAAAAAAAAAAATATATACTTAAAAACTTTGAATAAAATATTGTACTGACACAAAATATATAATTTGCTTCTGTTTCTTCATTTTGTAAAATGTATATTGTAAGAAAGAAAAGCAATTAAAATAAAAATAATAAATCTCACGGATACGAGAATTTCAAGCAAACACGAGGGGTGCTCCAAACTGAAAATACGGATGCTGAAAATTTAAATTTAATCAAAGTTAAAAAATAGATTTATTGAATTTAATGAAAACAGCAATAAAATAAAAAAAAGGAAAAATTAAATAATAAAAAATTGGTGTACCTCTGAAGAAATACCAATTATTTAAAATTAAATTGTAATTGGTGTCCTCTGTTAAAATCACCTAAATTTAAGAAAATTAACATAGGAGTTAGACTAGTTTTGTTAAAATTTCATAATTAATTTATGTAAGGTGATATCTAAATAAGAACAAAATAGTTAAAAACATATTCAAATAAATCAGTTTTAAATTAACAAGAATATAACTTGTTTTTACAGCAGAAAAATAATCACGGTCTTTAGAAATGATGAAATAAACTATTAGTTTTTTGTTTTTTTTTAAATATTACGTTGTACAAAGAATGAAGAACCTATGAAAACATTAAATATAATAATAATAATTAATTAAATAAAAATAATGGTTAAAACTTAACATCTAACTAAAAATACAATGAAATTATAATTAAGGTATTTACATAGACAAAATAAATAGCATATTAGTAGTACAAACAAATTTTCAAATATGAATTAAGAATAATAAAAATTGATTAAAGTAAATATCACATACATAGATAAGCTTCCTCTTGCTCTTTAGTTAGATTTGTAGGTAACACAGTTGGCATTCCTATAATAAAAGTCTTTTCAGTTTCATCTCCAGCCCAACGGGATTTCCTCCTCTTTCTACGTTCTTCTCGGCTTAAGCCTGAAAGCGCAGCATCATAAAGTGCTAATTGACACAAAGTAGTATTATTCAATTAGAAAATCATCGTTTAATTTATTAAGTGTAGGAGCTACAAAGGAACAACTAACTAAACAACTAATTTAGCATCAATCAATTCAGAACACTAGGTTAATCTGCAGTTATCAAGCCGTCTAAGAGAAGAGGTGAAAACCGTGGGGGGCCCTCACTCGAATGTATCGTTTTGACAAAGGGATGTCATCTCTAAAATGTAAAAAAGTGTGAAGAAACCAAATTTTGAAAACTCTTGACTCCCAGACTGCGTTGACAGCGTGGGAAAAACTAGCAAATGGAGTGGGGAGCCAATGAGAGCTTGAGATTTTCCCGGACAAAAGGTCGGGCCAACTAGGCAAAGATATAAGTCTCAAGGTAGAGGGGAGAGGCCCTCTGCCCCACCCCTACCCACAGACCTAGAGGCTTTATTTTTTCCCTCAGAGAGGTTGGCCAATCTGTGTCACTCGATTTCCCGCGCTGTCAACACACTAACTCTCGTTTAGGACAGACTTTAGTTATAGTTAAGTCAGGTTATCATATCTCTGCTTATCATACCTACTGGGTATGTCTCAATTCTGTTTTCAATTCAATAACCGTTTTCATGCTATTTTTGTAAAACAATTTACAATAGAAAACCAAAAATTCGCTGTTGTGGCCTTGAACTCATAACGTTTTGAAATCACTATTTCCATGGGGTTTTGAATACCAAAATCGTTTTCAAAATAGTTTTGAAAACTCATAAAGAAACATAGTAGGTAATCAACTCTTAAATGTACTTTCTGGACAAAGGTATATAATCTCTTAAGTGCATAAATCAAGTGAAATTATACTGTACAGTCAAGTGATTCTTGACTGTATCGATCACTGCAGATTAGCCAAACACTTAGTAGTAGTAGTAGTCTATTACTTTCTACCAGAACGGGTAGGAAGAACCACTTGTTCGAACCTTGCAATTAGGTCATCACTTAGGCCCTTTTTACACCCTACTTAAGTAATACTACACGATTGTAGTATTACTTAAGATTATTGTACAAAAAATACCATAAAGATTAAATTTGGATACTCTATTTCATTACACTTCTATGTACAAAATTTATCATAAGACAAAAGAATATTATCTCTCCAGATCATGAAAGTGAATAATCCAATATTCTAGATAAGAAGAATATAACGAGACAAAGAAGTAGTTTAAGCTGTATAAAATATGTCTCTTATTCTAAAGAATCACATTTTTTCTATGTTCCAAATGCAAAAAAATAGGGTCAATCTTAGTTAAACAGAGTGCGTCAAAGAACCGACATAATAATAAAACAAATTTTACTCGGATATCGATCGGTCATATCCGAGATAAGCCACATTGTCAAATAGCAATTTACTCCAGCATGTAACTATGCCGAAGAATTTCTCACATAATTTAGAAAATTCATTTAACAAAGAGAAAAGGGGAAGAAGTAAATAGTAAAATTAATTCCGTTTTTGATTAAAATAACAGAAATTCAGGAATAGTGAGCGGCTAAATAAATATTTCATACTGCACTACATTGTGACTTCCTGATTTCAAACATCTGGCTAATAGTAAAAACAAGCGGAAGAGCTAAATTATAAGTAAATTATACATAATAATTACTTAAATATATATTAAGGAAGTTATGATTAAAATATTCATTAAACAAATTTCGAACAAACGTTAATATTTAATACACCACACCTAACCTCGTTTAAGGTACACAGAATCTATTATCTTACCGTCATAATCTCTTTTCATTCCTCTTTCATCGTCACTGTCCGGAGAGTTGACCATTCTAAATGTGGTATAATAAGTAATTATAAATTATTACTAATCTTAACACAGAAAAATTAATAAAAAATCTTGCAAAACGCAAACTCTATACTTTCATAACAAGATCAAGCTTTAACTGTCACTTAAAACGTAAAACTTAATTATCTTCTTCTTTTTCCTCTTCTTGGTTTTAATGTGCGTCTTCTTCGTCAAGTGTTCAACAAACTTAACATGGCGCCTTGTATTTCTTTTATTTCATATAATTTATTTATGTACGAACATTCAATTAATTTAATATTCTATATTATTTTGTTTATTGACCATATATTTAATTTATTTAATGGAAGTTAAGAAAACACAGGACAGAGACACAGAGTGACACAGGACAGAGAGTGGAGACCTTAAAGGGCGCTTAACAGGTGCCCCCCCCTCCCCCCTTAAATTAATCAAATTATTATAACAATATTGAATTTTACTTTCTTTCTGTTTCAATTCGCCAAATTAGTTGCAGGAAAAATATCGTAACATAACTAAACTTAAAAATAATTTAGGAGAGAGACCATTTATTATTCTTACGGTTATCAATTCTCTGGCAACAATGATGCACGTCTTGAACAAAAATTGGTGTGGCGGCAAAACCATTTAACACGGTCTGATATAATCAACAAAGGTTTCATTAACTTCTTTTACATATTTTTAACTCTCCAAATAGCATTCATCGTTCCTATTCTATATATTGGATTTCTTATTTTCTAAAATTAGAGTTTTGATCATGCAAAACAGCTGCACCATAATTATTGGATCATAAAGAAAATACGTTCTGCTAATGTTGCCGTAAAGTAAGCATTAGACGATTTATTTCATTCTAATACATTTTTCTTTACTTATCAAGCCAATTAAATGTTTATTCATAGCAAATTGAGTTATAAACTCGTAAATATTATAATCATATTCGTGGATATGATACACATACCATCCTAAATGTGTAAATTCCTTTAAAAAAATTGAAGTTGAAAAAAATAAAAATATATTCGTAGTTGTCATCTTAAAATATCGAGGTTATGTTTGGGCAGAATAGTGTGCTATCATACCCTGTTTTGACTTGAACTGTAAACTTGTAATTAGGCCAATGAAAATTATCCGCATTATTGATTCTACTCTACAGTCTAGACTCGAGACTTTTGACAGTCGATTTGACAAGATAAAATAATTGTTTTAGATGTAGAGATACCTTCCACCCTCTAACTGACAAAACTAATCCACCCTCAACTTACAATCTATCTTTTATTCGGTATTCTCACGCGATAAAAAAATGCCTGCTGCTTGTGATTTTTTAATAATTTCAGAACTTGAAATACAAAATAATAATTTAATATATTATATAATTCATATATTAGGTACAATATTGCTTCCGAGCTTACCAAAGTCAACGACCTACATAGGTATGTCGCATAGTAGTCACTGAGTCAGTGACTAGGTGTCAAATAGATGACTACATACCATGACTCATTTTTTAATCCAAACAATTTAAAAGATATTAAACTTTATTTAATAATTTTATACAACTAAGACCTCTATCAAAGCTTGAAGGTCCCAAAAAAGGGATAAAATATCGTAATTTATTTACCCCTAAAGATTCAATAAAACAAATATAATTCTTGTAAAATAATCTCTCTCTCTCTCTCTCTCTCTCTCTCTCTCTCTCTCTCTCTCTCTCTCTCTATATATATATATATATGTGTGTGTGTGTGTGTGTGTGTGTGTATGTGTGTGTTTAAAACAAATCTACATTTCAATTCCGAGCTTGATGAAATTTTGCACACTTGACCTTCAAAGCAAGAGGAATGTCACTCTGCAGTAAGATTACCACCCCCCCCCCCCCCCCCCCTTCTGTCAACTCCGGGAACACTTGTTAATCTTCAACAAATGTGACTGTTTTGAAAATAATAAAATCTATTCGTTTATTTCTAAAAAAAAAAAAAGAAAAGAAAATTTCAATTTAGCACTTTCAAATTAAATTAAGTAGTATATTAAATAAAGTATTGTAGAATTCTTGATACTACAATTAAATTGAAATAGAGGGAATTCATTTTTTTAAAATAATGGGAAGTCATATATTCTAAAAAAAGACCAAATATTCCTCAAATCTACCCCTTCTATATAATAAATAATAAAAGTGAAAGCATTTTATACTTTAAAACTTTCAAATTACATTTATTATAAATGTTTATTATAGTTGTGGCTCCAGTAACTCAGTGACAGTGCCCTTCGGTTTAAACTTTGGAGGTTATTAGTGTTGGAACATGGGAAATTTTGAGGCGTCAAACTTGGGAAAAAGACCAAATTTCTCTACAAAGTAATTACACAGCCTTACATTTTTGTCCTTGTAAGTGAATAATTTAATTTCCCAATAAGATCGCTAAATCTAAGTATACTTGTTTTTAAAGAGATCGTAAATCAAATTGTCAAATCAAATAACGGTACAGGCGTTTCCTGTACATTTCTCCCACTCTCAGGTTAAACCGTGGGCAAAAGATAAAGGTTAATTCAGTCCAGACACTTTCGTAGGTATTGGGGACATTAGATTGATGACAACTCGCTTAGCGAAAGTGACGTTATCTAGCGGTTCTCCTTGAAACCAAATACTTATCTAGGTCTCTCCTAGGTGTCACTACTATCCACTAGCCGGAACTGCCTATTCAAAACCTACAAATATAACGGAAATTTTTGAACTATGTAACAGTAACCACAAGAGAGCGCCACAGTCGTATGTTCAAAAGTATGTCAGCAAAAAAGCTTGCTGAGTACCTAAAAAAGTTTTAGGGCTAAGTTCGAGCTAATTATGACAATATGAGTTTTCCTTGAAATGTAAATTCAATTAATTCTGCTTTTGATTATCGGTCTTCATTTAATTTCTCATCACAAATATCAATTTGTCTCATTGTTTTAAAATGGTATAACGTGTAATCATCATAATTATTTATAATCAAATACATATAACAAAAAGAAAATCAGTGATTTAAAAACAATACTTAAGAAATAACGAAATTAAACATATTTACGAATTATATAGTTAATATTTTATAATATTATTAAAAATAAAAAGTTAGCAAATATAAAATAGATTTTAAATAAATCTACGGAATCGGAAAATCACAATTGCTTACAGTTCTTCTTCTTCTTTATATTTCTTCTTTGGACGCTCGAGCGGTGTTGCCATCTCGTGGTCTTTCTTTGAACCTATCATCCAAATCGAGGTTCACGCCATTTTCTATGGAAAGCCACCTCCCATTAAACCGTGGGCCGTGGGCAACCTCCAAGTTCCAACCTTCTTCCTTCGAGTTGTTCTCCGGATTACCGACGTAACCTTAATTTCCCTTTGTTGTTTCGTCTTAAGTGAAACTTGTGCAATATTTTACAGTGGTGTTTAAATGTGTAGATTGTAGATTATTTTGACGGGGAATGAACACTTGAGAAGGTTAGTTATTTCTGATTGCCGACAGTTTCATACCAGACTGGTGGTAGGTCTCGTTTTTTTTTTATTTTCGGATTCCTCTTGAACTTTGGTCTTTTTCTAATTAAGAATATGGCCGTTAACGTGTATTCTACGAACGTTACCACCGAAAATTTGAGCAGGCATGATATGTTGGCTTGGGTCAACGACTGCCTTCAAGCGAGTTTTACGAAAATAGAAGAACTGTGCACGGGTGCCGCCTACTGCCAATACATGGATATGCTGTTTCCCGGCTGCCTCCCGGTCAAGAGGATAAAATTCAGGACCAATCTCGAACACGAATACATCCAGAATTTCAAACTCTTACAAGCGGCTTTCAAGAAAATGGCTGTAGACAAAGTCGTACCTATAGATAGACTCGTAAAAGGTAAGTTCCAAGACAACTTCGAATTCTTACAGTGGTTCAAGAAATTCTTCGACGCTAACTATTCCGGTCAGGAATATCTGGCCCTTCAGGCTCGTGGGGGAGAACAACTTGGAACAGGTGGTAATTCTTCCGGTGTACCTAGACCGTCTCAGCTTAGAAAGACATCATCATCTAAAAGCGACCTTAACTCATCGTATAGCAGCAGACCTATCGGTAAGGCCATGCCCAGGGTTAACTCGGCTAGAAGCACTAACAGCTATTCATCTGCTGCCCACCCACCTAGACAGAACAGCGTTAACAGTGGTGGTGGCGGTGGTGAAAATAACGCTAGAGTATCTGAACTCAATGCTCAGGTCGAAGAACTTAAATTGACTGTCGACGGCTTAGAAAAGGAGCGAGATTTCTATTTCGGTAAGCTCAGGGATATCGAAGTGCTCTGTCAAGAAAACGAAGCTACAAGTGATACCGGAACCTTAACTAAAATACTTGAAATACTTTACGCGACAGAGGATGGATTCGCACCTCCCGAGGAATTGGATGCGGAAGACGATGCTTACTAACCCCTCCCAGAGTCCCACCCCCTCCATCAACCTTGCTATGCGCTACCCTCACCTCCCCCTTTACCTGTGTTGCTTATAAACACGACTCTATCTTTGGAAGATTGTTATTTTTACCCTGAGAGAAAAAATCATTTGAATTATTTCATTTTTTTTACTACTATTTAGATGGTAAATAGTAAATGTTTGTTAATGGATGTATTTAAGTATTAACGAAGTATAAATTATATTTTGTAAAAAAAAAAAAAAAATAAAAAATGAAATACTTTCAAAAAGTTAAAGTTGACTTTAGATTTTTTATTAACTTCTCTTTTCATTTAGTTAATGTATTGCTTTTCAAAATCAAAGCCCTGTTCTACACAATCTCACAATTTTTTTAAGTAGATCTTGCACAAGATGTCTTATACCGATTGCTACAAGGGCATTGGTTTTTTCAAAATTGTCAGTATTATGTTTGATATTAGGACTTTATAAAATTCAAAATTTCTTCTGTTGCTGTCTATAAATGAACTGCCCTTGTAGTATTTGACTGAGTTTTCGAACGATGAGAGTTAACCATTTATCTTTTTTATTTTATTTTTTTATCTTGCTCAAGATTAAGGAGTTGCTGCAATTCGATATTTTTAATTGATAAGTTAAACAGATTTTATCTTTTTTTTTTCGAATTTTGACTTAGCTATAAAATTATTTATTTATTGTGTAATATTATTAGTAAGATATAACTTACCTCTTAATAGTATCGACTGTGCAGCAGTTCTTTAACATTGTAAAGGGAAAAAAATTGTGGATATTGTAGACATTTGTCTTTTGAGGTCAGAGTTTTCTAATTAACTTATTAATTTTTTTATATATTATTCAAAAATTTGCTTAAAAAAATAAATAAAAAAACAAAAAAAAGAAGACAATTTATACTTTACTTATTTCTTATTTTGCATATTATTTATTATTTTCCTAATTTTGCAGATATCTGCGGTAATATTTTGTTATTTTTTTCATTATTAAATAATGTTGCAAAAAGCTTATAGACTAATTGGTTAATAAATTTCAACACTTTTAATTATTGTTAAAACGATGTGTAATAGACCAATCTTGTAATTCTATCAATGTCTGCATTTTTATTGGAAAAAAATATATATACTTGTTTAAATATTAATTATCGACTGATTGGCCTTTGTACTTGATACCCTCTGATAGCTTACAATAAATGTATCTAGAGTGTTTGGGTTTTGAATTTAATTTAAATCCAAATTTAAAAAAGTTTATGTGGCAGTAACTGTTAGTCATTGATCAATCTTAAATAATTCATAAAATGTCTTAGTAGGTTTAATGGTACTTTAGATTGTTACTCCCCTATGTTTTTTTTAGAGTATAAATGACAGACTAAATAACTATGTTTAGTCCAATATACTTTGGAACAAAAGAATTCCACACTTCTGATTTTATAAGGGGAGTAACAATCTAAAGAAGTGCCGGTTTAATTAAATAATAGACTAAGATGGTTTCTTTAAACATTAATATATAAAGAGAAAGGCTTGTTCACTTCTAACAAACTTGAACAATAAGAGTTTGTATCTTGTTAAGTGCCTTTGTTCACATCCTTTGATTATGTGTTATTTTTCCCCCCCTAAGAAAGCCACCTAGAAACAATTTATTAAGCAGTAATACCAAGTTCAAAATAAGTGAAAGACCGAAGGTTCTAATATTATAGTAGACCGAAGGTTCTAATAGTATGTTAGACCGAAGGTTCTATTAGTATATTAGACTGAAGGTTCTAATAGTATATTAGACCGAAGGTTCTAATAATATATTAGACCCTCTAAAAAAGCCACCTAGAAACAATTTATTAAGCAGTAATACCAAATTTAAAATAAGCGAAAAACCGAACGTTCTAATAGTATGTTAGACCGAAGGTTCTATTAGTATATTAGACCGAAGGTTCTAATAGTATATTAGACCGAAGGTTCTAATAATATATTAGACCCTCTAAAAAAGCCACCTAGAAACAATTTATTAAGCAGTAATACCAAATTTAAAATAAGCGAAAAACCGAAGGTTCTAATAATATAGTAGACCGAAGGTTCTAATAATATATTAGAGTGAAGGTTCTAAGAGTTCTGTTTGATACCTGTTGAAAGTATTAGAGGATGTGTCACAAAATTTAAAGGGTTTAGTGTGGATCTTAGGCTAGTTCTTTGTTAGGGCTTGTCCTTTGAGTTAATTTGAGCTTTTACTAGTTCTGGTTAGTGACTAAATGAGGCCAGGATATCCAATTAGCTTTGCTTAGTGAAATGGACCTAGGTATAAAGGTAAAACCAGGAGTGTGACAGATTGTGTTGGTTCAGTGCATCCTTGGTAAAGAAGGCCACAAGAATAAAAAGAAAGTCGCTCTCATTGAACCTTGATTATTTAATTTTATAAGAGTGTGTTTACAGAAATTGAAGGATAAAAGAAAAAAAACTGTGTCCAACTCAAGGCATTATTCAGTTAACAAAAGCAGATAGTTTCATCAATTTTTTTTACTTGGTGTAACCGATTTGTTCCCCTTATGACGGCTTTTCTATTTAATATTTCACTGAATTTTTTTTAAAAAAAACAACTTATTGTTTGCTTACATATTTTAAAGTATTCACCATTGTATTTTTCTAAGCCAGTTACGTTTAAACTGTTAATATAAACTACAGGAAAATGTTAATAGATTTGGTGGAAATTGCTGCTTGGGAACCAAGAGTAGAGCTCTATAGTAAACACATTATACTTTTTAACTCTGACAGCTTAGGAAAATTGAGAAAAAAAATGGGAGGAGAGTGTATGAGAGCTTGAGATTTTGGCGGGTAATAGGTCGGGCAATGACCTATTACCATGGGATTATGGTAATCAGATTCATTAAACATGCTCACTAATGAACACTTTATTTTACAATGTATAAGTTAAATTTTAATTAAGTAATTTATCTATTTAATATAATCTTAATATAAAACTGTTAAAATATTTACTAAAAAAATATCACTTGAAGTTAAATCAGTGAGGATGAAAATAAGAAATAGGTAAAAGAAAATAAATATTAACATTTTATAAATAAATTATTATAGAAACAATTTTAACCAATTTTTTAGGGTTTTGTAGATACTTCTCAAAACCCTTATACCGAGGGTGATGTGTCCGTCCGTCTGTCGCTCTTTGGTTCATAGGGCCCGAATCGTTTAAGCTAAAGTGATGAAATTTGAAACACTGGTGCAACTTTTTGACCCAACCACAGGAAAAATATACAGAAGTTACAAATTTAATATTCGCATGCGCAATTCGCAAAAATGTGGTAAACTCAAAAATTTATATTTCTTTTAATTTTTGAGTGGGGTATCAAATGAAAGCTGCAGAAGAGTAGGACGCATATATATATATATGATTTTTTAAATTTTGCATTCCTTGATGGGTAAAAAAATCTAAATATACCCAAAAATATCCCCCCCCCCAACCACTATACAACGGCTGGTCCTAAAATTTCGAAATAATTCATGCTAATGCCTTATTGAGAGGCGATGAAAATTCCGGGAGGGCATACCAAATTTTCAAAAATTGCCAATTTTGGGCGCAAAAATTTGAAGTGTGCCCAAAATTTTATCTTTTTTAAATTTTGAGTTGGGTATCAAATGAAAGCTACTGAAGAGTAGGATACAAATATATATTTGCTTTTTTAAATAAAGTCAAAAAATCCCCCCCCCCCCCCCAACACTATATAACGGCTGGTCCTAAAATTTCAAAATAATTCATGGCTATAACTTATGGTGGAGCGATGAAAATGTTCTGAAAAAATGTAATTTATCTAGTCGTTACTACTGATGAAAAACATTGTGACCCCCCGGGGGATCGAACCCGGACCCTTGTGATCGAAGAAAAAAAAATCATTATTTCATAACGGGTATGCTTAATCATCTACAAAACCCTAAAAAGTACTTGGACGCAAGTAATTCCCTGTGATTTTTTTTTTTTTTTATCACTATAACCACATATTAAATTAAAAATAGTTATTAAATGAAATAAATAGTATTTATTGAGATTTTATGGTAATTATTCATAAAGCTTAGTCCACACCAATATAAAATTTGTGTGTGTTGAATATGGTGACGCTCTAACAAAAAATTTATCGACTGTTTTTGTTATAATTATTTTTGCCGTACAGTAAATTCAACACAGTGCAAATTTTCATTGGTGTGGACCCAGCTTAATGAAGGTAAAAAAAAGGTTAAATGGTTTCAATTACACAGTATTGTCAGTGTACTGATAATTTTTTCAAATCAAGTTTTGGTATAATATAAGATAAATGAAGTTAAACGTACTACGTGTGGGAAGGACAGTTGGAGGGCGGTATTGGGGGTATTTCGGCAAAAAAGGAATAATAGTTGAGAAACTAAGGTGAACACACACTGACAAACCCATAACAACCAACATATGTAAACACAACAATCAAACATATATACCAAATAGTCCCCCCCCCCCCAAGTACCCTGTCCTCAATTCAGAAATATGCTTCTAATTTTATGTTATCATATTATGTAAGGACAAATATTTTAAATTTTATGAATTTGATGTAGTTAAATTATTCAACTATTTGTTGGACATTGTTAGTAAAGTCACATTCAATGGGGGTACTAATGTAGGGTGAAAACCCAACCAACTTTCACACACACTAAATTAATAATCCCACAATACCTTTTTTCGTCAACTAGAAAATATTTTTGTATAGTTATAGTTTTGTATTACCTTCTATCGATATTTTTGTTTAAAAAAGAAAATCTTTCACAGGGTCTAATGGGTAGTATAAATAATAACTTTTAAGTTTTCATAATTTTAATTTGGTGCAATAATTCAACCCTTCCTTGGGTCATTATCAAGCTTTTCATTAAAAAAAATCTTAATCTTAAAATAGGGGTAATTGTAAAGGAGGCATTTTAGACATAATTATTGTGATTTACGAGAAACTTAATCTTTAGTGAATTTCAGTGATATATATGCTGTTAAGTTATATATGTGTTAAAAAAAAATGGTGTCCGTTGTTTGTAAAGAAACATGTACCTAAACATTTAAACTTATTTTAGGTTTCTGTACGAAGTACAAAAAGAAACCTTATATAACAGCTCTGTCTGTCTGTCCGAATTTCATGTTCCTATAGCTAGGAACATGAAATTCGGCACCCAGGTGCATCTCGGCATTTGTGAAAACTGTACACTTTTTGAAGTTTTCACACTTAATATTTTCAATATGGCGGGCAACTAAAAAAAAGTTTTTAGTCACCATGACATGTTATACATCAATTTAAAGGACGTAAAGCGCAGAAAAAGAATATGCAACTATTAACATTTTATACTTAATAATTTTAACTTCATCGTACAGAAACCGGCGATTATCGCCTCATGTACTTACGTGAACCGCGCCTTACTTGTTTATTATATCACACATCTAGAAGAAAAATAAAGAAATAAGTTTTATTGAAGATTTGGGAGTCTCTGATCCGAAACAAAAAACTTTTTTTCCCCTCTCTCTCAAACAGAGTTTAGATTATTTTGAAAATTTTATAAATATTTTATTTACTTCTTTGACACTGTGAGGAATTTATTGTTGCAGATTAATCAAGTGTACTCTTCGAATTATACTTACTGGATACATTTTACAGTCATCCCACCAGGAGTACGAACTACAAATGTGATATGTCTCTTATTTGGTGAGTTCTTATTAATATTGGTTTTCATAAAAAAATTCATTAGTTGCCATACAGTAGAAATGACTTATCAAACTGCTGTTCAGATTAAGTTGTATTATCATAGATTAAAAATCATCTGAGAAGAAATCATTAATTCTTATGTGGTTGCATGCATAAAAAATGTATATTTGTAAGATGACCCCAGCTATCTGACCCCCTAATCTTATAAGATTAGTCTAATCATCATGTATTGAACACATTAGTGATGAAACTTATTACCCAGTATATGTAAATTTTAATAAGTCTATTTATTACGGTTGTGATTTTTACACCATCTAATAGTTTTGACTATTTGTTTTTACTACAAAAAATAGCTTAAAAAAAAAAAAAAAAAAAAAAATCTATTATCAGATTACCAAACTTGGAATAAAAATGAAAATAATATTATTACTATTAGCTTAAAAACACCTTTGCAATATTTAAACTGCATTAAATATGTTAATATCTTTTAAGCAACTGAAGGGAATAAACACGATTTCAGTCAGTAGATTCATCTGAATCGACGCAACTACATCTGTCACAAATGTATTTCACTACTTTCAAATGGTTCTTGCAAGTAAATTCAGAATATTCAGAACAATTGAGAGTTGTTTAGTTATTTTTAGATCTCCCACATAAGTTGTTGAGACCTCGCAAGAAGCTCACAATTTTTTCTTATATCTGTTTCTTCTCATGGTAGTAATCTTTTTTTATAATTGATTGACTCCTTCACTGCTTCTGAATTAGTGTTGGGCTTACAACCTTAATTATTAATTATTAGTCGTCAAAGTCCTAAGATAACTCATCACAACCATCATCTTAATCTCACAACCATCGCAAAACCGACAAATATTGATCGGGAGGCACAATTTCTCTGCCGTACATGGCGGCACGGGCGGTCTATACAGTGCCAGTGCATCAAGGCAAATAAACACGGTAAAACAAAGTAGAATGAAGCAATAATCAAAGCAGACTGTTTCGTCTGTTTTAGGGGTCTCTAGTGGTAGGGTAGAGTGAGAGTTTATTATTCCCGCATCGTGCATCTGTGATTTACAGATTTTTTTTTACTCGTGCGCACTCAATGAGCCAGCCCGTGTCACTAAAGGTTAAAATAATTCTTCATACTTGGAGGTAGAAATACAACTTAGTCCAAAACTTATGAGTAGCAATTCCCTCTTGATTAATAATTCACTTGGAATAGAATTATAAAAATTGGAAGGACTTTCTCTAACAGGATCTTTTCACCCCATGCACAGACCACAAATAAGGGACTACATATTTTTTAAAGTTAAGACAAATTATAACTTCATATAGATAGTGGAGAAACATAATAGAATATTCTATGTGTTTACTCATAAATCTATGGAAATTAAAAGCAACAATCCAAAATATGTTTAGCTAAAGCTCTACTGGGCTACCTGCTAATTGAATATACCTACCAGCCACTTGTTATACTTCTATCTTAGGTTAATAACCAAAGTAATTAAAGAAACATAACTTAAAAATTAATTAAAAGTAATTAATAAACATAACTTTTAGCAAGATGAAAAGGCTTCTCAACCACCAATTGAAGTAAATCCAGGTTATCATCTTATCAGTATCAGTTTTATTATCTGATTAAAGTAATTTGTAAAATAGTTCATTCTATTTTTATTTTTTTAGAAAAATATAATATATTTTAAAGTTTAATTAAACAAATCGTACAGGTTTATTATTTTTTGAATTATGTGGTAGACATGGTTTAGCAAATTCATTATGAGACTCGTGGAACCATAAGTTGACAGCTGCAACAAAAAAACACTTTTTGATAATATAGAAAGATAAAAATTCAGACAACATATTGTAAAGAAAGATTGGTTGTAATGTACACTTAAATAAAAACTCACTGGTGTTAGAATTTGAAATAATCCATAATAATGGCCACTTACATAGATATGAAAAGAGTTGGACGATCATCTCAGTATTTTTTTTTTTTTTGATTTTTTAAGAAACACAGGTGTTAAAAAGTACAAAAGACAGTGTGGGTGGGGGTCTGTGGAGAAATTAGTGTGCACCTTCATAGGCCACCCATACTGCTTTTTGTATTTTTTAAAACCAGTGTCTTTTACTCATCTATATAAAATTATCATTGAAAATAGAAGGTATGACTACCGTTTAAAGGTTTTAAGGACAGTTGTAAGTGAAATTCACTTAAAATTTTTGAAATATACCTCATAACCAAACCTACCAGGTCCTTAATCCGCACACCTGACCTAATACCTTCACAGGCCCCCACCCAGTGGCGCACCCGGGGGGGGCACGGGGGGCACGTGCCCCCCCCAAAGCCAGACCTAAAATTTAAGTATGCAATTCCGCAGCACGTGTTAAAGTAATAGTGTTGTGATTGTCAAAAAAAAATAAATTAATAAATAAGTAATTATATAGGTACCTAGTTTAGCCCAACATTTTTTTTTTTGTTTAAAATGACGTGCCCCCCCCCCCCCCCAAAGCCAAAGACGTAAAATTTAAGTATGCAATTTCGCAGCACATGTTAAAGTAATAGTGAAAAAAAAAAAAAAAAGTAATTATATACCTAGTTTAGCCCGAAATATTTTTTTGGCGTTTAAAAAGACGTGCCCCCCCCCCCTCCTCCAAAGCTATAGACTTAAAATTTAAGTATGCAAATAAGTAAGTATTTTAAATAAGTCAGTATCACTTAACAAATAAGTAATAATCTACCTAGTTTTGCCCGACATATTTTTTTTTTGTGTTTAAAAAGAAGATGAAGAAAAAGAATAGAAGTAAGTTAAGTTATCAACCCGTTTAGGTTAAGGATCTATAAAATAGGGATGGAGTACCCTTGGTAAAAAAGTCCTTGGGAGGATCCTCGGTAAAAAAAGTGTCGTCTATTGAACTTGGAAAAATCTGCATAAAATTACGACTGCGCATGGTCAGAACTTTTTAGTGGGACGAATTTCTTTCCGACTATTATCCATTCTTTATTTTGAATGAAAGGTTACAATATAACATTTTTAATTAAAATTTTCTTGTTTTAAGGGTTTTTATTTTAATCTAAAGTTTACCAATTTATTTTTCTGGCTACTAAAATAAAACATTAATCTATTATATAATGTACAAATTTTAATAATAAAATATTATTAGTATGTATATAATTTGGTTTAAATAAAATACCCCGGTCTTCATGTCCTGTTCATAAAAAACTTAAATTTATTTGTATAATAACATTTTAGATGCTCTTAGAATAGGCTAAAAAGACGTTTTCAAGTAACGTAAACTATAAAAATTTTCCCGGGGGAGGACCCCCGGACCCCCCTAAAAGAGAGCCAGCTCCCCTTCAAAATTGCCTGGATCCGCCCTTGATGTGAAGTAATTTAAGAACAAAGAAAACCAGACTGGTTAATTGTCTGTGATTATGCTAAGCCCACAATACACCCCCCCCCCCTTATTTTTTTTGATCTGTGCCCCTCCCAAAAATAAATCCTGGGTGCGCCACTGCCCCCACCCATACTGTTTTTTATATTTTTTAAAACCAGTGTCTTACTCATCTATATAAAATTATTATTGAAAATAGTTGAGAGACTGAAATTATCGCCTGTTTGTTACTTTTATATGTACAGACAGTTCATAATTACTTAGCCCAGTGTTTTCCATTTATTAGTTTTCGAGTTTTCGTTAGTACATTAAATTATTATTGAACATTATATTGAAATGTATCATCCATCCTTGTTTAAAGCTATTTTCTCAGGAACTAGATTTTTCTCAGGAAAACAGCTTATATCGTTAGATTCGTATTTAAATGCTACATATAGGAATATTTTTAATCAAAATCGTCGGAACTATTTTTGAGAAATACTTTTTTTTCATGTTTTTTTTTAGTGATTGATGTTGTTCAGGAGTTCAGGGGAGAATTTGAAGCTAATAATCATTTTTTGATTTCGCCTCGGGTATGATTTTACTGGATTGTATGCCAAATTTTGTCAAAATCGGTCCACTAGTTTAGGCTCTACACTCTGTACGGTTCTATACAACTGCTCCACTCTCTCCTACCTTTTTTCGTTCTTCAGTTATTTAAAGTTGATTTTTTGTCTTATTTCCTAGCCCACGGTTAGTGCATAACATGTTAAATACTTTTAATAGAATTATTGGATTTCTAGTGTCTGTTAGGGCTGTTAGTAATTTGACAGTAGATACACTCTTAACATTTTTGTGTAGTATCATTGTACGTACCCCATTTGGCTCCTAAAAGAACTGGACAAGCTGCATGTAAAGTATCAGGATCTATGGCTCCGTTATTATAAAGATTGTACCATAGAGCAGCTGTTCCTTTCTCTGGTTTTACTGACAATCCAAGTCTTGTAAACACTGTATCTCCTCCTTCCTCTACTTCATTCATCTAACAGAAATAAGTAAATACAATTATATTTATTTATTTATTGTTTTATGTGGATGTCAGATAACTACAGTTAATATTTAAACCCAATTTTAACATTGCTTATACTAGGTATCGAGTAGCTCTATCATTGAAGCGAGCGTAATGCAATAAATATAAAATAGTTACTCATGATAAGTTGGTAGTTAAAGAATATGATTGTAATAGAGAGCCGTGTAGTGGGGATGAAGAGTTTTTTACACTATTCCTTAACTCACCTACACGTCCCAGCCATTCCATTTCAACCATTAAAAATGGATAACTTCACTACACAAAAACTACTGCATGTATCAAGTTGAAATTTTACATGCCTGTTTCAATTGTGTTTTAGGCAATGTATATGAAGTTTTATTAAAATTGTTACATACGCTAGAAGGTAAGAGATCAGTAAAACATTGTTTTTTCTAATTTAAATGTTTAGGTATGCTTTAATAAATTTAGGGATCTTTAACACTTCATAGCGGTGTCGGTATTGGTTTTACTGAAAAATGTTCGTCTCATCGAATAGGTGATGGTAAAATCTTTTCTTGTCCTAAAATTCCAATTCTTTATTTGAACCTCTCGTTTATGCGAGGTTTTTTTATTATTATTATTATTATTTTTTTTTTTTATTTTTTATTCCGGGGGGCTTTTACACCCGAAGACGCAGGCCACTTAGGTGGGCCCATTGAACAAACCCAGTTAGGAACCGTAATCTTCACACACTCGTGTGAAGATGTGGTCGTTAACCACGACTCCCCTCCTGGTTGTATTACAACCAGGAGTGTCATAATCGTGGTTTCCAGGCCGAAACCTGGTGGCGCCACTCTTTCGAGGAGCTTCCCATTTGTTTAAACAATGCTGGGCGGACATTGAGCGGGGAGCCCGGGCCGGGAATCGAACCCAGATCTGCGGTCACCTACTGACCCGGCTCGATGCTGCTTAACTTGCCTTATCGCAAGGCAAGCGCTCTAGCCTTCGAGCCACCCAGGCCCCCTATGCGAGGGTTGCGTGTGAACTCACGGATCACACTGTCCAACAAACTAAGCCTGAGCATTAATGAAGGGAACTCCAAATTTCAACCAAATCGTTCAACTTTTACTCAAGTTATCGTTGACTCATAAACGTTACACACAGAAAGACAGACAGGATGGATATTTTGTTGAATGTAAGAAGCTCGCTTACGTTCGCTTCATTTATGGAAACAATAGCTTATGGGAATGTAAATTAAATAAAAGGTGTAGTTGCGTAAGATCTGCAATAGGACGCAATAATAATGTATTTATGAATGTATGGGATAGGAATAGTTAAGTGTATCTAATTTACTCACATATACAAGAAGAGTTGCTATCCTATTTCCAAATGAGCCCCAATGTTGCTTTGAAGCTTCTTCCTTTAAATCATAATCAGTACTATAAATTTACTAAAATTGTATTCAATGTGTGCATATATTAACACAAGTATTTATATTATTCAAGTAAAATCATAATGTCAGAGGAAAAAAACTTAAAATACTTTTTCTTTATTTTCTCCTGAAAAATAAAATCTTAACAAAGGTTATTAGGTAAATTATTGATATGAGTTACCAAACAAAAAAAAAATATGCATATTGTGATTAATAAATTCAATTTCTACTCTTTACCAAGAAACTAAATACAGTAAAACCTGGATAATGTGACCACCGAAGGGACCGACCAAAAGTGGTCACCTTAGGCAGGTGGTCAACATACCCAAAATGAGTTAAAAAAGTGCTCATTCTGGGGTTTTCTATAATGTTACACACATAAATGGTAAAAAGGAATGTTTATAGAAAAGAGTGACACAAATTGTAAATAGAGTAAAAATTAAAACCTTTCTGAAATATGATTAGCTAATATTTTATAATTTTGGCAAAAACGAGGTGAGACATTTTTCTATAAAAAGTTGGAAAAAGGATGTATTGTAAAATAAAAAATTTAAAAATGTTTTAGGTAATTTCAGCACAAAACACAATGCTCGTAAAAATACGATAATTAAAAAAAATACACCTTTCACCTTCTAAATCAAGCTAACAACTGATCAAGAAATAAAATTTTCTCACAGAAAAGAAGGAGATATTCGAAAGAAATGAGGATGAAGTGAAAAACAAAAAAATATAGAGAAATTATGTACTCTTTGTGATTAACTCTTAGAACCACAAGAATTATTTCTTCTAACTAATTTCTTTGAATTAAAATCCTTCTTAATAATTCTTATAAGACAGAAAGAAAGTAAATGGGTTTTATTCATATTGCAAAAACTAGTATTTGAGTTCTGGGAAATTAAATTAAAAACCAAATGTTCCAAGATTATAATAGGTATTCTCACTAAAATATATATATTTTTTTAAATCTTTTTTTACTTTGGTCACTTTAACCAAAATAAATTTCCTTCAAGGGACCTGATAAATTTGGTCACTGGTCAAAAAGGCAGATGGTCACAATAAGCAGAAGAAAATGTACAGGAAGTATTGCATTTTTGAAGGGACCATGAAAAAGTGGTCACATTGACCAGGTGGTCAATATACACGGGTGGTCACTTTAGCAGGTTTTACTGTAGTTCTATGCATGCATAATGCATATACTGGTTTCTTTTATCAGAAATTTGCACATAAAGCTAAAAATTAATGTAATGTGGAATTTACTAAGTGAAAATACTAACAGCAAAAAATTATGTTAATTCTCTCTAAAATAAAAATATTTTTTCCGTGGTAGGCTGTGAAATAGTAACTTTAGAGCCTAAAAAACATAGCTAAATCCATTTTTTCATTACATGGACTTAAAAAAATCTTTTCATTACTCCTAGCTGTAAAGAAAAAATCTTTTACGTCCTAGGAACTAAAAGATTTTTATTTTCCGGCGGGTAGTTGTCAAAACTTCTGTTAGTACCGCTGCAGTCTTTGTAGAAATGCTTCTAGTACGATTAAAATCCGCTAGATTTCAATGCGTTTTATTTATCTTTTCTTATAGTGTAACCTCTTTTTAAGGTTTCTTTTTTGAAGTCTTAAGTATGTACTAATATTTGTTATTATTATATATTGATTAGTGATTAATATTTAATGTTTTTTCATTGTCTGCTACCTCGGAAAAAATTGCATATGCTACGCGACTGTGAAGTGTTTTTTCTTTACCTTGGCAATATTTACTGTCTCGCTTCGCTCGACAGTAAATGTAATTGCCGCGGTAAAGAAAAAACTCACTTCACAGCCTAGTAACATAATATACTATTGTTAATATGATGAAATCTTTTGTTATATGACTGTTTCAATTGTATTTTAGACGACGAGCATAAATTTCTACTAAAATCGTTTGGTTAGAATGTAAGATATAGGTAAAAACGTTGTTTTCTCTATTTTAAACTTTTAGGTCCGTTTTAATAGTTTTAACGATCTTTATCACTTCATAGAGATGCTGCTGTTGGTTTTAATAAAAAATGTATTTGAAAAAAAAAGTTCCTCTCATCAAATAGGTATTGATAGAATATTTTTCTGTCTTAAAATTTGAAACTTACATTTACGCGAGTTTCGATCAAACTCTCTAATGGATAACGCTGTCCAATGAATTTGTCCTAGGCATTGGTAAAATGAACAAGTCTACCAAATTTTAACTAAATCGGTCAACTTTTACTCAAGTTATAGTCGGACAGGTAAACGTTACTGACAGACAGACAGGATGCATATGTTGTTGAATGTAAGAAGCTCGTAAATATCCTCCCTGGCAGGGTTTTGAAACTGACCTCTTACCCTTTGTTATCAAAGCTATTTTCTCAGGAAATAGATTTTTTTTTTTTGAAAAAGACACATTAAATTGACTAAATTTTAGAATTTGTTTAACAAAAATTGTTAGAACCGTAATCGAGAAATAATTTGTTAAATGTTTTTTTCAGAGTTTTTGGAGGGTAGCACCCTAAAATTTAAACAGCAAGAATTAAAGTAATATAGGAATATTTTTTTCTGCTATTTATTATTTTGTTTAAAGGTACGTGTTAATTTTAAAACCCCTACACATTTCAGTTGAAAAATACTGAATTCTGATGTTAATTAAAGCTTTGCATCATACCCTTGCAGGTTCACTGTATTGTGAGTCATTAAAAGTACTTTCACTCTAGCAAATAGTTGCTAATGACTCATCTTGATTAGCTCACATGAGGGTAATACCTGCACATGGGTATGAGACACCAGGATTTACTTCCTCTTAGATACAGTCTTTTCTGGAGGATCTAGAATTTTTTAAGATTTGAAGAATTCAATTTTATCTATGTATATAGAAGAAACCGTGATTTCAAAAAATTAGAAAACTATTTTTGTAGAAAAAAATTGTAAACTAAATTGATTTAAATTGAAGCAAGTTTTCCTGCATTAAAAAAATAAACCAATCGACTGTTGGGATTTAACTGTATAACAAATTATTGAAGTTGAAGCAAATTTACGCACCTAAATTAAAAAAACTCAAACCTTACTTTAGGATAAGGGTAAATTATTTTAATCATTTAACAATATTTGGAATGTTATCTATCCATAAAAAAATCATGCAAGACCATGTTTCCCAACCTTTTTTCATTTGGGAAACACTAAAAAGATTTACCAATTGTTGGGGAACCCCCGAAGGCAAGTTATGAAAAATTGTTTTATAGCAGGTCAAATTATTACTCCTATGTTTGAATAAAAGTGTAGATCAATATTTATTTAATGATTCTATTCACAGGAAGCATTGACTTTTATTTTACAACTTAAGGGGGACAGATAATTTAAAATGAATTGATAACTCTGCTCTTAGACAACGTTATTCCGTTCTTCTTAGAATGTATTTATGAAAATAAGAATTTTTAATGAAAATGTATTTCTCTTCCTCTCTCCGGATTTTTTGTGGAACTTTTAGGAAATTGTGAAAGATTTATTTTATTTTATTTTTTAAATTAAACCATAAAATAGGAAATTCAAAAGAGCTCATTTTTTATAGCTGGGTCCCAATAGTCTAGCTTTCAACTACTCTTTAGAACTGACCACTTCCTGTTTAGTTAAGATAAGAGAGTTAAATAAAGGAAATATTTTATCACATTGTATTCTAAAAATATTTATAAAATAAAATGACTTACATCAAAAGCATCCAAATGTGTTAAATAATGACCTCCTAATCCGTAGTTCACAACCTGTAATGATTCAGCGCTCTCATGAGATAGGTCAGAATATGCAGCAAATCTCCGTTTTAGTTTATAAACTAGTTCGTTATCTTCATTTGATAACCAAGCAACTTTGCTTACTCTTACGTCATTAAGTACACCTCCTTGTGTTTTTGACCGTTCTAACTGTAACAAGAAAACACTGTATAAATGCAATTGTAAAGAAAACGAACAGAGAAAAATTGATCACTTTATATTAACCAAATGAAGTATTAATATTTTAATAAAGGAATTTAACACAGCATATAACATTTTAATGCAAACCCTTTAAAAATAGTCTGCCAATTAGTGTGGCACATAGCTTCCTCGCATCTTCTGACGTATTTTATTGCTTATTATATTTGCGTGCTTTTAATTATAAAAAATAACCATGTTAGGTTCAAGATTTTAGGGAATGTCCTAACATCAAAATGGCACTAAGAGATTTATAAAATAAAGTATTCACCATAGATTTTGAGATATTCTGGATCTCTAGAATTTCTGAATCAGAAATAAGGTCTCTTAATATGACAATCCTTGGTTCCAAATAAGCTTCTTCCTCTTTTATTGGTCCAATCCTGAAATTATGATTAAATACAATTTATAAAATATAATCATTAAAGGTCATACTCATTTTTAATATGGCTACCTGGAAACATGTTCCGGGAAAAACTTATACATTATCTGATCCTCCAAAGAGCTTTGAATACAATGTAACATGCCATATAAGCAAAACATTTTTTAACACCCTCATGTAGGCCATATTTTATTTTTTGAAAATGCCGTAAAAAAATGAAATTTTTGTAGTAACAGTAACACATTCTTTTACAACTTTTTAAGGCCTTTAAAACTATGTGTCACATGTCACGCAGACTAAAGATTTTATCTATAGCCATCTTACCATAATGGCCACCATATTTAAAATATTAAATGTGAAATTTTAATAATTACATATTCTATTTTTACTCTTCAAGATCTTTAAAACTTTGTAAAATATGGCTTGCAGAGATGTATTATATTCAAGACATTTAAAACTATGTATAATATGGCACGCAGAGATGTATTATTCAAGACCTTTAAAACTATGTATAATATGTCATCCGCCATATTGAAAATTTTGTTCAAATCAATAAATTTTTAGGCCAGTTATCGTTTGGCAAACAAATACACAAACTTTTCAATGCCTAAGTCTGTGAAGTAAAGATCTCACTACACTCGTTTATTAACTTAAAGTTAGATATCCCGATCGATATCTAATTCTCTTTATTTCTACACTCATATCACAATCCTTATTTATATTAATGAAATATATAGACTTCATTTTCATTTTGTACATTTAAATGAAACACACTAATCCTAAAGATCTCAACACACATATTAAATAATTATAAAATAAAATACTTGCATTAAATAAGGGTTATTGTAGTGAACATATTGACATTTCAACTTGTTAACCATCTCAACTTTAGGACGTGCCATACCTCTACAAACGAAGTAATAATACTTATCACCATCAACATCACCAGATGGATCTAGCATAAACTAAACAAATAAACAGTTCAATAAATCATAAATATATTAAACTTTCCCTAAATTACTTTTAATTTATACATTTATTTATTTATACAGGGTCGTCCAAAAGTCTCCCCCCCCCCCTCTTAACTTTTGAACGGTTTGAGATAAATTAATGAAACTTGGGGGATCTCTACCATGCAAAGGGAAGTTTGTTTTCATGCAATCACCCACTAGGGGCAACCACCCACTTTGCCCCCAGGCCACCCAACTTCAAAATTTCAAATTGGAGCGTATATTTTTGATAGCATATTTGGATTCTACGGAGAAAAATAATAAACTTTTACTTGAAACTATTTTTTCTATCTCCAATATTTTGCCCCCTACAGGGGGGCAAAGATAGCAAAATAACCCTGCCGAAATAGTAAAAATATAACACTTAGATCGTTATAAAATCTAAACGGTTTGAAATAAAGTCATGGAACTTGGGGGATCTGTATCATGTAAAGGTAAGGGTTTAATCATCCACTTGCGTACTAGGTGCAACCACAGGCACTGAAATATACGATTTTTATACCTTTGCCCCCCTATAGGGGGCAAAATATTAGAGGTAGAAAAAAAAGTATGAAGTAAAATATTTTTATTTTTAGCGTAGAATCTAAATCTGCTATCAAAAATATACATTCTAGGACAAAATTTTGAAGTTAGGTGGTCTGGGGACAAAATGGGAGGTTGCCCCTACAGCGCGGCTGCATGAAAACAAACTTCCCTTTACATGGTACGGATCCCTTAAGTTTCATTAATTTATCTCTAACCGTTTAGATTTTACAACGTATTATCGGTAGGGTAATTTTGCTATCTTTGCCCACCTAGGGGGCAAAATATTGGGAATAGAAAAAAAAAAAAAAATCAAGTAAAAGTTTATTATTTTTCACTGTAGAATCCAAATATGCTATCAAAAATATACACTCCAATTTAAATTTTTGAAGTTGGGTGGCCTGGGGGCAAAGTGGGTGGTTGCCCCTAGTGGGTGATTGCATGAAAACAAACTTCCCTTTGCATGATAGAGATCCCCCAAGTTTCATTAATTTATCTATAACCGTTCAAAAGTTAAGAGGGGGGGGGGGGGGGGGGAGACTTTTGGACCACCCTGTATATTTATAGACGGTTTTAAACTTTAGGCTTAAAAGATATACTAAAGTATACAATAAAAATAAATACACGTGTATTTATTTTTTCATAAAATTTTTACTAATTAGCTGAAAATAAACAATTACTGTTATATTAAGTTAGAAGTGGGAACACATTACAGGTGCATTTATTACCTCTCCGGTCCTTTGAGAACGTGGTGTATTATTGATTTCATCTGTAAGGTATTTTTGATTTAAGTTCGCTCTTTCATGATTTGGCTCAAGTGTTAATACAGCATTTGTTAATTCCAATGCTTCTTTAAGATTTCCTATAATATAAACCAAATTATAATGACTTAAGCGAGTACTTGTAGTAAATCAAATATAAATATGTTAAAGAGCATGCCTTCACTTAAATACTCATAACTAATTCTCCCAATTTATGAATAGGTAAGTCGAGGGTTCAAATTTGGTATCGTTATTCAGTCTGAGGTATTTGGAAAATCTAAGAATAAATAATTTTGTACCTTCGACTCACTCCTAAGAAGGAAGAGAGAAAAGGTTGACGTAACAGTTAGGAAGCTTGTATGTATGCATCGAGAAATTATTAAAAATGTCTGAAATTCACAGCAGGAACTCTAGATATAAAGAAAAATTAGTGCTGCTAATTTGGCTTACAGAATTATACAGACTCCCCGTCAAATTAATCTATAAGTTTGTATAATTACCTTGCCTAAAACAATAAAAACTGTACCTGCTGACAAATTGGCGAGCAAAGTAACACAAATGCTTAAAGATCTGAATATTTATCTGATAATTAAAAAGTTAGCATTTTACCTCTTTCATATATTTATTTTTTTTACTGTTAATATTATTACTATTGCTGTTGCTAAATTACTATAAGTGTTGTTCATTTATATTCATTTAAAATAAAAAAAATTAATTATGATAGTACTAATTACATTATTATACTATTTATAACTGACATGTTATATCCAATGGAAATTGACAATGTATCAAAGAATATATTTATTTAACAAAGTAAAGCCTCAAGCTAGGAAGTTGAAACTTTGTATTTTGGATGTATGCACCCACTAGAAAGACAATTTTCCAAATTTGCATGTACTCTTATAAAGAAAAACACTCACTGCTGGAAAGAAATAAATAATTTGAGCTGAATAAAGATGTATATGTACACTCACACACTAAAAATTATTTGTAAACCATGCTTATTTTGGTTCTCTGATAATCCAGAATTAAAGAATATGAAAGAACAGAATGTATGAGTCAGATATTCATACTTAAAAACTAAAATTTGTTTCCAAGTGAAGTTAATATCAATAGCATCACTATTTCATTTCCTGATTCATTCAAAGCCCCGATGATTGTGGTAAATAAAAAGCTTGAAATCAAAATGTAATTCATGAAATGGGGTTTGGTTTTGTGTTACTAAGTCCTTTAAAATAAATAAAAAAAAATAAAAAAATGAAATGGAGAAGAAAATACTAAGAACGACTAGTAAAGAACATCACATATAGAACTAAAAGTTTAAAGAGCTGTAAATTCTAAGCAAAATAGTGATTTTCATGCAGTTCAGATAACTGTTCTAGCATAGTAAGATTGAAAAATGAAAATAAATTCTTGATGTGGAAACAGTAAACCTGTTCACCTCTAATACATACCTACAGTTTATTTATTTTATTTTTAGATAACCCATACTTCCAGATAAAAATGTTTTGTAGTGTATTTCATGAATGGCAGAAAAATATAATAGAAAATACATTTACTTTTGATGATTGTGTCACCATATTCAATTTTATACTACATTGATTAAAATTAAATTTTCAATTATTCTAAGTTAAAAATTGTTTCAAAAATTTAGCAATATAGTTACCAATCATAAATTCAGTATAAGCAGCATGCTCTGTTGTGTTCAATTTAAAGACGCTATCACAAAGATCTTCATTACTAGGATTATTACAAAATTTCAAAGCCTTTCCCATCCAAACTTTTGCAATTTCATAATTGCCTTTCTTGTAAGCTGCTTCAGCAACAGTGATTATGTCAAGCACTGCAAGGAGAAAAAATCAAATAAAGGAGCAAAATTGATCAGTTCAATGAAAAAAAACAAAAACTAATATACATACATACATACATATTTATATATTTAGAATCGGGTGGTTTAAAGCAGTGTCTTTTATCAAATCAAAATTTATTAAATAATTTGGTAGGTATCACTTTAGAGCTTGAATTGTTCACTTTTACTCTACTTATCATTAGAAATTCAAAAGGGGCACACCAACAGCTCAAATAATATGAATTAATTAGATTCTTCAATTAAAAATATATTGTAATTCAATTTTAGTATCAATCCTATTAAAGTTTCTTGATTTATAATGTAGTAGTAGTAGTAGTTTAGTACTTCGTACTAGAACGGGTAGGACGAACCACTTGTTCGAACCTTGCAATTAGGCCATCACTTTGGCCCTTTTTACGCCCCGTGGTGAAGAGTTCCAGCTACTTCACCCATCATACATTTGTACATTGTACCGCCGAAGCGAGTATGGTGTGATCATTAGTAAGCTATAAAAGCGTGGGGGAAGAGTCCCTATAAAGGGTGTCCCTCGCCCTGCTCCGTCCTCGAACCATAGATACAAATGACATCATCATGACACGGATCGGACCCACATCAGAGAGTGGGGAAGAGTCCCCATAAAGGGTGTCCCTCGCCCTGCACCGTCCGCGATTCATTGATGCAATTCAGAGTATCATGGCACGGGATCGAACCCATGACCTCGAGTTGCCTCGACTTAGTGATAGCTGAGCGAGTGCCTTCAGACGCTCGGCTACCCTGGCTCCCTCGATTTATAATGTAAAGAATGTTCCTAATTTATAGAATGTTATAAATCAACCCAGTTTTTTTAAGATGGCGTTAATTTAAAAGTTGTCTTAAACAATTCTCATGATATTACTTATTAAGATTTTTTTGGAAGGATATTTCTTTCATTACAAAATTTGCTCTCTATGAAAAATTCCTAAAAACCCCTTTTTGACAAAGTATAATTGTGATTTTTTTTAAAAAATGTTTTCTTTGATTTCACGAAAAATAAAATTTGTAAGGTACAAAGATAAATTATTACAAAATATATATTTGTGCTCAGGGCGTCCTTTTCTTTATCACCCAATATGACACATTCCCATTGAAAAAAAATGTAAAGCACTTGTTTTGATTGGATGAATTTTTGGGATGTTCTTATGTTTTTTATTTGCTTGGGTTATTTCACATGACACAAGTTTTTTCTTGGGTACTTTTGGATATCAGATGCGTCAACTAAAGACAGACAAACGCAGGAAATTATAATATGGGTCGTCGTTTTGCCTTTGGACCCTAAAAACGATTTGCAATGTTACTCACCACTAAGTCCAAGAGAAGAGTGATTATAAATCTTGCCTTCGACTAACTGATCAATATCTAAATTGTAAGTTGATTGAAGTCTCAATATAGCATTTGCAGCACCTTCTATATCGTCTTGGGAAGGCAATCCACCCTGTTCCTCGATTTCATCAAAAAGATTTTGAATACCTTAAATAAATATAACAAGTTAATTGTTTCTACCAAAATTTTGTAGAACTCACTCTGAGTAAATAATACTTAACGAGAGCAAACTTTATGGGTTTTTCCAGTTTTTGTGATCATCAGTTTAATTGTTCTGTATTGAACAATAGCTATTGTAATTTTGTTGATTTATGAGTAATAAATAACAATCTGTAGAGCAACAGCCCTTGAAGGGCTTATACAACTATATATTTAATGGATGACATAGGGCTAGCGTGTCGCTGTATAAACTTCCAGCGGTGACACAAGCAACATGGAGATAATTATTCTAATGACATCTCCACGCTCTTTTTTGCGTCTAGAGTTTTTTCTTCTTCCTTCTGTTTTGACTTTTTGTTTGATGTATTATTTATTTCCTGAGTTCGTAGTTTTTCCTATAAGACTTATTAGTAGATAGAAGCCTTTAATTTCTACAAACCTTATAATTAGAATAAGATGAAATTACTAAATTAGCAAAAGATGAAATTATAGATTAGAATAAAATTAGTGAGGTACGGTTTTTTTTTATTAAAACAACATAAAATACAAAAATAAAAATATAACAACATGAAATAAAAAAAAGAGAAACTAAATAAAATTAAAAAATAGAACAAACTTACGTTCAATAATTTAATAATCTTAAGGAATTTTGAAGTTAACGGTACAAATCGGTTATATTGGAATTGCCTGTGCCGAATTTGGGAATCAAACACGGACCTATCATGTATCAAGTGCAGATGATAGCAATGTGGTACTGGAGATCCCACTTGTTGTTGAGTTAAACTAATCAATTATGCTACACTAATGATTGCCATAAGTGATTGAAACTGGTCTGCAGTGAGTATTTGCAATTTTAATTTTGTTATATGGACTAAATCTTCCATTATAATATTCAATTAATGATTAATCCATAATAAATATTTAAGTGACCTGAAATACTTATACATTTTCTAATATAAGTTAAAAAATTATATAAAAAACAATCCTTAATAAACTTACCAAAAACAGGTGCTAGGGATTCCATCAGAGCTGGTAAGTATTCATTAATAGACCGAAAATAAACAAACGAATTCAGTGGATTTTGTAAAAATTTTATAACATCAGTAACAGTATCTCGTCTTTCTTTAATTTTTCCAATTATTCTATAATGTAAAAAAAAAAAATCCCACCACATATGACAAGTAAATAAGAAAAGGTAGGATATACTGAACTATATGTGATAAACAAAGAAAAAGATATGGTATGCATGGGAGGAGAAATTTAATGTTTTCTTTACTTTTCATGGCTTTTTTGGGGTTTATGTTCACAATTTACCCAATAAATTGTTTTTAAAAACAAAGTTTGGCTTAAAAAAAAGCCTTGCCAACTTGTCCAATTTTAATGGAATTCGGATACAACGTCAACAACCTTTTGTGCACATTGATTTCTCTTATACCTCACACATTTATCTCTTTATACTTTAATGTATACTTATATGATCATTTTTCCAATGACAGTAAGAGGGGAAGCTAAGTGCCACTACTAAAGGCCAGACCCCACATGTCCGCAGTTTACGACGGCTGTGTGTTGGACAATATACGATGAGGAATACACCTGAGGAGATGTAAATGTCAGACATTGTTCACACCATGCACGCACCAACACTTCGATTAGTTTAGTTTACTTATTGATGGGCAAGGTACTATGTTGTCCTTAATTTAAATTACATGTCATCTACTACAGTGGTTCTTAACCTTTTGGTAACCACGGCCCCCTTAAAATCTCCAATTATAATATATATAGTACCTAAATACCTTTCGAGACCCCCTGGGGGGCCGCGGCCCCCCGGTTAAGAACCACTGATCTACTACATCTTAACCTTTCTTCAAATTATAATTATTCTTTCATTTAAATTTCTGAAACTTTATATTATTCTCACTTCATTTAAATTTTTTAACACTTTATATTCATTTTGTTAATTTTTTTTTTCTACTCTTCGTGAAATGGAGGTTGTTGTTGAAAGAAAATTGTTGATTTCTTCACCAATTAAAATTTTCTTCCTCTAATGCAAGTGCTATATCCCTAATTCACTATTTGTTACACTTTTTAATATTTTTTGTATATGAAACAGCTGCGGGAGAATAAAAAATATACTATGTTGAGATAGAAAGCACAGCTATCATACGGTGCAGTCATGTGTGGCATCCCTTCACCGTTAATGTATGACAGCCGACACAGGGACGCCATATGTGGCACATATACGATATGTGTGGCCTGGCCTTAATTGGCAGCACCCTCTATTTTCACGAGACCACCAACTATATATGATTAAAAATTGATAAAAATCATCATAACTATAAATTTAACAAAAAAGTATTTAATTACTCTTTAATTCCACTAATGTTTTCCTGTAGCTCATCAATTAAGTTATCCAAATGAGAAATCATTTTTCCTTCAATATCATAAACCTCTTCGAGTTGAGTGACAGATGCAAAAAAATCTTTTTCTGAATATACTTGTACAAATACCGCAAGCATAAATATTATTCCTATAAAAGAGAAAAAAAATATACTTCTATCTTAATCTAATATTTAAAGATAAAAAATATTAACCTGCATTCCAGTTGTCCATCATAATAATGATCATATTTAACGACAGTTGTTAAATACACATAATAAGCTTCCATAAGTTTTTTATCTGGACCAGAAAAGGGGAACCAAAACTACTGAACTGATTTAATGGAATTTAGTAGAAATAATTCAGTAGGGTAATTTCTTGAGATGAAATCAGTAAATAAATTTTAGCTCTAACTTTAGGTGTTTTGTCCTCAAAAAGTGTTAGCCTATTTGAACTTTTAAATATTCTATATTATTCAGGAGTAACCCAAGGAAATGAACTTTTAACTTTTTCCTGTAGACCCTACTATCAATAAGAAGTACTCAGATATTTTTCAAGTAAAAAAATATTTTGGCATGTAATTGGCCAGTAAAGTATGCAAATAATTTTTTTTTAACCTGAAAAATAACTGAGTATTGCTTATTTATTCAAACATTGTCCATTCCACGTGGGCCACCCTGAATTTGATAAATACAAAAATAAATACCAATACAAAGCAGTATATAAAAAAAATCATAGCATTTCTTAAAATATTGACACCTGTGTATCAATAAATTTAAGTTAATGACACCTGTAGTTCACCCTTTAACGCTTAGTATTTCATATAGGTAGGACTAAAAAACGCGCACAGTAAAAATTTAAAAAAATTAATAAAATAAAATAAAATAATTAATTAAATAAAATTAATTAGGAGGGTGGTCCCCTTGAGGACCTAGTGTTTAGAACATGGTGAATTTTTTATACCAGGCATCATAGGTTAATTACAAATGAAACCAAATAAATCCAGCTTCTTTGAGGCAACAGAGCAATCCGGGATGGAATGACAAAATTTGTTTTGAGTGTCTGTATGATTTGAAACCAACTAATTTTTCTTCAATTTTTTTAATAGCATTAAAGAAAAAAAGGAAGTTACAACTGCAGCGTTAAATTAAAAGCAATTTAAGTAAATTTTACAGAGCGGGACAAAATATTTAATTTTTATAAAAAAATAAATAAAAAAACTGTTTCATAACATTAAAAAAACGCAAAATATTAAAAATAATTAGAAACTTAAAAACAAAAATCTTACCTTCTCTCATGATTTTCAAATTTAATTAATAAAAATTGAGGAGTACTTGTCAATGATGGTCTATGAGTAACCTACAAATCATATTATAACCTGTCACACATAGTAGACTTTAATTCGATAAAAGTTATGTGGCAAAACCCAATGTAATAGCAATTTAATTGCACGTAAACTAAGTCCTTGACAAATTGTACTTATCAACTAATAAAAATGGAGCATATCACTTTACTGTAGCAATCAATAAGTATAATGCTTAGGTAACCTAGAAAGACAAAAAAATAATTACTATCAATATTATAATGTAATAATGGATATTATATAAATTACTTTGTACTTGGTGCGGTATCTTTTAAAATGTTACAATATTTTTTGAAAATACATTTTAAGACAGTTATTTTAATTTTTTTTAAAGAATAATCATACTAACTTTAATTACCTAATGTTTAGTTTTATATTTATATATTAAAATTAATACAAAAGTAATGCATATTAAGTACAATTCAAAGTAATGAATTTTAGTCAAAGTAAAATGTTACAATATTTTTTGAAAATACATTTTAAGACAGTTATTTTAATTTTTTTTAAAGAATAATCATACTAACTTTAATTAACTAATGTTTAGTTTTATATTTATATATTAAAATTAATACAAAAGTAATGCATATTAAGTACAATTCAAAGTAATGAATTTTAGTCAAAGTATTTAATCTAGTAATGCAAGATAATTCAATACGTATTTATTCTATTAATACAAGCTAATTCAATATCACACCAATTAATAGTAATAAAGTGTAGTACACTAATCAACAAAATCAATGGACTATAAAATTATTTTTGTTTGTCAATTATTTAGTGGGTTTATGTAAGAAACCAAAAAGAATTAAGTGTTTACCGCAGCTATGCTTATATGAATTAAAATTAAAAATCAATGAATATAATTAGAGAAAACTTTATAAAATTGTTTCTTCATGATTAAATAAAAATCTATAATAATCTATTCGATTGATTATTCTTTTACTGTCAACTATATTTAATATTTTAATGAACTATATACCTACTTTCTAGATGAAAGGTGATCCCTAAAATTTCCTCATACGTTATTTTCAAGAACCTTTAACAGAGATCTTAATATTTAGGGTTAGTCTAAAATCTATATTTTCAAGACCCGTCAAAATTTAAGGGACACAACCTAACACCCAACATTCATGTAAATTATTTGGCCATTATATATTTTAAGGAGTAAATTTATAAACAATTTTATAATAATAATTTAAAATTGACAAAAGAAACTACAGAATAAAAGGATTAAAACAACCATATATAACTATTATCCAGCACTGATTTCTACTCCTATACTCATTCAACAGTATTTCATGGATTTTTTTTTTTTTTTAAGAGATTAGAAATAATTATTAATGGAGTTAAAAGCATCCAAGATTAAAGGTAGTTAATGACTATTTATAATTTTTATTACCTTTTTTGTTTTTTAGAAGAGACTTTGAATAAAAGGTTCGAATCATTATTCATATTATTATTTACATTAGAATAATGTAAATTTAGGACAATAGGAAGAACTAACAATATAGTTAATTTTATGGAACTTTCGAGAATTGTATTTTAATTGTAATTATTTAATGTTTGTCACCTGACAATTACCCTATAAAGAAAATCTTTTATTTCTAGCCACTATAAGATTGATAGTGTTATGTATTAAAAATTATAGTTAGAAATAAGAATAGTTTCATAAAACTAAATTGAATTAAATAAATAAAGAATAAATATATAGTTAATTTTAAAATACCAAGGATAATTGAAAAATATAAAATGATATTGTTTTTACAATAAATTTTTTTTAAAAGTTTTGAAGCTTTGGAAATCTTTCAAAGGTTTTTTCTTAAAAAGCTCTTCAACTTGCCAAACGCTGCGCCAAGTTATATTTTAAATCTTGAAACCGGTTTGGATCCGGTGTTTCTTCACACCCTTAAGCTGCATTTCGACTACTGCCTTTCCGTTTTTTCTCTATCTCCCCATCGTTTTCCCAGAATCACTGCTGAGGTAGTGGTTAAGACAAATAATTCATGGTTCAGATCGTGGAGACAACTAAGTCAACTATACAATCCCGACTACGAATTTTCCTTAACAAATATAAACCAGTGGAGACCTCAACTCAACTATATTCTTAATAAGATCAAAGAAAGCACTATAAGCAAATCGTTGGTTAAAGCTAAAGCATCGAATCGTTTTCTTTTATATAGAACTTTGATGGAGGAGGAGGGCGATAAGTTTGTGTTAGGTAAACATTTCGGTCCTCATTCAGTGAGTGACTTAGGATTTTCTGATCTCCGTCTCCTTTTTAAACTCAGAGGTGAACTGCTGGGAGTGAAGTGTGTACCCTGGATGCAACAAGACGCCGAACTGGAGGAGTGTTCCATGTGCTCCCAAAGTGTGCGGGAGGACATGTTCCATGTGCTCACTACTTGCTCGGCCTACGCTGCTCTGAGAGAACAGTATCTAGGTGGTCCTACTATAGCTGGTTATACTGTCACTAATCTGTTGCTGAGGCACCATCGTTGTGTTATTGATTTTGTTAGGAGAGTCCTATCTACTCGTCAGGAAACTGTTTCTTGATTAAAGCAAACCTATGCTCTGTATTTATTATCATTAATTTATTTTCTTTTCCAACCATCTTCCGTCTTCTTTAAAATAATCTTTTCCGTCAGTACTACAATGGATTTTGTTCTATCCGACCCAACCTTGACTTAATAAACCCCAGTAAAACAAATGTAACCATAGAAAGGGAAACACGATATACATATTTTCAGAAAAAAATAAATAATAATAAAAATAAATAAATAAAGATATTTGCGGGGCTGCTCATGTACAGTATTAATGAAAATAATAAATTATGGGTGTCTACTATTATTACTACTATTTATTTTTCTTTTAATAAGCACCTAATTAAAAATGTACTAGTGTGTAGTCCGCTAAATTGTACTAGCTTACTAAATCCCCATTAATATTTATTATATCATTTTTTCGTATTTTATACTAATTTACTGATTAAATTTATCTAAAAATAAAATGATGTGATTTAAATTCCAATTATTTGTAATTTAATAATTAAGTTTGTATTGTTAGTTTGCTTATTTATTTTATGCATGCGTGTATTCATGGATGTGTATTTATGTATGTGTGTATTTGTGCGGGTATGTATGTGTATATATATATATATATACATTATATGTATAGGTTGTCTCATTTCCTTTTATTATTATTATTATTGTATTACGTCACTAAAATTTTTATGTGGTAGATTTCGGCAGACGGCCAAAGCCATGCTATTTAAATACTGTTATAAAATTTATGTTAAAATGTATTTATTTAAATAAAGTATTTTTTGAATTGAATTGAATACAATAAATTAATTACTTAGTATGAAAAATTAATTTATAATACTATTTTTAAATTATATACATACATAGGAAGTAGTTTATAACAACCTACAGCTTATAACAAAATAAATATTTTGCCCCTTGATCCATTGTATATTAGGAGCAACATAGGTTAAAACAACCTACTGCTTATAACAAAATAAATATTTTGCCCCTTGATCCGTGGTATAATGGAAACAACATCGATTATAACAACGATTTCTTGTGCATTTGAAAAAGGTAAAATCAATCAAATAAAAAACCTTATTAACTTAAAGGCGAATGGTCTAACCAAATAAGAGAAAATTAACTATTTATGCTATCAACTATTTAGGTTCCACCTCCGATATTACATATTACTCAACTACTGGAATACTTTTACAGATGCTGATAACAAAATATCACATTAACATAATAATTTCTCTATCTCTATCAATATGTGCGTTTAAGTTATTTTTTTACTAATACCTATGTACTTTAAATCTGTTTGGATACTGTTAATCCTATTGTAAAGATAATAAATGATAACATATAAATTAGGGAAGAGAAAAAAATCCATAAGTATATCGCAGCTTAATTCTCGTACCTACAGAAATGTTTGCCCAGTGTTAAAGATACATATACCCAAACATTCTCAGATATGATTTGTATAGACATTGAGAAAATTTATGTATACATGATGTGAACCAGTTTGTTCAAAAACATCTACATCCTTTTTTAATACCATCACATATCTATTATTATAGATATTTTCGTTGTCAGATTATCAGCTTTAACATTTTAGGTTTGATGAAATAAATCTTCTTTCCAGTACTAAGCCTACACTATTTATTAGCAGAAATTACCAGTAACAATTATTATATAATGATTATATACAACTTTACTATGACAATAAACTCTATTAATTTTTTGTCCAAGAACAAATTATTAGAATTAGTTTAGAAAAAAGACATGGATGTTAAATGAGGGTGTTAAAGCACCCTCACTCCCCATCCATGTCTTTTTTCTAAACTAATTCTAATAATTTGTTAATATTTTTTTACCAGAAAGTCAATGAAATAAATAAAAAAACAATTGTATTTAATAATTATCTTATTAAACGTAAAGCATTACAAAAATATAAGGGAATGTGCAGGCTCTTCCATAGTTGTAGTCATCAACAATCAAAGAAAAAAAAAGCTAAGTTATTATCAACATGTATAATGTATAGAAGATAGAATTTAGTGTAATTTTCTATAAAACATGAGGATACATTTTTTTGATACACCAAACCATCAGCCATTTATCAAGAAGCTGGCTTTGTTTCATAGCATAAGCCTATCGACTGATTCTTATATATATATATATAAAAAAAAAAAAAATAAAAAAAAAAAATAATAGGATGCCTTAAGGGACGGACAGCAAATCCCTAATTTTACATTTCATCTTCACCGGTAGAACTAGATTTATTTGGCTTTATTTTATAGGGATGTAGAGCAAGATCTTTAGTAAAAAATTTTAAATTTCATTTCTAAGCTTTAATATAGAGGCCCGTGGTTCAAGTCCCGGCGCTGGAGTCTATTTTTCTCTGTCTGTCTCGCTTTGTTAATAATAATTATAATTTGGATTAAAATAAATTTTTTTATTAAGGTAGTTAAATTTATTTTTTCTTCCAAGCTTACTGAAGGTAACAGAAGCTATGTGGTCGTTCCGAAGAGCAAAAATTTTGGTTATTAGTATTTTGGTCTCCGAATTCAAAAATTCCATGACAGAAATCTGTTTCAGACATCAGGGAACATTTTTGGTTCCATGTCTGTCTGTGGCTCAATTTTTGCGAACCGATGTATCTTAAAAACTACTCATCGGATTTTATTGAAATTTTGATGGTAGGCCCATAATGAGCCCATTGTTGGTCCCATATAAGTTTCAACCCTCTATGCCTATTTGTTTCTCTTCCACATGTGCACAAACATACATTTATTTACACCTTATCAAAAGCACTTATCTGATTTTTATGAAATTTAGATGGTTTGTTGAAAGTAGCCTGCAGATGGCTCCAGAGTAATTTCAACTGTCTGCCCTCCTTAAATTTTGCTAAGTTGATACTTTAATTAATATAAAAAATCAAAACAATTTTGACAGTTTTAAAAAATGGGGGAAAATTAAATAAATTTGACAATAATAGGTTTTAATAGTATAAACATGAGGAAGCTATGTGCCATGATTGTGGGAATAACGATTGTGAAAATTTAGAAAAATATAAGGAATATGTGTCACAAATTCTTTAACAATGACTATGTTTTAGGTAACCTAGCAATACTATTTTTCTAAACCTTTGATTTGGTATGACAGCATTTGTACATCCTCACTCTGGTACAAAGGCTTCCGTTAAAAGTAATTCATAACCACCTAGGTTTTCCTGGACCCATCTCGAAAGATGTGATGTGCGCCCCCAACAAAGCAACTTCAATTTCAATTTCAATTTGAGCAAGTTCAATTTGATGACCTACTCAACCCTGAAGAAACTTCTACATGTGGTATGGATGGATGCATAAAATTCAATCCAGTCTCTAAACCATAACATGAGTTAAGAAGTTGTACAGCAAAATTTTTCATAATTTTTTTTTATCATAAATAAAACATTTTTTATAAGTAGTGGGATGCTTTTTCGTGCTGGGACGTGGCAGGGTGAAAAGAGTAGATGAAGTTATTATTTTTATTTTTTTTTATAAATTGACAGTTTTATCTCTAGAGGGGCATCATCAGGCCTGTAATCAAGGTATTTTTAGCAGATTATTTGGTGCCCCTCTGAAACCAGCACCCTGAGTAAATGCCCACTCTGCCCTTTGGTAGATCAGGGCCTGTACATATAACAGGTAATTTATTTGGTCTGTAAATAATTACAATTGACTTTTATAATAAACACTAAGTAGGGTATGAGTGAGAAGTTAGATTTTCTATTTAACTAAGTCAGTAGGTATTTGTATGTAGTATGTAGGAGTGTAATTGCTGCTTGATCAGGAAATATAAATATATAAAACTGGTAATTGTTAATAGATAATAATGTTAAAATACCTTGAATAGGCATGATGATGCCCTACTAGGGATGTAACATAGCCGATAAAAAAAAAAAAATAATATGAATAATTTCAGCTACTTTTTTTCACCCCTTCATGAAAAAGCATGAATAAAACAGTTTTAAGTTAATTGAAGGGTAAAAATAAAATAAAAACAAAAGAATATCCGTTAAGTAGTCATGGTTATGATATTATTATATTTATAACTTTTTATTTTTTGTTTTATTTAATTTTTTTATTTTATACATAATTTATTCATTTTTTCCCCCAAAACTTATAAATTTTCGATTCCAATAAACTTAAACTCTATGTTGTTTTTATCTTTTCAAAATATTCTACTGAATTACAAATTTTATTTCAACATTTCATTTTTTTCTCCTTTTTTTTTTTAATTATACAGTCTTAAAACCTTAGTTTTCTTTTAATATATAAATAAAATGTCTACACTTTTAAATGCGTAAAACATTTTGTTTTGAAAAAATTAATTAAACACTAGAATAAACTTTATTCCTTCTTTAAAAAGCACTAGATTTGTAAATAAATAATTAAAAAAAAAAAAAAAAAAAAAAAATGTAGAACAGTAAAGCAATAGTGTTTTTGTTGTATGATTTTTTTTTCTGCAATGATACCAAAAAAATCTTTATCTGTTTAGTTTTTTCTGTATTTTAAAACAGAAATCAAACTTAAAATTTTGAGCAATAATATAAATATATCAACTTTTTACAGCTTCTTTAATTTTGTTTCATTTGAAATTTGGATTGATGTTTCTTTACATGGTTTAATAATAATAATAAGAATAGTTATAAATATATGTATATATAAAATAATAATTCTAGATAAATATACAGTAATTAGTAGCTGATCGGAGACGGCAGAGTTTGTAGTACGCAGTTAGGAAGACTCGTCCATTAGAATTCGCCTGTAAAACAGGAGGTACGCTTGTGATTGGAGAACACGGCTTTCAGACACTTCATGTACATACGAGTCACTTATACAAAACCATCGGCATGATTTTTCTTCATCCTCAACCTAAAATTAAACAAAATATTCAATATTAGTTAAAAATTCTCAGTTTAATTATAATAAATATTGATTTACATTACACTATTTGGTCAGTAAAGGACAGATGAAACATAGTAAACAAGTTAGGAGTGAAGAGTCTAAACTACATTGAGTTAAATATATATTCCGTATTGCTTCGAATATAAGACACTTTTTGGAACGAAGTTCCTTATGACACGTTCTGGAGCCCGGGAGTGAATCCGAAAAAAACGACCAAAATCACCGTCACGCAAAATCCATCACAAAATCTACAGATGACGATAACTTGAGTAAACGATCACCGAGTTAGATGAAATTTGGTACACATGTTCATTTTACCAATGCCCAGGCTGAGCTCGTCGAAAAACGTTATCAGCCCAAGCGTTCACACGCAACACTCGCGTAAACGTAAGCTTCAAAAGACGGGAAAAAGTGTTATTAAGGAAGCCTGTTACTTGACTTGTTTTGATATGTCAAAAATTTCATTTTGTTTTGTAAATAAATAAAATATAATCATGTCAAATTTCACCCTGATAAAAGCAGAAGCTGTAGAGTAGGGAAGAGATATATTTTATAATATTTTAAATTAATTGGCTGGGAAGGGAAAAAACAGTCCTATTTCAATCCAAACTCCTTTAACAAACATACTCTTTCACTATAAACTCATCATGATCAACTTTTTTCTTATATTCAATATATATTTATAGTAAGACGCTTGCTTTAATTATACAAATAATGATTTTCTTTTAATTTTGCCTTAACTCTGCTAGGTACAAACAGTTCGTTACTTTTAATTTTGTCTCTTTTCTTACTCCTCCATGTATAAGTAGTTAGCAATGTATACGTACTTAGCACTGTGATGTTATAATTTATATTTAATGAAAAATGTAAGGAACTTCGTTCCTACCGGGTGTCCCGCGACACCACACGTATTTTTTTTCTGTTCGGGGGCGTCTTATATTCAAGGTGCGTCTTATAATCGATGTATTCACCATTTTTTATTTTGATGTGACCACCATTTTCAATTAAACAACGTCTAAACCTTCTTCGAAAGCTCTGTGTTGCACTACTAATCTCTTCATCTTTCTGCTCTATTTGCTCAAATGCAGCAATAATCCTATCCATTAGCTCGCAGATTAAAATAGCATTTCCTTCTGTAAGCAATGTTGCGTGATCTAACATCTAACAATCTTTATTCTACGAACTTCTCCTTCAAAAATAGTTAAGATCATGTTTTTAAAGTTTTATTTCCAATTCTCTGAATTTTGCCAAGATATTATTGTCGGCCTCCTTTTACATTGATATAATTTTCAGGAATTTCACCGAGTTCAATTTCCGATGAGATGTTTGGTAGAGGGGGTTCCGTTGTACCTAGGAATTTTTTGTTAGTTGAGTTCTCTTTCTATTCCTCGTCTGTTGTCTTCTAGGTTTATTTAAACTTCGCGATGTAGGGAAAAGGAAGAAGGGTTTGTTATGCAGCTGGTGATAAATGAAAAGTGATTCAATTTGCGAAACAGTACGGTAATCGAGCCACGGAAAAAAAGTTTAGTATTAGTGAATGTAATGTGCGACGTTGGATTAATGAAAAGCATAAACTCTTTAAATGCTTCAAATCAAGGAAAGCCTTCCTCATACAAGTTATAACTTCAAATTTTTAAGTTTAAGGTAGTATTCATACTACGGAAAGATTAAATTTTACTTTAAATCAATTTATAATTATCAATAACTACGGGAGACGACATACAGAGAAAAATAGACCCCTGCACCGGGACTTGAACCACGCGCCTCCTATTAATCCGTTACAGGCGCTCTTACCACCTAATTATAAGCGTAAATTCTCGGTCTAGTTCTATTGCCGTGAATATTTGGCTTGCTAGACTTGTAGAAAAGATTGAAAGCTTGGATTCGGGGATTTTGTATCGGTAACGACAGAGAAAAATCATCCTCCCATATAGCTCAGTTGGCAAGAGCACCTGTAACGGATTAACAAGTTATATCTTAAAATGATATTGGATATTAGACTATTACAAGTATATAACAATTAGATTTCTCTGATCACTCTTCAAAATCTAACCTTGACACTTCGCTGCAGACGCCAGGCCTTAAATCTAAATAAAGATTTAATATTCCAACAATAGCCAAGGGACTATAAATTTGACGCCTAAACAAGTTGGTAAAAGAGAGAAGGAAAGATGTTTCCTTTGAAACCGTCTTATATTCGGAGCATTATTTTTTTCCCAGATTTTTAGTTCAAAAATCGGAGTGCGTCTTATATTCATGGCAATACGGTATGTATTTATTCAGTAGTCATAACTGGAGAAATCAATTTTAGCTCTAAATTTATTATAAATTTGGTGGAAATTCATTCTTTCCCTACTTATAGCTTATATCAACTCAAGCACAAATGATCATGTATATTGATAATCAACATTAGATACTTACTTTAATATAAGCGACGTAGTGACCTCCATTAAGGTTTCCACTATGTTCTACGACACCATAGAGGCTGTACATGATTTTACCATCTTCTTCCCTATCCACCTCCTGGAAATTATGATAATTAATTTATTACTCATATCTTTTTTTCTGAGAAGAAATAAATAACTAAAGGAAAAAATTACAAATTGAATAGTAAATAATGAAAAAAGTGAGTCAGGTTTTACCTGTAAGCAAAATGGTGAAAGATCTAGGTAAAGTGGGAAGAAAACATGTTTCGACAGCTTCTTGAAAGAATACATCTGTACTTGAAAACGCTTCAAATGAAGTATGAGGACTTGAGGAGCTTCTTTGATAAGAAGCTGTTTTGATGCAATAGTATTAACAGTTTTCCCTTCTTTATTACCTGAAAGTTACACAGACATGAATATTTTTTTTTCTTTCCTCAATAGTTATATATTAAATTAGTATGTTTAAAAATAAATAAGAAAAATTAAATACCTTTATTGTGTCTTTGAGTACATGTCAAACAACCGACTCTGTTAGCTCCAGACATAATTTCAAGGGCAGTAAACTGAGACAGACAAGACTGGACGGAACAGTCAGATTCAGACTCATTTCTAGACATGGCTTCCCTGTCACTAAACCTCTTCCTGTATTTAACCGATTCTCCTTCTTCTTTTTTCTCAACTTTTTTATTGTTGGCTTCCTTGAATATCGGAGAGAGATCAATGGATTCTTTATCCTCATCTGAATAATTCTTATCCTTTTGTCTTTCAGTCCTGTCGTCGACTGGGCCGATTTTGGGACAGTACGAATTTGTAGCCTCTTTCTCTTTGTTTTCATTGTCTCTCGAAGAGGTACCCTTCCGATCGTAAAGTGAGTTTATGTGGAAGCCATTGCTTGTATCATCAGTTGCAGAAGCCGGTGTGTTATGGCCTTGTTCGGTTTTAATTAATTCACTTGTAGATTTTACCGTATGATTTTCTTCACTGTCTTTATTGTCTAGAGCGTTACTCAAACTATTTTCAGATTCAGGAGTGATGTTTGATAAATTTTGCCTAATTTCGGTTTTATTTTGACTGTCCAGTGCAGGGTCAAAACTATCCGGATTTTTATCTGCTACAGGACAATTCTCATTATTAAAAGGATTAAACCTAGATATTTCTTGTGTTGCATTATCCACAATGTTACTACTAAGTCTGTTACAGTCACCACCACCAGTAGGACTGTTGTCCTTATCCCAGTCACTCTCCTCTTTATAATTAGCGACAATAAAACCTCTAGAATCGGTAACTACATTTCTTTCGCATATTTCAAGGTCCTCTTGACTGATGTGTACTTGGGCTAGCATAGTTTCCACTACTTTACTCATAAGACTGACTTGATCACAGACAGAAGTTTCTTGGCCGACAGATTCACTAGATTTTACCTTGTCAGATTCCTCGATTATTGGGTTTAGTTGAGAGTCCTTCTTAGGTTGGGGAGAGCAAGGTGAAAGACCATTTCTAGGGGCGTAGTTTCTCCAACTCTCTCCACCATCCATCACCTTGAACAATTAAATAAGGTACATATAGCTAAAAAAAATAAAATAAAAACAAAGTTTATCTAACTCTAAATTGTTTGACTCTCAAAATAAATGACTTTCTCAGATGATCTCCATAATTTTTCTAATTTAGATTTATAAAAAAAAGTTTCCAAATTATTTTTTCATAAGATTAATTATATTCATAATTAATTACCATGAGAGGACTTGGAATATAAGTAGTGTCACTATGGGGTATCCAAGTTGGAGTTAAAGATCCACCGGCTCTAACCCAACTTTCCTCAGGTTTGCGTCTAAATCGAAGGAAGGGTATGTACTGTGGTTGAGGGTTCAAGCTAGAAGGTGGTGGGCCACTACTACCACCAACTGTAACCAGACCTTCACACACTGCTATTCGAGTATTATTTGACTCACCATCCTCTTTCACCTGAAATAGTAATTACTGGATTTATAGCTAAACTAAATAAACTCATTCAAACATAACAAGTAGATTTTAGATTTTTTAATGTCAAACTGCGCAATAACACTTATGCTAGATAGGCTAATGTTTCACTTTATACATAAGAAATAGAAAATTATTGGTGAATTTAACAACTTACATGAGTGGTGGGACTAGTCCTAGCAGAATCATCTCCGCCTGAGAGAGATGAACTCTCAGAGTGAATTTTTTCACTGCTATATCCACTCTCATGAGGTTTCTCTTCTTCATTGTCTTCTACGTCAGCTTCACTTTCTCCTAGAAGAACACAATGATATAATGACTCAATAATGACCAAGGAAGGTTACCAAAGTATTTCCCACCAAATTGTAATCAGAGGATATAAAAAATCCTCTGAGGAAGGATTTGAATGCAAAACAGCGTAATCTATTTTTGTAATAATTATCTTTTTTCAAGCAAGGGCCTTCATAAAATGATTTCTTATCAATTGCAATTAAACCATTTTATTAAGAGATGCTCTATACCTAGCCAAAGGTAGGTAAGTATTCGACCCCCCCCCCCCAAAAAAAAACTTAAACAATTAACAATTAAAATAAAATAATAATACTCGTGCTAAATTACGGATAAAATAATAGCAGCACTTAAAAATAATAAAAAAATAAAAGAAAGTAAATCAGGATGTTTCAGTTTTAGATGTTTATAAATTGTAAATAATAGGTAGGTTTAAAGTCAGGTTACCTCAAGCTCACATTGTGATAGTTGTTTTAAGTGTTAGTTCTTAATTATTGTTATTTTTATATGAAAACTAACAAAAACTAACTCACGTCAATAAAGAGGAATCTAATTTTTTAAATAGATGAATATGACGTTTTATTAAATAATGTAACCAAACCTTTGTACACCGGTAGGTTGTTTTTAGTAATAATTTCTATTTGGCCTATAATTTCTGAATTAGTTTGTATGTTTACCTAACAGAATTTATAGTATATTACCTAACAGAATTGTAATTTTATGAAGTTGCAATGATGTTTCAGGCATGTCTATGCCTCGGAGTGACTAAGATTTAGTACACATCTTGTTATTAACCCTTAACGACCCACTTTGCACTCTAACCCTAAATATACAATTTATCGAGGGAGATGAATTTTTAGTCTCCTGCTGAAAGTCCTAGAAACTTAACTGTGCAGTGCTTACTAAAAACACATTGACATTTAACAGAGTGGGAACTTCTTTAGATTGTTACTCCCTCCCCCATGTTTTTTTTAAGAATATAAATGACTTTGACTAAATAACTATTAAGACAAAGAGATGTTTAGTCCAATGTATTTTGGGACAAAGGAATACCACACTTCTGTTTTATAAGGAGAGAAACAATCTAAAGAAGTGCCTAAAAGGGCCTTTTCCCTCCCTCTATCTATATTGTGTAGAAAGAAAAAATAATTACTGACCTTTATCCGAATGACTATCAGTTGCCGCAGGCAAACTCCCATCTGCGGCGGCATTTACACCAGTTTTCTGACCATATTTTCTACCTTTCTTTCGAGCCTGTTTAGCTTGTTTTTTCAACTGATGCTTGGACATTCCACCTGCTTTGTCATCCACTAGCTCAGGGGAAGCAGAACCCTTCCTCCGGATCATACTTGGAGGTTGTGGCTGAAATATAGACAATATTGTTATTATAAAGCCTACATTATTATGTTTTTGTTTTTTTTATATATACTTAATTCAATTATAAAAGAAAAATATGGATAATAAATACAAATTTAACCTTGTCTGCCATGATAGGTAAGCTGAGATCTAAAAATGATTCAACACACTGGGAAGTATTCCTGCATTCTTGACATTCTAAAGTAGATACAAGGAGACCCTTAAAAACTGGTTCAGGTACCAAAGTCACTCGCTCCATTACTTCGTTATCTAAGGCTTTAACTCTCTTATGAAGTTCCGGGCTAACATTTTGAGGATTAACTTTCCGACTAAGTCCTAGTCTGTTAAGCACAAGTGATCGATACCTCTGTAACAGTTAAGCAAAAAAATTATAAAATTAATTTTTAATAACACAAAACTTATTTTAATAACAAAGTCTTAGCTAGAAATCTAACATTGTAGCATGACAGCTGATACATTACACAACCACAAGCGGCCTTTACCTCTCTTTGTTTCCCAATACCTAAGCCAAAATACTTGAATATTTGTATAATTAAAAAAGGTAAATCATATAGACTTAGAGGCAAGAGAAGTGGATTTACTAATGTACAAGATCCAAGTTAACCTGAATTTAAATTTAGCTCCAACAACAAATGCTCAATGTAAGTGCATAACTTTTAACACATTCGACAGACTGCAATAAAATTAATAAAATCATAATGGCATTAACAGGGAATAACAAATCAATTTAACTTATTAAGCAAACATTTTCTTTTTAAAATTACATATTTTTTAATTTTAATGCCTTTAGAACCACATATTTTCACATAATTAACATCGCACGTGTATTTTCTTTTTCCAGGATAAATTTGCAGACTTATAAGTTAGAGGAAATCTTCCATAAAAAACATTAAGCTGTGGTCCACTGGGTTGTCTAATTGATAAAGAAGGTATTTACCACCATCTATTAATTCTTGTTTTAGTAACTCAGGAATTGGAAAACATCATGTGTAATGAGTCCAATATATATTCTATTATAGAGGCATTCCAACTTTATATAATATATTACACACATATAAATGAGAATTCTTCAAAGACCGGAGGGTTGCCCACCTCAAAAGCCTAATGTTCTAAATAAAAAAGTTTGTCATTCCCAAATAATTATTCCTAAGCTAGCCATATAATATCCTCATGTTTATCTTGACCAAAGCATTGACAATTACAACTAAAACAAAATTGAGATATTATTATAATCATACATTTTTAAATCAATATAAGATCTTACCTTGAGATCGTTCATTCTAACACTATCGAGTAGATGTCGAAGAAGCTCATGAGCATCGTGCTGATCGTATCCTTCAAATTGTGGACATTTTTTTCTTAAATGTTGAAGTAACTTCAATGGACTTACAGTTGTTGTTTCATTCGGTTTGCTTAATGCTACCAGAGTATCAGCAAGGCACTGTCCAAGCCAATCATTACTCCTTTCGAGAGTACCTTCCTAAAGATGAAAACCAAAATGAAAGAGTTACATCTTTTAAAGAAACCACAACTAATCTAGAGATAATAGTTCCTGCAGCAAGTCATTTAGATCAACGATCAATTAATGTAGATTCTCTCTTAAGTCTAATAAATATAGATATTCCAGATGAGTCCACATCATAGATTATGTGGATACTGATGTTTCGAACCCATTGCAGAGATTATTATCAATGGAATTGCTCATGATAAGAGTCAGTTGTAAATTACTGTAATGTTTTGAAGCACCGGGATTCACACAATCTCTGATGTTGTCTCCTCCGGTAGATCTAGATTTATTGGTCAATTGTATCAAACATTGCAACATACAGATTTGAGAGAAATTTTATTATGCCCAAGAGAAGTCAATTGACACAGGGTATTAACACCTCCTTTTAAAGAACTGGCTTTAAACCAAAATTTGATATTATCAGTGTCAAAGAAAAAATAGTAAGAGATGAAGTGTGAATCTTCAGAGTAAGGAAGGGGTAGAGGGAACATGACTGCATAATCTGGATATCAAAAAGTGGCTCATTATACTCTCCCTTAAACATCAGCTGATAATAATAGAGTAGATAAGGGCTGAAAATGAAGAATTTTATTTATATTTTATAAACACTGTTACTTTAGTTTGGACTAAGTTCACTAGAGAGGTTTAGTATAGGGGAATACAATAATTAACCACTTTTCAAATCGGATTGTTCCCTCTACCCCTTCCTTACTCTGAGTGGAATCAGAAATGTCACTAATTGTGGTGACTAAGTCAGATTCAAATAAACAAGTAGGTGCAGTAGAACCCCGGAAATCCAAACCTAGAAAAATCCAATATTCTTTTTGGGAAAAACAAAATAAAACTGAGATATAAACTAAAGGCTTTGAGAAATTCCCCTGGAACTGCATTGAGCCTCCACTATGTGTTTCTTAAAACCCTCTCCCATCTGAACAATTCAGAAATCCAAACAGGCTCTGGTCGCCATTAGTTTGGATTTTCGGGGTTCTTCTGAACAAGCAGAAAGATATGATAAAATAAGAGGGGGGGGGGGGGGGGGGGAGAGAGAGAGAGAGAGAAAATTAAAATCTAGATGTAAATTAATATATACTGACCAATATTTGACCACTTTTTAGAGTGATTTTAAATTCTTCTTCTTCAGTTTCCAATATCCGTAAATTATCTACAAGTTTAGGAGTTCGCGCTAAACACTGAAGGACAGAGTTGAAGAAACATGTATTACCCAGATTAACTAAACCCTGAAAAATATAAGATAATTATATAAACTAATTAAATTTAATTAAAAAAAGCATTTTCCAGTTCTAGGTAAAATTTTGAGAAGAAAAATATTATTTGTTTATAATATTATTTGTTTATTGCAAATTATACTTAATTTATTTTAAAACATTTAAATAATTTTTATTTGAATTAAACAATTACCCGGACGGAAGGTCGACTAAAATAGTCTGTCCTACTTGGAACTTTATTAGTAGTAGTTGTAGAAGTAGAAGCAGTTTTGGCACTTTCAGAATCATTAGATTCATTCCACTCAACAAGTGGAGGAGGGGTATCTTCGTTATCTAAATAAAACAAACCATTACATTAAATTATATTAAGAGTAATATATATAATAATTAAAAATATATTATAATTGTTAGCTGGTCATAACTATATTTAAATATAGTTTGTAAACCTTTTTTTATTAAAAAAATTACATATATGTACCGAAAACCTCTTAGTTCAGTTATTATAAGTTTGAATAATATATTATCAATTCAATTTGTAAGTTTTTGGTAGTTTTCATACTACGGAAAGTTTAAATTTTAATTTAAATCAAATTATAATTATTATAAACTACGGGAAACAGACAGTGAAAAATACACTCCAGCCCCGGGATTTGAACCATGGGTCTCCTGTATTTCCAGTACAGATGCTCTTGCCAACTAAGCTACGCAGGAGAATGATTTTTCACTGCCGTAATCGATAACTAGTCCCGAATCCAAGCTTTCAATATTCATACACTTTAGACAGTCAATATTTATGACATTAGAACTAAACCGAGAATTAACGCTTATAATTATAAAGTACTCAATTAGTACCTGTACCTTGTACAATCAATTCGAAATTCAATTTTTAAGTTTTTGGTAGTTTTCATACTACGGAAAGTTTAAATTTTAATTTAAATCAAATTATAATTATTATAAACTACGGGAAACAGACAGTGAAAAATACACTCCAGCGCCGGGATTTGAACTAATACAGGAGACCCGTGATTCAAATCCCGGCACTGGAGTGTATTTTTCACTGTCTGTTTCCCGTAGTTTATAATAATTATAATTTGATTTATAATATAAATATTATATGATTTCAATATTTTATCATAGAGCAATGATAGAATAAGAAAGCAAAAATTAAATCATTACAAAAAAATTTACGTATATTATGTAGTTAATTTAATGAAAATTAAGACAATTTGAAGAAAATAATTTTATTTTTATTTTCAGAGAATGAAAAAGTAACATTTACTCTCTAGAAAAGTGTAGAAGAATTATTTTATAAATTATTTAATGATATTTAAAATTAATTAGAAAAATACGAATATTTAATTATTCACTATCAGAGAAATTCTCGCTAGTTGAATACAATTTTAACTAATCAAATACTGGTTCAATAAAACATTTTCACGTGATACTCACAAGGTGTTACAACAATTTGGACTTGCTTCGATTTATCCATCATTTGATTAATGATACCAACACAAATTTTCAATTTCCTATTTTCCTCAAGTGGTATAAGAGTTTTACAAGGTTCACACCTGAAAAAAAAAAAAAAATAAATAAAAAAGAAGTATAATTAGTATATTATTTTCTAAGAGTAAAATTTGTTGCCATTTTATTTGCATATCCTATAGATGATAAAGTGGCAGTAACTACTAAATATATATTAGCGCCCTAGTCAATATGAAAATAATTTCGCTATTAACAGGGATATGTCTATCCTATTGGGCGGAGAGGAAAAAATAAGGTGCAGCTTAATTGGTAGTATCCGAAGGTCAGTGGTTCATATCCCCGCAGAGTAGTGTATATTTCTCAAATGAAATTAGGATTTAAAATGTTAATTTTTCTAGTTTTAATAATTACTAAATATTGCATAAGATATCAAACTGGGACATAAATTATCAAAAATTTGTCTATCTTCAGATTTATGATGTCACCTTAAGAAAGTGAATTTTGCAATAAGAATAAAGGGGTTTTTAGTATTGAGCATATTGGGATTTACAGCCATTTAAACTCTACTAACATAGGTAAATAGTATTAACGTCATACATAGAAGAATTGATTGCTGCAGCTTAATAATAGTTGATTTGATAACTTAAAATAAATTTGATAAAAGACGAAAAAAAAGTACATACCAAATATTAAAGTTGTGGATACTAAAAGCTATAGCATGCAAATTAGAACGAGGAACATCAAAATGATTCTTCAAATGTTCTAAAGAACAAAGTCGAGCACCACATTGTAAACAAACCCAATTTTCTTCCTGTAAAAAAAATCCATAGAAATAGTTAAAAACTATTATTGCAATAGAGGTAACATTGTGATAATATAAATAAGAGCCAAACAAAAACAAATTGAAATGTTGTAAAGTAGACTTCCGCAGTTAGTCTTAAAGTTCAAGGTCTTTCAGTGGGGATCTTGTAAAGAAATGTTTAGGTCCCGACGATTGCGGAACATTAAAATCTAAACCCCTGACGAGATACCACCTGAAGACCTAGAAATTTATAGTTTAACTTCAGCGGTTTTAATACTTATCTACAGTTTTATGAAAATTTTGCACACTTGACTTTCAAAACAATTAGGTCAGTGCCTACATGGTATTTAGAATTCCTTCTCCCTGAACTACACCGAGCATTTAAGCTAATATTTAATAAAAAATAGTATTCACTTTTACAGTTGGTAATCATAATCATTAATTATATACGGTAGTATTTTTCACCAAGTAAGCTTATTGTATTGGCAACTCCAGTGTTTGATGACACCCATAGTAAAAAGGGTTAGAAATAAAAATTGAATGGATGTCATTTGAAAATCATTCAGCACATGGTTAGGTTTCAAGTATAATTAGGATCTTTTTTTCTTAATTTCATCAGAAGAGATGGCAAAATCCATGTTTTAAGTCACTTCTTTCTTAACCCTAATTGAGCCCAAAAGCTCGGGTTCTAAACCCGGAGACATAGACTACATATTAGGACATAGAGGGGTCCATTGAGCAAACACGGCTTCACCCTCTTTAATACAGGGCAGGAGGAAATCGGCAACTTTTCACATACGCTTGATATGATCAGTGACAAACATGTTTTACATCCCAGATTTGAACCATTGCCAGGTATTTAGATAATGATCTTGTTTTCAGGCAAGTTCGGCGAGAACGCTAACAACTCGGCTATACTTATCACCCACATTAGTCTAGGAACATCTTCAAGAGTTTTAAGCATAGCTTTATCGACAAAAAACTGAATAGTCGAAAATTGTTAAAACTCCTGAATCTCTTTCTAGTGTTGGAAACATCTGACTTCAGTACTTGGGAGATGTATTTTTTGTTAGAAAACCTAGTTGTTATAATAACTACAGCTTTAGAAGTCAAAACTCCATGCAATACGTTTTCAAAGTTTGCAGCATTTATAGGTAGATTATGGTAAAGAAATATAAATAAAGACACATAATATATAATATAAAATAGAACCTTGGTAGGTAGAACACCTTCTTTGCTACAAATGGAACAGCTTAAATTCTTTAAATTATCTGTCTTTAAATTTTTCTTTATTAAGTTTGAATCGATAGCTCTTCCTATGTGCTGGCAGTTAGTTTTAACAAGTTCTGAAAAAATAAGCACATTAGTAAATGAAAACGTTTATAATATCAAGAAAGCTTAAATTAATATAGTGTAATGGCCTTGGTGAGTATCATACCAAAAAATAATGTTTAAATTGCAGTTCTATTAAAAAAAAGAAGTTTCTTTTACATTAAAGAAAACTCTGGTTTTCTAGTTAACCAAACAGGGTAATAATAACACCCTAAAAACGTGTTTGTTAATTTTATATCATTGTCGTCCCTATTTTAAACAGAATATTTTACCGCAAATATTTTAAAAGTAATAGTTCTCCCAGCCGAGGCTTATCAAGGGTTTGTAGCACCCAGACCACAAAGTTGATTTTCGCTGTCTCTCCATCGATGTGAACCGAATCAACACAAATCGACACATTCCCCAAAAAAGGTTGCCGAATTCAATTTGGCACCCCCACAATGCTGCGCCCGGGGATATCTGTTCTCCCCTTGCACCCCTAGCTATGCCACCACCTCCAGCTCCACCACCTTGGATATTAGATATTTCAAGAGAAATAAAATTGTGTGTCGTTTAAATTGTGTTGTTTTTTCATTGGTGACAGAGAATAAAAACTACATTTTACCTAGTTTTTAGGGAACACACTAAAATTAGAGCTTTAATTAATAATAAAATTCCAAATTCATACAAGGCTTGCCTCTTAAGACTGATAAGTCTGTATAAAAATGAAGAAATAATAATTTATTTCTTTTTAGTCACTTTTTTATTAATAGCCATTCTTTATATCTTGGCAGGCTCCAACAATTTTCTAGTTTTTGATTCCATCTATACAGAATGACTTTATAACTCTGCAAAATAAGAATTTGTTTAATAAATTATTGCATTATTTAAATCTCAAATTGTATTTATCTTTATTTAAAAGACAACATTTTTTAACTACAAATTTATTGATTTGGCCAGTTGCTAAAATACAACTATGGCTAGCTAAGTTGGCGAAAAAATGCATTAAGAACATATGGATGAATTAAAGGGGTCATATTAAATTAATAAAACATCTATTAAGGGCTATACATTAAAGACAAAACTATAACCTTAACTCGTGCATCCATTATTAAAACATGGATGAATGAAAATAGACATCAAATAAAAACAATGGGGGAAAAATATCTATGAAAAACAAGAAAGAATTGGAAGAGCAAAATTGATTTTAGCATTTTTTTAAAAGAAACCCACAAAAGATAATATTTAATAAGAGTACGGGAGTTCTATCCACAATAAGTAAGTACACACAAGAGCACTGTAGATACAACTAAATCTAAAGAAAATACACAATTTCAAACCGGGCTTCCATTATATTTTATAAACAATTAAGGAGTAATGGATTTATAGGTCCTTCCAGTGATGACCCTATCACAATGGATGAAGATTCCGACATTTCATCTATTGACCAGAGCCATCTTCAGGGTGGTGCATGTTGCTCTGATGAAAGTAACAGCATGAACTCTTTCATAAGAGCACTATAGCTCAGCCTGAAGATGCCTCTAGCACAAGAGGCGAAACCTATATCCATTATGATGAGGTCAACACTTGAAAACCAAAGATTTTATTATGAAATCAATTGAGGAAGCTGCTTATGCACTAAGATAATTATTAAGGACTAATAAACCATAAAAGCCGCAGAAAAACAATTCAATTAATACCTGTCAATTGGTCTTTGTTTAGTGATTATATTGCAATCAATAACAGAGGACGCTGGTATCTCAGCTAGCCAGGCTGAAATGAGTGTTGCCAAGTAATGTTAAGTAAAATAATACATTCTAGCCCATACAAACAATTTTTTATTCACAATCTTTTAAATAAGCATTTTGGTTGTGTGAGTCATTGGCAATTTGATGTAAATTTTCAAAACAATCACAGTAATTGAGTTATTACAACAACGATCGTTAGTGTGTGGGTGACCTTAAAATTTGATAATTTTTTTATACCAATATAGAGTCTACATGCCAAGTTAAAGCACAATTAAATGACTTGATGAGGGTAAGTTACCCCTCCAAAGATTTTAGTATCTATTTTAGTAACTAAGACGACACAGAAGCAAAACTAATGGATTTAAAAAACAATACAGTTTCTTTCCTTTCCATTATTAATAATTAACAATAGTATATTTTCAAATGCTTAATAATCTCATTCAGTAAATGTGGAATTGTTTGTAAAACAAACAAAGGGATGAATATGACATTCTAGCTATGGCCCCGGTTCAGTCAAATACATTTTTCATTACATAATCATGTTACATAACAATGATTATTTCTTATTGTAATTAATAAGTAACAGCTAACGGATTAAGCTTAAGGCTTAACAGATTAAGGCCAATGATAAAAAGAAGAAAAAATATTAAATAAATAAGTGATAAAGATAAAAGTAGAAGTAGCATGCATATTAATACTTCTCTATGAATATTTTCCACAAATTAATCTTCACTTTGTGTCATATGTTTATGTGTACAAATTTCTCAGTATTAATTTACTTAGTAGTAAATTAGGCGCCATGAGGCAATAGTTTACTTGGCTACTCACCCTGTATTTATTTACCACTTAAAAATAATTCCCTTGTCAACAAAAACAACATAAATAAAAACAACAACATAAAAACAACATCATAAAAACAACAACATAAAAACTAACACAAATAACTATTAAGAGAAAAAGGATATTTAGTTCAAATAACTTTGGAACGAAGGAACATCACACTTCTATGAGTAAAGGTGTATTAAATAACTATTAAGACAAGGAAATATTAACAAATAAAAGTAATTTTGTGCGGGTAACCAAGTAAATGAATGCCAACTTCCCTTGTCATAGAAACACAATATTTATTTTCTATGATAAGATAAATTTATAATAACCAAAATTAAAAGCAAAGGAGGACAAGGGGCACTTAAGTGCACATGGTTCCCATCAGATTATCTATAAATTTATGTTACTATAGTAAACAAATTATACTTTTTAACTCTGACAGCTTAGGAAAATTGAGAAAAAAAATGGGAGGAGAGTGTATGAGAGCTTGAGATTTTGGCGGGTAATAGGTCGGGCAATGACCTATTACCCGCCAAAATCTCAAGCTCTCATACACTCTCCTCCCATTTTTTTTCTCGATTTTCCTAAGCTGTCAGAGTTAAAAAGTATAATTTGTTTACTATAGAATTAGGGATTGAATGATCTATGCTTTTAAAGATCAACAAAGTTGAAATAATAAACCTATTACACTTTAAGGAATTAAAGTTCTCCATTTGGCACAATCCAAGGCTGCTATGATTTCAAATATTATATTAATCTTTATGTGTACAGTGAAACCACATTCATATACCTCAAAGAAATTTAGAATATTATTGAAACTTGATAATTATTCTTTTAATTCAATAATGCATTAAATTACTGTACCTAACAATAGTTAAGAATTATTCATTGCAAACAAATAAAACCATTTGAGCAAAAAATTAATTCATAAAAGTTGTGACTACCAAATTATTCAATTTAGCTCCATTTAATTACAATATCAGAGGTTTTTGTTAATTAAAATTCATAAATAGATGAACTTATGTAAAACTAAATGTTTCATCTGAAATAAAAGCTGTAGAATCAAATTGAATTAGTTAAATAAAGGCTATATAGCTAAGAATACCACTAAAGCATAATTGCTCATATACTGGTTGATGACTGTACAGACATTATACTTAGTAGAACCCCTCATATCCGTCAGCTATTAATTCAAGGGACCGGAGCATGGTCGGAACACAAAAAAGTCAGATAATCTGATGAACAAAGAAAATTGAATATTTCAGAGTAAAAAAATCTTTATTGTTTTCTTTCAGACCCTTTTTCCAATCTTTAATTGTTGTTACATCAACTCCTAACTCTGAAGCTAGTTTAAGAATCTTTGTCAAGCCGTTAAAGAACACATCTAACTACTGCAGTAATGTACACTCAACCAGCTTTTGTTCCAGTTGAGCCTCCATATTTACTAAGAATATAGTTTTTAAGTTTTAGGTAGTATTCTTACTACGGAAAGATTAAATTTTAATTTAAATCAAATAATAATTAACTACGGGAGACATACAGAGAAAAATAGACCCCAGCACCAGGACTCGAACCACGGGCCTCCTATATATCCGTTACAGGCGCTCTTACCAACTGAGCTATACTGGAGAATGATTTTCTCTGTCCTTACCGATACTAAGTCCTGAATCCAAGCTTTCAATCTTTTCTACTAGTCTAGCAAGCCAATATTCACGGCAATAGAACTAGGCCGAGAATTAACGCTTATAATTATAAAGTACTCAATTAGTACCTGTGCCTAGTACAATCAATTAGAAATTCAATTTTTAAGTTTTAGGTAGTATTCTTACTACGGAAAGATTACATTTTAATTTAAATCAAATTATAATTATCATTGACAACGGGAGACATAATTCTCGGTCCAGTTCTATTGCCATGAATATTGGCTTGCTAGACCTGTAGAAAAGATTGAAAGCTTGGATTCGGGACTTGGTATCGGTAACAACAGAGAAAACCATCCTCCAGTATAGCTCAGTTGGTAAGAGCCTGTAACGGATATATAGGAAGCCCGTGGTTCAAGTCCCGGTGCTGGGGTCTATTTTTCTCTGTATGTCTCCCGTAGTTAATGATAATTATAATTTGATTTAAATTAAAATTTAATCTTTCCGTTGTAAGAATACTACCTAAAAATTAAAAAATTAAGAATATAGTACAACACTGGATTGTAAATATAGAATAACACACACTATAATAAGAAAAGAATTGTAGAGATCAGTAAAACTGACAGGCTGCTTTTAATGTTTTACAAGTATACTCAACATTCTGATTAGGATGAAGTTCGGTTGTGTCAGATTAAGTGTCGAGGTCGGATATGTCGGGTTCTACTGCGTATGCCTGATTGTATAGTATATAGATTGTTTATTCACCTTTATCAATAAGAACTATTAGATGCTCCAAAGAAGAGAGAGTTACTATTGCTATGGTCATATATATATATATGGTACGCAGGATGTCATCAACACAAAAATTTACTGGTTATAGCATTCCTAAAGAAATATGACCTAGAGCAATACCTTAAACTATAACTTCAACTACAAAATAGGGTAAAATTCCGCTAAGAATTAATTAAAAAGATTTTTTTCAGCATGAAATATTGCGATTCCTAATTTACCATAACGGTTCACTTTCTTTACAAATGTCGCAAGTGCATTTGGTAACATTTAAAAGACATTGTGCATCATTCAATTTGTTAATCCAAAAGATGACTTAATGCGATAGGGCTTACCTGTCGTTCTCTCGGATTCAACAATGTCTAGTTGGCCTGATTCAGTTTCAGTAACCGCATTGTTTTGATGTTGTTTTCGTTTCCCCATAATGATTTACTACGATCGTAAAAACAAGAGTTAGTTAAGGGGGAAAAATAAAAATTTAAAAAAAATCACTTACCTAAAGTTTAAATTCACAGAGATATAAATACTTTTAGTATATATACAAAATAAGATTAAAAAAATAATGAGTAAATTAAACCTCACAACTAACTATAACAAAATAAGTATATTAATACCAAAAGAAAAAAGTCCCACGTAAATTGGGTAAAAATAGCCAAATCTTTTTCAGCAAATGATAAAAACTAAATGAGGCTAACACACTATAATATGGTACACAAAGGATCTCGATGTTTGCGCTAATTGCGCCAATTCAACTCGAGCAGTACGCAGTCAACGGTACATGGACGTTTTCTACAATTAGAAAATGTTCATAGAAAAAAGAAAATACGATAAACAAAATAAAATGGCACGAACCCAAAGGAAAAAGGCAAAGGATACCTAATTCCACAATGTTAATTGGGTATGAGCCTTATTAGGAAACTTAGCACGTGCAATGCATTTAAATCATTAGTAACAAAATAATTGGTTTTCCATACCTAAAATTTAAGAAAATATCCGGAAATATTAAAGAATTCATAACAAAGAACCACCATGTGAAAATTATTTGTAGAACTTGACTGCACTACTACCTGTAGTAGGTAGGTTATTCAATAAAAATGGTGGTTGAAGGTGATAGATCAACTTGAATTGACCTTTGATTTAACGAAATATTTTATTTATAAGGCTTCATAAGCTTTAAGAATTTACATTAAGAAAAATTAAAGAATTAAGATTATGTTTTCCTAATACTTTTACACTTTTCAATACGAGATTTGATTAAAAATGTCAGATTTCGAATACACACAGAGTCCGATCTATGTTAAGACTAGATGTCGAATTTAAAGTTATTTCATTTTTCGAATTTATAGTACTTTTATAAATAACATTTTTGTGATGCTATGTAAAATTTGATTAAGTAATTTAAAAATAAAATATATATGTTTTAAAAACAATTGAAACGGGAAACGGGTATGTTTACTGTGTTTATTAGGAGAGGGGGATGAATGGCAACACTGCTGATCTGACAGCGACAGCATCACGATCCTTTTAAATTTAAAATTATTAACGTTTTTCAAATCTTAAATAAAATTAACAATTTACAGGAGTAAATATCACATTATAAACAAACATGTAACAAGAGCTTAAAAAATCCTAAGGATACTTTTTTTTTCGGCACTGGTTGTAAGATCGAAGTCGAGCACTTTGGGTCACAACTCTCATTAAATTCAGTATTATAAAAAGAAAGGGTTTTAAACTATATGACTCTAACTTATTTAAAAATTACTAACACTAAATTTGAGGTCATTATAACGGACAGTAGAGTGGTTGGGACGAGGGACTACAGCCCTCCTAGAAGGGGAGCTACATCTCCTAGAATATTTGCAGTTATGCTAATGAGTGTGAGGCATACTTAAAATGATCTACAAAATCTTGACCTGTCATTTGCTGCTCTCCCTATTTTTCGATATTTCCGAGCTGTCACAAAATAACCAATCATTCCCTACAAACTGTACAATGCAAGTTTTATTTTTTATTGTTTCTTGATTGGCTACAAGAAAAATGGGGCGCCAAAAATGATTAAATAATGGCATATAAAAAAAATCCTTCTATAGATGGAATCATTTTTACTAAACAAATTCTTTGGGAATAGCCCAAATTAATTGTAAATCAGAGTTGAGAATGTTATGCTTTTGAGTTCAGAACTCAATTTATTTTATTTTTGACTAGTTTATTTATTATTACTATTATTGTACCATACTTACCGATTATTATTAAAAAAACCTAAATTCCTGTTTTTACTTGCTCATATACCTTGTTTATACTATATAGAGAGGTGATTGGGTGGATTTACACGTTTTGATGTCCCAAAAAAGTGATTTTAAAAAAAGTCTGTCTGTCCTCTGTGGAGACAATATAGAGCCTAAACTACTCGGCCGATTTCAATGAAATTAGGCGTACTTGTTTAGAAAAATCGTACTCTGAGGTTAAATCAAGGAATTCATTTTTGCTTCAAATTTATGGGCACTACCTCCCAAAAACTCTGAAGAAACGTAAAAAAAAATAATTCTCGATTACGGTTCCAATGATTTTAATTAAAAATATTCTAAAATGTAGCATTTAAATACGATTGAAACTGAATGATATCAAATGAAAGTGTTAAGTGTTATTTCCAGCAATAGAAAAAATAATGAACAATTTCACAAAATAACCGTATTTGTCGTTTTTCCAGGAAAAAAAATAATTTTCAAGATATTAATAAAAATAAATCTGATTATATTTATTACCTAATTTACTTGTCACATCTCTACTAACCAAAAGTTATTAGTTTGCCTGATAATGGCCCCAAGTTATTTTTATTTAAACAACAGAAGGTGTTATTTTCTAGTTTCTACTATTTGTGTTCTCAAGTACTCGAATTCAACCAAATTTAAAGTCGTTTTAATTTCACCTCATATCTTTTTTCCAGAGATGAAAAGCATCCATATGGTTCTTGGGTCAACATGAGAAAACCAGCACCTTTGAGATTTGTAAGGTCAGGATTAAGGTAGATCGGCCAACGGTACTCTACTAAGGTATTGTGTTTTAAATTGATGATAACTTTTAAATAGGATTTACTCATTAAGGTCCTTGTAGTAAGGTTGCTGGAAGCATTTAGTAAATGGTTTAGTCTAATCTGTCACTTTAGAAAGATCAACTTTTGCAACTATAAAACTGTTAAGAGTATTCCATTTTGTTGTTCACTGAGTGACTAATAGTTCTTATCCTAATTCTTAATCAGGTAGTAGTATTTTTACCACCTAATAAACCGCGATTTTTTTAAAACATTGATATCTGTGAGTAAAAATTTTGATTACAACTTTAAGAAAGCATATTTTCTTAAATATTCCAATTATTTTAAATTCAATTTTTTTTTTTAAAATAGAGGCCCGTGGTTCAAATCCCGGCACAGGAGTGTATTTTTCACTGTCTGTTTCCCGTAGTTAATAATAATTATAATTTAAATTAAATTACAATTATTTTAGTGTTATATATTTTTGAAACTCCCATCTGATTTTCTTAAAACACCTGAAACTAGCTTAATGCATTTCTAACAAATTTAATACCTATATCCTGTTTTATTTCAACTATAGTTTCTGTACTCTGTGTTGTGACTAAGTTTGAGAAAAATAGATAAACATTAATATTTTACTACGTTTTTATTAGCTTGCTTTCTTGTTTGTTTGTCCAGTACAAATCATGCAATCAATTTTTAACTAACTTCCCGAGTAGCTAGACATTTGAAACTTTTAGAATAGCTCAGAACACGATGACAAGTTAACAAAGAAATAAATTAATTGTGTCCTAGGTATCGGTGTAATCGGTGCATCTGTACTTCTTTACTTGTACACATTTTTCTTTTTCTTCTCTTACTGTCCCTACACAGGGGCATATCAATGGCACGGTTTAGATTCGGTGTTGGCGAGATCCGTTGTACAAATATTTGTCCTTTTATTTTTTAAGATCAGCTCTCTAGATGGTTGTCATTTATGTGAAGTAAATAAATTCAGAACTATTTTTTTTTCACTAACATTATATTATAATAATGACAATTATATTATCAACATTACATATAATTCAACAGAAAAAATAAAAACGTAGTACATAAAAAGTTCTTTTTATCTTGTAATTATTTCTTTATAATTTTTACTTTCAAAGAACTTATAATTTCAAATTAATTATAATTTCAAAATCCTTATAATTTTTTTTATATTTTATGCAAATATAAATAGATTATTATTATTATTTATTATATTCAAGCAAAAATTTGAAATGACAACATAAACTTGATTTTAGGAAGAGATAAATAAAAACAACATTAAAATGGCTAAAAGTATATTAACACACCATAGTAAGTAATAAGGTACATAAAAAATAAATAATACTAATTCTTAAAATTAGTAGCACCACACTTAAATCCTTATATTCCCTCGAACCAATACCTTAATTTATTAGATACTATATTAATAGTTACTATAATTATTAGTTTTAATAAATAATTTAAAATCAGTCGCAACAATAGGGTTTACAAGTCAGTGGTAAGATACCACCTACTAGAGAAAAGCAAATAAATTAAGTACAGTTATGTTTTGTAATTTTACACTGATAATAATAACAGAATAATCAGATGCAATAAATAGTTAAAAAGGAACTAACTTGATACACACAAATTTAAAGTGTTCTATAAAGAATGCCAGTATATGCAATAAATCAGTAAAATTTTCATCAAAAAACATAGAGGCAGTTATGGACTTGCGAAAACAGATTAATGAAATAATTTTTCTTAAATTACTTAATTTTAGTATACAAAATATAACTGTAAGAGATCATTTTACAGGTCCTTATGTCTTCTTTAAATAGCTGCTTCAGGTAATTCTATTTGCAAAGAGTTGGCAGCAGAATTAAATTGAGCGGCTGTGAATGTATTTTTTAAAAGCATTGCAACTGTAACGGGGCCTACTCCTCCAGGAACTGGTGTCAGCATTCCAGCAATTTTGCTCACTTCTGAAATCAGTTATTTGAACATAATATCTTTGAAAATACGGGGAAAAAATCAAAATGATAGATTATAATTAAAAAATGTAGGAACCTTCAAAGTCGACATCACCAATAAATTTAGCTTTGCCATCTTTATCTTGAACTCTGCTCATACCAACATCAATTACGCAGGCTCCTGGTTTGACCATGTCACCACGAATTAGACCAGGAACACCTGTAAAATAGTTAAAATTACATTTTACGAAGAAGAAATTGACATAATAAATTTTACCAAAAGAATTAGGAGCTTTATTAACTCAAAACAGCAGTAAGGCCTAGTTCACACAAGCACCTTTTAGATGCTGGATTTGTCCTCAGGTATCAGCGTCAAAACATCCTTAACCCACCTACTCAATCTAAACTGTCCCAGTGCCAGCCATACACTTGAACTTGAAGACAGTCTTAGTGTCCAAAGACACTCCTGTTAACCGGGCCAAAATTTAACTTGTAAGATAAAATTGAAGTACTTTTTAAATATAACTGCAGTCACATTCGTACAAGGTAGTCAACTGAGATTATTTCCCACAAAGTAAATCAATAAACAAAAGTGAATACAAACCAGCAGCTGAAATGATGAAATCAGCATTCTTAGTCAATGCTGCCAGTTGTTCAGGAGATGTATAACGATGGCATATTGAAGTTGTCATGTCTAAACCACTAAAAGAACCTGAAAAGTATACAATATAATTATTTCTGAAGAATGATGAGAGGAGTTAATAATTGACATAAGTCCCCTTTTAGAAAATTTGGGGAAGTACATTTTGTCCATTTTTCAAGAGAGCCAACATTTTCTCTTAAATATCACAATAAAGAAGCACAGAATTTAAAATTATCAGTAAAAATGGAGGTAAATTATTTAATTTACAGATATAACTAACCGTTAGGCTACAAAAATCTATATTTGATGATTTTGGCTCCCCTGAAATTGCAAGTTTGCCAGAGTGGGGACAAATTATCTTTTTTATCAAAGAAATCAATTGAAATAAGCTTAAACTAACAAAGAATTTTTTTTAAAAATGCATAAATAGGACAAATTAATTATAGATATTTCAGAATGAATATACAGCTTACCGGAATTCTGAGAATGAAGTATAAGACTAATAGGTAAACCGACATTTTTGGATCTTCCACATACCACTGCTGATTTACCTTGGACAGATATACCTACAAACAATAAAATTTTTAGAATAATTATTAAATTTATAAATATAAACCTGATTAATTAACAGTACAAACTATACATATATGAAAAAAATCTTTAACTGATAGTGGAACTTGAGTATAAATTAATAACTTTTAAGTAGTTTGACAATATCTAAAGAAAAATATAAAAAATCCCGTCAAGTACTTGCCAGCAAGTTACTAAAAGGGTTTCTTCGGTCATAAGAATTCATAAATACATTATTATTATTTTTTTTTTTTTAACAAAAATATGTATATAAAGTTTCACTTTTGAGAAACAAGGTGTGCATAGCATTTTGGGTTTGCGATATTAATCAATTGATAATTGCGATATTTGCAATTGATCGCAGAAATTTTGATAATAATAAAAAATAAGTCCGCAATAGTTTTTCTGTTTTTGGGCGAAAAAGTTTAACTTGCATACTAAATTTCAAGTCTATAGTTTCAGTAGGTCGGAAGATATACTCCAAGATATAACGGACGGACAGACGAACTACCAAAAGCATAAGGGTTTCTAGGATGACCTCGAAACCTTAAAAAAGAGAGAAAAGGAACATAATTTATCATAGAGATTCATATTTATCAATAAATAATATTTTATTCTCATTGTTAACTAAAGGGACAAAGGTCATAAATAAGGGTATTACACTTAGAGTCTTAACCAGTTGTCCTGTATCAGTATGTACAATTTGTATCAGATACAAATTTATCAGGGCTAAACTATTAATTAGAAATTTTTTGAATTCATATTTTTAAGACCCAAACAAATCAATGTGGTACAGCACTATCCCCTTAATAAAGAATAACATTTTTTTAAAATGATTATACCTACAGATAGAAGTAAAAGGGGAAATTTGATAAAAATCAGTTTCTAAATAAGATATTTAAAATCTAAAAGGTGAGATAAATTTTAAATATGTACCTTTACTGTTCATAGCCAAGATTACAGTAATTACATATTAAATAGTTATTTTCCATAATTGTAAATAAAAATTAAACAAAAAAAAAAACTACTACCTTATTAAATAAATTAACATTAATAACCATGGACTAAAGAATATTTGGTAACTACAAACAACTGGATATATGCTACAAGTGACTAAAGTAATTTTAAATATTTTTGCAGACTGGAATTTTTTGAAAGTTAATGAGGAAGATGCTTGTAGTTCGTTATAGGAAAATGTGTTTTTATTTTTCTTTTGTGCTTTTTATACTTTAAATTTAGTTGAAACTCAAATAATTTGTATTATGTAACCCATACATAATAAAAGAAATGCTTACGACTAATAAACTACAGTCTTCGCACAACTAGAATCGACGCGTTGACAGCGCGGGAAATTGAATGACACACAGATTGGCCAACCTCTCTGGGGGAAAAAATAAAGCCACTGAAGCCTTCTTATACTGTTATCCAGAGGGCCTCTCCCCTCCACTAGAGACATTTATCTTTGCCTAGTTGGCCCGACCTTTTGTCCGGGAAAATCTCAAGCTCTCATTGGCTCGTCCCCCTTTTTGCTAGTTTTTCCCGCGCTGTCAACGCGTCGACTCTAGTTGTGCGAAGACTGTAGGTGTAATTTGATTACCTTATGGGTCAGGTAGAAATTCTTAAGTAGTCAGTTGAAGTCACTGAATTTATATTTTATTTTTAAATTAATAATAAAAATATAAAAATAATGCAGTCAGTTCAAGCACATTATTACTATGTTTTCATAGTGTTTAAATGTGGAATGAATAAGAGTTGAATACAGTTTTTGGATCCTAAATGGAACTAAGATTCAATACGGATTGAATACAATTTAGATCCAGTTACGATACACTAAATTCTGGGATCGTACCTGGATCGAGTGTCATGGAAACATCTGAACTCGATCCTGATAAGCGCAGAGTGTGGGTGTAAACGCCTCAAGAGTGTTTCTGTAGAAACTGTAGTGAAATCACAACCCTCTACTCATTAAAAACTTTTTTTTCTAATTTTAAAACACTAAAAACAAACAACAAATCTGGTTATAAAAGGGGAAGGTTACAAAATGATTCATAACGTTCACAAAAGTACTTAGAAAAAGGTTTTCTTTTGATCAGCTGATAAATTTATTGCAAGTTTATAAAACAGATTCAATACTACTCATGGAAACACACGATTCAATCCGTATTTAAACACCATGGAAACGTAGTAAATCAATGCAACTGGATAATACTATGAACTCTTTTCTTAATAATTACTTTTAATGGAGGGGAGGGGGACAAATAAAAATTAATGAAATTAAATCTGTCTCCACATTACCTTTTTTAAGTTTAGAAATATAATAATAATAATAATAAGTATCAACAATTTCTTTATTTTGTTTTATCAAGGGTAATCTAAAACTGGTTAATTCAATAAGGGAAGTATTCTTGGGGACTACTTACTTTCTTATCTAGTTCCAAAAGAAATAATTTAATGAGATTAAAATACAAACCTGTAGATAAAATAATATGAAGGACGGCAAGTGCAGTGCAAGGTACCATAGCTCGCATATTCAACGTAAGTCTGCCAATATTGGTAGCACTGAATCCATCAACATCTTTTTCACAACAAACTGCGTTACATATTACTCTTTCTCTTATATGCCTAGGCACTGGAAGCTGCACCAAGATACCATCTATATCTGGGTCTGAGTTATAACCCTCGATAATGTTCAATAATGATTTTTCATCAATAGTACCTTCACATTTTACTGAAGTAGCTTCGATCCCTAAAAAGACAATTAAATATATATTTTTGTTCCCAATGAGTATTACCAAAAGAAATTTAGTAACAAATTAGTTAGAAATTTAGTTAATCACAGATAATTTTTAGTCATAAAATGCAGTAATACACTGGTGGAAAAAATAAACGCACCACTTCAGTTTAATATATTTATTTCTAGCTTTTTAAAAATGAATATATCATTCCCATGAGCATCTCCAGATGAATGAATGTCCATCTGAAGATCAGAGACCTATTCTACCTATTCTTGTTTTATAAGTGAAGAGAACTTCCTTCAAGTTCTCAATTTTCCAGAATACATGTTGCTGAGAAATGTGGAGCCTCGCTTCATAGATAAGAAATATTAACATTTCTTACCTACATTCTGTAGGTAAGAGAGCCCTTATCTCTACACCAAAGATGAATAGATTTCACAGAGCATGTAGACTAGACGTTCGGGACACAAAAAAAAAAGTCGCCGAAGAAAGCCGAAGCAAAGGCAGTCGAGTACGATCGGGCCTTACCCCGCCCACCACTAGTTTCTACACTGTACATTCAACTCTATCTTCTCTTTAGCCTGTATATCTCTTCAAGGCCTTTTCCACTAGGACACGACTATTCATAATAACACTTAAACATAGATATGTATAAATCATACATATAAAATAGAAATAAAATAGACATTAAATTATTTCGTTATTTTTACATTATTTATAGTTTATATATTAACACGTAAACCCAAGAGTGATTGAAATGGAATAAGTACAAATATTATACACGACTAGTAATTATAATTCTAGAATGAAAAATGCAATAAATCCAAAAACAGAAAGACGAAAATAAAATATGAATTAAATTGAAAAGTAATTTAATTAAAAACAAAGCTTTTTAAATAGATACATGCGAGTTTACATTTTTTTTCGAAGAAAAAAAAAATTAATTTTGGTGTGACACCACGTATTTTAAGAATTCCCAGAAGTTAAAAATATAAACATAACATATAACATTATATTATTATTATTTATTATTATAACCCCTTTTCTTTTAATGGTCCTAATAAATATTATTATTATAACATGATCCACCGGTGGTCAAGTTAACCATTTCTTACCAATTGATTTAAATTAAAAAAATTATGTTAATATATTTGCGTAGAATATTATAAAATCTAGAACATAATCTGAGTATTATTTTAATTGAAGAAGGTTGGTTTGATTTTTGTACCAACTATTTTTTTTTAATAAAATATTTAAATAATAAATAATATGTTAAATATGTAAGATATTCAGTTAATTATTCATCATATTCATAAACATTATAATAATAATTGGCAATATGAAATATGTATTAATAATAATGTAGTGCATAAAATGGAATATGCTTTAAAATATCTAATAAAAGCGACCTAATTATTATTAATTTTGTAAAAGATGAATTATTTTATTTAAGATAAGTCTTTATGTTGGTTCATAATAATTAAAAAGGTCTAGTAGTTCCACGTAATAAGCATTCTTTTAACCTATGATCTTGTTAAATGAAATATGTATAAGTAAAGGTTAGAGTTAAGGGGGTTAAGAGAGTGCGTGTTTAAAGTTGTAGAGGAGTAAGCGTAAGGGGGTAGAGGTAGGCTGTGGAGCAGACCCGATGATTTCCGAGTGAGATTCGATAGAGAGTGAGATTCGGGTAGAGAGAGGGTAGGTCGTATTCTGGCACTTTAATTTCTAGAAATCGAGGACTGATAAAGAGTATGCAACCCCCCCCCCCCCCCTTAGTGGAGGTGCCGAGCCACCCCCATCAAAAATGAATTCCTACTCCACTGCAGGTAATTGAGAAAAGAAGGATGTCTCAACACAAACTAATGTGATATAATAAATTACTGCAAACCTAAAATAAAAAATAGAATGAAAGAGGTAAAGAAATAAAAATAAAGTAAAAACAAATCATCTACAAGGTTCAAGTAAACCTTTGACTCGAATATCTAAAGTTTACTATCATCCCATAATTACATTTACCTCATTATTTTAAAAAATTGAGTGCGGTGCGTATTTTGTCCACCAGTTTACTTTATTTAAGATGAATAGAGTCTAAATAAAATTTATTATTTTCTTGAATAACTAGCTATAGCTTGCTCTTTAAGTTAACACATAGAGAGAAATTTAAAAATAAGTAATACAATTTTACAATGTGTACAACACAAAAATGTTTCCTCTCTATTAAATAACTAAAAAAACACACAAAAATAAAAATAATAAGACACATACCTACCGACTTTTTTAGCTGCTTTCATTTTAATATTAACGTATGAAACACTAGCAGGATCATCCCCAACCACAATGGCAGCAAGGCGTGGAGGCCTGTGTCCCTTACCAACCCATTCCTGAAGTTGTTCTTTCAAATTTTTCCTTAACGCCTTAGCTAAGAGTTTTCCATCAATAATACTGCAAACAGATATTACAAAAAAATTTCATTTATATTTAGTGCTGTGAAATAAGCACAAACATTTATTTATGGTAAATCAGCAGAATCTGAACCAACACCGCAAATGTTAAAATTGCGAATGTCGTTATTAACTGTATGGAAAAACAAGGTTAGATGTATGAGGTAAAGTTAACTACATACAATAACACGGTTAGTTAAACAAAATATATCAATATTTTGAGTGCACACTAAAAAAAATAAAAAGTAAAATTATGTATGATAGGCTGACATGTCTCCTATTAGTTTATCTAATAAAGATCTTTATTTTCTAGCTTAATTTCATTACTATCATTGACCGTTTAGACTTGGAGTATGGTTCCTTTTTACTATGTCAAGGAGACATGGAACTTGAATAAAAGTATGAATTTTGTGTAAGACGATAAGAATTAAACTAAAATATTTTATGAATTATTGTTTCCTTTATCAAGAAACAATAATTCAGATACCATCTCAAGATGGTATTTCAATATAGCTATTTCTACGAATAAAGCTTTATTTTCCTAGACGCGACTCCAGCGATAGTTGCCCAGCCACTGTCGCTGAGGACTACTCTTTTGAGTTTGCATAGTACCGTTTACCTAGCTGAGCGACTCTTCATATGCAAACTCAGCTCCACGATAGTCGCACAGCGACTATCGTTCAGCGTCTATCGTTTAGTGTCTATCGCTAGAGTCACGTCTAGAAAAACTTCCTTAAGCAGGGTAGGCATGGTAATATTAAAATTATGTGAGTAGCCGAAATTACAACGGTAAAAGTGACAATATAGCCCTTTGTCTTAACAGTTAATTAGGCTGAGATATTGTCACTTTTATACATTAAACAGATAATATGATTTTGTCTAAATTACTTTTGGACCAAAGAACATCACTCTTCTTAAAAAGAATAGTAAAACTGAAGAACAAGAGCCTGTTTATAGAAAAGTTGGTGGGGTCTCACTCGAATGTATTGTTTTGACAAAGGGATATCAACTCTTCAGTGCAGCGGTTCTCAACCTTTCTCAACCCACGTACCCCTTTTTTGTATAATTAACTGTGCGTACCCCCTAAAAACAACCCCTTATTTTAATTAATAATTTTTTTATTAGATGAAGTGTAGTTTAACTACTGGTAATATTACTACATCATAGAAACAGCTGTAAATAGGTCATTTCAATTCCAAACAAGATTTTTTAATAGACATTTTACTAAAAAGTTTTTATTTCTTAGACAAAAAAGAAAAGAAAAACCTTTTTTTAATTCACCGCTTACCCCTTACACATTTTCGCGTAACCCTTGGGGGTACGCGTACCACAGGTTGAGAACCGCTGCTTCAGTGTGTAAACCATGCAAAATCATACCAAGCGATTCTCATCCCTTCAGATAAACCGAAACAAAGTTGGTTCAGATACTTCAGGGTTTTAAGAAATATTAAACAATTGGTTTTGCTGACCTATATTTTGTGGTAATCAAACATAATGATAATGCCTAAGCTTTAGAATGCAGTTGTCAAGACCCCAAAACACAATTATGACTAGATTACACTTTGAAATTTAGATGTGCAGACAAGATTATGTCCCTTCCTCTTAAGGCCCCCATTAACGATCAAACATTTTGCTCAAACATGATGTTTGCACAAACCTGATGCCGGACAAATTTAGGCCATACACGTCAAACATCATGTTTGCGCAAACATCAAACAGCCCCATACACGGTCAAAATGTTTGCGCAAACATTTTGACCATGTATGGGGGCCTATAAAGTTTAATCAAAGAGATATTATAATTTATATACACAAGAGTGATTATGTCCTTTAGTGATTGTTTCTCGTAATAGTAATAAGAATAGAATCAAATTTTATGTTGCGGGCCTGACAACCGCATTCTAAAGCTCTGCCGTACATACAAATTACAATCAGATCCTTTCAGTTATATGACTCATTTCAATGACAATTAAGACTAAATCAATGATTACATAGATTGAGACTACTGATAGTAGAAACAGGTGTTAATCAGTACAAAAAGTATGGTGGGTGCGGAAATGTAGTGTTCTTTGTATATTTTTTAAAATATATACATTTTGATAATGATAAAATAATATATTTAAGGAGACATAAAGCACACTTAAATATTAACTTGCTTTGGAAATTAATAGGTACCATATAAGTTTTACATCTTACCTGCCGGCAAAAGAATTTCTTAAGATAACATCATAGAAAATAAAAAATATCTGAAATATTTAGGATATTTTAAGAATTAACCTGTCAATATAATTGTAAAGTCGGTGGTGCAGACTCAGACAGGGCATTCTAATCTCAATTTTAGCTGCATTTTAAATAAATAAAAAAAGTAAGATACCAATTAAAATGTATTATTGTTACTTACCTACAACTGTAATTATTCGTAAATACAGACAATCTCTGGTGTATTTTAGATTGGAATAATACTGAAACCATACTAGGGCGGCAAAACATTGTCAAAAGTTATTTTATATTTTCAAGTATTTAATTTTACTTGAACACAAGTAGTTTAGTATTTTGAACTTTCAATTTAATTATCTTTTTTTGTTTGTTCTTTCAAAAAGTGTTATTTGATTAAGAGGTTGAAAGCTCCTTCTCAAACATTCATTTCACCTTCAAAGTTTTTTTTTTAAATAGAGAAAAGGGGCCATCTCCCCCGTAAATCAATAATTTTGTTTGTTCTAATATCTAATTTTTTAAATTATTAATTTAACTCCATCTTTTTAGCGCATGAGAATTTTGATTTTTTTTTCAAATTTCATGGAACATACTTAGTATTTATACATTAGGGGGCAAACACTGCTTTTGATGGAAGATGCTGAGGGGGTATATTTTGGATTGGGAGTTCTCTTTGAGGAGTGGTAAATTAATAGTAAACTTTATGGGTTGTTGAGGTTTTGCTATGAACACCAAAGAAAAAGCCTGTAAGAAATGAAATAACTTTCTTCAATATATCGCTTGTCATGGATCGGCTTGCAAACTTGCCTGTAAACAGCAAGACCAATATACTGACATATCTACTTAAGCCGGGTCCACACTATATATAACAAAATACCATATAACATGTTATATAACTTTGTTGCAGGAAGTTATATAAACATTAAATAACTTGTTCAATAACATTGCTAAATATAACCTGTCTGTTCAAACTACTTCTACATATAACCAAGTTATATAAATAGTATTACATAACAAAATATTTAAAAGCATGTGTAGTAGTTCTGATGATGTCGCAGAGTGAGGACGGCGTAGTGCTTGCTGCAGCAGCCTGTGTAATTTTGGCAAGACGAAGACGTCAAACGAATTGTCGCAGATATTGGGTTCGGCCTTCATTAAAAGCTCAACAAGTTTACAGTGGAACCTTTATACGATCTTAGGGCAGATGAGTTGGACCCACGGAGTGGATATATTTACGATGATGGGAGCCTACAGGTGTAGTGATAAGGGCTAGGGGGGCACGTGGAGGGGAGAAATGTTATAACATCCTTTGATATTACCGACACTCCGTGGATAACATGGTTATACAACAAGAAAAATGTTATATAACATGGAGTTATATAACTTTTTCATCAGACTTTTTGTAACATGTAATATAATTTCCTGCAACAAAGTTATATAACGTGTTACACCGTGTTTTGTTATATAGTGTGGACCCGGCTTAATAGCAGTTCAAATCCCAGTTAAGTGAGGACATGTTTCACATTCACACTGACTATCAGATGAGCAATATGCCCAATTCCATTTTTATATAATGTGCAATGTCCTATTATTTATAAAGGTTTACTTATTTTTACTGCAAAAGGTAAATGAGAATTAATAAAAAAAAGATACGAATACAGTCGAAGCATACTATGGTGCTTTGAAGTGATAACTAATACTGCTATCTAAAATAAATAAATTAAAATTTAGTTTTACTCCATCACATTGTCCGTTATATCTCAAATAAATAAATACAATTTTTCACCATCACATTGTCTATTTATTAGTAAAAAAAAGTAAACTAAATATTTATGTTCTACTATCTGGAAAAGTACAGGAATCAAAATTTGGCCTTGGTTAAAGCTTTAGAGCAGATTATAATTTTATGAAAAACCATTTAAATCTGGTATGTGGGCTTCTGCTAATTACTTAAATTGTTAAGGTGAAATTTAAAATAAGTTAATATTTTAATACAAATTCATTGAGCCAACTTTAACTTACCTTAACTTTTAAAAGCAATTTCATCTTATTTCTCAGGCATTTCCTTATAAAAAGGAAAGTCTAACAGATCATAAAGGATATGTCCTGGAAAAGTAGAAATCTTTTTAATTAAATGGAAGTATTCACACATCCGGTCGGGGTTGCTATTTGAGCGATCCAGATTTGTACCTGACCTGAGTGAACCAGACTAGACCAAAAGTGAGAAGGGTCTCCTCAGTTCACCTCTTATCAGAGCTAATCCCACTTAATTTTTGTTGCCACAGAATTTACCTTCTTTTTAATATTGTTTTTACTTTGTAGTTTCTTATAGTGTTATTATTTTAATATTGTTTCTTTATTGCTTCCAAGCAGTGGTGTAGCTAGGGCATTGGGGGCACCCCCACAAGAACTTTTTGGGGGGCCCCTCGCCAAACAAAAAAAAAACCCTCGTGTTTAGAACTGGGGGCCGTTGTCGTCGATTCGGGGGCCCTCTCGCAATGCGGGCCCATAGTTACGGCACTGCTTCCGAGCTTACTGAAGTTAACGGAAGCTATGTAATCTTTCTGAAGAACGATTAATTTTTGCGACTGTTTTATAAAATTCAAAGACAGAAATCCGTTTCAGACATCAGGGAACATTTTTGGTCCCGTGTGTCTGTCTGTCGTTCAATTTTGCAAACCAACATATCTTAAATAATACTTGTCTCATTTTTAATGAAATTTGGATGGTAGGTCATAACTAGTCCACTGTTGGTCCCATGTAAGTTTCTACCTTCGGCACCCATTTGTTTTATAAATTATATTATCGCTTCTACACATTGGAAAGAGATAATATTCTTCTATCTAAATAACTTTTGGACAAAGAAAAAGCACTTGTGAGGTGGCGCTTGTCATAATAAGAGAAGTCTATAGTTTAGCGCAGACGTCTATCTAAAAGTAAGTTTACTGTACAAAGCTGGCATTTTGGAATTGTCTCCTTCAGAGCCATGAGTAGATTTAAGTGTTTAAGAAAAGCTAGAGTAGAAATCGAGAGGTTTAAATCTTACGTACCTCAGATTAACATTTGCCTTAACAACTACACAGACAATTTCTCATTAACCCTTAAAATCAGGATTGATTGATAACAATTTGGGGTAGGAAACTAGCTTTGAACTATAAAGTAACTCCAAATGCTCTTCTTTACAAGTAATTTTTGTTGCCAAGTTAATATAAAAAAAATTGCCTGCTTGCTCCCGATAACGAGTCTAAAGGAGCCCATAGAAGTGTTTGGCGATATTTTATGTTATACCTAAAGGGGCCCATACACGGTGCGATTTTTTGTACAACCAAGGTGAGCAACTTCATAGTAAACTAATAACAGGTTTCATAAACTCGGTTGTACAACAAATCGCATGGTATATGGGCTCCTTAAGGTAACAACATAAAATATCGCCAAGCACTGAGCTCTAAAATAAAAATACAGATAGATAATCCCTTCAATCTGTTTTAACCTTCTGCGCCCATTTGTTTCTCTTCAACATGTGCACAAACTTACAATTATTTACACCTATATCTTCAAAAGTACTCTGATTTTAATGAAATATGGATGGTTTGTCGAATGTCGCAGATAGCACACATTAATTTCAACTGTCTGGACTCTTCAACTTTTGCTTAATTGATACTTTAATTCAAAAAGGGGGGAAACAATTAAATAAATTAGGCAATTATGGCTTGTAAAAGCCTAAAATCAATAAAGTACGTGATAGGAGGCAAGGAATCTATGTGTCACACTAGTTGGCAGTCTATATTAGAACAATATACTAATAAACATTATGTTATTCTCCTAAAATGCATTGAAGATTGGGATACGAGCTTTTGTTGTGTCCATATTAATAACGGTAGACTAAACTGAATTTGTATCTTCATGGTATTTAGACATTAATAAAGGATAATTAATAAAATGAATTCTATTAATAATAAAACACAGTTTATTTATTTTTTTTTATATTTATTTTTTTGTTTGTTTTTGTTTATATTATTTATCTTATTTGTTGGTTTTGTTTGTTTCTTTTTTGACATGTAAATTAAATCTACAAAAAAAACCTCTTAACATAAATTGAATGACGGAACTCCTCTCTGGACATTTCTTAAAATCTAAGCTTCATTGGTCAGCTCAAAAAAAAATAATAAAATAAAAAATGAGAAAAAAAATAATAAAAATGTACATTTATCTTTTTTTAACATAAAAAAATAAATAATAAAACAGAATAAAAAAAGAGAATAGCTAAAAAGAAAAAAAAAAATGGAAAAGAATGTTTTATCTATCAACCCAATCCCTTACTCATTCGATACCTTTCTCCTCATTTCATCTTTACATTCAAGGGGTATTAGTTTCTTTATTATAATGCCTATAATATTATAGTATTTGATGAATGTTTCTTTTTTTTTCCTTAGTATTTTTATTAAATACATACATGCATATAATGCCAAAAATTATATACACGCATAACATAAAAAAGCATTTAGTTTAATTATTTATTTTAATTTATTTCTTGTAATTTTCACTAGTTTTAAGTGTCCAAATAATAATTATTGAGCACGTTATATCAAAACACTATACTAATTACTTCTTCAATTTGTTTTAAAAATTTCATTGCTATTTAAATTATATTAAAAAGAATGAAAAAAAAAAGAACTAAAGAAAACAAATAATTAATTTAATTTAATTTTTTTTATAGATAAATATATATATACATGTATACACACACACATATATATATATATATATATACATAACATTTTCATTTTATCTTATTTTTCTTTTCCATTTAGTCTATATAAAATTGTTTAAGTGACTGCAAAACAATTACAGTTTTAAAAAATAAATAAATATATATAGATATGTGTATATATAAATATATATATACATATATATAAAGTAATCGGTAGCAATCGGTCTGTTCTACTGTTGATTGCTGCAATAACAAAATATATTCTAACAACTTTACACTGTTAACAGTTAGAACTAAAAATAAATAATTATATTAATACCTAAGAAGTAATGGAAATTTCATGAAATTATTAGTACTAGAAACAGATGATGCTCATACTAACAGCATACAGAAGAACAGACTTAATAACTTAGGAATATATGCTACACTATGCAAACCAATATGACGACAGGACTCAAATTGTTCGTATTTATACATTTTTGTTTTATCAACAGTTTTTTTTAAAGGGTTTTAATATATATATATTTTTGTTTTTAATTAGGAAAAAATTGGGTATGGTACAATTTAACATTTATATCAACATAACTTCAACAGCGTCAATTACACATTGTCGATTAATAGGTGAATTCTAACACTTTTACACAAACAAAATAGTTTACTTTTTTTAAACGAAATGTAAATCAAAAGAAAATATACAACTTTAAATTTGTTTTTCTTTTTTAAATAATTATTAAAAGAAATAAAATGCAATGGAAGGAGAAAATTAGATAATAAGATGAACTGTAAATAAATAGGATAGGAAATGTGAAATAGTTCACGCCATGGGTACGGAGGGTACTTGGTTGGAGGCTGAGGTCGGGGTAGGGTTCATGACAGGAGAGGACGTGGACTTGGCATGTGTCTGACGGGGTTCCGCCTTCACCACAGGGTAGAAGTAGGGGTGGTCCATAGCTTCCCTAGCAGTCAAACGTTCGTAATGGTCATAGCGAAGTAGTTTATCCAAAAAATCTAGAGCTTCAGGTGTTACCAAATGTTGGTTTTCAGAGTGCACAAAACGCTCCCACCTCTTACGCGAATGACGTCCAAGAATATCGGTGAATCTAGGGTCCAATTCTATATGATATTTATCAAGATATTCAAAAAGTTCTTCGGTACCGAGCACCTTGGCTATTCTGACCAGCTGGTCATAGTTGTCACAGCCGTGGAAGAAAGGTTCCTTTCGGAATATCATACTCGCAAGCATACATCCTAAAGACCACATGTCTAAAGAGTAGTCGTACATCTGGTAGTCAACAAGTAGCTCGGGTCCCTTAAAGTATCTTGACGCCACCCTTACATTATACTCTTGGTTAGGATGGTAAAACTCGGCTAAACCCCAGTCTATGAGTCTTAACTCCCTGTTCTCGTGATCGATCATCACATTGTGAGGCTTGACGTCCCTGTGCATAATGCCCATGCTATGACAATAATCCAGAGCCTTAAGTAGTTCATATAAGTAATAACGGATATCATGATCCGACAGAGTCTGATAGAGCTGTTTAAAATCTGTATTATTGATATATTCGAATATCAGTGCAGGAGTTCTAGACACCGGATCCTTCACCACTCCCAAAAGGTTAATAATATTTTTGCCTCCTCTAAGATTTTCCAATATCTTGATCTCTCTCTTAATTTTCTTCTTTTTAACCGGTTTAAGGATCTTGACTACACATTTTTCATTGTTAGTGACATTAATGGCTTCGAATACTTCTGAGTACTTTCCTCGACCCAGTTTCCTGACGAGTTGGTAATCATCTTGATTGCCCCATGTAACAGCGTAAGCCTCATAATCCCAGTAGTCTTTGGGTTTGTGAAGGTTGACCTCAGCGTAGACCCTAGCCCTACTAGGCAACGCCATTGTGCCCTTTGACCCTTCCTCTCCTTACACGTGCTCCTCACACCATGCCACACCTACCTGCAACATTAAAACAAATTAAAATAAGTCCTAAGGTAGTGACGATACTTTCCCAAAAAGTTTATATTATTTATATTATTAAAAATTTATATTAATTAAAACAAAATCAAGTTATAGACCTTATTCTAACCTGCTATCCCAATTGTTTTTAAACCTTTATCGAACAATTCAAAAAAAATTGTGGGCCTTTTTTGACTACAGTAGAACCCCTCATATCTGTTCTTGGGATATCCGACCATGACACCCCTGGGTTAAAAAAAGAAGTTTAATCTGACATGACCAAACTTCATCATCAGAATATTGAGTATAAAACAATAAAAGCAGCCAGTCGGGTTTTTTGCTATCATACTGAACGCTACCATCGTTTCTTATTATCGTGGGAGCTATTCTATATTTAAAATCCAGTGTAGCGCAATATCTTTAGTGAATATGGTGGCTCAATAGAAACAAAAAGGGTTGAGTGTACATTACTGTAGAAGTTAAATATTCTTCAACAAAGTGAGTCCCTTTTAAGACTAGCTTCAGTGTTAGCAGTTGGTGTAACAATTAAAGACCGGAAAAAGAGTCTGAAAGACTTTGAAGTATATTTCTTAATAGGATTAGTATGTATATTTTACTATACATTCGTTGAGTAGAGTAAGTAAATTTATTTTTAACAATAAATACTTAATTTTTACACTGAAATATCTGCGTTTCTTTGTTCCTCAGATTATCTGACTTTTTTGTGTTCCGACCATGCTCCGGTCCCGTAGGTGACGGATATGAGGGGTTCTACTGTACTTCCAATATCACAGGTGATTTTTTAGGGGATATTAGGGAGGTAGCTACGTTTACCACCGTGCATTAAAGGGTTAAACCTAATTTACCAAAATAATGACTACAAAGTGAAAGATTAGTGGTATACATAAATTAACAAATTAAAATAATTTAATAGTTAATATTCAAGAAAGAAATAATGGAAGAAATATGTTCTCTTAAGTTTTTTTTATATATTTATTTTATGGGGATGTGTTGGAGAACTAATACTCTCATTTTAGTAATTATTGTAAAGACTTCAATTAAAAATAATGACTACAGATAATTTTGACAGTGAAATCCTACAGGAATAACACCTATGCCATGTAAACCTTATCACATTCTAAACACAAGGGCAAAAATACAGACGAAATAGACACTATCATAATGATCAATATCTACTAACAGGAATAAATGAGCAGCGCTAAGAAATATTGATTTATTTTAAAATGTATCTCCGGGTACATATCTTCTGACAAAAAGTGACTTTTTGCAGGATGTAAAAAGGCAAAATGAATGTCTTGAATTAATGAACATAATAACTCCTCAAATGCTAGTATGTCATCCTTATGTGGAAAGGCGTATAAGTAACGGTTGTTTTTGAGCAAGGATTATTATAATAGAGGAATTTCCATATCTTTCTATTTAATTCTTTCAAACCAAACCATGCGTTGGGGCCTTAATATCACTAAACTCTAAGAGAAATTAAAGGTTAGAGTTGATCCATCAAATATGTTATTAGCTTGATGGAATCGCTAACATTCGCTAAGAGATTATATCTAAGGTTAAGAAACAGGGTTCTGTACATTATTTGCAAACCATGCCCAAGTAATTATTTCATATATTTTATTTCAAGGCCCACACTGATTTAACCCTTCCAAAACTATTTACCAGTGGCAATAGATTAGAAAAATTTCCAAAAATATTAGATATTCTGAATGAATCAAGCATTTACGAGAGTTAAGTATTTAGACATTTAAAAATGAATGTAAAAAGGGTGTATGGATCTACTAGTTACTTCTAAGGATTCAGACAAATAAATAGTGTTGTAATACATACATTTACATGCTTCTAAACAAGTAATAATCCGGTAGTCGAGTACTAGCCGGCTAAAAAATCATTAGAAAATCTATTTTACACTATCAACGAATAAGTATGGCTTTATATACATTAGGAAGTAAAAAACGATCGTAACTAAAATATCCTTGGGCCAAGACCCGGAAAACGCTGGGTTACAGTGTGATCTTTACTCCTACTCTGTGAAGATAAACACTACAAACCTCAGAGACTATATCGGTTAAAAATGTAATTAAGCATGATTTTAACTCATCGAAGACACATTTTGATTGTTCTAGACGTCTGAACAATGGTATTACTTGCATAATCACAAGTAATCCAGCTTAAAATAAGCGGAGAAACAGTCGTAACATCAATAGCCAGAATTAAAGCGTTAAATTAAAAACTTACTATTTTAATGGAGTCGGGATGCGATGCTAACAGTAACTGAGGGTAAATATGATCGAAATATTACACTTAGTAAGGTTAAAACAAAAGAAATCAACTTATTCAAGTAATACGGCACGGCACGTTCGGATATCGGCGGCCTATCTAAACGAAACGCCCGAAAAGCAAAACTCCTACTATAGTAATCAAACTATTGAACAAAAGTACGAAAAATAGGGATAAATTACAGTTTAAAACACTTACCGAAAGCGAAACATCACAAAAAAGTAAATAGTAAAATGTTTACAATAACGTGCTAACTTGAAGGAAAGAACAAGCAAGGTAAAGGTAATGGAGGCTTTCCTAAATTAAATCGTAACCTAAGTGAATTATTTTTTTTCAAAAATGAAGAAAAATATGTCCGATTCATTGTTAAAATATGTGGAAAATGTTACAAAAATTATAAATAAAGTGATAAAATATAGTTGTTTTAATATATTTAATATTTTATAATATATATAGAAAAACAAAAAAGTCGAGGAGCAGTGTCACGTGGCTACCCTACAACCGCCACTTTTGAATCAAACACTCAAGTATCGAATACTGTCGTATAGACTTTCTGTTCGCAATTTACGAGGGTAAAAGACATTATATCCAGCTTATAAAATTAATTAAATATATTATACAATTGTATCTCTAAATTAATGGATGAGATAAACAAATCAGTTCATTTATCGTAAAAGAATTTACTTTATTTTATAAAGAACATTATATTTTTATTTTTCAGCATTGTTTAATTTATTTGTTTTTAGTTTTAGTTGTTGGATTTGTGTTGCAGCATTCCTTATTGCTTTGGACGGACACCTACTACTACTACTTATAGGAATTAGGCTTAGCGACCGAATCTAATGCATTTTAGGAGGGAGAATAGTGCCTGAAGTGACAGTTTGGTTGTACTTCGCATGTCCTCGAGGATTTCTTCGTAGAAGTTTAGTCACAACTCGTGTAAATATCTGACTACTAATTAATATTATTCTAATTAATTCTATCAAGTTGATTAAATTGACTAGCTAGTTTCCTGAGCTTCGCTACGAAGAGTTATTGTTTAATTTTTAAGATTATTTATAAACCCATAAAAACATAACTCTCCGTCCTATATGGTTAGAGGAGATTTTGTAAATAAATGACAACAATATTTTGGCGCCTCTCCAAAACCCTGGGCAACTGCCCAGTCTGCCCACTGGTAAATCTGGGCCTTTCGCCTTTCCCTAATTTGTAATTGATTCCGAATACTGGGGAAAAGGTTTCTATAGTTAAATTTTCGGAAAAGCGAAGACATTTTCCCATATCATTCAAGAAGGTGGATCGTAAAAAGTTTTCTTGGGCGTTCGGAATCACTTTTGAACCGGCAACTGGCAGTTTGTGTTGTGCGGTTAGTGTCATGGCGGCTTGAAACAATCTTGCTTCCGAACGGAACCGGTTGAAGGCAAGGCTTGAAGACAACGGTCGACCGGAACAGAAAGGTTATAAACAAAGGAGAGGTTATAAACTGGTTGTTGTTTGGTGAGAGATAAGAAGTGAAGCCATTATGATTTCTCAAGTGCATAAACTACTGTTGTAGCGGCAGCGGCACCTCTTTAGGTTAAATCTGTATATATAATCGTCATCCCTTTCCTTTTCCCTTCTACTGTTTCAGCATCATCATCCTCCTGAAACCTTGCACTGCACTGTTAACATCGATAAAATCAACTCCTTTTAGTACAACATAGATATAATAATCTCAAATGTGTAAAACATACAAATGAACTGTTTGAAGAAGGGATATAATCTTTTAAGTGTATAAAAATCAGAAGCATAATTATTGTGCCGCCAAGCGATTCTCGACCGTCTCTTTTAGTTCAACCAGGGGTTTTCATTTAGTTTGTTACCCATCTACATCGGTATCCATAAAATATTGAATAGTAGGATTGGTAACAAAGTAAATAACTTTATAGGACAAAGAGATATTAAGTCAAATGTACTGAGGGAAAAAGGAATATATCACACTTTAAATCTTTCAGTTTTGATATATTCTGATTATAAGTCACAAAGTTCTACCAAATTCCTCTCAATTTCAAAGTAAAAACGGTGGGTTACAAAGTATAAGTGTGCCGATATTCTGGATTCGGTGGAAGAGGTCGTAACCACTCCGGTCGACCGCTAAATCAACCGAAGATTTAAAAACGCGGTCGATTGTTTAGGTTAGTTTGGTCTTTCGGACACACCGGTTACTTCTCCGTCGATCTGGTTCTGGTTAGTGATTCCTTTTAGCGAGCATTCGACTCAGGGAGTAAGAGAAACCTCGATGCAAAATTTTATTAGCTCTCTAGCTATTGCTGTTTTAACACGGTTGGATGAGTTGAGTAGGTAGCATTTGGTTGTTTTTATGTATAGACGAGCCCTTAGGCCCTACTTAATCTCTAGTCTATGGGGCCATAGAATTAAGCCCGTTGTAGGGGCCTACAACGGGCTTAATTTTCAATTTATAAAAAAGTAAAAATTTAGTAAATTAACTTGGATAGGTTATTATATCTATTTAAAGACCAACAAATCGAAATAAAAGATTTATTTTTATTGGAATAAATGTGGTTGCCTTAGCTTAGCAATAACAAATCATTTCGAGGTGCGTCGTCGGGACAATACTTTTATTATATAAATGATAGAAGATGTATTATATTTTAAAATATAGTTGCCAAGTATGTGTTTTCAATAAACATAAAGGGTTCGTTGGCAATTTATTAAATTGGACGAGTTCGTTAACATAGTTCGTGTAATCAGCCCAGCCGCTTCAAGATGGCGGACACTTTTAAAGTTTGGTTAGCTTTAACTTTTGAACCGTCTATTGTAATGACGTGAAACGAACACCTTAAAATGCATTTTTTTGTCACAATGGACTCCGAAGTCTCTAGGCTTGAGATTCAGGTTCGTTCCCGACCTCTAGTCAGACAGGCAAGCGCAGGAAATTATATGAGGGTCTTCGGTTTTGCCTACGGACCTACGGACCCTAATAAAGAGAAATAAATATAATTGAGGTAAAAAAAAAATTACTTAAAAACTGTTTTGTTTTACTTACAAATTAAATAAATTATGTATAATAAATAATAACTTTTATTGCAAACTAAACAATTCTTGCTTATAAATTAGGGTATCTTTTTTGCGTTGGTTAAATTAGTCTTTGCCAAATACAATGGGAAAACACTTAATAAATCATCATTTAAAGTTGATGGTATTATTGTTTACTATCAAAGATTGTATTGAGCTATGAATCTTTTGGTAAATGTGCTGCTGATGATCTGATTTTTATCAGCTTTGTTCCAAAAGCTTTGTTTTAACCCTCGAAGAGAAATTATTATGGATGATTGTTAGATTTATATCGTAAAAATTATTTACTCGTAAAATTAGTCGTTTGGCTTTTCTTAATTAAATAAAGATTATTAGGAACAGATAAAGAGTAACTTTAGACTTGAGGATATCATATTCTTTCTTTCTTTTTACTTTCTTTGTCTATTTAGTAAAAAAAAAAAAAAAATCAAAAGTATATTCTTCTCTGCGTCTATATTTGACATTTCCTCAGTATTCCTATAGGTTTTACATCGCACAAGCAATTATTGCTGTTGACATCAATGATCAATGACATCTTTCATTATTTCTTTTTCTCGATTATTCTTTTCATGACGCATCCCTGTACGCTGGATATTGTATGCGTGGATGTTTGGAAGTGTGCAAAACCGAAATTGAGTTATTTTGAGAAAACTCCAAGAAGATTATTTTGTAATTTAGCGTTTCAATAGTTTATTTAAATTTATCGACTGATCGTAATATGATTTTTTTCTGAGATTACAAAGCCAATTTTATGTGAGGAGTTGTCGGTAGAAAGAATACCAACTGTTTTTGGCCAATTCTCCATGACTACATTTACACTAATAACAAAAACATTTTGTCATATTATTAGTATTTCCCGACCATGTTAAATGTAAAATGTTTATTAAACGTATAAATGATATAGTTTTATAGTATAACCTAGATTAGGGAAATCTTATTTGGATGTATAAATATAAGTTTATTGCCAAATCAAAATATAAACTTCTGAAATTAAACTAAGACATGATAGCATTTAGTGTTTAAATTATTTAAGGCTTTTGACAAATTAAACTTGTCGAAATACGTCCTCTGACGTACTCTTTAATTATATTTTGATGATAAACTGATAAATTTTTAATTATTGTAGTCTTTTCTTACTCTATGATTTTATTCAGGGCCGTCGCGAGAACATCGGGCGCCCGGGGCGAGCATTAGCAAAGCGCCCCCCCCCCCCCAATGACCAAACCACTCATAAAATATATTCAGGATATAAAAAATATTTATCAAACTAAGACAAAAACATAATTTACTTATTTCCTAGAAAAAAACAAAATATACACTACAATTGTACCTACAATTGCCAATTGTAGTATACAACTACGATAGGCTAACTAATGCAGTAGGCTACAAGTAATTTTTACACTGAAATAAAAAAATATAGTTATTGCTAGATTATTTTTTGCTGTCAAAAATTAGCTTCAGTGAAGGGATTAGAATTGGAAATATATAGAGGAAATTATTTAAATTTATCACAATTATTTTGAATCGCAAAATACCGCACATTTTGCATATTTTTTATAGTTTTAGTAACAGCATAAATATAGTTTTACGGGGAGGGGGGGGGGGGGGAAGGACACGCTAATTGTTGATGTTGTTTGACAAAATTACATGAAAAATTATACACTATCCGCAAGTGTTATATATTTTTCTAATCTACTCTTCAACTCCTTTCATTTAATACCCCACTCTAAATTTTATAAAAAAAAAAAAAAAAAAAAATTCCTCGTGACATGAATTATCCGACATTTTGGATTTGAGCAGCTGATAATTTTGAGTTCGCTATATTTTTCCTGTGTGCGCGTCAAAACGATCTTTAATACTGGAAAGTCTCTTATTACTCTTACTTTTGATTCTAAAGTAATTGGAACCGTACAGACGGACAGACAGACACAGGAATGAAACTATTAAGAGTTAAGGGGTAAAAAGGGTATCTTATGTACATAGTAATGTTATCATTTATATTGGACTATTTCCTATAGGCTAAACTATAACCATATAACCTGTATAAAAAAATTTAAAATATAAACACTAACTGGCCAACCTAAATAAATTAAATACCAAATGGTACTTTCCAAGCCTTTGAATAAGCAAAGTCAGTGGCGGCGATTGGATTTTGAAATTGTGGGGGCGAGCTTGCCACACTGGGGGGTTTGGGGATAAGGAGTAGCCCCTACCAAAATGGGGGGTCAAGGAAAATTTTTAAAAACTAGGTGCAAAATGATAAGTTTTAATGAGTATTTGAGGCTAATTTTCTAGATTTTTATTTGAATTTAAAAGTTTCGTAAATAAAGTTTAAACAAAATTTTAAAACAGAAAAAATCAGGTCCATTAGTCTAATAATAAAAGTACAATATTATTTTAAAATCCAGCTAGAATATATTGTGTTTTACAAACAAAACATGGCTAATTTAATCTTATGAATTGGCAAAAAAAAAAAAAATTATCTAAGTAAAAAAAACTATTCGCGGTTCAGACAAATTATTCCCACATGTTACGGCGCAGGGTTGGAAAGTAAAAGTGTTCGTTAAATATTTACATTAACTATGTAATTAAATAGTAAAAATTAAAAGTACATGCAACATTTGCATAAACAAATGGTAAATTAAACAAAAACAGTGTTCAAAGCAAAATTATTAAGTTACATTTCCCTAAAAAATTGGGAGAGAGCGGGAGGGCGACGCTCCTCGTTCTCGGTACAAGAACCGATACCGATATACATACCAGACTCGTTCCCTTATTGGTACAAGTTCCGGTAAGGTTAAAGACTCTGGCACTGTCGAAACAGTGACAACGAGAGACTCGGTTCCACGTTCCGACACACCCCTATATACTGAACCTTAAAAACATTTCTCAATTGCAAATGGTTCAGTATAAAAAATAATTTTTCAAATTTTTAAGGCGCCCCCTGCCTCGTGGCGCCCGGGGCAACCGCCCCGGTCGCCCCACCCTCGCGACGGCCCTGATTTTATTTACTCCTACAGATCAGATATCTGCATTACAGTAGAAGTTTATGTACAACCTTAAGCATAAAATATACAGTCCATCAATTGTTTGCTTGATAGTAGGTAATACTTGCTGTTTTACTTAGAGACCGGAGCCCTCAATGAAAAATTCGTTATCACACAGAGGGTAGATACACTCGTATTCCAGCTGAGAAAACTTTACCATATCAGCACGTCATATCATACGCAGCTGTTAAAATTTGCTTTTCGATAAGCCTCGTTTTATCGTTTACATGGTGATGGTTCTCTCACAAAGAACTATCATGTCAGTTAACGTCATAGAACTATCGCGGAGGTGTACAAGTGTACAGGTACAGTCTACACGGCGAGATTTAACATACGTCAAAACTTGTTGTCTTCTTCTCTTAGTGATATCCATATCCAACATATCTGACTTGGGTACAGAAACGCGCATTTAATACATTATAATATTATTAGATATATTATAATGCACATATAGCAAACAGAATATTAATAATGACGAAATCTGATAACAAAACAGAATATTAATACTGACATAATCATAATGAACGAAATATTATATATCAAATATGAAGCATGCTGTCACATTTATTACTACCACTTCCAAGATCTGTTATCATGTGATATAAAAATATAGACAAACAATAAGCAAATCAGCATTTAGAGTCTGGCGTGATAGTTCTTGAATTTGCCGCGTGAGTACTCTCACTGCCGTGATGGAACACAACTACCTTGTCAGACGAGATAGTGTGATGGTTGACAGTTCTCTCCCGACATAATCTATCACGTAGCACGTAGTCTAAACGGCGATAATTGAAGCGATAGTTGCTATCGTGACTGCAACTATCGGATCAACTGTCTACTCTTCTTACTACAAAATGTAACCTTAAGTGAAATAAATGATTAAATTAGTTCTTCTAATAATAACCTTTTCTGAACAAGAATAATCTCTTATTTGATAACTCGTGACGTGAATGTAAAATCCAAAAACCATTGGCTGAAAGTCTCGTCACGATTTCTCCGAAACCACTGACCCTATGACCAATGACCATTCAAATTTTTAGGTATAGGTTCTCTTAGCCTCTAGGTGCTTGCTAAAGCGAGTTATGCACATGGGAGGTTGGTTCACCGATCTCGGTTCGCAAGAACCAAGTTCGCCTGTGGGTGGAGGTTAAAGAGCCAAATTCGTGCCAAACTTGGTATTCCATCAGGTTGGAACGTGGTTCGCAGATCTCGATTCGTAAGAACCAAGTTCGCCTGTGTGTGGAGGTTAACGAGCCAAATTCGTGCCGAATTCCATTAGGTTGAAACTTGGTTTCAATTGCACTAGAGCCTTGAAATTTGGATATTAGCTTCCTTTTAAGTCATTAGCATATTTAGTGAAAGGATTTTCTAATCGACTATTTCAATTCAAGTTCAATACACACGTAATTATCACTAATTCTTTAAAACAAAGACGTACGGTAATTTCTGCAATAATATTGATGTCTTAAAGGAAGGGATTTATTAACATCTAGATAACCTTGGCTAACAAATACCTACATTAAAAATTACACACTCCGTAGCAAAACTAGGGAATCTAGATACTCGTAGTATCGTATGTGATTTTATCACATGATGTGATTTTATCACATACGCTATGTTTGATCAGACGATTATCAAACTCATTGTATGTTTGGCTAATTTCTTAAATATTTCACAGCTTAAAAATGCAAAGTAAATGATTATAATAATAACTATTAGCTTTCATTTGAAATAACTTCAGTCTTTAATTAAGTGTTCTTTGGATCAGAAAGCAACTATTCTTATAGTAATAATAAATTTCTTATTATTTAACTATTGCAATTGCCTGCTTCTCTTTTAAGTCAAAATTTCACCAATTCATCAAATCCCAGTATAAAGCAATCGCTGAAATTTCCCACAAGATTTTTTTAATAAAAATTGATTAAAGGTACCATGTAGCATCCAGCGCTTCAGAATCACCTATAGGCTGTCATAACATGACGCGAGAAAAGTTAGTTTCAATCAAGGATCTTATATAAAAGGGATGGAATGTTAAGAAGGGGTTTGAGGCAAAAAAGTTACCCCTTGGAGTTAAGAGAAATTGGAGAAAAAAATCATACTGCGCATGCTCCAGTCCCTTTAAAATGGGACAAATACCTTCTTTGTTAATTTCAAGGTTTATTTCTGGTTAATTTTGAATCAGGTTATAAACTGATTATTACCTTTTAATTATAAATAATGCAAAACAAGTCACTATAAACTGCTAAATATAGTCCAAATATCAATCAGAAATAGCACAAAATAAGAAATACAACGTACGGGAGAATATACCGCAAGGGAGAGTACAACGCTATCTGTTGATTGCTGATAACCTGCCGCACGTTTCTTGGTAACTTATAATCAAGAGGAAGGTATTGTCCCATTGGAGCTCATATTTTACGTATCTCCATGGGGTCACTTTTTCACGTTGAATACGTCGCAAGTTCACAAGAGAGGAAGGATGGGGAAAACACACAGTGACGTCTTCACGTCATGATTGTATTTTTATCTATATAGCCCAAACGCGCGTAAAAAACGCATGCTACGAACAACCCACCTTTACTTATTACATTATTTTATCATTCTTTTTCAAAGAAATTTCTTTCTTTATAATGTGTTTTGAATTTTGAATTTCTAGGTAGGAAAGTGAAGAGGAAGGAAATGCCGCACAGAAGTCCCCTGGATCTGAATACCAATGAGACTTGATGTAATTTCAACGCTTCAACTACGTTCTTGTCAGGTACTTCACACTTAATTCGTTTGTTTTTAATTGCTTTGTAGCAATGATATACCTATATTATTATTAAGAAGGTGTAAGCGTTACCTTTCAGGTACAATCTACCTTAATTTTCCTCAACGTGTCACCTACAGTTTCCCATATTCTAAATATAGTTTAAAAACGTTCTTGATCCTATTTCCTTATTATGGTCCATAGTTCTTTTTACATATTTAAGATTTAATAGGTTTGTTCAAAGACGAGAGTCAAATTCTTGACCCTGATCATTTAAAGTTCGAGAATGTATACTGATTAGTTCTTCTAGCCATAAAATCATTAAAGCGTGCTGAATTATTATTCTCCTACTTTTTTAGTTCCAAATTTGAAAATGACTGTTCACATATAGTTAATCTTAAAGCTTAAAGTATATATTGCAAAATATTTTATGAAAATATGAGCTGGTTTGATAGTTAGTAATAGCTAGTTTACTACCTTGAAACTTGCAATTATGGCGGGATTAACTGTCTACTAAAAATTGATATTATTTTTAACAAATTCAACTGCGGCCGCCTTAAAGTGATCCTTGAAAAATGAGAGTAGATACTAAACCTACTATGATTTCAGGTATCTACTTCTAAACTAAAAACAAGATACTAGACTCAACCCCTAAGTAATCAGCATTGTATTTGTTTATTTATTATTTTCAAAAGGGTAGAAAGCAGCTGTGCAATATCTCTGATCTATAGACATTGCAATAAAAAATAATTTTTAAAAACTACATTCTGAGTAGATAATTGAGGTCAAACTTTCATAACACTTCTACGCCACTGACTCCCATATATCTAAGCTTGTTCTTACCTGAATATTTTTCTCCTGGAAAAGGGATTAAAAAAAGATTGTGTATTTTAATATTTTACATTATCATTATCATATATTTTAAAGAAAATACATAATTTTTATAGTTTTCTTTAACAAATGAATATCAAATAAATAACAATTGTAAATTATACATGTACGTAGTAGAGCGTCTAATGCTGTGAAGGGTAGTACGGATAATCCAAATTCACCAAAAATTGGAAAAAATGTAAAATAAATCAATCAAGCTCGAACAAAAAGCATATTTGCTTATTTATCTATAGTACATAGTGAAAAAATAAAATTATTCAACAAACAATGCTCTTTTTATAAGAACTAATTAAGCGTTGCCTTTGATTTTTTTCCATGATGCCAGTTCGGATAATTCAACCAAGATAACTGACGATCGGATAATCGACGCTCTACAGTACTTTAAAAAATATAAAAAAGAAAACACTTAAGTCAATATAATGAATGGGGCTTTATTTACAGAACTATGAGTTATAAAGATCAATAAAAATGAGGATATACATTATTATATACCTTATAATAACAAATTAATAAAACAAATTATTCTCTATTATTAAAAAAATATTAATTATACTCCTCGAAGTGTGAAATGAATAAAAACCCAATTGTATTACCATAACCTCTTTAACTTAACAGGATATGTAGAATTCATGAAGGATTAGTTGTGTTTTTATATATATATATATATATATTTTATATTTACTCTATTCCTTTTTATACAAGTTTTAACCAATTTCTTAATTCATAGAAAAATCTAATATTTCATTGTATACTTCAGAACCCTTGATATTCATATAATTAGAGGATATGAATATAAGTAAAAGGCTTTTACATTAAGTCTTTTTACTATTACTAAACCTCATAATATAATGAATTATAAAGTTCTGATTATAAGGTACCTCATTAGGTTTCTGTTCACTGGGAAAACAATTTATCAACAATTTATCGGATTACGAAGTCCTGATTAAAGGGTACCTCATTAGGTTTCTGTACACTGGGGAAGAATTTATCGGATTATGAAGTCCTGATTATAAGGTACCTCATTAGGTTTCTGTTCACTGGGAAAACAATTTATCGGATTACGAAGTCCTGATTAAAGGGTACCTCATTAGGTTTCTGTACACTGGGGAAGAATTTATCGGATTATGAAGTCCTGATTATAAGGTACCCCATTAGGTTTATGTACACTGGGGAACAATTTATCAACAATTTATCGGATTATAAAGTCCTGATTATAAGGTACCTCATTAGGTTTCTGTACACTGGAGAAACAATTTATCGGATTATGAACTCCTGATTATAAGGTACTTCATTAGGTTTCTCCACGCTAGGGAAACAATTTATCATTCCGAAGTATTGACGAGAGAACAATTAATTACATTATAATGATTTAGAATTTTGAAACATTCACCTATGATCTAAATCTTAATCCATTGGGATTTGAATACGTATCTTCAATGGATTAAGTATGTCTTCTAAGTGTATGTTGCTCGTTTAAAAATTATCTCATTTTTTCCTTCATCTTAAAATAATAAAGTAAATACATAATCCATATTCTTGATCGTGTCACCGTCTCCAGCCAAAAATTAAGATAAACATTTAGTATTCACAGCAAAAAATATTTGGCGTAAGTTGCACATCATTTCCAACTCTTTCAACTCGACTAAAAGAAAAGTTTGTACACAGCAAAGCTTTGTTTCTGCTAAATACAGAGCGGATGCAGAGATGTCACCCTTTAATTTGTACGAATTCGCTTTGAAATTCAAAGCCCCATATTCTACTTGTCAGAACAGAACCAGCCATGCAAACATTTAGGAACGGGTCCATCCGTGTTGAACGTTGCTCGACCAAGTTCAATGAATTCTTTAGCGTCCAGTATCAGAAGAGACACTTTGTTAACATCATCTGTCCATAACAAAGCTGATAGAATGACCCCATCATCTTCTTCCTGTTTGCAAAACAAAATTTCTAATCAACAGTGTTTAAAAAAATGCACAAAAAAAAATTGAAGGAACTCAAAGGTTGATCATACCATTTGTCAGCAGCAGGGATCCAACCCTAGACCTGTTCCTTTAAAAATGGAAATAATAGACTCCAGGGACCTCTTAAGAACACACCCTAAGGGAGTATGGTTATACACCCTTACTCCCTTAAGACGCTTGTTTATGCAGGGGATCAAATGGCTCAAAACAGTTATTTTCTTCACATCTTAACATCTAAATAAATAATATATATTCTTAAATCATGCATGGTTCAAGAATTTTCATACGTTATTTTAAGTTATTTTTCTTATTAAGAAGATTGTTCAAGACTAGTTACATTTTTGTCTATTTAAAAATTAATTAATTTTAGGAGTATAAATTAAATTAACTTTGGTTTACAAAAAAATTATTATGTTCAAGCCGAAGATTATTTCCATTTTTTATATCCCGTGAAAAATGCAGTTTTTTAATTTTGTATTTGTATTTACGTATTTATTAGATTGCATTGTTATAACGAACCTAATATGCATTTTTTATTATTATTTGCACTGCTAACGAAACTGCATTTGTATCCTTATTAAATTGAATATGAATTTGTTCAACAGACTGAATATTGCATAATTCATCAACAAAGGAAACCTTGCTTCAATTAATAAAATGAATAATCTAGGAGGCGTAGTTGTAAATTTTTTTTCTATTAGTCTACAGCAAACGGAATTTCAATCATTTTAAATATTTAAGACTAAAATGGAAATTTTAATGAGTTAATTTAAAATTAATAATAAGTTACTTTTGGGGATTTTCATACAGCATTTGAGACAAGTAATTAAAATACACAAACATTTCACAAAGGGGAACTCGATTCAGGAACTAATTTAATTCGATATTTTTTCACAAGATACTTTTAACAATATAAGTATTAAGTATACACCATTTTTATTATTAAGAGCAATAATAAAATGTTAAATGTTTGTGTATTTTAATTAAACTTAATTCACAAATGCTGTATGTAAAACCCCAAAAGTAACTCATTGTTTATTTTAAATAAACTCATTAAAATTTTCAAAAAACAAGTATAGCTTTAAATTTTGAGATAAAATACTCTGCCAATTAGTGTGGCTTCCTCTTGTCCTATTTCGTAAAATTTAATGCTTTTAAAACCTATTGGTATCCCATTTATTTAATTTTTTCCCCCGTTTTTTAAATCTGTCAAAATTGTTTTGATTTTTTACTTTTTACGTGAACGGAAGTATCAATTTAGCCAAATGTAAGGAGCGCAGACGGTTGAAATTAATCTGGATGCGGGCTACTTTCGACGAACCATCAAAATTTAAAAAAAAATCAGATAAATACTTTTGAACAGTGGCGTAACTATGAGCGCGCGGGCCCGCATTGCGGGTGGCCCCCAGTTGCAGGGGGCCCCCAAATTCAGAAATAACTGGAGTTACTAACGTCGAGGGGGCCCCCTAATCCTGAATGCAAGAGGTTTTTTTTTTTTTTTTTTGCTCATCGATTTTCTTTGGCGAGGGGGGCCCCCAATGGTCTAGCTACGCCACTGCTATATATATATATATATATATATATATATATATATGTATGTTTGTGCGCGCATGTGGAAGAAAACAAATGGCCCATATAAGGTTGAAACTTATATGGGACCAATAATTATGACCTACCATCCAAATTTCAATAAAAACGGACGAGTAGTTTTTAAGATATGTTGTTTCGCAAAACGTGAGTGACAGACCTACAGACTGACAGACAGACTTTTAAGTTAAAAATAACAAGACAGTAAGCTATTGTAACTAGTGTTGACTTGGTAGAATCCTGAACTTAGTGAAATAATTTTTGGAATAAAGTGAGGACTAATGTTTTGAGGTATATGCTTCAAGCACCAAAAAATAGGTTTTTGCGCTAATTCAGATGCACAATTCTGAGGAAAATCAATTGAAGCAGCTTCCTTGTAGAGTCGAATTCTTCATATATTCATAAATGTGAAGGTAAAAATTTGTGACTTTATGGGATTTAAGATTTAAATCATTAAATATAGTCCTTAATTTTTTTTTTCTTTTAAACAAGTTATTTATTGGCATAAGTAAAAAAACATTTTTGTGTATACCGGAGCCATAATGTTATTTTGAGTGGGGATAGTTTGTGCCTTTCATAATTTTTTTGATATTTTGTAAAGGATTGGAGCTTTTGAATTACATTTGTGGAAGGGTATATTGGATAATTTCGGAGTAAATATTTTATCATTTATTTATTTGTTTATTTTGTTTTTATTATTATTATCATTATTATTATTATTATTATTATTTTATTTTATTTTATATTTTTTTTGAAATGGGAATTTTTGATTGGACTTTTGTTGGGATAGTTTGCAGGTGTTTAAATGGGTATCATAGGCAGTCTGCGGACTGACTTAATGGTGGACCAACCTGGCATTTGCCTAAGTCCTTAATTTAAAATTTAAATTCTGTTTATTTTTAAGAATGGTTATCTTTATCTTAAAGAGAATAATTTATTATTTATGACGGTAAAACTTACTTTTTGGTCAGGTCGAGGTATGAAAACAGGTTCACTTGGGAAGCATCCTTCTTCACTCCACGTTTTACAAGTTCTGTTTTCAATGTCCACTTTGATAAGCTGAAATGAGAGAAAGTAAAAAATAATAAATTATGTTAAAATAGTAAGATTATTAATAATTCGTAACTTAAGTATAGTTAGAATCATTTATTTGCTATGAAAAATGGGAGTAGTTGGATGATATTCAAGAAATATAAGGTTAGTAATAAGTAATAATTCATTACTCAGGTAGGATAAGTATCGTGTAATGCAATGAAAAGTGAGTTGTTGGATGATATTCAAGAAATACAAGTCAAAATTATTTGTAAGATTAGTAAAAAATAATAATTCATTACTCAAGTAGGATTATTATCTTGTTATGCAATGAAAATTGCGAGTATAGTTGGATGATAATAATTTGTATAATTGCTATCTCCTGTGATTTTGCTTCCGAGCTTACCGGAGGAAACGGAAACTATGTGAACATTTTTTATGTGTCAAAAAATTCCAAGACAGAAATCCGATTTAGACATCAGGGGGCATTTTGGGTTCCGTGTCTATGTTTGTCGGGCTGTCGGTCTGTCGCTCAATTATTGCGAACCAATCTTAAAAACTACTGGTCCTATATCCGATTCTAAAAGAAATTGTATGGTAGGTGCCCATATAACTTTGAACCTTCTGCACCCATTTAATATTTCCCTTACACGTGCGCACAATCATACGTATCTTCTACTCCTATATCTTCAAAAGAACTCATCAAATTTTTATGAAATTTTGATGGTTTGTCGAAAGTAGACCGCAGATAGCCCCAGATTAATTTCACCTGTATCATAATTTTATTCATGTAAAAAATTAAAACAATTTGGCAGATTTAAAAAACGGATAATATAAAATCAATTTGACAATAATAGTCAGTAAAAGCATAAAATCACTAAAGCATACGAAATAGGACGCAAGGAAGCTATGTGCCTCACTAATTTGCAGACTATTTTTTATATTTATAATAAAATTGAATAATTGAAAATAAAACTTTTAGTTACAATGTATATTTTATAGGATGGTGAAAATGCGAATACGCCGGGATTCACGTGCCTATTTCCATTGTCTATTCAGACCTTGGATTTTAAAATACCACATCACGTGCACCCATCGCATCTTTAGGTAACACCTCATCAACTTTTATTCTATTTCCTAGACTAAAACGATTTCAAATTATATCCAGATTCCTTAATCAAACACAACGCTCAAACTCCCTGGAAATAATATTTAAATATAAGGGTATGTATTCTGTACAGTACAGTAATTAAAAGCAATCTTTTATTTTATACCAGATTGTTGTAGCGTGATTTTGTACCAATCGGTGCATTGGTGTACGTTTGTTTTGGTTGGTGTTTGATGATAAAGATATGGTAAAAATGTTGATTGAATAAAAATGAAATGGTTGTGCGTGAAGTCACACGTAAAGAGGGTTTCGTTGGTATTGTGATTATGAAATTAGTTAGTACAAGAGGCACAATGTTGCACTGGCAAAATGTTGATGCTTTTTTGACAAAATGGCGGCGTGGAAAATTTAAACAATTTATACTTTTGTACAAGAGGTATATATTTTTATAATCTACTCTTTAATACCTTTCACTTAATACCCCACTCAAAATTAAAAAAAAAAAAAATCGCGTGACATGTATTATCCACTATTTTTATTTGAACAGCAGATAATTTTAAGTCCGCTATATTTTTCCTGTGGGCGCGTCAAAGCGATCTTTATAATCCTGCAAAGTTTCATGGTTTTATCTCTTTTGATTCAAAAGTTATTGGAACCGTACAGAGTGACAGACAGACACAGGAGTTTTCACGAGTATTACACATTAGAATGGCTTCTCGCTTTTATTCCCTCACCATCTTTTATAATATAACATAGTGGAATATCCTGATCTGTGAAGGATCAGGCTTATAGGCTTGGGAAAAGACAAAATGCAAGTCCAGAAAAATTCGATGTATCACCCCTCCTTCACTAAGGGGATAATAAGATAGCTTTTCTTTTAGCCGGTTAAAAGGCGTTGAAAGGTGGGAAGTGGTAAGAGGGAAAGGGGAAGTATTTAGTAACGGAAAATGTCTAAATCCCTCCCTGCAATATGGCGACGCAATGTGGAAGTTAGCCAAGATTTTAGTTTCCTGCCCCGAACCATAATCCCCTCCATATACAATTTTTAAAGTATAATATTTTCCGACCCTTCCAAGTTAAGTAAGGAAGTTTTAAGTTCACTTTAGCACCATCTTAAACAAGAATTGTGTCGAGATTTGGTGGACTTCAAATATTATAAACCAATAAGTTTATTCCAGGGATTTCTCTGGATGAAAAATTTTTTTTTTCTTTATTTGGCATTGGCTTTACACCATACAACCATAATTGTCTTAGTTGTTAACAATATTAAATTTTAATTTTCCCTTTCTTCAAAAATGTAGATAATTCTGCGTATACTCTTAAATTTTTGCTCCTGAGGAGAGATTTGTAGTCCACGGGTCTCACAATGCTTTTAGGTATGTTGTCGAGAAGTAGTTTTCTATTATCCTCAAATTTTTTACACTTCATAATAATGTGCTCCATGATGAAAATTTATCTTAAAAATAATTAATATAAAAATACCATTTTAAAAAACTGGTCTTATTTTCAACAATTTTTTTTTTGTTTCTGCATTCTTCACCTTAATTGTTTCCATGTGCAAAATTTAGGGAAGATTGAAAGACGGGAAGTGGTTCAAAATTGGGGTAACGGAAACGTGCGATGAAACTTACAAAGCAAAGTAATATAAGACCAGTAATGAACTTTTTTTTTTTTTTTTTTTTTTGTAGTTTTAGTCCCGTTCAACAGCTCATTAGGTCATTACAGGACGGGGGTTATCCGGCCACTTTACTCATCTAATCGATGAGATCATCAGTGTGAAACATGTCTCACCCCGCAATAAGTAATGAACTTATTGCGTAAAATAGCACAATATAGTAAACATTTAAGAATGAGTATAGACCGGTTTTGGTCTGGTGGACTTCAGATAAATGATGATTATTTAGAGTACTATTATCACTCATAAATTCATAGGATTAATAGGTAAATTAATCAATAATACATTTAATCGGCGTCAAAATAAAACCCCTTTCTTTTAAGTAGCTTCCTTGCATCGCTGACAACCATTAAGTACTTCTTAAGGCTGCACGGGAACGGGGGTCGGCACACGCGCCATAAAATCACGCCTCTAATATTGAACCTAGAGACTTGAAAATTTTTATACATATAGCTTAAGAAAAGCCAGAGGGTTGTTAGTTTTTGTTTTTTTCTTATCGCCTTTAGCTGTTTTGATAAAAAATAAAATGTAAGAGAAAAAAAATTAAAATATAAATTTCAAAATTTTAAAAACAGGCGGAAATTTATATTTTTACAAAGAGAAATTGTGTGAATTTTGGTCAAAAAATATTAAGCTGGTGAGGCGTAATCTTATGGGAACTTTTTTTTTATTTATTATCTGGAAAGTGCTGACCCTAGCGGATTTTTTAAAAAATACAATTTATTAAATTCTGATTTGTTGATTTTCCAATTTAAGCCACACCCACCGATGTTTTCCACCCTTCTTTTCTGACAAATGAAATAAAAAACAATTTCAATTTTTTTTTTTTTTTTTTTTTAAATGAAAACAATTCATAATAAAAAGAATTGTTATTTAAATATACATACATTGAAAAAGATTAAATAATACAAAAAAATACAACTTGAGAGGAAGGATTGAATGCTAGTTGATAAAAACAAGTTTGAGAAGAAAATGTTAAATTTTTTGGGGTTAATTTTTGGTCAGCGCACAGTCCCAAAAATTAAGCTACTTTTTTTTCTCTAACACAGCTTGAAAATGATCCAAGGAAAGGAATGTCGCAATAGTAAGGCGATTAATTCCTTTAAGACCCCACTACTCAAGGATTGAAAACTAAAACTTAAGAATTATTAATTTGATTTAAGTTATATGTATTTATAATCACAGTATGTTTGCTTCCGAGTTTAACGAAGGTCACGAAACGAAAGCATTTTTATTATTTTGAAGAACGAATTTTTGTATGTCTCTGAATTAAAAAATTCCTGAACAGAAATCCGTTTCAGAAACACGGAACATTTTTTTTATATCGCAGTTTATCGTTAAACATTTTTTCTAACCATCATATCTTAAAAAACCAATGCAACCCACTGATAATTCCGTATTAAGTTAGCCATCTGCACTCATTTATGAGTGACATTAGCGTTGGGACAACCGACTAGAAAAAACAACCGAATGAATAAGTCGATTCGGGAAAAAACAGTCGATTGAATTCAATCGACTGACAACAGTCTCATAGCGGGTATAGGATATACGAATAAAGATATAGACCGAGACTGAACCCGCAAGTCGAATGTTTCAATCGAATGGTTTTTTTTTATATAGGAGTAGTACGGTGGAGGCTGTAAAGGCCTCAGAGCTGAGGGGGGAGGGGGGTGAGAGTGAGAAGGCGCTTGACACTCGTTATCTCGTCCCAAACTACAGCCTGCTACGACATCGTTTTCATTCGAATGAAAAAATATAGCCTGAGACTGAATCCAGTCGACTTTTTCATTCGAATGTTTCATTCGGATGTTTTTTGGTTTTAGGTAGGGGAAAGGAACGACGGTGAAGGGCTCAGAGCGGAGGAGGGGTGAGAAGGCGCATGATATTCGTTATCTCGTTATACACACGTCCACATATACACGTCCGAATTACAACTAATACAACTCCAAACTATAGATAGACTGAAATCAGTCGCATGAAAACTAGATATCCACAACCGAATGAATGAATATTTTAAAACAACCGTTTAGTCGACTGTTTTCAATCGATTGGTTCCCAACGCTAAGTGACATTTTAATATAAAAATGACAGGAACCTATTGGGAATTCATTATTTTATACTAGGTGACCATTCATACAATATAGGTCGTAAGTATTCTATGTGCCACACTAATTAGCAGACTGTTGTAACCTATTTGTGCTAAGAAAAATTTGGGGAACTAAATCGGAAAGAGTTTATTTTTGGCATAATTGTTTATTGATGCTTATAAATAAAAATGTCAACAGACCGGAAAGTTCTTGTTCATGGCAAATAGGTCCGATATATATAATTAAGTTTACCAAAGAAGTTATTTTATATTAAATTAAAGCACATACGAGTATAATTGTCTACTATAAAAGGTTCTAATAAATTTTATTGATAACTCTAAAGGTATTAAAGGTATTTGCAGGTAAAATCGTGGTTTTACCATGGCCAGGTAGAGATACACTTTCCATGTATCACCTTCCTTAGTGGTTTAAAAAAATGAGTTTATATTTAGTTTTTGCTATTTTAAAATGCAACTTATAAAAAAAATGGTTTAAAATATAAATTAAAGCTGCGACAATATCCTATCAGATTGCAATGTCTGAACAAGTTTGTACAAATTGTAAAATTATTTATCAATACTAAGTTAATTGAACGTATTTTTATATGAATTACAGTTGTTTCATTTCAATAGAAACAGATAATGAAAAAATCGGTCCGAGACAACTCAGACAAACTTTCTCATATACGTGAGTTCGTAATTATTAAGCCCAGTGTTTTCCATTTATTAGTTTTCGTATGTACATTTAATTATTATTGAACATTTCATCAAACTTTATCATAAAAATAACATCTCCTGGGCGGGGAATCGAACCCCGCTCTCTCTGTCCGCGTTTTAAGCTTTTTTCTCAGGAACTAGATTTTTCCCGGGAAAACGGCTTATATGGTTAGATTCGTATTAAATGGGCTACATTTTAGCATTTTTTAATCAAAATCGTCGGAACCGTTTTCGAGAAATATTTTTTTCACGTTTTTTCAGTTTTAGGGGGGTGGTGCCCCCAAAATTGGAGCTAAAATTCGTTTCGCCTCGGGAATGATTTTCTGAACATGTATGCCAAATAGTTTAGGCTCCAGGCGTCTGCACAGACAGACGACAGACAGACATACGACAAACAGACATTTTTTAAAAACCACTTTTTTGGACTCAGGGGACCTCAAAACGTGTAAATCCATCAAAATCTCAAAATCGAATTTTCGCGCCATCACAATACTTTCTTCTTTATATGAGAAAGTAAAAATTAAATAATATACCTAAATGGTTTTAGCTTTCCGATGATGTAGCATTTATTAATTTAAAATAATAAATTGTGGCATATTCTCGCTTAGTAAAACAATTTTAATGTTTCTTAACGGTAGTGTATACCCCCTTCAAATTAAATTAAATACATTAAAAATAACATACTCCGTTGTGAAGCTTGGGCTTTATATGAAGCTGAATTAATATGTATATGTATCAAATCTAACTCACATTGTTTGTCTTGTAAGAAATTTGCTAAGCAGAGACATGTTTTATTTCAGCGCATGCAAAATCATAACTTCACCTTTAGCTTCAAAACAATCAATATTTATAAATCCTTTTTTTCAGTTTTTTACAGAAATTAAAATCTAATTGACTTGTAAAATATTAATTAGAATTAAAGGAATAAATAGCTTATTAAAAAAAAATAAAAAAATAAATAACATATAATTAGACAACAAATATTCATGAAACGACAAGAAAATAAACTATCATATTATTTATAATCTTATGGCTGTATGGCTATCAAAGCCCATGCCAAAAAAAAACTCATTAGTATATTCAAGGTCTAGCTCCCCCCCCCCCCCCGGGGTCGGCCCTGGAAATAGAAAAATTTTAGAAAAATTCTCTTTTTGACGAAAGACCCTAAAATCCAAACTGATTTAGATAGAATTAACGCTCAACACAAATCCTTGGAAGTAGAAAGTTGATTTTATAGAGGGGGTTAATACGAATTGAATTTGACATTATCAAGCGAATTGAGGTAAAGCAAAATTCTAAGAGAGCTTGGTAAACCACCAAATCTTATCCTTCTGGTTGGACTCGACATAAGCGAGAAGCATGCTACACAGATGGTTTAAGGTGCAGCATAGACTAAATTTAGCATTTCGATTTAATATTCGAATAAAACAAAGCGAAAAATGTTCAGTTCAACCTAGCAACACATGATAATTAATATAAGTTAAGTTAAATTAATAAAAGTTAAGTCAAGCATACGGGGATGGTGTAGTTATCATGTGCAGGATTACTTGCCAGGTCTACTTAGTATGATACCAAAAACTAAATACATCGAATAAATAATAATGGTAGACTGCCACGGCCATTGAACAAAGGAAATTATACATTCAAAGTATTAAAGAGCTTTTTCTATATCTCGGCACATTACTAACCGGCGACAATAGTTTGAGAAAATATTCACAAGGAATTAATGAAGGAATAATGGACGGAGCTTAGATCAATCAGTTGGTCATTAGAACTACTTGGTAAAACAACATCTAACTTAGTTTTCCAAAAAAAACCTGAAATTAAAACAGGGTTTAATGACTCCATTTCATGCCTCTTATCAGAGTAAGTAGAAATCTCGAACGTTTACAATACGAGATATTAGAGTGAAAAAAAAAAAAAATCGGTTGAATAAAAATATATATTCGAAGGAAAATATATTGTTATCCAATTTATATATTAGCTGCCATGAAATGTTGCTATAAACATCTTAGGAACAGGCTTGTAATTTTATTATATAGGAAAATCCACTTTGGTGTCCACTTTGTATATTACCTAGTAGATCTATATACGCTTATAGAGCTTTTGTCTAAAATTTGTTTAACAAATATTTAGCAGACGAGTAAAATATAAAATTTTTAGCTGGAAGGTTTTATTAAGAGTAGAATTACATTTTTGCTTTAATTATAAAAGCAGCGCAATTCCTTTGAAATCCATGCTATTTGCACATTTCAACTGAGATTTTTTTTTGTAACATTCAAGCTTTCTTTATTTACTACAAAAAATTAAATGTTATATGGGTTGATTCAGTTTAAAACCAAATTTATAAGGGGGTGACATTTTCATTTGAAAATAAATTCTCTAATTTTCTTAATAATCTAGTTATTGCAGCACAAATTACATATATTATTAAAATTCTTATTTATAAAAATAGTTTATCAATTAAAATCTCAATTTTCTAATATTTCCGTAAAGTGACATAAATTAAAGAAATTAATATTTATACATTTCGGTTTTTATTTATTTATCTTAAAAAAATGCAATGGCCGACGTTGTCATAATAATAAGAGGGGTAATGTGGGCGTTTCCTATTCCTCCCAAAATAAACAAGGGGTTGAAAAAAACTTGTGAAAAGCAGCGCTATCTCTGGAGAGAAGGTCTCAACACAACTCACTCCTGCGGGCTCTTAAATAAGAGCGTTGATGGAGGTCATCTTAATGAATAAAAGGAACTGTCTCTCCACGTAAATTATGATACTTGTTTATTTATCAAAGCAACTTTTGGCTTTTATAAAGCCATCATTAGTGCATAGTGCATGAATAATAAACAAACATTAAGCGCTAAAACTTGGTGTTGGTTCATAGGCACTCACTGCTGATGGCCTAAAAGAAGCCGAAAGCTCTTTTGATAAATATAAAAGTATTATTTTAAGTGAAGAGACAATTTCTTTATATTCATAACCATTAAGTAGTTAACTTGTAAGTTGTGTTAAATCATGTAAAAAATTTCAGTGAATACTGTTCATCTTCTCCTATTAAACAATTGTCTAAAGATTAGAATCAATGACTGTATTATCTGCAAATGTGTGTATGTTAATAATTAACTGATTTTACTATTACTTTTATCTAAACATTTTAACATTAAACTTATAAAATAGCTGTAGTAAGGACAACACTTACAGTTCCTGGGTTGCTAAGATCAACATCTGCTGAAATGGCGTAGAAGTATCTATAAGATTGACCCAAGCGTTTATCGTAATCTATTCGGGGTGTTTCACATCCCATATCACAGAGAATTAGTGGTGTCACTGTTGTACCAGGCTCTTCTAGAGGTAAACGTAAACGAATCGGTCGACCTCGGAACATATTGGCATACTCAGGGTTTTTCTTGGCATTCTAAAAATGAAATAAGATTGTTATATACATAGCTTTTTTTTTAGATTTTGGTAGTTTTCATACTACGGAAAGTTTAAATCAAAAATTATTAGCTGAAAATAGGTATACTACTCGTATTGTCTTATCTATGAATGGACTATTCGTTATCATTAGATTTTGATAAGTATGTTCTGTAAATTACTCGTTAAGAATAAAACATTGAAATCCTCTACTCCTCTTATTAGCTTAAATGCCTTTATTTAAATATACTCTTGTACTGCTTCCGAGCTTATAATACCGAAGGTAATGGAGTCATTGAGATTATTCTAATGAACAACTTGTTGGCAGCCGATTCCGTTTCAGACATCAGCGAACATTTTTGGTCTCGTAATCTGTCTTTGGTCCGTCGCATTTTTTTGCGAAACACCATATCTTAAAAACCACCCCTGCTTTGATAAATTTTGGATGGTAGGCCATAATTAACTCGCTGTTGGTCCCATATTAAGTTCAACTGTTTATTTTGAATACAAATCTGCAGTTTTATTCCGAGCTTTATAAATTGAAATATATAATAAAAACTATATTACCTCTAATGCTTCGAAATACATGCAATCAATCATTGAGGGGTCTTTGTATGCACATATGTCTATAATCAAATAATCTTCGTTGTCTTCATATTGATTAATTATGTGCAAATAAAAGAATGGTTCTGCGTAAAATGTCTTCGTTGTTCCATCTTTTCGGTTAATGACATGAATTTGTGTCTAAAACAAACAACAAAATTCAACAATAAATTTTGTTTCGTTGTAATTTTCAACCAGTTATGGCAAATTTTCCTTTTCCGTTGCAGAAGGACTGTGGAAGAAAATTGGTTGAATAATGTTTACGTTCCTGTTGAATTTACTAAAAGTCCACTAAAATTGAAGTTGTGCTATGTGAGAAACTGTCCATTGACAGTACTCACGGTAAGACATGAATATTACATTCTATTAACTGATGTTAATTAATAGGTCAAGAGGCCACTGTCTTTTTAGGCGTCGAGGAGGGTTACCAGGCATGAATGCTGATGTTAGGTTGTGGATTAAAGGATTAGGATGATGGGAAATTGATTCATGGAAAGATTTGTATCGGGAGGTGGCTAGGTCGCGAACAAAGGGAACTTTGAGGTCATTGTGAAGGGTAAAGTTGGAGACATAGAAAGGAGCGTTTGTTATTCTTCTAAGGATTTTGGATTGAAGGGATTGGATACGGTAGGAGTTAGAACGCTTGGTGCATCCCCAGAGTTCAATACCATATGACCAAGTGGGCTTAACACATCTAAGTTCTTACTAGTACTCGCATTTTTTCGAGGTTCAGGGGTTGATTGTCTTATTTTTACTGCACTGTAGAAGAACGAGTAATAAAAATAGATGGAGTAAAACTGATCAGTTATATGTCATAAACCGCAATAGCTAATGTTTAATACAGATCGGGTTAGATAAGTCAATTGTCAAAAAACCACAATAGCTACTGTTTAATACACATCGGCTTAGTCAGTTAACTTATGATGACTAGCTTAAGTGGTAGCATTAACAAATAGATTATTTTAATTGAGAATAATCTGATATTTTATTTATATCCGAGTAATAATCACTAAAAGTGAGTTCTTCGAAATCTAATTTAAAATTTAAGAGTAGGTTTTAAAAGGAAGAAAGATTTAATACAATTTGATTTCGAATTAATTTTAAATTGCAGACAACGTTGATACGTAGTGGATACACAATAAATTTGTTACCCAATAAGTCAATAATTTGTTAATTGTTAAATGCGAAAAAAGTAAATCTTATTTACTTTTGTAATTCACATTATTAGAGTAGATGTGAGAAAGGGGTGGTTCAAGAAGTTTATTAGCAGTAACTAAAAGCTATTTTTAGTACTTTAATTAGAAAAAGCTATTTACGTTAAAATAAACTATTCAAGTTCACTGTTATATATTTACATTAAGCAGAACATTTTCTTGTTTCCTTTGTTATGTATTTTATATAAGCTATTTTAGAATCCAGACTTGAACAGTTGAATAACCAGCCTTTTTTACATTCGTATATTTTCGTTTAACTGGTATCCTATATCTTATATAATAATTAGTTAAAAGGATTTTGGTCCGCTATATAATTTTATGTACAATTTAGAATTTCTATTGGCGAAATATAGTCCTATATTGAATTGAAGTAAAAACCAATCTACCTCCTATTATATTCTAACTTTTTGCACGATATTAAGAGAGATCTTATTTTGCATGTCATTTATTGAAACTTCAACCCGCGTACCGTCATAATATAGTACTATAAATGAAAACCTATCGACCTCCTGTTAAATCCTAACTTCCTGCCACGATATTTAAAACATTTTTTATGTTGTTTTTTTTGCCAAAACATATTTATGTTAAAATCATACTTACTTGTTGATTAAACCACTTCAAATTTCCTACTAGAGGTGTATTTTGATAAACTTTCGAAGCCAGCATAGACTTGACGGAAACTGTCATAGGTTGTTCAACTATCACAAAGTAGTTAGGTGTTAATCCAAAGGTATGCATGTAAGAAGGATGGAATGGCCATCTAGTTGGTATTTGGGCTACTATTTTTCCTTGTTCCAACATAGTAACATCATCTAAACAAAAATAATTCAATAATAACTTTACTTAAAGAAGTTGTATTGATAATAACTTCTACTCAACTAATCATATTCGGTAATACCTAATAATTTTTATCTAAACCAAATTATTCGATGATTACATCTTTAACAAACTTTATTCGATAATAATTTCATATAAATCAATTTTATAAAATCATAGCTTCATTATAAAACGTAATAAGAAGTAATTGGTATTTCTTTAGATCGTTACTCCTCTGTGCTTTTTTAGAATATATGAATGAATATAAATATGTATACATTCCTTTTCCTAAATAACGATTAAGACGAGAGAACGTTTATTCCAATGTATACTTAGGGACAAAGGAATATCACAATTTTGTTTTTATAAGGGGAGTAAAACTCTAAAGAAGATCATTCCGTACATCTTCATTAGATTGTCATTCCTTTTTCTTTTTTATAAGGGGAATAACGGTCTAAAGAAGTGCGAAGTTATTAGCAATTTAACTTGATGTAAAAGCTTTTATCTACGATTGATACGAAATGTAAACATTGTATCTCTGTTTAGATGCGTAGAAAGTGATTCTTTACGTACTTGTATTCCTTGCGCATGCGCGTCTCATAGTTCTAAAGAATTCCTCTTCTTTACCACCCTAGGGCGGTAAAGAAGAGGAATTCTTCAGCTTTACGCACGATTAGCGAGTTTGTTTACATTTAACAAAACTAATTTGTTATTCTTTTATTAAAGTAACTGTTTATATCGAGTTTTTAGTGAAAAACAATGAGTGAATCAAGTGACTTTGACGAAAATGTGGAGAATAATACTCCTCCAGAAATAATTAATTCGGCAAAAATTACAACTCAAGATTTAATGCCATCTTTAACAAGAGAAAGATACAAACTTACATACAGCAAGTTTATTTTTTTGCTATATTTATTATTTAAATCTAACAATCGTAGATAAAGTACGGCACGCAACTCGTGCGAAAACGGCATTTTGCATTGCTCGTGTGGTTTTACTACCCTCGCTATCGCTCGGGTAGTAAAACCACACGAGAAATGCAAAATGCTACTTTCCGCACTCGACGCGTAATGTACTATTATCATAACTAATGCAGTAAAATTTACTATCACATGTGTCCCTTTTGAAGTAAAATTATTTCATTTTTTCGGGTTTATAAATAAATAACATCGAGCCGTGAGATTAAATTACACTAATTCTCAACAATATCAGCTTGGGTGTTATTCAAAGAAATTAGAATGTACAATTTAAGCTAAGTTGACTTTTACTTATGTTGTTGTCCGGTTGTCTAAAACGCCTTAAGCAAATACGATGAAAAGATAACTCTTCACTCTCTTCATTCAGTAATTTAAAATCTGCTCCTTACGTCAACAAGTCATAAGCACGTTCCTCACTTGTGTGTTCATTTACTATAAAGATATTGTCTTAGTCCGTTGCCATTCATCTCACGTGATTTCATAGTTCATTCAAAGAGACAATTATCCTTAGTGAGCTGAGTCTTTATCCGAATAACGTTTTGTATTTTTACTTTCTTATATATGTGGTACATACAAAGAGGATGTATTGAGATTTTGATGAATTTACACGTTTTGAGGTCCCCTGAGTCCTAAAATTGTTTTTTTTTTTTTTTAAATGTCTGTCTGTCGTCTGTGCAGATGCCTAAACTACTTGGCCGATTTTGATGAAATTTGGGATACAGGTTTAGAAAAAATCATACCTCGTGGCGAAATCAAAAAAATAATTTTATCTCTAAATTTGGGGGCGCTAACCCCCACAAACTCTGAAAAAACAATAAGCAATGAAAAAATTATTTCTAGAAAGCAGCTCTGACGATTTTGATTCAACAAACCTACAATTTAGTCCACTTAAATTCTAATGTAACCATACATATATCGTATTCCCTGAAAAAAATAAATTCTTGAGACGATAAGAGGCCGGGTACGTTTCCTCGCTGGGGAGAAGTTATTTTTATAGTGAGTTTTGATAAAATGTTTAATATTAATTAAATTTAAATGTAACTAAAAAATCTCGAAGCAACTAATAAATAGAAAACACTTGCACTATGAACAAAGTAATTATGTATACTCGTATATGAGAAAGTAAGTCTGAGTTTCCTCGGACCGATTTTTTTTTTTATTTAAAAAATGTATCTTTAAACTCGATTTTATTGCTTTGTTTTACCATCCCTACTCTCTTTATAAAGGATTTAGGGATTTATAATATCTTTTTATTTATTTATAATTGTTTAAAAAATAATATTTAATTGCTTTTTTTTTTTTTTCAGTCTCTTCGAAATCGGAACTATGAGAAATGAAACAGTTCTTGGGACCTCAGTGAACAAGACCAATTCTACACCTCTAAACTGGTTTTCTAAAAATCAAGCAAATACTTCCTAGTATGTGAGTAAACTCTTCTTAAATGAATTACATTTTTTAAACACCAAAAATATATATCTCATAGTACATAAATATTGTAATTTTATCTCAAAGATAAGATGAAATTTTGTTTAGAAAAGTTTAAAAAACACTAAAAGACAAAACGGGTTTATTCGAGTTAGATGTTTCGAAGGAGAACTTACTGTACAAATAAAACTTAAGTAATAAAAATATATCATTGCAAACCGGTTTCAGCCAATATTATTGGTCAGGATCAGATTATTTTGAATCTTGAAGTTTTATTCACATTTATAATTTATGGACATGGATTTATTTTTAAAAAAAGCTGAACATAAGGTGGATATCTCACTAAAAAGACAGAGAGCGAGAGACAGGATCTTACCCACTGGGGAGGCATGAATCCATGTCAGTTTGGTGAGAAAACAATAATCATTTTTGATTATACAGGGTGGTCCAAAAGTCTCCCCCCCCCCTCTTAACATTTGAACGGTTTGAGATAAATTAATGAAACTTGGGGGATCTCTACCATGCAAAGGGAAGTTTGTTTTCATGCAATCGCCCACTAGGGGCAACCACCCACTTTGCCCCCAGGTCACTTAACATCAACATTTCAAATTGGAGTGTATATTTTTGATAGCATATTTGGATTCTACAGTGAAAAATAATAAACTTTTACTTGAAACTTTTTTTTCTATTCCCAATATTTTGCCCCCTATAGGTGGGCAAAGATAGCAAAATTACCCTACCGATAATACGTTGTAAAATCTAAACGGTTAGAGATAAATTAATGAAACTTAGGGGATCCGTACCATGTAAAGGGAAGTTTGTTTTCATGCAACCGCGCTGTAGGGGCAACCTCCCATTTTGCCCCCAGACCACCTAACTTCAAAATTTTGTCCTAGAATGTATATTTTGGATAGCAGATTTAGATTCTACGGCAAAAAATAAAAATATTTTACTTCAAACTTTTTTTTCTACCTCTAATATTTTTCCCCCTATAGGGGGGCAAAGGTATAAAAATCGTAGATTTCAGCGCCTGGGGGCAAAATGGAGGTTGCCCCTAGTACGCGAGTGGATGATTAAACACTTCCCTTTACATGGTACAGATCCCCCAAGTTCCATGACTTTATTTCAAACCGTTTAGATTTTATAACGATCTAAGTGTTATTTTTTTACTATTTCAGAAGGGTAATTTTGCTATCTTTGCCCTCCTATAGGGGGCAAAATATTGGAGATAGAAAAAATAGTTTCAAGTAAAAGTTTATTATTTTTCACCGTAGAATCCAAATATGCTATCAAAAATATACGCTCCAATTTGAAATTTTGATGTTAAGTGACCTGGGGGCCAAGTGGGTGGTTGCCCCTAGTGGGTGATTGCATGAAAACAAACTTCCCTTTGCATGGTAGAGATCCCCCAAGTTTCATTAATTTATCTCAAACCGTTCAAAAGTTAAGAGGGGGGGGGGACTTTTGGACCACCCTGTATAATGTAATGGTTAAGTTCAGGTAACGGGTGGTTTTCCATGCACTGATTCGGTTCGGTGAAGAGATGTCTCCGTCTCCTGTCTCTTGCTCCCTGTCTTCTGTCCCATGTCTTTTGTACCATGTCTTCTGTTTCCCCTGTCTTCTGACCCCTGTATTCTATCCCCTGTCTTCTGTTCCCTGTCTTCTATTCCTTATATCCTGTCCTCTGTCTCCTGCCCCCTCTCTCCTGTCTCCTTTCTTCTATCCTATCTCCTGTCCACTGTCTTCTATCCCCTATCTCCTGTCCCCTGTATTTTTGGTTTAAAAGCCACCTAAAGGTAAAGGGTGCCTGGTGCCTACTAAGGGTTATTTCTATTTTGTTTTTCACCCCTAAAGTTAAATCTTACAAGAAGAAAGTTTAAATTCATAAGTTACACAGATCGTCCCAATTTATTTGCGGCTCATGTCTTAGAGGCCCCAGAATCAGGGTAAAATATTGTAAATTGAGATTTATTACAATTGTTTTTCAATTAGACTCCTATTTTGTTATTTCTGAAATTTGTAATCAGAAATTATTTTACTTAACGAGAAAGGACACATAAATAACGATTGTTAACTCAGCCACTTTTTTTTTATACAGTTACGAGGTAAGACTCCTTAAGATAACTTTAAATTTATTGTTGATATACGGGTTAGCAACCATAAATAAATTCTTTAATGACCTAAGCTGTTGATTGGGACAAATAAACAAATTTTAGAGGTAAAGTTGGATGTATAAATAAATTAGAGTTTTAAGATAAAATGTTTTATTTTCAATTTTAATCTAAGCTCCATAATATTCAATTAATAATTCCAATAAACTTCGCTCTTGAATAATTATATTGATTTTCTTTCAATTTTAAACTACTAAACATAATTACTGTGTGTTACACATAACTTTCCTAAAAGGAGAACTGCTAACATTTTTTAAGAGGACTTTAAATAGAATAAATGAATGTTTATAAATTAAGTAGTGATGTGGCGCATAAAGAAATCTCGTAGTAAAATTTGCATTTTGCTCTTATAAGCCATATTTGTTTTCAATATGGCTACCATTAAACATTTTTCAGGGGGGAAACTTATAATATTCTTAATTTACCTGAAAAGAGCATTAAAATGATTTGTAACTTGCTATATGAGCGTAACATTATTTCAACATCAACTTTTCAACCATTTTTTTTCATAATGCCAGGAAAAATGATAATTTTGTAATAATAGTTACGTATTATTTTCCAAAATCTTTAAGACTTTTAAAACGATGTATGACTACAAACGTTTTGTTTAGACATTTGCCGTAGTGGTCGTCATCTTTAAAATATTAAGTGAGATATTTCCAGTTGTCACAAATGCTGAGATGCACCTTTGTCTAAAGTAGTTAAAATCGGTCTGTTTATTTACGCTAGTTATTGTTAAACAAACGCACCATTTTTCAAATGCTAAGCATCTGAAATGAAAAACTTACTAAGCTTGTTTAAATATATATATATGATATATGCTTGTTAGCTAAATTATTGTACATACCGGTCTTTGAAGGAGGGAATTTAACGATGGAATATTTAGGCCCGGTTACTGTCACTGATAATCCCAGATTGTAAACAGTTCCATCCTCTGTTACATGAGGGTGAGATGTGTGATGAACAATATTGACATACTCGGACACATTAACCTGAAAATTAATTTGTTTATATTAAGTGCAAATTTGGATAGTCGTATTTTATATTTAAAATTTATAATATGTATAAAACATGCATGTTGCTCTTATTTATTATCAGCTCAATTATTCTTCTTGTGAAGATGAACAAATAATAACAAGAAATAGGGTCGTTAGTAATTATCAGATAATTGATTCTTTTAGGCCAACCCCACATTGAATCCACCCTCAGCCGAGTAGTGGTCACCCTTGTACCAACGCCTAATAGATCCAAAGCCAAGGACCAGCCCACCCGAGTGGTTAGACATCTCCAAATATTTTGGTTCGGTTAGGCGTATATGGTTCACTCTACGGTTTGGACATCGATAGCTAAACATCGATGTTTTCGATAAAAGAACAAACATCGATGTTAGCCAAAACATCGAAAGAAAACATCGATGTTTTCGATACATCGACATCGGTCCTCCGACCCGACGAGCAAAAAAAAAGAAAAAAGGGTCACCGGTTTCAAAAAAAATAGCTCCTTCTCGTTCCCGATATTCGTTGTCACCGTTTTTTTTTGGGGTCCCATACATCGACAACATCGATCTGTTCGATGTTTCGGGAAAACATCGATGATGTCCGATACAATGAAAGACCAACATCGATGTTAAACATCGATGTTTTTAAGTCCGATACATCGATGTTTTCGATACGTCGACATCGATGTCCCAACCCTAGTCCACTCAAGCCTGTTGTTGTGCGGTGTTTTGGTTATCAATTTCAGTATCTTGGATATGGTTTCCCAAATTCGGCAATTTTTTGATCGATGGACTAATACCCTGCAATATATTTTCAAACATCTCCACATCCATCCCGTAGTAATAAAATATTATCATGGAGATGGTGAAATTCGTGTTTTTAGGGCTTACCAAGCCCTAAGCCCAAACCAAGCACTTCCTTTTTCTCTGATGACGTCTAATGAGGTATGAGATTTCTAAAATGTACGATGATGTATGATTCATCCTACAAGATACGAAGCTCTTGCGAAAGTGATAGTAAGTGGCAAGAATCGTGTGTGTCAGATTAGATTGGTCAGGCTTAATTCGGTTGCAATGTATGAGGGTAAATTCGGCCGACCTGGTCGGTCGTTAGTCGGCCAGTCTTAGAATAATTTATTTTGACAATTATCTTGCATTGTATTTACCAATAACCATGATTGCTTATGATTAATTGTTCATCTTTAAAGTAGACCAGTGGAGTTATTCTAGAGCTAATTCTCTATGGTATTAAAATACTGTCTCTTTACAACAGCTGTATTAAGGGTAAACAGCTTTGAAACATCTTTGTGGTTATGATTAGTATCGTAAAGATGGAATCAGGTGGAAGTTGGAAAGTTGTAGAGAGGCAATATTTATCTACTTCACCTGTTAGTCCAGGAGATAGCGTGCAAAAAAGTGTCTGTGACTAACATCAAGCTAGAATTGTGTGTATAAGTTAATCTTTTGGTGCCTTTTAAGCATATGTGGTCGGCTAAGTTCGTCTGCGGGACATAGCTTAGCAATAGCATTTGAAAAAAAAAAAAAAAAATCGGTGGAGAGCGGTATGTCCCTTCCTTTTTGGTTGACAATGTGATTTTCATGATCCTGAGTGCGAACTTAGTTAGCAGACAAATAATCAGGTTGATGGTAGTTTGTCACTTAATAGGTGACACTTTGATTTCGAGAAATATTTGACTAACTATAACCTATTGTTTTTTTCTAATGCCTATTGCCAAGCTATGTCCCGCAAACAAACTTAGCCACCCTCATATTCTTAAAAAGCACCAGATTTACTTATACACAAAATTCTAGCTTGATGTTAGTCAGACACTTTTTTGCACGCTGTCTCCTGGACTATGATCATTAACTCTGAGTTATACGTTTATGGAGCTTCAGTTTTATTCTTTATCTTTTGTATTTTGATGTAATACTTACGGACTCCAATGTTTCTAGAGTATTTGGGTCTATTCTAATCATTGTAGGAAATTCTGTCATTGAAAACATTTGGTCTCCAAAAGGATACACTGTAATCATGCAATTGTCAGACATTTCTGTGCTAAAGACTGATGATATTCTGTAACATAATAGTGAAAGAACATTAAAGGCAAATTATGATTATGGTTTTTAACTTTTTCAGTGATTTATTTACTAATTAGTAGATACAATGTCTGTGTACGTCGTGGAGACGTAGAGAGCTTTTAGAAGTATAGACGATGTCGATTAAATTTGGCATAGAAGTTCAGAATAATTATAGCCCATGGCGAAATCGCTCTAAATATGGCGATGACAAATCTTTGAAGAAACGTGGGGAAAAAAATGTCTACTAGTAGAAAATGGTTCCAACGATTAGGATTAAACATTTCTTTAAATGTCGTCTATTTAAATACGATTTTAACAATTTAAGTACAGTATGCGCGTTATGCGAGTTGTGACTTTTGACACTCAGATTGGCCAACCTAAATGAGGAAAAAAATAAAGCCACTAGGCCTGTAGAAGAGGTGGGGCCAGTGGCATTTTTGTTTGTGTAGTTGGCCCGACCCTCTAGAATTCAAAATCCAGACTCCCATTGGCTCCCAACCCCAATTTTTCAGATTTTACGGAGATGTCAAAAGTCACAACTCATAATGCGCAAACTATTGTATTTCCGGGAAAACTCTAGTGTTCCAGATATTAATGAAAATAAGTTTTGATTCAGCTGAAAATGTATAGCTCAATATAGGTTATTTTTATATTTTTTTGTTCGACAATTGTCAAATCAAATTGTGTTTTATATGATTAAAATAATTCATTCAGTCGTTTTTCTTACACCAAAAAAGTGTGTTGCAATAATGTATATAAGTTAATATCTGTCGGCCCCAACATCATTATCTCTTGGGGAGAAAGTGTTGGAACCATTTTCTTTTATTAAAAATTTAAAAAAAAACTTAGTAATCACCTATTAATTTTTGATAACATTAAGAAATTTAATTGTAAGATTGATAACATCAACCAACCTCTGTTTCTACTTGACGTAAGTAAGACATAAGTTCAAATAATTAAAAGTAAATAATGAAACTACCTGTCGAAAATAGTTTTACATGGATCCGGAACTGCAGCCGTACCAAATTCAGTAACAACAATCCTCTGTGCTGCTTCGTTCTTTTTGTAGCAACTGCTTTTAAGTAGCTTGCTCTGATAGGTGCACTCTCCATGTGATATCTTAAACCTATAATATCAAAGGATGATTAAATATAAATTTACTTGATTATTTATGTTCACTTTAACTTCCACAAAACATCTCAGTAGAAACAACTATCTCAGTTAGTAATTTATTTAATCAGTTTTAAACAATACCTATGTAAAACAGCTGAACAGTCAAAAAGGTGCTTAAATTTAGAATCTCCAAAACTCTGTTTTCCAGGGCCATTCCGTATTAAAGTTCCTTCTAGCCATTCCGGGATACACCCTTCATTAAAAATTAAGTAAATTTAAGGTTTTGGCAATACATGTTTAGTGATATCAATTTTAATGACCCCCCTCTACTCTATGCATGATACTCCATAATGGGCCATTAGATTGACTCCACACACTAGGCCATTAGATGCGACACTCTTGGATGGGCTCAATTGGGCCACCATAGCCTCTAGCTGCTTTATTTTCTTTTCTTTTTTTAATTTCTGTGTCAGCATCAAGGTCGAGAAAATCGTGGCTGTAGCGTAGTGTATGGCTAGTTTAATTGCTATGCACATGTAAGTGACCTAGAAATGATAACTGATGGGCATCCAAAGATGGCCCAGTGTGTGGACACGTTACCTAGCTAATGCGCACTTTGGTGGTTCATGCTGGCCTTCTTTGATGTGGAGAGAAAAGCCGTGGTCAAAGACTTCCTTCCCAATCACCATTTCCATCGTCCACCACTATAGGCCACTTTAAGCCATTGTCCCTCTACGCGATGGCTTGCCATGAGCCATAGTGTAGAAGAGCAATAAGAGGAAGATATATATAGAAAATCTAGCCACGGATCCCCCTGGCTTTAAATGACCTGCCGTAGCCTGTTGGCTTATTTAAACTTAAATAAATTAATCTTATTTGCCTATTATTTTACTCTTTTTTTTAATTAAGTTTATTTAATTTACATGCATACATACATACATACAGTAAATGTATCAGACTTAAAACAGAATTGTTAGCTTTGATAGAATGAACTAAATTCTTTTTCTCAAGACGAGTGATTCACTATCTCAATTGTTATTCATTACAATAATTATTAATTATGCAAACTATAGATTTCCTACGTATCCGGTTAATTATATCATGGAAAGAAAGCTTCAACCTTCTCCAGTCTGTATAAAAAGAGAATAAACGGTAACTCACCTGATATTTGATAGGATTGTAGAGGCTGTTCTATGTCCTTCTTGTAGTCTCTCATCCAAACCGATAGATCGCAGCATGGCAAGCAATCTCCTTGTGTTTCAAGAAGCCTATTTGCTTCACTGCGCTTGATTCTGTTCAGCCTATCTATTTCCTCAGCCAAAGGGCCTCTCAGGGTTTCCTTTTTTGCATCTGGAAATCAATCACAAGAAATTTTACTCTTAAATAATACAATTTCGCTAAACATTTAGGCTTAACATAATTCCAGCCTCTAGTTCACATCTGTCTTAAACCTACAGTCTATAAGATTAGAGTTGGCACAATCGAAGGCGGGAAAATATTGACGTTGCAACCGTTAGTTTCAAACAAAAAAATCCCTCTTTAATAGAAACAAAAAAAATTCCCTACACTATGGCAATCCTGGAGTCAGGTTACATTACTAATTCTACATTGGAATTTGTGAAGTGTTGGCGCCAATGGATGCGATCTTATAAGGATATAAATAAAAGTCTATCCACCAATAACTTGTAAAGCATATAATAACTGCAAAACCGGCTTTCAACGTAAATAATAATCGATTTTGTAAATCAATGCTATTATTTTATTAATTATGTTACCGCTAAAATCTTCCCAATGTGCTAATATTTGTTTAAAATGTATAAGAACTTGGTTAAATAGTGTCTTACTATATTTATCAGTAGAGCAGTAGGAATATTCATGGAATTGATAAAAGCAAACAATTGCAGCCTATTGGAGAAATCATTATGCTATGGACTGACCAACTACTAACTTGGGGTCAGCTTGAAGTTTTAAGTTTGCTTATCTGACAGAGATTATTAACTAAGGGTTCATTTAAATGTTTCCTTGCATTAGGGTTTAAACAGATCTCTCTGCATTTGCTCACTATACTTGTACCCTCTGATATGGATGATGCATCTATCTTAAGTGAGGGAAGCAACCAATTTAGGGGCGGATTGACAGTGCGGATTGACAGTGATGGTAGCAACCCTCCTCGGGACCCCAAAAGACTTTGGGGTCATTTTACCGTTGGTTCAGGGGCCCTTTGATAATGGAACCCTCCCTGGTTGGCCCTGTCAGTCACTGAACCAATTAAATGTTAGGTTCTAAGTAAAGTAGGATGCATTGGAAATAGAGAATTTAAAGCATATTCCTGCATTTTTGATACAATTATTATCTGTTAGCTAACCGATTGACAGTATGCATGTCTTTGTTTAGCAGCTTGAGTACATAACATGGTTGCATATCCAAAACATGTCTATATGGCCTTGGTGATGCCACATTTCTTGAGGAAAGAAATGTTATTAGTCCAGAACTTCCTCCTCATGGTCTATGCTGAAAGAATATAGCATTGAGGAGGGGACATTACACACTAACTTGTTATTTACTTACTTAAGTCTTTTTTTTAATAAAGAATAATATTTTTACACCTCACATGTCAGAGCTCCTAAACCAAGTCTATGATTACAGCTTTGATTGCCGTGTGCTATAGTGCCTGAATTCTTTTTATATTTAAATATAGAGGGAGACAAGCATAAGTTGTAATCCCATTGTATTTCATCTTTCTATTTAAAAACTATTGGTTCATCAATAGTCATAAGATAACAGAAATGTCTCAGTCAATTGGTTTTTTACTAACCAACTTATGCAAATAAACACTACTATTTACTTGACTTTTAATGATGCAGAAGAAAAAATAGATTTTAATACTTACAATACTTTCAATTATGCTTATGTGCGTACTTTTTACAGACCTGTAAAACTAATTAAAGAAAGGCCTAAAAAAAAGAAGCTGGTCCTGAAAGGGTCAATTCTATTACAGAAGTTACTATGTAAGTGATCAATTGAATTCATGTATAAGGTAAGAAAATTTGATGTAGAAAAATTCAAAAAAAGTGTTACATCAAATTCTTTCTTAGTGAATTCTTTGTAAGTATAAGCAAACAATGAAAGAAAATATAAGCAACAGAAAACTGAATTTTATTTTTATATATAGTATAGTAATAAATTTTATTTATAATAGTCCAGTGCAGTTAGACAAAAAAATACTTAACTTCGGAAAAATTAGGGGAAAAATTAATTTTGGGATGAACCTTGATATTGCGGTTCTAAACTAAATGTCAAAAGTCCCCATTGATCCGAGTGCCGCTAAAAGAACAACGCGGGGTCAAAAGTGATCAAAATCGTTTTTTTTGAGAATATCTCAGTAACGGCCACGTTTACAGAAAAAGTACAAGTAAACAAATTTGTAGCTTAGAACATTTCCTACAAAAAATATTTCATGACTTTTATTCTTAGGTGTAACGGTTTTGGAGATAACCTCAATTTACCTTCGTATTTATCATGCAAAGTGCACTCCATTCAACACCACCTTAGGCCCAATTCACATACGAGTGGCGTGGCGCTGGTTTGTGCCGCCTCTATATGCTAACTTATGGCCCGCTACACCTAAGAATAAAAGTCATGTGATCTTTTTTGTAGGAAATGTTCTAAGCTACAAATTTGTTTACCAGTATTTTTTCTGTAAACGTGGCCGTTACTGAGATATTTTCAAAAAACCGATTTTGATCAACTTTGACCCCGCGTAGTTCTTTTAGCGGCACTCGGATCAATGGGGACTTTTGACATTTTGTTTAGGACCGCAATATCATGGTTCATGCCGAAATTCAGCTTTCCCCTAATTTTTCCGAAGTGAAATGTTTACTTGCACTGGACTATAAAGGAAACACTCCTTCTATATCTTCAGAGATATCTTCTGGTTCGTCAATTTCTGAACAGTCTTCTTCTTCAGTTGAAGCATCGGTCTCTCTGTCACCTCCTCCTAGACTTATAATAAACCTGTCAATGTCTTCATCAAGTCTGGCCTCCCTACTAGTGTCCTCATTAATGACGTTCCACACATGACGGACACATCGCGACCAGTTTTCACCCGTGACAGTCTCTATACCTTCACGGGTCAATACTTCCACTTCTCTTATGGTGAATTTTTTATTTTTATCTGCCACATAACCCTTCACTTGAGCCCAAATTAGTTCAATAGGGTTATAGAGGCAGTGTTAAGGAGGCAGTCTTATGACTTTGTGCCCTCTTTCCTCGGCCTTAACATCCACAAAATATTTTTTTTTTACAGGTTTATGTAAATTTATGAGCTCTAAAAGTTGGGCCCTTGTATAGTTCTCTTCAAAGTCTATATTATTTTCTCGTAGCCACTCTTGCATTTGTGCTTTTAAGGAGGTGGAATTGGGGCATTTTTCCATAACTTTTGAATGATATGGTGCATTGTCCATAACAATGACACTCTCCTTGGGAATATTTGGCAACAGTTGCTTCTGGAACCACTCATAAAATCTTTTGTGATTCATTTCCTCATGGTAGTCCCCAGTTTTACTAGATTGAAATAAAAGGCAGGAGTTGGAGACCCAACCCGATGCCATGCCAGCATGCAGGAGGATAAGCCTTTTACCTGCAACAGAAGAAATATGTTTCAAATTATAATATGAATAATTACAGAATGTAGAAGATAAGATGTGAGGATCTGCAAGCTTCTCATATTCAAATCATATATTTATTTTTTTAATTTTTCCAACATGAGAAAGTGGGTATGTTTAATCGAAAACTTTTATTGACAACAATGCCAGTCTCTATCAGCTAGTTTCAACAATTACAACAATACCCGACAAAGTTTACTCACTACAGCTAATGCTTATTTTATTATAAGAAGGACTAGAAGTCATATTTTCAGGAAATGTGAGGAGGCCCGTTTCTGATGGTATCCTCACAAATTATTCCACTGTTGAATTAACTGATTCTTATGCCATGCAATATTTTTTAGCTCTATTTTTTTAGAGATCATGTAGTAGTTATGAAATCTCATTTATAATTTTAAAATATCAACAACATTCTATCAAAGTCTATGATTTGAAATGGTATGAGCTTTGTTTGATTTTCCAAGTCACATACATGCAAATAATACTTTTCCATGAAATTGCTTACATTTAATTGTACTTAATTAAAAAATTACAAACTGTAAACAACTGCATAAATCTGTTCTTGAAACAGATCTATACAGCTTTCTCTGCCTTCAGCTCCCCATTTAATTCTTATAGTTGTTGTATCTTTCTTATTATTATTATTGTTAATAATAAACATATTACTTTACTTAATTATTTCACTTAGTAGTACTTTAAAACTATTGGAGAAATTAAAATATTTATTTATTCATTCCATCTGCCTGACACTAAGAAAAATTTGGAACTTTCTAGATAAGAAATGTTTTACATCATCCTACTTCTTTATTATCATACTGTTTGTGTTTCGAGGCTTCATTTATAAAATGCATCTACTAGAAGCTTTGTCCTTTTTACTGGTCTTATATTACTTTGCTTTGTAAGTTTCATCGCACATTTCCGTTTCCCCAATTTTGAACCACTTCCCGTGATTCAATCTTCCCCAAATTTTGCACATAGATACAACTAAGGTGAAGAATACAGAAACCAAAAACACAAAAACAAAATGGCGTCAAATTTATTTGCTTTTTAAGTTTCATCGCACACCTATTACCCCAATTTTGAAGCACTTACCGTCATTCAATCTTCCCCAAATTTTGCACATAGATACAACTAAGATGAAGAATACAGAAACCAAAAAAAAAAAAAAGTTGAAAATAAGACCAGTTTTGAAAAATGGCATTTTTATATTAATTATTTTAAATTAAGACTTCCTTGATTTGTACAAACCTAAATAATAAAATCTGGTGTAGGGATAAAATTCAGGATATTCACTTCAGGGGAAAATGTTTAAAAAGACCATGGGTTCAGATTTGACCTTAATCCTACTACAAAAGATTACATACCTACTGTTATATTTAAAAAATAATTGTTAACCCCCCCCCCCCCCCCCCAGCATACTTACACTAATAATAGTCTTTTACTACCTTCAGTTTAGGTCAGAAATATTTGAATCTTTACAAATACAAACCTGAAGAAGAAGAAGTAGGTTCTAAGTAAGAGTCAAAAGATAATCTGATCCTTCTTCTAGCTCTCCTGCATAAAGACACAGGCATTCCGCATCTACCAGGGCAAGGCATTTCCTCAGATGGAGCAGACATGACCTATACAATAAATAAGAAAAATAAATAAACTTCTTAAGTTGTCTAAGTTTAATTGACAAAAAACATCAGGGTCAAACCTATGTTCAACCATGCTTTCACTCAACTCTCCTTTTAGCCCCAAAATGATTATAGGACAATAGAAAAATGCAATCCCTATTAAAGATTGCTTACTGTTGATTTAGACCAACAGTGCGGAACTTAATTACTATCTATACACTAAGACCAAAAATTAATAGAACAGCACCACAGTAGCTTGTACTCTTTAACCTATCTTATGAAAGTGGCTTCAATCGGCCTTTAATGCTTTACAAATTCTAAGAAATTGCTGATCAAGAATATTCATAATCTTTATCAGTCATGAGCATGTTAATGGTTAAATTTCCACTGGCAATGCTATAGAATTGTTTTCTGTTGACTACAAATCCCACCATACTAGTTAAAATTTCACAATCTCTCAAAAAAAATTAAGCTTTAAAAGTAAAACCATCGCATACAGTAGATCTTTACTACTTTGGTTTAGAACGTAACTCGAACAACTAATAAATGAGTCCCAAAACCCACAAAAGAGGGAAACTCTTATTTTCTCAATGATATGCAAAGCAAAAACTAAAGTATACTAAAGTATATAGCTAAAGTATTAGCAAAAAGAAAGAAATTCTTGTAAAGATCGAACATGAAATCAAATCGGTAAATATGTCGAGTTTGATTTAGTTCACTTTGACTAAAAAACTACATATTAAGAAAAAGGGATGTTAAGTCTAATGTACATTGGGACAAAGGAACATCACACTTTTGTATATAAAAGTGTGATATTCCTTTGTCCCAATTTACATTAGACTAAATATCCCTTTATCGTTGTAGTTATTTAGACAAAGTGGGTCAGATACGACATATTTACCATCAAATCTAATTTTTATAATATAAATACGAGACAATTTTTACATATATTATTAAATTCTTTACTTGTAAATATCAGTACTTACCGGTTTGCTAGAGACGAAATCTGCGAAGCACAGGAAATAAAAAAGTCTTTAAAATTACACTTTAAAACTCCCACAAACACAAAGCACTTTATCTCTGTTAAATAAAACTTAACAAAACAAGAATAACTATGTAAAAATTGCACAAGATAAAATGAAAGAACACGATCAGAAGCGAAATGAGCAATGGACGAAATGTAAACAAACAAACGTGGAGGTAGTTTTGGGGTTATAAAAAGGGAAAATAATTGTTTTCATGTTATATTTTTTTTGTGGAACAGGGGCAGAGAAGGGATTTTTTTTTTCTGAAGTTGCAATTAAGATGGCGGACCAATAGAATCGTTTCCCTCTCCAAATTTTCCCGCCTTCGATTGTGCCAACTCTAATCTTATAGACTGTAGGACACCATGAAAACCCCTGAAGATGCTTTTAGTATTAGGAGCGAAACATCGGGACGAACATCCTTCGAGACGCAGTCGCAACCGGAAGACCTAGAACTTCATAATAATTCTAACCGCGGAAGGCTACGTATTTTAAAATAAATGTTTGTTTTTAATTTTAAAAATATATTTATAACTAAAAATAAGAAAATAACAATCGCTGTCATTCCTAATGGCTGCGAGATTCTCTAATTTGATTCCCTTAGTGTGTAATCTACTATCACCTCTTCGGCTACTCTCTTATATGAAGTACAATAAATTACTTAAGACCCATGCAATAAGTCTGGGCCTCAAGCACCTTAACCTCCGACTCATGATTCTCTAACAATCTCTCTATCATTGGAGACAACCCACTGATACCAGAACTCATTTCTTCTAGTATAGTGTTGAGCATGACAGCGTATGAATCGAAAAAGCACCCCATCTTATCAACCCTTTTAAGCAGCTGGACTACCTCCGATTGCTTCTTCTTAAGTTCTCTGGTTAGCATGGAGATCCCTTAGCTGCTTCTCTAACTCTAAGGCCCGTTTCACATTAGGAGCCTCACGGCTCTCGCTCCGGAGCCAGCGCCTTTTTGTACGCGAAGCTCTCGGCTAAAATGTACTGCATGCAATGAGAGCTTTCACACAAGGAGCGAGAGCCGTTTTGGCTCCGGAGCGAGAGCCGGGACGGCTCCTGCACCTGAGCCACGGCTCTCAAGTGGGGAGCCGTGCCTTGTGGTGGGAGCCTTATCTCGCCCTTGAAATGTATAGAATCAAACAGTCCCTTTCACACCAGGCGTTAAAACGGCTCGCGGCTCTACTATACACCTTTGTTCAAAATAATATTTATTTTTTACTCATTTTTTTCGATTTTCTTTAAACTAGGCATCGCGTGGCTCTATCATTGAAGCGAGCGTATTGCAATGAAATACTGAATATTGAAATTTATTAATCATGATGAATGTCATAGTTGAAGATAAGTGGAAGAGGGTAGTGTAGGGAAGAGTGGGGGTACTCGGTACAAAGCTTTACTTCCTAAACAAACCTATACGACTATAACAATCTTCACCACCCGCGGTAGCTTTTAAACAATTATTATAAATGTATCTCGTCGCTACGCAAAGAATTTTGCTTGTATCAAGTTGAAATTTTGCATACCTGTTTCAATTGTGCATTAGATGGTGTATATGAAGTTTTATTAAAATCGTTACGTTAGAACGTAAGATATCGGTAAAAAGGTTGTTTTCTCTATTATAAACGTTTAGGTCCGCTTTAATAGTTTTAGCGATCTTTATTAAGTCATAGCGGTGTCGCTGTTGGTTTTAGTAAAAAAAGTTATATGAAAATAATGTTCGTCTCATCGAATGGATGATGATAGAATCTTTTCCCGTCCTGAAATTCCAATTTAATTTTTGTACCTCTCATTTACGCGAGCGTTGCGCGCGAACTCTTGGACGGATCACGCTGTCCAACGAACTTAGCCTGAGTATTAGTAAGAGGAACATGTATACCAAATTTCAACTAAATCGGTCAACTTTTACTCAAGTTATCGTCACACGCGTGAACGTTACTGACAGACAGACAGACAGACAGACAGACAGACACGGAACATATTTCGTTGAATGTAGGAAGCTCGCTACGCTCGCTTCAATAATTATTTTTTTTATGGAGTGTTGTGAAATTGAGGTTTTAATAACGGCGGTGCAAGAGCGACCAGCGATTTGAGATAAGTCCAAAGAAATGTACAAAATGACATTCGAAAGTAGTTAAAAAACTTATTTTCATCGCACTGTAAATCGTTAAATAATGTTGTAAACACACCTATTTCTTCTCGTTTTTCATTTATGGGATGAACCCACAAAGTTCTATTTCTAAAAAGTTTTTGTTGACGATGATGGTTCGGCGCCGGCGATTAAGTAAATAGCACAGAGCAATACAACGCGTCTGATCCATGGTTGGACGGAGACTGATGGCAAGTGCGGCGAGGTGCGGGCTCCCAGTGTGAAAGCTACGGCTCCGGCTCCGGAGCGAGAGCCGAGAGGCTCCCAGTGTGAAAGCTATGGCTCGGAAGCCTTTTACGGCTCCGGCTCCGGAGCGAGAGCCGTAAGGCTCCTAGTGTGAAACGAGCCTAACGCTATGGGTATACCTTTCTCTTTCTCTGAGTTGCCTTCCGATTCCTCCTTGTTACCTCCGATTGACGTATTTTCATAAATTTGGCTCTTGACAGGTTTTTCTGACATGACTCTTAATGTAACTCTAAAAATGATGTTCTAATATTCTTTTAATACCGCTGCCGCTCCTAATGGCAACGAGATTCTCTAATTTGATTCCCTTACTAGTGTGTAATTCACTATCAAACACTTTTTACAACACCTTAAAATAATATTTATTTCTTTTTAAACAATTTGTGTCAAAGCAAATGACGGAACAAATAATAAAACAAAAATATAACCTGCTACGCCGACAATAACCTTATAGAAATTATAACCATACTATTAAAAAAAGGAAATGGAAAAATCCTCCGAATAATAATATTGGAAAGAGTAGGTGTCAATGGAGCTGTCCAGGCGCTCTTACCTTTCAGTCGTGGGTTGATGGTGGGACAAAATAAGTATAAACTGTCATCATTATTTATATAATCGAATAGTGCCCAACGACGACGCACCTCGAAACGATCACATTTATTTCAATAAAAATATTTTTATTTATTTTATTTATTGGTCTTCAAATTGATACAATAACTTATCTAAATAGTTATCTAAATTAATTTTACTTTTAGGACTTGTTTACTTTAGCATCCCCCTTGGTTTTAAACAATAGTCTGCCCAACATATGTCTCAAATGTTTGTGTGTTTGTCACCCTAAGACATTGAGACTCTTAACTTCCGGACAGTTTTATTAAGGCGAAAATACACATGCTTGTAAAAAAGCATGCCAGTGCCGAGTTACTAGCATATCGGTAGCTGGCATGCTGCAGACGCTGTGTACATTTGCCAGTGAAACAGCATGCTAGTACCATCCGGATGATCGGTCTTGTGCGAGCTACTAGCACATGACAATACACATTCCAGTCACAGTTCTAGTTTTGAAACAGGCAATCGTTTCTTGCCTTTTTTTAGCCGGAATAAATTATTAAATAATTGTATTTGATTTAATTAATTTTGATAATTTTATTAATTGTTTCAATGTACCTTATATATCGGTGCGGAATGAAATTAACCAGATTGTTCTGTTACTTGCAAAAACTGTGTTTTAAAACATTTGAAAAATAATAAAAAGACACGAAGAGTGTGGGTAAAGATTGGATAGCTAGAAGGGAATTAGGTACATGGAGCATGGAGCGAGTTAGTGGCTACTATATGAAATGCGGTTCGGGGACGTCAATGGTTTTAGGATTCAATTGCGAATGCTTCCGGAGAAAGTAGATGAGTTGTTGTCTGATACCCGCGAAAGGAAGGAACGCAACTGAAGTGAAGACTGAAGGGCTGAGGGAGACTCATGCTAGCTACTAGCAACCTTGCGCTGGCAGGCCTGTTTACACGTGCCTTATCAGTTCCCCCTCCCCTCGACTCGTGCCACTGGCAAGACAAAAATCAAACCTCGTGCGATTTTCTCGTATGCTATTTGATGTATACACATGCCAGTAGCTCTCCTCTGCGAGCTACTCGTATGTTTTTGTGCGAGTAACTAGCATGTGTATTTCCGCCTTTACGCTTTTTCAAAATCGAGTCTTATCACTTGCAAGACTAAATCTTATACATAAAACTGTAGGATAATGAGTTCTACAGTTTTCTTAGCGTATATTTAATATTCTTTTGACTTAACAGTTAATTAGATTAAGGGATATTATCACATTTATATACTACATATAAACACAATACATAAGTATTAAGTATTAAGTATTAAGGGATATTATACACAAGTGTGATTTTCCTTTGTCCCAAGATACATTGGACCAAATATCCCACTCTATACTATACTACTACGTCGAGCTGATTACTAACATATAAAATTCTTTGTTTATAACTTTGATGGGGCGAGCGTAGGCAAGTTTGAAGTGGGTGTGAAACGTGCCCCCCCCCCCCCCCCCCCTCTATCTCGCTTATGTAAAGTGAAAAAAACATTCTTCGACGAAAAGTAAAGGTACCACTTTTTGGATATTTCGAAAAAATATTATTTTATTTTTTATTGACAGAATACGTTTTTATTTACGTTATATTTTTTTTATAACTATGGCCTTTTCGATGTGTATTTAGATGGTTGTAGGCTCAGTGGCAAAAAAATACTTTATCAGAAGTTTGTTTATGTGTTTTGAGAATATCAGACCCATAGGATAGTTCAAAGTAAGCTTTTTACCATTTTACAACACACCATCAATAGGGTACTACTTAAACTATACAGGGTTGCCTACGGACCCTCGCTGTGTGCTGACCAGCACACACTTGACCTGTTTATTTAAATTGTATTAGATCCGAAATAAATTACTATTTTATGAAGCATAATAATTCTTTAGTTTTGTTCAGAATAATATAGAACTATAACACACTACTACAGAAAAAAAAACAACAACAGAATAATAATACAGAACTTAGTAAGTATACCTACATAAATAAAATACAGGATACAGGAACAAGATGCAAGAATTTTACCTAGCAACAATTCTACTTAAGAAAGAAAGGATTATTTTAGCATGAAAATTGGTTCATTAGTTCAGCCTCTTCTCTAACGTTAACGAAATACTAAAAGAAGACTTCAATTTACTTTAAAAACATTGTGTTTAAGGAAGATTTCTAGTTTGCTCTACCTTTGCTTAATACGGTTAAAATAAACAACAGAAAATAGTATGAGTAGTAGAGGGCATGTCAAAAGGCTTACAAAGCAAAGCTAATTCCGTAACGTTTAATCTCTTAATCAAATTCTTGATCTTATCCCTCCTTCCTATCTAAATAGTCATAACAAAAAACCGCCCATTTTAAGTAATAACAAACATCAAATATGTTGCAGAAGTAAGTTTGTTGTATCGATTAAGTATTTTGTGAATTTCCACATTGCTTGAATAATATGCAAAATATTTACTCCACCTTAAACCTAGGACTAAACATAGACTTATCTGGTGAGTTCGAATCCCAGAAAGGTGAGACAGGTTTTACACTAATGATTGACATTGAGTAAGTGTGTGACTTTATTTATTAAAAATCTAAATCAAATTATAATTATTATTTACTACGGGAAACAGACAGTGAAAAATACACTCCCGCGCCGGGATTTGAACCACGGGTCTCCTGTATTTCCAGTACAGATGCTCTGGCCAACTAATCTACGCAGGAGGATGATTTTTAACTGCCGTAATCGATAACTAGTCCCGAATCAAAGCTTTCAATATTCACATACATTTAGAGACAGTCAATATTTATGACATTATAGAACTAAACCAAGAATTAGCGCTTATAATTATTAAGTACTCAATTAGTACCTGTACTTTGTACAATCAATTCGAAATTCAATTTTAAGTTTTTGGTAGTTTTCATACTATGGAAAGTTTAAATAATTTAAATCAAATTATAATTATTAATTACTATGGGAAACAGACAAATATTTTGATTCGGCAGTTAAAAACCATTCTCCTGCGTAGTTTAGTTGGCCAGAGCATCTGAACTGGAAATACAGGAGACTCGTGGTTCAAATCCCGGCGTGGGAGTGTATTTTTCACTGTCTGTTTCCCGTAGTAAATAATAATTATATTTTGATTTAAATTATTTAAACTTTCCGTAGTATGAAAACTACCAAAAACTTAAAATTGAATTAAAAATCTAAATTGAATAATTTAAAAATAGAACGAAGTAACATTATAAGTTTCATAATATATTAACAAATTTTAACATACCATCATGAGTTAAAGATCCACTGATAGCGTTCAGTACAGCTGCCATTTTTATTTTTTAAATTATTAATATTTTTGTATTTTTAAAAATATATATTTTTTAATTGTAATAATAACCTATTTTTAGTTTTTAAATATGAAGAGAAAAGATAATAACGATTCTTCAAAAATCACTTTCACATTAATTCTTCTATCCCACTTGATATGTTTATTTTAATTATTATATTAATATTCAATAATATATTAGAAATGTTAAAATGTCTTCACTTTATTCGAATTTTGATTTCTTAATTATTTAAAGTTATAATTATTGAAAGGAATAATATTTTACGGATTATTTTAGATATTATTATTTATTGAATTTTTTTGCAATATTTATAATTAGTTGGTTAATTATTTTATATTGTTTCTCAGATATAAATCTCAAACTAAAAACTATGTACATTCAATAAACTTGCGATGCCAAATACAGACTGAGCTGGAGCTTGACAGTCTTTTATTTATATACAAGTAAAGTACGTCCCTCTGAAATACATATTCACGTGAGGGCTAAACACGAGACGTCCCACATATATTAGTTAAAGTAGCTTAACTGGATTACTTACTTCGTCCTATAGCCCTTAAACCCCTACAAAATCATTCTTGCATCAGATTCCTTCAATAAATAATGAAGTTTCATCAGAAACTAGGAAATTATTGTAAACAATATTAACATTGCATCATGTTTTTGCCTTTTTACAAATAAATAAAGGAAGAAGAATGAATAAGATATCATAAATTGTATTAATAATAGACTGCCAATTGGTGTGGCACATAGCTTCATTGCATCCTATCACGTACTTTATTGATTGTATGCTTTTACAAGCCATTATTGTATAATTGTTTCTTCCGTTTTTTTTTTTAATCTGTCAAAATTGTATTGATTTTTTACATGAATTTAAGTCTCATTTAGCAAAAGTTAAAGAGTGCAGTCGGTTCAAATTAATCTGGGGCTATCTGCGGACTACTTTCGATAAATAATTATAAAAGTTTCATAAAAATCATATTAGTTGAAGCTTGAAGCTGTAGGTGTAAATAAATGTAAGTTTGAGCTCATGTGGAAGGGAAACAAATGAGCGCAGAAAGGGTAGTTTAAGATATTATGTTGGCTCGCAAAAATTGAGTGACAGACCGACAGACAGAAACTGAACCAACAATGTTTTCTAATGTCTGAAACGGATTTCTGTCTTGGAATTTTTGAAATCGGAGACATAAAATATTTTCGTTATTCAGATTGATCACATAGCTTCCGATACATTCGGTAAGCTCGGAAGCAAAATATTTTTAATAACTAAGACCGTAAATTATTTTTGAATTGATTTGATTTTTGAATTGACTTCTAAATTAGTATAGAGAAATATTAAAAGTTGAATGTATATTTGATTGGTCCTGACATCCAAATAATACTCTTGATGCCCCGTTTCACCCATCAATAAAATTGCCAATAACAGGCCCAAGCCTACGAATGTAGCCTGCAGCGTTACACATTATTCCTTTTATATTTGGAATTTAATGTGTGCAAATGCATATAAGTCTATATGTGTGTGAAAAAGGTGCTTTCAAACCTATGAGATAGCACAGTTAGAAAAGCCGATTTTAACAAATAATTATTTTTTAAAAAATGTTTTTGTGAAAGAAAAAATAAAAGATAAGTTAGTTGAAAGTGTTCCTTGTAGTTTTCAATTCTTTAGAAGTTGGGTCAAACAAAGGAATAAAAGTCTCACTTTTGCGATATTTCGATCCCTCCTTGGATCATTCGTAAGCTAAAATCATAATTTATTCTGATGTTAACAATCGGACACATAATTAAAATTACTATACATAACATTAACAATTATGTAAATTAATAATTATAATAATAATTATAATAATAATTAATAACATTAATAATTATATAAAATATAATAAAGGACTTTCATTCCAAAAAACAACCAAATACTTATATAAAAAAAAACCTCAAGTCCACAAAAGAAAAACTTCAATTAACAATTACATTTATATATTTTTTTAAAAAACAAAATTTAGAAATTTGAAACCTCACTAACCTGACTGTCTAGAAGATTACATCATGATGATTATTATTATTTTAAAAATCGGTTTAGATGTTAAAATGTAGTAAAATTGAATCACAGTGATTCTCGTCATTTAGCCTAAAAATAGAAAATCCTAATTTATTGATGTTTGTCAAAGTTCATGTGAGTTATTAAACAACCAATTGTAATCTTAATTTATTAATTAGATTTGTAGATACTTACTGAAAGCAGGTTCTGTTTTTTGCACTATTAGTTTTAAATTAATAAATCCATTATTTTAATATAGAAGTTCCTCAATATTTATTAAAAAATATATTTTTTTCTTTCTACTCCTTTATCACTTCAACTTATCTTTCACTGAGCAATACTTAAACTTATGCACTAATCCAGATTAGTTTGCGTGGTCAGTGCCTATTGTATTGCCTAGTTTAGTAGAGGTTAGACTTAAAACACATAAAAAAGGTAACCTTATTTCAATTAAAATTTTAACAATGCAAAAATTGAATTAACAGTTAAAATGAGTAATTAATCAAAAGTATGAAACTGCAAATCATTAATTAAATGGTAGCAACAAAAACTAAAAATTGCATTCTAATACCTAAAACCACTCTCTATGTTGTATCTACGTAATAGTTATTATTCCACCTCATTTATTTAATTTGTTGTAGAATTCCAGCGTAGTGCTTGTTTAACTCCCAGCAGTCTTTTTAAAAATTAATGTTAAGTTCATTCTTGGAAATATGCAAGGCCTCTAGGATTAATCTTTTTTTATTGTTATTTTCAACTGTAAGTATTTTGGTGTCGGCAAAATGAATTTTGTGGTTCATTTGTTTGGAATGGACCGCGAGCGCTGTTTTGTCGTCTTTCGCTTTCACGTTATTTTCATGCTGCTTCCTCCTGTTTCCCCAAGTTTGCCTGGTTTCACCGATGTAGACTCCTGGGCAATCTTGACAAGGTACCTCGTAGAATATTCCCATCATGTCTGCTGTCTTGAGGTTATCTTTTAGTTTCGTATAATGCTTATTCTCTAATTTGATAATTGGTTTGAAACCAAAACTCACGTGACAGTCAAAATATGAGGAACTTCTATATTAAAATAATGGATTTATTAATTTAAAACTAATAGTGCAATAAACAGAACTTGCTTTCAGTAAGTACCTACAAATCTTATTATTAAATTAAGATTACAATTGGTTGTTTAATAACTCACATGAACTTTGACAAACATCAATAAATTAGGATTTTCTATTTTTAGGCTAAATGACGAGAATCACTGTGATTCAATTTTACTAGATTTTAACATCTAAACCGGTTTTTAAAATAATAATAATCATCATGATGTAATCTTCTAGACAGCCAGGTTAGTGAGGTTTCAAATTTCTAAATTTTGTTTTTTAAAAAAATATATAAATGTTATTGTTAATGTTATGTATAGTAATTTTAATTATGTGTCCGATTGTTAATATTAGAATAAATTATGATTATGATTTTAGCTTGAGAATGATCCAAGGAGGGATCGAAATATCGCAAAAGTGAGACTTTTATTCCTTTGTTTGACCCAACTTCTAAAGAAAGGAAAAAATAAATGATTTAACATGTAAAGTGATATGATTGATGACGGTTTTCTTTTTTTTTTTTAAATATAGTTTGGGCTCAACGTGACAATCTTTTAATACACAAATGACAAATGATTACGCTCAATACAAAAGTGAATGTTCAAACAACTTGACAAGAAGCCAATAGCATTCTGCTTGTCAGGACAACCGACTTTTTACTTTCTCTTATAAAGAGAATGTATTGTGCTAGCGTGTAAATTCGCTTTTGATTAACAAATTCTCATATGTACTCCATTCAAATACGAATCAAACCATATAAGCCGTTTTAATAAGGTATAATACGGAGCTCAACGTGACTCGAACAAAAGCTAACAGACTTCTCAGATTCAGCATATAGAAGACAATACTAAAAAAATGTCCAACCTCAATGCACTCGACCATTTGACGTCACTTGTACATGGAGTTCCGTTCTAGAAAAAGTAGACTATCAAATACCTTGTGGTAATGATAGATTCTAGCTTGCATTGGAAACTCCATATCGACTGGGTAGTAAAAAGAATTAAAAAACATTTTACAGTTTGATCCAAATAAGAGACTTTTTTTACAAGTCCACAGTAAAAACTATACGCCATGCCTTCGTAGAATCGATTTTAAATTATTGTAAACTGTCTTGGGGAAGCGCAGCCGAAACTAACTTAGAGCCAGTGACAACAGTACAAAAAACAGTCATTAAAATTATGTTGAAAAAACCAGTTCGAAACTACACAGTTCGGTACGCTATCTAGACTTAATGGAGCTCCCTATTCATGTACTGTTTAAGAAGGCAACCACAAAAAAATAAAATAAAAATAATGTCAATCACAATTCTTTAAACAGACAAAATAAATAATTAAGTTCAAATTCCTTACTGTAAAACTTTTTTTACAGTAAGGAAATCGTTTTTTAAAAACGATTTCTATAGAAAACAACACCTAACTGTGCTCAACTTTAATTAATATTTAAATAAACACTCTTATCATGTAACATTTTTAAAATAAATTTGTAAATTTTTGTTTTATGTTATGGTTCCATAGGTTAAGTAAATATTTCTATATATTATAAATTTTAAATGTATATAAATAATTTTTAAGAGATAGGGCCCTCGCTCTAGAGTGTCTCACTCTACTGATGGTTCTCACTAAATATATATGTATTAAAAAAAGAAAAGAAAAAAAAGGATGAAAATGAAATGCTTATTAAGTAAGATAGGGCGAATTATTGATAATGTTGTAAAATATGGAAAATTGTAATTATTTTTTTCTTTTTTCATTTTCTTTTTGTTTTATATTTCTTTTTTTGGTGGAATAAATATTATTATTATGTCTCCATTGAAGCGAAACGGTATCCTCAATCTAAAATACAACATTATGTTGAGGTATTTATGATTTTTCTCCCCTAACATTTGATTAAGCCAAACCCTTGTTAATTTTTTTGTCGAAAAAGTAAAAAATTATGAATAAGTTTTCTATTTAATTTATAACCTAAGCAGATAACTTGTAAAACAGCTAAAAGAACAGTTTTTCCAATCTTACCCCTTAAAAAGTACTATGACACTCGTATTTGTACATAACAACAATTACTGCATTCTTTAAGAGTTTTTTTTTAACGGTATACATAATAATTCATGGTATTCATGGTAGGTTTTTCGAGAATTTTTTATCTTTGTACACATATACGCATAATACCAAATTTATATTTAAAAAAAAAACTACTTTCTCATATAAAGAGAAAGTATTACGATGGCGCGAAAATTCGATTATAAGATTTTGAATTAATATCCTCAGTAAATACAATCCGCAGAATTTATTTGTGACTTAATTTTAGCATTCACCTTCCTACTCTACTTATTCGCGGATAGCTCCGTCGAAATAAAATCTATAATTGTCACTTTTGCAAGTCTTAAAGATGTAATCAGAGATTGGGTTGGTTAACTTAAATTCGGGGAATATTCGATATAAACGAAGAAACCTTATTTTCATAAGTATTGTGAATAATTAACCATCTTCATGTGTATTCTAGGAAGAAAACTTCTTGCCTTTGACTAAATTCGTTCTCCATCCTGTAACTCTAAATATTTTTTATCTACGATTGATACGAAATATTAGGTTTGTTCCAACCACACTTCAAACTGGTTTGGAACTGTCCGACGCATGCGCATCGGACCACATTTGAACGTTTTTTGCTAATGCACATGCGTCGTATAGTTTGAAACTAGTTTGAGGTGTGGTTGGAACAAACCTGTTGTATCTCTGTTTAGATGCGTAGAAAGTGATTCTTTACGTAGTTTTATTCATCGCGCAAGCGCGTTTAATAATTCCTTTTTTCCGCCCTTGTGCGGTAAAAAAGAAGAATTCTTCACCGTAAAGGCCCCCATACACGATCAAACATTTTGCGCAAACATTTTGACCGTGTATGGGGGTCTTAACGTACGATTAGCGAATTTGTTTATGTTTAACAACACTGATTTGCTGCTTGTTTAATTAAAATAAATGTTTAGGTATATCGAGTTTTTAGTGGAAAAGAATGAGTGATTTAAGCGATTATGACGAAAATTAGGAGAATAATACGCCTCCCTAAATAATTATTTCGGCACAAAATACAACTAATGAATTAATGTCATCATTATCAAAAGAGAAATACGAACTGACATACAGGAAGTTTATTACAAATTTTTTTCTGTATTTATTATTAGAATCCAACAATCGTAGTAAAGTACGGTACGCAACTCGTGCGAATATGCATTTTGCTTTGCTTGTGTGGTTTTACTATCCTCGCACTCACTCGGGTGCAAACTCCACACTCGCATGCAAAATGCTACTTTCCGCACTAGACGCGTAATGTACTATTTATTTGTTTTATTATTATTATTTTTGTTTGAACTCCTTCCCCAAGCTCCAGCTCAGCTTTTTTGGGGAAGTAGACATGTATAATTTATTATTTTTATATTTTTGTAACAATTTTTTTTTTATTGTCGATTTAATATTAATAATAAAAAAAATATTGAAATATTAAATTATTTTTGATACTAGTAGAGTTATTGTATGTAGATAACTTAGCCTCATACACGTAACTCTCATTTTTCATACATTTAATAACAACATATGCGGCGTTTTTGTTACACCGTACTACCCTGAAAGTTAAGGATAGACAGTAAATAAATGTGAATTATAAAAGTGGCGTATCCAGCGACTAGGTCTGGGGGGGGGGCACATTCTAAGTCAGTTTAGATGGGGGGGGGGGGGGGGGTATTCGTAGTGGTAATAAGAAAAGGGAACTACTCCCCCCACCAAAAAAATGTAAAACTAATAAACAAATAAATCTCCGCGCCCAAGTAACAACAACTGTTTTAGAACATATTCGTTGTAATGCTTACTGCAGTACAATAACTTACTGTAAGTCATGGGCGTCGATGCAGTTAATGGGGGAGGGGGGGGGGGGAGAGGGATTTATGGCGGGGGGCCCGGGGTCATATTTTCAAAATTTTGAAAAATGAATTATAGTATTGAGCAATAGGTATACTTCAATTTATTTGATCAGGAACAGAACATACATAAATATAAATTTAAATATAATTTAATTTATGTAACGAAGTTATTAAATGTTTAAATTATGCAGTTTTAAAAATTAAAAAAATGTATTTTTAATAAAGAGAAGAATCTCACCAAATCTAAAGAGTCTTTCCATATTTTATTTGTGTAAAAAATTGTTTAACCGAAGGACATATTCACTAAATAAACTTTCACTATATGCGCTTAAAAAATAAAAAAAAGATTATAAACACTCCTGAATGGGAGAAGTACTTGTAACAAACACAAGAAGTATTATAAAAATGGTTCTTGAATGTACATTTGAGTCTTCTTTGCGATGAAGGACGACTTAAGTGAAGGTCATAAGTGCAGAAGATACATTGCAACACTTTGTTTATTTTAAGAACCTGTTTTATCCTGTCGAGCGTGAAACTTAATGCTTTTAGAATAATACTCCTGAGTGTCTTGTGACAGTGTCTGGCTTAGCATGACTCACCCCACTCCAATGTCCTCTTTTTTTTGTATTCACCTTTTCGGCTCTTCTTTAGATTGTTACTCCCCTTATAAAAAACAGAGGGGAGTAACAATCTAAATAAGGTGTACTCAATGTTCTTCTTTTGATTGTTACTCCCCTTATAAATTCAGAAGCTTGATATTCCTTTGTCCGAAAGTACATTGGACTAAACATCCCTTTGTCTTAATAGTTGTTTATACTCTTTTTACAATTAGTATTGTTTTTTTTGACAGCGCGGGAAAATCGAAAAAAATGTGGAGGAGAGCCAATGAGAGCGCCGGATTTTGAATTCGAGAAGGTCTGGCCAACTAGGCTAATAAAAATATAAAATATCACTAGTGGAGTGGCGCGGATCTAAGGGTAACCGTTCGAAGAGACTTTATAACCTCAACACTCCACACTCAATATTACACTGGTTTTGACTTTTATTTGTAACTACCCGTCATTTCAATTTTTTAAGTTATTCTGACAAAATAACACTCAGACAGCAAATTAATAAACTCAGTAATCGTTATCTTAAATCATGTACGAAACTATTCGAAATATGCAGTATAAACAGAAATAATTATTAACATTATTAGAAAATTCAGCTATACATAAACAAAAAAGGGCAATATTTCTATGTTATATAATAGGGTTTATTGTTTATTTACCGAAAAATAATAACTAAAACTTTTTTACACTGTACAAAAATTGATACATTAAAATGTAAACTCCGACTGAATTAACCAAGGTTCTTACCTTCATTTCATTATAATTCATAATCTGTTGGGTAAATTTATTGTTCATCTAAGTAGTTTTAAGCCAACACTTTTTATAAAATTGTATTACCGACATTAAATTTTATGATTCTATAAAGGATATAAACTCTTACATTAACTTTTAAAACATATTCGCATATAAGGAGTGAAAATCAAAGTGGCAAAATCAGTTAAATGATCGCGATTTGTTGAAGGAGTAAAATAACCTTCTTTTCTTGACAAACAAATGATACATTTCCATTCCTCTTATGTGTTATTTCTTCCCTTACATAGATTGGTCAACCTGAGTGTCAACAAAAAGAGTATAGTCAAAGTCGTTTATATTCTAAAAAATCGTAGGAGAGTAACAATCTAAAAATGTAACCACGTTTTCATCATTTCGGCACTGATGATGACATTATAGAGGCTGAAAGCTGCTTTGATTAATAAATACATAATTTTACGTGAAGAGATTTTTCCGAACAAGCAGTCGTTCTTTCTACCCCTCTAGTACTACTACTACAATTTAACTCTTGACCAAGTAATAGTTCGCCAAGACTTCAATTATATGTCTTATGAATTATTAATATCACTATTGAAGCGGTTCATAGTAAACTCGCGTAGAATTGATGTGCTTTTATATCGGCAATATTTGTTTTCAATAAGATACCAAGAAATATTTTTCGTGGCAAAACATATATATTCTAAATCTACCTGAAAAGAGCTATAAAATGTTATGTTACATGCCATAAGCAGAATTTATTTTATCTTCCTCATTCCGGCCATGCTTTTTGATTTGTGATATTTTTTAAATTATAGTTACATATTCTTCAAGATCTTTAAAACGATTAATAACATTTTATGCTTACTAAAAACATTTATCTGTCTGTCATAATAGCCGCCATCTTAAAACATTAGGAGTGAAATTTAAAAAATAGACGACATGAGAGTAGTTCGTTCAAACTGATTAATTCTTACATCAAGATCGTTTTTACGGATCAAGACGATTCGCCAAATTCGAATATCAACAAACGTTCTTTATTGTCCACCAAAAAAAGGTCTAGCGAGAAAAAATGTGTTCTGGCTAAACTAGATGTGCAATGCAGTTGTCTGCTTGCAACTTGCAATATTGAGCTGAGCGTGCATTTTAATCTTAAACAATAAACATTTTTATTTGTAAACAGCTGAAATCGAAACAAAAATAGTAATATTTCTAATTTTTAATTAAACAGCATTTTTTCCTGTTTTTTATATTTTACCCCCCTCTTAAATAAAAATTTGACAAAAGTAAACATAACTCATAACAACAATAACTGTACTCTTAAAGAGCTTTCCAGTGACATGCATCATGAAGGGCTTATACTATTTTAACTTTTTTTATCTCCAATAGGGACGAAAAGTAACTTTTCAGGGCTAGTTTATAGGTAATAATGTTGGTCTTTTCATCCCTGTTCTTAAAAACGGGGAGATAATGTGAAAACAGGGAAATAATGTAAAAACGGGATTATAATCCACGTTCGCCAACCTAATTATTTTGTAAAGTAGAGAATGAATGGCAAATATAGTGAATTGATTGAAATCAGGTTGGCAACACTGCTTTAAAACTCCCAGCTGTATTGCGAGTCATTCTACGATGCTTGGTTTACTTTTGTTTAGCTTTCGTTGAACTTCTTTTTTTTTTACTTTAAAAGTGATTATTAATCGTTTTAAATAATTAATATTGTTTTATTTTTGTATTTAATTTGTTTAATAAAGAAATACAAATGTTTTCTTTATTGATTAAATATTATATAGCGCTTTTTCTGGAGATAAAATGTTGTATGTACCTCGAGAATAATGCATTATTATTCCCTTGCTACAATTATCTCCCTCGGCTACGCCTCGGGAGCTAATTGACATTAATAAATTAAGATGCCTAATACCCTCGGCTTCGCCTCGGGATTTAGTTGCCTTGATTCCTTCGGCTTTGCCTCTGGAATCAACTCAGTCACGCGGGATATAATATCTTACATTATTCCCTAGGTGCATAAATAACTATTACCCCGTACCCCTGTGTACCAATTTGGACCATTTCAGATTTATTCCTTCCTGTGGTTAGTCGCATTGACCGTGCCGATTTTTTTTTGTGTTGGTTATTAATATGCACATTTTTTTTTTTTTTTTTTTTTTTAAATAATATATTTCCCAATAATTTATAATCCGAAAATAACCGGCAATTTTACTTTATTGTTTCCTTAATATATACATAAAAATAATTTTATCGGCAATTCAAATTTATTGATATGAGATCTACAGAACAGTTTGAGAAATATTACATTTTCAAAGTTTTTCTGTTAATTTCTTAATGTTAAAAAGCTTTTCTGAGAATCATAGATATCACAGAAAAGCAATTTTTCCCCCTACCAACAATCAGTAAATAATTTGTTGTTTTGATTTTGTTTTAGACCATGAAACAAACGATTGAGGAAGAGGAAGCAGAAAAATGTTCTACTGCTGAAGATAGCTAAATCGCAAAAGGATTTTCGATCATGAGAGGGAGAAGGAGGCTTCAACTACAAAGGATTATATTTAAGAGGTATGTACAAAGATTTTAAATTTCTAGTGAATCTATGTGCATACCGAACTCACTTATTTAGGATGTAATGTACAGGCAGTAATAATCATTACCTACTCAAGAAGACCTTAAATTTGATATACAATATGACAAATAAATTAATAAAAAAGTAGATGCAAAAGTCTCTCAGCGTAAAATATTTATTTTAAATTCAAAGCAGCTTTCGGCTTCTATAAGGCCATCTTCAGTGCCGAAAAAAAGTCAGTCAAGACTTAAGTCTTGTGCCAGCTTCTGGCTTCCTATGACTTACCCATCCCTATGAGTTTTTCTAGTTGATTTACATTTCCAACTTTTTCGGCACTGAAGATGGCCTTAGAGAGGCTGAAAGCTGCTTTGAATTTAAAATAAATATTTTACGTGGATAAACTTTTGTTTCTACTTTTAATGATGAACTCCACTAACGCTCCATATCCTGTCTCAAATGAATTAATGTTTCAAACCCTTAATTTTCTCTTGTTTTCGGTCATTTGTGGCAGCCATTTTGAAAATAATGTCATAATGTACTCTCTCTCTCTTCGCATCAATAGTTTTAATATGCAACTTTTATTCAACACCTTTTACACAACATGAAAATTTTAAATTAATTGTTAAATAATCTACAAATTTATCATCTACATAATCTACAAATTTATCATCTACAAATTTATAGTTTCAAAACATGTTTTTGTTTATATTTTTAGAAACAAAATCTTTTTGAGGTGGTTAGAGGTGGTTATTTTATTTGTTTTTTGTTTTATTTTCAAAAACGGTTTTCAGTATGAGTAATTTGAAATTTCAGAATTTGTATTTTGTCTGAAAATACTTGGACCCACTAAACTTATTAAAACTTGGAAGTCACTACTTGACATTCGTGTGAATTTGTGGAGTGAGGATCTTAATTCTCCATCTAACCCAATGTCATCGGAACCGATGACATTGGGCATAACCTTATCAAGTCCACTAATAACTATTCTGTGCCATAATTATTCCTTCTTTGTAACAACAAAGAGTCCCAATACCTACGGTACTTCTCTTTTGGGACTTGTATTAGAAACAAACCTCATCTCATTATTAAAAAATCTTCGTTATCAAACGACATCGTACATAGTCCGAGAGTGTCTGTCTGGTCGAAATGTAAGAAAACAAAAACAAAAAACTGTGACAAAATTGACTTAATCTGGTTGAAACAGATCTGGTCTCAGACTGTTTTTTTTTTTAAAGACAACTCTTTGGAAAAAACAAGACACCTTTTTGTCATATAACAAAACAGTTTTTTAAACTGTTTGGTGGAAATCCGTTTTTTTTTTTTTTTTTTTTTTTTTGTGCTCCAGTCCGACTTTATAGGTGCAAAACTGGCTGTACGAAATCGATTAATTTATTTTCAGAGGTGAGCGAAAACATGTTGCGTATGTTGTAGGCTTGGTTTCATCGAAAAACATTGAGTAGAACCAAAGTTATTAACAATTTTATTTAAAAAAAAAAAAAACTAAAAAAAATTATGTAGACCTACCACAACCTTAACCCACAGACTCGCTAATCAAAATGTTTGGGTACTTCTAGACTCTAGACTCTAGACCACATTCAGAGACTCACGGTTTTTTTTGCGTTTGGTCGGGAATTGGCCCAAACCGACTGGAAAAATGCGAAAAGTTAAAAAAAACTTAAAAATTAAAGTTGGCGGACGTAACTTTAAAGTTTTTTTTGGAGGCTTATTGAGGATAAACAGTAAATCGTATCGAAAAGCAGATTGCACTAGCCGTAACTGATTTTAAAAGATCTACAACTTTGGTCCTATGACTTTTTGTCGTACCTCCATCGGTTATATCTTAAATAGAGCTAATTTGTTTATTTTTAATTTTTTTGACTTTGAGCTCTTATGGCGTCCGCAATTGTTGACCGATTTCATTTCTAATTGGGATGCTTTAACTTCAAACTACTGCTCTTTAAATCGAATATTTATTATTTTATTAATTTTTCCTAGAACTAGAGTTATTAAATATTTACTGGTGCAGCTGCCTTATTGAAAAGAGACAGGTAATTAGATGAATGCACCAATGGTTGATGAATATTCTATGACTTCCCAGTTTTAATTGTTTTGACTACGTTTATTTTCTCATTATTATATCATTTTTTAGCATTGCTATTTATTACTATATTACTTAGTGAGAGAATCTGCAGATGGTTGATGAGGTGTATAATACAAATGAAAATCGCTAGTTCATAATGTGAGACGTTTCGACCCTTAAAATAAGGTCATCTTCAGTCGTTTATTTGATACTCTAAAATTAAAACCACAATAATTATAATCAACAAAACAATTCCTTTGTTAATATAAATTAATTGACAATTAATTTTTTAACTTAAATATTTTACAATTTTATCTTAAAATATATATAAGATTAACAAATCCTTAATACAAATTTAAGATTCTTACAATGTCGTAGATGTTGTATTTGTCATAATAAAAGAATTTCTATCTCCATAGGAGAGGGTCAATTTACTGGGATTAAATTACATTTAGTTAAAACTCAAACATTCCAGGTTCTTTAAAACAATCTAATACATAAAATTAACAAGTGTAACAATAACAAATAACAAAGTTTAATAAATAGCATTAACAAATGTTAAAATTGATTAATAATTATTATTAATTATCTCATTTATATATTACTTAGTTTCGATTGGCTATTTTTTGATATACATATATAAATAGACTCCAAACTACGATTTGGAAAGTATTATATTCTTAGTAATGGAATGAATGTTGTATGATATAGTCCTGAATCTATCCTTGAAGGCTTGGAAACAAAACTATTTAGGCATTTCATTAAATTGGTCGGCCTACGTGATAATAGGAAACATAGCCACTAATATCTAGCAGGTGCCCCGCATGGAGCGTGTAGTGAAGGCTAGTAATAATAAATGTTCATAGCAATCTATAAAATATTACTTGTGCAAAAATAATATTTTATTGGTAAGATTTATAGGCATTTTTATGTCATAGTGCGAACATTATGTGAAGTGGAATTGTCCAACATTTAGAAAAGTACCAGATTAAAAGAGTGGGTACACATTGTAATCAATATTTACTTTAGGAAAAATTAAAATAATCAACAAAGATACTTTATTCTGATCTAATAAATCATTTTCTTTCCTCAAAACTAAATTAATTTAATTGAAATATCTTTATATTAACACGATTATGTTATTAACCGGTAACTATTTGTAAAATAATACTTGATATGTTATGATATGTTAAACCTTCAACTCTCTCCTGTATTGCTGGTTTTGTTTTCAAACTGACATTTATTTTAGGTCATTATAATAAATGGTTTAAAATTTATATAGCAAAAACTAACTTTTGAATTGCCCCCATCTCGATGTGCCTGGGTCAATTAAGCTGGTTGACGAACTAGTTCTATTTGTTAAATTGCTCACGGACTCTTTGTTTGTGCCAAAGGCACATAATTGGCCAATTTATTTGTATACAGTAGAACCCCAGAAATCCGAACTAATTGGGACCGGGGCCTGTTTGGATTTCTGAATTTTTCGTTCGGATTACCGGGGTTTCTACTTTTATTGTCTATTAAAATTTATTATATTGTTCCTGGTATCGTTTACAGGTATACTGCTATGTACCGACACGAGAAATACCCGGTATTTTCAAAAAATAACTTTTATAATATACTAGCCGAATTGGCACGCTTCGCGTGCCTTATTCGTCTAGAAGTTGGCGCTAGGTGTAAAAAATAATTAAAACAATATAAGTAATATATCTTTTTTATTAAATAATTTTGTATTTTAGTGCAATTAGTTTATATTATTTTTTATTGCTTATTTTTAAACATTTTATCTCAATTAAATATATGACCTGCTTTTTTTTATATAAAATATATTTTTCATTATAAATGAATTTAACCATAAGTTTTTATATTTCCTACATATTTACTTGGCACTAACTATGTGGATAATGTATTTTGTTTAACAGTGTAATTTTTTTTTATTTAATAATATTATTGCATCAGAAATGAAATCTTAACTCATAAAACTGTTTTGGTAAAAGTTTTGTATGTCTTAGTTTGTTAGTTCACCGCTAGAATGCTACCGTATGTACCAAAAGTACACATGTGTACAAATATGTTCAAGTATTAATTTTTTTCCGAGTTCCTAATATTAAATAAGGCATGCATACAAATTTTAAATCAAATCGAATCAATATTTCTCATATTTTTAATTTTTTATTAATTTCCCTATTTTTGGGCCCAGATTTTGAGCCGGAAAATTTGGGCAAAAAAAGTTGTCGACAACCCCATACAAACTATACGTTTTTTTAAAGCCCCCGTCGAGTAGATTACGAATATGCCGTCAGTTTACCATTTAGCACTTTTAAAGCCCAAAAAATGGCCAATCGAAAACCCCAAAAATTGCCAAATATGAACTTTGAGTGGCTTTTTCTCGGAAACTAAGAGTCTTGGAAAAAAAAGTCCAAGAGCACTTTCGTCTTGTATTTTTCATTTTTATAAGCGTGACAAATTTCATGAAGATAGTACAAACTTTATTTTTTACCAAAAAATCGTCAAGCCACACCCCTGTGATTTTTTTACCCGAAAAAGTCAAAATGAAGATAACAAAATAAATGAGGTATATTCGTAAACGTCTCGAAAAGGAGAGTAAAAAATAATAACAATGTTTTAAATTTCAACCAAAACCTAAGGAACCATTGTCAAAAAACAGCTATGTAAGGACTTTTTTCAATTTTACCCCCCTAAAAAGTAAAAATATCACAAAACACTACATAACTACATTAAAAGGCCTATTCAAGAGTTTTTCAACGATATACATGAAAGTAGGTTTTGTGTTTAAAAGCATATTTGTACCCGTGTACCCATAGGTACCAAAAATATATTTAAAAATCAAACCATGTATAAGATCATTATTTAGGCTAATGAATTCTAATAAATGTAAAAATAAAAATTAAAAAAATTATTTCACCTTCTTAACCTGAACCAAAAGTACAAATCGGTACAAATGTACCCGTACAAAAAATTTTAAAAATAAATAAATACCACAACATTAAAGTATTAATCAAGGCCTTTAAAACGATATACAACACATAAAAATATACACGTGTTTTAAAAATCCAATATGGCGGCTATAATTCAATATGGTGGCTATATATCGAAATCAAAACACCCGCACTTTTCTAGTATTGGTACACTCTACCTATGTACCAAATTTCAAATCTCTAGGTCAATGGGAAGTAGGAGAATTACTGATGAAAAAATCCAAGATGGCGGCTATAATTCAAAATGGCGGCTATATATCGAAATCAAAACACCTGAACTTTTCTATTTATGGTACACTCTACCTATGTACCAAATTTCAAATCTCTAGGTCAATGGGAAGTAGGAGAATTTTTGATGATCAGTCACTGTCACTCTTAGTTTTATATATATAGATAACTTTTATTTTCGAGACAACTCAGACAAACTTTCTCATATTCGAGTTCATAATTACTTAGCCCAGTGTTTTCCGTTTATTAGTTTTCGTGTTTGTTGAACATTTCATCAAAATTTATTGTAAAAATAAATTCTCCTTGGCGGGAAATCGAACCCGGCCTCTCTCAGCCCGTGTTTTAAGTTATTTTCTCAGGAAGTAGATATTCCCGGGAAAACGGCTTGTATAGTTAGACTTGTATTTCAATGGACTTCATTTAAGAATTCTTTAATCAAAATTGTTGAACGAGAAATAATTTTTTCAGGGTTTTTAATAGTTTTTGGGGGGTCACCAAATTTGGCGCTAAAATTAATTTCTCGATTTCGCCTCAGGGTAAGATGTTTCGAAACATATATGCCAAATTTGGTCGAAATCGGCCCAGTAGGTTAGGTTCTAGGCGTCTGCACAGACAGACGACAGACGACAGACAGAATTATGAAAGTTAGAACATTGAAGAATAGGTTCCATAGAAATATAGGGGGTAGGTAAAAAGGTAAGGTATTTCTGGAAATACATTAAAATATAACTGATAATGGGATAGGGTTTTAAGAAACACATAGAGGCAGCTCAAAGCAGTCCTGGGGAATTTCACAAAGCCGCGTCATTGTATAATGTCTTATTTTTATTTTACCCTATAAGTTTTTTGCAATATCAGGGTTTCCGGAATTCCGGGGTTCATCTGTAGTATTCTACTGAATGAAACAAAACAACAAACTAACTTGAACTGATCAGATAATTAAAATAACAACATAGTACAACCTATTCTCTCTAACAGTGATAAATGTAAAAAAATAAAAAATGTAAGTCAAATTTAATATTAGTTTAATTGTTAAAGAATTTATTAAAATAATGCATATATAATATCTTAGATATACATAATAAAATGAATTCAACGTGGTTACTGAAAATGCTTATAAGCACTTAATTTACATAAATGTATAAGATAAGTTCAACGTGGTTGCTTATTTGCACTTGATTTACATAATAAGATGAATTCAACGTGGTTGCTGGAAATGCTTATAAGCATACTTGATTTACGTAATATTATGAATTCCACGTGGTTGATGGAAATGCTTATAAGCACTTGATTTACATAATATGATGAATTCAACGTGGTTGCTGGAAATGCTTATTTGCATTGGATTTTATACGTTCGCCTTTAGATACAATTCAGCCTTAATGATCTAAGAAAAAATTGAATTTAAAAGATCTAAAAATTCAGCCTGAATAATAAAATATACTTACTGAGAATACATAGAATCCCTACTTAATTTAAAGGACAAGTTTAAATTAACTGTAATTAAAAAGATGAATCTCTACACTCAAAACTTTATCTTAATTAGGTTATAATTAGGTTAAACTAACACTTGAATTATGTGAATTAGTTTTTAAGTTTAAAAATAATTATTATTTACCTATGGAACGACGAGGCAACAGGTTTAGAAGGCACTGAAATAGGTTTGAACTGAAACCGGCCATGACCTAGGTCTTACTGGAACTGCCCTCGCCCTAACCTTAACTCCCTTTTATTGATTGCTTTTAGTGAGGAGACCTTCACAGCCTCTCTATAACCTTGAAATACCAACAACCCTTCAACAATAATACATCTCATCAATGTAGACGTAACTCCTTAATAGTTTCAATCTCGTTTTATCAATGTAGCCTAACACCCTGATATCAATTGCTTCTAGACAGCAGCAGACCTTCTTACAGCACCTCTTTAACCTTGAAATATAAAACAATCCCTTCAATAATAATAAATCTCATTAATGTAGTCGTAACTCCTTAATAGCCTCAATCTCGTTTTATCAATGTAGCCTAACTCTGTTATATTAATTGCAGCAGATCTTCATACAGCATCTTTTTAACCTTGAAATATCCAAGACCCTTCAATAATATATCTTATCAATGTAGTCGTAGTAATAGAAAATATAATAGGTCTTAGACAATGTTATTATAATACAGATTACTTATAATATGTTTATATAGATTAAGTTATTACATATAATTATTATGAATTAAACCTTAATATATCAAAATCCCTAACAATACGTCTTATCAATGTAGTCGTAGTAATAGAAAACATAATAGGTCTTTGACAATTTTATTATAATTAAGATTATTTATAATATTTTTATATAGATTTAGTTATTACATATAATTATAAATAAAAGATAACACAACCATATTTAATTTAGATTTTGGTCGTAAATATAATCTTAAACGCTAAAAACTCAGACTATTATTCGAACTTAACCTCCAGTGTATAAGATATTATCATATATTCAAACATACATTTATTGATTTATAATAATTTTATTCTTAAAATATAAAATCCAACAATGTTAAAAAACTGGGAATCTGTTGTATACCACTAAGATTTCAAATATTCTTTTAAAAAAAAATTGTCTACCAATTAGTGTTGCACATTGCTTCCTCGCATCCTATCACGTATTTTATTGATTTTATGCTTTACATCCCAATATTGTTTATTTTATTTAACTGCTTCCCCCTTATTTTTTACTTTTCCTCACCTTTTCCAAAGGTATTTAGAAAAAGTATTGTTTTACCCAAAAAAATGTTTTCGGGGTTTCAACGAAATTATCCGTTTTGGGTGTTTTTATGACCTCCTGAGTGGTTTTCAGCATGACGTCTGTATGTATGTATGTGTGTATGTATGTATGTATGTGTATGAGATATTTTAAGATATACCTAATAAGATATAAATTGAGCGACAGACACGGAACCAAAAATGATCCCTGATGTCTGAAATGGATTTCTGTCTTGGGATTTTTGAAATCGGAGACATCAAATATTTTCGTTCATCAAAACGATCACATAGCTTCCGTTACCTTCGGTATGCTGGGAAGCAAAATGTGTTAATTAATATATATATACCTACAAATAGTACCTTATCCACAAAGTCAGTGGATGTACAAAGATAGAAATATGTACCGTGGTTCATTATAAAATACAATTAATTCATTAAATAAAGTTGAATGAATATAATCAAGGGTAGTAATAGTAATCTCATTCTTGAAACGTCGACACACCATCTCCATTTTGCTTCCGAGCTTACCGAAGGTTACGGAAGCATTGTGTTCACTTTTGAAAACGAAAAACTTTTATGCCTCCGATTTTAAAAATTCCAAGACAGAAATCCGTTTCAGACATCAGGGAACATTTTTGGTCTCGTGTCTGTCTGTCTGTCTGTCTGTCGGTCTGTTTGTCCGCGAATTATGAAACGTGCGACGATAACTTGAGTAAATGTCAACCGATTTTGATGAAATTTAGTAGACATGTTTATTTTACCAATGCTCAGGACGAGTTCGTTGGACAACGTTATCCGTCCAAGCGTTCACAAGCAACGCTCACGTAAACGGGAACTTCATCTATTCAATGAGACAAATATTTTTTTCAAATACAATTTTTCAGTAAAACCAACAGCGACACCGCTATGAAGTGTTAAAGAATAGTTTTTACACAATAAACATTATAACAATAAAGTACATGATAGGATGCGAGGAAGCTATGTGCCACACTAATTGGCAGTCTATTTTTTGCTGTAGTATCAAATTCATAACTTTTTATCGCTACACAAAATTAAATGAATAATTTATTCATATCTCTAATCCTTTAGTTCATTCCTTTAGTTTTAGTTTTTTTAAAAAACCCCTGGTTAAAAATGAAGTCCTCTTCGTTCTGTTTGATATACAGAAGAGGTATCTTGTTTGCAGCCGAGGTAAAATATATACGATTCCTCTTCTAATTTGAATTTTTGATTAAGAACTCTTTAATAATTTAAAAACGGAGAAAGTATTACTTGTTTATTAAATTATTTTCTTGAATAATCGTCTCCTCAACCTCCCTCTTCCAATTACATATACGGTTTATACGGCTAATCGAGCGGCAAGTCAGCCCACTATCATCCATTTCATTAAGTTCAAAATAAACCCATTGCCAGGCTTCCGCCACGGACCATTATTCCTCTTATAAGTGGCAAATCCTAATTTTTTGGTTTCGTAGGCCCCAAAAATGGTCTTTTACTTAGATACTCATTGAGGGAGTAACAAAGTTAAACGGGGACCCCCATGCCCCATATACGCCTCCTTTAGTTTGTTATCCCCGCCTATAATGATTTCCATAAAAAGTTCAAATGTAGGATAGGAAACAGAGTAAATAACTATTAGGACAAGAAGGATATTTTGTCTTATGCTTTGAGACAAAGGAATATCACTATTTTTATCTTTCAGTTCAGATTATTCTGATTGTAAGTCACAAAATTACCTACCAAATTCATCTAAATTTAAAAATAAAATATGTAGGTAACAAATTAAAAGAGGACCTCCAAAAATGACCAAAAACTAATATCCGGAACCATGAATAGATAAAAAGATGCGTTTTGAGCCCTGCTGAACACACTTTTTTTTTTTTTTTTTTTTTCGAAAAAAAAAAAAACAGTTACAGATAATGCATGTTTTTAAGAATGGCTTTGGATTTTACGGCAAAAAATAAGAACTTTTTGTACATTGAATTTTTTTCCAAAATCCATTAGTTTAGCTGTAAAATGGACTTAAAGTTTCAATTTTAGCAGGTTCAGTGCTCTCCATACGGCAAACTAATGCTTTCTGAGTGAAAAATTTCCCAAGAGTAAAAAAATCGTACTTTTAGCCATAGAATCCAAATCTAGTCTAAAACATATGGGTTCCTATTCACTTTTTTCTATTATATAAACTGCACACACTTTTGCTGAACACAGAAAATTTTCAGCATTTGTTCTAGAAGCGAATTTGTAGCCATTATCGAACCCTGAAAACTGCATCTTTCTATCTATCATGGTTCCGGTTCCGGAGATATTTCACTGTTTCATATAAGCTGGGACACCCTGTGTATTGCTTCCAAGCTTACCGAAGGTAACGAAAGCTACGTGATCGCCCTGATGAGCGAAATGTTTTTGTCTCCAATTTCAAAAATTTGCAACACAAAAATCCGTTATAGTTTATTAGAAAAAGGAATTCCTTATAAGTGGAAAACAAATATATATGGTTGGTAACCAAGTAAATTAGTACCCATATAAATGGGGTATAGAGAGGTAACTATATATATAAATAAGTATTATCTTTGCATTTTGTTATCCATATTCGAATCACATTTCAAACGATTTCTTTTTTATCCCACCCGTAAAATAATCAGGCTTTAATATATTGTTTGTTTTTTTAACATTCATATAAATAGTTCCTCAATTGTCAGGACAATAAAAATAAATAAATAATAATAAAATCAAGAAGTAAATATGTGTAAATAAATTGAACGACCTTCACTCGGTTCTATAATACCTATTTTTTTATTTCACCTTCCTTTTTTGAAACCACTTTTGAATTTAAATGGTTTTTGTCATTTAGTAGTTGCCATGTGAATTGTTTAACCCTTGGTCTCTACTTTATTTATTGATACTTTATTTATTTTATATTTATATGGTAAATGAACAAAACAGGCTTTTGGCATTATTCGCCTATATTTTATGATAAATATTATTGCAACAAGTATGTAAAAGCCTTCAAAGATTTATTGAAGAACCTTGAAGAAATAACTTTATATTTCCACTCTTATATTATACAACTTTTTGTCTTTTAAAATTTGTGTTTAAATGAATAAATAGCTTATAGTCCAGGAGATAGTGTGCAAAAAAGTGTCTGACTAACATCATGCTAGAATTTTGTGTATAAGCAAATGGTTTGCTGCCTTTTAAGAATATGTGGTCGGCTAAATTCGTCTGCGGGACATTGCTTGGCAATAGGCATTTACAAAAAAAACAGTGGATTGCGGCCATATGTCCCGCCCTTTTTGGTGAAACAATGCGATTTTCATGATCCTGAGTACTAACTTAGTTAGTAGACCAAAAATCAAGTTGATGGTAATCTGTTACTTAATAGATGACCTCTTTGATTTGGAGTAATATTTAAATAACTAAGCTATCAAGAGACAAACTACCATCAACTTGATTTTTGGTCTACTAACTAATTTTGTACTAAGGATCATTAAAATCTCACTGTCCACCATAATAGTGGCGGGGCATGGCCGCCCACCACTGTTTTTTTTGTTTTTTTTTAAATGTCTATTGCCAAGCTATGTCCCGGCGCAGACGAACTTAGCCGACTACATATTCTTAAAAGGCACCAAAACATTTACTTATACACAAAATTCTAGCTTGATTTAATCAGACACTTTGTTGCACGCTATCTCCTGGAATATTATTACATTTGTATATACATTATGTATTTTAAATTCTTATAAGTTCTTTTCTTTATATAGCCTGTACACTAAACCAGTATTTTCCTACCGCCGCGCCGGCCATAATAAAATTATAGGTGTCTATATTTATATCTGAAGACTTACCTACTTACTTTGATTTATTAAGACCCTGTAATTTTTTTGTGCAGCAATGATTTTAACAAAATTTCTCAACAGAAATTAATTTCAAGGAATAAAAAAATGAGATGAGCTGACAAGCTTTCTTTATATAATTTTAGCTTTTTCGTTATGAAAATTATTTTTTCTCAGAAACTATTTTAGAAGCTATTCTCTTCTTACAATTAGGCCCTATTTATTCGAGGCAACTTGCTCTCCACGCCACAGCACTCCACATCCACAGCTCGCCACTTTTTGATAGTCCATTCACAAGGTGCCACTTGCTTTACATACCCGGACTCCGGACACTTTTCTCCACACGCCACACGATCCTCCTTTATTAGGGTTTTGTAGATACTTCTCAAAACCCTTATACCGAGGGTGATGTGTCCGTCCGTCGCTCTTTGGTTCATAGGGCCCGAACCGTTTAAGCGAAAGTACTGAAATTTGAAACACTGGTGCAACTTTTTGACCCAACCACAGGAAAAATATACAGAAGTTCATAATTAGATTTGCGCATGCGCAATTCATAAAAATGTGGTAAACTCAAAAATTTATATTTTTTTTAATTTTTGAGTAGGGTATCAAATGAAAGCTGCTGAAGAGTAGGACACAAATATATATATATGATTTTTTAAATGTTGCATTCCTTATTGGTTAAATAAATCAAAATATACCCAAAAAAAATTTCCCCCCCCCAACCACTATAGATCGGCTGGCGCTAAAATTTTGAAATAATTCATGCTAATATCTTATTGAGGGGCGATGAAAATTCCGGGAGTTCATCCCAAATTTTCAAAAATTGTTAATTTTGGGCGCGAAAAAGTGAAGTGCGCCCAAAATTTTATTTTTTTAAAATTTCGTGTTGGGTATTAAATGAAAGCTGCTGAAGAGTAGGACACAAATATATATATGCTTTTTTAAAATTTGCATTCCTTATAGGGGAAAAAAATAAAAATATACCCCAAAAAAATTTTCCCCCCCCCAACCACTATAGATCGGCTGGTGCTAAAATTTCGAAATAATTCATACTAATACCTTATAGTGAGGCGATGATATTTCCGGGAGTTCATTCCCAGGTTTTAAAAATTACCAATTTTGTGCGCGAAAATTTGGAGTGCGCCCAAAATTTTATTTTTTAAAAATTTTGAGTTGGGTATCAAATGAAAGCTGCTGAAGAGTAGGACACAAATATATATTTGCTTTTTTAAATTTTTAAGTCAAAATATACCCCCAAAAAAATCCCCCCCCCCAAATTTTATATAATGGCTGGTCTTAAAATTTTGAAATGATTCATGGTTACACCGTATGGTTGGGCGATGAAAATTTCCTAAAAAATGTAATTTATCTTGTCGTTATTACCTATAAAAAATATTGTGACCTCCCGGGGGATCGAACCCGGGATCCTTAGGATCGAAGAAAAAAAATCATAATTACATAACGGGTATGCTTAATCATCTACAAAACCCTAAAAAGTACTTGGACGCAAGTACTTCCCTGTGATTTTTTAAACTACCGGTTAGTTTTTTTACTAGTTTACCCTCAGCCTACATCAAGGATGAAAGCAGAACTTGTTCATTCTTTAATGCATCTGTTGAAAAAGAGAGAAGAATGAAAGAAAAAAACCAACCATATATGTATATCTCGGATTAAAAATCACGAAATTATTGATGAAATACATTCATCAAAAGTTTTTTTTTTTAATAATAATTTATTTTATAACAATTAAAAAAGACAATTTTGCCATTGTTCCGTATCTGCATCCTTAAAACTGTGGCAGGGCACTGGATTACCTCAATAAGATTCTCTAGGTGAATGTAATGGGACCCGAAACAAATTTTAATCCGATAAAACCCACTAACTTTACAAAATTTAATCCTTTTTAAAACGGAAAGTTTTGATAGTTAGCTAAGTTATTTGAAAATGAATGTATGAAAACACCTGAAATTTCTTAGGGGGGACATTGGCCGCCATCTCGGGTTTTGGGCGATTAGAGGCTTATTTTTCGGTTTATCGCTAATACCTAGAAATAGATTATGTTTATTCCAAAAAGGTTACGGAAAAAATGTATAGGACATAAGACATAAGTTATGCCTTAAATATTTTATCTCGTAATTTGAACTTAAAGAAATGGCTTTTGCCAATTTGATAATTTATATGCAACTTGAGAAAAGTAAAAAAAGAAATGATACAAAACGGTAAAAATAGCTGAAAGATTATTTAGATAATTTACATGTTTTTTTTTAATAAGCGAAAACAAAATACGTTGACCGTTCAAGCTGTTTAATTTAACAAAGTGCTAAATGATTGTTTTTTTTTTTTCCTTTAGGAAGTAAATAAGTAGTGATAATTTTATGATTAGCACTCACAAATATTTTTAACTTAGTTATGACGTAATTTTAATTGGCATAACAAACTATGTACTAACTAGTTTGTAGAGTGAATGAAAATATTCAACAAAGTATTTTTCATAATTTGTCAAAATTAATACAGTCAAATTTTATCTTTTAAGCGTATAACTCTTTTATAGTAGATACATTTGGCGCATTGGTATATAATAATCATTAAAATAAAAGAAGATATTCACAGTGTATCAATTTAATTGGAAAAATAAAACTGGAATCATAAAAATAGTCAAATTAACGAAAATATATCAAATAATTACATTTTCTTAGAATAATGTTGGCAAAATAAAACTATATGATACACGTTTCCCGGAAGTTATTCTCTCCTCTCCTTTTTACAGTTCAGATTCAAATCCGATTACTTGAGTAAAATAGGTTTTTAAATAGAATGTTTTGTAGTTGTAGTCATGTTTTTCTCTTTTAAAAAACCGATAATTTGAAGTGCTTTCAAGTTTCTTTCTTTTTTGTACAAATTAAGGTGGAGATACACATGCCGTCAAATTGGGAAAGTAGCTCTCATGCCAAAAGAGGGTATCTGCCAGTAACTGGCATACTAAAGATTTTTATATATTAAGTAGCAAGTAAAGTTGCATGCAACCTGTATTGTGCAATGCCTAAATGGCAAACTGAAGATACATTTGGAAGTAAAATTGCATGCAAGCTGATTTGTGGCATTATTTAAACACAAACTCAAAAGCTTTTTTAAGTACATATTGTCATAAATTCTATTAACACACAATACAAAACAATAAATAAATAACGCAATTTTTACGTCCATAATCGGTGACAGCCAGCTACTGGAATGGCCGCACTTGTATAGCTGTCACTTGCGTTTACACATTCCTTTTGGCATGTGGTTTATAGCCCCCACCACCCCACTTGCACATTGCATGCAAAAAAATCAAATCTCGTGCAATCTGCTTGCTTGCCAGCCACAGGCATGCCATTTAACAAATACTCGTGCAAGTAGCTGGTATGTTTTAGTGCAAGCTACAGGCATGTCTATCTTCGCCTTTAGAGTTTATCTCCATTAGGTTTGCCAATTATTGTGAATTTAACTAAATTTAAAGATTACGAAACTCAATACGAATAAATCTCCAATAACGGATATTCCTGTTAAGCGGGCAGTAAATCTTATGGTTTTTACCAGTAAAATGATAAGACTGCCAGAACTAATAATATCTTTTGAGATTTCTTTCTTTTTCACATGGCAAACAGCTCTTTACGCCACACCACTGCCTACATCAGTAGCGCTACAGTGTTAATGATATATTTCAAATGAGAGGATGTTAGTTTGCCACTTGTTTTATGAGCATTGGTCTCTGCGCATGCTCAGTCTAAAGTGCACCTGCGCATCTCAGACTGGGCATGCGCAGAGACCAATGCTCGGCTGTTAGGTTCGGCAGTCTGGACTAGGCTTTAAAAAAGACTTGTGTCCAAGTGGCCTACAAATAATTCTGGGGAAAGCAATTCAAGACTGGACCACATCTGAATAAATGGTTCAAAGTACAAAAACAAACAATATCATTACTTAAATAGAAATAAATCGGATCTCGGTTAAAATGTAACGAATTAAATTTCCTCTGCCATCCTTTCCCTCTAGACTCTAGAACATAGCGTTTATAGATGTCTCCCACCTTGAGTCCTTCCCTCTTACAAATTATTTCCACTATCTAGTTCCTTGATCATACCTATTTTAACATCCACTATGTTTAGATTGTAAGTCTAGTGTCTAGTATAGTCTATTATAATTCATAACACTGATGATTTAAATTAATTTTACAAAACTATAGTTGGTGAAACCATATTGCTTTATTCTAATATATGATTTAAAGGGTTGCTAATTCAAATCTTATTAGTCTATTTAATGTTATAGGCGATGGTTATTCATTTTCTGTTTTGTCAATATTTTAGTTCAGTAAAGGGTTCTTTTTTGTTAATTCGAAACACCAAATTATTTTTAAAAAAGTTTATTAGCCAACTCTTTTGGAAATGCTGCTGTTGATAAAATTATTTAATATGTCATTGATGTAAAAAATAAATGTCTTATATTATGAAGGTATAAGTGCCCCCGACTTAACAAGGGCTCATCCGATTTAGCATAAATATATGTTTATGTAAGAGTATTTAATGTTACAACGTGTTTATTGATTTTGAAGGTTAATAATACCAAAAGTATAAATATGTTTTTAACATATAGCATATTGTTACAACCGGTAAAAAATAAGGAACAAATATAATAAAACCCCGATGAAATTCCATTAATTAGTTTAAAAGTTATAAGCGAATATAATTATTAATTAGTGGGATACTTTAGTTTGTTTACATCTGTCAAAATACCGCCAAAATTCAAATTATTATAGAAATTAATTAAAATAAATAAAAATAATGTATAATGAAAAATGATAATGAGCAGGAGAGGCCAATTTAGTGGCCTCCGAAGTGAAAAAAAGTTCCGAGGTACCCCGTACCCGATTTTTTAATATTAATATAATGAATAATAAACGGTTATTACGAAAGTGTTTCTTTTTATTATTATATTTTTTTTTAAATGTTAGTTAATTGTCCATTCTAAAATATTGGAAGAAACGTTCCCTGTTCCCTATATAATTTGTTGAAAAGCGGTGGTATTCTTAATATGCACGCCTTAACTTATTAATTTCATAAACAGCTATTCTTTTACGTTTCAATTTTAAATGAACAATCTATGTCATAAACAGGCACGCTATTTCTTCGTAAGACAGCTACGTATGTGTGTTTATGTTACGACTGCGCTTATTTCTATCTGCTTTCACTGCGGCCATCACCTGCTTTCCTCATCACGAGCTTGTTTTCAGTGTTTGAACCTAATTCGGAACCAGCGTGCACTCTGGACGTACTTAGGTTGTTCTTGGGCAGAAAAGCTGCGTTACAGATATTTACCTTAGCCTAGTATACTCCTTCTTTAAAAATTTTATTTAATTGTGAGCCTTAATTTTTTCTAATACTTAATTACATCATTAGTATTGATCAACCATGAATAAAGTAAGAATTCCTTCCTTGTATGTATAGTAACGTAAAAACACGAATTGTTCTTCCTTGAACAAGCTTTATCTATTTTTATTAAGCAAGCGTATTTTTTATTCTATATTGAGGTAAAACAACTCTTACCTTGAGAATCCGTAGAATTCTTGGTGAATAGCCAAAATATATTCATTTTCCCTTAATCCTCCCGCTGTCTCTACAAAACTAGACAACTACTTGGTTGTCTGAAACTGATTTTGGTTTTTTCGTCTTACATCCTACTTCTAAAATTAAACTCTCTGGGGGACATATTAAACGATGCCAAACATTTAATTTAGGTAATGTTTTAGTACGTTTACAGATAAGGAATATTATAGTTTTAGACATTCAATCTGAGGTATCGAGAGTTTAGTAACAATCTCTATGTTTCTGGGACAGTGGCGTACACGGGGGCCCTGGCAAATGACTGCCCCCCCCCCCCCCCCCGAAATGACTTGGATGTTGACATAACTTGGACTTGAAACCAAACAAAGGCAGTAATGATGGATGTATTCGAATTTTCTGTAAATATTTTCCAATAAATGGAATTGATTAAGTATTATATTATTAGGGTGCGTATACACTTAATCATCCCAAATGCCGGCTCAGCCCGGATTTTGCCGATAGAACTAAAATAATTAAACACTACTCCGGCCCGATTGTCGGCTGGGCCAGGATTTTTGCTACTGGAATTAAATTAAGAAGCATAAACTACCGGCCCAATTGCCGGCTTGAGCCGGATTTTGGCCCATGAAACTAAACATTTTAAACACTATACTGGCCCGATTGTCGGCAGGGCCTGGTTTTTAGCCAATAGAATTAGATACACCGAATTAAAAGAGCCGGGTCGGCCTAGATTTTTACGGATGGAACTAAAAACATTAAATTTGATCAAACCGATTGCCAAATTTCAAGAAAATCGGTCAAGTTTCTCAAATTTCGGAGGGGAAACCCCCGAGTAACTGGCCTATATGCTTTTAGTAGTTCGTCCGTCCGTCGCATCTTGGAGTATATCTCCCGACCTACTGAAGCTATTGACTTGAAATTTGGTATACAAGTTAAACTTTTGCCCAAAAACAGAAAAACTATTGCGGAATTAAACACTCAAAAATCTGCGATCATTAAAATATATCAATCAAAATATATCGTGCTTCCAAAATGGCGGCCATTTTACCCCCGAAAAAAATTAAAACAAAACGCAAAAAAATGTCCCCCCCCCCTGCTACCCCATTAGGACATGTCCTAAAAATAAGGCAAAAATACAAAAATATGCATCTCTTTGGTCCAAAGATATTTCAGGGAGTTGATATAAAAAAGTTAAATTTTAGGGGGCCATATCTCCGGAGCCCCAAAATTTGGTTCGCAAAAATATATTGGGTTTCCAAAATGGCAGCCATTTTACCCCTAAAAGAACCAAATAAGTGCATACCGAAGATACTAAAGGATGATATATTATGCACACCTTGCTCCTTAAAAGTGAAACTTTTTATACATATTTTCGTTTAAAAATAATAATAATGTATTTATGAATTCTTATGACCGAAGAAACCCTTTTAGTAACTTGCTTGCAATTACTTGACGGGATTTTTAATACATGCAAATGGATCCAGGCTTTTTAGATGTATTAAAGATAAGCATATCAGCGGAAAAGTACAGACATAACTACGCATTAAGAAACAATTATCAGAATTACAAATAAGAATTGCGACTTATCATTCATCAATGACAATACATTTTTCAATTACATATCCTAAAAGACAAATGAGAAAGAATTATACCCAATTTTAGGCACTACGTCTTTAGAGCAAATATGTCGCAAGAAAACAATATAGTCACTTATTAATTGCTGACCCACATATTCATTATAGTTTAGTTAGAGAATTTTTTTTTGCGTTCCTGGATATCCAATTGAGCAAACTTTTATTTTATTTAAGTTGCAACAACTGCGTACTACCATCTAGAAAAAATAAAAATAATTATAACAAGAAAAACAAATGATACTAAAAAACCAATTATAACGAACAAAAATTATTGGAAATGTTACAGAATACATTTAATTAACCCCGGAGGCAAATTTGAATAAAATCCTATAACAATAACCACAACCCTTAGCATTTATTTATTATTAATAAATTTTAATTATTTTCGAACATGTGATACTAAACTCATTTTGATGAAACAACTAAAAATATAATATATTCTTTAAAAAAAACAATAATTTTTATGAGCTTAGAAGTCTGTTTTTTCCCAATTATTATTGTCACTGTGCTATATTTTATCAATAATAATAAATGTTTATTTATAAGACAGTATTTTAATTATTTTTATTTTTGCTTCCGAGCTTACCGAAGGTAACGGAAGCATTGTGTTCACTTTTGAGAACAAAAAAGTTTTATGCCTCCGATTTTAAAAATTCCAAGACAGAAATCCGTTTCAGACATCAGGGAACATTTTTGGTTTCGTGTCTGTCTGTCGGTCTGAGTGTTCGCGAATCGTGAAACGTGCGACGATAACTTGAGTAAATTTTGCCCGATTTTGATGAAATTTGGTAGACATGTTTATTTTACCAATGCTCAGGTCGAGTTCGTTGGACAACGTTATCCGTTCAAGCGTTCACGTGCAACGCTCGCGTAAACGTGAACTTCAAATTTAAAATTGGCATTTTCGGTCGGGAAAAAAAATCAAAACTTATCTATTCAATGAGACGAACATTTTTTTCAAATACAATTTCTTAGTGAAACCTACAGCGACACCCCTATAAAGTTTTAAAGATCGCTAAAAAATGTTAATTGTTCTTACACAATAAACAGTATAACAATGAAGTAATACAACTTTAATGTTAATATAACAATAAAGTACATGATAGGGTGCGAGGAAGCTATGTGCCACACTAATTGGCAGTGTGTTTTTCTTATATTGCGACAGCGAAACCCAAGTATAATTTAGAATGTATCACTGCAACTGATATAATTGACTGATTGATTATACTGTATCATAAGCAAATATCATGTAGACGAGGATAATTCCTCAATTATATAAATTATATTTTGTCCTTGCGGTAATTTAAGGCATCAAACTCTTTTAACAACCCAGTATAATTGCTTCCAAGCTTATTGAAGGTGACGGAAGTATTGTGGTCGTTCCAAAGAACGAATTTTTTTTAGACCTCCAAATTCAATAATTCTAAGACTGAAATACGTTTCAGAAATCAGGAAATTTTTTTTTATCTCGTGTCAGTGTCTTGGTCTGTCTGACTTTCACATTTTTTTGGACCACAATATTTAAATAACTACTTATCCGACTTTGTTGACAGAATTTGTATGGTCGGTCATAATTTTAGTATATTGTTGGCTAATGTTATCCGCATCTGTGCAATTTTAATATTTCACAAAAATAAGTGTGTCCCCACTTGATATCGCACCAGGTCTAAGTGTGAGATCATATAATTTAATGCTCATGTGATCATTCATCCAATAATAGGTCCCGGGTCCCGTAGGTATGACTAGTATGTGCTCCTTAAAATACAAAATTATTTTTTCTTTTTTATTAAAGTTGAGTTGTTGAGATTCTATTTGAAACTTTTACTTAAACTGATATTTAAAAGGAATGATTTAATGAGAAAATTCGAATTCGGCGGCCTCTATTTCCTCATTTTTAATTATAGTTTAAATTCGAATTTAGAAGTCATTCGATAATTTGGCTAATGCATAATAGCAATAGGTAATAGTACATTACGCGTCGAGTGCGGAAAGTAGCATTTTGCATGCGAGTGTGGAGTTTGCACCCGAGCGACAGCGAGGGTTGTAAAACCACACGAGCAATGCAAAATGCCGTTTTTGCACGAGTTGCGTACCGTACTTTATCTACGATTGTTAGATTTAAATTATAAATACAGAAAAAAATAAACTTGCTGTATGTAAGTTCGTATCTCTCTCTTGATAAAGGCATTACTTCTTGAGTTGTATTTTTTGCCGAATTAATTATTTCTGGAAGATTATTATTCTCCACATTTTCGTCAAAGTCACTTGATTCACTCATTGTTTTTCACTAAAAACTCGATATAAACAGTTACTTTAATAAAAGAACAGCAAATTAGTTTCGTTAAATGTAAACAAACTCGCTAATTGTGCGTAAAGCTGAAGAATTCCTCTTCTTACCACCCTAGGGCGGTAAAGAAGAGGAATTCTTCAGAACTATGAGACGCGCATGCGCAATGAATACAAGTACGTAAAGAATCACTTTCTACGCGTCTAAACAGAGATACAATGTTTATATTTCGTATCAATCGTAGATAAAATTAATTTAAACGCACTTTTGACTAACGTCAAAGATTTGATCTTGAAAATATTAAGTATGAAATATCTAATCACTATACAGTTGACATAAATGTTGAGAGGCACCTGAGTGTCGAATTTCGTTAAAATCGATTAATTTTTACGCCTGTTATAATTAGACAAATAAACAAACATTTAAAATCTCAAGTGTCTGAAATGAATAACTCACAACGCTCGTTCAATAATGCTGGTCAAACCAATTTGACACAAATGATGATGGTGCTGCGTATCGAATTTCGTTAAAATTGATCAATTTTTACGCCATTCATCATTAGACAAACAAACAAACACACTAAAATTTAAAATCCCAAGTCTCTAAAATGAAGAAAACGCTCTTTCAGTAATGCTGGTCAAAACAATTATTTACATTCGCATATTTAATATTCTGGGTTCGATTCCCGATTACGGCAAGTATGGCCATACTGCATCGCCATATAAATGGGTAGCTATACTTATGTGAAGTTGCTTACATCAATAGTAAAGTTTTTATGCTGATGGAGTGACAAACTAATTCCATGTTATCCATTGCCCTTGGGCCTAGGCCCTTTAAGGGCTTTTACGTTAGTTTTTTTATTTTTTATATTAAAACAAAATAAATAGACTGCCAATTAGTGTGGCACATAGCTTCCTCGCATCCTATCATGTACTTTATTGTAATATTAACATTAACGTTATATTAATTTGTTATAATATTGTTTATTGTGTAAAAACTATTAATAGTTTTTAGCGATCTTTAACACTTCAAAGCGGTGTCGCTGTTGGTTTTACTAAAAAAATTGTATTTGAAAAAAAATGGTTGTCTCATTGAATAGGTGAAGTTAGATTTTTTTTCCCGGCCTAAACGCTTGAACGGATTTCATTGTCCAACGAACTCGTCCTCGGCATTGGAAAAAAACATGTCTACCAAATTTCATCAAAATTAGTCGACATTTACTCAAGTTATCGTTTCAGGATTCGTGGACACACAGACAGACAGACAGACAGACACGAGACCAAAAATGTTCCCCGATGTCTGAAACGGATTTCCTTTTTGGAATTTTTAAAATCGGTGACATAAAACTTTTTTGTTCTCAAAAGTGAACACAATGCTTCCGTTACCTTTGGTAAGCTCGGAAGCAAAATTAATAATAATGCAGTTTTGTTATAATAATCCAAAAGGTTAAAATTGTTTACAACAAATTAAATTATTAAATTACTCACATCAACTAATAACAAAATCAAAACAGAGAACAACATTATGAAATTTAAGATATTTTGAAAAAGTAATGTATCCACTAAAATGTAATAAGTTAAGTCTAATTAGGTCAAATATATTGTATAAATCTTTGTCTCAAAACGCATGCCTAGAATCGTTATTAATAATAATTATTCAAAAACAAAAAAAATTGAGGATTATTATTTGTTTTGTTCAGATAAAATAAGTTATGAAATATATCGTTGTATAGTTGTCAATAGCTAATATGGAAATAATCCACTCCGAATTAAAAAAAAAAATTGCGCAGAAAGAACTCATCTTTGGTTTTAAAATTCAATTTAGGCCTTTTTTCTAAAAAAATAATTGAACAAACAAGAAAATATTACTGTCGTCACGAGAACAACAATTTTGTTAGCATTTCTTAACACTTCACTCACTAATCAGATCATTCTACACGTTGTTCTCTATATTATTTGTACTTCTATTTATATCTAAATCTTGGCAAATACAACTTAGTTAGCGACTTACTTCTAAATGTTATTCCAAATAGTATTTGGACAAAAAGGTAACATATTATAAGTGATATAGGTTAGTCAGCTGATAATGGTCTTATCTCATACTCTTCTTATCATATTAATTAGGCCAAGAACATTGAAAGTGAATGAAGTCAAGAGTTATGTTTTTTTTTTGTCCAAAACGAAATTATAATCATACAATGATTAAATTCAAAAGAAATTATAATAATACAAAGAAATATGAACGAGAGATAATGAACATTTGCAACATGAGGAATTGCAAACATTTCAATTGATATCAATGACCTATATTTTATTCTCTTTTAAAAAAAGGAAGAATGGAGATCATTAAAGTATAGGAAGTTATTAAAAGTTATAAAATCAAAGAGTATTTGTAACTCTTTTTTTGTTCTTACGTCTTTTAAAAAAAGTTTAATGGTTGATACAGACATGCTTAATGCACTAAACTCAACATGGATTTGAGGATTGTGTAATTGAGAAAAATGTCAATTCTCTAAGGAAATTGGAGGTTCTCTTTCTAAGAGTAAGAATTTTAAATGCATTTTTTTTCACGAATTTAGTGATTTTTATCCTTTGAAAACTCACTAAGCTTCGTTGTACCTCCAGATAATAACTAATAGAATGCATTCTACTCAAAATCACACAGAAATCTCTTGCCTCCTTTTCCAAAAGGAGGGGGACAAGCTTATTATAATCAAGAAATTATTCCAGCCATTCCATAAATAGTCTAGAACTTCGAATGTTTTAAATGGTTGAAAATTAATGGTACAAGAGAAAAATTGTTTAAGTATTATTTAACTTTAATGTACTTCGTAAGAAAGCATCAATTTCACTTAAATTAACTACAGTACTAAAAGGCACTGAAGCTAAAAATAAAGTTTATTTCTTACGTTTATCAGAATAAATGAAAGAGGCAATAAAAAAACCAATAAAAATTGATTTGTAACTTAAAAAAAGCAATATTCATGGTTAATACAAACTGGTTCTGTCCACTTTAATTGGTAAAACGTTTTTACGTAAATATGTATTAATAATTTTGAAATGATAATGTATCGATGAAATTAAACTCTTTAAGTTATATCTAGTGATGCCAATATCCGTCTATTTGAATAGTTTGTGTTTTAATAGTATATGTTCATTAGCTAATATTCGTACAGGGTCCAATAATATTTACCGTCGACGTATAAAACGAAAATATTTAAGAAACAAAACACTTCAATGTGCCCGAACATAATTTCTTTAGACATCTGCAAATATCTTACTTGCATAAATAGTAAACATCCGGTCTTTACAATCAAAAAATGTTCATCCATGCTAGAATGTTTCACAAAATATTGCTCAAAAAACTAACTCAAATTAATAATATTGAAATACCTTAGAAATTAACCAGATTCGTATCACTCATCACTCATCATGTTATTTTTCGTTCTAAATTTGCTATAATACGTTGTCTAAATTTTTATCCTTCTATATTCTAGTCTTGTTCCTACTGTTACTCTAATTTTGATCCTTTTATAAGGCCAGAAAATGATAAAGAGCAGGATATATTATACTAAACTGCATGTTAAAAAAATTGGTAGAGGGGTAATTTCACGTTTGGTTTACTTCCCACTACTTTTGCTTATCATCCTTATGAGTCCAAATACGATTGGCCACACTAAAATTTGTACACCATTTTTTTCCATTCTACTCTTCTATAATCGTAATCTATTACGTTACTTAACATAACTTAACTGACCACACAAAAAAAATGATTATAATTAAAAAGGTTTCAAATTTCAGCGTATCACTATTTAGTTTAAGTTCCAATAACTGACCTGATGGTAATTCGACTATTTGTCATTATTGATACCCCTCGATAGTTTTATAAGAACAAAGTGTAAACAAAGTTGCTATTTGCTTTGTTATAAAGTTGATTATTATAATTTTGTAAGGAGAATTGAGAACATGGCGGTGCGACAGCGTCGTAATACCGAATATTGTTTGATTGTTAGTATAGGGTTGTCTCACTTTATTATTTATCCAATCAAAATGATATTAACTGTATTAATTTCATAATAAATTCATATTATCTATTATAAATTTATAAGCTTAATGTACATCCCAACACCTCCACAATAGACGGTCCCGATGCTGATAGGGATGGCGCATGCGCGCATAGCACCTAACATTGCGAAGTGATGCCTTTTGGAAGAGGCCACGCAGCGGCCACCTTCCAGGTGTTGACAAGCAAAGCAAGTAGTGAGCAGATCCTCCTAGTACTAAAAATTATTAATAATTTAATTATTCACCTTGTAACACGTTTAACAAGTAGGTGGCCTAAGTAATTATTACTATTATGAAAGAAAGTAGGTAAGTTTTTTTTGTTTGTTTTTTTTTAACCATTGTGTGGATTAATTAATAAATAAGAAAGAATAAAATAGAAATAACTTCTACAATAATTTATGCCTTCGCATCCATAAATTCAATTTCTGCGGGATCGTTTATTGTGAGACCTACAAGTGAGCCAAAATTGTTCAACAAAGAGTTGGTCACTTTGTTTGATACAATTAATTGATTGATAAACTAGTATTTCAACCTAGTTACTAAAAAGTGTCTGATCTTTTTCAGATTTGATTTGAAAGCAACCTTTTTACCCCGGTTATCGTGTTGTTTGATCTTAACGAAAATTTACTTTCTAAAATATATGTATAATGATAGCTTCTCTTCTATTAATAAACAGCACTTGACTCTATCACAATTTCCTTTCTATCAACGTTCATGTAGTTACTACCGTTTTTCGGAATCGTTATCTTACCAACCACAAGAAGAACCAAAAATGTAAATTATTCAGATTTAACCAATAACATGGCACGTGGCAAAAAGTCTATTGTACGGTTTTCCAACAGAAATAACAGCAGAAATTTACAGATATTATTTTATCAGTTCAACATGAGTACTCTAATGACATCTATATAAGACAATGAAATAATCTATCACATTTGATCTCTAATTGGCATATCTATCAAATTTTCAAGACAAACAAAACAGTTTTCAGTCATAACAAAAAAAGAAGTGAAATAAAATTTGATTCTGTCTTAGTCCAGGAGATAGCGTGCAAAAAAGTGTCTGACTAACATCAAGCTAGAATTTTGTATACAAGTCAATCATTTAGCGCCTTTTAAGAATATGTGGTCGGCTAAGTTCGTCTGCGGGACATAGCTTGGCAATAGGCGTTTGAAAAAAACAAACCGGTTGAGAGCGGACATGTCTCACCAATTATGGTGGACAATGTGATTTTCATGATCCTGAGTACAGAATTAGTTAGTAGACCGAAAATCAAGTCGATGTTAGTTTGTCCCTTGACAGGTGATCACGTTGATTTTTAGTAATATTTGAATAACTAACCTATCAAGTGTGAAAATAACATCGACTTGATTTTTGGTCAACTAACTAATTCCGTACTCAGGATCATGAAAATCACATTGTCCACCATAATTGGTGAGACATGGCCGCTCTCCACCGGTTTGTTTTTTTCAAATGCCTATTGCCAAGCGATGTCCCGCAGACGAACTTAGCCGACCAAATATTCTTAAAAGGCGCTAAAAGATTTACTTGTATACAAAATTCTAGCTTGATGTTAGTCAGACACTTTTTTGCACGCTATCTCCTGGACTATCTATACAATTAATCAATGAAGTAAAATGATAAATTTACAAGTAAACAAAAATAAAATATCTCATTCAATTATGATAACGTTTGATTTATTATATATTAAATTAAAGTGATAAATATATATTTAAGGAGGAATGAAAAATGCCAATGATAAATAAAATAATTAGATAATTTAAAATTCTAGCATGTAACAGTAATTATCATATGTTTAATTATGTTGATAAACAACATAGTTAAGTCTAATTGAGGATCTAAGATTCATTGAAGTTTAAATTGTTGTGTAAAATAGTTAGGATGCATTATATTACTAAATTCATCTCTCAGTGTCTAACTACTGTCGATAAGACACATATTTATTTAACTAATGTAAAAAAAATAGTTTATAAGCTCGGGGGAATTAACATATTGTTGAGACAGAGTCCAGATGATTAGTAAGATAGAGCCCAGGTGATAGGTAATATAGGACTAGGCGATAAGTGAGACAGAGCCCAGGCGATAAGTGAGACAGAGCCCAGGTGATAGATGAAACAGAGCCCAGGTGATAGGTGAAACAGAGCCCAGGTGATAGGTAATATAGGACTAGGCGATAAGTGAGACAGAGCCCAGGTGATAGGTAATATAGGACTAGGTGATAAGTGAGACAGAGCCCAGATGGTAGGTGAAACAGAGCCCAGGTGATAGGTAATATAGGACTAGGCGATAAGTGAGACAGAGCCCAGGTGATAGGTAATATAGGACTAGGCGATAAGTGAGACAGAGCCCAGGCGATAAGTGAGACAGAGCCCAGGTGATAGGTGAAACAGAGCCCAGGTGATAGGTAATATAGGTCTAGGCGATAAGTGAGACAGAGCCCAGGCGATAAGTAAGATAGAGACCAGGCGATGAGTGGGACAGAGCCCAGGTGATAGGTAAGATAGCGACCAGGCGATAAGTGAGACAGAGCCCAGGTGATAGGTAAGATAAAGTCCAGTTTATAAGAGAGACAGAGACCTCATGCAACATTTTCATCATAGAAATCACGATATTAATGAATTATAAATTGTTAATGATATTTGAGTTCGTTCACTGTTATGAACGCCACTAAATATCACATTGCTGCACTAGGTGATAAAACTAACCAAGTAGTATTTAAGAACTCGCCCTCGTAATAATGAGGATAATATTATGTCTTTACAATTAGGATGATAAGTCACATTTGTCCATAAGTAACTTAAACTGTACATCACCTTCCCTAGAGAGAACTATTACAAATTCCGAATTCTAAAGAAGAAATCTCTTATTTTGGGTTCCTAAATAACCCTGACCGTAGTAGAATTTTATCTCTCCTTCCCTCGACAGCTTTATCCCTTGACAGAATGTTATCAGCTTTTTAAGAGGTATCCGTTTTATTTCCCTTAGGGGAAAAGTTAAATCGTTGGAGTTTAGCCATTTAAAGGTCCAACAGTAATAGTCAAGGCAGTAGCTTATTAGGTTAGATATAGTTTCGTCGTTTTTTCTACAGTATTCCAGGTTAATCCATTAAACAGTCCTGGAAGCCGTGGATGTCTATTAAAGCAACTCAATTTGATCATTCACAAGATTTCGTTAAACTTTATAAGTTTCAGGCAGAGTTTAGGAATGAACTACTTGGTCTCGCTCAACCTTGGGGGGATTCTCATTCCTTAGGGGACATTATCAGTCCACTAATGATGGCAGATTCAAAATTACGGTTTGCAAGTCGGACTATCGAACCAGTGAATGGTAGAGGGATCACCTACTTTACCAAAAAGAAAACTTTCATTTCTTTAGATCATTGTGTATTGTATGTTTATTTTTTGTTTTATTCCAGGTTTTTCCTGTCTTTACTTGATTTCTTCCTCAACCCTCAAGCATTTCTTGAGTTCGTCATGCCACCTTACTCCTTATGTATTCCTGTTAAAGTGATCATTTAAACAGAGTTGTTTTCTCAGGGTGTGGCAGATCCATCGCCACTTCTCAGGTCTTATTCTATTAAATCTTTATTTAGTTATATTAATATAGAATGCATGAATAAGTTGAAGTTAGGTTTTACATTGAACACTTTGAACTTATTCTTTTTTTTCTTCTTTTACAAAGGAAAGTTAAAACTAAATTAATTATACTAAAACAAAAAAGTCTTAGTTTATTTATTAAAACATCTGAAACGCGATTTAAAGTTAGGTATAGGAGTGCCTATGAAGGATGTTAAAGGAATAAAATAAATTGTCTCTCCACATAAATTATACATTGCATTGCCAACAATGGTTAATTATACACGAGGCGTTTAATACCGGGACAATTGACTTAATTTAATATTTATAAAAATAGTAAATTAATTTAGTTTTCTATTTATATAACTTATTCTATCTATTTGAAGACCAACAAATCAAAACAAACATTTATTTTTATTGGAATAAATGTGGTTGCCTTAGCTTAGCAATAAGAAATCATTTCGAGGTCCCTCGTCGAGGCACTATCCGATTATATAAATGATAGCAACAGATACTAGTTTATTATATACATTATAGAAGCTTTCAGCCTTCATTAGACCACTATCAGTGCTGATTGAGGAAGATATAATTCAAAGTGGTCAGATGTTTAAAGTACTTAATAGATTTCCTTCATTCAATTCCGTTACTTTTCAGTCGGGGTGTAAAGAAAGATAAAAGTAGAATTTATTATAACTCTTACTTTAATTGCTTTTCTTGGAATCTAGTTCATTGCCATTGCTTTTTCAATCATATGCAATAAGATATATACTATAAATTTTTATTTTTATTTTAATCCACTTTGTTCATTACTATATGATCCCAGATTATTATATCGCTGTATGCACAATAATTGATACTAGGCATCGCGTGGCTCTATCATTGAAGCGAGCGTATAGTAATAAATATGTATTGAATATTGAAAAAATAGATAATCATGAATCATGGTGAGTTGATAGATATAGGGTATGATAGTAGTACAGCGGCTATTAGTAAGGGAACCACCCCGCATTCTTACTATTCCTCTAACCAAACATCTCCTTTTCAATTATTATAAAATGTATTTCTTTGTTACAAAAAAACTACTGCATGTATCAAACTGAAATGTTGCATGCCTGTTTCAATTGTGCATTAGATGGTGTATATAAAGTTTTACTAAAATCGTTACGTTAGAACGTAAGATATCGGTAAAATGAATATGTGTACCATATTTCATCAAAGTCGGTCAACTTTTACTCAAGTTATCGTCACACGTTTCATAGTTCGCGGACACACTGACCGACCGACAGACAGACAGACACGAGACCAAAAAAACTTCCCTAATATCTGAAACGGATTTCTGTCTGCGAATTTTTTAAATCGGAGACATAAATTTTTTCGTTCAAAAGTGAACACATTGCTTCCGTTACCTTCGGTAAGCTCGGAAACAATAAGCTAGTGAAAACAAGGCATCAACTGAAGAAAATATACACGAAATATTTCAGCTAGGGAGTAGCTATTGGTCGGTAGAAGGGGGACCAAGGCCAAGGGGACAGCCCCTTTATACCTGCACCCGAACCCGCCTTAGTCGAATATTTTTCAACAATAGACGTGTCGTCGTACGTTTCAGACACACACAGACATGGAGCATATTTCGTTGAATGTAGGAAGCTCGCTACGTTCGCTCCAATTATTGTTCATTTACGCTTTATTTCCCAAATCAAATGTTATATTCAGTATATCCTTTTTGCTTCCGAGCTTATCGAAGCTAACGGAAGCTATGTCATCGTTTTAAAGAACGAAAGTATACTTGCATTTGATGTCTCCGATAAAAAAAAAAAAAAAAAAAAAATCCTAGACACAAATCGGTTTCAGACACCAGAGAACATTTTTGGTTCCGTGTCTGTCTGTCGCTCAATTTTTGCGAACTAACATAGCTTAAAAATTACTCGTTCAATTTTATAAAATTTGGATAGTTGGTCATAATTAGCCTGATGCCATATTTAGTTTTAACCTTCTACGTCCATTTGTTTCTCTACCACATGCACACAAACATCAATTTATATACCTCTAAATCTTCAAAATCAGATGAGTAGCTGGTTTTTTTTAATGAAATTTAGATGGTTTGTCAAATGTAGCTCACATACAGCCCCAGATTAATTTCAACCGTCTGTGTTCATTAAATATCGCTAAGTCGACACTTAAATTCAGGTAATAAAAATACGTGTGGTGTCGTGGGACACCCGGTAGGAACGAAGTTCCTTACGCTTTATATTAAATATAAATTATATAATTACAGTGCTAAGTATATGATACTAACTACTTATACATGGCGGAGTTAGAATAAGAGACAAAATTAAAAGTAACTATTTGTACTAGCGGAGTTAAGGCAAAATTAAAAGAAAAGCTTTTTATTGACTTTGAAAAGAACGTATTACAATAAATGATGGTAAATTGAGAAAAAAATTAATTTTGATTAGTTTATAGTTAAAGCAGATGGTTGTAGAGCAAAAAAATAACTGTCACCCATCAGACCTCCGTCGGCGAATCTCCAATTAAAATATTCTATTATAAAATATAAAATCACCAACACAAAAACACTTCTGCTTGTATCAGGTTGAAATTTTACATGCCTGTTTCAAATGTACTTTAGACGATGTGTATGAAGTTTTATTGAAATCGTTACGTTAGAACGTAAGATATGGGTAAAAACGTTGTTTTCTTTATTTAAAACGTCTAGGTCCGCTTTAATCAATTTAGCGATCTTTATCACTTCATAGCAGTGTCGGTGTTCGTTTTACTAAAAAAAATTATTTAAAAAAGTTGTTCGTCTCATTAAATAGATGAAGTTAGAATTTTTTCCCGTCCAAAAAATCCAATTTTAAATTTGAAGTTTACGCGAGCGTTACGCGTGAACGCTTGGGCGGATAACGTTGTCCAAAGAACTTAGCCTGGGCATTGGTAAAATGAATATGTGTACCAAATTTCAACTAACTCGGTGATCTTTTATTCAAGTTATTGTCATCGGTAGATTTCGTGACGGATTTTGCGTGACGGTGATTTTGGTCGTTTTTTCGGATTCACTCCCGGGCTCCAGAACGTGCCTTAAGGAACTTCGTTCCAATAAAAACAATTTTGACAGATTTAAAAAACGGGGGAAATAAATATGACAATAATAGGTTGTAAAAGTATAAAATCATTAAAGTATACGAAAAGGAAGCTATTGTGTCACTCAAATTAGCAGACTATTTTAAAAATAATAATTTCATACAGAGGTTAAATATTTCATGATAAGTTTAAATCGAATAACCTCTTACAATCATTAGTTTAATTTAATTTTCAGGGTTAAATTTAAAATATTTATATATGTAAGATTATATATTTACTATTTTTTTTATTTATATTATTTTCAGGTTCATGGATTGTGGTGCTACGAATGTTTGGATATATTCGTGCTATGTGAGCGAATATGTTATCCAAATAATGTTGTTGAATCACACTGTTACAAAATAAAGTAGGTTGATTTAAAAAAATGATCAAATACGAGTTGAAGGCTTTTAACTGGTGTTGATCTTCATAATTTGTTGCATCGTGGGATCGACGCGTAGGCAGTAGTTACTCACATAAAGGTATGCGAATATTATCTTATGATTATTTTGTGGTACTTCTTTAGATTGTTACTCCCCTATGGTTTTTTTTGGAATATAAATGACTTTTGACTAAATAACTATTAAGACAAAGAGATGTTTAGTGTTTAGTCCTATTTACTTTGGGATAAAGGAATATCACACTTCTGTTTTTATAAGGGGAGTAACAGTCTAAAGAAGAAGATTCCGAACACCTTCCTTAGATTGTTACTCCCTTCTGTTTTTTGTATATATATAAATAAGGGGAGTAATAATCTAAAGAAGTGCCTATTTTGTCTCATAAAACAGTGTGTCCGAGAGATTTAAGACTCTTTCTCTTTCTCTTGATTAAAATTGCTAAAACTAAATGCAATCTTTGGTTGCATTTTTGTACTTTAAAAAAAACCAGAATATTTTGAAAATCTTTCTTATAATGTTCAGAGCCTGACATCAAGTATGATATCTATAAACTAATTCAACTAATCTTTGATATAAAACAGAAAATTCAAAACTAGATAGTTGATAAATACAATTCATATCTAATGATTTGAAAACAATATACACATCTAAAACAATATATTATCTAATCATTAAATATACATTTCATTTTTTTATATAATCTACAAATAATGTATTATCATATAATCATTTATTTATTTTTAACTATGGAACTAATTAACAAAAACTAGACTGCTCTGTAATTAAATATAATTGCTGATATAATTTTCTCAGTCACATTCAACCAATACTATTTTATAACATTTTTTTTAAAAGGAAAATTAGCTAAAACGTAATTTTATGTTAACAAAGCAATTAATTTTTTTTAAAGTATAATCTAGTTAAAAACCATAAACATACATCAAAGTCGTTAATATGTCTATAAAAAAAATTGGATCACCTCAACACATATTATCTAAAGACATCGGGGAATTTAGGATTTAATTCACCTCTTGAATTTTATTTTTACATAATACGCCAATTATTTTGCAAACAATTTATTTCTGACTGTTGAATTGATATCCATATTTACTTATCTCATTTTTAGTTTTAAATACAAACAGTAGTCGAGTGTTCGAAGCAGTTGGTAAACGGGTGTCGAACTGTTAACATATAGTAGTTGTATTTCCTTTCGGCCGAGAGATAATAAAATAAAAACGAGTGAAACTTTAAAATATACTTTATAAATTCTTTGATTACGATTTATTATTTAACAGTTAATTTTAAATGTTAATATTATTGTTTTAAGTAACTATATATAAGAACTGTGTACATTTTAAAAGAATGTTTTTTTTCTAAAATAAATAATTATATATATATAGTTATTTATTAGTTATTTATTTAATAATTTATTTTTATTTGATAATTAACTTACATATTGTGCTCAACTAAGTTCACTAAAAGAAAGTTAAAATATTTCTAATTGAATTTCTTACAAATCGTTTGGGAATATTAGAAAATAAAACGATGAAGGTACTGTAAGCTATTTTATTTATTAAATATTAAATTATATTATAAAAAATTATATTAAAAAAATCTGAATTACCACAGGAACCAGGAACACTTACTTCTGGGGACAATATCTCGAAATCTATAGTCTATCATAATATTATGTGGTCGCTGGGGCTGGGATCTAATCTAACCTTGGCATTTGTAAATATAGAACTGTATTTGTGTTTGGCACTTTTTAAGACTGTTACTAGCGTTATAAAAAAACAGAAGGTACGTAATAATGTAAAGAAGGTGTACGGAATGTTCTTCTTTAGACTGTTACTCCCCTTATAAGAATAAAAGTGTGATATTCCTTGGTCCCAAAGTACATTGGACTAAACATCCCTTTTTCTTAATAGTTATTTAGACAAAGGAATGTATAAATAATCCATCTATATTCTAAAAAAAAACATTTGGGAGTAACAATATAAAGAAGTAGCTTATGATTAATAAAAAAAATGCATTGCGTGTAGTGTAAATCTATCTATCGCCTTTAGATATGAATCCATTTAAAATTATTCTAAACGTTGCTTAAAATTATTCTTTCAAAACGTTTGCTAAGTTTAAGAAATTAAGTAGAAAGGTAGTTTCGAGTATGATACAAAATTCAATAAATTATTTATTTATTCAAAAACAACTTTTTTCCAATCAGCAAAGGTTTGCGTGCAATTAGAGGAATTTTAAAACAAGGGAAAAAAATTGTAAAGGCTAACTACTTTAATTAATTTTATTATTTAAAAGATAACTGATTTTTTACTGTACGTGTTATTACTTTCCAAACTAGTATAATATCGTAATAATAGCTTCGTTTATTTCAGGATACAGATAATTTAATTAATTTAAAAGTTTAAAACCTTACTTTATATCTACTGTTTACACATTTAGAGATCTACGACTTGTCTTATAATTAGTGTAATAATAAATAATAATAATCCATTAAACAGCCTTGTTGGTCGATCGATTCATTATTACTGCCTTGTTGGACAATTGACTCATTAACACTGCCTTTTTGGTCGATTGATTCATTAACACTGCCTTGTTGGTCGATCGATTCATTATTACTGCCTTGTTGGTCGATTGACTCATTAACACTGCCTTTTTGGTCGATTGATTCGTTAACACAGCTTTGTTGGTTGATTGATTCATTAATACAGCTTTGTTGGTTGATTAATTCATTAATACAACTTTGTTGGTTGATTGATTCATTAATACAGCGTTGTTGGTCGATTAATTCATTAGCACTGCCTTGTTGGACGATTGATTCATTAATTACATATCTGTATAAATATATATAGTATATCCTTATGCAAATACCACTCACTCACTGAATGACACATAACGATATATCTGAAACCAACAACTAGCCCTATTACCATGAAATTCTATAGGTAGGTTCCTATTGTACCTTAGGTGCTTGCTAAGAAATGTTTTTAAGATCCGCCATCTTGAGATATGGTGGTCATTTATATACAGAAGAAAATACCTCTACTTTCCCCGGAAGATAATTTTTAAAACTATTTTTCCTGTAGTTGGAGTCCATTAGTAATTGGGGGATATTTTTAAAAAATATGTATGACTCAATAAGGACATGGAAATATTATAGCTTATCAAAAGAATTGTAATTCTTCTTGTCGATAGTATATACTTTATACTATCTCCTCTATTCTCTATTAAGTATATAAATTTAACACTGTGGAGAAGAAGCACGGGTATTCAGAAATTATTTTTTCAGATTTAACTAGGATTTGTTGTGCATGAGACCTAAAATACCTAAAATGAAATAATTAAATGTATAACACAACAAATTTGTTAAGGATTTTCCTCTAGACTATATCATTTTGTTTGATGTAAATCTGAATTAATGTAATTAAAATTGCAAAGAGAAAGTTCTTTTATTGTCTAACATATTTAAACATGAAATTCTTTTTTCTTTATGAGAGTTAAAAAAATACTTTTTAAAGAAATAAATATTTGAATAATTTGTTGAATCAAAAAATCACAATTTAATATGAGCTTAAAGTGATGAAATCACTCTATTTACTCATTTAAAATATTGTATGAAGAGAACAAATAATAAGGTCGAAAATTTAGATGTAGACTTTTGGATTTTTTTTTTCCAAGGTGCAGGCTTGTAAGAGAGGGAGACTACTGAACTGTGATAAGAACTCCACTTATATTATATCATATAAATATAATCTTACGATAAAATCAGCACTCCATTTATTTTGACAATACTTATGATATTTTGCATTTCCGTTAGCATAGTCTTTATTTAAAATTTCATAAATACTGCGAACAAGGTGTCCCAAAAAAATATAATATATCAAATCAAATAAACTAGGTCTTATTTTAGGCCCATTTTAGTTCCCCAGTGGTAGAGAGTTGCAGCCACTTCACACATCATACCTAAATACAATATACCACTGAAGCGAGTATGGTGTGATCATTAGTGAGCCATAAAAATCAGTGCATCATGGCGCGGAATCAAACTCTCGACCTTGTGCCGCTCTTGATTCATTGGTGGCAGAGCAGACGTGGCAAGTAATTCAATCCCCACGTCCACACTGGCCTCCACGCGGCCACGCTCCCCTAAAAAAGAAGAAAAAAACGTCGAAAAAGTCATTACTTTTAAAAATAATCATACATTACTGGGACACAAGTACTTGGGTATTATACTTAATGTGAAGATAATAAGAACATTTACTAATGTTCTATTTTTTTTACTAATTTACTAACGAAGTAAATTTAAATATGTTGCAACATTTTATTAATTGTGTAGTTTTACAGTTGTATTTCCTCGTCTTTTTCACTCAGTGTCTTTTTGGATAAAATATTGTAATACATTGATACCTGTTGATAACACAGCTTGGAAATTTAATAAAATATATATTAATTAAACAATCACGCTAAATTTTGCAATCAGATTACTAATAAAGTTAGCGTTTAAAGAGAAGTGAAATTTTAGGGTCCCTATGATTTTAGTTATGCTTTATTTTTTATCGTTTTAACTGTTTTGTTGTGTTTATTGTATTGACATATATTTTAAAGTGACAATATTCGCTTATTATTATACTAGCGTGATATCTTTGCTTCCCTACGGTATGTGTTATTTTATAATATGTACAGTCATATTGCTTTTGAGCGTACCAAAGGTAACAGAATCTATGTGATTGTTCCGAAGCGCGAAAGATTATAATGTCTCCAGAATCATTAAATCCTAGACAGAAATGCGTTTCAGACATCAGAGAACATGTTTGGTCTCGTCGGCCATGTCGGTCTGTCATTGATATAACCAATATATCTTAAAACCTACTCGTCCAATTGGAATGAAATTTGATTGGTAGATTATAATTATCCCATTGTAAGTTTCAACCACAAAAATACAATAATTTTTTTCTCTTCTACATAACCACAAAAATACATTTATTTACACCTATAACTTTAAAAGTGCTCATCTGCTTTATAAAAACATTAGATGGTATGTATGTTGAACGTATAGTCCACAGATGATCCCCTATTAATTTCAACCGTATCCGCTCATTAAATTTTGCTAAATTATTACTTTTTATTCATGTATAAAATCAAAACAATAAAAGGAGGGAAAAAAATAAATTAGGCAATATTAGTTTGTAAATGCATAACATCATTTAAGTTATAGAACGCGAGGAAGTTATGTGCCACACTAATTGGTAGACTATTTTTGTAATTGCTTTCGAACCTGTTGCACTCATTGATTTTTCTTCCACATGCACACAAACCTTTTTCTATTAACACGTAGGGTAGGTGGGGGCAAAGGTCCGCATGGGGTAAATGTCCGCATTGTTGTAAAAATGGGAGAGAGACTACTTTTTGAAGTGGGACCGGCAACACTCATTCCTTACAGTGAGGCTTTGCTCATGATGTAAGGTTATCTTGATTTCGTTTCAACTTTTGCCAAAAAAATATGAGGAAAGTTTATTTTTTTATGTTTCAGTCTAACATTTATAGAAATTTGGCAGTTAATTATTAATTATTATAAATCTATATTCGTATTTTCGATAAAGTTGTACCAAAATGGTACTAAAGGAGTGTAGAAATAGACACTTGTTTTACCTTCAAATGTAGTTACCTTGAATAGATTACAATATTTTTATGATTGGATAAAATGGGGCAAAAATCCTTGCACTGAATGGGGCAAAGATCCGCATACTGAATGGGGCAAAAGTCCTAATGTGGACTCTTTTCCCCCCCAAAAAACTTTAATCTAAGGATTATTTTAGTTTCTTTTGGAAAAAGGACTAGTTTATAATTTTCAGACTTTGTACAAGAGAAAGAGAGATTGTTTTCGCCCTTTAACCCAGCAGATCCTGGATGAGGTGAATAATTAATTAAAAGGGGTTTCTCAAACAGGGTTTTCTGAATTCTATACTTTATATTGTATCTAATATTTTGTCTTTATAGTTTAATATACATGTTCTTTTATCAATTATTTCACTTTCTTGAATTATTAATTAGTTAATGCCAAGGTCCGCAAATCATTATTTTGGTAAAATAATGCACCAAAAATGTTGAGACATTTTTGGAGCAATGAGAGATGGGGGATTGTTAGATGGATTGTTGGCCAAAATTCACAGTTCATTTGGAAATTATTAAAAGGAAGGAAATGCTAAAAATTAGCCCTAAATGACGAAGTGCGGACCTTTGCCCTCACCTACCCTATATCTGAAAAATGTACTCATACGATATTTAATAAATTTGGATGGGATGTCGTAGAAAGTTAATAGATGGTCCCATATTAATTTCAACTGAATGCCCGCATTAAATATTGAATTGATTGATACTTTAAGTAAAAATAAAACAAAACTGACAGATTTAAGATAAATGAGGGAAGTTTAATTATTAATGGGTCGTAAAGCAAAACAAAATAAATTCATTAATATGACGCGAGGAAGCTATGTGCCACACTAATTGGCAGACTATTGTATAAATTGTCCTTTTTTTAATTTATAAAACTTAATTAATCTATAAATTAATCTATAAAACTTCTATAGATTAATTTTCTTAATTAGCTTAGTAAAATTCTCAGTTAACTTCATTCTTTTTCCTCCAAAATAATATATGTATTTATTTTTAACTCTTTTTCTTTTCCACCAATATGCTTCCCTTCTGAGGAAATTTGACTCAAAATTATCCTGTTTAGCTTTTCTTTTGTAGTGTTTCTGTCTCGTAGGTTAATTTTTCCTATGACTGCCAAATAGACAATATTTATAAGACTGTTTCAATAAGAAATTCGTAATGGATATTCACAGAAGGCAGAAGGTTGATTCATAACATAAAATAAAATAATTATTAACAAACTATGTAGATAATACATGTTGTCAATTAATGATTTTTTTTATACATGTAAAAATATAAAATTAGTAGTAAAATTCATGATATATTTCATAATCATTTGTTTATTGTTAGATTAGATTATATTACAGAATGAATTCAGCACGCGCATTGATAAAATCAACTATTGAACAATATTGCTTCACTTTAAATTGATAATTTTTATTTTAAAATTGTTTTAAGAGGATGACATCACTTTTTAGATTTTTGTTTTATTTATTTAATTGTATATTCACTAATTTTACTTTTAGTATACTTATAGAGGAAGTATTGAGATTTTGATAGATATATAGAAATATTTGTCTGTTGTCTGTACAGACGCGTGGAGCCTAAACTACTTGACCGATTTCGATGAAATTCAGCAACAGATTGTATGTCAGAGACAAATCTTTTTAATGAATGATTATTAATTATCTTGCTTATAAGAAGTGTGGGCGGCAAATTGACTTTAAAACTCAAGAGCTAGATATAGTTAAATTGTGGATAGAGATGTACAAAATTGGGAAATAAGTAGAAACCCCAAAACCCAAAGGTATTAATTGTTTTTTTTTATTTCTCAGCTTTCTATTGCTTCTGAAATCACTGAAGGTTATGGAATCAAAAATTCCAAGACAGAAATCTGTTTTAGAGATTTGGAAACATACTTGATACTAGCTCAATGTTTTTTGCGAACCACATCTTAAAAATTACTAGATTTTAATTAAATTTAAATGGGCAAATTAGGTAGGTCTTAATTAGCCCATTGTTGGTTTAATGTTCAATATAATGTTCAACCTTCTACGTTCATCCATTGTTTTTTTCGCCACACCTAAACAATCTTTATTTTAATCACTCCTATACCTTTAAATTTACTCATCCGATTTTGAAGAAATTTCGATGGAGTATCAAAAGTAGCTCATAGATGGTGTCATATTAATTTTAACCATCTGTGTACATTAAACGTTGCTAAATTGATAGTTTCGTTCATAAAAAAAACAAAGTATTTTTGACCAATTTATTTTTATAAAAAAAGGGAAGAATTGAATCAACTAGACTATAATGAGACGTAAAGAAAAACATTAACGAAGTACGTGATAGGACGCGAGGAGGCAATGTGCCCCACTAATTACAGACTGTTCTTTTTATTACTAAAGTAATAATTGTGGTTACTTCTTTAGATTGTTACTCCCCTATGTTTTTTAAAATATAAATAACTTCGACTAATAACTATTAAGATAAAGGGATGTTTAGTCCAACGTACTTTGGGACAAAGGAATATCTCACTTCTGTTTTTATGAGGGGAGTAACAGTCTAAAGAAGAACATTCCGTGAACCTTCTTTAGATTGTTACACTACTCTGTTTTTTTTATAAGGGGAGTAACAATCTAAAGAAGTGCCATAATTTGATATATTTTTGACTGGCAATATAGAATTCATTCAGTAATTTCGAGTAATTTAAACTCGTCTAGTTGCCCGATTGTTTCTACGAAGTCTTCACAATTAAATCGATTTTATTGACGTCTCTGCTGAGTAAATATGGTCCAAAATGTTGAAGAGTCATAGTATCAAATGATAGGATGTATTCACTGGAACAAACAATTGACAATGTAGTTAATCAACTCTACTCAAATGGTTAAGTAGTCGAAAGTAATTTCTCCTTCATCAATAGTTAACTTCGAGTGAAAAATACATCGAGTTGATTCTAGTTATAACTGAATAATGCTGCCAATTATCATGTTTTCTTTAGTCAAAGCAGTTGAAACTGAAATTTTACTTATCAAAATATTGTTATTGCATCTAGTAAATAATGAATGCGTTGTATGTTTCTTTGGTGCGGAAAAGCTTTATTAGAACATGCTTCCTTATTCAACCTGCGCAATTACATTTGAATACCAAATTTAAGATAAATGGGTCATTTTTAAAAAAAAAGTGACACTTTCACTGTCCGCGAGTTAAAAAAATTAATGAATTACTTGCACTCCTTATAATTAAAAAATCTACAACCCCACATACATTTTTCTATAGATTAAATTCGTCATTTTGGTGTAGTCAGATTCTTGAATATCGTTTTTAGGGAGGAGAAATTTAAATTTATATATACAAAAAGGTCACGATAGTTACGTCCTAGGTCCCTGCCCCTTTTAACCTAAGTTACCATGCTCAAAAAATAGTTTTCTTTGACTTTCTAACTATGATCCTAGATTGGAAATATAATGTACTTTGTGATACTAAATATAATTTCTTTCTTATTTCGGTGTAACTTGTCGGGAATTTAATAAAAAGGCTTGTCCCAGCAATCGGTCACGATAGTTACGTCACAATAACAATAGTTACCAAGAAATTGGCTGCACTGTTTGACTGAGGGCGTGATTTCAGTGTTTTACAGATAGAAGAATCATTCCTTTATAACCTAAAGTTCGTCTCCGCGTCTTCCGAAGTAAGTCTCGGTCACACAACTATTCTCTTCAAAAATCATGGGGCCTATGTTTATTCAAAGTCACAATACTCAATAGTTACCATAAATTTTAGTACTTATAAGTGCATTTAAAGGTTTTGAATATTTTTTGGGAATACCCCAGTAGTATACAGAAAACTTATGCTTTCCTTTGAAAGCATTAATACATTAGGGTGGAATTGCCGCGATGTTTTAGTTTATAAGTCACGATAGTTACTTGTCCCGATAGTTACTTTTCACATACATATTCTTGTTGTATAGATGTTCAGCGTCAAAATAAAGCACTAGTTGGCTCAGAATAGTCAAAGAGTCACTTTTTTTTAAAAAATGTCGCTTTAACTATTTTATCATTCCCAACTTTAGAGGAACACGACACTTGTCACGATAGTTACCCAGGAACAAGATAGATGTCACATTAGTTACCCAGCGTACTACATGTCACGATAGTTACTAAAAAAAATTGAATTTAAATAGGTCATGTTATCTCAATGATGCATCCAAAGGTGCATTCAGCAATTTGACAATGCTGAATGCACTGTTAAATTGCAACACAGACGTTTTGAAACGTATAATTAATTAGCTTTATTCTCGACTTTTTTTGGTTTACTCCTAATATATATATAAGAATATTATACGCTAACGTATAAAGAACGTCAAATGCAGCTCAGTTGGTAAGCGGTCTCCCTTGCAAAGGCAGTCATGGAGAAAAAATTATGCAATACAGGATTTTAATTATAAATATATTTGACTCAATAGAAGTGGTTTGGAGGTACCCCTTACCGATTTTTGGGCCGCCAATTTTTCTAAAGACCTAACCGATTTCAAACTTACTCCTCTCACTTTTTCTAAAAATCAAGAATTTTAAAAAAAAAAAAAATTTCTAGAAAGTTTTTATTATTTTTTTGAAAGTTTCAACCTTTCCCCTAAAAGTTGTTGACCCACTAATTTAGTAAAAAAACGTCAAATGCAGAACAGTTGGTCTGCGGTCTCCCTTGCAAAGGCAGTCGAGGAGAAAAACTGCAATGTACTAAAATCCTGTATTGCATTTTTTAGTTAATTAATAAATGCAACAGAGTAAGAAAAGCTAAAAAGTTGAACCAATTCTCAAACTCGCATACAATATTTTACCTTGAACGTTATTATTATATTGAACAAACATAGCTTGTTAAACATCTATGACATTTAATTTACCTCATGAAAAAAATATCTTTTTAAATTTCAAACAACTGTTGATAATATATATATGCGGTAAATTCAACATAATACGTTGAATTTACAAATCTTAACTTCCCAACATTTGCCTTTTTTTGTATTGAAGATTAAACGTGTATTAAATACATATTTTGTCTTAAGGCGGTATAATTTATTGTTATTTACTACGCTTCGGGGATATTAAACGATAATGTCTGTTTATAAGAAAATAATTTGATACAAGTGTGGGCCTAACTCATACGGAGAACTGAGCTATAAATTTATAGCAGTCTTATCTCGAATTTTCACAATGTTACGATTTTTTCCTCTTTTTTTTTGTTAATTTCTTATCTTTGTTTCCAGCCATTCAATATATTTTTAATTTTGTTTCTGTTTCTTTTGAAATATATATACTTTTATTCTTTATAATTGTAGACAAGTTGGAATATAGCCAATGCATTTTTTTTATCATGTGTATAATCAATATTGCTTAAGTTACAATATTTCCAAAAATATATTTCAGAATTATCTTGGATTTATTTTTGAAATATGATAGAGTTGCAGTTCTTACTGAATTAAAAAATATGAAAGGGCATTTTTATAGAGATATTTTTGCTCGTGTCAACATCGATATGATCATGTTATTATGATATAAAGTGTGTCCACGGATTTGGGTGCACGTGCGATGTAAATAACAAAAAGAAATTAAATTGAAATTTGGGCTTCTGGGCACCAGTCTTGCTTGGTCTTAAACTATGAAGTTGAAAAAAATTAGTCCAATTAATTAATGTAGAGGGGTTCAAAGTCAAGGGTAATAAAAATATTTACTTAAAAGTTATGACAGATTATACATTTTCAATTAGATCGCTCAACTTTTATTTATTTTTTTTTTTTTTCAAAACCACTAAGTACAAATTCCTAATTAATTATTTGAAATTAACGTAACTAATATAATAAACAAATAATATATAGCTGTGTATGGGAGGTAAAGGGCACTATCTCCATTTTTTACGAAATTGAGGTTTTAACAGTTTCCTATTCATTTTTTCCCCCTTTTTTAGAGGTACAAGGCACTATGTGCTAAAACTAAAACTCACGGATTTAGCCAGTTGGAAAAGGCACTATGAACCAACAAGCTGGGGAGGTAAAGAGCATTATTTGGACATGAAGCTGTTTACCTCCAGAGAATTAAGAATAAGTTAGCACTATGTCCAGATAGTGCCCTATACCCACTTCACTTAGTAGAGTGAGAGAGCTACTAGTCTAATCATTATTGCCTTGCGCCATACATCATTAAAATAGCTCTCCCGAAAAATTTACAATTTGGCTCATAGTGCCCTTTACCTCCGATACACAGAAGGTAATTAAATGTTGGTAAATGTGCTGTCATCAACCAAGTATTTTCTAAGTAAATATTTTTGATAATTTTAATAACAAAGGTACTTTACTCGACAATTTGTGAAAATGCATCATAAGAGCACTCTGTGTACATTAAGTAATTGGACTAATCATATCAATTTGATAGTTTAAGACCCAGCTGCACTGGTGCCCAGAGGCTCAAATTGTCAACTCGAAAATGATTTGTCATTTACTACACCCCCGTGCACTCAATCCGTAGACATACTGCATATTAGTTTGTATTTTTTAATGTGAGGCTAACTTTTTAATAATCCTTAAGTATGGACAACTATTTCACTTCGGTGAAATAGTTGTGTGTGGCACGTTTTGTTATATTACATTTAATTTATTTGATAAAAAAAAGGACAAAATGCCAGGGGTTTATAGACGGGTCATTCTCAAATAAACTGTCACATTTTAAATTCTGGAAAATGAACCAAACGAAACATTTAAGTTCATGAAAACTGGATTTTGACCCGATATAAATGTTGTGTGTGCATATAAGAGTGCACAAGTGATATGGTTTGTGAGTTCGACAATTTTCCGATTTTCTACGAATTTTCGAGAAGAGAAGAAAAAGTAAATATTGAGAACGTAAGTGAACATAGAAAAAAAAATAGACAAATGTATGTTTACTAACTATGCAAAAGCTATATGAAACTGATTTCGAAAATGTCATTTTATTTTTTTTTATGTGTTAAATTACACGTCACTCGCGTGACCATAGTGACGAGGAATAGCTAGTTTTGTCAACTTTTCCCAAGAAAAATAATTTTTATTTTTTTATTTTTAATCATTTTTTAACATTTAATAGCTCAAAATGAACACTGCTTTGAGACGAACTCAATGATTCTTGGTAGGTTGAAATAGGAAAAAAGCCCTATTCGGAAGAGCTTCCGGTAACCTCCGGACAGCAAAGTGACAGTTTATTTGAGAATGACCCAGATATGCGGGTTCATTAATTGAAACAATGAAGCACCCGCATGTTTTTGTTTATATTTTTTAAAATGAAACCTAAATTAACTAATGACTTTATGATTTAAAGAAGATTTTAAGTATACATTCTTGTTAAGATGTAGCTAATTAATTAATGGAATAAACAATTTGATATAGTTTATACAGCAGGATTATGATATAATTAGTTATTTGATCCAATAACTTAGGGTTTGCTAGACACAAGGTAGGTGACTAAATAGGATGATTTTATCATATCCCTGATCTGAAACAATATAGTGGATTGATCAAATTTCTAAACTGTTTAGCAAGATGATAAAATTAGTCAGATATAATCTTCAAGCATTCCCTATAAATACGAATATTCTGTTATTAATATAACTATAATTATATTAACGATAATTATAGTTATAGTATAATAATCTATAATATTATTTTTTTTTTTTTTAATAGCTTTATGTGATAGCTAATAGGAAAACAGCCTCTCATAAATTTCAAACAGTTTTTTTCCTTATTATTAATTACTGTAAGCTGTGTTTTTATGTGAACAGTACGTTTATTCTACAAGTGAATGGCACTTCTTTAGATTGTTGCTTCCTGGCTTTTATTTTTTTTTTAGAATATAAATAGATATAATTATCTTTCATTCCTTTGTCTAAATAACTATTAAGACTTAAGACATAGAGATGTTTAGTCCAATATACTTTGGGATAAAGGAATATTACACTTTTGTTTTTATGAGGGGAGTACCAGTCTAAAGAAGATCATTCCGTACACCTTCTTTAGATTGTTATTCCCTTCTTTTTTTTATATGGGGAGTAACAGACTAAAGAAGAACATTCCAAACACCTTCTTCAGATTTCTTCTCCCTTCTTTTTTTTATAAGGAAAGAAACAGTCTAAAGAATAATATTCCGTACACCTTCTTTTGATTGTTACTCTCTTATGTTTTTTTATAAGGGGAGTAACAGTCTAAAGAAGTATCAAGTAAATTTGTAAAAGTATGAATGTAGTAGTTTACATTAAGAATTCAGAGTGATTACTCAAGTATTACCCAACACACACTTCTTTTGACAATGGTAATAAGGAAATGTATTAAGGTTAAGGAAGATTTGTTGAAGGAGCTCGACCTTCACGGGTTGAATACTAGGCAGTCTTGTGGTTACCGTGGCTTACCCCCAACTGAACTCATCCCGCAATACAAGGAAACAGCTCTCAACTAATAGCATCTGCAAAAGCCATCTAAACCGTTTAACTGTTATAATATTCATTTTAACTTTAGTTAAAGTCAATAGTTCTCAAAAGGGTTAAACAGCCCTTATCTTTGTTTACTCCCTTTGTATATGCTACATTATATTTAACCTATTGTGAAAGGAGTTAATTTCGATTTAAATTCAAGACCAAAAATGAACAAAAAGTTTAAAAAATACTCATTTCCTTCATTTTATGGAGAATCATTGAATCATGAATATTTTTGGGCTTATTGAATCCAATGTTAATGTTGATGTTGATGTTAATGTTAATGTTATTGAATCCAATGTTAATGTTGATGTTGATGTTATTGAATCCAATGTTAATGTTGATGTTGATGTTAATGTTAATGTTATTGAATCCAATGTTAATGTTGATGTTGAGTTAATGTTAATGTTATTGAATCCAATGTTAATGTTGATGTTGATGTTAATGTTAATGTTATTGAATCCAATGTTAATGTTGATGTTGATATTAATGTTAATGTTATTGAATCCAATGTTAATGTTGATGTTGATGTTAATGTTAATGTTATTGAATCCAATGTTAATGTTACTTATTCAATGTTTTTCCATGAAGTGGAGAAAATCAGTATACATTTGTCTAATTGATATAGTAGATGGATCTAAAGCTGTGAAATTATAAAACTTTAATCCATTTTGATTACCATTTGGTCCGCTAGGAGCTCTGATATATTATATAAATTGTATAACTTCTATCGGCAATATTTTCAAAATTTCTGTAGATATAGTTCAAATGTTTGCTTCATAGAGGTAACATTTTTGCAAAATTCAGCGCCATCGGCCAATTTTACGATCTTTATGAAGTTTTTAAATTTGTGCTGACACAACAAAAAAAGGTTAATGAAGTCTCAAATTTATAATTTTCCAGGCACCACAACTACATTTAAAGGTGGATTTTTGTACTTCAAGTTTCAACTCTCTAGCTTAAAAACTGTGGGCGTTATCCGTCACACAGACAGACAGACATCCAGTTAAAAACCACTCAAAACATATTTATACCTTGAAATCTCAGTTTCTGATTTTTAGGGTAAAATCAATACTTTTTCTTTATCGGGAAGAAAAATTAAAAAGTAAAAAAGAAACTAAAAAAATCAAATCTAAACTTAAGACAGTCCGAAAGACAAATCCCATTTTTATCCCACTCTAATACTCTTCAGAATCGGCCAGATATTATGTGCAGATCATAAAGATTTAACTTAACGCATCAATTCGATAAGTATAAATTTAAAGAACGTATTTCTAACTCAAAGTATAATTTCTAATGATACTAAAATTATTAAGAACAGTTAAAACCCCAAGATAGGGCTTTTATATTGTGGAGTGAGATAATTCTCAGATAAATTAACACCCAAGTATGGTAAACTTAAGAACAAACTTATCTAAAGTGAAAACTCAACATTGAAACGACTAACTAATGATCACCCTGAAATTCAATCCAACAGAAATTAGGTTTACCGCGCTACCGATCTAAAAGGTCTTAATTCAAACTAAAAGATAAACCATGAGCTAAGGGTAGACCTTTATCAATAGAGACGCTATCACTAAATAAATTAAACCAACGAGTTGTCAACATAGCTGACTCTGGGTTTACCACATCCAATCTGAAATTATTAGAGGACTTAATTTTAATCTTTAGCCTATTACAATGATCTTGAGATAATTATAAGCTCTAAAATATAGATAAAACATAAACAAGATTCAGGATAACTGACTTAAGCATTTATATGCTCTTGCGAGATTTAATTAACATAAAAAAAATACATGTGGTTTCGCGGGACTAGGTCGGAACAAAGTTCCTTAAGCTTTTCAATAAATATAAATTATAAAATCACGCAACTAAGTATACGATGCTAACTACTTATATACATGGCGGAGTTATAGAAAAGATACAAAATTAAAAGATATACTACGCTAAGTACATGCTTGTACTTAGTAGAGTTAAGGCAAAATTAAAATAACAGATTTTTTTATTCATTTAATTTATAATGATTTATTAGTATACACTATAATAGTGCTGTTTAACTATTTCACCCAACGACCCGCTCCGGACGTTTCCTATTCAAAAATGATAAAATGAATCACATCACTACACAAAATCCTCAGCCTGTGTCAAATTGAAATTTTACATACCTCTTTCAATAGTACTTTAGACTTAGACGATATATATGAAGTTTTATTAAAGTCGTGACGTTAGAACTTAAGGTATCGTTAAAAACATTGGTTTATCTACTTTAAACGTTCAGGTCCACTTTAATAGTTATAGAGATCATTAACACTTTACAGCGGTGTCGGTGCTGGTTTTACTAAAACTTTGTACTTAAAAAATTTGTTTGTCTCATTGAATAGATGAAGTTAGAATTGTTTCCCGTCCTAAAATTCCATCTTTACATTTGAAGCTTACGTTTACACTAGCGTTGCACGCGAACGCTTGGGTGGATAACGTTGTCCAACCAATAATTTGTTCTAGGCATTGGTAAAATGAACATGTGTACCAAATTTTAACTAAATGGGCCAACTTTTACTTAAGTTATCGTCATCGATCGATTTCATGACGGTCGTTTTTTTGGATTCACTCCTGGGCTCCAGACGCTTTAACCGTAAGGAACTTAGTTCCAAAAATTAATTAATGATATAGAATATTACAAACAACATAAGAACGTGAATAAGTTAGAATGTTAGTGAAATCATTAAGCTAGTAACAGTCTGCATTTTATCAAATAATATAATTTAATCCATATTGATTTGTACATAATTCATGTTCCATTCTGAAAGATGTGAAACAAAACTGCATTCCATTTACTTTTATAGAATAAGTAATATTATACTATTTTTGTAATCCTTTAAATAATATTATGTTGGCTAATGTAATCAAAGAAATTTAGAAATTTCGCCAAAGTCGTCAAGTTTCGTACACGGTTCTGGTATATCAATACCATTTAAACTCTTATAATTAAAGCTTAGCTAAGAATAATAGCATTTGGTGAATACAAAAATAATAATAACCAATTACACAATTTGGTTGCGATATATATTTTTTATCATTTGGTTATTTACTTATCGTATAAAGAATTACACAACATATATATATTTTTACTTGCATTTGCCTTTTTTTCTTTACTGTCACACAAATTCAGATTTAAAAATAACATATTTAACCAGTTTTTTTCTTCTCTCTCAAAAAAAGATGAAAAATAAAAACAACATTAAAAATAAACTATAATAAACAGATGACAGACCCAACTGGGGGTTTCAAAAAGTTCTGGAACGAGTCCAAAAAGGCATTACTTAGAACTCAGACCTGTTCTGGACTAAACAAAATAAAAGATTACGTTTTTAACCCACCCATGCCTATTCTACTCATTGAGCAACAAGGCACTGTGTAATGTAAACATTATAAACTAAACTCGGCCTGGTAATTCTCAACTACTTACCTCCAAATCCCTTCGTGGTACAATGGTGGAAATTTGAAATAACAAACAATGCAAATCTTTTAAAATAAAGGCCAGTAAAAGAGTTAGTATTGGTGGAATTAATAAAACGGCAACGTACTTTTGGATTCATGGGAATTATAAAACAAATGTGTAGATCAGTTTATTTTTGTTTCCAAGCTTACCGAAGGAAATGGATGCTATATTGTGATCGTTCTGAAAAACGAAACAATTCTATGTTTCCAATTTCAAAAATTCCAAGAAAGACATCCGTTTCAGACCATGGAACGGTTTTGATTTCGTGTCTGTTTATCGGTCTGTCCTCAGAGCAAGGAAGGGGTAGAGGGAACAATACTATAGAATCTGGGTCTCAAACAGTGGTTCATTATGCTCCCCCCAAATGCTAACACTTTCAAGCGGCAGTTTGGTGAAACAGTATCGATATCTCGATAAAAACTCGAAATTTATCTGATATCAGCTGATAAGAATAAGTGATATTTTCTAACTATGTACTTTTAATATTTTTATTTTTAATACAGTTTTCTTTATAAATAAGTACTTTAATGTTTGTTATTAACCATATTAATTATCTAAAGGCAGTAACATCGTTAATAAACGTGTAATAGTTACTAGATAACCAATAGCAATCTTCTTTGAGTGGGGTATCAAATAAATGCTACTGATAAGGATTTGTTGACAAGAGTCTGTGGGGACGGAAGAACAAGGAATAGACCAATAAGACAAGGACCAGTGACCACGTGATCACTTTAGTTCGGATTGAGCTCGCTTGGGAGGCTTAGTATAGGGGGGGAGCATAATGAACCACTTTTCAAATCGGATTGTTCCCTCTACCCCTTCCTTGCTCTGAGGGTCTGTCTGTCACTCAATTTTTGCGAACCAACATCTGTGGATGGTAGTCTATTTGGATGTGTCAAAATTTGGTTATAATATAGTCAAATTTGGATAGTAGGTCAAAATTAGCATATACGTTTCAAACTTATGCACCCATTTGTTTCTCTTCCACATGCGCACTTACTTACATACATTTATTTACAACTATATCTTCTAATATAAGTACTCATTTTTACTTTGATTTTTAAGAAATTTGGATGGTTTGCCGAGAGTAGCCTTCTTTAAATTTTGCTAATTTGATACTTAAATTCATGTAAAAAATTAAAACAATTTTGACAGATTTATTAAACGGGGTAAAATTAAATAAAATTGACAAAAATACGTTGTAAAAGTATAAAATCATTAAAGTATACGAAATAGTATGCGAGGAAGCTATGAGCCACTAATCGGCAGACTAAAATAGTTTCTTATTCTTTTATCCTATCCTATATCATTTGGAAATAAACCTTGTATTCCACCATATTTGATATTAGACTTAGAGGATATTATTCCTTGCAGTTTTCATTTTACTAATTTTATTAATCCATGTCATCCAAACATGAAAGGATTACTTGAAATAAATTTATTAATCTTTATTTATTTGAGAGCTCTTTATTTCTTACCTTTAATAAAACGAGCCGTTAAGCCCATGCCAACGGGCTTAATTTCATATTTTGAAAAAAAGGTAAAAGTATTTAGACGATATTATATCTATTTGAACACCAACCAATAATAAAAAAAAAATATTGGTATAAATGCGGTTGCCTGAGCTTAGCAATAGCAAATCATTTCGAGGTGAGTCGTCGCCGACGGGACACGACTCGATTATATAAATGATAGATAGATTATCACTAAGTCAATACCACTAAACAAACTGTCACTCATTTTACCAATAGTTTACAACCTACGCAAAATGATACTACTTTAATTTGTATAGAACATTTTATAAAATAAATATTCTATTTATATAGATGCTATGTAAAGAAGAGTGTCAATGGGTTTGTATATTTTACAGAAATCAACATGAGTTATGTTCCTTAACTTTTATGTTCAGAGATGTTGAAATTTTGCACACATGACCTTTAATACAAGAGGGAGGTAACTATCTACACGAGTTTTCGACCCCCTCTCTTTCTCCTTGGCAGCGCCGGTTATTTCTGCTAATACATTTTTAAAAAATAGCTAATAGTGAACATGAAAAAATTAACCAAAATTTGACCCCTAAATGGACTCTAAAAATTCTGGCCAACGAACTCATCCTTTCTTTTGATATTATTGAAATTTTAAAATTTGTTTGGATTTTTAAGTTCATCCTAGGGTGAGATATCGTCTGGAGTGACACACAAATATATACCATACATATATCCATAAATAAAAAAGTGTTAAGTGAGTTTCCAATAACTTTTGAATTAAAAAAGATAAAACTTTGTACTACTTTAAAAACACATAATTTTAACCAATTTACTACATTTTTTAATTAAATTTTTTTTACGTTGAAAGAACAATAAATATATGCATGAAATAAAATAATTAAATTATTTATACAGTTTATACCACTGTCTTATTTTCTAACTCTTTCTTTTTACTTTCTCTTATAAAGAGAAAGTATTGTGATGGCGCGAAAATTCTATTTTGATATTTTGATGGGTTTACACGTCCAAAAAAGTGGTTTTTAAAAAATGTCCTTCTGTGGTCTGTGAAGACCCGTGGAGCCTAAACTACAGCGTCGATTTCGACGAAATTGGGGATACATGCCCAGGAAAATCATACCCCGAGGCGAAATGGAGAAATGAATTTTAGCTTGACATTTAGGGTCGCTACCCCCCAAAAACTCTGAAAAAATGTATTTCTCTAAAACGGTTCTGACGATTTTGATTAAAAAAATTCTAAAATGTAGTCCACTTAAATGCGAACGATCTAACGATGTAAGCCGTTTTCGCGGGAAAAATCTAGTTCCTTGGAAAATAGCTTTAAACGCGGACGGAGAGAGACCGGGCTCGATTCCACGAAGAGGAGAAGTTATTTTTATGAAAAGTTCAATAATAATTAAATGTACCTATGAAAACACGAAAACTAATAAATGGAAATCACTGGACGAACAACTAATTTTAAACTTTAAAGAAACCAAAACCCTGTTAGCCAGTGTAATTAAATGAAAAAAAGTTATTAATTTTTAAGATTATTATTTTTACATGGCACATGCACCCACTATATCTATTCCTTTTGGTTAACCATCTTTTAGACCTCTTTGGTATTAAATATCTTCTCAATGGAAATTTCCATACTAATGTCTAAACTACTAAAGGGTCCAATAAACCCTTGCAGCTGCAAGAGAGAAGAAAAAAACACATCCCTATTATCTCTTTTAACATGACGAAAGAAATCTCCATGGCATGGACAAGACAAGAAGCTAAGAAGTGATGGTGAATGGTGACATGACGATGAAATCTTATTATGTGCATTCTTAAGTTATCTCAAGGGGACCATAAAACACCCCTTTTATCTACCAGCTTTAGTAACAAACAACGCCAAGTAGGAGATTGCTTCTAAAAAAAAATGATTTTGTTGTGGTTATTATACATCAGAGATAATGTATGTTACTTCTTAAGTGTACCTAAGTGCTATAGTTTGCCTGCATAATAAGTATATCAGATGACAGTGGAAGAGGAGGATGGAGTTTATTCGTTTTAAAGTTTGTATTGTAAATAAATTAAGTTATGTGATAAATTACATCTTGGATTGTTGCGTGACAGTTATATAGGTCACTTTACACATCTATCAATAAGGTAAAATATGTGTTGTTAACATGTATGTGTGTGTATTGTAACATATGTGTTGTAAACATGTTGTATGTGTTGTAAACATGTCTCACGTATTATTGTGATTTTCTGAAAACGATATTGGTATTTTATTTTGTTTGTTTTTTTCACTATAACACTATTTTAATCTCCCATGAAGTAATACACATATTTAAAAAATGTAAACACATTTTGTTACACATGTTTTAAATGTTAATTATAACTATAACATATATATATATATATATTACCTATATGCTTAAAAAATAATTATAATTAAATAATATTTGTATGCTTATTATAATTAAATAAGAATTCTGCTATTGTTAGATAGTACATACATATATATTTAGTTTTAACCTAATTCCTGTTAAATATGAAAAGCTTTATACTGTATTATTTCGGGGAAACACTTAAAATTAATCTATATTTGGTTTTTTTGTACGAAGTAGCTTTGAAATTCCATTTCTATAATTACAATACTTAACATATTCCTCTAAAAACTCATTATATACGAAAAATATACTCGTATTTTTATAAAACCAAAGCCAAAGAAAGTTAGTTTGAAAAAATAAAAAAATAAATTAAATGAATCGAGTTGGAAAATAATAATATTTGAAACAAAAACACCCCAAATATAGTTTTACCAAGAGATAAATTAACACGTATAACATGTGTCTTGAGTCTTGAAATGACTAAACCAATAGTTTCTATAGAAACGTGGTATTCAAAATAGCTATGATGCCAAACTATTTTTAATATATAGTTAGGTATATCCTTACTTTAAATATTAGACAAAATAATTCATTTTCGTGTTATCAAGCTATAACAGTACCATTTCACAAATTTAAGTGATTATTACTCTTAGTATAAATACGCATTAGAAAACCCAGAATAATTCAAGTTCAGGTAAGACAGTGGGAACAATAACCTACCTATTGTCTGTAGACTTACCTGATTCTTCACTGCAATATACCTTTAATGTACTACTTACTATGTATTTAATGTATTCGTAAAAACACTAGACTAAACTCCATCTTTTACATTTCAAACATCTCAAACATAATGTGTCAAGCTCGTATATAAAGGGAAGGCAACTATAACCTAAAGCAGTGTTGCTTTTAATTTATAACAATGTTACTAGAATCAACAAAAATAACTAAATACTATATATTACAATACTTACACATGCCATTTATACAGACAATTATTATATCAATTTTCATTACTCAATTTACCGGCATAGCCGAGTAATTACTGTACTCGCTTCTCCACCTCCTAAAACCATGGTCTAATCAACGAGTTTAATCATGGTGAGTTCAAATCCTAGAGAGGTGAGAAATGTTTTATACTGATGATCACATCGAGTAGATGAATCGAGGGTCCGGGCCATAGCATTCTCACTTCCTATTTCACATGGTTTTATGCTTTTACTGCCTATTATTGTCAAATTCATTTCATTGTCCCCTGTTTTTAAAATCTGTTAAAATAGTTTTGATTTTTTCCATTAATCAAAGTATTAATTTAGCAACATTTAAAGATCACAGACGGTTGCAATTAATCTGGGGCTATCTGCGGGCAATTTCGACAAAACTATCCAAATTGAGTGACTGACAGACCGACAGACAGACAAGGAACAAAAATGTTCCCTGATATCTGAAACAGATTTCTGTCTTGGAATTTAATTTTTGAAATGGGACATATAAAAATTCCACTTTTCAGAAAGATCACATAGGTTCCGATACCTTTGGTAAGCTCGGAAGCAAAATTACGATTACTTTTTCTCGATTATTTAGCAAGATGTCAACGATGCACTAAGATCCAAATTTAAGATTAAAATCTAAAATTATCTCTTAGTCTAACGACAATCCCGTCTTTCAAATATTATTGAATGATAATATTCTTAAATATTATTATTTCTGTAGCTCATATTCCATTGAATTAACTTGTGAATACTCTTTTAAAATTAAATTCTGTGAATTCTCTCGATATAAAATCTACTTTTAACTTTACAGTAGCTCTATATTATATACGCAAGATATTATTTACCATTACAACTTTACACCATTGTTACAACTTACATTATTGTTTACATCTTATTTCCAAGTTCACTAATAAGTTTCTAACTTAAATGATAATTACCTTGAGTCCCTTCATTTAAAGTTTTATGTATAACTTCTGAAACCTTTCCCTAACTTTATTAAGGCGTTTATTTAACCATTCCATCTAAGATTCTCTTACAAACTTTATTAAATATTTCTCATTTGTTTAAATTAATTAATTAATAAAAATACCACCAAAAGGAGACTTAAAATTATTTTTATACGAGTAAAAATAACGCTTTTAAAGGAGCTTTGTCCCGCTTTTATTTATTAATCTTTACTACTTTACTTATTATCTTTTATCACTCTTTTATTTATTAATCTTTACTACTTAACTTATTATCTTTTATCATTCTTTTATATTATCTTTTATCACTATTTTATTTATTAATATTTTCTCCTTTACTTATTATCTTTTATCATTCTTTTATTTATTAATCTTTACTTCTTTACTTATTATCTTAAATCACTTTCTTATTTATTAATCTTTACTATTTTACTCATTATCTTTTATCACTCTTTTATTTATTAATCTTTACTATTTTACTTCTTTTATCACTCTTTTATTTACTAATCTTTACTACTTTACTTATTATCTTTTATCACCTTTTATTTATTAATCTTTTGTATTATTTTGACACATTTAATTTATTTATACTCATTTTGTAAATAATAATCTCTTTAAACTATTATATCATATTTTTTTAATCGTACATAATTTTATCATATTGATACAAATTTGGCTCCTATGCAAACTTATATTTAATATGATAATTCTATTTTTAAAATGGATTTTTCTTTCTTGAAGAGTAATGTATTTATATATCTAATAAAGGTGAGCCAAAATAACCTTTTACGTTTGAATATTCATCAGTGATGAACTAAATAGCTGTAAATGTCTCCCGTTTACACATAAACAACAGTTAGAATCTCGTATTTCTTGATTGTTACATTTGAAACATTTGTCAGTATTTTATGAGTGGAATACATCTTGTTCGGTTTTAAACGTGGAGTTCCCGGATAAAAAAGTGAGTAATTTGATAATTATAATATACAAGTGTACTTTTATTACATGTATTTAGTTATCACATTGAGGAAATGAATTGTGAGAAATTAATGGGTTCTCTATTCATTTGCCACACAATAATAATGTTGAATAATTTAATTTCATTATTTATTTTTTTATAATACAAAAGTATAGAATATGCTTATCCTTTTCTTAAAATGTCGTATCTTTTAAATTGAGTTTCAAAAAGACAATATCGTATCTTTTAAATTGAGTTTTATAAGAAAATATCGTATCTTTTAAATTAAGTTTTATAAAGAAAATATCGTATCTTTTAAATTGAGTTTTATAAAGAAACTATCGTATCTTTTAAATTGAGTTTTATAAAGAAACTATCATATCTTTTAAATTGAGTTTTATAAAGAAAATATCGTATCTTTTAAATTAAGATTTATAAAGAAAATATCGTATCTTTAAAATTGAGTTTTATAAAGAAACTATCATATCTTTTAAATTGAGTTTTATAAAGAAACTATCATATCTTTTAAATTGAGTTTTATAAAGAAAATATCGTATCTTTTAAATTAAGATTTATAAAGAAAATATCGTATCTTTAAAATTGCGTTTTATAAAGAAAATACCTTAATATTTCATGCAATTATTTCAACCACAATCTATAAAATATATATTTATAACTAGAGTGTGAATATCTACAAATGTGTGCTCGCATGTAGACAATTTATAAGACATCTAGTAAATTACTATTACATATTTTTGATTTTAGATTTAGTAGTAAATTATAACACACCAAAAGTAGTTGTCAAATTAAACATATTGTTCATTCTATTAACTGAGTTAAATGTGGTTAGAGGAAATGCTCTAATATTTCATGCAATTATTTCAAACACAAACCTATCAAATACATATTAATAACTAGAGTGTAAATATCTACAAATTTGTGTTTATGTTAACAATTTATAATACCACAAGTAAATTACTTAACATCTTTTAGATTTTAGATTAAATAGTAAATTATAACATACAAAAGTAGTAGTCAAATTAAATATATTTTTTATTCTATTAACTGAGTTAAAGATAAAGAACTAGAAAGAAGTACAGAACTAGTAAGTGAGTAGTAGTTCGTTAGATAGAACCGAAATAAATTATAATAGTTAATTTTTTGCTGTTTACCATGTGGACACCAGACTTTACGGCCCAATAAAAGACAATATAAAAAACTATTAATGTCTACGACATAACCTTGAATTCCTTCAACTAAAAACTTAAATTTTCATACAGGACAACTAAAACAGTTTATTGTAATTACATGTAATTACTTTGATCTACAATACATGTAATTACTTTGATCTACGATTGATACGAAATATAAACATTACATCTATGACAGATGCATAGAATGTGATTCTTTTCGTATAGCTGTATTTATTGCGCATGCGCGTTCTTAATGAGGTGAATAATAACGCTTTTTTCCGCCCTAGGTCGGAAAAAAGAGGAATTCTTCACCTTAACGCACGATTAGCGAGTTTGTTCTAATTTGATGTTTGTTTAATTAAACCAACTGTTTATTTCGAGTTTTTAGAGAAACAATGAGTGATTTAAGTGATTATGAAGAAAATGAGGAGAATTATACGCCTTCCAAAATAATTAATTCGGTACAAAATACAACTAATGAATTAATATTATCTTAATCAACAGAGAAATACATACTTACATATAAAGGAAGTTTATTCATTTTTTTTCTTTATGTATTAAAATCCACAATCATAGAAAAAGTACAGTGCGCAACTCGTGCGAAAACTGCATTTTGCTTTGCTCGTGTGGTTTTACTACCCTCGCTATCGCTCGGGTGCAAACTCCACACTCGCATGCAAAATGCTACTTTTCACACTAGACGCGTAATGTACTATTATATGACCATATTATAAATATAGCATAAATCATGTCTGTCTAAAATCTATTATTTGTTTCGTAACTTTCTCTTCTTAAAGAGAGCATTTGGTAAATAAGCACAAAGATAAAAATATAACGTTGTTGATTATTATGAAAATTGAAAAAATACTCGGTCCTTATTTGTTTACATTACACGACTGACTTTATTTACAATTCTTTAATTTTACATTTTTAAGAAATTCAATAAGACATAATATATCTCTCTCCCACTCCTCTCAAAATCTGGATCCTCTCATCTGATCAGGGTCTTCTTTATCGAGTTCCATTAATTAGTTTTTCTTCCCTTCTCTCTCATTTACTCTTTCGTAGCACCACTTGTTTGGTGTTCCTGCTAAGCAGTTTTCTAACTTCAACTCTTTTTTCTTTTTGAAAAAAACTTCTGCTGATCAATTATCTATCCTGGAACCAGGGACGAATGGAGGAACCGAAAAGACAGAAAATTTCACGAAGCCCCGCCAAGCCGATTCTGATTGGAGTAAACTCATGAATTATATAATGAACCATAGATCAGAATCCATTCAAATTTTGTTATTCGAGTATATTATAACTTTACCCTTAATTTTGAATATAGATTAAACATAAAGATTTATTCATGAAATATAGACGAACTCAAAAACCTAGATCTATTCCCATACTGTTTGTGTAACAATTGTAACAATGCTAATCGCCTTTGATTAATAGCCTAGGTCTAGATAAAACTTACAGGTCACTTAGCCTTGCTTAAGTCTGTTCCAAAAACCTTTATCTATCATTTATCGCGTGTGTGAAATTTTAAGGTCCACTAATAACCAAGATCCAAATTACAACACGGACTTAATTGTCGTTTACTGATGAAAACAACAACATGCGTTTATTGCTTAAGACTTAGATGTTTTTCTATTTAGTACTGTCATTACATTCAATAGAATTTCTTAACTTAATGATTTTGGGAAGTCACCCTATTTCGAATATTTAAGTATTGTAATTAAATGCAATCTTGTAATGCAATGTAAAAAATAGATTAGTACCAAAGAGTTTTACAACGATTTTAGTTAATAATGAATAGTAAACAGAACTTAGATAACGATTTCTACGTTGCTTATTATTAAATGAAAATGCTTATTTTTAAAAAGTGCAAGTGATTATTAAAATGATTCTTTCTCCGGTCATACTGTTATCTGTTAAAATACATTTTATATTATTACCATCTGTACTAATGTCTCTTAGCAAAGGAAATACTTACATCACCAGCTGAAAGTTAGGGCCTGCCTCATCTCACTTGGCAGTGACATAGGCCACGTGTTAGTGACATGGTTCTATCACGCTCTCACCCCGTGTTCTTAAACACTGTTTATAACTTGAAAGACTTTCCACGGTCCAACTGGGTGAGAGGAGACCGCTGTAGTAGTCTCACAGAGCTGTTCCAATGTTTATAGACCGCTATATAATTTATAGTTATGCATTTCAAGATAACATTTACGGCTGGTTGAATTTTCCTTTTAGAAATAAACCTTTACAGCATCTAAAACGTTTCAGTTTCATTGATTGTTGATAATTCTACTCTTAAATCGAACACAATTTATTTCAATTAAGTGTGTAAGTCAACAAATTATCTACTTCGATCCTAACAATACCTTTTTTGTCCAGTTTTATTTCAATAACTTGTTTTTGTTGCCAATGTGATGTCATCAATAATAAATAACTAACGAAATAACAACTTTATGTATATTTAACTTTTAGACAACATAAATTCATTCATACAGTCACACTAATTAAGAATTTATTAACCGCCTTTCTACAATCTGAACAAATCGGAAGAAGTCCGTGACTTCTAAGCACCTTCCCAAGGTCGATGCTGATTAGTCTTCTAGGTAGCAGTGTGTTGACCTCTTCCATCTCTTTTTTGCTCCATATGTATATATTGTTTCTATAGTATTCTTATAGTTATAACCCTTACTTCCTTAAAAAATACAAATAATGTAATTAAATTTTAATTTTTAGTTATGTTATAAAAATCTCATATTAATATAAAACCTATTTATTTGGATATCAATATTTTTAAATTTAAAAAAAAAAACAAAAAAAACCTGGTTGCTAATAACCTCAATGGCACTACTTTAGATTGTTACTCCCCTTCTAAAATACTAAAGAGAGTAACAGTCTAAAGAAGGTGTACGGAATGTTCATCATTAGACTGCTACTAAAAAAATTTGTTGTGTGATATTCCTTTGCCCCAGAGTACATTGGATAAAACAATTCTTTGTCTCAATAGTTATTTAGACAAAGGAATATATGAATAATTATAGGGGATTCACAATCTTAAGAAGTACCGCTTTAGTCACCTTTTTTCACGTTTGCTCCTTACCGTGTGATCTGATAATTTTCTTAATAATGAGCGTTTCCATACCATCCATGCTTATTTCTCTTAAGTCTTTTTGGACTTTCATTAGTTATTAACCCACTATGGTCCTATTAACCCACTCTACCTATTTAGTTTATATGTATATACTAGCCTTCACTTCCCTCATGACCCACGATGGTTCTATTAACCCACTCTACCTATTTAGTTTATATGTATATACTAGCCTTCACTTCCCTCATGACCCACGATGGTTCTATTAACCCACTCTACCTATTTAGTTTATATGTATATACTAGCCTTCACTTCCCTCATGACCCACGATGGTTCTATTAACCCACTCTACCTATTTAGTTTATATGTATATACTAGCCTTCACTTCCCTCATGACCCACGATGGTTCTATTAACCCACTCTACCTATTTAGTTTATATGTATATACTAGCCTTCACTTCCCTCATGACCCACGATGGTTCTATTAACCCACTCTACCTATTTAGTTTATATGTATATACTAGCCTTCACTTCCCTCATGACCCACGATGGTTCTATTAACCCACTCTACCTATTTAGTTTATATGTATATACTAGCCTTCACTTCCCTCATGACCCACGATGGTTCTATTAACCCACTCTACCTATTTAGTTTATATGTATATACTAGCCTTCACTTCCCTCATGCTAGGTATTAGTGGCTATGTTTCCTTATATCATGTAGGCCTAGCAATTAAATAAAATACCTAAATAGTTTATTCTCCAAAGCCTTTAAGAATAAAATCAGGACTATAATATTATTATTATACATCATTCATTCCATTACTAAGAATAATATAAAATTGTTAATAACTTTGGTTCTACTCAATATTTTTAGCTGAAACCAATTTTGTTTTCCTTATTTTTGTTACTTTGTTTATTTTTGTCTTCTTTTGTCAACACTGTCTTACATCTAATTAAATTAATATAAAAGGTTATACAAATGACAGGTTATAAACATTGTAAATAGAGTTACATTACTTTTCAAATATTATATTAACATTGTTTTCTTATAATGTTATTTTCTATAGGATATCTATAAAAAAGAAACTGTTAAAACCGATAAGTTGGTCTACAGTTATTCCAACCAAAAAGTCAAATTTTCCCACCTGTATGTATGTATTATTTTTTATTGAAAAGGTTTTATAGTCGTCTTTATTAATCCAAATGCTTAACATAACTATAGATAAAGAAAATAATTATAATTATAATACCCTATATTTATTATAGGGTATTATATTTTATAATAAATAATAAAATATAATACCCAACAGACCAGGATAAGGAGAAATCCTCATTTTACTAATACATATACATATAAAGAGGGTAATATATTACTAAAGACTATGGATAAAGAAAATCATTATAATTAATAAATACAATAATAAAATGTTAATTTATATTTTTGCAATAAAATTTTAACATTTATGGAGGAAACATCAGAATAATAGTATATTATGTTACTAGGCTGTGAAGTGAGTTTTTTCTTTACCGCGGCAATTACATTTACTGTCGAGCGAAGCGAGACAGTAAATATTGCCAAGGTAAAGAAAAAACACTTCACAGTCGCGTAGCATATGCTATTTTTTCCGAGGTAGCAGACAATGAAAAAACATTAAATATTAATCACTAATCAATATATAATAATAAGAAATATTAGTACATACTTAAGACTTACAAAAAGAAACCTTAAAAAGAGGTTACACTATAAGAAAAGATAAATAAAACGCATTGACATCTAGCGGATTTTAATCGTACTAGAAGCATTTCTACAAAGACTGCAGCGGTACTAACGGAAGTTTTGACAACTACCCACCGGACATAAAAAATCTTTTAGTTCCTAGGACGTAAAAGATTTTTTCTTTACAGCTAGGAGTAATGAAAAGATTTTTTAAGTCCACGTAATGAAAAAATGGATTTTAGCTATGTTTTTTAGGCTCTAAAGTTACTATTTCACAGCCTACCACGGAAAATTGTATATTATGTTACTAGGCTGTGAAGTGAGTTTTTTCTTTACCGCGGCAATTGCATTTACTGTCGAGCGAAGCGAGACAGTAAATATTGCCATTGCCAAGGTAAAGAAAAAACACTTCACAGTCGCGTAACATATGCTATTTTTTCCGAGGTAGCAGACAATGAAAAAACATTAAATATCAATAAATAATCAATATAATAATAAATATTAGTACATACTTAATATTTAAAAAAAGAAACCTTAAATAGAGGTTACACTATAAGAATAGATAAATAAAACGCATTGACATCTAGCGGAATTAAATCGTACTAAGCATTTCTACAAAGACTGCAGCGCTACTAACGGAAGTTTTGACAACTACCCGCCGGAAAATAAAAATCTTTTAGTTCCTAGGACGTAAAAGATTTTTTCTTTACAGCTAGGAGTAATGAAAAGATTTTATTAAGTCCACGTAATGAAAAAATGGATTTTAGCTATGTTTTTTAGGCTCTAAAGTTACTATTTCACAGCCTACCACGGAAAAATTATATTTATTTACATACATCGGGTATTAAAATATTATATTTTATTTAACTATTATTATCAACATATTTACTATTTTTAGAAGGTCAATCTTATCACCTATAATTTAGTAAAATTCACTACCATTTGTAAGAAAATTAAATAGATTATAGAGGAAAGCATTATACATATTTAATTAATTAATCAATCATTCCAGAGTAATTGACTGATTGAATGGAGATTTATTTATGTATTCATGTTTATTAATTATGGAATTGGTTACCAAGTAAGACAACAGTTTCCTTGGCAAGCAGGTTTATAAACTTGAAAAACTTTAGCTTCCACGCACTTTCACAGTTAGAGTGCTGTAGCAAATATTATTTATGTGATGTACTGCGATTGACTTAAAGAGAAAATAATTTATTTTTATTTTTTTTCAAATCAACACTTTAAAAAATCATACTTTATACATACGAGCCTGTTTTATTATCAGTGAACTTTCTAGATTAATTACTTAGTTTTAATTGTCTGCCAATTAGTGTGGCGCATAACTTCCTCGCGTTCCATCGCGAACTATAATCATGATTTGCTTTTACTTCCTATCATTGTCTCTAATTAATTAATTCCCCCTCTATCATTAAAACAAATCTTGCACAAACGTTTTGTTCCTTTACATGTATAATAGGACCAATTACACAATTATTCATGCGTAGAAGGTTGAAATTAATATAATAATCCAAATTTATTAAATATTGACTAAGAGCTTCAAAGATATGTTTTAACTGCCAATTAGTATTACAGATAGATTTCTCACGTCCTTTGGCGCATACTTTAATGATGTTATGTTATGCTTTCTCAACTCAATACTGAATACTGTCCATTTTTGCTTCCAAGATTACCAAAGGTAACGGAAGCATTAAGCTCCTTCTACATAGCGAAATATTTCAGCATGTATCAAGTATGCAAAGGTTAAAGAACGCAGACTGTTGAAATTAATCCGGTGCTCTCTGCGGTCTACTTTTCAACAAAACATCCAAATTTTATAAACTTCAGATGAGTATACTTTTGAAGATAAAGGTATAAATAAATGTATGTTTGCGCGCATGTTAAAGAGAAAAAATAGGCGCAGAAGGTTGAAACTTATACTGGACCCATAATGGCTAATTATGACCTACCATCTAAATTTCATTAAAATCAGACGTGTAGTTTTTAGGCTTAAAACTATATATCTATCATTTAAAAATTAAAGTGAAAAATATGTGTAATAAGTGTTTTAGTATTATCATTTCTAGAATTTAATATTCATTAAGAATTAGTAAAAATTGTCCAAAGTTAAATTTGTAATAATGATTAATTACTACAAATTTTGTAGTTACTGACGTTCAAGGAGTTCGTAGTAAGCTTCCAGTAATTGAATATAAATCACTTTATTTTCTGCTATAATACGGTTACACTACCTATCAAATAATTCTGTTTATTGCGTAATTATTCTTGAATAACATTGCGATTTTTCAATGCATTTAATATGTATGTCATGATCGAATATAAATCCAAAATGTTATCTAGTTTAACAAAAGTAATTCAAATATTTTTTTTTTTAAAACTAATTCTCTCCTTTCTTCAGTAACAATGATCATGGAAATGCTATTTTGTTTCTTATCGAAGTTAAGCTCATTCTGAAGAACTATAGGATAGATTACTATAGGAAGCTTTGTGCAAAACAAAGGGGCAGACAATTTTGACTATGCAATAGTTCTCTGGTTCAAGATCAGTGACTGGAATTGGGAGATTAGCCAACCATGGAATTTGAGGGACAATAGGATCTTTCTTACTAGGTTTTTAGAACTTTACCCACTTTTTTTAGGGTGAGGTGCTTGCTATCTAAGGATTTCGTTAACTACCCCCCATGGATTTTGCTGACTGTCCCCAATGTTACATTTGTTCTAGAAGCACTAAAGAGATTTATTTTCTGCCCCGATAGAAAGCAGGTTAAAAGGTTTCTTTTAGCCAATTCCCTTTTGAAAATACGCTTATAAAGTAATACTAGAAGGTACGACATTTTCTCAAAGTAACAGCAACAACAACCAGGCTCTATAGATGCCTGAATATTGTGTGTATGCAAGATTGTATCTATAGTGTGTAAGTAAGGCAAGATATAAAATGTATCTCCAAAGCTGTAATCTAATGTAGGGTCAATCAAATATTTACTACGTTTCCATGATGTATAAAAACAGATAGAATTTTGAATTTAACAAGTTAGGTGTTTCCATGAGCGGGATTGAAAATACGTTTTCAATACACATAATAATTTTGTAACCGTCACCTTTTATAACCAGGTTTGTTATAGGTTTGTTCGAACCAAGCGTTGTACCGTCCGCGGGATCGTCACGGGCATGCGCAATGGATAAAAGCCGTTCCAAGCCGACTTGTGACAGTGTTTCGTACCGTCCACGAAACTGTTCCAACCCTGGCAGGGATCGTTTGCGAACCGAAAACGGCTTATATCGTTAGATTCGTATTTAAATGGGCTACATTATAGAATTTTTTAATCAAAATCGTCGGAACCGTTTTCGAGAAATAATTTTTTTCACATTTTTTCAGAGTTTTTGGGGGGTAGCGCCCCTAAATTTGGAGCTAAAATTCGTTTCTTGATTTCGCCTCGGGGTATGATTTTTCTGAACATGTATGCCAAATTTCGTCAAAATCGGTCCAGTAGTTTTGGCTCCAGACGTCAGACAGACAGACATTTTTTAAAAACCACTTTTTTGGACTTAGAGGATCTCAAAACGTGTAAACCCATCAAAATCTCAAAACCTAATTTTCGCGCCAAGTCAGCAAAATTCCATTTTGCTGCCTAGTTACATAAATAACCATTAATTTGACCTATCAATACTGTTTCTCTGTATTAATTAAATATTTTAACCGGCTCGATGACGAGATGTAATTTGCTGGCTACACCTAAATAAAAATACATATTACTACGTTTTTATTAGCTTGCATTCTTGTTTGTTTGTCCGGTACAAATCTGGCAATCGATTTCTAACTAACTTCCCGAATAGCTAGACATTTGAAACTTTTAGCATAGCTAAAAGAACTCGATGACAATGCATTATTTTAATACTTTTAGCCATCTTTCAGCAGAATTTAATTAGTTTTCAGCAAATTTTGCTCTGCGGAAAGTTAGTTCGGAAAAAATCCGCAAGTTATTTTATTTGTTTTGCCATATCCAATATTTACGCAATCTTCATTTAGACGGGTCTCAAATTTGTGATAGATAAACATTGAATGACAGCAAAATAGGAAATATCGATTATATTGTTTATCGATTATATTATTTATCGATTATATTATTTCAAATATATCGATGGCATGCTTCTGATTTGGTGTTGGGGAGATCCGTTGTACAAAGATTTATCCTTTTATAGGTTTAAGATCAGCTCTCTGGATGGTTGTCATTTATGTGAATTAAATAAATTCGGAACTATTTTTTTTTTCACTAACATTATATATTATATAACAATAACAATTATATTATCAACATTACATACGATTCAACAGAAAATTTAAAAACGTAGTATATAAAAAGTTCTTTTAATCTTGAAATTATTAATTATTGTTTACAAGAACACTGATCTAATGATTCTTCACTCAGTGGCTAAAATGTGCGTAGTTCTAATATAACTTTGTTATCCAGGTTTCTTGGCTTGAGCTAAATCTAATTTTGATCTCAAATACAAAATCAGTAAACATTTGTCTCAGATTGATCCGAATTTCCGAAACAAAATTCAACAATCAAATATTGTTATTAAAACAAGCTATTTTTAAATATCCATACTTTGAAATTCTCATTCTGCTCTATTTTGTTACAATACGTATCTATTTTTAAAAAAGCTTCATTAACTAATGACATCTAAAAAAGCAGTAATTTGGTTTCTTTTCTATTTCTGTGAAGGATAAAAAACGAAATGGTTTTTAGCAAATTTTGCTGTACGGAAAGTTAGTTCGGAAAAAATCCGCAAGTTATTTTATTTGTTTTGCCATGTCCCATATTTACACAATCTTCATTTTGACGGGTCTCAAATTTGTGATAGATAAACAATGAATGACAGCAAAACAGGAAATATCGATTATATTATTTATCGATTATAATATTTCAAATATATCGATGGCACGCTTTAGATTTGGTGGGGGAGATCCGTTGTACAAAGATTTATCCTTTTATAGGTTTAAGATCAGCTCTCTAGATGGTTGTCATTTATGTGAAGTAAATAAATTCGGAACTATTTTATTTTTCACTAACATTATATATTATATAACAATAACAATTATATTATCAACATTACACACGATTCAACAGAAAATTTAAAAACGTAGTATATAAAAGTTCTGTTTATCTTGAAATTATTATCCAATTTAGACCTCTATTTTTTTTAAAGATTCCGCTCTATCAATATTTTTTTTTACGTTTATTATTGTGATTCGTTAGATAATATTAAAATAAAAATACAAATTAACAAAGAATGCACTAAAAAGGAAATAATACTATTTTAACAGCAAACAGTAATACGAGTGATCACAGTAAATGCATACGTCACTTAAAATAACATTTATCTCCAGTAGGGACAAAAAGTTATGATTTTGAATTAGTTTAGAGGGACTAAAACAGGTCTTTTCATCCCTGAACTCAAAAAGTAGGGAGAAAAAGTAAAAGTAGAACTAATTAGAGTTATTATTATATTAAAGAGTCTAATTCCCTCGGCTTCGCCTCAGGATTTAGGGACCATGGTTCCTTCGTCTTCGCCTCAAGAACCAACTTTTTTCGCTCAGGGAATAATGGCTTACTTTACTCCCTAGGTGCATAAATATCTATTTTTGCTTTTGTTAGAATTCTTTATTTTGAGCCTTCACATTTAATTTTTTTTGAGAACTAAGTCACAGGACTGCGTAAAATAAGTAGAATTAATGCAAGCGTTTGTTAGGTTTTTGTATAAAAAGTGCCCCTCACTTTTATCTTTAGTGACAGCCTCATTTACTGTGATCACTCAAAGTACTGTGGCTGTTAAAAAAAAACGAAAATAACGGATTTTAGTGCATTCTTAATATAAGCGTGTTTTTATGCTTTTTAAATATAATATTATTTTCTACTTTTTAGCATTCGTCACATTAAATAAATTACTACATGACAAATTCAATTTTAAAAATTTTCGTTCACAATTTTTTTTCAAATTTTACTGCCAAAATGTCTTTATATAATTTAAAAATTCAAAAAAATGTAAACAGTAATTGATCAATTATAACCTAAATTCTTGTAATAAATTATATCCTCACTTAGCTGCCAGTAGTCTGTAAAAATGTATTAATTTATCGACTATACTGTCTGTCTGTCTGTTGTTTTATCGACTGTTCTGTCTGTTACTGTCTGTCTACTGTTTATTTTCGAATGATTTTTTAAAACTAATAGTTGATTATTGTATTATCTCTAGAAATGCATAATCAGTACATGATTCAGCTTTTTAAGTATCCAGGAAGTGCGTCAAATAAAGATTACTAGATTTGTACCTTACACAACAAGGTACAAATCTAATTAAAACAAACAAGTAAATTAAAAGACAAGTAAATCTAATTAAAAGCGTTTAAAAATTAGATAAACTACGCAAGCAATGATAATAATTATTGCTTGCATATATAAATGAGTTGGCAATGAAACTTATATTCCTGGTAATGATAATAATAATTAAATTGATGTTTTTTGTTTCCAGGTGGAGTAAAGTGTTCACACCCGAAGCCTGGATGACCTGACATTGGTAAATCTGAAGAAATGAGCCGTGAGGATGTCAGAGCGGAAGAGGAGATACCAATCAGAGCTGAGGAGGAGGATGACGAGTGAGTTGATTATTCATTTATTATATATTATTATTATTATTAATAGGAAACGGAGTAGCCGGGTGGTAAGTATGCTCTCAACTCGCCTGATACCTTGGTCTTGGTCTAAAAAAAGACAAATCTGATGAGTTCGAATCCCGGAGAGAGGAGAAACATGTTTCACCGGTGATCACATCGAGTAGATGTGTAAAATGTGTCACAATCACCCGTCCTTTAAAAACTAATAATGTGTTGCTCGGGGGGAAATGTGTTATAATGCAACAAGTTTCTAGAGTTAGATTGAACATAAAATCTCTTTTATTGATGCACATGCACACAATTAAGTCATAATATAAACAAACAAATAACAATACGTTATCCCTTATACATTATAGCACTGTTATAAATCTGTTCTTAGAAACTTTCGGGGGTTTATCTAAAGAAAAAGTCGTCATCATTTTCATGAAGAATACTGTCGAAAGAAGTTTACAATTTTCTTTGTGAATGACCCATGTGTTACAACAAGTTTACAATTTTCTTTGTGAATGAGCCATGTCTTACAAGATGTTTACTGTTTTCTTTGTGAATGACCCATGTCTTACAAGATGTTTACTGTTTTCTTTGTGAATGACCCATGTCTTACAAGATGTTTACTGTTTTCTTTGTGAATGAGCCATGTCTTACAAGATGTTTACTGTTTTCTTTGTGAATGACCCATGTCTTACAAGATGTTTACTGTTTTCTTTGTGAATGAGCCATGTCTTACAAGAAGTTTACTATAAAATAATGAAAGCAATAAAACATAAAAGCATCCTCATTGAATAGTAAAATGTTTATAATTTTTAATTAATTCTTATTTATAATATCTACCCCTTTTAAGAAAATAACTATCTACGATTGTTACAACCAAATAATATTCGTTTAAATCTATCTTATTATTATAATTTCTTTATATTATTTCTTCTAATCTTTCTCTTCTATTAATATTTATCGAGCAAATAATTACAAAGCATTTATACATTTTTATTTAAACTACACTAATTTTTAATTTTTTAAATATTTGTTCCTATAATATTTAATTATTATTATTATTATTATACCTACATAATTCTTTTTAAATAAAAAAAATTCCTCTTTATAATCTTCAAAAAACAAACAAGAGAATACAATCGATTATTCAAAGCACAGACAGAACTGTCTATATGCCAAGATTTGAAAGTTTAAGCTTCTTAGGTCATCTGTTCAGCAAGCTATATCTGTTCGTGTATTTGTAGAGTATATATTATGTTACTCGTTAGTTATTCAGTTTAAGTTTCTAGTGTACGGTAGTCGGTGGTATACTCCTGGTTCCTTTTGCACTTTTAGTATTCAAGCACAACTTACTGACCTCAGATTAGAACTTAGGACCACAGGAAAGAATTTAACGAAGAAGAACAAACAAGGTAGAGAAGAATAAACAAGGTAATTTAATTATTCATAGTAATCAAACATTATAGAGAATGAAACACAGAACAGAATCTTAATAGGTTTATTGTCAAACAACATAATGAATATTATTCAACGAATTATTTGACTACTTTAATTTTATAACTATTGAACTAAAGAACTAAAAACATGGACTGTATTAAAACCTTTTTACTTTTCTTCACCTTCTCCGAAGGTATATAGGAAAAGTATTGTTTTCATCCAAACATTTTTTTTCGGGATTTCAACGGAATTATTAGTTTTGGGTGTTTTTAAGACCTCCTGAGTGGTTTTCAGCAATACGTCTGTATGTATATATGTGTGTATTGTGTATGTATCTGTGTATGTATGTGTGTGTATGATATCATCGTAGCGTCCAAGGTATTTAACCTAGAGAGTTGAAACTTGGCAGAAAAATCAGTCCTTACCTGTAGTGGTGCCGCCCGAAAATGGCCCTGATTGAGTTGAAATTTTGCCCGATTGAACCTCTCTGTATGACAGACAACCCCACCAAATTACATTTCAATATTGGCCGCCATTTTGAAGTTATCAATTTTTGAATTTGTTTGTTGTATGTTTTTTTTAATATGATAATAAAAAAAAATCACTCAGTTCAAAACGGTCACCATCCCTGTACTGACCACGTCCTGTGCTGCTTCCTCCTGCTGCGAAGCAGCAGGAGAGCCCACTTTAGTGGCCTCTAAAATGAGGAAAAGTTCCGAGGTACCCTTTACCCGATTTTTTATTTTGGTTAGAACATAAACTGACCATTTTCTGTATTTAAGCTGCATTTTTTTTTTACTATTTATATTTTTATTAGTATAAACTTTAGGCTCGAAGCAACTACGAGTAGTTTAGTCATAACTCACAACTCACGTGTACTTAATCATCCTCATTAGTCCAGTCAAATTGTACATGATTCCTTGAAAGAGGTCAAGTATCTATAAGTTTAAATTAAAATATGTTGTAAGGACCAGGGTCACTGAAGTAAAAAATTAAGTTTGTGGAAGCGAAAGCCTTGTGCTAGCAAAGTTATATTGAAGTTTTCACGTTTCGTATCAAAACGTTTTAAAAAGAGAAATGAACATAGAAGAAAATACAAAAACTAGCTAATTGACTCAGTGACGTCACACCCCGTGATTGGCCTAGGCCTACCAAAGGGCTTATAACTATGTACTCGTATGTAATGGATGGCAAAGGGTTAGTGTGTTATTCCATAAACTTTATAAACTTTACAATTTATATAGCAATCCTGGGTGAACACCGTGGGGGGGGGGGGCAGCCAGGAATTAAACCCAGATCAGAGTGGCCACCCAATAAAAATGCAAAAGTTGTACCAAATCTCTCCTATGCATAGAAACAGAGATATTAAGCAAAAGCCGAAAAAAGTCCATACATTCGAAGTTTTCACGGGGCTTCCGTTTTAGCAAACTTGGTTTTTTACTATTGGTCTTAGCCCCTACATTTAAAAAAAAATGATAGATACTCAACCTTTTGCTAGAAAACCTATTTTTTTTGTGCGCACTGACTGGACTATATCTCAATTTTGTATTTACCACCGTAATTGTCTTGGATATTACAAATTACAAGTTAATTTACTTTATTCTTATATTATTATTATCACACACCTATATAATTATAAATATTTGAGGCTATAAGCACAATCAGTTAAAAACGAAAAGTGTCAATGCGTATAATTTTGAAGGAAATGTTATTGGGCATGATCACTGAATTCTTTCGGTATACTCAGTGTAAAATTAAGATGACTTACTGACTTACTGGAGACAACTAATATGCTATATATGAGGAGAGCGGTGAGAGAATCAGCTAGTGTCAGCTAAGTCATAACTAAATTCTACAACCGAATCCTGAAAGGATGATATCTCTAAGAGGTTAGATCCTGAAATTAAGCGTACCTAAAGAAATCTCCAGGGCAGACTTTCCCTGTCAGAGTAATCTTAACATTCAAGTGCCTCCAATGAAAACAGCGCCTCGAATGCGTTGTAAAATCTTAGTATAACAACAGGTTTGTTCCAACCTTTGTACCCAAAGCAGTGTACCGTCCGCGTGATCGTCATGGGCATGCGCAATGGATAAAAGCCGTTCCAACCTTGTGACAGTGTTTCATACCGTCCTCCAAACTGTTCCAACCCACGCAGGGATCATTTGAGAACCTTTTACTTTAAGGTCCAAACGATCCTCTGGCAATACCATATACTAGTTTGTATGGCATGCGCAATTATGTCAATTTTCACATATGTCAATAGGAAGGTCCCCTTACTGTTAGGTTTCCTTAAATGATTTTAATACGGTGCGAATTATAGTCCTAAACTCATTCCAACCTGACATGATCATATTACAATGTATGCGTATAAAACTTGTCCTAAAAGGTTCCCCAACGATCCGCGGGACAATACAATGGACGTTACAAATAGTAGGGCTAGAACAAACCTAATAACCATTAATGCGATTCCAAATATCCTCTATTAAGAATTACTTAATACAAAAATAATGAGAACTGGTGCAATCTATTTACATTTATTTTAGTAAAGTCATTCAAATATAACTTATAATAAACTTCGAGATTATAAACGCAAGCACAATTAAATTTATATATATATTTTAAGTTCTGCCGATAGTACAGTATGAAGCACGGGTAAACGATTAAATGTTAATTGTACTTTTATTTAGAATGAGTAGAATATAAATATATGTTTGTTTGACTCTGTACAATTTAATTTATAGTTCACAAACCAGACCATACAAAACAGTTAAATTGGCATCAGACATTCTTTGGCAGCAAGATTTTAAGTAAGAGTTGTGGCGTCTGATTTCATTCAGAGTAACTGTGAATCATCGCATCTGATGTAGCGGTCGATCTGCGTCCCTCTACACTCTTACATGCAGAGCCAGCGTGTTCTGCAAAGTGAAAATCCTTGCATTATCTGGCCGGGTTCTATGAGGACAGTTATAGATAGATCGACTTGGTATCGGAGTAGGCGTGTTGTTTAATTACTTCTTGTTGTCAACTGTTTTTGAAACCAAGCCAACATTAATTATATCTAGTTTATTTCGTCTTCAAGAAGAGTCACTCTTGCTTGCGCCTGTTTACAATAGGAAAGAATTCTACACACGAGCTGAAACAGTGAAAAAACAATTATTTTCTACTCTTTTCATCACTGCACTTTTTATATGAAAAACATATATCACAATTTCGTTCTTAGTTCTTCTTAGTTAAACCTGAATCAAATATAAAACAATTCTATTTTATTAAAATTTGTACAGCTACTGGTTAGGAGATCATAGCAAAACGAGAAAAGTTTTATCTACCCTTGTCATTTCTCCTTTGATGGAGAAATTCTCTCCTTTGTTGTTTCTCCCGTTGATGGAGAAATTCTCTCCTTTGTTGTTTCTCCCGTTGATGGAGAAATTCTCATTTTTGTTGTTTCTCCCGTTGATGGAGAAATTCTCTCCTTTGTTGTTTCTCCCGTTGATGGAGAAATTCTCATTTTTGTTGTTTCTCCCGTTGATGGAGAAATTCTCTCCATTGTTGTTTCTCCCGTTGATGGAGAAATTCTCTCCTTTGTTGTTTCTCCCTTTGATGGAGAAATTCTCTCCTTTGTTGTTTCTCCCGTTGATGGAGAAATTCTCTCCTTTGTTGTTTCTCCCGTTGATGGAGAAATTCTATCCTTTGTTGTTTCTCCCGTTGATGGAGAAATTCTCTCCTTTGTTGTTTCTCCCGTTGATGGAGAAATTCTCTCCTTTGTTGTTTCTCCCGTTTATTAGTTTAAACGTTAACGACTGTAAAGCTGCAAAAACGTAATAAACTTACCTAAACCGTATTATTTTAACCACCAGAACCAGAACCAGAGATATATATCGAAACTTCGATAGAAAAATAAATAATAAGCCTTACATTTTTTTTTGGAGTATATTCAATAATTATTATGACTGTATAAAATGCTGTCTAACTTCGGTGCAAGGGGGTCGGTACAGATCTGTACCACTAGGACTAGGACTATACTAATAATTTACAGATTGCTATCTGACAGAAATTGAATTTACAATAACACTTTATGCGGCTATGTTAACTTACTTTTCTAAAAGTTAACATTCTATAAACCAATTTAATTTTATATTCAACTAATTTTTTTTTCTAAATTCTCTTTATTTATGTATACTACTTTTATTATATTAAGTGCTAAAACAGTTATAATGTGTGTTACATTAATTTAAATAGAACTGAACGCACATTTTACCTTAAATAATAGCTATGTTTACATGGTGTATTAAAAACGATCTCAGGTCGGTTAATGTTTTCAACTGATGTCTGTTTACATGACCATATATTGAGTTGGTATTCGAAAATATTTGGACACAGTTCTGACGTTATTAGAAAACAGCTGATTTTGATAGTGATAATTATGAAGCCTGTGAAAGAAGGTTATGTTTGTACTGTTGATGAGTCAGGTTACCTAGGAGAGAGAAAAAGAAACTGCGCAAGCTCTAATGTGATCTCAATATAGTAAGGTGTTTACATTTATATACAGTACATACTTATGGTTTATCGATTTTGAGATGAACTAGATTAAATACTGTGCGTTTACATGGAAATATAACGTATTAAGATCGTTTTCAATACACCATGTGCATGTAAACGTAGCTAATAAGTTGTGAGCTTAAGTGGGTCTAAATAAATATAAAACATGAATGGGAAAGACAAACGATAATATGTTTAAATGTGATATAAATTAAATATTGTGTTGGTCTTAAATCGTAAAAATCGTTGTGGAACACAAGAGAAAGTTAATTTTGTTCTACTATAACTCAATTATCCCCAGCACGTGTCACTTGTTATTAATACCCTTGAACTTTCTAAGGATGTAATGATATATTGTCACTTATTAATTAACCTTCTATTGGTGTTATTTTTCGCAGCATGTTATAAGACCCTTACACCATTACATTTCTCTCCACTGACTATTATTGTGCTTCGATAAAAATCATCTAGTTTATTTGAAACCCAATATAAACTTTTATAAAAACAGAAATCGCAGAATAAAGAAAAGTACCTACTATCTTGTTTTATTAACAACTTAATGGTAAATAAAGATTTATTTTATTTATTCCAATTGACATCGTGTTTAACTTAAACTATACCAAAAAAAACATGCAAGCTCTCGTCCTCTCGGTTACCATTAGCGCCTTTTTGTCTCTCATGACTCCTTTTAGAGCATTAATTTTGCTGGCTGTTATGATAACCGAGCGGCCGAAAGTCAACTTCTCAGCCATCATTAGCATCTTTTTGTCTCTCATGACTCCTCTTAGGGCTTTAATTTTGCAAGCAGTGATGATAACCCAGCGGCCGAAAGTCGACTTCTCAGCCATCATTAGCATCTTTTTGTCTCTCATGAATTCTCCAAGGGCTTTAATTTTGCTAGCAGTTATGATAACCGAGTGGCCGAGAGTCGACTTCTCAGCCATCATAAGTATCTTTTTGTCTCTCATGACTCCTCTTTGGGTTCATTAATTTTTTTGACGTGATGATAACTGAGAGGCCCAAAGCCTTCTCTCAAAGTTATAGTTTTATAACATGTGAATAGGTTTTCTTTTCCGACTTACTATCGAAATCTACTCCATATGCTCTGTTCAATTGTTACTTTTACTTTTATAGCTTCATTTGGCATAATAGCTAAGGACAAATAAATTAGAGGTAAATGCGCATTAAGGCGTTTTTTACACCGAAATGCCGAAAGAAGAGGGGTATTGAAGATAGGAGACAAAATCTTTCCAATTTGGAAGGCATGCGTCTATGTCTCTTTGGGATGAAAACAATATTGATTGTTTACAATAATGTAATGGATCAGTACAGTGAAGAGTTGTCTTCTGCCTCTTGTAGCTTGTATTTTCCCCCCTTGTCTTTTCGATGAGAAAGCCGTGTAAGTGTGCAACAAAGGTGATCAATATTTTTACGTTTTATTTATTCTCAATTTAAGAAAAATGTTAATACTCATCAGTCATCGGAATTGGCTGTTAACAAATTAGGACGTGATAATTCGAATACTCCTTCTAATATGCCATACATGCAAATTCTTAAGTTAGATGATGTTCACAGTGTAAATTTACACAACATTATTACAATTTAAACAAATTAAAAAAATACAGTCCAAAATTCTACCAAGTGGAAATCAGTAAATAACTTCATTAATTGCAAATTTTCAGATTTGCAGAAGTCACATTAAAACCAAAGTATATTAAACTTAGATAAATATTCTTCTAAGCATTCTAACAACTATACCTTCAGTTAAAGTAAAACGAAAAGTATAATTTATTTTATTCCTTTTTTCACCTTATTTGTTTTACAATATAAGTTTGATGAGATAAGAAACAAACATTCAAGGAAATATAACGAATTATTCCTATATTTTTCCTTTAAATATTTAATATGTAAAAACATCTTCCGTATTTAAATATATAATCCTCGAAACCCTTAAGAAAGATTATAGAATTAACTCTTTGAATCGTTTTATATTGAATATTATATACGTCAATCCTAAATAAATTAAGTGGGGTTCAAATTATATTTTGAAAAATATTCTTATCAATTCTTCTAATATATTAAGATTAATCGTTTAAGTATCTTAATCTTATTCAATTTGCCGAAACTATTAAGCAATCAGTCATAAGGAATTGACAGTCCATCAGCATCAAATATTTTATTCCGTGGTCAGTAATTGAACAATGAGTAATCAATAGTACTTAAACATGTTACTAAAACTCTTAACTGTCAAACGCAATTGGATGTAATATTCAATTTATGACAGGCAACTCTATTCAGACAATAATTATTCGTCTTGATAACTGAACAATTTAAAATAATACACGTTTAACTCAAATTAATTATACGAATAATAATCATTAAAATATTACCTTTAATTATCCAAGAATAGAACAATTGAAGCGGTATAATTTAAAACATAATATTATAATAAATTTCAATTTGTTAACCTACATGTCTTACTAATGTCTCAATTGTTCTGTTTTAGAAGTATCTAATCAGCAGGAAATAGTACTAAATAAGAAAGATAAATCTATATAATTTTGTTAAAATTAGTTTATTTCCAAATAAAGGAAGAAGGTTTTTTTAAATTATGAAAGTTTCCGTAAAATGAAGGGATTAGGTATAGCTATATTGAGTTTCCCCTTCCATTATGTTATACTGTCCTTTTAAACTAGACACTATGTAGTAAACTTTATTAACATTGATACTTATTACATAATTTATGTAGTTGTAACATTCTTTACAAATAATAAAAAGAAAATGCCAATTAGTCTGGCACAAAAGTTCCTCGCGTTCTATAACTTACTTAATTGATGTTATGCATTGAAAAAACATTATTCTCTAATTTATTTAATTTTTTCCTTTCTTATTATTGATCCCGAGCTTACCGAAGGTAACGTAAGCTATGTAATATTTTTGAAGAACGAAAATATTAAGTCTCCGATTTCAAAAATTCCTTGACAGAAATCTTTTTCAGATGTCAGGGAACTTTTTTGGTCCCATGTCTGCCTGTCGGTCACATCTTAAAATCGGTACTTCTTTAGATTGTTACTCCCTTATGGTTTTTTAGAATATAAATATTTTGAATTAATAACTATTAAGACAAAGGGATGCTTAGACCAATGTACTTTGGGACAATGGAATATCACACTTCTGTTTTTATAAGGGAGTAGCAGTCTAAAGAAGAACATTCCATACACATTCTTCAGATTGTTACTCCCCTCTGTTTTTGATAAAAGGGGAGTAACAGTCTAAAGAAGTACCTTAAAAACTGCACTTCCGATTTAAATTAAATTTAGATGGTTGGCCATAATGTTAGTCCCATATAAGTTTCAACCTTATGAGAACCCATTGGTTTCTCTTCCACATGCGCACAAACATATAATATTAATGTACACTTTTATCTTTGAACGTACTCATATGATTTTTAAGAAATTTGGATGGTATGGCGAACATAGCCTATATATAGTCTCATTAATTTCAGCCGTATGCACGATCCATACATTTTGCTTAATTGATACTTTTATTCATGTAAAACATCAAAACAATTTTGACAGATTTAAAATAAAAGGGTGGGAAACAAATTAAATAGAGTAGACAATAATGGTTTGTAAAAGCGTAACATAATTTGAGTACTTGATGAAAACGCAAGGAAGTTTATGACTCACTAATTGGCAGACTATTTTTAAGTAAATGTTATTATTTACAAAAAGAAATGATCAGTCAATAAATGATTGTAATGATATTATTAGCAGATAAGCTTATCAACGACACACGTGTGGCTCTTGTACACGCAGATAATCCATAATTAGTAGACTGCAGTTGTTCAATTGCACGTATAACATCCCTTAGTTCACTGATAAACAATACAGGAAATTAATACTTATGTATTAATTTCCACAAAGACCACAAGGATCATTTTTAGAATGACTAATAGAAATATTTTATTTACAAACATATAATATCTATTGAAATATATATATGTATAAGCCGTTAAGCCCGTGGCAACGGGCTTAATTTTTTACATGTATTTAGAAAAAAAAGTAAATTTAAAGTATTATATTTATTTAGATATGTTATTATATCTATTTTAAGACCAACAAATTAAAAAATATACATTTATTTTTATTCGAATAAATGTGGTTGCCGTACAATAATGGATTCTGATGCAAATTTCTTTTGCAATATGTTAGTTCGAATTTCGATTATACTTATTAAGCTTTAAATAAAAATACTTCGATTCTTTTTCTATCGTGAAAGTTAAGTGAATCTTTTATTATTCTGTGTTTAGTGTTGATTATAAGCTTGATTCGAAGTCGGTGTCACTTAAAATTTTAACTGAAAAACTTGTAATTTTCCAAATCTGAATGCACAGGTATACCTTTAAAAATGTATATGAGCTGGTGAACCATTTCTTGGATCTTTAGCCAAAAACGAGGACCCAAATCCTTCCTGCGCTTGTTTACCTGTTTGTCTGTAATGCACCTGATATCCAACATAAAAATTTGAAAACGTTGCAGTACCAATCCATCTTCCATCTTCGCCACGTCTCCTTGATAATTGCCCTCTAATTTTTTTTAACAAACCTACGAAAATAATCTGAAAAATTATAGTTGTTCTTTTTCTAAAAACAATAAATGTTTTTAAAGGAAATTTTCATACGTAGCATATTTTGTGAAAAAAAAAATCCTAAAATTTTATTATCTTAGGTTATAGATAGATTGGGATAGACACTTTGGAGTAGAGTTAATGCGTTTGGACTATAAAAATGCTTGTCACACGTCAGTATAATAAGTGGTTTAAAAGTTATAGCTGGAAAAGAAACTTTTAAATAATTTTTGTCTTGATACGGCTGGGTCGATTATGCTGGTTAACGAACTCGTCTTATTTGTTAAACTTCCTACGAAGCCATTGTGTTAGCTGAAAGCACTTACTTGCCCAATTTATTTATTTATGCTCTAAGCTTATTATGCCGGATTACCTTAAATTTGCAAAAGAAATAAATTTCTTCTAGTGACTGGACAGGTCGTAGAAGTCCTTCCCACACTTTGTAGGTCTAGTTTTATGGACTACCACTTATACAGGGTGGGGCGAGGGAAATGGATATTTTTCTAATAATCAGAACTTCAGCACTTTTTTGTATGTAACATTTATTAAAAATAGAAACAGAAAGCTTAACCAATGCCTAAAACAGTGGGTCATGTACAAAAAATAACATCATTCAAGTGATTATCATTTTCATTAATGCAATGCTGGAGGCGTTCATGAAAATTTCTCCCTACTTTCTTCAAAATTTGTGTCGATTCCAGTAATCTTCTGGCGAATTTCATTCTTCAATGCATCCTTTGACCGAGGTTTTGATTCATACACATACTTTTAAATATCCCCATAAAAAGAAATTGCATGTAGATGGTGACCTAGTGTAGTAGATGGTGTGGTGTGTAGTAGATGGTGGCCACGGATCATCACCATGTCGAGAGATAAGGTGGGCATGAAACATGGCCCTAAGAACAGCCATAGAGGTTGTGGCCGAAATGAGCTGTAGCCCCATTTTGTTGGAACCATCTTGGACGTCCCACTACCGTGTACTACTACATAAAAAATGTCCGTTTCCCACGCCCCATCCTGTATCTTAGTATTAGTAGATTTTGGTAGTTAGGTAAAAGTGCATCCTAATAAAGAGTTTAAGCTCGGATTAACAGATTTTAGCTTGTTTTATTGTTATTTGATTTAATTTTTATTGAGTTTCATCTTCTATTTTCTGCTTCCGAGATCATTATGAAGAACGATTTTTTTTAATGTCTCCGAATTCATAATTCTCCGGATTCCTCAGAGACAGAGATCCGTTTATGAGAGGGGAAATTTTTGGTTTCATGTCTCTCTGTGTATCAGCAGTTTTTCGAACCACCACCTTAAAAAATACTTTTATCTACGATTGATACGAAATATAAATATTTTATCTCTGTTTAGATGCGTAGAAAGTGATTCTTTTCTTTATTGTATTCATTGCGCATGCGCGTTCATAATTCTTCATAAACCCACGTGTTTATAAGGAAGGGCGATAAATACTAGGGCCCGGTTCCTCCATGAAATCTAATTAAATAAACTAATAAATAAAGAAACGAATAATGAGCAAGTGAACTTTATTTATATTAAAATAATAATAAAAGCTAAATATACTATAAAAAAAATGCCTAAATAAGAAAGAAACTGAATAATTTTAATTTAAATAATGATAATTAGCTTAGCGTTGATTAGGGTTGAGCTGTGCTGTTGTAATTGGAGAAGAAGGGATGATTCCAAATCTTAAGTAGAATTTCACTGAATACCAGGCTGTTATAAATATTGCCAATTTTGTCTTGATGCAGGACAAATAAGCTAGCTGAATGCCACAAATAAAAAGGCGAAAATAGCTTGTATAAAAGACTGGTTTAGCATATATGATATGGCCAAGTAAGTAAACAACCCTGAAATCCAACTTTCTCCAGTCACTGTGCTCCTACTGGTGGAAGAAGGAAACCCAGGTTCAAGGGCACGATGCGTTGCAGGTCTAGTATTCAGGAAGTAGCCATAATTACAATATAACTAAACATTAAATACAACTAATTATATTATTTACATATATTATTTGATAAACATTAACTAATACATAAAAGTTCAGTCTGTCTTGAACATATATAATTCTTCACCAACCCACGATTAGCGTGTTTGTTTACATTTAACAAAACTAATTTGATGTTTGTTTAATTAAAGTAACTGCTTATATCGAGTTTTTAGTGAAAAACAATGAGTGATTTAAGTGATCATGACGAAAATGAGGGAAAATAATACTCTCCCCAAAATAATTAATTCGGCACAAAATACAACTAATAAATTAATGTCATCTTTATCAAAAGAGAAATACGAACTTACATAAAGGAAGTTCTAATTATCAGACTATTTAAGTTAGGTACGAAAAAAAATCAACCAATAAACTAATAGATGTTAGCTCTTGATATAAATGTTGCTCTTTTTAGCATGTTCAATGACTAATAGAGATCAGGTTTGAACGAGCATAGAGCTGATTTGGATAAAAATGAGTTGGGCTTTCATGTCTTTAATCAGTGAGACGTTTACTTGATTGGTCGGAATTGGCTTCATTAGAGTTTTCTAGATTCATCTCCGGGCCGAATCATGTCGAGGACGCTTCATGTATTTACATGAATACTTCATTTAATTTAATTCAGTCTGTTACCCGCAACCATGTTCTATGTATCATCCTGACCTTTTACAAAAAATCATGAAAAATTATTATCTCGAAGGACGTGTAGAGTCACTCAATTAAATTCTTATTTTTTTATTGAATGAAAGTCATGTAAAAGTTGGATAGAATTTTCCCCTTTTACATTATAATTATGATGGGATAATGTTAATAGTACATACTTTAAACAAAAAAAAAAAAAATTAAAAAATAATTAATAAAAAATAAAATATCATTTTAATTAGTAAATAACTGAGTTTTAGATGTGAAATAATTTTATGCAATAAATTTCTTACTCAGAGAGTCCTGAGCTATTATATGTAATATTTTGAAATGCTTAAACAAGAAAATGATTACTATTGAAAACATATCATTTAACTGTACGTGCTACGTGCTGTCTTCATAAATTCTCTTATCTTTAAGCATAAATTTGGTTTAAAATAACAAAAACATATTAAGCTATAACAAAAAACTAGAAAATACTTCAGCGATAGATACTTCAAAAAAATAACGTTGTAAACATACATTCATAATGTAAGACGTTGATACGTTTGTATATTTTGCTATCCAAAATATTTTAAGTTAATACAATAAAAAAGTCCTTTAACAGTTAATAAACTATAGTCGGGGTTCCATACAACAAAATTGATTGTTCTAGAAAAAAATCGCTGGATAGAAATTTCATACTAAAGAATTTTATTAAAAGAGAATAAATGGGCGATCCTGAAAGAGGAATATGTTTATCCTGTACCATTTTCACCCATTGCAGAACTGCTTTACCTAGGTCTTTAAATTTATAACCTCTAGATCTTCTAAAAAATCTCTACTTGTTGCGCATAGTTTAAAAATTGAATCCCGGTTTTTTTTTTTTTTAAAAATGTTGACCCTGAACTCGGAGCGTTTTCGTATAGCTGGATACTTCTATATGTTCTTCCTTCCTTTATCTAAGTTTTTGAATAGATTAGGAAATTTTTCTTAAAATTGATGATTTTCTTTTAGTCATTTGTACGGTGAGTAAATTGCGCTGTAAAATGTTAAGAGCTGTATGAACATCCTTAACGAATTATAAACGGAGACTAAGATATTTGTCTACAATGTGCAAAGATGATTCCAATTCCAATAAAACTAAAATGGAGGTAAAAATAAGCAACATTTTAGAGTTCTAGAGAAAGAAATGCCTGAAAATAGTTCAAAGAAAATATAGGAAAGCAAAAACACCGCCAGTATTACTTCACAGAACGTTTGTAGGTCGGATCTAGTCTTTTCTTTTATGATTTTCTCAAAGATTGGATATTTATCCATTGAGATTTCTCCAGAAAAGTAATAAGTTTTACCCTTTAAAACGGAATTAATGTAGCTGAGTGGTGCCTAAACCTAAACCCCATGACATTATTGATACAACCTGGAGACAGATGGTTCAAATCCCAGGAAAGTGAGACATGTTTTACACTGACGACTATTTGAAGTAGATGTGTGAAGTGGCCGGGTTTTGTTCAATGAACTGACATAGTCCACGTACAGTGGACTAAGTCTTCGGGCTCAATTCACTCCATACTACTACATTCACATAGAACAGTAAAGAAGTAAGTTTCTATCGTCGGATTTTAAAGGCTCCTTATATACTCCCCCCCCCCCCCCCCCCACACATAACTGCTTTAACACTCAGTTCATTATAGTGTTATAGTTTGTAGCAATTACATTTTTAAGGGAAAATAACTGGCGCCTATTTGTTCCTCATTCGCATGTGCACAAACAAACATTTATTTACACTTATATCATAAGAATTATCTGATTTTTATGAAATTTGGATGGTTTGTCAAAAGTAGCCTGCAGATGGCCTCAGATTAATTTGAACCGTCTGCTCTCCTTAAAGTATGCTAAATTGATACTTTAATTAATATAAAAACTCAAAATTTCATAAAAATCAAAAAGAACTAATAGAAGAGAATTAAATCCAAATTTCATTAAAATTGGACCATTAGTTTTTAAGATATGTTGGTTCGCAAAAATTGAGCGACAGTCCGACAGACAGACACAAGACCAAAAAATGTTCCCTGATTTCTGAAACGGATATCTAAATCTAGGAATTTTTTCATTCGGTGACCTAAACATTTTTCGTTCTTCAGAACGAACGATACCATATAGCTTCTGTTACCTTCGGTAAGCTCAGAAGCAAAATCTAAACAATTTTGCAGTTTTAAAAAACGAGGGAAAATTAAATAAACTTGACAATAATAGATTGTAAAAACTTAAAATCGTTAAGGAGGAAAGTATGTGCCACACTAATTGGCAGACTATTTTTTATTAATTAACATGTATTAATATTTTATGTTCTATTTTTGTCAACCCTCTTTTCAGTATACAATAATCACAAGGCATTTTCCCCCTTCTATAAGATCTTGAAGATGATACCAGTTAGGAGAGAGAAAATTTTAACATGCATTGTGTCCATTGTCCATTGATTTACAGAAAAATCTCTATTATGAAACATTTTTAGGGCAAACAACTACATCAAACCCAAAAAGATCTTAGTCATATAGGAAGTTCGTAATACATTATTATTGTAGAAAACATCTTGCCAATTTATTCTATTTTTAACAAAACCCATCAGCTGTTTACTCAAGTTTATATTTAGTTTCTTTTATTATTCATTCTTATTTATTCATTAGTATCTTTAATTATGAGAGTTATTAGGACTTTTAACAAATTCATTCTATTCTTATCTTTTAAAATAAGCTTTGCTTATTTTTTAGTGATACTTATTTACACATAATTATCTTTCATTAACGAGCTTATTATTTTTAGGGGGTGAAAAATTAACACTCCCTTTGAAATTAGTTGGAGGTCGTTGTTTGTCGAGATGTTTTTTAAGACTATGTTAGCGATGGAGGGGAGGCCCTCCCCCTCCAGCTGCTATATATGCCTGAGATGACCTAACGCCTAGCTTCAGTATATCTTCCGCTTTATATCCACAAACCTCATAAGTAGGCAAATGGTCTGTTCCAAGTGGCTCAGGCTTTTAGCCAGGCATAGGTATTGGAGGTAATAATACGAAAACGCCATCTTTTTTCCTTTTATTTTCTTTCGAAGAACGTAAAATTCACGAAATCACCACGGCTACGTATTCGGTTTTTCTGTTTTTAAATACACAATCCGTCGAAATTTTCTTGTATAAACGTTCGTAGAATTTCTCCGGCTTCATTGAAGCCGTTTCATGGCAACAGAACTATTCCGTAAACTGTTTTGACGTTTTCTTTTCTCCTCAGTATTTCGTCTTTCTTCACTTCATCAAAATGAGGTAACTAAAATCATAATTATTTCTGAAATATTTTGTATTTTTATATTAGAATTAAATATACATATATATATTTCTTTACCTATATTTATTTGAAATATTATTCATATACAATTTAATAATACCCTCATTGAATTTATACATTTTAGTATAAGTTAATAATTGCTTCTATCAATATTTTGTTACTTACATACATGTGGTACTATTTACATAGGTTGGTACTTACATGGTAAATAAAACAAAGATCAAAATTAGCCAATTTATTGTTAAGATAAAATTACGAATATTTTAATTATCAATTATAACCAACAATAACAGGTCATTATAAATAGTTTCTTTAAATGTATGTACTATGTAATATTATGTCCATAATATATATAGCACATATGAGTGTTGCCCTGATATGTTTTTATGTTAGGTTTGTCTTTAGTACAATAATTATTATTAATCTTATCCTTGAGTATTATATCTTGTGCAAAGTTTACGTAACTTCTATACTTTTGAATTTAAACTTTAGAGCGTTTTTTGTTTTACTGTGTCTTCTCTTCTAAGTGTAGTTCGAATATAATTAATTATTCTCAGGTTAATAAAACTGGATTTTTTTAATATAAAGTCTAATTCTACCTTACTTTTTGAAACTTAATATTGTCAGTAAACACAATTTAATAGATGATTTGTTATTACTTTCCACACTTTAAGTTATCTCCAACTATCTGTGTACGCCTCATCGATAAATTCTAACTCTATTTAAGCTCCAGAAGCTTTTTGCTTTTGAAAGTTTGCTGCCTTAATTATTCTTAATTATTTAAGTAACTGATAAAGAGTTCAAAATTATGAAATATTTTTATTAATTCTCAAAATTACATTACATTAGATTACATTAAATGAAATTACATTAGATATTAAAATGAAATTAATATCTGAAATATAATTCTATCTTATCAAATTCTGTAATTTTCATTTAAGCTTCTATTGTCTTTCATAGGCGACAAATAATTTCAAGTTAAATACTACATTGATCAAATAAACAAACTAAAAATATAGGAATTTAAAGGTAAAAAAATAATCTAAAATGGTATTGGTATTGGTTCTCAACAATAAAGAAATAGTCGTAACCAGTTTGCACTTTCTATGTTTTGTCCTTGTAATGTGTTTACTAAATTATATCTTATATATTGATTTACTTACATATAATATATTTAATCCACCCGAAAGTCTAGCGTTATTTAATCAATAATATTTTACTGAAATTTACCACTTTGCTTTTTTTTAGCAAATATCTGGAGAGAAAAAATAATAATACTATTTTAGTAACAATGAATATAGAGCTGAATCAACAAATATGATTAATTATGATAATGATTTTTTATTGTTACATTGTCTTACTAGCATAAACGCTAATCATTGGAGTATTTCAAGCCCAATCGACTCATCTAAAATAGAACTAATTAAAACAAACAATGTATGGCAAAAATAGAAAATGTTAAAGCAAAATAAATAATGACTTGTGAAGATAGAATAACAGTTAACATAATGTATAATACATGAGATGCATTCATATTGATATGCATAAATATTGATTACAAAATGAACATTACGACTACGTATTAAAATTCGGATACTTATTATATTTGCTATTATCTATTTTTAATCTGTTTTAAATAAAATTATAAAAAGTATACGTATATTATCTATGTTCTTAAAGGGAAATAGAGGATTTTAACGTGGTTATCAATTAAGCCTTTAATGATGAATAATATAGAATGTAATTGCTTTTCTCATGATAATATAAAATTTTTATGCTTAATTCATTCGTTACTATATTATATTTTTATATTTTATTCTCTAATGATAGATAATATAGAATGCAATTGCTTTCTGAATACTAACTGTTTGATGCTTAATCCATTCGTTACTATATTATATTATTATATTTTATTCACTAATGACAGATAACATAGAATGTAAATGCTTTCTGAATACTAACTGTATGATGCTTAATCCATTCGTTACTATATTATATTATTATATTTTATTCACTAATGACAGATAACATAGAATGTAAATGCTTTCTGAATACTAACTGTATGATGCTTAATTCATTCGTTACTATGTTATATTTTTATATTTTATTCTCTAATGATAGATAATATAGAATGTAATTGCTTTCTGAGCTCTAACTGATTAAATCTTAATTCATTATTTCTATATTATTTTTTTACCTTTTATTCTCGAATGATAGATAATATAGAGTGTAATTGCATTCTGAATACTTACTGTTTGATGCTTAATTCATTCGGTACTATGTATTTTTATCTTTTATTTGTAAATTAATAATATTAGTTAATAATTTATATATTAACTAATACCAATTTGGCTTACACAAGAACAAGTATCTATATATTGATATACAACTTTGTACAAATACAAGAGTTCATGGAGATGGGCTTGCATTAAAATATTATGATTGATTTTGTGCACCTTCATTTTTGTAATACTATTTTTTTAAGTACCGTAACTTTCAAGTATTACCATTTTAAAAGCTTTTATGAAATATCGGCACTTTAATTCGCTTATAGTTGTGAATTATTTTTAGGAGTTATCTCTGAACGAGTGCACTTAAAGGTCTGCAGAACAAAGCTTTTAACTAATCCATGTAACATCTGGATATATGTTTTCTATATTTATACACACATCAGTGTTGTAGTCGTTAACAAGGAACTATTATAAGGTTGTAGAAATACAGTAAATTATTAATTTTATACTTTAACTTTCACTATTAAGATTTTTATCGTGATTGAAATATTATCACTTGCACCATGATGTCTAATTCATTGTTTTATGATCATATGATTCACAATGGTAAACAAGGAACAATTATAAGGTTGTGGAATTAAGTTAAATTAATAATTTTATACTTTAACTATTACCATTAAGATATTTATCGTGATTGAAATATTATAACTTTCACCATCATTTCTTAATTTATTTTTTATGATCATAAGATAGATTGAAAAATGTATTCCACATTCGGTTTAAATTACTTGAAAGTAGTAAAATAAATTCAAATGAACATAAATTTATCAATTAAAAACCAATCATTTTATTATACCCAAATAAAAAATTAGAAAATAATTTAAACACACACATTATTAAAAAGTAAAACAAAATCCTCTATGAATTTATTTGATTTCTTTTACGTCTCATTCACTCTAACTGAATAAATTTCGTTTCACTATAATGTGCTATAAATTAATTTATGATTGACATTTCTTTTTGTAAAATATTTTTTTATAATTATTTCATTATTGACTTAAATGATTTATGTTTATAATTTTCATTATGAGCGATAATATTCTTTTTCAAACATTGAATTGTAAGTTATAGTTAATTAAATTCAGCTTATCAGGTGATGTTTCTAAGTCAAAACCATTTTAATTGCTTTTCCTTAGTTATAATTGTTGGTATTAGGCCAATTGTTGTCACTATTTGTAATATGTATTTATATTATGTGCTCATCGATGCAAAAGATATAGCATTCTATATGCACATTACTTCACATTTAATTGCAATGCCAGATCTATTTCTTGAACCGCATTGTAATATATATATTCTGATTTGTAAACAGAAAGTCCCCTCTTATAACCATTTGTTTAAAGTTATTTAGTTATCGTAATTAAATTTTGATAATAGTTATAATCTTAATTATTTATGGATAGTTTCGTGGAGGTGTCTATTACAGTGATTAAAGAACTATATATAAGGCATAGAGATATTTTATGGCAATCAAGCTATTGCTCCGTTATCTATTAGTGATCTTAGAGATAGCTATTCAAAAAGCTTATGGTCCGACATATTTTTAGTTGTTTCATTAAATTAATGGCTTTTAAAGTTTTTTAATGTAGCTATATTAACTGTCGTGAATCTCTATATCTTTTTAAGGTATTCTAAGCTTGTTTCTACAATGACTTAATTTTTTTATGGTATTAAGGTCACAACAGATATATGCTTTAAAAGAAGTCTCATAACCATTCTAGTTAACTCCTTCAATTGATTTTAATCCAGCACTTTATGGATAAATTATTATGGCATTTTTTTTAGATTATTACTCCCCTTATAAAAATACTGAGGGGAGTAACAATCTTAAGAAGTTGTACGGAATTTTCTTCTTTATACTGTTACTCCCCTTATAAAAGCAGAAGTGTGATATTCCTTTGTCCCAAAGTACATTGAACTAACCATCCCTTTGTCTTAATAGTTATTAAGTCAAAGTCATTTATTACTAAACATAGGGGAGTAACAATCTAAAGAAATACCGCTATATTAACCGTGGTAAATCTCTATATCTTTACAAGGCATTCTAAGCTTGTTTCTACAGTGACTTAATTTATTTTATGGTATTAAGGTCACAACAGAAATATGTTTTAAAAGAAGTCTCATAACCAGTAGTCAACTCCCTTCAATTGATTTTAATTTTAGCACTTTATGGAACTAGAAAATATTATCTTGAAACCACTTCCCTTCTTAAAATTTAAAATGGATATTAATCTCGATTCAAATATCTCATTATCTTACCTATCTGAAGTATCTGTTAGGGTTTTTATTGCCTAATTATTTTTTTTACACATGATCCGAAATACGCGATAAATCGAATATCTAGATAGAAGATACTTCAAGACAAATATCAATGCTGTTACGACTTCATTGCTTAGACTAATTTTGACATTCCATTGTGAGCCAGAAGAGAACAATAGTGACAACCCTTTATTTGACACTGATTTATTTTCAACTGACTGCCAAATGACAATAAGTGATTTGATTTGTCATGCCCTTGCACTCAAGTGTACATTTATATTCTATTCATAATTTTCTTTGTTGACATACATTGCAAATATAAAAAGCACATTTGGTTTGCGAGAGGGAAGATAGTCGTTATTTCTGATTTGAATAGATAATTAACCTTGAAGAGAACTTTAAATTTACACGCGATTATCTATTACCTATTTATACCTATTGGAGGAGGATATAAATAACATAGGAATAAAGATTTGTTTGCATTACATTAAATGTTAAAGATATTTTATAACCAATCAAAGTTCGTAAGCTTACGTGGTTTTAATTGTTTTCTTGTGGTGATCGCGTCTTGAAGAACCACTTGAAGAATCTCTTCCCGACGTTTCGCTCGTAATACTAGAAAACATCTTCAAGGCGTGTTCATGGTTCATGGTGTCCGTAGCATAGCCAAGGGGGGTTTCTTTTAGGGGGTGTCGATTATGTAAATGATTTCAGCGTACTTTTTACTAGTCCACCAATATTCTCTGTAAAAAGTTTCTTTTATTAATAATATGGTCAAGTTCTAGACCCTGAGCATATTCTTTAGGTATAAAGAATTAAAAAATTAATAAGTAAATTGATGCACATAAATACTTCGGAGAGTATTTCAGTAGAACCTCGCTTACACGACCCTCAATACACGAAAACCTCTATTACAAGTGCAATTTTCAAATCCTCTTGAGATTGCCATAACACATAATGTTAAATTAGCCTCTATAACGCGACTATAATTATCCAAACAACCTCAATAACACGGATTTTTTTCCAATTCACAACATAACTCAGAACCTCTATAAGCCGTTTTGAGTTAAGACGTTTTGAGAAATCAACCTCTATAACGCGACTCTATACAGGAATGGGTCGACCTTGAACAAGTGTAGACTTGAAAACCCCACCCCACCCCACTCCCAACATTTTATTAACCTCTATAACATGACTGATAGCCAAAATAACCTTGATAACACGACCTTCAACAAAAAGAGCACCTCGATAACAAGACTGTTTCCCCAATTCCTTTGAGACACTTCTTATCGAGGTTCTACTGTATTATTATTATTTTTTTTTTTTCCCTTGATTAACTGAACGATTTTAATGGCATCATTTAGATAAAGATTATCTTTAATTCTATTTTAAGAATATTTCAAGTCAGTGACTCTTAAAATGGTTAAATTTAAATAAATCTAGCAGATAAGAATTTCAAGAAAAGATAAAAAGTTAAAATAGAACAAAGCTAGAAATAGCTTTTTCTGTGAAAACAGTTATTATTTGCTTGAGAGAAAATGTTGAAAAAATAGGGGAAAAAAAGTTTATTTATAATAAATAATGTTGAAATAATTTGGAAAACTTTACTGATTTATTTATTAAATATTTTTATTTTTATTTTAGTATTTTGGAACTCCTTTTCACTTTTGTTTCTACTAAATTAAAAATTAATCTTTAATTTATTCCAGAAAGCAGTAATTAGGTTCAAAGGAAAAACATTTATTACAGAAGATTATAATTAACTAAGAAGTATCTATATATATATTATCTAGTGAAAATATAAAAACTGGAAGTGAAATAAAGTTTAAAATAAATGGAAATAGACTGTAACTTAAATATTTTAATTATTTAGGATTTCTTTTGTCATTTTTTTTTTTTTTTGGTGGTCTTTAAGTACATTCCGAAAATTAGGGATATGATTGCTTGGATTATTATGAAGAAAAGTTCATATGAACTTATATCCTAAACGGCTTAGTTTCCGAGATACAGGGTGTTCAAGTTTCTCATTTTTTTATTAATTTTTGTTTTTATTGTGATAACGCTTTAAGGTATTTTATTGAAATTTTGCATACGTTTGTAATACTTGAAGGAGTAATATTTGCCTTTAATTAAAAGTTTTTAGTAGCACCAGGGGCCACTCTATGAGAAACGCCGCTCTTCAAACAATTATTGATTTATGTCATTATGACGAAAATTTCAAGATAAAAAGAACTTTTTATATGCTACGTTTTTAAATTTTCTGTTGAATCGTATGTAATGTTGATAATATAATTGTTATTGTTATATAATATTATATAATGTTAGTGAAAAATAAAATAGTTCCGAATTTATTTACTTCACATAAATGACAACCATCTAGAGAGCTGATCTTAAACCTATAAAAGGATAAATCTTTTTACAACGGATCTTCCCAACACCAAATCTAAAGCGTGTCATCGATATATTTGAAATAATATAAATAATATAATCGATATTCCTGTTTTGCTGTCATTCAATGTTTATCTATCACAAATTTGAGACCCGTCAAAATGAAGATTGCGTAAATATTGGACATGGCTAAACAAATAAAATAATTTGCGGATTTTTTCCAAACTAATTTCCGTACAGCAAAATTTGCTGAAAACTAATTAAATTCTGCTGAAAGATGGCTAAAAGTATTAAAATAATGCATTGTCATCGTGTTCTGAGCTATGCTAAAAGTTTCAAATGTCTAGCTATTCGGGAAGTTAGTTAGAAATCGATTGCCAGATTTGTACCGGACAAACAAACAAACAAACAAGAAAGCAAGCTAATAAAAACGTAGTAAAATTAGGAGAATAATACACCTCCCGAAATAATTAATTGGGCACAAAATAAAACTAATGAATTAATGTCATCTTTATCAAAAGAGAAATACGAACTTACATACAGGAAGTTTATTAAATACTTTTTTTCCGTATTTATTATTAAAATACAACAATCGTAGATAAAGTACAGTACGCAAATCGTGCGGAAACTGAATTTTTCATGCAAAATGCTACTTTCCGCATTAGACGCGTAATGTACTATTGTGTGGAATACAAGACGCTGTTTGGTTATTGAACTGCACTTATTTTATGATCAATACAAACATTAAACTGATGCGTGTCATTTAAATAGGTTAATATTAATTTAAAAGTTAAATTATTAAGAAAATTTTAACATTTCTAATTTAGTACAAAATATTGTGTTTGAATTACTTTTACAGTGCTTCGGTTATGGTGTTTTTATGACTCATAATATGAGGTTAATTTATCCAATTACTTAAATAAGTAAAAAAAAAAAAAATGAAATATAAATTATAAATCATCCCTGCATTATCAATTTTGAACTAATTACCACAACTAAAATATATTTGAAGGACACTTCTTTCTATTTATTAATCTATGTAAAAATGTATTTCTAATATTGACACAGTAAATAATTCTTTTGATTATTTTTTTATTGCTCTTATTAGAGCAATATATAACAGTTTGAAGTAATATTCTATCAATACTTATGGATTTACAGTTAATACAAATATAATAAGGATTTTGCTACGGATCAATATTTAAAAAAATATATTAAAATTGACTGCCAATTAGTGTGGCATATAGCCTTCCTCGCATCCTATTACGTACTTTATTTATTTTATGCTTTTACAAGCCATTATTCCCTGATTTATTTTATTGTTTTCCCCCGTTTATTTAATGACTAAATTGTTTTGATATTTTACATTAATTAAAATATCAATTAAGCCAATTTAAAAAGCGTAGACGGTTAAAATTAATCTGGTGCAATCTCCGGTCTACTTTTGACAAACCGTCCAAATTTCATAAAAAACAGATGAGTTCTTTGGAAGATATAGGTGTAAACAAATGTTTGTGCGCATGTTGATGAAAAATAAATAAGCACAGAAGGTTGAAACGTATATGGGACCAACAATGGGCTAATTATGACCTACCATACAAATTTCATTAAAATCGGACGTGTAGTTTTTAAGATACATATGTTGTTTCGCAAACAAATTGAGTGACAAACCGACAGACTGACTGACCGACTTGTCTTAAACGGATTTCTGTCTAGAAATTTTTGAAATCAGTGACATAAATATTTTCCTTCTTTAGAGCAATCACATAGTTTACGTTACCTTCGGTGGAACCTATACTGGACCTATACGGTGGACCTATACTGGAAATATAGAGGCCCGTGGTTCAAATCCCGGCACAGGAGTGTATTTTTCACTGTCTGTTTCCCGTAGTTAATAATAATTATAATTTGATTTAAATTAAAATTTAACTTTCCGTAGTATGAAAACTACCAAAAACTTAAAAATTGAACTTCGGTAATCTCTGAAGGAAAATATTTCGTTTAAGAAATGGACAGTACATACTCACATTATAAAACAGATGTATGTTGATCAAGGTAATAATAGTAGACAGTGCTTGTTCATCCTTGGTCAAATCTAAAAGGCAAAATTGGTCAGTTTGTTGATCTTGATCAATCTTAATTTAAAAATAAGAAGAACTGCTGCAACACTACTATAAATAATTAGCTACACATTACTTATAGGATGGATCCATTAATTTGAATATTTTGTTCAATGGTAAACGAAAAATCAAGAGAATAATTTTATTTTTACAAAATTGATAAAGGAAAATTGACTTATGTTGTGTTATACCATTACATTCTCAACATTATCTCCTCGTCTTATCGTTTATCTTCAAATATTTACTTTTTAATTCAGATTACATCGCCTTATTTACTTTTTATCAAGATCGGAAATTATCAAGAACCTTCCTCGTTCAAGATTTTTCTAGTTTAATATTAGAAGCACACTAAATACAGAATGTAGGGGTTCTGTTACTGAATTTGATAGGAACAAATATTTCTAGTTTATCTAGTAGGTTATTAAAAGATTATAATGTTTAAAAAATAAAAAAAATTCTTGAAATAAGGTCTGCACTATTAGGGTTTTCTGAAATTGTATTGAATATTTTTGATAATCAACAGGGAAATTTGTAAATTCAAAAGTAATGAATTTTTGGAATATTTTAAACATTTATCTCAAATTAAATAGAAGACGCTACTCTTGATCAATATATAATATATTTAATATTTAAAAAAAATAAAATCTAAGAAAATTTAAAATTCTCGCCAATATTATACCTTCCTCTTTTAAGATGTTCTGTAGTACGTAGTGTGCTCAATTGACTCAGAAGTAGGTACTTAATACCCTTATGACCTTGTAGGGTCACAAGGTCAGATATACAGAGACCAAGGATGATTTTGCTGGGCTTAAACGTAATACCCCTACCATACAAGGAAATCCAAGGTCACAAACGCAATAGAAAAAAATTATGATGTCTAGTGGCGTATCTAAGGAAGATCCAGTAGTTCCGAATCCCTCTCCGGTATACAACATTAGGCACAAATCATAATTTGAAATTAACTTATAGATATGGCAACACTGATCGTGTATCTAGATTGGCAGCATCTATTCGTTATCTATTTTGGAACTTGAAGTTTCAAGCTACACATCATATAGGTGAATCATAATTGGTAAATATATAAGAAACATTTAAATTTCTTTAAAAAAAATTTCATTGATAAAATTAGTATTGTTAAAAAATGGTTAATTTTCTATCCATTCAAGTATTGGTAATGGTTAATTCATAATATACTAAATCAAATATCTTCAAAATTATCAAAAATTAAAATAAATAAATACATTTCGTTATTATATATATTCGTTTTTAACAACCCAGTTGTTTTATTGGTTGGAAAAAAAAAAAAAAAAAAGTATTATTTCAACATACTGCTTTTTTTTTTTATAGAATATTGATTAATTTAAATAACAAATATTTTTCTTTGTCCAATATAAATCGAATGCACTATTTTGAAGAACTAAATGTTATTGTATTATACGTAAACTACTGGCTGGTCTTCATGTGAGAAACACTCATTGATTTGGAAATAACATATTTTGATTCATTCAGCTGACAATCAATTTGAAATTTAAATTCTGTCTAGTTCAGATTCGGTTTAAAAAAAACAGCTGAGAATTTAATGTTATAACTCTTGGAGAAAAAAAAAATGAACAAACGATGCTACCTTGCAATTTTTTAACAAAAATAATAACAAATTTTGGCTATTAGAGGTCGACCAAGAAGTCATGGAAATGTGAGGAGTGCGCTAGTGTCGACATGTACAGTCAGTTTTTGATCTAATAGACCACGGTCAAAAAACACGGTGTTGTTCTTTGGTTATTAATCATTTTATTTTTAATAACTTCTAATTGTTTTGCTACAGGCAACACTGAACCTGATAAGAAGTCACTAATAATATACGATAATATCTTAATATTATTACTTATTGATTATTCATAATAATATTCTTTAAATCTAAATCGATTTTCTTCTTTCTTAATCTATTTTTTTCTTCCTCTTTATTTCTGAGTTTGATTTTTATTTAGGACAGTTGTGACTATAATTCGTATTGTATAAAAATAAACAAAACAGGAAACCTAACAGATTGGAAACCTTCTTGTTGTTGTTATTCGTGAGATTTGACATAACTGTGGATGTCATACAAACTAGAAATGGGTATTGTCTTAGCACCCGACTGTACTGACTTCGGCAATACTCGGAAGTTCCGATTTTAAACGAAGTTAAGCTTTCCGTTTCTCCCGTGTTCATGACTTCTTGGTCGACCTCTAGTTAATTTTACTGACTATTGTTATTGTACTGTCTGTCGATTGTTTATTTAATCGACCTTGGTTTTAGGGAATATATTACTTACATTGAACAAAAGTTATTAGTTCATTGTCAAATCACCGAGCGTATTTCCGTTCTCTTAGGATTGGAGGTGGTTAGAGATGGTAATTTTACTATTGTGAAGACTCAATCTAACTAAAAATAATAGGTATGTTACTAAATATACCTATTTAAAACAGGTTACACCAGGATTGCCGATTAAAGTGGTGTTACCGGTCTGTATTTATTTAATTATTTTGTTACTATACTATTGTGAAGACTCAATCTAACTAAACATACCTATTAAGAACAAGTTAAATCAGTTTACTGATTATTGGCAATTAAAGTGGTTGTACCGGTCTGTATTCATTTTATTATTATTGTTAAGACTGATCTTACTAAACATACCTATTTAAAATAGATTAAATCAGTTTACTGGTGATTGGCAATTAAAGTGGTTGTACCGGTCTGTATTAATTTTATTATTATTGCTAAGACTGATCTTACTAAACATACCTATTTAAAATATATTAAATCAGTTTACTGATGATTGGCAATTAAAGTGGTTATACCGGTCTGTATTCATTTTATTATTATTGTTAAGACTGATCTTACTAAACATACCTATTTAAAATAGATTAAATCAGTTTACTGGTGATTGGCAATTAAAGTGGTTGTACCAGTCTGTATTCATTTTATTATTATTGTTAAGACTGATCTTACTAAACATACCTATTTAAAATAGATTAAATCAGTTTACTGATGATTGGCAATTAAAGTGGTTATACCGGTCTGAATTAATTCTAGTGTTGTTATTATACTATTGTGAAGACTCAATCTAATTAAAAATACCTATATTAAGTACAAGCTAAATCAGTTTACAGATGACTGCCAATTTTAAATTGTTTTCACCAACTAAATGTTACTATTATTTTTCTCCCACATTAACTTTGTCCGGTTAAGCCGGACTTTAAAATTAATTGTTTTATTAAATTTTTATCTCTATTCATTATAAAATACGATTTTTTTTATTTTTGCCTATTTACTTTTTAGATTATCCCTTATGTTTCAATATATTCTTATTACAAGGTCTCTAGGGATGAAGAAAAGATAAAATTTTCTTTTTGTTAAGCTATATTTCGCCCATACCTGGGCATCTTCAGGCTAAAATAATATAACATAAACAATATTATAACAATTTTAACTAAACAGAAAAAACTAAAATTAATAAGACAAATCAACAAATTCTATTTATGTTTTATGTCTTTTTAGTTAAAATTGTTATAATATTGTTTATGTTGTATTATTTTAGCCTGAAGATGCCCAGGTATGGGCGAAATATAGCTTAACAAAAAGAAAATTTTATCTTTTCTTCATCCCTAGAGACCTTGTAATATGAATATACAATTTTTTTAGTGTCACACGTCAACCACAAGAACTATTATGTAATTACGTATATTCTTGAAACTATGAGTCTATAAATTGAAAGTATTTATTTATTTGTTATTAATGAGTTACAGTACTGTTGTAACATAAATGTAAAATCGCAATTACCCAATGAAATCAGTCCAAAAGAAGAAGTCTCTATGATATTAATATTTTTATATGATTACATGTCTATGTATTTATAAAACAAAAGCAACATATAACATTGAGATTAATTTCTTGATTCGTTCAAAAGTCACGTCGCGGGTTAGCGGAACTGCGAACTTTTCATTTCGAAATTTTCTCTCTCCCTCTACCGAGTTTCTTTTAATCATAAGAACTAACCTACTAACCCCATTACAATGTTTTATTATTATCTACACACTTAAAACAAAACCTTCGAAGAAATCTATAATGATATTAGTATATTTTGTTGAAAGTTTCGATATCGGATGAAAAGGGGAGAAAAATATGAGAAGTCGAAAAATGTTATCATAATATTATGAAATTCGTAGTAAATAAAATCTCTTCATGTTTTTTTTAATTTGGATTGGTTCCAATATCTAATAGAGAAAAATTGGATTGGATATTATGTGTGATTTATTAAAGGTACCAGAATATATGTCGTAGGGATATGGTTAAATTAGTTATTTGATCAAATTTCTAGAGGCTTTAATCAAAACTCGGTAGATGATCAATTATACGTTCTTGATCTTATCATATCCCTGATCTGAAACAATCTTGTTGTTTGATCAAATCTCTGAACTTAAACTGTTTAGCAAGATAATAATAGTACATTACGCGTCGAGTGCGGAAAGAAGCATTTTGCATGCGAGTGTGGAGTTTGCACCCGAGCGACAGCGAGGGTAGTAAAACCACACGAGCAATGCAAAATGCCGTTTTCGCACTAGTTGCGTACCGTACTTTATCTACGATTGTTAAATTTAAATAATAAATACAGAAAAAAATAAACTTGCTGTATGTAAGTTCGTATCTCTCTATTGATAAAGATGGCATTAATTCTTGAGTTATATTTTTTGCCGAATTAATTATTTCTGGAGGAGTATTATTCTCCACATTTTCGTCAAAGTCACTTGATTCACTAATTGTTTTTCACTAAAAACTCGATATAAACAGTTACTTTAATAAAAAGAACAGCAAATTAGTTTTGTTAAATGTAAACAAACTCGCTAATCGTGCGTAAAGCTGAAGAATTCCTCTTCTTTACCGCCCTAGGGTGGTAAATAAGAGGAATTCTTCAGAACTATGAGACGCACATGCGCATTGAATACAAGTACGTAAAGAATCACTTTCTAACAAGATACAACGTTTATATTTCGTATCAATCGTAGATAAAATTAGTTACATATAATCTTATAGTATTCCTCATATATTCGAATATTCTGTTTTGTTTGTGAAGAGAAGACATTTTCGTGATATCTGCAAAAAAAACACTGACTGGTTCAGCAAGATGATAAAATAAGTTATCAAGCAGCCAACTACTACAACAGACTAACCCCTACATTACAGAATGAGTTTGACAAACCAAATTTTACTACAATACTCAAAACAAAACTGTACTCTTCAATAGCAAAACCAATAGACAAGCAATCTTAATGAACCACCTACATTCTTAAATAATGCACCATCATTGTTGATGATTGTTCAATGACTTCCCAGTCTAATTAAAGCTGTCCAAGCAGTCCCAGTCTAATTAGCATTGTTAGTTATTACTATATTACTTAGTTTCTACTGGCTATTATTAAAATATATAGATAGAATCCAAACTATGATTTGGAGAGTAGGTATTATATTCTTAATAATGGAATTAATGATGCTTGGAGACAAAACTATTTAGGAATTTAATTTAATTGCTAGGCCTACATGATTATAGAAAACATAGCCACTAATACCTAGCATGAGCCCCGCGCGGCGCGGGGTGAAAGCTAGTAATAACTAAAATCTCTAAATATGGTCACTGTGCCTTTGCGAAAGAGAGGATAGGTACTGGATGATATGTTGTATGGAAGCTCCAGGTTTTTTGGTCCATGATTTGTAGATCTAAAGTTTATTTATAGCATCAAACTTTGTTCAATGATATTTTTTAAATTCCCAATCCAGCTCTCTATATTACTTATACATATATCTATAGCGCTTAAGTTTTATTTACTTTTGTTGCACCTTGTTATACTTAATTTTTCTATAATGACGTTATCCTATTTAATACGTCGCAGCAGTTTTGTCACTTTTCACCCATATTATATTACTATCCTTCAATATACCACGGTCAATAATCTTATCTTTCTTTAGCCTATTGCTCATCGGTTTTCTGACTAACTTGTTTACTCTTTTATTTTTGATAAAGAAGGACACTAATGTGCATATTATAAATTATACAATAAGTTTATCACTCTGTCTGTATTCTATATTTCCGTTTATCATTATGAGCAATCTTTTTTTACCATTTTGTTGAGATACTTCTATTATTTCCCATGATATAAGATATTAAATATCTTATATCTTTCTTCTAAAACGCACTTGATTGGTTCTTAGAACTTAAGAAAACTATTTCAACCTGCATTCCTACATATCAACCACTTTTATGATAAGAGCAGGATTTTCTCTGATTTGGCTTGGTAGATGCCAAATCATAGAAAAACAAGAAAATAATTGGTTCTAAAATTCTTAGAACTTGGGAACTTCTTTAGATTGTTACTCCCTTATGTTTTTTAGCGAATTTTCTAAGAAAATTAAGCTATTGCAATGCCTTCAAAATTTTTTCCGTGGAAATCCGTTTTAGACCATTCTGGATCGATTCCTGAAATTTAACACTTTTTTTATGTATGTATGTATAGATATATGTGTGTCACTCCAGACGATATCTCACGCTAGGATGCACTTAAAAAATCTAAACAAATTAAAATGTCAATAATATCAAAAGAAAGATGAGTTCGTTGGCCAGCATTTTTGGAGTCCATTTAGGGGTCAAATTTTTACCGTTTAGGGTCAAAAATAGCATAAAAACATGTTTCTTCCATTTTACCCCCCTCTTATATGAAAATATGACAAAAGTGTACATAACAACAATTACTGTATTCCCTAAGAGCTTTTACAACGACATGTATCTTGAAGGGTTTATACTATTTTGACTTTTGTACCCCGTACCCATGTGTACCAATTTTTTTTTTCACCCATCCAAATTCTAAACTAAAATTTTCCTATATCATCATAAGCCAATAATTCGCAGATTTCTTTGAAAATTCGCTCAATAAGCCATGGTGCATGACTGGACTGTTTTAGAATATAAATGACTTTGATTAAATAACTATTAAGATAAAGGGATGTTTAGTCCAATGTACTTTGGGACAAAGGAATATCACACTTCAGTTTTTATAAGGGGGGTAACAGTTTAAAGAAGAACATTCTGTCCACCTTCTTTAGATAGTTACTCCCCTCTGTTTTTTTTTATAAGTGGAGTAACAATCGAAAGAAGTGCCAGAACTTTGTCATGGGGCTTCAATAATTCTTCCTTAGTGCTGCTTTATTTCCTGTTCCCTTGAGCTTGAATGTCAGCTCTATTTTCATACGTATTAAAATTATTTTTATTAAATAAGCCTTCAAACCTCTACTATAATATATATTATAATAGTTACGCTATAACCAGGAACAAGCATTATAAACTATAAAACATTGTTTAGGCAGTAGTCGTTGTACGCAAACTAAATAAATTAGGAAAGATAGTCATAGTCATTCCTACCAAGGTCTTGTATAAATAATATACCTAAAATTTCATAAGTTGATCTCTAATTCCACAAAAGGTAATAAGTATAAAATTTGGTTGTTCCTTATTAGTTTAATGATGATCGAATCCGATGTTCATAGAAATATTTTATATTAAAGTTATTTAAAATAAAATTATAAATTTTAATCTTTGAATTTTATACTTAAGTTTAATTTTTATTGTTTTTTTATTGTGTCTTCAAACCTTGCATATTTTACATTTATGACTCAAGAGAGCTAACTGAATGATGTAGTTTTAGTGTAAAATGTGTATTACCGGTAAAAATATGTTGACAAAACTCAAGAAATGTATAAAACACAATAAATTACGAAATAAAAGGCCTTAAAATATAAATGTCGCGCATAAAACGGAAAGAATAAAATAAATTAAAAGCATTATAGACATAGACTTACACAAAAATCTGTAAGATAAAAGATAAACACAGCGTGTGGTATCTTGTTTTCCCTCAGTCTGTTCAACCAAGAATAGACCCAGGGGCAGCTGACAGCCAAGGACGTCTCTTCATAAAAACAAACCTTGCTCAAAACAAAACCCTTTTTTTAAAAAAGTAAAAATGCACTTAATTTTTTTGTGGCTACAAATTATGATCTTTGCCAGATGTGTATATGAAGGCCTAGCCTAATGTATTACATTTGGCCTAGATATTAGCTTAAGCCTTTTTACTGATTTATATCAAGAGTGTGGTTAACTCTAGCATTTGTTTAACATCTAATAGACAAAAGATTGCATTATAAACTTTTTATTAAGTGCATATGACCTAAGCTGTCGAACACCCAGAAAAACGAATAAATAAATACAACTTTTTATGAGTAACAAATCTTAATATCAATCATAAATTGTAATTCAGATTGTGATTCGTTTGACCAAGTGCGATGTATTTCAATGTTTTTACGAACTTAATAGGACCTTATACAATTCTAATAATTATCTACATGATATGGCAAACCATTTATACTTTATTTTTGTAAATTTAATATTTTGAACATTACATTGTACAAGGTATGGTAATAAAATTATTTTTAAATTAAATTTTATACTAGACGTATAAGGTTCGCAAATAATTAGTTGTTTTGACTGAGATTTTGTGGTACCACTTCATAATTATGACTAGAGAGGTTGGTAGAAAGTTACTCAACAATATTGCCACCACAATTTTTATTACACATAAACTCGCAAACGCGTTTCGACAAATAACATCATCTTCAGTGTGTGTGTTAACTTAGTAAGGGTTAATTCTGTACTAAGCTAACTATTTTACAAACATTTATTATAAACTAACAGTACAAGGTGGGGGTGGACTAGGGTCGTGTGGGTAGAGGGATTACTACGAAAGGAACGAGGTAAGGGATATGGAGTTGAGATTTAAGTCGGAAAAACAATTAAAGGTAAAAGGTTCAGGTAACATTTGGTTTTTCAACTGCTAAAATAATACTTTCTTATATGCTATGACTAAAATATCTTACAACTACTACATTATTTACAAAAAACCTATAAAAAATATATTTTTGTAAATAATGTAGTAGTTGTAAGATATTTTAGTCATAGCATATAAGAAAGTATTATTTTAGCAGTTGAAAAACCAAATAATACCTGAACCTTTTACCTTTAATTGTTTTTCCGACTTAGATCTCAACTCCATATCCCTTACCTCGTTCCTTTAGTAATCCCTCCACCCACACGACCTTAGTCCACCCCCACCTTGTACTGTTAGTTTATAATAAATGTTTGTAAAATAGTTAGCTTAGTCCAGAATTAACCCTTACAAAGTTAACACACACTGAAGATGATGTTATTTGTCGAAACGCGTTTGTGAGTTTATGTGTAATAAAAATTGTGGTGACAATAATGTTGTGTAACTTTCTACCAACCTCTCTAGTCATAAGTATAAGGTTAGATTTTGAGTTATCTGACGTACGATTATTAAGGGAGGATTGTACATAAACAGTTAAAGTTACAACATAAAAAGTTAGGCACTTCTTTAGCTTGCTACTCCCCTTATAAAAATAAATAGAGGGGAGTAACAATCTAAAGAAGGTGAAGGTGTACGGAATGCTCTTCTTTAGACTGTTACTCCTCTTATAAAAACAGAAGTGTGATATTCCTTTGTCCCAAAGTACATTGGACTGATTGGACTAAACATCCTTTTATCTTAATAATTATTTAGTCAAAGTCATTTATATTCTAAAAATCATAGGAGAGTAACATTCTAAAGAAGTACCAAAAGTTAGATATGGGAGCGTCTATATATGGAGGTCATCATAAGGAATAATAAAACTGTCTCTCCACGTACTCATCTACTGATTGTTCTTAGTCACTGATGATGGCCTTATGAAGGCTGAAAGCTGCTTTGGCTAATAAAATGTATGAATTTACAATTTACGTGGAGAGAAAGTTTTATTATTCCATGAAATTGTTAGGTCTATATATTAAAATATAATATAAATCAAAAGATAGCTTTCAAGAAATTTACAAAATTAAACTCCAAAGCTTTTACTTGTAAATGATTAGTTGTTTCGACTGAGAATTTGTGGTAACACTTCATAATTATAACTAGAGAGGTTAATACAAACTCAACAATATTGCTACCACATTTTTATATTAGAAAACATACGCATTTCGACATTTATCTCATCTTCAGTATAAGTGTTAGCATAGCGAGTTAAAGACTACTACGCTGTATTATTTTACAAGCGTATATGACTTAAAACTAGGCATCGCGTGGCTCTATCATTGAAGCGAGCGTATTGCAATGAAATACTGAATAATGAAATTTATTAATCACGATGAATGTCATAGTTGAAGATAAGTGGAAGAGGGTAGTGTGGGGAAGAGTGGGGGTACTCGGTACAAAGCTTTACTTCCTAAACAAACCTATACACTATACGACCATACAATCTTAACCACCCGCGGTAGCTTTTAAACAATTATTACAAATGTATCTCATCACTACGCAAAGACTTCTGCTTGTATCAAGTTGAAATTTTGCATGCCTGTTTCAATTGTGCATTAGATAGTGTATATGAAGTTTTATTAAAATCCTTACGTTAGAACGTAAGATATCGGTAAAAAGGTTGTTTTCTCTATTATAAACGTTTAGGTCCGCTTTAATAGTTTTAGCGATATTTATTAATTCATAGCGGTGTCGCTGTTGGATTTACTAAAAAATGTTATTTAAAAAAAAATGTTCGTCTCATCGAATAGGTGATGATAGAATCTTTTCCCGTCCTGAAATTCCAATTTTAAATTTGAAGCTCACGTTTACGCGAGCATTGCGCGCGAACTCTTGGACGGATCACGCTGTCCAACGAACTTAGCCTGAGTATTAGTAAAAGAGGATCATGTATACCAAATTTCAACTAAATCGGTCAACATTTACTCAAGTTATCGTCGGACACGTAAACGTTACACACAGACAGACAGACAAGATGCATATTTCGTTGAATGTAAGAAGCTCGCTTACGCTCGCTTCAATAACAGTACAAAGTAGGGGTAGAATAGGGCTATAGGAGGATTAAGGAACCAGTCAATTTCCTAGGTAAAATATCTACAGGTTGGTCATCTTCTATGGTCCTTTCCGCAGGTCTTTGGTGTCCTTTGTGGTAGTTGCTCTTGTTGTAGGTTGGTTGATGATTTTCTCTTTGGAGCTTCTGTAATTTCTGATTCATTTGACTGATTCTATAGTTTCTAAATTTATAGATAAATAATTCATTAATAGAATTACCATTGTAATACAAATAAGCTATAATTAAAATACTAAACATTTAATAACACCACTTACCGTAGCCTATTTTCAGAGACAGATATTTTTTTTTTTTTTTTTTTTTTCAAGAAGCGAGGTAAGGACGTTATCTAGAGACAAATGTTTTATCTCAAGGCCTGATAATATAAACAAATAACTACTCGACACTCATTAGGTCAAATCTGTTCTAATAGCACAAAAAGAGATTGTTTATGTATGTATTTATATGTGTGTATACATATTATATATTTTCAAAGAACAATATTTTATTTTTATAAAATTATTATACATATTATATTCGAAGAAGTAAAAGCAATACAGCTGAAAGCTGCTCATATAAATTAGTTCATACTTTCTTCTGACAAATAAATATCAAGGTTTTCCGGTGAAGATCATATTATTTTAACAGATCTTTTATTTTTAGCTTTCATTCAGTGAAAACAATATAAACAGCCTTCGCGTTTCACATTTCACCTCTATATTGTAAGGCGTTCTTTGCTGCGACTCACAAAAAATGTATTAAATGAGAATCGATGTACAATATATTTAAACTTGTTTAGCTTCTGGTAATTAAGGTTTTTTAGCCAAATTAGGCTTACACACATCATTTATACATTTATTACACACTATTTATATAATCGAATAGTATCCCGATGACGCACCTCGAAATGATTTGTCATTACTACTCTAAGGCAACCACACATTTATTCCAATAAAAATAAATGTTTTGTTTTGATTTGTTGGTCTTTAAATAGATATAATATACATATCTATAATTAATTATCAAAATTAATTTACTTAATTTTACTTTTTTTCCTAAATATAAAATTAAGCCCGTTTTTAAGGGCTCGTTATTTATAAAATGCTTAAATCTCATGATGTCATACTTAGAAATTCACAAATATTTAACATCTAAATAAATATTATCATATTTTTTTAAAATTGTCTCTTAAAAGAAACAAAAAATAGAGATAAAAACTAATCATTTAAAAACAATGTAGATTCAAGGACATTCTCGTAAATTTATATTTTTGTCACATATTATGTTTTTTAATTTTAGCCTCACTAAAAATGCTTTAAAAAATTGATTCTTATTACTTTTTTTAAAAATATTATTCAATTTTATTTTTTTCTTTTAAAATGACAAGGACGTTTATATAAAGTGATATATTATTATTATTACTTTAATTTTATTTATTTATTTTAATTTATTAATATTTACCATATGGTAAGTTTTAGAGCAATAGCATTATGATAAGTGCTGTCGTACTTTGATAAAAACATTTTTATTTATAAAAGAAAATATATGAGATAAAAATACATCATAATAATTATGTTACAACAAAATGTTAGAGACTAAAAGTAAATATTTTAAACTTCAGTTACCTAATTTAAAAAAAGTATATAATTTGGCCTTTTTGATAACATTAATCTATTAATTATATTTAATTTTTATTATTTATTAATATAGCGAGTATTATCGGTCTAATTATATATATATATTTTTTTTTTTTTTTGCTTTTTTTAATTATAATACTGACCAACATATTCATTATTTGTGAAAGATTCTTTAAGCTGCCACGTAATATTGGATTATAATTAACCAATTTTTTTTCATGTTGACTCAGCAAACTGGGTTTAATTTGGCGGAAAATGTTGATTTTTCGGGCGGTACAACTAGAAGTAAGGAATGATTAGTCTGCCAAGTTTCAACTCACTAGGTTAAGTACCCTGAGCGCTAGGATGATAACACACATACATACTTACATACACAAATACAGACGCCATGCTGAAAACCACTCAGGAGGTCTTAAAAACACCCAAAACAGTTGGGTGTTTGAAATCACCAGTTGAAATCTCGGAAAAAATTGTTGGGTGAAAACATGACTTTTCCTACCATAAGTGAGGAAAAGTAATAATACTGATATTTAGTTTGTCGAACAACAATGCTCTTATAAGTTATAATATTTGGGAAACTCAAAATTGACTCGAATTCGCTAGGCTTTATTTTAGTTAAACATTTAACTTTCTAAGTTCTAATACAATAAATTATTAGTAATTTGACTCCAGCTAATAGGGTCTGGACTAGTGTTTTCGACCAGTTTATTTGGCACTTATATCCAGGAAACCTATATCGCAAATCTCCCCAAATACTGCCTGGACCTGGAACATTTAAAAAATACCCTCATACTCTGAAAAATACTCCAAAAATGGTTTCCTTCAAAATATGCCATTCTTTGGACCTTTGGTCACCCCTGCTTAAACGTTTGGCACTTTATTATAATCCTCAAAGCGTTTCTAATCATATATTGGACTCTATTTTTGTGGTTAGACAATAAACTATTCTATTCTATATTTGAAATTTTATTTAGTGCTGTTAAAGAATGTTGAAATAGAACACTGTCCAGTTCTAAAATCGAAACTTCCTAGTTCTATTTTCAGGAAAAGAGTCAATACTCTTTTAAGTCGATGTATTCTTCCGTTGACTCTTAAAAATAGATGTTTAAAAAATAGATTTATTGGCGCTCTTTTACTTTGTTACCCACTGTTTTTATTTTGAAAAGATGAAAACAATCTATATACAAAAGTGTGATATTGTTTTGTCCCAAAATACATTGGAATAAATATCACTCTGTCTTAATTGTTAGTAACTTTGTTATCCATCCTACTTTTCAACATTTTATGGATATCAATATAGGTGAGTAACAAAGTAAAAAAGACGTATATAGGTGGTGCGCCTCTTTTACTTTGTTACCCCCCTCATTTTGTTTTTGTAACACAATAAAAACTACTCTTAAAACGATATTGGATGTCATATACGCTCAAAAAGAAGGGACCGGATCTGGATAAGATGGTCCATAGCGAGCCAGATGAAGTAAGCAACATTTAGGTTTCGGACTTCACAATGGAATGGATTATGGATAATATACTCATAATCATATCTATTTCGACCAAAAAAAACTTATATAAGACTCTTGCTGGTCTTTTTTAATGTTTGAAATAGCATTTCATTATGGAGAACTGAGAACTTATAACTTTGCATTGTTTAGGTTCATGGCCGAATGAAAACGTATCACGGGCCGTAGTTTGGAGACACCTGGTCTAGACTGCAGAGGAGGAAAGGAGGAATATTAAAATTAGGTGGGCTTACTTATTACCTATAAATCATTCTAATTGGCATTCCTTTTACAACGAGTAATGCAAGCAGATTTCTTAGGATTGGAGGACCCACGCATAAGTCATAAGATCTAAAGCACTTAAAAAACGAAATTTTATAAATCAATATTCATAAAAACCTACAATAATAATCTGGTATTCTTTTATCAATTGTCATAAGAGCACCATAATCTAGTTTAGTCGCTAACGCTAATTTTGTGCATTTGCATTATTTGAACACAACCTTTGAACTTGAACACAACCACGAGTAAAGCCTTCCCTTATTTAAAATTCCTTTTTAAGATTTAATTGGCAATAAAAAGTCTAGGTAAAATAATATAAATGCAAATGCATATTCAATTTGACAATTTTTGAACCATAGAATTATATCTTCCTTGACGTTTTAACTAATGTTCTTTTATTGACGGTTTTTTTCTCTAGCTCAATGCGTTAAGGTGAGTTGATTTCATAAGCAAAGCACGAGGTGCGATCATGACTCGAAGACAAACCTGACCTCGGTTTTATTTACATATACTCTCTTATCTAACCAGGGCTTTCTTATCTTACATATTTCCAGGTTAGAACCTGACTATTCCAACTAGAAAAATTACTTGAAATCTTAGTATGAATAAATAATATATTACTTTATAAGTATAACTTATTTGCTATGTGGGAAACAAATAATCTATGAACATTTCAATATTTCTTTGAAATTTCGTAATATTTATTTTGATTTTAAACGTATCTCTGATAATAATACTCTAAAGAAACAGCTGTTTTAAAATTGTAACAGCTGATAGAAACAGCTGTGAATATATTAAACTTTTTATTTTACCATTGCACGTTTATTCTCTTTGTTTTTTTTTAGACTATTTTGTTCGTTATCAAATTATAGGTTTCGTCAATTTATTTATTCAATTTATTTATATTTGAGCTGCTCTATTCAACATTACTATAATTTTACTATCTTTGCCGATGTCCTTTAACATGTGTGATCCTATTTTCATTTTGATTTAATTTTTTTAAATTTCATTTATAAAAAGCAGGGATAACGCTTGTATAATTTTGAATCGTTCACTAAAACACCTTGTGTTAACTAAGACCATTCCGCATCTTTTTACGGAATATTTAGATTCTCAAATGAAGTTTAACGTTTATTCGTCTTAGGTTTAATTTGACAATTATATTATATTATACTCAAATTATAATTTACATGTTTTTTTTAAACATTTATTATAATAATATTGAACTCTTAATTTTGGTTTTGCCTGTCCATAACTTATGATTTTTAATGATATTGAACCGGAATTATAAATTAATCTTATTTATTTTGAAAAATTTAACAAAGATTTGTTTTTATATAACCAATGAATTACATAGATTCAGCTGTTTAATAAAAGTCAGCTGTTTAAAAATGATCAGCTGATGAAAACAGGTGCTGTCATTATCGTATTATTGGTTAAACAGTTGTGACCTTTCTAGTCTAGTTCCGGTCTCATTTCTCTAATACATAGTAGGTTTCAATTTTGATCTATTTATCTACTCTACTATCCATTGTCTTAGCTCTTTTGGGTCATTGCCAAACCAAATTTAGATTACTTTTACTTTTTATTACTTTCTCATATAAAGAGAAAGTATTGAGATGGCGCGAAAATTCGATTTTTGTAATTTCGATAGACTTACACATTTTGAGGTTCCCTTATTCCAAAAGAGTGGATTTTAAAAAAGTATCTGTCTGTCGTCTGTGTAGACGCGTGGAGCCTAAACTACTGGGGTGATTTTGACGCAATTTGGCATACATGTTCAAAAAAAAATCATACCCCGAGGCGAAAAATGAATTATGGCACAAATTTGAGGGGAGCTACCCCCAAAAACTCTGAAAAACGTGAAAAGAAACTATTTATCGGAAACGGTTTTGACGATTTTGATTAAAAATTTCAAAAATGTAGTCCATTTAAATACGAATTTAACGGCATAAGCCGTTTTCCCAGGAAAAATCTAGTTCCTGAAAATAGCTTTAAACGCGGACGGTAGAGACCGGGTTCGATTCACCGTCGAGGAGAAGTTATTTTTATGATAAATTGTTATTCTTATGATACATTTTAATATAATGTTCAATAATAATTAAATGTTCCTACAAAAACTTGAAAACTAGTAAATGGAAAACACTGGGCTAACTAATTATGAACTTATAAATGAGAAAGTTTGACTGAGATGTCTCAGACAGATTTTTCTTCATCGTCTCTCTTGAAGAGTTTTCGTTTAATTTTTCTTCAAAGCTAACTTTATTAACAAATAAACAAATATATTTCTTGGTTAATACTTTAGCACAGTGATACCTGAAAGATTTTTTTATTTGATTGCACTTTATTTTCGTTTAATTACAATTCAAGTAAAACATACCCCTAATCTACTTTTAGACTCAAAAGCTTATACTTTTATTGTAGGCAATTATCCCTTATAAATTCCCAATATCTTTTACTGAGAAGATGCTATTCATCGAATACTTTTTATTTCTTTCTATAAATGAACTTTAAACAAAATAAAATGATAAAAGAGTAAAACAATCATTTATAAAATTGTTTTTAGGATGTTTTACAGAAATATAAACACATTTGTCAAATGTTTTCTTCTACATTACCCTCACCCTGACCTACAGCTGATGGGCTCTTGTATTTTTTTGTTGGTTTTGCTCTTGAAGTTGGTTTTGAACTGGAATTTTAATTCGAAGTAGCTTTAATATATGACATCCGTATAGTTATAGTTGAATGTATACAAAATCTTTAAATCATGTGTTCTTTTAAGTTATGCTGTTTAAAGTATTTTAAATATTATTCATATATTCTGATAATAAAATATATTTACAAATTTGCAAATTTTAGAAGTATTACTTTGTCGGTTTCTGCTGAGTTGTATTTATTACTAATTAAATATCTTTTAAAAAGTTGTTTTTTGGCATCAACTGTTGTTCAGTTTGTTTAATTTAAGCAGATATCAGGTTTGATATGATACCACCGTTAAAAAGCCGGATTTGTAAGTTTTCTTTTTTATTTTTTTATTTTTATTTTATTTACCACGCGTTATTTCTCTAAAATCTTGATTGACTATTTAATTTTGTTGTAGTACTTATATTGCAAACTTTGACATTTGTCTAAATTAAGCCTCTAAAATCTCTCTTTTGTGTAGTCAAAACATTAATAGCAAAATCTGGCCATTCAATCTTAATATTATTTATTGATTACTTGATGATTCTTAATATATTTAAGTTGATGGATGATATAGGTGTGGTAATGATATAAACACTTAGTTTTTCATTATGAGACGTTTCGACCCTTATTTCAGGTCATTTTCAATAATTTTATTTTATTAAAATAAAATAAAATACAATAAATTTAAGTAAATTAATAATAAATAACAATTCCATGTTTTAAAAAATATCAGAATACAAATAAATAATTAACTACAATTTTAATTTTGTTAAAAGCAATTAATCTAAAATGTTTTGTTAATTAACAAAAGTTTAAATGTAATGAATATTAAAATTTATTATTTACTTACAGCATTGATGTCATTGAGGTAAAATTAAAAAGTTTTTAATTATCAAAACATTTTAGCTTACTTGCTTTTAACAAAATTAAAATTGTAGTTAATTATTTATTTGTATTCTGATATTTTTTAAAACATGGAATTGTTATTTATTATTAATTAACTTATATTTATTGTATTTTATTTTTATTTTTTATTAATAAAATTAACATAATTGAAAATGACCTTAAATAAGGGTCGAAACGTCTCATAATGAAAAACTAAGTGTTTATATCATTACCACACCTTAATCATCCATCAACTTAAATATATTAAGAATTATCAAATAAAAAAAGGTGTTAATTTGTCAACGGTTTTAATGATTAATTGTTGTTAATGTTATTTACTAGTAGTTTATACTAAGGGTTGTTCTTCTATTTCTGGTTTTAATACTTTTTCAAAAAAAAAAATCTTCGATTGTAGATGTGCAATTTACTGACTAGTAGAGACAAAATCCAAAGAGACCTTTTAACTATTTTTAATATTATCATATTATTGTTACATAAGCGATTGTTGGCACTTCTGTAGACTATTAGTTCCCATATAAAAATCAGAAGGGAGTTACAATCTAAAGAAGGTGTACTGAATATTCTTCTTGCGTCTGTTACTCAACTCATTAAAAAACCAGATGAGAGTAACAATCTAAAGAAGATGTACGGAATGTTCTTCTTTAAACTGTTACTCCCCTTATAAAAATTGAACTGTGATATTATTTTGTCTCAAAGTACATTGTAACAGTTATTTAGTCATTCATTTATATTCCAAAAAAAGCATATTGTAGTAAAATTCTCTTTTAAAAGACAAATAGGCTGTGATCTATTTAATTACACAAGCAAAACATGTTTTAGCTGTCACCAGATCTTTATAATTGAAGAAGATTAAATTGAATTTTGCTATTATTCTCTGTTCTTTTTTTTATGGCTACAAGACAACAACTAAATTACCCCAGCTACAGGTAATTAAAGTAAAAAGTCATTAATCTAAATCTAAACTGGAGAATGTTAAAAGCAAATAAGAGAAAAATCACTGACTGACTTTTATATAGGTATCTATATAATAGCTTTGTTCCATAATAATGTCTTCATGTCTAAATAATTGCCGGGAACAAAATTAGACCTTTGGCAAACAAGACATTTTTTTTTACACAACTTAAATTTATTTACTCTCTATATCATGTTAATTTTTAATATAATTCATTTTAAGGCCCCCATACTCGGTCAAAATGTTTGCGAAAACATTTTGACCGTGTATGGGGCTGTTTGATGTTTGCGCAAACATGATGTTTGACGTGTATGGCCTAAATTTGCCCAACATCAGGTTTGAGCAAACATTTTTGTGCAAAATGTTTGATCGTGTATGGGGGCCTTAAGGCATGTCATTTTCTGATAAGCTGATTTGAACACTGTTCTTTATTCTCCAAATGATGTCTTTATTAAAATAATATTACGTCATTTATCATATCCTGATTGGTTATCAGTTTAAATTTCGAAGTTCAAGGGTAAGAGTTTACTTAATACTGAGCGACTGTAGCGATAATCGCAGAGCACTTCTTAAGGTACATTGTGATTGGGGTGACTGTTGCTACGATCACAGAGCACTGCTTAAGGTACATTGTGATTGGAGCTATGATCACAGAGCACTGCTTAAGGTACATTGTGATTGGAGCTATGATCACAGAGCACTGCTTAAGGTACATTGTGATTGGAGCTATGATCACAGAGCACTGCTTAAGGTACATTGTGATTGGAGTGACTGTTGCTATGATCACAGAGCACTGCTTAAGGTACATTGTGATTGGAGTGACTGTTGCTATGATCACAGAGCACTGCTTAAGGTACATTGTGATTGGAGTGACTGTTGCTATGATCACAGAGCACTGCTTAAGGTACATTGTGATTGGAGTGACTGTTGCTATGATCACAGAGCACTGCTTAAGGTACATTGTGATTGGAGTGACTGTTGCTATGATCACAGAGCACTGCTTAAGGTACATTGTGATTGGAGTGACTGTTGCTATGATCACAGAGCACTGCTTAAGGTACATTGTGATTGGAGTGACTGTTGCTATGATCACAGAGCACTGCTTAAGGTACATTGTGATTGGAGTGACTGTTGCTATGATCACAGAGCACTGCTTAAGGTACATTGTGATTGGAGTGACTGTTGCTATGATCACAGAGCACTGCTTAAGGTACATTGTGATTGGAGCTATGATCACAGAGCACTGCTTAAGGTACATTGTGATTGGAGTGACTGTTGCTATGATCACAGAGCACTGCTTAAGGTACATTGTGATTGGAGTGACTGTTGCTATGATCACAGAGCACTGCTTAAGGTACATTGTGATTGGAGTGACTGATGCTATGATCACAGAGCACTGCTTAAGGTACATTGTGATTGGAGTGACTGTTGCTATGATCACAGAGCACTGCTTAAGGTACATTGTGATTGGAGTGACTGTTGCTATGATCACAGAGCACTGCTTAAGGTACATTGTGATTGGAGTGACTGTTGCTATGATCACAGAGCACTGCTTAAGGTACATTGTGATTGGAGTGACTGTTGCTATGATCACAGAGCACTGCTTAAGGTACATTGTAATTGGGGTGACTGTTGCTATGATCACAGAGCACTGCTTAAGGTACATTGTGATTGGAGTGACTGTTGCTATGATCACAGAGCACTGCTTAAGGTACATTGTGATTGGAGTGACTGTTGCTATGATCACAGAGCACTGCTTAAGGTACATTGTGATTGGAGTGACTGTTGCTATGATCACAGAGCACTGCTTAAGGTACATTGTGATTGGACTGACTGTTGCTATGATCACAGAGCACTGCTTAAGGTACATTGTGATTGGAGTGACTGTTGCTGTGATCACAGAGCACTGCTTAAGGTACATTGTGATTGGAGTGATTGTTGCGATACTTGATCATGTCTGCTCTAGGACCGCAGTGATAATCGCCAATGAAAAGGGAAACAGAGACAGAGGGGGGGGGGCAGGGGGGGGGGGGATCGTAGTGCTCTACGATGATCGAGTGAGACAGAATTGCTTAACGAGCCCACACTAATTATTTGGAAGAGAATTATTGCTCATATTTGAAGCTTACTTAGTTTTTTCTTTACGACTACTACCTTAAACTGCTATAATTTTAGTTTTGTTACCATTAAAATTGCTTAAATATTTCTTTTAATAAAGAAAAAGCTAATTTACTAAGATATTTATAATGATCTGGGCAGTAATAAGGTGTATAATATATTTTCCATATTTATTTAAAAATAAATATACGAGTATTCCTAATACATTTCTATTGATTACATTATAAAATACAAATATCGATTTTTTTTAAAAAATACGTATTGTACATTTTTTTACAATAGTGCTATACGATTTTAAATTAAGAATTGGAACGTATAATTATTTTAATTTGAAAAACGAAAAAAAATCTTTAAATTTACTCTACTTCTAATCTTTGACCTAATTATTTTTAATTGAAATCCATTTAATGATATTTGAATTTATGTTTGCTCGTGTACTCAATTAAACAATCTGCAAATTCAAGTGATTTTAAAGTACAATTATACTTCGAATTATATTCTCTTTTTTTCCATAAACTAGAATTTAACATACATAATCAAGTATCGCAACAATCACTCCAATCACAATGTACCTTAAGCAGTGTTTAAATTTTAAAAATAATAATTCAGCAATAAATAATTGTTATGTTCACTTTGTGCAAGGACTTACTCAGAATGAAAGGTTGTTTATTAGTTTTTACTTCTTCTTCTTCTTCCTGTACATTTTGCTTTCTCATTTTGAAAGTAGAGGGAGAGAAAGTATTTTAATATCACCGAAAATGGTTTGACCAAAACGCGTAGAGTGTATGAACAGTTTTATTTATGAAACTTTATATAGACAACTTTTACACTACCAATAAGATAATATCTACTTTTATATTACATGGATACTATTAATGTATCTATTACATAGATAACATTAATTTATTAAATAGATAATATTACTTTATCTACGATTGATAAGAAATATAAACATTATATCTTTGTTTAGATGCGTAGAAAGTGATTATTTACGTACTTGCATTCATTGCGCATGCGCGTCTCATAGAACTGAACAATTCCTCTTCTTTACCACACAGTGTGCGGTTAAGAAGAGGAATTCTTCAGCTTTACGCACGATTAGCAAGTTTTTTTACATTTAACAAAACTAATTTGCAGTTCTTTTATTAAAATAACTGTTTATATCGAGTTTTTAGTGAAAAACAATAAGTGAATCAAGTGACTTTGACGAAAATGTGGAGAATAATACTCCTCCAGAAATAATTAATTCGGCAAAAAATACAACTCAAGAATTAATCCCATCTTAATCAAGAGAGAGATACGAACTTACATACAGCAAGTTTATTTTTTTCTGTATTTATAATTTAAATCTAACAATCGTAGATAAAGTACGGTACGCAACTCGTGCAAAAACGGCATTTTGCATTGCTCGTGTGGTTTTACAACCCTCGCTGTCACTCGGGTGTAAACTCCACACTCGCATGCAAAATGCTACTTTCCGCACTCGACGCGTAATGTACTATTATACATAGATAATATTACTTTATTACATGGATAATATCTACTTTATTACATTTATATTCGTATAAAAACTTACATATACACTGTGAATAATTAAGTTCAAATAAAAAATGGACTTTAGTCATTATAAGGGTGCGTAATTACTAATTCTCCTTATATAGCCATTTAATTGCCCATTATATGCTGAACACTAAGTGGGGGCTCTGAACGATGAAAACCCAAACTGTGGTCACCCATCCAAATGGTGACCACGCCAAATGCTGCTTAACTTTTTTGATACGCAAGCCCGCACTCCCCTATCCAAGTTACTAAGGCCTCCCTACTTTGCTAAACATTGCATAATATTCAATATATCTACTGAAGACTAAACTATAAATTAACAAATTAATTGATATAATAAGTAAACCAATTACTTTGTTAACCTATAGTTTAGTTTTCAATAGAGATAATGAGTATTATGTAATTCATGTCTTAGTAAAGTAACACACAAGACGGGCAAACAGGGTAATAATTACGCTTTCAAAAAACAAGTGAGTTCTCATTTATTTATACAAGTTACTTTTATGGTAATGATTACTTATTGGCATTAAAACATAATGTCAAAGGGTATAATACGCAAAGTTATTTTTAAATTATTTAGTCTATTTTTTTACATCAAACTTAAAATGTGAAATAATATGTAAAGACATTACCGACTTTTCAAGATATCTATATATATTTATTATAGAAAACACATAATAATCGACTTTAAAAAGGTATTTTAAATAAAAGAAATACCAAGGGTAAATATATATTTAGTTAGTTTTGAATCAATTACATTTTTTCTTCTTATACGTCAAACATAAAAATGATACACATATATTTTTTTTAACCTTTATTTATTTCTTTTTATATATATATATATATATATATATATATATATATATATATATATATATATATTATATTATATGTGGGTGAGTGTGTTGTAAAGCTATTAAAAGAAGCATAAACATTATTTTATCGCTTGTTGTTTGGCATTTATTGGTTTTAATTTCCTAGGCGAATAACTTTATAGTTCATGTTGCTTTAGTGACTCTACCTATCACTTATTATGAGTATTTAAGGCAAACAGTTTTTTTTTTTTTTTTTTTTTTTTTTTTTTTTTTTTTTTCATTAATTCAGCAATAAATAATTGTTATGTTCACTTTGTGCAAGGACTTACTCAGAATGAAAGGTTGTTTATTAGTTTTTACTTCTTCCTGTACATTTTGCTTTCTCATTTTCAAAGTAGAGAGAGGGAGGGAGAGAAAGTATTGTGACATCGCTATAATTCCAAAAAAAAATAGTGGGTTTTTTTTAGAAATGTCTGTGCGAAACGTGGAGCTTAAACTTTTTGGCCGATTTCAAAAAAAAAAAAAAAAATTAACAACTAAGGATAAAGATTCTTTACTAATATTACAATAAGTATTTACTCTGATAGCGTGGAAAAATCCAAGGAGACAGCTCTAGATTTTGATACCATTTTGACAAAATCGTTTGGCTTTCGTTCCCTTTTGCGATTTTCCCAATTTTAATTGAAGCGAGCGTAGCGAGCTTCCTACATTCAACGAAATATGCTCCGTGTCTGTCTGTCTGTCTGTCTGTCTGTCTGTCTGTCAGTAACGTTCACGCGTGTGACGATAACTTGAGTAAAAGTTGACCGATTTAGTTGAAATTTGGTATACATGATCCTCTTACTAATACTCAGGCTAAGTTCGTTGGACAGCGTGATCCGTCCAAGAGTTCGCGCGCAACGCTCGCGTAAACGAGAGGTACAAAAATTAAATTGGAATTTCAGGACGGGAAAAGATTCTATCATCATCTATTCGATGAGACGAACATTTTTTTCAAATAACATTTTTTACTAAAACCAACAGCGACACCGCTATGACTTAATAAAGATCGCTAAGTTATAGATAATAATAAGATAGATAGTTACTCTACGTTTCCATTGGTTTAAAAAATCTGTTTTGGTATTCAAAACGCCATGGAAACAGTGATTTCAAAACGTTTTGAGTTCAAGGTCGCAACAGAAAATATTAAATGATATTTTAATTTTATTATATTTTAATTTATGTTTGCTCGTGTACTCAATTAAACAATTTGCAAATTCAAGTGATTTTAAAGTACATTTATACTTCGAAATATATTCTATTTTGTTTTCTATAAACTAATTTTAATATCACCGAAAATGGTTTGACCAAACACGTAGAGTGTATGAACAATTTTATTTATGAAAATTTATTTCACTAAATTTTACACTCTCAATAATCTACTTTATTACATACATACTTATTCTATATTACATAGATAATATTACTTTATTGCATAGATAATAATACTTTATTAAAGAGATAATGTTACTTTATTTCATAGACAATATTACTCTTTTAAATAGATAATATTCCTTTATTATACATATACTACGTTTCCAAAAGTTTTCAAAACCGTTTTGAAAATAGATTTGGCAATCAAAACCCTATGGAAACGGTGATTTTAAAACGGTGAGTTCAAGGTCACTACATAAATGTTTTGATTTTTTGTATTGAAACTGTTTTGAAAAATTGAATTGAAAATATGAATTGAGACATGCGCAGTAAGTATGATGAGCGGAGACATAATAACCTGATTTAACTAGTAAGTATGTTTATAGTTTTCAAAATTGTTTTGAAAACTCCTTATAGAGACCCGTTTCGTTTTGAAACAGCATTTTCCAAAATGGTTTTGCAAACCCATGGAAACGTATTAAATATGTACTTGTAAATAATGACATCAGTGTCGCTCTTCGTTGCTTTTTTATGAGGATTTACTTATTAGGGTTTCGTTAGGAAAACCAAAAAAAGAAACCCTTACAGCTACTGTGTCTGTCGGTCTGTCACTCAGTCTGTACGGTTCCAATAATTTGTGAATCAAAAGAGATAGAAAAACGAAACTTTGCAGGTTTAACACACACAAAGGAAACAATATTACGAACCCAAAATGATCAGCAGTTCTAATTCAAAATGATTGGATAATTCATGTCGCGCGGAAAATATTTTTTTAAATTTTTAGTTGGGTGTCAAATAAAAGTTATTTAAATGTAAATTACGAAAATGTATAACACCTGTGAAGATTAACTAATTTTCCACGCCATTTTGTCAAAAACCCTCAACAGTTTACGTGACCTCCCCCCCCCCCCCCCCCCCCCTTTATTCTAACTAATTTCAAGTTCACAATACCAACGAAACCCTTTTTATGTGAGATTTTACAACATTTTTTGTTTGTTTAATTTGCGCTATTTTTCAAGCTTCACAGATGTAATGAAAGATCTTTGTTGTCGGTGTGTCAAACTGGTATCTTATATCCTAAATTAAACCAGTTTCTATATCTTAAGGTGACTTTGCCCTAATAAGCATGAAGAATGTAAAGTTATGGAAGAAACAAGCTTAGCTTTGATGAATAATAAGCAGGAATACTTATTGCTTGATCAATAATTAGTTTCTTCTGACGATTATTTTTCTGCCTTCTGTTCAGTGAAGGTTATCCTGCGTTAAGAATGAACAAAAGTTTTTTTGTTTTTTTTTTTATTCGGGTTTTAAATCACTTATTTGTTTTGTGGTTAAAAACAAACTTAATTTTGAAACAGATTCTATCGAAATTATAAATCCTCTTTTCCTCTTAATTTCTCTCTCTTTCACACTAAAGTCAAAATGTTTGCACAAACATGATGATTGACGCCCACAGCCAAAATTTGCCCGAATTTAGGTTTGCTCAAAATATTTGGTCGTGTATGGGGGGGGGGGGGGGGGCCTTAAGATGTTGCATGAAAGATTAAACGTTCCCTGTGAATGGTACCAGATATAGGCTCGTGTAATAGTTATCAATTATCAAGAATACCTGACGTAATTTTAAAAAAGGAGTGTGCTCCAAACAACAATTTCCTTGAAAAATTGTGTCAAATAAACATTTTTTAAAATCTTAACCAACACATAATATAAGAATGCGGTAGAGATTTTATCGAAATTATTAAAGAACGTTCACATTATTATGCTGCAAAGGAAAAAAAGTGCAATCTTTTCTAAATTGTTGCACTAAACTAAACAAATACGTCATCTAATTTCTATATCTACCAACTAACTTCCGAGAGATTAACAATGTGCTTTCATAGAAAAATTGATGGTTTTAGTATTCTTGCGGTAGAATTCGTTTATTAATACATTTTTTTATAAAAAATAAATTACCCTACATTTTTTTTTTTTTATATATTAGCGATAATAATTATAGCATATTTAAATAATTTACACTACATACTAGCTGGATGTATCTATTATTAACGATACCAGTTTTAACTTAAAATTATCTTTAACTTGTAAAAAAATTATCTTTCCAAAAGATTAATAAAGTCTTATGTCATCCATAATCGTGTATTTTTTTCCAACTTACTTAATGTATTTTTATTTTGAATTTTTCTGACTTGAATTATATATAATAGTTAGCCTTAATAATAAGGTTATTAAACCCTTGTAATGTAAGCCGTGAGAGTTATATTACTGAATATTTGTGACAAATGAGCTTATTAAACTATTTGTGTTTTAAAGAAAAGCATTAATCCATTATACTAATTACTTTGGTCCATAAACAAAACAAGACACAAAACATTGTTTAATGACATCACAAATTTATAATTCTCTGTACCAAATTTTAATTAACACTTGACTTTAAAAACTGTGGGAATTAAGCGTGGTACAAACAGACATTCATCTAAATACCACTTAAAAACACCCAAAACGGATAATCCATTGAAATCACAAATGTATGGTTTTCTGAACCCAAATGTAATTACTTTTATCGTAAAAACTATGGGAGTTATGTGTGGTACAGACAGTCATCCAGCTAAATACCACTTAAATGATGAAAAATCCCAAAACTGATTATTCCGGTCTCGATTTCGGATTTTTTTTTTTTTAGGTGAAAACACATTCTTTTCCTGTATGCCTTCGGAGAAGGTGAGGACAAGTAAAAAAGGACCGCTGAGGTATGCAGAACTTTTTTTGTTCTGAAAAGTTAGGTAAATAACTCATAGTGCAATCAAACTAAAATTTGTCTTCAAAATCATCACCCGCGCTCATAAATCACTTTCATTAAACGTGTTAACACTTCAATTTAGAATAATTACACACTGAGATTTCAAGTAGAGTAATGCTGTTATTTTTGACATTTTTATGTTTAGGCTATGGAACATAAGTCAAAAACGTTACGTTACTTTTAGCTTAAAAACTCAGAAAAGTATAGCAGGGAGATAAAAAGCTATAGGAGGTGTGTAATCCAGTCTCCAGCTGTTGGGCCTCCCTCCACCGCACGTCATAGGGTCGAAGAGAGTCGAAATGATTTATACGTGTGACAGGAAGTTAGGAAAGTACAGGAGGTTGCCATCAACTCTCAGCCCTCTCGGCCTACCTAGTATGAAGGCATATTAACAATTCGTAGAAGGCGCGCCGGCGCCTTTGAATTCAGTATTTTGTAATCAAGCCGCGGCAGTGCCGGTGAGGAGATAAGAATAAAAATTATCTCCCATCTACTTTTATCAATTACTTGAATAAATTACTGATTTTATTTCATTTTATGTCGGTAGTTTATGCTGAGCGAAAACATGAAAATGTCTCACTGTCTTGCGGACTCGTATGCAAGAAGTATTTTTTTCTATTTCTATGTATTTAGTATACAAACATTTTCATTGTATTGGTTAAAGTTTAAACTAAACTGTAATTATGAGGTCTTTACTAATAAATGTGGTAAATTATTTGTATATTATGTACTATACACGAGGTGATTTAATTATACTTTACTATCATATCTCAATAACATACTTGCTCGGTTGCCCCATTATAGTTGGACTGAGTAAATGATAAATGACATAATGACAATCTTATTACACATTGTACATAAAAGTTAAGAAATTATTTATTCTGACTTGTGATAGCTTACAATTAAAGTTATTGCTTAATAATTGTAGGTAAAAAATAATTCTTAAATTACAAATTTTAATTTGCACTTGTTGCAATTACTCTTGACAAATTTAGGTAAAATTATGTATAATTAAAGAAAGTAATTTATCGTTGTATTTGTTTTGAAATAAATAAGTTAAACAATTTTAATTACGTAATTTGTAAAATAACTTTAATTCCAAACTTTCAGTTAGAAAATCAAATAAATTTTGAAATTCTTGGCACGATTTCACTTGCAACAATATCGATATCCTTTTGACCGGATGAATTTAAATAATTGTAATAAGATTAGCTGACATAGTTAAGAAAACCGCAAGGATCTCTAAATTTAATTTGCATACTTGATTCTTACAATTATGTTATTCATTGAGAGTTTTTAACATATTATTAATGTTTGTGGATTATGGAGAATAATAGATGTAATAGATAGATGTATAAATAGATATATAGATAGATGTATAGTTAGATGTATAGATAGATATAGATAGATGTGTGATAGATGTAATAATGGTAAATGGAAAAAGGAAATAACACTACTGTCCCACTCTATTCACTTAATCATTTCGTCCAGTCTAAAAATAAACTAGATATAAATTATAGTTAATGGGAATATGAAATAGCACTTCTCGAACAAACTTTCTTATCTACATAATCACTTCGTCCAGTGTTTTTAATAAAGGAAAATAAACTAAATTGATATAAATATAGTTAATGGGAATAGGAAATAACACTTATGTCCAAAACTACTCGAACAAACTTTCTTATCTACTTCGCCCAGTGTTTGTAATAAAGGAAAATAAACTATATAGATATAAATATAGTTAATGGAAATAGGAAATGACACTTATGTCCAAAACTACTCGAACAAACTTTCTTATGTACATAATCACTTCGTTTAGTCTTTGTTTTTACCAAAAATCTTTTTTTTTTAACAGCAATCTGACATTACATGAATCAATGCATCAATTTAGCAAAATGTGAAGAGTGCAGACGCTTGAAATTAGCATGGGACTATCTGTGGGTACTTTCAATTTAGAGTTTTATACAAATTTAGAATCTTATTCCTAATTTCTCTGCTATCAATGTTAACATTTTTTATAATTATCAGTGTTCGATTTCGATTAGAAAGGAAGTGTTATTATTCAATTAGATTCACCGCCTCACTCCTGATTAGTAGTGTCTAAGCATCTAGTGAGAAAACAGAGGTTTAAATTTGTCAGATTTCAACCTCTGGTTCAACTGCTACACTGATTTTTTTTGTTGTTGACATTTCCATGACTTTACTTTGGCACACAAACTCGAAAAGCGTTACCAAAAAATGACACCAAAAGTCGTTACACTGTACTAGGACGGTAGAAGGAGGTAGGAGGAAGGAGCTAAGTGCACTCAAGCCTGCCCGCTCTCGCTAGGGTCTCCCCTCCCCATCGGCTACCTGCACCATGCCTCAGTCACTCTGTCACTTTTAACCACCTTTAACACCGCGAAGCGAACCTCGCGACATTTCATGTCGGTAGCTTACGCGGAGGGAAGACATAAAAATGCCTCACTGTCTTGCAGACTCGTATGCAAGAAATTTTTTCAACTCGTGTTAATGATACAGAAGATCACCTCTAGGTTTAAAGCCGGTTATTTAAAATAAAGTTACTTCAGTGGAGAGACGTCTTAATTCTTAATCAGTAGCTCCACTGCTCATCTAGAAAATTAAATCTAATAAATACTTTTCTTTAACAATTGCTTTTTTTATGTTGTTTCAGCGGTATTAAGAAGAACGGTAGTGGAGTGTTGGTGGACATGGAGCGTGGCGTGAAGGCCTTAGTAAGCAGTGTTCCTGCTCTAGACAAAGCAATTGAAAAGGAGGGCTCCGCCAAACTTCTACCAGGAGTCAACATCAAAAGAGGATCCTCTTTTAGACAAGTGAGATAAAATTCCAATAAATTCTTCAAGAATTTTAATATAATTCTATACTATTAAATTTAAGTAAAACACAATTCAATTCATCCCCAAACTGATTCTTCTTTGTTCTTAGTCCACAGTAGTCAAGCTGCCTCGTCCGCGTGTTGACTACTAAATTATTAAAACGCTGACCCATAAATGGTTTATTGTTATAGGTATGTGCAGCTCTTGCAGCCAACTTAGGAACTATCAACACTGGAATGGCCTTTGGGTTTTCAGCAGTTGCTATACCACAGCTAAGATTAGAAACTAGTTCCATTGTCATCAATGAAGACCAAGCATCATGGATAGGTAAGAACTGAAATATTATATCTTATGAAGTTATTAATACTTTGTTTAAATAAATTTGCCAAGATGATAATGATAAAACTGTAAAGGCTATGTAATTTACAGGTATATGCTTATTAGACTTGATGGAGATAATAATAGATTTAAAGCTTTAAATATAAAACCTGAGTTGATTTTTAGTAATAATTTTCCTGTAGAATTAACAGTTAAATATATGTATTAATAATAAATCAAAATTAAAAACATTTTATTTTGTTTTCAGCAAGTTTATCAGCTATGAGCACTCCAATAGGATGTTTACTCAGTGGCTATCTAATGGACGCACTTGGAAGGAAGAGAATCCTTCTTGTCACTCAAATACCTTTGATCATCGGCTGGCTTCTCATTGGCTTTGCTTCATCCTTAGAAATGATCTACATTGGCAGACTTCTTGTAGGACTTGGCACAGGCATGGTTGGTGCACCATCAAGGGTATACACTGCAGAAGCAACACAGCCACATCTTAGAGGAATGTTATCTGCTCTAGCTTCCCTTGGTGTTTCCGTTGGTAAGATTATGCCGTTCTACAGCAATAAATTCATGCCACTTACAAGTAACAAAAAATTGTTGTGCTAATATTTGAAATTTTCTTTTTTTAGGTGTTACAATAGAATATGCAGTAGGAGCAGTGCTGAGTTGGAATTCACTTGCTCTTGTCAGTTCAGTAGTGCCCATGCTTGCTTTGTTCATTGGGTGCTTCCTTCCTGAGTCACCTCAATGGCTGGTTTCAGTAGGACGACGTGAAGCCTGCCGTTGTTCTCTTAAAAGACTTAGAGGTAATGATTACTTCTCTAGAACAAATGTTTTAGTTCACTTCAAGGCGCAGGAAATTTAAATAATCTACAAAAGAGTACTGTAATCTATTTGCCAGTGTTAATTAATCCAAGTAAGAATTTGGTACAATAATCAAATCCAACTTAATTAAAATAATGCAGATTTCAGTGACTAAATTAAGACATTTGAATATGACAATACGCATGAACGTAACGTTAACTGCACAGCTAACCAGGGTCTTAACTTAGTCGATGGGGCCCAAACTCTCTGATCCTCCGCGAAAACAACCAAAGGTTTACCAACAGTGTTAGTTGTTACAGTTGGTCTCTCTGGACGTACAAGATACTGCTCGGTCGACTTTGTTAGTGATTCTTTAAGCACCCATAAATATATTTTCTGCTGTTATTTTAATTTTTTTTTTTTAACTCATTTTTGTTTTAGGATCAACTTGTGACCTGGACCATGAACTCAATGCGCTGTGTTCTTTTGCGGATAAGCATAATATACATAAGCCAACAATGAAAGAAACTTTTCGAGGACTTATTCATCCTTCTGCAGTTAAGCCATTTGTTATTCTCACTCTGTACTTCCTCATCTACCAGTTCTCAGGCGTCAACCCTGTCACATTCTACGCCGTTGAAATATTTCAGGTTGGTACATATTTTTTTTAGTACATAAATTTAATTTCATGCTGAAAACAGCAGATTTGGAGGAGTAGGAAAACTCCTAGAGGAGTTCAATGAAAGCTTGAGTTTTAGCCCCTCGTCACGTCTAAATTTCTCATATTCTCAATGATTTTAGCAATATGACAAGCTACAATTATAAGCTACAAAAGTCTAAAGTTACAAAATAGCTCAATACTTAATTATTATTAATATAAATGCTCAATAGTACTATACTCGTACATAATTATAACAGATGCTCAAGTTAAAACTAGAATAAATTCTATTGAATTTGATCTTTCAAGATCTGTATTAGTGTGGTGTTTTTTCAGCTACTTATTGGTTTTGTCCACTGTAATTTGTCATCATTAGTCTATAACTGAGAATTTTCTAAACACCTTTTTATCAATTTTTACTCTTTGAATTCATTCTAAGTAATTTCCGCAAAGCTTAGGACAGGTTTAATATAGTTTTACTACTAAACTAACTTCTAATTTGTATCTTATGGGTTTTTAATCATAGCAGATTGATAGCCTTTTTTTTAAAAAAAATAAATTAGTTACTAAGGTTATTTTTTATTACAGAAATCTGGAACAGAAATGAACACATATCTGGCTACAGTCATCCTTGGTGCAGTAAGAGTCCTGTTTACCATTGTTGGTTGTCTTCTTATGAGGCACTGCGGTCGAAGACCTCTAACATTCATTTCAAGTGAGTGATATTAACCTTTTAAATTACCCTTTAAAATGTCCACCCTGTTGCAAAATTTGTTTGGTGAGTTGTTTACTTGAAAATAAGTTAATAGTCCGCTAAGAGAAAGTAAATGTCAGTTTATTATAAAAATTTACTTTTTCCGTGTTAGGCTGTGAAATAGTAACTTTAGAGCCTAAAAAACATAGCTAAAATCCATTTTTTCATTACGTGGACTTAAAAAATCTTTTCATTACTCCTAACTGTAAAGAAAAAATCTTTTACGTCCTAGGAACTAAAATATTTTTATTTTCCGGCGGGAAGTTGTCAAAACTTCCGTTAGTACCGCTGCAGTATTTGTAGAAATGCTTCTAGTACAATTAAAATCCGCTAGATGTCAATGCGTTTTATTTATCTTTTCTTATAGTGTAACCTCTTTTTAAGGTTTCTTTTTTTAAGTGTTAAGTATGTACTAATATTTGTTATTATTATATATTGATTAGTGATTAATATTTAATGTTTTTTCATTGTCTGCTACCTCGGAAAAAATAGCATATGCTACGCGACTGTGAAGTGTTTTTTCTTTACCTTGGCAATATTTACTGTCTCGCTTCGCTCGAAAGTAAATGTAATTGCCGCGGTAAAGAAAAAACTCACTTCACAGCCTAGTAACATAATATACTATTACTATATAATTAAATCATTTGAATACACGTAATTGAAATGTTTACAAAATTTATTTTTTCTCTTTCCCATTTTTAATCATGATTTTGAACTATGTTAACAGGTATTGGTTGCGGTCTAACCATGATTAGCCTTGGTACATACATGTACTTCTTGGATGGTTGGCAAACTGCTGGTGTTGCAGCCAAAGTAACATGGCTTCCAGTCTTGGACATGTTTGTCTTCATAGCAGTGTCAACTATAGGCTACCTAGTTGTGCCTTGGGTTATGATTGGAGAAGTTTATCCAACTCAGGTTAGCTTATGGAATTTTATAATTTGATTTACTTTTTTTGGAATTTGATAAATTGAAATTTGATAATAAATTTTGCACATCAGTAAAGGTGAGCTTTGAACCATGGATGCACTATTTAAAATTATACTTTATAATACATAATTTTCATATCATTTAGGGTCAGCAATTATGAATCACCAGCCTTAAATGAAATATTGGTTGTATAAGGGATCTCATAGAATTGTACTGCAAGTAATAATCGTATTTCCTTAAAATGCATTAGATTCTCCCATTTTGGGCCCTTGGCCGCTACACTAAGTATAAAGGGTAACAGTAGTTCTCCACCTCGGATCTACAGCTCTATTCTTTTTTTTATATACAACCGTGACCTGCTAGATCTCTTTAAATCTTTTGTATTAATTACTCTAGAGCAATAAATTTAATGGATGATTCATCTTATACTTCAAGGTTTAAACAAAATTATAAAAATATCCCTTTAGAAATCCTTTGTTACGGCTCAATAAATATTAATTAGTTTTTTTAAACTCAAGCTTATAATCTTGGGGTTAGGGGAAGGTTTGACATTCTATAAATTTAAATAACTACTTCCTCTAATTTATGGAATTAAAGAATAAAAAATCCAAAGGATCTAAAGATAGTAGTGCATAAACTAAGTACCCTACAGACTAAAAAGGTAAAATTGATAATCTTCAGACATCTATGTTCGATGATTTTCTAATCTATGTTCCATGGAGACTCCATGACAATCTATGTCCGTGGAGTTGAAGCTTTTAACTGTCCTTCTTCTAATCTTTGTCAAACTTCCATGTTTGTAAATCCACGTTGGCAATAGCATTTTGTGTTGTCCATTAAAATAGCCCTTTTCATCTAAATATCTGGGTATAGTTTTATTACAGAACCTACCTTAATCTGCCCTATTCAGACCAATAATTCAGACAATTAAAAAATTAATTGTATATTTTTACAGGTAAGAGGTGTTATTGGTGGTATGACGACATTCTGCGGTCACTTTTTCGTGTTCATCGTAGTCAAAACGTTCCCTTACCTTCAACACGCTTTGAGCAAGCACGGAGTTTTCTGGCTTTACGGTTCCATCTCGTTAACCGGTACTTTCTTCTTTTACTTCTTCCTTCCTGAAACAAAAGGAAGAACTCTACAAGAAATAGAAGATTACTTCTCAGGAAGGACTAAAACGCTTGTTAAACCCAAGAAACAGCCGACTCAACCTAAAAACAGACCTATAGTTCTTGCTCCAAAGAAAGGCGACGTACTTCCATCTTAAACCTAATGTTCCACAACGCATTATGTATATATTATTGTAAATCAGGCTTCCCCTTGAAGTTTTACTAAATAACATTTAGTTTTTCTTAAAAAATAATGTTTAGAAAATTATTTAAATGAGAAAAAATTGTAAGAAATATGTAAATATATCTAGTATCTACTCACATTTCAATATTATTAAGTTGATGATAGTAAAATAATCGTATTTAAAATGCTCTCTTTTCACTTTAATATATTTCTTTGCCCCTATACTTATAAAAAAAAAAAAAAATGAACGCATTTGTGTTAATTAATGTAAAAAACATTATATTTTTCATTAGTTAAAATTTTTCTTTGAATGCGTTGTGAAGCTAAGGTTTATTTATTTTATTTAAATACTTAAATCACTTTGATTTGTTAGTTCAAATCAATTAACAGCTAAATTGTTCTTAAATAAATTTAACTTTTTATTTTAGGTTGCCAACTCTTGTTTTTTTTTTTTTGTTTATTGATCTAATTTTTAAAACAATTTTATATTTTTTTTTTTAATTCTACACTTCATGAATCCTTCTTATAGTTATAATTTCTACTAATTAAATGAATTTTAAATAATTTATATTTTAATAACTTAAAGAACGGCCACTTTTCATTTTTTTTTTTTAATTGATCATTATTAATTTATTATTATATTGAAAAGGCGAAGACGTGAATCGATAATTTTATATTTGTTTTTTTCTTTATATAGTTTTGTGATAAAAACTTAGTGATTCATAAAGACTGAATTAATTATTCTTTCGATTTTTATTTTAACTTTTTAAACTTGAGTAAACAAAACAAAAGAACACCAGATGTAGTAAATATTTTATTTTATTAGTAATTTAAATAACACTTTTTAATTTTTTTTAAAGTCTGTTAGTAATTTTCAACCTCTGAAACGGAAATGAGGCAAATTTTTATTCCAATTTTCTTTTTCTATGATTCATTTAATCATTTATTAGGAAAATAAAATTAAACTAATATAGCAATTGTTCAGTTTATTTATCATTTAAAAAATCAATTAATCATAAAATTGTTAATAAAATATAAAAGAATTTTTATTACATTATAAAAATTTTTTTGTACTGTTGTACAGTATTATAGGTCACTCTAGTGAACTTGACTTACAAGAATTATTTAAAGCCAATTTTCATGTAATTAAAATGATCAGCTGTAAAATTTCATGAAATCTTTAGGTAGCTTAAATAGTTGATTGACTAAACATGTATTCTCCTATCTATCACTTCCTACCTAAGAACAAAGGGAAGAGAACTTAATTTTAAAATGTACCTAAAAACTTAGTTTTAAAATAGTACCTACAATGTAATAAGTAAATATAGCCCTTCAAGTCTATGTCTAGGCTTAGGCATTTAGCTTTGTCTCCATTTTTGATGAAAGGAATTAATAATTTATTTAATTCATACTTTTATTCTTTTTTTATGTTTAATTAATAAATAATAATATAATTAATTAATGTCTTTTTTTATTTAGTTTTAGCAATTATATAGATTTAGTAAAGTATAATAGATTAGTATATACTAAATATATATACCTCTATTAGTACTGAAGTATATATGGTTATATATACTTTATCTATATATTTTTTTTTGTATATACCTAATCCATTAACCCAATTCCCTAATCCATTACATCCTTATTAAATTTTTCTTCTGAGCTTACCGAAGGTAACGGAAGCTACGTGATCGTTCTGAAGCACGATCATTTTCTATATCTCCTATTTTAAAATTTCCAAGACAGAAATCCTTTTCAGACATCAGGGAACATTTTTGGTTCCGTGTCTGTCGGTCTGTCGCTCAATTTTTGAGAACCAACATTTCTTCAAACTTCATAATTAACCATAATTAGATTAATTAATTAACCATAATTAGATTAATTAACTAACCATAATTAGATTAATTAATTAACCATAATTAGATTAATTAATTAACCATAATTAGATTAATTAATTAATTAATTAATTAGATTAATTAGGGTAAATTTGACATAATTAACCCATTGTTGGCCCCATTTAAATTTAACTTTTTACACCCATTTCTTTCTCTTCCACATGCGCAAAAACTTACATTTATTTACACTTATATCTTCAAAAGTACTCATCTGATATAATACTATACAATTGTATTATTATTTGTCAAAAGTACCCCGCAGATACCCGACAAAATACGCTTTTTATTTTCGAAAATTTGCAAAACAAAATAGAACATAATAACGACTGAGATTGAAAATGTCTTAACACACTTATTTTATCTGGTTTTCAAAGCTAATCGCAAATAAAGTTGTCTCATTAGGCTGCAGGAAACGTTTGTTAAACTAGGAAACTAAGATGTCCTCTCTCTGGACATATTTGGGCCAAGAAGATAGAAAGAAATGGAGGAAATTTAAGAGTTTAAGTGAATATATGTATATGAATTCGTTAATTTAAACTACCTCCTGTGCATTGCTATATTCCAGATGCATATTGACAATTTTTGCAGTGCTTGATTCGAATATTGGAGGTTATTAGGAATTTATTGATAAGAGTTTAAAGCAGTTCTTTAAGAAATCATGTTGTCTCTTTAGGCTTTAAACCCGCAATACATTTATCATATGGGCAAATAGTTTGTCAATTTGTATCCGGAATTTAGCAATGCAAAGAAGGTACATAGTTCGATTTTTTAAAATTTTCCCTTAAATTTCCTCGGTTATATAAAACCCGCAATTCGCTTATTACAGTCTTCGAAAATTGATTTTATGGAATTTGCACGGGTTCCATGGGTTTTGTCTTTTCCTTAAAATTTCTCAAAACTGACAAAAATAATAAATAAGGGTTTTTTCCAGTTTGAAAAAATCGTAAAAAACGAACTACCTCCTTTAAGTTGATATATTCCGGTTACAAATTGACAATTTTCGAGCAGTTTGATTCGAGTGTTGTGGGTTTACTAAGGAAATTTAAGAATGGAAACACCACCCTGTGCAGGGGCCTTAACCCCCATGTCCTGCGGTACCATTCTCTTTTGCAAATCCACCCCCCCCCCCCCTCCTCATCTTCTACCTAATTAACTTTAACTTTACCTGCCTTAGGGTAGAGGCCTTGCACAGGAGGTAGTTTGATTTTATGAATTCTAGAAAATTCCCTTAAATTTTCTCAATTATATTAAACCCGCAATACTCAAATCAAAGTGGCGAAAAATGGTCATTTTGTATCCGGAATGTAGCTAGACACAGGAGGTAGTTTGATTTTATCATTTTGCTAATCCGACATATAATTTATTTTATTTCCTATTTTGGTCATTTTCACGGGCAAACCAATAGATATCCCTTAATATTTTTTTTAATATAGACTGAATAAAAAGCGGCAATATAAAGCTAAAATGCATGCCTTTATTTTCTTACAGGGCTAGCAAATAGGTTAAAATTCCGATTCTCCATTTACTATCCTTAGAGTGTAAGACACTTACCTTTTTAGGCTGTAGATAACACTTGTTTAACTAGGAAGCCAGGATTTCTCTAATAGACATTTTAGGGCCGAGAACAATGACGATTTACGAAGTCTGTTCTTTTAGCATGAAAAAACATGCTTAGTTCTGCCCCTTATTATTTTTGTCGAAAACGAACTACCTCCTGTGCCTTGCTATGCTCCGGATACAAATTGACAATTTTCGGAGTTTGATTCGAGTGTTGCGGGTTTAATATAACCAAGGAAATATAAGGGATTTTTTTTTAAAATTTCGTAATAACATAACCACCCTCTGTGCAGAAGTGCCCTTAGACCCATGGCCAATGGCACTATTCTCTTCTCCAAAACTAGCCCCCCCCCCCTTCTCTTCTACCTAAATACCTAATTCGTGGTTATTGAACTACCTTCTTTGCACTGGTATTTTCCGGATACAATTTGGCAATTATTGCGGTTCTTGGTCCGAGTATTGGAGGTTTTTCGGTATTTTATTATAGGAGCAAGAAAGAAAAAGGGCTAAAAGCAATTGTTTAAGCATGACCTAATGAGCCATTACCAAAAATTCCGAAATTGGACAATGGTAGAAAATGGCAAAACACACTTATTTTGTCGGGTTTGCACAGATAATCGCAAATAAAGTTGTCTCATTAGGCAATAGGAAACTAAGATGTCTTCTCTCTAATGTATATATTAGGGCCATGAGCAAAGATAGAAATGGAGGAAATTAAAGAGAATATTTTATGAATTCGTAATTTGAACTACCTCCTGGGCTTTGCTATATTACAGATACATATTGACAACTTTCGCTGTGCATGGCTCGAATACTTGATACTTGAGGTTATTAGGAATTTATTGATAAAGCAAGAAAGAAAAAGAGTTCAGAGTTCAAAAAGAGCAGTTCTTTAAGAAATCAAGTTGTCTCTTTAGGCTTTAAACCCGCAATACATTAATCATATGGGCAAATAGTTGTCAATTTGTATCCGGAATTTAGCAATACAAAGAAGGTAGTTCGATTTTCACGATTTCTTAAAATTTTCCCTTAAATTTCCTCGGTTATATAAAACCCGCAATATACTTATTAGGGTCTGCGAAGATTGTCAATTTGTATCCGGAATATAGAAACTTAAAGGAGGTAATTCAATTATTACTAATTTTTTCAAATCCGAAAAAATACGCTTTTTATTTTTTATTGATTTTATCGAACTTACATGGGTACCATGGGTTTTGTTTTTTTTTTTTCTTAAAATATCGCAAATTAGACAAAAATAAATAAGGTTTTTTGTCCAGTTTGAAAAAATCGTAAAAAACAAACTACCTCCTTTAACTTGCTATATTCCGGATACAAATTGAAAATGTATCTCGTTTCGTCATAACTCATAACCCTAGTCTTTTACCCTTTCTTCCTATATTGTCTATAGGGTATATTATAAAATACAACACATGCATTATATGCAATATAATGTAATATAACACTTCTTCTTGAGGCATCTTCAGGCCATTAATTTCGTTTTCCGGTTTATTTATTTAAATAATCCTAGTGATTGCTTTTTTAATACAGGTCTCCTGCTAGCTGTGAAACACAACATTGCCTCATAATTGTTGTTCATATAATATATTATATTTATCCGCCAAAAAATAAAACTATTAAATTATTTCATTTTATCATTGAGAAAATATGTTCTTTTTGCAAATTTTTATAAGAAACTGTAATGGAATGATTTGAAAGAGATGATGTAATGCAATAGAATGCTTTACAATATTTACGGATTTGTATATGTATTAAGATTGCCTCTGAGAAGATACATTGAATTAAACTGAAACTGACTGCATTTATACTTAACACTATATAATTATTTTTAACCTGTGAAACTCACAGGGGGATTTAGTTTTTCTTGATCTATTTTGTAATTATATTTCTAATACATTTCCTTAAATTTGTTCAGATAGACTAATCCTGCAACACTCAATCAGGCTGGATAAGATTGACACTTTGAATCCGGAAAATAGCAATCCACATGTAGTAGTTCGATTTTCACTAAGTTTTAATAAATTACCTTGAATTTTCTCAGCTATACCAGTCCTTTCTTCACATATGTAACTAACCATTAGACTACGAAATACTATTTTTGTTGACAAAATTGCTTTTTGGCTCTTCTGAATTGACAAAATTGGCAAAACGTTTTTAAGGGTCTGTCCTACATTTGTCAGTTAGTCTTTAACCAGTGGCGGAACTAAGAACTCTGGCGCCCCCCCGCAGCTTTTGAAAATGCGCCCCCCCCCCCCATATACAAAATTTACCCTACCCTTCCCCCTCCTATTCAACCTTTATACTTTCTCATATAAATAGAAAGTATTGTGATAGCGCGAAAATTAGATTTTGAGATGTTGATGGATTTACACGTTTTGAGAGCCCCTGAGTCCAAAAAAATGGTAAAATGTCCGTCTGTCGTCTGTGCTACACCTGGAGCCTAAACTACTGGACCGATTTTGACAAAATTTGGCATACGGGTTCAGAAAAATCGCACCACGAGGCAAAATCAAGAAATGAATTTTAGAAAAAGAAATTATTTCGCGAAAACGGTGTCGACGATTTTGATTAAAAAATTCTAAAATGTAGCCCATTTAAACACGAATCTAACGATATAAGCCGTTTCCCCGGGAAACATCTAGTTCCTGAGAAAATAGCTTAAAAAGCGGAGAGAGCCCGGGTTCGATTCCCTGCCCAGGAGAAGTAATTTTTATGATAAATTTTGATGAAATGTTCAATAATAATTAAATGTACATACGAAAACGAATAAATGGAAAACACTGGGCTAAGTAATTATGAACTCGTGTATGAGAAAGTTTGTCTTAGTTGTCTCGGACCGATTTTTTTGTTGAGCTTTTTAACCAATTATTGTTGTTAAATTTATTTAATTTTCCCCCGTTTTTTTAAAATTGAGCGTTCTACAACGATCACATAGCTTGCGTTACCTTCGGTAAGCTCATCGGAAGCAAAATAAAAATGTGTTTGCTACTGGAGGAGGAGGAAGATCACGATGAGATATTTGAGTTGTATTAACAAATTGACCTGACGGGGCTCCCCTGGAGTCCCGCCGGCTACAAAATAGACTGAAAAATACCTTTTAAAAAGAATTCTTCAGCAAAATAATTTATTGTTACGCACAAAATAACTGAACGTTCAATAAGAAATAAATAAAAAAAGCAGAGATTTCTAGTTAAAGGAAAATTAATAATCACTACAAAAAATACAACCACTTCGCACGAGAACGAGAGCTATAACTGAACTGAACAGAACTTTATTTTATTACAAGTACTAGTACTAGTACAAGTACACCACTTATTGGTTACAGGGGACCTCAAAATGTGTATATAAATCTATCAAAATATCAAAATTAATTCTATTACTAGTAGTATTACTTAATAGTAATAGTAATAGCAATAGTAATAGTAATAGCAATAGTACCAAGTACAAGTACAAGAACGAGTACGAGTACGAGTACGAGTACGTACAAGTACGAGTACAAGTACGTACAAGTACAAGTACGTTCAAGTACAAGTACGTACAAGTACAAGAAAAAGGGGACTAAAAAGGGGACTAAAAAAGGGGACTTAAAAAAGGGACTAAAAAAGGGGACTGAAAAGGGGGACTGAAAAGGGGGACTAAAAAAGGGGGATTAAAAAAGGGGACTAAAAAGGGGACTAAAAAGGGGGGACTAAAAAAGGGGACTAAAAAGGGGACTAAAAAGGGGACTAAAAAGGGGACCAAAAAAGGGGACCAAAAAAGGGGACTAATAAAGGGGACTGAAAAAGGGGACTAAAAAGGTACTAAAAAGGTACTAAAAATAATACTAAAAAGGGTACTAAAAAAGGTACTAAAAAAAGGTACTAAAAAAAGGTACTAAATAGGTACTAAAAAAAGGTACTAAAAAAAGGTACTAAAAAAAGGTACTAAAAAAAGGTACTAAAAAAAGGTACTAAAAAAAGGTACTAAAAAAAAGGTACTAAAAAGTACAAGTACAAGTACAAGTACAAGTACTAGTACTAGTACAAGTACACCACTTATTGGTTACAGGGGACCTCAAAATGTGTATATAAATCTATCAAAATATCAAAATTAATTCTATTACTAGTAGTATTACTTAATAGTAGTATTACTTAATAGTAATAGTAATAGCAATAGTAATAGTAATAGCAATAGTACCAAGTACAAGTACAAGTACAAGTACAAGTACGAGTACGAGTACAAGTACGAGTACGAGTACGTACAAGTACAAGTACGTACAAGTACAAGTACGTACAAGTACAAGTACGTACAAGTACAAGTACGTACAAGTACAAGTAAGTACAAGTACAAGAAAAAGGGGACTAAAAAGGGGACTAAAAAAGGGGACTTAAAAAAGGGACTTAAAAAGGGGACTAAAAAAGGGGACTGAAAAGGGGGACTAAAAAAGAGGGATTAAAAAAGGGGACTAAAAAGGGGACTAAAAAAGGGGGACTAAAAAAAGGGACTAAAAAGGGGACTAAAAAAGGGGGACAAAAAAGGGGACAAAAAGGGGACTAAAAAGGGGACAAAAAGGGGACTAAAAAGGGGACAAAAAGGGGACTAAAAAGGGGACAAAAAGGGGACAAAAAGGGGACTAAAAAGGGGACTAAAAAGGGGACTAAAAAAAGGGGACTAAAAAAGGGACTAAAAAAGGGGACTAAAAAGGGGACTATAAAAGGGGACTAAAAAAGGGGACTAAAAAGGGGGACTAAAAGGGGACTAAAAAGGGGACAAAAAGGGGGACTAAAAAGGGGACAAAAAAGGGGACTAAAAAGGGGGACTCAAAAAAAGGACTAAAAAGGGGACTAAAAAGGGGACTAAAAAGGGGACTAAAAAAGGGGACTAAAAAAGGGACTAAAAAAGGGTACTAAAAAGGGGACTAAAAAAAGGGGACTAAAAAAGGGACTAAAAAAGGGGACTAAAAAGGGGACTATAAAAGGGGACTAAAAAAGGGGACTAAAAAGGGGACTAAAAAAGGGGACTGAAAAGGGGGATTAAAAAAGGGGACTAAAAAGGGGACTAAAAAAGGGGGACTAAAAAAGGGACTAAAAAGGGGACTAAAAAAGGGGACTTAAAAAGGGGACTAAAAAGGGGACTAAAAAAGGGGGACAAAAAAGGGGACAAAAAGGGGACTAAAAAGGGGACAAAAAGGGGACTAAAAAGGGGACAAAAAGGGGACAAAAAGGGGACAAAAAAGGGGACTAAAAAGGGGGACTAAAAAAGGGGACTAAAAAAAGAGGACTGAAAAAGGGGACTGAAAAAAGGTACTAAAAAAAGGTACTAAAAAAGGTACTAAAAAAGTACTTAAAAAAAACTAAAAAAATACTAAAAAGGGGACTAAAAAGGGGACTAAAAAGGGGACAAAAAAGGGGACTAAAAAGGGGACCAAAAAGGGGACTAAAAAAAGAGGACTGAAAAAGGGGACTGAAAAAAGGTACTAAAAAAAGGGGACTAAAAAAGGGACTAAAAAAAGGACTAAAAAGGGGACTAAAAAGGGGACTAAAAAGGGGACTAAAAAGGGGACTAAAAAAGGGGACTAAAAAGGGGACTAAAAAAGGGGACTAAAAAAGGGGACTAAAAAGGGAACTAAAAAGGGGGACAAAAAAGGGGACAAAAAGGGGACTAAAAAAGGGGACTAAAAGGGGACTAAAAAGGGGACAAAAAGGGGGACTAAAAAGGGGACAAAAAAGGGGACTAAAAAGGGGGACTAAAAAAGGGGGATTAAAAAAGGGGACTAAAAAGGGGACTAAAAAAGGGGGACTAAAAAAAGGGACTAAAAAGGGGACTAAAAAAGGGGACTTAAAAAGGGGACTAAAAAGGGGACTAAAAAAAGGGGACTAAAAAAGGGACTAAAAAAGGGGACTAAAAAGGGGACTATAAAAGGGGACTAAAAAAGGGGACTAAAAAGGGGGACTAAAAAAGGGGACTAAAAAAAGAGGACTGAAAAAGGGGACTGAAAAAGGGGACTGAAAAAAGGTACTAAAAAAAGGTACTAAAAAAGGTACTAAAAAAGTACTTAAAAAAAACTAAGGGGGCAAAAAGGGGGCAAAAAGGGGGACTAAAAGGGGGACTAAAAGGGGGACTAAAAAGGGGACAAAAAGGGGACAAAAAGGGGACAAAAAAGTGGACAAAAAAGGGGACAAAAAAGGGGACTAAAAAGGGGACTAAAAAAGGGGACTAAAAAGGGGGACTAAAAAGGGGACTAAAAGGGGACAAAAATGGGGCAAAAAGGGGACAAAAAGGGGACAAAAAAAGGGGACTAAAAAGGAGGACTAAAAAGGGGGACTAAAAAGGGGACAAAAAGGGGACAAAAAGGGGGCAAAAAGGGGACTAAAAAAGGGGGACTAAAAGGGGGACTAAAAGGGGGACTAAAAAGGGGACAAAAAGGGGGAAAAAAGGGGACAAAAAGGGGACAAAAAAGGGGACACAAAGGGGACAAAAAGGGGACTAAAAAAGGGGACTAAAAAAGGGGACTGAAAAGGGGGACTAAAAAAGGGGACTAACAAAGGGGACAAAAAGGGGACAAAAAGGGGACAAAAAGGGGACAAAAAAAGGGGACTATAAAAGGGACTAAAAAGGGGACTAAAAAGGGGACTAAAAAGGGGACTAAAAGGGGACTAAAAGGGGACTAAAAAGGGGACTAAAAAGGGGACTAAAAAGGGGACTAAAAAGGGGACAAAAAAGGGGACAAAAAAGGGGACTAAAAAGGGGACTAAAAAGGGGACTAAAAAAGAGGACTGAAAAAGGGGACTGAAAAAGGGGACTGAAAAATGGTACTAAAAAAGGTACTAAAAAAGGTACTAAAAAAAGTACTTAAAAAAAAACTAAAAAAATACTAAAAAAAAGTACTAAATAAAAGTACTAAAAAAAGTACTAAAAATAGTACTAAATAGTACTAAAAAGTACTAAAAAGTACTAAAAAAGTACTTAAAAAAGTACTAAAAAAGTACTAAAAAGGAATTAATAAAGGTACTAAAAAAGTACTAAAAAAGTACTAAAAAGTACTAAAAAAGTACTCAGAAATAAGTACTAAAAAAATAGTAAAAAGTACTAAACAAAGTACTAAAAAGAAGTACTGAAAAAGTACTTAAAAAAGTACTAAAAAAAGTTCTAAAAAAGTACTAAAAAAAAGTACTTAAAAAAGTACTAAAAAAAGTACTAGAAAAAGAACTAAAAAAAGTACTAAAAAAAATACTAAAAAAGTACTCAGTACTCAGTACTCAGTACTCAGAAAAAAGTACTCAGAAAAAAGTACTCAGAAAAAGTACTCAGAAAAAGTACTCTTAAAAAAGTACTCAGAAAAAAGTACTTAGAAAAAAGTACTCAGAAAAAAGTAATCACAAAAAATTCCTCAGAAAAAAGTACTAAAAAATGTACTCAGAAAAAGTACTCAGAAAAAAGTACTCAGAAAAAGTACTCAGAAAAAAGTACTCACAAAAAGTACTCAGAAAAAAGTACTCAGAAAAAAGTACTCAGAAAAAAGTACTCAGAAAAAAGTACTCAGAAAAAAGTACTCAGAAAAAAGTACTAAAAAATGTACTCAGAAAAAGTACTCAGAAAAAAGTACTCAGAAAAAGTACTCAGAAAAAAGTACTCTGAAAAAAGTACTCAGAAAAAAGTACTCAGAAAAAAGTACTAAAAAAAGTACTCAGACAAAGTACTCAGAAAAAAGTACTCAGAAAAAGTACTCAGAAAAAAGTGCTCTGAAAAAAGTACTCAGAAAAAAGTACTAAAAAAAGTACTAAAAAAAGTACTAAAAAAAGTACTAAAAAAGTACTAAAAAAAGTACTAAAAAAGTACTAAAAAAGTACCAAATAAAAAGTACTAAAAGAAGTACTACAAAGGTACTAAAAAAAGGACTAAAAAGTACTAAAAAAGTACTAAAAAAATACTAAAAAAGTACTAAAAAAGTACTAAAAAAATACTAAAAAAGTACTAAAAAAATACTAAAAAAAGTACAAAAAAAGTGCTAAAAAAAAGTACTAAAAAAGTGCTAAAAAGTACTTAAAAATACTAAAAAATTACTTAAAAAATTACTTAAAAAAGTACTAAAAAAGTACTTAAAAAAGTACTAAAAAAAAGTACTAAAAAGGTACTAAAAAATACTTAAAAAGTACTAAAAAAGTACTAAAAAAAAGTACTAAAAAGTACTAAAAAAGTACTAAAAAGTACTAAAAAAGTACTAAAAAGTACTAAAAAAGTACTAAAAAAAAGGACTAAAAAAAATACTAAAAAAAACTAAAACTACTAAAAAAAGTACTAAAAAAAGTACTAGAAAAAGTACTAAAAAATGTACTAAAAAAAATACTAAAAAAGTACTCAGTACTCAGTACTAGGTAAGACAAGGTTAGAAACTAAATAAAAAGAGGTTGTGATAGGGATAAAGAAGTAGGGGGAATAAGAAAGACAGAGAAATATATAATATAGCAATGACTTTTGAAAAATATGTATTTCCTTATCTAGTAGGTACAGCTAATACCAGATAAGATAAGATAACTTTTAGTTGTAATAAAGGCAAAGGCATAGTTTTCCTACTAGTCCAAAATGAAGACGGGACTCCCATAAACTAACACATATAGTTATAGGTTATAGCTATAGAGTGACACCAAAGTTAAAAACCAAACTGAGCTGTTAAACATAAACATAACATCCTCACCTTTATAATTTAAACTCTTTATTTTACTTATTATTTCCCCCAAAAAAATTAATTAAAATAATTCCGCCCACAGAGTTTTTTTTTAATTTTTATTATTATAAATATCATTGTTTACTCATTTTACGGCGCCCCCTAGAGCAGGCGCCCCCCCGCACCGCGGGGGTGGCGGGGGCGCTATTTACGCCACTGTCTTTAACGCACAAATCATCTCCGAAAATACCCAACACAAGAGAATGTAGGAAAGCCCCAAAAAATGAATCCTCAAAGATGCAATAAAGTACATGGAGCCGACAGTAAGAGTAAGGCCCACAATCAGATAGGATCGGATCAGGCTAGCCCACAAACCACTCGTGTGTTCTGGGTTAACCAAACTTAACAAAAGGTAGGGTTTTAAAAAGTCTGACACAGTGTGGTTTAATGTACCTACAGCGCCGGCTCTAGGACATTTGTCGCCCCGAGCAAACAGGAATATTGCGCCCTCCCCTCCACATTTAAGTTTTGGACCGCAATTTTCATGGTGACTGTACAAGTATTGTACTATTGAATTTTTTTTTTTTTTTTTTTTAAAAAAACCTGTAATTTCCAAAGAATGAGCTACCTCATTTTCTTGCATAGAGGATGGCAGTAGTATCTACAAGAGAAAATAATGCCCCAGATTTGGATTTGGATTTGTTCATGGTCACTGAGAACAGAATCCTGTGCCTCGTAGTCGAACATCTTTTGGGCGAAAAGGTGCATTTTTAACAGCACCAGTCAAGTCTAAGGCGGAAAGAAATTTGTTTGGTATGACATGAAGAATTTCAGTCGAGAATGATCGAAAATAAACTTTGCAGCTCTAAATCTTTTAAGTATAACGGATTTAACTTTTCCTCCGAGTTGGCTAATCATTTTTTTAAAAATTATTTTTCCACCACATAGTGATCATGAGTTTCTTTGGATCGTACTCGACACAAATATTCGCTTATATCTAGATCAAATTTACCTTAAAAGCTCGACTAAACCCCAAGAAAGTCTACTGTTTACAGAATCTCATCAGTCAGAGGAACACGAAAAGCTATATTGTTTTTTGATAAGTACATGACAGTGTCCATACGAAGTCTCGTTACTTTAAAAATATTCTCCAATATTTTGATTGTTCTTTAATCCTTAGCTACCTAATTTTGACTTAGGAGACGGGTCAAAAGTTTAGAACAAAAACAGAATACACAATCTGATAAATTGGAATACTGAAGTCATCTTCTGCCAATAGTTTATTTGTTAGGAAGGATTCTAGTTCAGTGAAAGACCGAAAAGTGACGATATATTCAGGCTAACCATTGGTTCTGGCTATTTTCCTATTACAACATCCCTAACGGATATTGTTATTTAAGGCCGCAAGATCCTATATCCGCATAAGATGGACCTTCCAAGACAATAATAAGATCAGTTTGGCTTTATTCATCACTTGCTACCTCTGCAGACATATTCTGCACAGAGGGTTTCAACAATTAATTAGAAGGGTAAGAGAAATTAGAGTAGGATAGAGTAACAAGATCTGTATGAAAGTTGCCGATGAGTTGGGACTTTAAAAATTCATTTTATTTGCGGAGCTGACTCATACTGTCATACTCTTCGTATTTTTTAATTTTTGCAAAAACTATTCTTTAACGATGGCGCCTGGCACCCTTGAGTTCAGCGCCCTGTGCCTTTGCCTGGCTTGCCCTCCCCTAGAGCCGGTGCTGTGTACCTGAATGTAATATCTTGGAAATGGGTTGCGCTAGAAATGGTTCATTGAGTTCGGACAGTTAAAATGGTTAAAATGTAATAAACATTTTTTTCACATCATAATAATAAATGGTTTAAAAGTTAAAGCTAAAATAAACTTTATCTGGCAGCCATCTTAAAATGGCTGGGCCGATTATATTGGATATTTTGATTAAAAAGGTTCCGATAAAAATCAGACAGTATCAATATTTATATTATAGCTTCACAGACCTCTATAAAACCTTAATTGCCTATGAAACCTTTGTGTTTGCTGAAAGCCTAACTTGGCACCTCTATTTTCATGTAACGTTAGTTAGCAAGTATATTTGTATATATTATATGCTAAATGTATATGAAATTCGTTTGTTGACTTCTAAGACTTGTAGAAACATTTGAAAGCTTAATTCGGGATTAGGTATCGATATTGTCAGAGGAAAGTATTCTTCAGTGTAGCTTAATTGGTTAGAGCTCCCGCACACTGGATATGAGGGGGCGGTCCATGATTCGAGTCCCGGCGCTGAAGTCTATTTTTCTCTGTCTGTCTCCCTTCATAAATAGTAATTATAATTTGATTTAAATTAAATTTACATGTATTTACAACAAGTAGAACTAAAGTAACATAGCTAGAAATATACTTTTTCAAATCTCCTCCTTAATAATTCTCATTTTGTGTATCTTATTTTCTCTTTCTTACGTCCATCCTTCTTATCTAATTTTCGGTTCCTTACCTCTTTTTGTTTACAGCAGAAGTAAGCACCAAGGAAAAGTAACAAAAAATAATAACAAAAAGGAAAAGAAAAAAAAAACCCTTAAAAATCAAATTATATTTTATATTTACATATTTTTTTAAAAACCTATGTTTTCCATACTTTAATAATAAAAACGATCCATAAATGACACAAATTTTCTACTAATAAGATATTCACATAAAATTGAAAATAAAAACATTGCTAAATTATTATTTAAATCAGGATTTGGCTAGGATCAAATGAGCAAAGGTATATTTACTTGATTTATTACTTCATCCAAATTAATTTTAAGAAAAATTTAAATTCTTGTTAACTATTTGTTGTTGTTTTTTTATACAGCAAACATTTATATAAAAGATAAAAAAAAGAATTTATAAGGAAGAGCAACATTCTTATTCTCTTGTATGAAAGAAGATTCACTTATATAATAAATATAATAATGAAATAAATTACATAAAATATACAGATTCCATTGGACGAATATTTTTACTCATTTGATCCCAGCCATTATTTATTAAAGGTGTAGTGAGATAAAAACAGTAAGGAATATTTTATCTTGTTAAATAATTCTCCTAACATACTTAATTAGGCCTATAATAATCAGGCAAGTAAATATTGTTTATTTATTTATTAACAGTTGGTAGTAATTAAATTCTTGAATTTTGTTACAAACTTCTTCGTCACACCACTTATACATAAATACATACAAGTAGTAATTAATTAACATACAATAATTAAAATTAATACATATAGTCAAGGTATAAATCTTAGAGTTACAATTATAGTAAGAGGAAATTGCTGGAACCACAAAATATGTGCATTGTAGGTTCAATTTTAAGGCGAAAATAAACTGATTCAACAAAATGAATGTCAAAGTTTTAACGAGGCTGTTTTAACTTGTTTTAAGCTGTTTCAACACAGTTTTTAGTTTTAGGAATATTCCTTTTTAATAGTTGTGGCCTCAGGATCTATACCTTGAACCAACAAAATACTTAATCACCCTGAGGACTTATTCAACGACAATTAACTACCTTTTTACATCAATTAGGATTTTATTTTATACAGGGTGGTCCAAAAGTCTCCCCCCCCCCCTCTAAACTTTTTAACTGTTAGAGATAAATTAATGAAACTTGGGAGAACCTTACCATGTAAAGGGAAGATTGTTCTCATGCAATCGCTCAGTAGGGGCAACCACCCATTTTGCACCCAGGCCACCCAACTTCAAAATATCTAATTGGAATGCATATTTTTGATAGCAGATTTGGAGTTAAAGCTGAAAAATAAGAATATTTTACTTCCAACTTTTTTTTATACCTCCAATATTTTGCTCCCTATATGGGGCACAATTATAAAAATTGTAGATTTCAGCGCCTGGGGGAAAAATGGGTGGTTTCCCTTAGAACGTGAGTGGACGAAATGGTAAAGATCCCCCAAGTTCCATTAATTTATTTCAAACCGTTTAGATTTTATAACAATGTGTTATTTTTTTACTATGTATTTTCGTAAGGGTTATTTTGCTATCTTTGCCCCCCCCCCCCCCCCCCCATAAGGGGCAAAATATTGGAGATAGAAAATAAGTTTTAAGTAAGATTGTATAACTTTTCACCGTAGAATCCAAATATGCTATCAAAAATATACACTCTAATTTGAAGTTTTCCAGTTGGGTGGCCTGGGGCAAAGTGGGTGGTTGCCCCTAGTGCTTGATTGCATGAAAACAAACTAGCCTTTACATGGTACAGATTCCCCAAGTTTCATTAATTTATCTCAAACCGTTCAAAAGTTAAGAAGGGGGGGGGGGGGACTTTTGGACCACCCTGTATAAATACCATTTAATGAAAGAAAAGAATAGTCTACATTAGCAATATATAATTATTTTAAAAGTCAAAAGAGTTGTGGTTCCTTATCATAGAGGTGTTGTTATTTGATGCAAGGAAAGTTTAATTAGAACAACCTAAATGGTTATAATCTTGAAGAAAATGTTTAATTACTACTGGTGTTTAGACTAATTATCAGGGAGAATGACTTATAGCCTTTCAGTCTCACTGATTACCTGTTTTTAAATAATTTGTGTAGCTCATTAATTTGTTGGCTGATTCTTAGTTTAAAACTAAGACTAGATTATTGCATGCATCGACCATTGATAGTACTGGTAAAAAAATATTATTATTTTATATAATAATTACCATTACCAGATCTTTACAAAGTAAAAACAATGTGGTGAAAAAGGTGAATCCATTGTAGGTTTAATACAACAGTATCTAATAAGACTTATTAGGTCATAACAGCAACTCTGGGAGGAGTGAGGAAAAATTAAAAACATCTAGCTCAACCTAGTAGGGTAGTCTGAGTTAGGCTAAGGCCTTGCCGGAGCAACCTAGCTTGGAGCCTAGTGGCATGGTGAGTCGCCAGGTGTGTAATCCATGTAAACCAACCTTTTAGAACTTTCAAGACTGGCCACACCATGTGCTTGGTTACTAGGCAAGTTACCTAGCGGGTCGCTACACGAACAGTCCATTCTGTTCTACCTGGCGACCCACCAAGCCACTAGGCTCCAAGTGAGGCAGCTCCGGTGGGGTCGTGGCCTTAAAGAATAAAAGGCAGACATCGTAGTATTCACTTTCCTCTCTAGGTTGCACTAGGTGTTTTTATTTTAATTTTGCAAAGTAAAATCTTAAAAATAAGGAGTGTTAAGGGATGGAAATATACAAGTATTTTGACCAAGGGGATAATAAACATATAAGCCAAATTATGTCCAGATCCCTTTAAGATTGCAAGAGCCTTGAAGGCTTTTAATAAGAAAACTCTACGAGGAAACATGATTGTCACGTAACTATATGACTCAAATAGAACAAAAAAAATGTATAAATGTATCCAATTCAGCATTGTTTGTTCGAGTTGCACCATTTCTTCTGACTAAATCCTATACAAGTCAAACACTAAGGAAGATAAAAAGCTGTAGTTTTTGCCATTGGGAAAGGGAAATTAAATTAAATTTTTAAACATAATACAGTAGAACCTCGATAAGAAGTGTCTCAAGGGGATTAAGGAAACAGTCTTGTTATCTTTTTGTTGAGGGTCGTGTTATCAAGGTTATTTTGGCTACCAGTCATGTTATAGAGGTTAATAGAATGTTGGGAGCGAGGTGGGGCGGGGTTTTCAAGTCTAGACATGTTCAAGGTCGACCCATTCCTTTATAGAGTTGCGTTATAGAGGTTGACTTCTCAAAACGACTTGTTATAGAGGTTCTGAGTTACGTTGTGAATTGGAAAAAATCCGTGTTATTGAGGTTGTTTGGATAATAATAGTCGCGTTATAGAGGTTGTTTGGATAATAATAGTCGTGCTATAGAGGTTAATTTAACATTATGTGTTATGGCAATCTCAAGGGGATTTGAAAATTGCACTTGTAATTGAGGTTTTCGTGTTATTGAGGGTCTTGTAAGCGAGGTTCTACTGTACTATTAATTTAAAGAAGTTCTAAATCAAACTCATTTTTAAAGTTGCCCCTAGTAAAAAGCTTAAAACACTTTTTTGACCAAAGACAGCGCTTTCTAAGAACTTTTCCAGATAAATGTCTGCCTTTATACAACCCTGTATAGACCATACAGAACTAAAGGCTTCAATTGATGAAGTCAATAGAACCAGAGGTATAAAGAACTCTTTTATAAAAAGCTCAAAGTGGAATCTACATCAATGTGTGGAGTGGAAACCATGTTAATCTACCTTGCGGAGGTTTAGAGAGCTGACTATTTTGATTAATTACATTGAAATATAAAGCAATAAAGCTCTCACATAAAATAGAGCTTTTTGTGAATATGTGGTTATAAATAAGGGTATACAACTCACCATAGCGAAGAATTTTACACATGTGAATAAGAGGTATAGATTGATTTTTCATGTGGAATACACGGGACTATTTCTAGGTATAAAGCTCTCTGATAAAGAGTACTCAACATAATTTTAATTTAAATAACTGCTTAGTACAATGCTTAATTTATCTCGTTAGGGAAACAGAGGTACATAGATCTTTTCTCGGATGATTTTGCACTAGAACTACAATATGGAATCTGTACGAAATTAACGTGCTCCTTTTGTATACCTATTAATGAACATGTTCCAAATGAATTTCTTTAAGACTATAATTATGTTACTAAATAATTACACAACATGCATTGAAAACAAAGCATAATTATAAAATACTGCTTTAACAAAACAGCTTCATTAAAATCAAATACAAATACATCAATTTTTGTAACAAAGAAGTTAATTTTTACATAATCTTCACTACACCTTATACACATTTATCAATTTTTTAAATAATAAATAATAATTTAATATCTATTAGGTAATAGCACATTTAAGCACTAGGCTTTTATTTTTAAATAATCAATGATACATGTATGTACATTTACAATTTTTTTCTTTTATCTTATTTATTTTTAAATGTTTATTATTTTTTTAGCAATATACAAGCCATTTTTTTGCTTTCTTCTTTTTTAATCAACGAAAAAAAAAATCTAAAAAATTAAATATTTTTTCATTAAAATTGACATAAATATTTACATCTGTATCCTTATATAATGTTATAACAAATTCTTTTATTTTCTCTTATTTTTTTATTTTCAGTTTTTTTTTTTAATATAGAAAAATATGATAAAAAATATTTAAATAATTTTTTTTTCATTTTATTTTATTTCACACAGAAAATATTTTCAAATTTATTATGAAGAATAAAATAGAAATAATAATTTAAATAAAATAACAATATAAAATATAAAACATAAAAGAAGTATTTATTATTATTATTATTTTTTTTTAAATTTATTTAATTATTATTATTTTTTTAAAAAAATAATACGAGAATAAAAACATTAAGATAGGAGGGAAACATCAGCGGAGGGGAAAATTGATTTATCCTTTAATATTTATATTAAAAAAATTTACATTGAAAAAGAGAGTAAAATAAAGATTATATGTCCAAAAAAAGTAAGTATACATATCGTCCCTTCCAAGGCAGAATGTCGTAAGCGCCATTTATCAAATTTTACAGGAGGCACAAAAAACTGTATAAGATCCAAAATACTGACTGGATTTTGAAAAAAAAAATCCCTACTGAATAAATACTTCTTATTAATATTTCTATACAACAGTTACAAGGTTATCATTATTATTTTCTGATTTAAATGACGCTTACGATTTTTTTAAACCCTCATTTGGAGCTATATGGAGCTTAAAATATTCTTCAGTGTCACTTAAGATATTTATACATGAATGGCCAGAGCAGTAACATTACTGATAATATAGCTTAAGTGCCTTAAATATGATGATAATCCTTAGTTGTAACTAACATAATAGTGAAATATTTGTATAAAGAAACTACTATTATTGGGAGATCTTATTTTTCATCCTAAGAGTGAATTTCCACTTTTATTTTATTTTCCACTTATTGAGAGAAATCAATAAGTGTATGCATAAAAAAAAAGCCCATAAAATATAGTTTCACAAGTTTAATAAAACGTTTTGAAAAAGAGAAGTGCTTTACAAAAAAGAATGTAATTAAAACAAAATAATAACACTTATATAATATAAAACACTTTTGTTATTCTCTGTACTAAATTTTACTAAAATATTTAAAAAAAAAAAAAAAATGTCTTTTAAGTGTATAAAATACATAAAACGTTATAAAAAGATACGTTTTGAAAAGATAAAAATAAAACGTTTTGAAAAAGATAAGTGCTTTCCGAACAACAATGTAATTAAAATAGTCCAGAAGATAGCGTGCAAAAAAGTGTCTGACTAACATCAAACTAGAATTTTGTGTATAAGTAAATCTATTGGTACCTTTTAAGAATATGTGGTCGGCTAAGTTTGTCTGCGGGACATAGCTTGGCAATAGGCATTTGAAGAAAACAAACCGGTGGAGAGCGGTCATGTCCCTTTTTAGTGGACAATGTTATTTTCATGATCCTAACTGATAGTTGGTCAAATATTACTCCAAATCAAAGAGATCACCTATTAGTGGCAAACTACCATCGACTTGATTTTTGGTCTACTAACTAACTAAGTTCGTACTCAGGATCACGAAAATCACATTCGATAACCCACAGCCAGTCTCTTGGGTTTCTTTATCTGCATCTATATTGCCGTAATCACTAGTGTCTTTCGTATTTTGGTTTTCATTTTCCATATGATTGAGAGGTTCAAATAAGTCAGTATTATTTGATAATCCATTTAAAAGAGTATAAGCATTTACATTAGGGGTAGCCTCACGCAAAGTAGTAATTTCCTGTAGTCCTTGCCCATTATCATTATTTAAATTGGGTTTAGCTAATTCCGGGTTCAATACGATTTCAAAATTATTGTTTTCAGAAAGCCCTATTTGGTCATCGATACTAACGAACTCTATTTCATTAATATTCAAGGAATCTAACAGGTTTATATTATTCCCTTCTATTAATTCATTAATATTATTATGACACAATACTTCTGGTATTATCAGTAGAATGTATTTTATCGACATCCATTATTATGATCGGAAGGAGTACTTGTGTTTTTGTTAGAATTTATTCCATTGGCCTTTAAGCCTGAGCCTTATGACTGTCTTTCTTAGTAGCTTCTGAAGTTTGTACACTAAATTTGTTAGTTTTAATTCCACACAGTTCTAACATTCTTAATGATCTCGACATCATTGCACTATCACTTAAATTATAGCGTTTACTAAAAATCAATTAACAATACATTGAAAAACTAAATCAACAACTTCTTAATTATAATAAAGAAAGATGGGATTGAAAGAGGTAGGTTACGCTACAAGTTTGTCTGATGCAATAATTTATTTAGGCACTATATATCGTAAGCACCGTCGCTTATGATATATTTTCATTAAAATAACTTAAGAAAGGCGCTTAAGTTTTCGAATGTCTATGTCTCCAGAAATGGAGATACGCTATTTTTATTTATAGATCAGAGGGACGTAAGACATTTTTACTGTCGTATAAGTTATTTTTAATAAAGACTGGTGGTTACGATAGAACATCTTTATTTTATTATTTTACATAAATACAATTTTTTGTATTTTACGATATTATTACCATTAGATCCGCGTTGAAAAGACGAAAAAAACGACTACAAAAACGTATTTTGACCAAAAGTGTCGCTTACGACATTCTGCCTTGGAAGGGACGATATATTAAAATAAATTAAAAAAAAAAAAAAAAATTATACTTATAGAGTATTTATTTTAAGAACAAAGAATAAAATTTTCTTTAGAATTTAACTTAAGTTTCTTTCTTAATTTAAAGACTCCATGGGATCAAAAGCTTAGGAGATAAATTTTAATATAATAAATAATTAAAAATCATTACGACCGACTAGCATAAATTGAAGATAGATTGTGAGGCTTTGATGGGGGAGAGGGATATAGAAATACTAAGTTTTAAGGAGCCACAGTAAAAAAAAAAAAAAAAATATGCCTCGATACCTAATTTTTGGAAAAGAATCAGATGATCAATCTGGTTCGATAAGAACGTTGAAAAATCACAATCAAACCTTGGTAACACTTATTTCACAGTTAAAAAACGGCTAAAAAGTGTACAAATACAATTAATATATCCTGAAGAATTAAAAATTTAGAAAAGTAAAAGTTATATCTTTTGGTTTGTTTCAATTTTTATCTCTCACCTCTTTGGGAATCAAAACCAAGGTTATAATTGGAGTATTATGACTTTTTTAAAACGAAAGCTTTAGGGATGACAATTTGAGTATTTAGTGGAATATTGTAGGTATATAGTTAATAAAATTTCACAGATCTGATTTAGTTTTTTTCTTCATTGGATGTTATTATTAAGGAATTTAAAGAATTTGTTAACTATTGCACATAATTAATAATATAAGTCATACCATCCTCAAAATATTAAATAACGTTTTATTTTCTATTTTATTATCTCTTTAAAGGAGGGGAAAACTGATTTAGAAAATAAAATATTGACTTTTTATCAATCAATTTTTAAAATCTTAACCCCAAATGCTTAAAATTTATGATTATATAAATATAATCCCACAATTTAACGTTATAATAATCCCATGTAGCTTTAATGTATATAAAAATAGAATAAAATAAAAAAACAACAAATTAATATAGAAAATAAAAAATATTAACAATTATATATTTGCACCACAATTTTAGCAGTATAACAAAAAAAATTGACTTATTTTTCTTTTTATAAATTTATACATATTCTTACAAAGATGTATTTCTGTTCTTTCGATGTTGATAAGATGGAATGCGTTTGAAGAGAAGAAAATATTAAAAAATAACATTTTGGAATGTTTCATTTACTTCTTATATAACCTTTATATAAAATGTTCATTTCAACGCAAGCATGAAATACCTTGCACTAAAATCAGAGTAGATTTGATTAATTCACTTATTAGTGATTATAAATTAACAATAATTTATTAAATGAATTTGTGAATTTAAAAAATAATAGACAAGATTTCACAAAGATAGTCTTTGGTACCAATAGATAAATAAAAAAGTACTGTTAATAATGATTAATTAAAAGATTAAATAAATAAAATTGACAAAGATCTTTTTATCATAATATGTATTATAGCATCAACAATACACTATAAAGTTTAAATTTACATTAAAAATTTGGAAATTAAGTTATAATATTATGACAATTGCTTATTTAAATGACCAACTAAAAGTAACATTCATTGCAACAAAAATAAAATTTGTATTTTTTAATCAAAATAAATAAATATAAGAATGAAGTTTTTATAATATTTCAAATATTTTTTTTTTTTAGACAATGAAATTATAATTTTAAAATAATACAGATCTCTCAATATCAACAATAAATGGGAGTTTTGTTTAAGGATTTAATTTGGCTATAGATTGAGAAATAGACAGGTGCCCAAGAGAACTGAGTCACAATTAATCTCCTTATAGATACAATATAAACTAGAATGCTAGAAACAACAAAGAAGCTGAAATGAATGGCTATCTATAACAAGAGATTAAAATAATAATAATTATTATTACAAAAAAGAAGGGAGACAGTGCAGAAAAAAACTGGTCGCCAAAAATTGAACACTTCTCTCTCTCTATGAGTTAAGGGCAACTATGTTCGCCAGCATTTTTAAAATAACATTTTGAATCTAAAAAGTGGATTGATTTGAAGAAATGTTAACTAAAAAATTTAATATTTACAAAGAGCTAAAAAAAACACCAATCAGTAACAGCTTTGGATTAATATTTACTTTAGTAAACCTTTTAATAATTTAGCTCCACTAAGAATATATTATATTAGGAATTCAGCCAGCATTTATAGCTGTAATTACAATTATTTAAGGTCGCTTTCAAACTGAATATGCAAGCGGGTCTCACGTATCAGATTTAAGATGCACTTACATCTTAATAGTCAGCTGGTTGGTCTTTTGTATCGTGATTCTGATTGACAGGCTAGTATACCATTCTGAAATAAGACGGAGAAGGAATTTCAACTCTATTGAGTTTCAGTAAATCACAAGCTACTGCTTCATTATTTCATACCGACCCATGTCGCAACTACAATTCTCCACTATTCGATTCGTGTAAAAACAATTGGGTAACTTAACACTTGATTTGAAATTTTAAAAAACAACAAATTAATAAACAAAATAAAACATTAATAAGAGTAAATGATGATAGATGTTCATACAGGCTGTGATAGCAGCAATCACAGCCTGATGATTGCTCCCTATTGCCTCAGCAATAGGGATGCACTCACAAGTGAATATTTTTTCCTAATTTTCATCTTCTGATTACAACAATCAGAACAATAGTCATGTCTGATGAAGAAAACTTAATCCTACTGGTCAATACATTGAACAAGCTGACAAAAGTGGCCACACAAGATGTTGTGAGGAAAAGGGGTGGTTATATGGATGCATATCTATCTTATCTTGGATATGAATGCATATTATCTTGGATATGAATGCATATTATCTTGGATATGAATGCATATTATCTTGGATACGAATGCATATTATCATGGAAATGAAAGAGTAGGCATCCAGGCGTCGTATTACATCTAGTACATCGTGCATCTTGGTTGTGAAAGTCACCTAAAAGTTAACATAGTCAATATAGATTGACCCCGCTTGCATTTATGTTTTGCAGTATAGTATGAAAAACAAAAATTCCCATTGTACATGTGTTTCTTTATACATTAGTATCTTTTAAAATATCATTATTTTTTCCCTTACATTTATTTTAATTAAAAACATTAGAAGTAATTTATGTTTAGATTAATCCAACTTTTTGTTTTATTCTACAAACATACCCCTATTAAAACAAAGCTAAAAGTTACCACTTTCCTGAATAGGTTCTCTTCAATTCAACTGATAATCATATTTGAAAAAATAACACCAGTTAATAAAACAAATGACTCTAATGAGTTTCAATGAATTTAAAAATGGATTGGAATACTTTGACTAGACTATTATGTATATAACCCCATACCGTTAAGAGTAACCATTATTCTAAGCATCTGCCATTTCACAACTATAGCCGTATCAATATCCTTCAAAAGACAATGATCCTCTAAAACTCAACTTTAAAGATTGATTCGGTGTAAATCACAGAAAAAAATGATTATTTTAAAATTTATCGTTTTCATTTTGGCAGGGGCATTTTATTTTTCCCAATTTACAATGTTCAACCGAAAAATGTATAATAAATAAATATATAAAAATAAAATAACAATAATTTTATAAAAAAAAATTATAAAAGTTAAGCTGAAATTCTTGAAATAATAAAGTGTGCCCAAAAAGCTGAAATCCAAATTGCGTGGGATGTCAGAGATATATGCATGGCAGAATGATGAGCTCTACTCGAAAACCTCGCTCGATCCAGTGTAGCTTCGTATCGATTTTCCTGAACTTTACTCCTATCTTTCAAACCTGAAACAATAAATAAAAAATTGTATAAATATTGTTGTAAAAAAAGGGGGAAATAATGAAATACATTAGACAATTATGCATTGTAAAAGCATATCGTCATTTAAGTATATGCGCAGTGGCGTAGCTAGCCCATTAGCCCCCCCCCCCCCCCCCCCCCCCCGCAAGAAATTTATGGGGCCTAAGAAAATCGATGAGCAAAAAAAAAGAAAAAAAAAACCTCTTGCTTTCAGGATTGGGGGCCCCACATGGATAGTAATTCCAGTTATTTCTGGATTTGGGGGCCCCCCGCAATGCGGGCCCGCGCGGGCCCATAGTTAGTCCACTGTAAAAAAAAGAAAAAAAAACCTCTTGCTTTCAGGATTGGGGGCCCCCCTCGACGTTGGTACATGGATAGTAATTCCAGTTATTTCTGGATTTGGGGGCCCCCCGCAATGCGGGCCCGCGCGGGCACATAGGTACGCCACTGTATATGCGTTATGACGTTAAGAAGATATATGCCACACTAATTGGCAGGCTATTTTTTTACATGAATAAATGGGTCAATTAGGCTAAATTAAATTTATGCGGACAGCTGATATTAATATGGCATGATTTGTGGGTACTTTCGACAAACCAGCCAAATTTTTCCATAATCAGATGAGTACTTTTAAGATTTGTATATTCTGGAGGTAGAGTTGTCATGATTTAGCATACAAAAATGGTCATTCACGTGTGAATATAGTACCATTTAATAATTTAGTAACTTAGAAAGTTATATGCAAATTTCTACAAGTTAAAGGTTTGTCAATATTGCTCAAAGTATATAAAACTCTATATGAAACAACTTTATAGTGTTAATTAATTACTGGTGGTAATAATTATAATAATAAAAAAAAACATAAAATTAATTGAATCCACAATTTAATTTAAATAAAATAAATAAGGTTTTCTCTTTACTACATCAAAATAATTGTCAATTTTAGTTTCAATATACAATTTGGTTTAAAATGTTAATTGAGCTAATAAAGTTTTCAATCTAGTTTAGTTGAGGAAACTCAATAATATATAATTTCACTTTAAACTAAATTAAATTCTAATTATTAGTTATAAAGTTATGGTAGAGACAATTGCATTGTAAAAGTAAAAAATACCAGTGGTAGTTTTGTAGCCTTTTTGAGAATGCAATTAAATTTTAAATTCAATTGGTAAAGCAGTGTAATCTGTGAGAAGTTTTTAACAAAGAAAATTAATCCTTGAAATAAAATTAAACATTTTAAATAAATAAATAAATGACCCCCCCCCCCCCCCCCCAAATATAACAAAATCCTGTACAAGGTTTTATTAGGATATTTAAAATGATTTTCCCCTCCATATAGAGTTCTTAAATGGTAGATTCTTGGGATCATTTAACATATACTTCAATTTTAAGCTTAAGTAGAAACTTTAACACGTAGTAGGTAACCTCATGTGTGTAAAATAGCTGCTTCGTATAAGATCGGCGGATAGAAGGGAGGGGGAACCCCCTGTCCAAAGTTTTCGAAGAACGTCAGGCGTCAGAAGAAAAACGGGACTGAAGTGTTGGACAAGGAAGGAGAGTAGAATGTGGAGATATTGGTTCAAAGAAAGAGCGGTGCACGGTGAAGTGGCAATCTCTAAATCCTACCCCCCCCCCCCTTGTTTAGCGCTGCTGGATCTACACTAGACTTCAAGAGGCATCTGAGAAAATAGATTATGAAGAAAATATGAAATTTCGTACTTGGACAACCCGAAAATCCTTATTAAAAATTCTCGAGTCGGTAAAATCAAATATTTTATTTATTATCTAGCCTATATTCTAGCCATTACATTGAAATTCCAAAGCTACGGAAAAATGGAATCCATAGAATGAAATTCGGAGCGATAAAAAAAAGTGAAGTTCTTTAGAGTGGTGACAATGCTTGCGTTACCTTCGATTAGCTCTGAAGCAATAATCTAGGATCAGGGGTCGTCAAAATACGGCCCGTGACATGTTTTGATACGGCCCGCCGCGTCAAAAAAGAAGTTAACAAATGAACCTAAACATTGCAAAATTATAAGTTCTCCGTAATCAAATACCATTTAAAAAAATCAAAAAAGGAAAGCACGTTTTTTAGGGCGAAATGGATTGAGCTTATCCTGATATTCTTACCCTCATGAAATCCGAAGCATAATATTGCTTAATTCGTCCGGCCCGCTATAGAACATCCTATCCAGATCGTGCCCTTCAACTTCAACCATTAATATTGGGAACTTTTGATCTAGATCATTAAATACCTCATCTCCATCATCAATTAATGACGGTGGTCTCTTATCACCCAAGTATTTCTAAGTAAAGCTAAGAAAATATATTTAGAAAAGAAGGATTCAATTCCCCACTAGGAAGGAGTTATTTTCATGGTAAAATTGATAAAATATCCAAAAAAATAATTGAATGTAATCACGAAAACATGAAATAACTAACAAATGGAAAATACAGGACGAAGTAATTATGAACTCGTAAACGAGAAAGTTCATATATCAGACAGATTTTTTTTATAAAAACAAATATATCTTTAAGCCATCGGAATAAAAAAACACTAGACTTAATTAATTTTCCTGTTTATGTGAAGTAATTAAATGAAAACATCGTGATAAACACACCGGTGTTTTTGTTTCCGCATAAACTTTATTATACACGTGTTTTTCTTCGGATGGAAAAAAAACAAATTAGCTTGAAAATAAAAACGGTAGAAGGGTAAAATGAATGGTGAGATTCATGAGCGGAGATTGGAAAGTAACGTGAATGTTATACCGGCCTGGAGTGTTAAGAGCTCTAGGGCAAAAGGGCACCAGACACTGAGGTTGATTTAGGGATTTGTCTGTAGAGTTGGCACGCACCGGTACTAATCTTAGATAAGTGCCACCTGAGGGGGTTCTTGGTATAGCAAGAGGAAGGCATCACGGAACATTGCCTTTTAGACTTTACCAAAGGATTTCGGCACTATTCTCTGTTCCCTTCCCCCATTTCACCGGTAAAATACAGCCTAGACGAACAGATCTCTAGATTCTGACAGATAATGAAAGAGAGAAGCTTTATCAGGAAATCAACCGAGCGAGACTTGGGAAAATGGGGTCTTAAAAACCATTAAACAGTGGGACCCATTGCAAAGAACAGTATTTTTTTCAACACTGTTTGGTTTTGCACCCATTGCTACTTGAAAACAAGGTGACTTTTTCCATCAATTTTCAAAATCAATGATTTTCTTATTCCTTCTTCGTCTATTTTCTTGAATATATTCAAAAAAGTATTTCTCTTTTATATACCACGAGTAGGGAATCCAATCCTGTACGAATTTTTCGATCCCGGGATTTCGGGACCGCAAAAACGAATCCCGGGATTGGCCAAATTCCAACTAGACTGATAAAAAGCCTAAAGGCATGTGGTTAAGACGAAGTATTATTTATTTAATTATTATTATAACAAAATAAGCCATATTTATTAAGCATTTCTTTTGTTTTAAAATATTTGATACCCATTAATCACACTAAAGGAGCAAAAACATTGTACGTTAATATGGTCAGGTAGTTAGATAGTAGCTACGTAAATTAAGAAACAAGCTACACAATGGTTTTTAGGCAATAATTAATATACTAAGTAAAATATGTACCTAATGAAAACAACTGTAATCATCCCGTAATACGTTTTAGCAATAAACTAAACTCTTCATACTTACATGTTCTGTTTAGGTTTTAAAATTATTTGAATTTATGAATCATAAACTTATGAGACAATTGAAATTAAATTGGGGCTATCTACGAGCTACTTTCCGCAAACCAGAAACAAATTCATAAAAGACAGATGAGAACTTTTGAAGATATAGGTGTATTTTTGAGGGCGTGTGGAAGAGAAACAAATGAGCGCGCAGAAAGTTGAAACTTATATCGGACCAACAATGGGCTAATTATGACCTACCGTCTAAATTTCAAAGAGTAGTTAAAAAAATTTGTTAGTTCGCAAAAATTGATTGACAGACTGGCGTATGGAACCCAAAATTACTAAAATTGATTCCTGTCTTGGAATTTTTTAAATAGGAAACATAAAAAATGTTCGTTCTTCATAAAGATCACATAGCTTCCATTACTTTCAGTAAGCTTGAAAACTAAACACGATAATATCAATAAATCTAATGGTTTAAAATAAATATTAGTTTAATCTGGTAAAACGTTTTTTTTTATGTGAGGATGAGGGCGTGGTTTGTTATCTCCCAGTCTAAAGGAAGTTGTCTCGCGTGACTAGTATGACTTATGTACGCTTAAAGCTTAAGCTAGGCCTAACTTAAGTAGAAATGGAAAGTCAGACACTTCCTAACTTACTCTATCTTAATTAAATTGAAAATAAAAACCTCCATCTATTTTTCAAGTCGTTCATTAAACTTATCTTGGATAGTTTAAATTAACATAAGTGATTACATTTCTATAAGGTAATTGCAAGTGAATAATTAATTTAGACAATTTGGAAACATGATTTTTTAAGACATTTGATTCCGAGTCTGTTCTGGCCCTTTTACTTTAGTTGTCTTGTCCAAACTCAGAACTACAGTGACTCAAAAAATGCTTTTAAAATAATGCATATTTATCGTGTCCTATTAAATGTGAAGATATCCGTTAAAATATACGCTATATAAGTTTTTACTTTCTCTCATACGTAATTTGTAGTACAAAGAGAAAGTATTGTCATGGCACGAAATTCAATTTTGAGATATTCATGGATTTAAACGTTTTGAAGTCCAAAAAAGTGGTATTTAAAAAAAAGTTTGTAGTTTGTGCAGAAACGTGGAGCCTGAACTCCTGGGCCGATTTCGTTGAGATTTGGCATGTTTCTACTTGTTCAGAAAAATCATAACCCAGGCTATAAATCGAGAAATGTATTTTTCTTTAAATTTGAAGGAACTCTACCCTCAGAAACAGAGAAACCGTGAAAAAATTATTTTACGAAAACGCTTTCGACAATTTTGAATTAACAAATCTGAAATGTAGTAGTTTTCCCGGGAAAAATCAAGTTTCCGAGATATTGATGAAAATTATTAATCGAATAGTATTGAAAATTGAAAACAAAAAATTAACAACTGTTTAACGCTTTTTAAATGTTTTTAAAATAGACTGCCAATTAGTGTGGCACATAGCTTCCTCGAGTCCTATTTTGAATACTTTAATGATTTTATGCTTGTCAAATTTATCTAACCCCCCCCCCCCCCCGACTTTTTTTTAAAACAGTCACAATTGTTTTTTTTTTTTTTTACATGAATTTAAGTATTAATTTAGCAATATTAAAAGAGCGCAGATGGTTGAAATTAATCTGGGGCTACCTGCAAGCTATACTTTTGACAAACCATCCAAATTTCATAAAAATCAGATGAGTACTTTTGAAGATATAGGTCTAAATAAATGTATGTTTGTACGCATGAGGAAGAGAAACAAATGGGCGCAGAAGGTTGAAATTTATATGGGATCACCAATGAGCTAATTATGACTTACAGTCTAAATTTCATTAAAATCGAACGAGTAGTTTTTAAGATATATTGGTTCGCAAAAATTAAACGACAGACAGACAGGGAACTAAAAATGTTTCCCGATGTCAGAAAAAGATTTCTGTCTTGGAATTTTTGAAATCGGACACATAAAAAAATGTTTCGTTCTTCAGAACGATCACATAGCTTTCATTACCTTTGGTAAGCTAGGAAGCAACAAATGATTTAATGAGATATTGTGGGATTTAATTGCAGTTCGATTTAATCGGACCGGCTTGTTTTTAACGAAATCAAGCCACGGTCCTAAGTATAATTTTTATACTTCTGCGTCCATTCACAAGTACAGGGAAACCTGATGGTTTTTAAAATGAAATAATTCAATGAATATACAAGATATATTTATTTATTTATTATCATTCACTAAATTAAGAATGGAAGTTTAAGATAAAAAATAAATTAAGATAAGTAACATTACCTAAATGATGTCCTCCTTTTTCTCAGCAGTGCTCAAGTCTGTTAGCAAAGTTAGTCATCATTCTTACCAAGGTTTGGCGTGGGATCGCATTCATTTCCAGCTGAATATTCACTCGCAGTTCTGCCAAATTTCTAGGCTTATTAATGTACACTTTTTCCTTAAGGCAACCCCACAGATAAAAATCACACGGGGATAAATGAGCATTACCTTACGATACTCACTGACTTGCTCCTCCCTGAGTAACGTCACTGTCAGATCCCTCTCCAGAGGGTTTGGTTTCAGCAGGATGGAGCGACTGCGCACACTTCACGTGCTTGTATGGCCCAGCTAAGAAGATTATTTCCTGGAAGGTTGATCTCACTCAGAGGTGACATTCCATGACCAGCATGTTCTCCAGATTTATCCCTGAGTACTTTCTATCTGTGGAGTTACCTTAAGGGAAAAATGTACATTGATAAGCCTAAAAATTTGGCAGAACTGCAAGTGAACATTCAGCGGGGAATGAGTGTGATCCCCTCAAACCTTGGTAAGAAGGAAGACTGACTTAGCTAACAGACTTGAGCAGTGCAGAGAAAATGGAGGTCATCATTTAAGTGATGTTATTTTAGTAGCGTCATAATGATTTTTCGATTTTTTTTTTAATCTTAAACTTCCATTCTTTATTTTGTAAATGATAATAAATAAAAAAAATATACCTTGTATATTCATTGAATAATTTCATATTACAAACCATCAGGTTTCGCTGCTGGACCCTGTATAATGTTATCTTATAATACCGAGGTTTTCATAGCGAAAGTTATAATGAAATTCAATATGTCATTTCATAATCTATGATTTTATCATTTATAACTTATCTTTTGTAAATTAATTAATTAACTCGACCTATATTTATAATAATTATTAATACAATAAATTATAAATAAACATTAAAAGCAGCTTAGTACTGGTAGAGGCAATGTCCTATTTTCCCTAAAAATATTGGACTTAAGCCATTGATGCATAAAAACAGCTTATAGACCCCCCCCCCCCCCCCCCCCGCGTAACCCTCAGTTAAGCTCTGAGTCCTAAGCAGTGAACCTGAAGTGAACACCTAGATTATCGCTCTTTTTATCAAAACTTTGCAGGTACTAAATACCTGTCTCAACAAGCTCATGCTACATAATAATACTAAATTTAAATCTAATAATGTCCATTTCAATTAATATATTATAATAAAAATCAACTCTATTCAACTTTCCATCTACGAGTATACATTACTTAGTCCAGTGTTTTCCATTTATTAGTTGTTTCAATTTTTAGTGGTTAAATTTAAAAATAGTGGATATTAGATTTGATTAAAATTTACAATAAAAATAACTCCACAGCGAGGAATCGAACCTAGCTTCTCAAGTTCTTGATTTTAGCTATATCCTCTGGAACTGCAGTTTTTTCCCCCAGTTTTAGAGATATTTTTCCACGTTTTTCAGTGTTGGTTTCAGTGCTATATGGCACTTCTTTAGATTGTCACTCCCCCTATAAAAAAAAACAGAGGAGGAGTAACAATCTAAAGAAGGTGTACGGAATATTCTTCTTTAGACTGTTACATCCCTTATGAAAACAGAAGTGGGATATTCATTTGTCTTAAAGTATATTGGACTAAACATCCCTTTTTCTTAATACATAGTTATTTAGTCAAAGTAATTTTTATTCTAAAACTACATGGGAGAGTAACAATCTAAAGAGGTACCTGATATATATATATATATATATATATATATATATATATATATATATATATATATATATATATATATATATATATATATATATATATATATATATATATATTATATATATACAACAGTTCCTTGACACATAGGAACTGTTCCAACATCAGACAACGTCATTAAGATGCTGGCTCGGCATTACGCCATGTCCTGCATCGTTTCGTCGCGTCCGACTCATCAGGGGCCCGACGATGCCCACCCAACTCTGGACCTATAACCAGATCAAGATGATCAGATATAGGACTTATCAGAGACGAGCGTGCTCTCATACCGCCATTCTTGCTTGGCTGGCAAACACATCAGCAGAGTAATACCGTGTTTTTGCACACTGCAAAAATGACGAGCACGCTCGTCTCAGGTAAGTCCTATATCTGATCTTCTTGATCTAGTATAGGTCCAGAGTTGGGTGGGCATCGTCGGGCCCCTGATGAGTCAGACGCGACGAAACGATGCAGGACATGGCGTAATGCCGAGCCAACATCTTAATGACGTTGTCTGATGTTGGAACAGTTCCTGGCACATCCCTTGGTGTCTCTCGCAAATTGTGTAGCCTATTGCACTGTGCAAAAACACGGTATTACTCTGCTCATATATATATATATATATATATATATATATATATATATATATATATATATGCTCCATTGTGCATATATATATGCACAATGGAGCATTGTATATTAATTTTATAATTCTGTTTAATTAATTTGATTTATAGTTATCTAAATTCTAGATTATACAGTCAGAAATTTAGAGTTAGAGGAATAATTTTCCTGAACATGAACGCCAAATTTCATCAATATCGATCCAGTTATTTAGGCTCCACGCCTCTGCACAAACTATAAAGACGAAAGTCTGCATACAGACATTCTTTTCGTCTCATGAGACCTCAAAACGTGTTTATCCATAAGAATCTTAAAATCGAAATTTCTTGCAATCACATAACTTTCTCTTTACATAAGATGCAAATATTATATAGATACATATACATATATATATATATATTATATCTGAGGCTTTACCTTTAAGTGACGCGACGAAGCCTGCAAAATTCGATTTTTAAATTTTTATGGATATAGATGTTTTGAGGTCTCATGAGTAAAAAAAGAATGTCTATCTGCTATATATATATATATATATATATATATATATATATATATATATATATATATATATATATATATATATATATATATATATATATATATGATGTATGTATATATGAATAAATGCTTCACAAAAGGAATTAATTAAATTTTCCCTAAAAAAATTAATAAATTAGTTACAGAACTCTTTCTTCTTTTTGTTCCACTGGTTATCAAACAAGAGATGACTTTTTTTCAAATGAATTATGCATTGACGTCAGCAAAATATTAACGATGAAGAATTGTTTTTTAATACATTTTTCACTAAAATGGTAGATAAAAAAATTGTTTCAATAGAAATCTAATTAATTAGTTAATTAATTAACTCAATGCATATTTAACTTCGTTATTTTAGACAATGAAATTAAATGTAAAAAAAACGAATTAAGTAAATTTAAAAACCTCATTCAGATAATTGTAGTCTAAAACAATACAAAATTTCATAAAAACAATGTTTGAATAAATTTTTTTTCCAAGAAGGATTTTTCTTACTTCTACTTACCTCTCTTTCTTATTTATTTATATTTTAATAATACAAAAATATATATTTTTCCCTACTACAATATTTAACATAACTGACATTCTCAACATAACTGAATTCTTTCAAATATAACAAAAAAAAATATATAAGAGGGTAAAAACTCTCTGGTAATTGTTATGGGGCCAAAAAAATAAACTTATAATGCATAATTTATGAGGGAATAATGTCTTTATTATTCTATGAATCCAATAATATATAGAAAAAAAATCGTTTGTATAATAATAGAAAAAAGTAGGCAAGGAAGATTAGTTTGTAAAAAACAAATTGTTTAAAAAAAGTATTATCAAATTAAATAAATAACAAAAAAAATATAGAATTATGCAGTAAATTTAATGCGAGACTTTTTTTTAGAAATAACAAAACATAAAGCTTTGGAAATTATTCTTGTTATAAGATAAACCGATACATTTTTTTTAAATTTTCTTAACACACACACACACACACACAGATATATATATATATATATATATATATATATATATATATATATATATATATATATATATATATATATATATATACATACATTGTATATTTATTTTATAATTCATTTTAACAAATTTGATACATTGTTATCTAAAAATATTCTGGATTATACAGTCACAAAATAAATCTTGAGTTTGGCAGAGAGAGTAAATTAAATTGTAATGTTGATTTGAATCGAGAGGGTTATTGAACAGCAAACTGTTAGACTCAAGGCTTCCATTAGAGCAGACACAGAAACGAATTCAATTAGGATTCAGTTCGATTATTAACAAGATTCTAAAAAAAAAAGGAAGTGGGTGAAAAGAAAATGCGAACGAATCTGTTCCTATAATATTAAGTGAAAAGGAAGAATGTCTCTAGAGATGAAAAAGAGGGGAGAAGTGAGGTTTGGATAAATAGAGAGGAAAGTGGAAGGAGAAAGGTAATCTGAATCTACTGCTATCCACACTCCCTTGAGGTCTTGTTTAGCATACCATCAGTACCTCCTTAATAATTAATGAAGTTTGATTGTGTGGATGAGGATGAAGGTTACTCGATTGAACTGTGAGAAACTCTTGGGGATGTCAAATGGCTTAGATTTATGGAAGAATGTGTAACGTTCCCAAAGTTAGGCCAAACAAAAATTGGCTACCCTTCCCGGTTCGATGATAGCCCCTCCTAGCTCATGTGGAGTGGGGGTGGGACTTACTTGTACCAAAATAATGAATTATATTTTGGTAAAAGGGCGCCACGTTGTTTTTATGAAAATAGCAAAAAAAGAAAATTTAGAAAAAAAAGAAGAATAATTATAAGTATATTCGTAAAAAATGTATAACAAAAATAAATTTTATTTAGTGGCTTGGGATATTCTGATCAGGAATATCCCAAGATCAAATTATATAAATTAACACTACCTTACTTGAGACATCCAATAAAAGAAAATTAGCGAATATAATATATTATTTATATCCTTAATCCTTAATCGTTGAGATAAGTTGGACGACGAGCCGCAAATGGTTAGTGTCCGAGGACGTCGTCAGTGAGACTCGTTGGACAAAGAGCTGCAAATGGTTAGTGTCCGAGGACGTCGTCAGTGAGACTCGTTGGACAAAGAGCTGCAAATGGTTAGTGTCCGAGGACGTCGTCAGTGAGACTCGTTGGACAAAGAGCTGCAAATGGTTAGTGTCCGAGGACGTCGTCAGTGAGACTCGTTGGACAAAGAGCTGCAAATGGTTAGTGTCCGAGGACGTCGTCAGGGAGTGACTCGTTGGACAAAGAGTCGCAAAAGGTTAGTGCCCAAGGACGTCATCAGGGAGACTCGTTGGACAAAGAGCCGCAAATGGTTAGTGTCCGAGGACGTCGTCAGGGAGTGACTCGTAGGACAAAGAGCCGCAAATGGTTAGTGTCTGAGGACGTCGTCAGGGAGACTCGTTGAACAAAGAGCCGCAAATGGTTAGTGTCCGAGGACGTCGTCAGCGAGACTCGTTGGACAAAGAGCCAAAAATGGTTAGTGTCCGAGGACGTCGTCAGTGAGACTCGTTGGATAAAGAGCTGCAAATGGTTAGTGTCCGAGGACGTCGTCAGGGAGACTTGTTCTGCGACCTGGTTCTGCCATCTATAGCCTATAGCTAAAATTCCCAGATCTTTGTTAAACCTCTTCCAGTCCGTCGATCCGAACAGAGAAAACGAACAGAGCATTAAACTTTGCGCATGCTCAGTCTCAGATGCGTAGGCACACTTTGGACTGGGCATGCGTAGATACCAATGCTTTACTCGTTTCCTCTTGTCGGCTAGGTTTATAAACAATGTTATACTGCAAGCCTGACGCCTGACGAGATACCGTAACCTTTCACACTACAGATAATGCTATAAAAGAAGCTGCACATACACATGTTCATTAGTTCATTGATGCTAGCGAGTGGAAGTCGATAATTATTAGTTTGCGATCTTATATTTTATTCAAAATACATCCGGGTGTCCAATACTGAATACTTTATTATATCATTATTCATTAACAAATCTATCTCATTAACATTATTATCATGCAGTGCCAGTGTTAAACAATAACCCGACCAGAATACAGTCACTCACACAACCATCACTCATCATACCACACTATATCCATCATCATCAGAGTAAGAAATTATTATTATAAATGTTTATCATCAATTTCAAGTATATATTTTCTCTATATATTATATTTTCATCATATACAAGTTCAACTTTGTGCATTAATTTATTCTATTATTTTAAAACCCATCTAATACAGTCAACGTCATTACTACTGACACAGCAAGTTAAATTTTTTTCCCGACCTAGAATTCCAATTTTAAATTTGAAGTTCACGTTTACGCGACCGTTGCGCGCGAACGCTTGGGTGGAGAACGTTTTCCAACGAAAACGTTCTCCTGGGCATTGGTAAAATAAACATGTCTACCAAAATTTATAAAACATCGGTCTAATTTTACTCAAGTTATCGTCGCACGTTTCAGGGGACGCGGATACACAGGCCGACAGACTGACTGACACGAGACCAAAAATGTTCCCTGATGTCAGAAATGGATTTCTGTCTTGGAATTTTTAAAATTGGAGACATAACATTTTTTCGTCCTCAAAAGTGAACACAATGGTTCCGTTACCTTTGGTAAGCTCGGAAGCAAAACTGTTTTATACCGTATATACATAATTTATTATTTTCCACACATTAAGTAACAATTGATAGGAACACATCTTTAATTACAATATTATCAATGCAATTATCAGCTCAGAATTGAATTATTGTAAATGTTTATTTCTTGTTATTTTATCATCAGATACTCATATAGTGCTTAAAAGATCAAAAAAGGCTAGAAAAAAAAAATTATTTGTAAAATGACACCATTGTAAAAATAAAACGATGGCCATTGGCTGACTAAATACACTTTGCTTCCTTCACTGTTAGCTTTGTAACGTTTGTAACATAATGACTTTTTTCTTTATTTTACTAAAAATGTATATATATAAAAAAAAAAAAAAAAAAAATACTATTCCTTTAAAGTCATTTTTGTTTTTGTTTGTTTATTGCTGAAACAGAAGGGAACAAAAAGCACGCCAACTTTTCATACCTTTTAACAACTTTTGAAAAAAAAGTACTTGATTTTTGTTTTTTTTTAACAAACTTTATTTTTTTTATATTTCTACGCAAACGAAAAAAAATACAGGAATATTGTTTGATTTCAGTAGGATTTCACATTCATAGAATACGCGCTGGAGAAGAAAAAATGTAAAAGTATTTTCTCCCTTCATACCCCATATATACACAGAAGGGAGCGAAGAGTGGAAGAAAAAGGAAGGTAGATATACACATTCAGAAAGAGCCAAGATAAAAATAGATTCAGATTCAATCTCCACGACAAACAGAAACGAATTTCTGTTCTCTCACAGACACATACATGCACACACACACGTTGTATATATATATATATATATATATATATATATATATATATATATATATATATATATATATATATATATATATATATATATATATGTATATATACATTATTTAAAAAAGAAAAAGTGAAAAGTATGGAGTAAAAGAAATTGTATTTATTAAAACCCTTTTTCATAACTGCACTTGTAAAGTTATATACCCATGTCTGAAAAGGTGAAGTTTTTTTGTTTTTAAAAGATATGTCACTTTTTAAAAAAGAAAAAAACTCAATATGTCGTAATTTAAAGGGCCGAATCTGAGACTATTTTTCTGGTAATATTGAAAGAACTCTGGTACACTATTTCTCTGGTAATATCGAAGAAAAATTGTTTCACTATTTTGCCCAATATCAGGCGTTCCGGGTCCCGGGACGGAAAGCAGAAAAAGGGTAGGCACTTGATTATAATGTGATCTTCAAGCCTAACAAGAATTTTGTAAATTTTCCGCAATTATAGAAAGAATTGTCTTTTCTAGAGCCCTCAAAATTAGCCTTGTGCTATCTTGTTTTGTCCATTTCCGGAAATTTTTAAAAATTGTCATGGGTCTTAAAGATAAATGGGGGGGGGGGGGGGGGGGTTGCTAAACATAAATAAAACGCTTTCTTGCAGTAAACAAAATGAAAAAGATATTATTGTCCAGTGAAAAAAAAAAAGAAAAACATGTATATACATTTGTATATTTATTTCATTTCCAACTTAACAGACAAGATGTTTATAGCTTATAGGGTTTACGCAAAAATAATATTGTCATACCTTTGTCATTTCGTGTAAGGGTGTTATCCCTGGGCTCTGGAATTGGCGGTACATCCTCGATATCTAGAGGTTTCTGAGGCGGTGGCGGCGGCGGTGGTCGTATTACTCTCTCCACTTCCTCTACTTTAGGAACTATAACTAATGCAATAAAATATTATTTATAATGATATTAAAACTTTATACAGGATAATAAATACCCAATAAAAGAATTATAAATGGAGAGTATGCAATAGAATAGTTCAGTTACTCTAACTAAAACAGTATGAAGGAATAAAAGACAGACAGATCGGCGCGGTATTCGAATTTAGTAAAGGCTCGGCCAAATAGGAAGCGGACTGTCAGCGCGAAATGGAACGAACGCAGTCCGTCAGTAAAACAAAATGCAGATACTCAGGACTAACCCACGTGAATTAGTTGTAAGCTGATTATATTATACCAGCGTGAATTAGTTATAAGCTGATTAGTTGTTTGTAAGCTGATAAATTTCCACATTTATACGGAGAAAATTTTAACTAATATAATCGACCAACGACCAATGAGAGATAAGTAAGGTTAGAATTGATTACAAGATGTAATGTTATGCTGGGCCCACACATTGGCTTCCAATTTGTGGCCATACTATACACGCGGGAAGCTTCGGTTGGCCAACGAGTGCATGGTTGAGTTGCCGCTTGTATAAGCGCTGGTGGAGGATAGCGCTAGCGCTGGCCCACTGGCGCATGTTCGAGAGTGCCAACTTCTCATCCACACTTTGGCCGAATGTAAATTTGCCAACGGCAGCTCCAACCTCCACCAGCGTATCGCAAGCGCCAACTCAACCATCTACACGTTGGCCAAGCGACGCTTGCTGTTTCGAATGCCCATTGCCAGGTTCGGCTAGAGAAATGGATAGTTCGCGAACTAAAAGATAAATTAACGGTGTAGGTAAATAAACTATAACCTCGTTCCTTGTTTAAGTTTCTGATGGTTCGATAGAACGAGCTTTCGCAATCATTTGAACGAATGGATTTTTCTTCATCGGTCATAAGTCGTTTAGATTGTCCGGTCTAGTCTTTTTATTGTATTCATTGTTCGCACATACTCGGTATTCGGTCGAATGAGTGTCTAGTGTTTACGTTTCGTATACAGACAAATTGTTCACGCGTTTTTCTTTTTAAAAAATAGTAGTATATGTTTAGCGTGCCAAGTTTTAGCACCAGATAGTTTGAAGAAGTTAAAAAAACCCCGGTCATTAGTGACTAGGTCGCTTGGGGTGATCGCCGAACGACTTTGCCTATCTCTGACATGATAATAAGTTTACAGCATAATTGTGCACAGCAGTCGCTATACAGAAGGCACCAATCGCTAGTGGGAGGTCATCGAGTGTTCATAGGCAGACACATATCGATGTTGGCTTAAACTGAATTGAAATGAGGTTGTGACAAGAGAGCAGGAACTATGTATATTCCCCCCTTGTCCTAGTAATTTGTGAAATCAATTGGGAAGGCTAATGTAGGATCAAACATTGGCCTGGCCATGTTGGCTAATGTATGCTTTACGATGATTAAAGAAGTAGAAAATAATATATGCGCCTATTAAAAAATACACGCTATACAAAAGCCTGCACTAAAAATGGGAAAATACATTTTTTAAACGGTCACAGTACTATGATCACAGTATATGCGTAATGTCAATAAAAATAAAAGCATGGGCAGCTTTCATTACAAAACCCAAAAGAATGATTGCGTTAAATCTACTTATTTTACTCAACCCTTAAACTTACTTCTCTAAAACATTAAATATATGAATTCTTGGAATACAGAATTCTACCAAATGACAAAAAATTGGATTGCGCCCCACGCTTTTATTTATAGTGACATACGCACATAATGCGATCCCTCGTACTACTTTGGCTGTTTTAAAAAAAGTTTTTCCCCATTTTAGTGTATTATTCATTCGAGCATATTTTTTTTATTTTTTTTAATAACAATTATTTAAATTTTAGTTATATTATTTATTAAAAATAATAACAAATTTATTATTAAATTTGTACATATTATCATTCCTCAATGAAAAAACCCCAATCAAAGGTCAGCTAATTTGCACATTGAAGGGAAAGTTAGTGTGAAATGAAATACGAGTATATTCAACATAGCTAGTAGTGTAGAACTCAGATAATTTTGTGGATTTAGAAATAGGGACGGTGCTGTAAGCTTTTCGGATACATATCCTCCCCCTTTGGTTATATTAAACTATTTTGTTATAATATAGTAATTTAATATATCAAATTTTCTCCTGGCTTTCTAGTTGTACTGACTAACTTATTCTAAGCATCATCATCTCATACCAAGTAAAGTACATATGTTAAATATTAATGAGATAATATTAACTCGTATTAAGATGCACAAAAAGAGACAATTTTAAGGGATTTGTATGGAATAATAAATTAGTGCGCTGGTAAATATTCTATATACAAGATATTACCACTTATGTACGCGAACCATATAATTTGTAATTTCTTTTATAAAGGTACTTCATATTAAAGAGTATAGATAAAATCTCTGTGGAACATAAAATATCTTATCACTTCTGTACTGATGGAAATATTAATATATTGTTGTAAAGATATATATATTTCCGGCGAATGATTATTAGAAATATCCCCTTTTGTCCTCTAGAAAAGAAGGTATCAAAAAAGAAGCATAAAAGATTCTTCAACGTGCACGTCTGTGTTTGAATAGATTTTTTTTCTATGACAACAGTGTTTTGTTTTACCAAATGATAAAAAAAATAAAATTTAAAAAGCAAAAAGAATCTAAATTACTTTCAGTAATGATTATAAAGTTATAGTCCGGTCAATATGTACAAAAAATGTTTTCCTAGCAAAAGGTCGGGCATCAACAATATTTGGATGCGTTGTAGGACCAATGCCACAAATAAAAAATCGGTCCGAGACAACTCAGACCAACTTTCTCATATACTAGTTCATAATTGCTTTTCTATTTATTAGTTTTCGAGTTCTCGTAGGTACATTTATTGTTGAGCATTTCATCAACATTTAAAATAAAAATACGGTTGTAAATACGGCTTGTATCGTTAGATTCGTATTTAAATTGGCTACATTTTAGAATTTTTTTAATTAAAATCTTAACAAGGCATTTTTGGGGAAATTGTTCAGCTATATTGGAAGATTTTTTATTTAAATATTCCATTAAGGCATGTAAAAATGAATAAAATCGAATTAAACATGAAAAAATAAAAATATTGGTTATTAAAAACAAGGTCGAGAATTGATTATTTTTTATTTTTTTCAGAGTTTTAGGGGGGGTAGCACCCCAAATTTAGGGGTAAAATTCATTTCTCTATTTCGTCGTATGATTTTTCTGAATATTTATACCAAATATCAGCCATAATCAGCCCAAATTAGGCTCCATGCGTCTGCACAGAAGATAGACGACAGCCATTTTTTTAAAAACCACTTTTTTGGCCCGGGGACTTCAAAACGTGTAAATCTATCAAAATCTTAAAATCGAATCTTCGAGTCATCACATTCTCTTTGTATAAAAGTAAAAACTATGCAAGGAGAGTTATATTGAAAAATCGTCGACATTTTCAGACTTTTTTCTGTATTACTTAATATCCCTGTTCCTATTAAGCTAAGAGCAAAATTAGTTACAATCAACATTGTAGAGGATACAAATTGCTACTAATTTTGTATCTATAATTTGTTTCTACGTTATTTTCTCTTTTTAAACGCCTACACACGATTAAATAGTTTTGGCGATCTTTAACACTAGATAACCCCCGTCCTGTAATGACCTAATGAGCTGTTGAACGGGACTAAAACTACAAAAAAAAAAAAAAATAAAAAATAAAAAATAAAAAAATAATGTATGGACTTTGAAATCCAAAATCATTAAATTATGTAAATCAGAAAGTAGAAGAAAGTTTTTACAACAGTATAATTTTGAAATATAACTTCTTAAAGTATAATAAACAGCTTGGTTTTCCGGTGGAATCCGCGTCACGAAGGGGGTGAAGTCCGACGTTTCGCTTCCTCTGCTGGAAGCAACTTCAGGGGTGTGGTGCATCGTGGTGTTGACTCGAAGCAAACACAGAATGTACACATCCTGTCATCTGGAATAATAATTTTTTCATCGTTGCTTCGAGTCAACACCACGATGCACCACACCCCTGAAGATGCTTCCAGCAGAGGAAGCGAAACGTCGGACTTCACCCCCTTCCACCGGAATTCCACCGGAAAACCAAGCTGTTTATTACGAGTCTACCCGCGGAAGCCTACGCACCAAGTTCTTAAAGTATAGTTTAAGTTTTGCATAATGCAATTGATACCTTATTGATTATGAATAATTGTTAATTAATTGATTTCTTGAATTCAGAAATAAAGACTGAGGATGGCTTTAAGAAGGGCCGAAGGGCAGAAACGTTTCGAGGAACAATAGAATAATCATTTTTTAATTATTTACCTGAGAATATCCATCCACCATAAAAAAAAAAAATTAAAAGTTTTTTTTCTAGAATCTTTTCCAGTCCTAAAATCCCAATTGGACATTTTAAAATCACACTTGAGTTACCGTTACCGGATTCTCCAACAAACTTAGTCTGAGCAGTGATACTAGGAAAACGTACACCAAATTTAAACTAAATCGGTCAATTTTTACTCAGTTCGTCGTCATACCAAATACATGTAATACAATACATTCAAACTGCTTTGCAGTTCGATAATTGTAGTACGTAGAAAAAAATCAAAACTACAAAATTTATACCGAATTTCAAATGCTCAGGTAATTTGAATTGGAAAGTATTATCCGCCAACGTGCTACCCTCATGAAAGTTGATGATAAAATTCTAAAATATTTATCTAGTTCTTGAGCTTCTTTACGAATATTTTTTTTTTAGTAAAACCAACATCCATATTGCTATGAAGTAAAGACGGACAAACTTATAACCGTATCTAAAGGTTTCAAAAAGAGGACAAAACGTAGAACAAAAATTATAACTACATATAACAATTTTTAGAAAATGTTGTCCTTTACAATATTGATAATATCTACTTTTGCTCTCCGAAGCAACCGGATTAAGCAAAAGCCGAAAAACTTACGAAATCTTAGGACTTTTTTCAACATATTATTCTGCTTGCACAGGACTTTCGTTTCTGCAAATTTCGTTTATTAATAGTGACCGTGGTTACTGTAACATATCCAAAAATTATAGATACCCGACCTATCACAAGCAACCATGTATAATTTGACTGGACTATATACTCTTTTTTAACTCAAGTAAATTAAAAAAATAGTATAGAAGAAAAATTAAATAAATTACATTACATGTTAAATATTTATTTTGCTAACTAAACAATAAACTTATAAAACATATTTATACATGTCAAAAATTGTATTCACGTTATAGTTAGCACATCCTCATACAAAAAAAAAATCTTCAATTAAGATAATTTAGTAATATTCGTAAAATACATTATCTTTCTAAAACACGTTCATTTATTAAATATTTACTTATACATATTTTAAAAATAAAAATTACCGAGTGAGTTTAAGCAAATATTTAAAATTTAAATTAACGACCCTAATTTAAATTATACCCTTTAAATTACTTCAAAATAAATTAATTTAAAAAAAATGTAATAAATTATTTCGAGAATTTAAAATCTATATATATAAAATCCAAATACCACTCACTCACTGACACATCACGATATCTCTGAAACCACTGGGCCTATGTCCATTAAATTTTGTAGGTGTGTTCCTCTTACTTCTTAGGTGCTCGCTAAGGAATATTTTTAAAATCTGCCATCTTGATTCAAGATGGCGGCCATTTATATACAAAATTCGACAAGACGGATATCTCCGGAACCAATTGAACTAGAACCTTGAAATTTAGAAGTTTGCTTCCTTTTATGAAATTAGTGACTTTTGATAAATGGTTTACCAATCGGGCATTTTGATTCAAGATGGCGGCCATATATATATATATATATATATATATATATATATATATATATATATATATATATATATATATATATATATATATATATATATATATATATATATATAAAAGTTAACGTATTTGTGTATGTTATTTATACAAATGTACAGTTTTAGTCCGATGTCGATGAAAATTTGCGCACTTGATCTTCAAAGCGAGGGGAAAATCACTGTCTACATGAATTTTTGAAATTTAAATTTTGGTATAATGGGCTACGGGGTACAAGTAATGAATACGGGGTCAAAGGAATGAATAGCCTTCATGATGCATATCGTTGAAAATCTCTTTAAGAGCACAGTGATAATTGTTATGTACAGGTTAATCATATTTACATTTAGGAGGGGGGTAAATTTGGGATATTTGCAAATTATCTTATCAAAGAGGAGGGGTTATAAGTGGGAGGGATAAAATCTAGATATTCTCGCATAGTAAAATAATTTAAATGTTTCTTGATGATAGTTTATAAACTTATCAAATTAAAATAACACTTCCTTTGCGAAGCATGGGTATCCAGCTAGTTAAAAATAAATTTTAAAAAAATAAAACCTATCTAAAAACACAATTTATAACTATAAAAGTATTGAATTAAATAAATTTTGAAAATAAAATTACTACCTTTGTAGGGTGTAGTAGGTACTTCTGTAGTCACTGTCGTAGGCTGAGTAGTTGGTGGCCTAGGTATTTCTGAAAAACAATATAAATACAAAATTATTCAAAATGTATAATATAAAAAAAATACAACAAGGCTATCAAATTATAACAGAAAATAAATCGATTTTTAAAGGAAATTAAAAAAATGTTAAGAAAATCTTTCTCATATTGAAGGAAAGACTGAATTTAAATCTAAGCACTTCTTTAGATTGTTACTCCCCTTATAAAAAAGCAGAAGGGAGTAGGAATCTGAGGAAGGTGCACTGAATGTTCTTCTTTTGACTGACCCCTTATAAAAACAGAAGTGTAATAATATTCCTCTGCCCCAAAGTACCTAAATTATACTAAGCAAATTATACTTTTTAAATCTGACAGCTCAGATTAGCCAAGCTATGGGGGAGAAGAAATAAAGACACTAGGCCGGTTGGAGTGGTGGGGCAGCATCATTTGTTAGTAAACAAAAGAAGGTTATGTTACTCCATTTCAAATCGCCATCTTTTTAACTATATAGCTTATTTACCTTTGCCTTAAATATATTATTTACGAATATTTCTTGCAATTAATATAAATTTATTTTCTTTTGACGTTCAATAAATGTAATTGTAATGGTTATGAAGTATAAAAAGTGAATGTTTAAAACTTAATAATAATAATACACCTCAGAAATATAGGGAAAGGTATAATATAGAGTATATTAATATAGATATGATATAGATATAATATAGATATTATATATAATATAGATATAGAAATATTGGGAAAGGTATAAAAACAAGAGGGAAACGATGCAAACGGAACTAGAAACAGTAAAGGGAATGTAAAGATTCAAGAGGTGGAGGTTACAAAGTCTCCTCAAACGGTTATCCTGAGTGCCTCGCCCCTCTACCAGTGATATTTTTTTTGCCTAGTTGGCCCGACCTACTACCTGCCAAAATCTCAAGCTCTCATTGGCTTTCCTCCCATTTTTTCCGATTTTCCCGCGCTGTCAGAGTTAAAAAGTATGATTTGCTTAGTTTAGACTGAACATCCCTTTGTCTTTTTATTTATTCCGTCATTTATATTCTATAAAACATATGGGAATATCAATCTAAAGAAGTACCTAAAGCTAATATTATCTAATTTAACCAACTTAACATGCTTCTGAACTTAACAAAGACAACGAAAACATGGCTCCGAATTTAATCATTTCAATACAGAAATCAGGAAAAAAATCAACATTTTTTGTCAAGTGTCTATCTTTATGTCGTTCAATATTTTTGCACACCACAATATCATAAAAACAACTCGATTATTATAAAATGTATATGATAGGTTTAAATTAGCCCATTTTTAGTCCATATATTTTAGTCAATTTTTAGTCCATTGGTGGTTCATACTAAGTTTTAACCTTCTGCGCTGCAGGCAAACCTTTATTAAACCACTTTTTTGGGCTAAGGAGACCTCAAAATAAACCATCAATATCTTAAAATCGAATTTTTGTTTTATCATAATACTTTCTCTTTATACGTACATGGGAAAGTAAAAAAAAAGATTATGACAGATTTATAAAAAGGAGAAGGGGGAGAGATTAAATAAATTAAAGAACAATGGGTCGTTAAGGATAACATTATTGAAGTACGTGATAGGTCGCGAGGAAGCTATGTGCTACAATCATTAACACGTGCTTGTTTCACATTTCGCTGATGATTTTCAGCAAAATCCGTATTTTATTTTCATCAATATCTCAAAACATAAATTTGGTGCCCCCAAAAACTACTTATATGGTAACTTTCGAATTAATATGATTACATTTGAATCAAAATTGCCAGAAAATCTCTTCAGGAATAAATCATTTTTTATCTCCAATAGGGACGAAAAGTAACTTTTCAGGGCTAGTTTATAGGTAATAATGTTGGTCTTTTCATCCCCGTTCTTAAAAACGGGGAAATAATGTGAAAACAGGGAAATAATGTAAAAACGGGATTATAATCCACGTTCGCCAACCTAATTATTTTGTAAATAGTAGAGAATGAATGGCAAATATAGTGAATTGATTGAAATCAGGTTGGCAACACAGCTTTAAAACTCCCAGCTGTATTGCGAGTAATTCTACGACGCTTTGTTAACTTTTGATTAGCTTTCGTTAAACTTTTTTGTATTACTTTAAAAGTGATTATTAATTGTTTTAAATAATTTATATTGTTTTATTTTTGCATTTAATTCATTGAATAAAGAAATACAAATGTTCTCTTTATTGATTAAATCTTATACTGCGCTTTTTCTGGAGATAAAATTTTGTATGTACCTCGAGAATAATGCATTATTATTCCCTTGTTATAATTATCTCCCTCGGCTACGCCTCGGGAGCTAATTGGCATTAAACCCTCGGCTTCGCCTCGGGATTTAGTTGCCTTGATTTCTTCGGCTTTGCCTCAGGAATCAACTCAGTCACGCGGGAAATAATATATACATTATTCCCTAGGTGCATAAATAACTATTACTTTCTCATATAAAGAGAAAGTCTCTTTTAATAGTGATAAAATTCTATTTTGAGATTTTCATGGATTAACACGTTTTAAAATAACCCCGAAGTCCAAAAAAGTGGTTTTTAAAAAATGTCTTTCTGTCTGTCCAGACGCGTGGAGAAACTAATTGACCGATTTTGACTAAATTTGGCATAAATGTTCAGAAAAATCTTTCCCCGAGGCGAAATTGAGGAAATTAATTTTAGGTCTCTAATAATTATTATTTATTCCAATTACTGACGTAATTTATAATAATTGTGAAATATTTTTATAAAAAAAAAAAATAAATAATAATAGTGAAACGGTTTTATTAAAGCTCTGCAAATTGTATAAATATAAATAAATAAATATATGTAAATCTTTATTTTTTTATTTTTTTTCAATTATGTAAAAGTAAATGAAACATTTTTAGTACATTATCCTATATTAGAAGTGGATTTATAATATTAAGATAATAAATAAAAGAGATTTATAACATCTAAGGGTTTTTAGTTGTATTTTTAAAATAAATATGAACGTTTGTCTTATTAATATTAAGTGAAGATGACACTTCATAAAAAAAACGACTTATAAATAATAGTTTATTTATGATAAATATGCACATAATAAGCCACTAATAAAATACAACTAAGGAATTTAATAGTTTTTTTGGCATTGTTATTTTTTATGTGCAGCTTTTAAAAATTAATGTCTGACCAAATATACTGAGTTTTATAAATAGGAAAGGGAAAAGTTCCAATTTGTACTTATTCTATTACTAAAACAAAGCTTTTGTTCTTTGGGTAGAAGGGAAAAATCTATTGTTCGGAGAGTTTTCAAAGCTCCAAGGGAGTTGATCATTACAAAAGATATGGCGCCTTTGTCCGTCAGTATGGGGGCTAGGGATATTTCTTATGGAAGAGTTGGTATAGTCCTGTCTTTTTTCACATCCCTTCAACTAAAGAGTACCAAGATAATACTCAAAAAGAAAGAGTAAAACAAAAACGAACAAAAAAAAAAACAAACAACACTGACTTTTTTTTCTCTTGTTATACCGTACTTGTAGAATATAAGAGGAAAATGGCTGTTTCTTCCTTTTTTTTATTTTAAGATGGTGGAAAAAAAAAATAAGAAACCTTTACAGTAGATGAAACACAGTGTTTATTTGGTCATTTGCCAAACGTTCGTGCGGTCAATTCGACTAAGCGATGGGTAAAAGTAAACGGGGTGGAGAGAAAGATGCGTCGACTGACTCCCCAAGCAAACAGATAATTCAAACAATACCCTCCAAAAACCACCCCCTTTTATAAAGTCAGGTCAAATACAAGTTAGCAAAAACAACTTCTCAACCCTCACTTTCTTCTTAAGGAAAAAGGGCAAGGAAACAACAGGAACAAATCTAAAGTAAATTTCTTATCAAAAGAGACTCAGAGGGTTCAGTTTTCGACGAAACCTTTTGGTACAAAGTTTCTACTAGTCTTCCTATGAGAACATAGTATGTCTACAACAAATTTTTCTCCCTTTTTGAACGACCAAAAAGCAACAACAACAAAAAAAAAATGTAATTCATACATATATATATATATGTATATTTCTTACCATGAAGATACATGTAAAAGAATAAAGGGAAAATAGAGAAATCAAATCTAAGAAAAAAAAAGAATAAATAACAGACACGAAAAAAGTATACAAATATAGAAAACAACGAGTTCAACCCATATAAAAAACAAAAAAAGGATTTATTTCTAAAACCAAATAAAATAAAAAAATAAATTGAATAAATTTTAGTATAATCTAAATATATTTTTTAAGAATGCTGATTTAATAAAATACATTTAAGATTTTTTTTTTTTTAATTTATAAAATGTAAGTAACTGAGTTTTATAACAAAATATACATCGATTTAAATTATCTTTACTAGGGTTAAATTTGTGACGAGAAGGAAAAATTTGATATGACTAATTTTAAATACTATTTTTGAGGAAGCGAATTTTTAAAGCTGTGAAAAAATTAGTTTTTAAAAAAAAACTTTTATCTAAACGACATCTATATACTTAAATAAAAGTACTGGTCTTTGTTTTTCATTCACCGCCAATGAAAATGTGGTGTTATTACCCAGTTTATCTTAAAGTTTACCCAATTTTGAACATATATCATATTTAGTCCACTCCTAATGTCCATTAGGAAAGGTGACATAGTATGACAAAAAAAAAAAAAAAAATCAATTCGAACGAAGGTTTTTTTTTATAATAAAACAAATAAACACAGAGCAATAATTAATTTATATAGAATTTTAGAAATATTATATGGATTTTACTGATTTGTTTGTCATCAGAGAGGTAGATATCATATTTTGCCACCACCTAATCCTGCTTATCTCTCGAGTAATATTGTAGGCATTATATGATATGTCCACCATATCATATATTGCCACCTTCAAGAAACTTCTTATCAAGCATATCATACTTACACGTCTACATGTAGCGTATCTCAGGAACTATAAAGCTACGTTCATAGCATGCGTTTTTTACGCGCGTTTGGGCTATATAGATAAAAAAATACATTTATGAAGCCATGGAGACGTCACTGAGTGTTTTCCCCCACCTTCTCTTCCTTTTGCACTTTCGCAGTGTTCCGTTTAGGTTATAATCAAAGCCGAATATATTAATAAAAAACAATACTACCTTCAAAAAGAATGATATAAAAATGTAAAACGAGTGTGTATTTAATACACTAATACACTGTATATAACTGTGTTTAATACACTGTATTTAACTATGTAAATGGATGATTATTATTAACTATGTTTAAACACAGTATATTAATACACTGTATTTAACTATGTAAATGGATTATTCGTATTAACTGTGTTTAAACACAGTGTATTAATACACTGTATTTAACTATGTAAATGGATGATTCGAAAAAACCAATCAAAAATATACAAGAGGGAAGTGGATGGGAAGGTTTCATTCAGGTTAGCTTCAACGTGAGAAAGTTGGTTTAGAACCAACTTTTTTCATGTTATGACGCTTCATGTTATGACAACCTATAGATAATTCTGAAGCGCGAATAAAAACGCAGGTTATGAACCCCCGACCTTAGTAGTTTAAAAAATCTCTATTTTGAAAAAATGGACGTATCATAATTTGCCTTCTTGTCAAAGAAATTAAGTTTTTACTTGTATACGTAGTATCTGTAAATAGGGAGAAAGTATTGTGAAGAAGCAAAACTCGATATTGAGACTTAGATCAATTTACTCGTTTTGAGGCCCCCTGAGACCAAAAGAAGTACTTTTTTTAAATTGTCTGTAGTAAGTGCAATCTCGTAGACTTTCTTAACAAAAGGGATAGGTTACGTAAAAAATGGTTAAAACCCAATTCATACCTACCACCTACCAAAAATTAATAATAATAATTAAAATGCAAACTCGCATACTTATAAACATTTCGCTACATACCGTATAATTTTATAGTTCCATCCGTATCGCCATGTGAATTTTTCGATACGCATCGGTAAGCTCCGAAATCAGTTGGCACAACTGATTTAATTTTGAGCTTCATCTGAACCTTGTATGTGCTGTCTACTAACTCTGGCTCATATTTAGCACCTGAAAGCAAAAGAATTAATATTTAATAAAAAATAATAAATTACATTAATAAATGTTTTTGAAATAGAGTTGATACAATTGTTAAAATGTAAATTAAAAGTTATTAATGGTAAAAAAAATTATTAATTATTTCTAATCTTCATCGAGATTCAATTAAGTGTAATATAAACAACGATTGTTTGATGGTTTTAACATACGAATATTATGTAAAACTAGAATTACTACACAAAATCTGATCCAAATCAATCGGAGTAGTAGTGTAGATTAGTAGATAATAAGTAACGACTTCTATAGAAGATCTTAATGCAGTTCGAAGGCCTGTCATAAAATGTATTTAAATCAGAAATTCTGTAATAAATAAAAAAAGACACAGGGCACTCTCTCATTTACTCAAAATTTCTTTTATGTGTAAATATATTACGTAGTCTTAATTGTTATTAACGCACCAAGGGAGTAAAGTAAGTGATTGTACCCTGAGCGATGAAGTTGGTTCCTATGGCGAAGCCGAGGGAACCATAATGTAACACCGAGGCGGAGCCGAGGGGGTTAATTGTTGGTCGGGTAATAGTATATTATGTTACTAGGCTGTGAAGTGAGTTTTTTCTTTACCGCGGCAATTACATTTACTATCGAGCGAAGCGAGACAGTAAATATTGCCAAGGTAAAGAAAAAACACTTCACAGTCGCGTAGCATATGCTATTTTTTCCGAGGTAGCAGACAATGAAAAAACATTAAATATTAATAAATAATCAATATAATAATAAAAAATATTAGTACATACTTAATATTTAAAAAAAGAAACCTTAAAAAGAGGTTACACTATAAGAAAAGATAAATAAAACGCATTGGCATCTAGCGGAATTAAATCGTACTAAGCATTTCTACAGAGACTGCAGCGCTACTAACGGAAGTTTTGACAACTACCCGCCGGAAAATAAAAATCTTTTAGTTTCTAGGACGTAAAAGATTTTATCTACGATTGATACGAAATATAAACATTATATCTCTGTTTAGATGAGTAGAAAGTGATTATTTACGTACTTGTATTCATTGCGCATGCGCGACTCATAGTTCTGAAGAATTCCTCTTCCTTACCACATTAGAGCGGTAAAGAAGAGGAATTCTTCAGCTTTACGCACGATTAGCGAGTTTGTTTACATTTAACAAAACTAATTTGCTATTCTTTTGTTAAAGTAACTGTTTATATCGAGTTTTTAGTGAAAAACAATGAATGAATCAAGTGGCTTTGACGAAAATGTAGAGAATAATACTCCTCCGGAAATAATTAATTCGGCAAAAAATATAACTCAAGACTAATGTCATCTTTATCAAGAGAAGAGATACGAACTTACATACAGCAAGTTTATTTTTTTCTTTATTTATTATTTAAATCTAACAATCGTAGATAAAGTACGGTACGCAACTCGTGCGAAAACGGCATTTTGCATTGCTCGTGTGGTTTTACTACCCTCGCTGTCGCTAGGGTGCAAACCCCACACTCGCATGCAAAATGCTACTTTCCGGACTCGACGCGTAATGTACTATTTTCTTTACAGCTAGGAGTAATGAAAAGATTTGTTAAGTCCACGTAATGAAAAAATGGATTTTAGCTATGTTTTTTAGGCTCTAAAGTTACTATTTCACAGCCTACCATGGAAAAAAATTAATTTTACTCCCAAGGTACGTACAAGATTATATCTACAAAAGGATGAAAAAAATAATCGAATAAGATTTTATTTTAAAGTATTATATTAAACAAAAAGTAAATATTTTTTATATTTATTTAAAAAAATATGTATATAAAAAAATAGTTAATATAATATTCACAATTCACTAAATAAGTTTAATCACGTTAAAACTAATTAATAGATAGTAATTATTTGAATTTCAATACTAAAATTAGATGGGAGAATCATCTGGTAGCAGAGTCGTTTATTGAATAGTATTGACAACTAATATATACATTATACATATGGATTAGTTTATCTACATTTAGAAATTATGATTTCACTTTTACCTTGTTTGTTTGTTTTACTGACGAATTACCATGACAACCGTTGCGGAGATTACATGACATGTGTGAAGATGACATTATAGATTTAGTAATTAAACGACAGTTAATGAATTAAATTGTTTATTTAGCACCAACCTTATTTACTTGTGCTTTATCTAGGGTAACACTGGTGAGAATCAGGAGAGTTCATGATTCCCTTATTTTCCATTACTCCCTGTTCAACCTAACAGCGTGCAATGAGTAACTTTCCTCCCTATAAACTAGGGAGAAAAGTTAACTTTTTCTCCTTTCTGGAGATAATAGTTACTTTGACCAACTGATATTATCACCTTTATACAGAAGTCTGATGTTCCTTTATCTCTAAAGGTGCGTTCAATTTCATTGCTCCATATAATTGAATGACACTATTTCAACCAACTGAACGCCTTTATACTGTCTAGAAGAAGTAATAAAATTGAATCACCGGTGGAGAGAAATAAAAAACTAGGCAAAAACATAAACATAACCTATGCAGCTTGAACCTTCCATTCTATCAAAAATAATACGAGCTGTTTACACAGTTCAATTTGATGTTTCCATAGAGCCATTCAATCAGATTGCTTAAAAAGTTGAACTAGTTCAACTTCTATAGGCTATGTTTCTATCGGCAATAGCAATGAGAAATGTCATTGATTCAGTCGTTTCTATCTCATGAACTCAGAGCAAGGAAGGGGTAGAGGGAACAATACTATAGAATCTGGGTCTCAAAAAGTGGTTCATTATGCTCCCCCCATATACTAACACTTTCAAGCGGCAGTTTGGTGAAACAATATCGATATCTCGATAAAAACTCGAAATATATCTGATATTAGCTGATAAGAATAAGTAATATTTTCTTACGACATTTAATATTTTTATTTTTAATACAGTTTTCTTCATAAATATGTACTTCAATGTTTGTTGTTAACCTTATTAATTGTCTAAAGGCAGTAACGTTGTTATAAACGTGTAACAGATCCTAGATAACCAGTAGCAATCTTCTTTGAGTGGTGTATCAAATAACTGCTACGGATACTGATAAGGATTTGTTGACAACCGTCTGTGGGGACAGAAAGACAAGGAATAGACCAATAAGACAAGGACCAGTGACCACGTGATCACTTTAGTTCAGATTGAGCTCGCTAGAAAGCGTTAGTATATAGGGGGAGCATAATGAACCACTTTTTAAATCGCATTGCTCCCTCTACCCCTTCCTTGCTCTGAGCTCATGAAGCAATGCAATTGAACTGTCTAAACGCACCTTAAGTTCTTTAGACTAAATATTCCTTTGTCTTAACAGTTATTTAAACGGAATTATTTAAGTAGTAAAAAAATATAGGAAGGGTAACCAAGTAAATTAGTAGGTACGGCCAACTGATATCCAGAACAGGAAAAATTACGATGCAATTAACAGCTGTTGTAAATCAGCTGACTATCTAACAGCTGTTGTGAATCAGGTGATTTTCAAACCAGAAAAACATAATGAAATAAATAGAGGGTTTACTCCCGGATTAAAGAAGTAAGTTTCAAATTAAACTCCGGCAATTAATAACTGTCGAATCTTATTCGAGTATTCCACAAATATCTTATGACCAATATAAGAAAAATGTTCAAATCTATGTCTTTCTATTTGCTTGCCATCTAGAACCATTTCATTTGTTGGTATTTATTAATATGCAAATAAAATGTTAAATAATTATAATATTTTACATAGATTAGTTTAGCTGAAAGCTAGAATACATGACTGGACATTAATGACATACCTTTTACTGATAATAAAGAAGGAGGGGAAAATGGTTCAGAGAAATAAAGCAGTCAACGATGTACGGTATTGAAGACCTGGGAAGATTTCTAAGGAATTTTCTTCATATTAACATTTAAAATTTAGCTTACGAATACACGCATCAGCGAATGTTACTGGATATAGATTGGAACAAAAAAATTATCGGGCCGCAGTTTTTTACAAGCTTTTATTTAACTTGCAATGTTTGTATATATGTATGTATGTTCGGGTCAAAACTTGCAACTGAATTTTTTAAGCAGTTATCCTCAACCGATTGAATTGAAATTTAGCATACAGATTTAGTTTGGATGACAAAGCATGGTTAGCTGAGTGATATCATTCTAAATCCAATTTGGCGGACAGCCCAAGATGGTGGACTAGTTATTTTTTAAGCACGCCCATGATATGGGTATCAAATGAAAGGGTTTCCTGAGAAGAATACGAATAAAAGCTTGTTTTCAAAAATATTTTTTTACTATTAATTTATTTCCCAAATATGAAGCATTTACAATCACAAGTATTTACAATCCCAAGCTTTTTTCCTGCAATAAAGCCCAGATGACCATAAACAGCTAAAAATGCAAAAAGCTTTTAATGGTTTAAAGTATTCTACCTAATTACATAATTACCTTGAATTGAATATGCATTTTTTTATATCCATACTAAATTACACACAACATTACACAAAAACTTTTAAAATCAGCACAAAGAATTTTAGCTTCACGCGCACTAAATCTAATTCTCTTTATAATTAATTATTAATTCCCATAAAAAAGAGTAATTTATCTATAGCAATTAACTAAGAGACGTTAAAATAAGCACAAATCTTCAATTCAAATAACTGAGGAGAGATTTGATATGATAATTAATCCAAGCTGGCTGTTAGTTCTAGACAAGTTCCCATTTAATGGGATATCTCGCTGATTTACGTGCTCACACCGACTCAACTCCTTATTAATAACTGGGGATTAATACTAAGTAAATTATTAACACTATCAAACATTTAGGTGATATGTATTGTCGTTAAATGTAATACCTACAATTTATAGTTTTGTTAATGTTAAGCGTGTAAATGTATGAATGAATTGACGACTATCCTACTCTTTATTACAGACAGACAAAATAATAATAATAATTACTGAACTAAATTATTACGTAATTTAAGTATTACTAAGTAATTTAAAGGGTAAAAAACCAAATTAGTTGGTTATCCCCGCTTGCCCATTCTCAAAACTTTGAAAAGACATGAAAAATAAAAAATCTCGAAAAAAGTTCCAACTGATTTTGATTAAAATACTAGAACGTGCCCGAGTTCTTCAATTTAGAGATTTAGAGTTTTTAAAGTTAGTATGTTTGTCAAATGATAAATGGCGTAAAAAGTCATCGAATTGAACGAAATTAGGCACACAGATACATCTCAGCATTAGTGACAACAGAGTAGTTTTTGACAATTTTAGACAATATTTTCAAGATGGCGGCCAATATGGCGTATAACTAAAAAAAAAAAAGTTTAGTTAGCATGACATGTTGTACATAGTTTTAAAGGTCTTGAAGTCTAGGAAAATAGAATGTAACTAATTTTACGAAATTTTCATTTTAGAAAACAAATGAGGCCAAAATGAAAGAAAAAAAAGTTTAAAGCTATACGGATATGTTGTATATATTTTTAAAGCTCTTGATGATTAATAAAGAAAGTATACGTATTATGACATTATTTTCAAAATGGCTGCTAACAAACACCGGAAATCATGTTTTCAATAAAATATAAGTTCTTTTTGAGTAGGCAATTGAAGCGAGCGTAAGCGAGCTTCTTACATTCAACGAAATATGCATCTTGTCTGTCTGTCTGTATGTCTGTCTGTCTGTCTGTCTGTCTGTGTGTAACGTTTACGTGTCCGACGATAACTTGAGTAAAAGTTGACCGATTTGGTTGAAATTTAATATACATCTTCCTTTAACTAATACTCAGGCTAAGTTCGTTGGACAGCGTGATCCGTCCAAGAGTTCGCGCGCAATGCTCGCCTAAACGTGAGCATCAAATTTAAAATTGGAATTTCAGGACGGGAAAAAATTCTACCATCACCTATTCGATGAGACGAACATTTTTTTAAAATAACATTTTTTAGTAAAACCAACAACGACACTGCTATGAATTAATAAAGATCGCTAAAACTATTAAAGCGGACGTAAACGTTTAAAATAGAGAAAACAACGTTTTTACCGATATCTTACGTTCTAACTTAACGATTTTAATAAAACTTCCTGTACATCGTCTAAAGTACAATTGAAACAAGTATGTAAAATTTCAACTTGATACAAGCAGTAGTATTTGAGTAATGAAGTGATACATTTATAATAATTGTTTAAAAGCTACGACGGGTGGTTAAGATTGCTAGAGTCGTCTTGTGTGTAGGTTTGTTTAGGAAGTAAAGCTTTGTACCGAGTACCCTCACTCTATCCCTCACTACCCTCTTCCCCTTATCTTCAACTATGACATTCATCATGATTAACAAATTTCAATAGTCAGTATTTTATTGCACGCTCGCTTCAATGATAGAGCCACGCGATGCCTAGTAATTATTATAGTCACGTAATGATTATTATTAGCCCGTATATCTTAAATAATGCAATTCGTTCCTAATCTAAAATACAGTCCATTACGTATCCAACTATACAAGTTGTTTTTTCCGGAAAATCTAGTTTCTGATATTATAAATCTAATTTGCTGAAAATCGAAATGAAGTGTAAACAATCACACCTTGAAACTTTATAAGTCTGTTTAAAAATAATTTAAATCAAATTATAATTATTGAAGCGAGCTTCTTACATTCAACGAAATATGCATCTTGTCTGTCTGTCTGTCTGTCTGTGTGTAACGTTTACGTGTCCGACGATAACTTGAGTAAAGGTTAACCGATTTAGTTGAAATTTGGTATACATCTTTATTTTACTAATACTCAGGCTAAGTTCGTTGGACAGCGTGATCCGTCCAAGGGTTCACGCGCAATGCTCGCGTAAACGTGAGCTTCAAATTTAAAATTGGAATTCCAGGACGGGAAAAAAATTCTATCATCACCTATTCGATGAGACGAACATTTTTTTAAAATAACATTTTTTAGTAAAACCAACAACGACACTGCTATGAATTAATAAAGATCGCTAAAACTATTAAAGCGGACCTAAACGTTTAAAATAGAGAAAACAACCTTTTTACCGATATCTTACGTTCTAACGTAACGATTTTAATAAAACTTCCTGTACATCGTCTAAAGGACAATTGAAACGAGTATGTAAAATTTCAACTTGATACAAGCAGTAGTATTTGAGTAATGAAGTGACACATTCATAATATTAGTTTAAAAGCTATTACGGGTGGTTAAGATTCTTATTGTCGTGATGTGGGTAGGTTTGTTTAGGAAGTAAAGCTTTGTACCGAGTACCCCCACTCTACCCCTGACTACCCTCTTCCACTTATCTTCAACTATGACATTCATCATGATTAACAAATTTCAATATTCAGTATTATATTTCAATACGCTCGCTTCAATGATAGAGCCACGCGATGCCTAGTTATTAACTACGGAAAACAGACAGTGAAAAATACACTCCAGCGCCGGGATTTGAACCACGGGTCTCTTGTATTTCCAGTACAGATGCTCTTACCAACAAAGCTACGCAGGAGAATGATTTTTCACTGCCTTAATCGATAACTAGTCCCGAACCCAAGCTTTCAATATTCATACACATTTAGAAAGACAATATTAATGACATTAGAACTAAACCGAGAATTAACGCTTATAATTGTAAAGTACTCAATTAGTACCTGTACCTTGTACAATCAATTCGAAATTCAATTTTTAAGTTTTTGGTAGTTTTCATACTACGGAAAGTTTAAATTTTAATTTAAATCAAATTATAATTATTATTAACTACGGGAAAAACTTATTAACTACAGGAAATACAGGAGACCCGTGGTTCAAATCCCAGCGCTGGAGTGTATTTTTCACTGTCTGTTTCCCGTAGTTAATAATAATTATAATTTGATTTAAATTAAAATTTAAACTTTCCGTAGTATGAATACTACCAAAAACTTAAAAATTGAATTTAAAATAATTAAATAAAATTGGATATTGTTGGATTTAAATCCAGTCTTACTATGTTACTTAATAAGTCTTATTATGTTAATTACTATGTCTTACTATGTTACTAAGTTTTGTTTGTTGTACTAAGTTGTTTGTAATACCAATTGTTATTGTTCTCTGAATTATGAAATATGATTTTGTATTAAGGGGAAGAAGTGGCAACATTTTTATTTAGGCAGGTTTCGACCACTTTAATAAGTCACATTATCACTTCAAATTATTTACATATATATTAGATCTGGTAAATCAGTAGCCAAGGCGAAACTGACAGTTGGCAGCTTCATCCATTTAAGGCTTCACATACAACAGTAACTAGTCATGGATATCACGGGGTCGGCGTAACACTGGGTTGAAGATTACATCAGCTATATAAACAGCGATCAATAAAACGTTAAATCCGGGTCCGGAATCAGCCCATACTTTTAGTGCTAAGAATGGTAGTTAAAATTCCTTTTCAGTTAGCAGAACATATCTTAACACAATATACATGCTGCAGATTCGAAATTTAATCAAATACAACCCGGTAAAACTGGACTAGCAAGCAAAGTTACATTATTGCGTCACTAATGCCTGTTGAGCGTTAAAGCTATGTGTTCAAGCTACTTGGAAATTTCCAATTTAGACTGGTATAGCAACCCTTTTCAAATGTTTCATTGCTATTAACATAAATATAGAAGTTATAACGAGAAGACACTCTTGGTAATAAATTATGCACAAAGAGAGCAACACTCGTAAATGAATAATTATGCTGTATGCATAGTTAACTAGTAACTGTGCTATTTTAAGACCAAGACCTAACAACAATATACTAACAAGATTTGCATCTAGACATATATTTACAAGAGTGTATGTGGGTTTGTTTATTTTTTAAACAAATCTACAGTTTTATTTTGAGATTGATGAAATTCTGCACACTTGAATTTCAAAATTAGAGTTGGGTCACTGTTTACATGAGATTTTGATACCCCCTTTCCCACCAGGCAACGCCAGGTAATTTAACTAGTGTAGTAGAGCCTCGATAAGAAGTGTCTCAAAGGGATAAGGGAAACAGTCTTGTTATTGAGGTGCTCTTTTTGTTGAGGGTCGTGTTATCAAGGTTATTTCGGCTATCAGTCGTGTTATCGCGAGGTTAATGGGCGGGGTTTTTTGAAGTCTAGACTTGTTCAAGGTTCCTCATTCTTGTTCTTGTATAGAGTCGCCTTATAGAGGTTGACTTCTCAAAACGACGTGTTATAGAGGTTCTGAGTAATGTTGTGAAATACAAAAAAAAACCGTGTTATTGAGTTTGTTTGGATAATAATAGTCGCGTTATAGAGGTTAATTTAACATTATGTGTTATGGCAATCTCAAGGGGATTTGAAAATTGCACTTGTAATTGAGGTTGTCGTGTTATTGAGGGTCGTGTAAGCGAGGCTCTATTGTATAATACATCTGCAGATATTTGAATGCAATTTTATTTTATTTTTTTATTTTTTTAATTAAAGAAACACTAATTAGATTCTGATTACTCTAGAAGCAATGTAATAAAGTATAAAATCGATTCGACCAACCACTCGCTTATAAGCTCCGATCTAATACAATCATAATGAGAAACATGAGAGTGAGTTTCATTCGACTGAGGATAAACACTGCGTTATCGAGCACATTTCCATCCGCCCCCTCCGAGCAGTCATAATTCCCAAGAATCATTTGTTTAACTTAGGCCTGGATCCCAATGATTTCCTAACGAGTATAAGCGATCCCGCAACGCCCATTAGTTAGTGGATGGATGGTAATGCACGAGACGAGCAAACCTAACAAATCACTTTTGAGTACGGATCGTCAATGTAATTTGAAATGATACTTCAATGATTGGATTGGGCTATCGGGAAAAGTTATTGTAAGCTAGAAGTTCAATCATGGACAAATTTTCAGACAAGTGGAATAGTCGATACACCTATACAATACGGGCTAGGTTTGTTTAATTATTTACAACCAAATATGCATATCCTTGGCAATTAAGATTAAAAGGATAACATCTCTTCGATATGTGGCAACTCTATTAGTAAATACTTCTTGCATACGAGTCCACAAGACAGTGAGACATTTTCATGTTTTCACAAAATGAAATAAAATCGGTAATTTATTCTACTAATTGATAAAAGTAGATGGAAGATAATTTTTATTCTTATCTCCACATCGGCACTGCCGCGGCTTGATTACAAACGACTGAATTCGAAGGCACCGGCGCGCCTTCTACGAATTGTTAATATGCCTTCATACTAGGTAGGGCCGAGAGGGCTGAGAGTTGATGGAAACCTCCTGTACTTTCCTAACTCCCCGTCACACGTATAAATCTTTTCGACATTCTTCGGCCCTATGACGTGCGGTGGAGGGAGGCCCAACAGCTGGAGACTGGATTACACACCTCCTATAGCTTTTTAACTCCCTGTTATACTTTTCTGAGTTTTTAAGCTAAAAGTAACGTAACGTTTTTGACTTATGTTCCATAGTCTAAACATGAAAATTTCAGAAGAATTGAAATTCAAGTGGAGATTTAGCCAATTAATCTTAACACCTCATGCCATAAACCGTTTTCTGTGTTTACAGTTAGATGTGTTGATGTTTAGACCTTAATACAAGTCGCTCTCTGGCTTAACTTAGCCGATCTCTTGAGGGAAATGGTTTCAGCTAAATCACCGAAGTTAAACTACATCGGGTGTCGATATAGAACTTAGACCGTCTGTGGTAATCACGTGCTATTTATTGGTGAGGGATCCCATAGCTCTCCTAAAGGGACCGCCGAAGAAACGCATGAGCGTTTCTCGTAACAAGATCTGAACATTATCACGAAGTTTTCGATTCGATTTTATTTCTCTAATGTTGTTTTACGTATCGATTGGCAACATAGAACATCTAGATAAACTACATTAACCAACTATTTGATGTAATGATTAGTGCCTATCCCTTTGGGTATGGAACCAGATAGGTCCAGGTAAGTGCCTTAGCTTCATAGATGCATTCATCCTGATTTATTGTTGTTTAATATTAATTTCTTATTCACACGATAATGGTATATAAATAGAGTGAATTTTCTTATATTAAATAATAGAATATTGTTAAATTAATTAAGTTGAAATTAATGTCAATCCATGCTTAGAGATTCAAACCATTAATATAATTTATTAGCTTTTAATTATTAATAAATCGAACAGGACAGGAGAAAATCTTCCTCTTGTTTAGTTCAGTGGAAAGAACATTCTAGGATAAACTCAGGGAAATGCGATTCCGACCTGGCGGCGCGGAATGATACATTTTTATAATCATATATGTATATTATTTTTTTTACCGCCATCGGAATAATGTTTATACTTCCTCCCTTCCTCAATATTAATAAAATTAACGTTCTATGTCGAAATTGTGATTTCTTTCATTTCATTCTTATCTGAACGTTTTTAACAATCTTTGATTACACGTCACTATTTGTACTATATATCATTATCTTGTAAATCACATTTAAAAAAGGAAACATGACCTTCTTAAAGTTTCTCTATGTCTTATTACAATCTGAATAAAAATTATCGTTATATTTATATAGCAAAAAATATATTTTCTTATCTTACAGTTCCATTTATACATATCTAGACTACTGTATTTCTATCAAAATATCAAATTTATTTTTTTTAAATCCTTGTACATTATATTTTACACATATATTTTTGTTGTTAACAAAAAGTTTCCACAGTGAATTTGACTGTTTGTCTTGTATTTTCAGTTTAGAAAAAGATTAATGTTTGCTCGTTTAGTTCGGACTAGCAGAAAGAAAGACAATGTTCTATACCGACTCTATATCTTTGCGATTTTCTCCTAGTGTTTGTTTTCCTAGACGGTTTTTTCGGGGGTCGTTTTTCTTTCCGTTTTCTCCTCACCCGTTTATTAGCTTCCCTTTTTTTCAGGTTTCCAATGACGAATGACATGTTTTTCTGCCTCTTATTCCACTGACTATACGTACTAGTGAAAAGAATTTACTCTTAGATTTACACATCCGCTATTCTTTTGTACCGCAGGAGGAAAAAAACTTTTTTTTATTTTTCGTACATCCCAATAAATTTCTATCGTCCTCTTCTTTTTTGCTTTTGAATGAAAAAAGGTGTCGTAAATCCTTACATTTAAAAAAAAAATATATACATCCAAAGAAAACCTTTACACATCGTAAGGGACTTGGAGTTTTTACAATTTGTAAAAATCCCTTATAGTCCTTCTTTTCAGTAGTCTTTTTCCTTTTCGTTCTCTATCCTCTTATCTAATTTATATAGAGAGCTTACCCTACCTTCTGTCGCAGATATTGAATTGACTTTTACGCAATCTTCTTCTTTCTCCAACATCTTACATTCTTATTCTCCGAGGACAAATGAAATAAAATTGGGTGGGAGAAAAGGGAACAGGGAAGAAATGGGATATGACCCGCATTCTTAATATATAACTATTTCCCGTTGCAAACATATATATTTTTTATTTTCAATAAGTATAACCTCTATTCTCATCTTGTTAAAAGTACAGCATATTGCATTTTGAACTACAAAGAGTTGAACTTTATAACTAAGATAGCCAGCAAAGGATTACAATACATAGATATTTTGAGTACAATATAAAGTGTGTCCTCAGGTACTATTGATTATTTGATCTCTTGTTCAATGCCAAACACTGCTAGAGTATATTTATAAAAAAAATGTATATTTACAAGAGTCAAACTTTAAAATGAGCCAATTGATATTATTGACATCCAGGATTGGGTCATTACAGAAGGAAGTTTCCACCTCCAGTACGCACGACTTCCTTACAAATACATTTGTTGTTCATTCCAATGACTTCACATTGTCCTATGTTTGAGTCTATATGCATAGTTTTATGAAGAACGACTTCTCTTTGATGTATTCTTCTAATACATTTAGTAGAGAGAGTGTTCTTTGTTGAATGAAGTTGCCTAAAGAGTGTTGCATGTATTTATTATTCCACTCTAGTAACTCATGGTGAACGAAGAACGAATTATCATTGTTCTTTTCTCCAATAAGTTAACATAGAACGTTTCTTTTTGTTACATAAATCAAGAAGTTTCCTGGGAATTACCGCATCAAAATTGCCGCATGTGTGTTATTTCATGAGGAACGTCTTATGGGATTCACTGCTGTCTAGACTCACGCATGTATCAAATCCGCGTATCGTGATCGCGATCTTATTCCTGCATCAAAATTGTACACAAAATTATACAAAGATCGGATCGGACGTGTTCCTACCAGGATTCGTCATATGCCCGACACAATTAAGGGTGATACAAGGAAAAGATACGGACTGTTAGGACAAGGCCGATAAGCGAGGAAATGATAGCAAATAAAATAGAATTTTTGAAATACGAGTAGTTGTACTAATCGCCTGTTTAGATACTGTAAACTGTATAAGCTAATGCAGGAATCTTCGGGAGCCAAGAAGCTACGTGATATCCAACCTTTATTGCACTGGGATTGCTTTTCTAAATGTCCCATCGCGTTTCTTAATGCTCCCCCAAATAAAAAATGATAGGTATTCGAATTTAGTGGAAGACTACAAACAACCTAATGAGAACACGGAAATAAACTGGGACATACGGGAAATAATTTTTGTATTGTGCTGTGCACTTACTGAATGAAATTAATTCAATTCGCATAATAAATTTGCAGCTCCATAAGTCCACCATAATCCATTCTATGCATCTGCAAGACCTTCTCAAATCACTTTCCATGGAGCGAAGCGGATAAATTTAGCACGCAGCAGCCATAATTCTGTTAGGTGTTCTATGCACGCGAGCTAACATTAAAGATGAAGGACTTAAGTAGGAAATCATGATAAGCACATGTAATATAGGCCGAAATTTCGTTTTTTACCCTATCATGATCGTTGCGAATTTGATAAAAGGGTGGACCCACCCAGATTTAGAGAACGTCACATGAATCAAGTAGTTTTTTGTAACAATAAAAACTGCATATAATAAATCATGAAGCGTTTAAATAAATGCTAATGTTGATAATAAGTCATTTGAACGTTTCATTTTGACTATTTTTATTTTTATAACTTGGCTAATGAAATTATTCGAGAGATAAAAATTGGACTAGATCCAAGATTCGTTTTCAGGTGAAAAATGGTATTTTGCAAAAACCTATTTGTACGCTACTAAGGTTAGTTCGGCTCTTTTTAAAGATTGAATTACTTTAGTTTGTAACTTATAACACTTGTGTTTAGGATTAGTTATGTTACTCTACTCCTAATAAATTATGTCAAAATAACTTCGTTAATCTTGCTGAAGCAAGGTTATAAATTATAATGTGAAACATAAAGCTCAAAACTCTGCGGTGGTTTCCCTCCATAAGTAAGCTTTTCTAATACTTGGCTCTTACTATGAGTCCGATATTACAACCTATTTCCTTCCTCGCTAGAAAAGAAAGGAACGAATCGGGGTTTAACCAAGTTCAAATTTATTACATTTCAGGCTCTTCTTAACACGATTTAGAGACTTGGTTCTGTCAGCCTGAGGTAAAGCGATCAGAAATTTAAAATGAAAACAAGATAGAACCAAAAACTAGTTACATTTAAGATGCATATGTTTTGTAAGTATAAAACTTAAAGACATAATAGGTTTTAAATCTTAATTTAATTATATGAGAAAGTATGTTTTGAGTTCTATAGAAATTATTTCCTCACCGGTTTAATATAAATATTAATGAGATTTGAAAATAAGTGTTCGTAAAAAAGTATAAGTTGTGTGTTTCACAAGGTTAAAAATGTGTGAGGGTTGAAATTAATATGGGACCAGGTGACGGACAGACACAATTGAATTCTGTCAATTGACGCCAACTGGCAGAAATGAGAACGAAAATATGCCCAAATGTCAGAGGCACATTTTGGTTCAGAAAATTTTAAATTGAAAACAAAAAAAATTATTCTTCAGAACGAACACAATGCTTACGATGCCATTGATAAGCTCTAAAGTGAAAAATAAATAAATCAGGGTTGATAGTCGCAGTGAATTGGATAGTCCAGGACATGGCGTGCGAAAAAATGTCTGACTAACATCAAGCTAGAATTTTGTGTATAAGTTAATCTCTTGGTGCCTTTTAAGAATATGTGGTCGGCTACATTCGTCGACGGGGCATAGCTTGGCAATAGGCATTTGAAAAAAACAAACCGATGGAGAGCGGCCATGTCCCGCCCATTTTGGTCAACAATGTGATTTTCATGATCCATAGTGCACAAATTAGTTAGTAGTCCAAAAATCAAGTTGTTGATAGTTAGTCTCTTAAAAGGTGTCCTCTTTGATTTGGAGTAATATTTGATATTGTCCACCAAAATGGGCGGGACAATGCCGCTCTCCACGGGTTTGCATTTTTCAAATGCCTATTGCCAACCTATGTCCCGCAGAGGAACTTAATCAACCACAAATTTTTAAAAGGCACAAAAAGATGAATTAACTTATACACAAAATGCTACCTTGATGTTAGTCAGACATTTTTTTGCACGCTATTTCCTGGACTATAAATAAAAATTGATCACTTTCCGAAACGGCGGTTAATTGAAGACTTTTAATTTTATTTAAGTGATCGTAGCGATCCTCAAATTCTCTATTAAAAAAATGGAAGAGGAACTTTTTTGATAAACGAGAAATATTTAGTATTGCCGTAATAACTAACTAACACTTTAGTAAGAGAATTGCCAACGTATTTGTTAATTAAAACAGGGAGTGTAATCAAAACGATTTTAACACTTTCAGGAGAATTGGCGATGTCTACAAAACTGTAGAAATAAACTAAATCAGTTTAAACTAAAACATTCGTTGTATCTTTTTCATATTAAAAAGTTCACAATTAAACAAAGCGTCGTTAACCAAGGATACATATTTACAAAGTTATAACATGTAAAATATATAACAAGTGGACCGGGTATTTATTACAAAACAATAAAATTTGATATCTACTCACAAAAAAAACCTAACAGTCCAAAAAAAGATCAAATTTAAATTGTTTATACACGAGTGTGAAGTTTTCAACTGAATTGGTTTTCCACTTTATACTCCTGAAATATTATTTGATATTTTCTACCTCTCGACGACACTGAATCGACACAGAAGAAGTAAATGAAACCAAATATTTCTTTTAATAATAGCTTTTTCAAAAAAATATACACAGAACATACATACATATGGAGGAGAAAAAAGGACAACATTTTGAAAAATGTTTAACTTCAGCCTACATGATGTTTATTGTCATTAACTTTTTCATGGTTACTTTATTTGATATGAAACATTCATCATAATTTACCACCCTTTGTTATTAATATTTTTCATTACTATCTATATAACATAACGGAAGAGAAACATCAAGTTTAAAACAATTTACAAAGAGGAAAATTAAATGTTTATTCATATTTTTCACCTGTCACACAAGTTAAAATATTTAATTTTACACCGTTTTAAAAATAATATATTTTAAAAGGCCCTCCTATGTAATACATTAATTCAGTTCGAATTCGGACTCTTTTAAGCATATAAACTGGTATATTGGCAATTTCGGCTCGGATGTTGTTTTGTAGGTCTTTTTGGGTCTGTGGGCGGTGGTTATAAACAAGGTATTTGAGATAATCCCACAGGAAATAATTACAGGAATCTAAATCATTCGAGCACGTAGTCAAGTTTACGTCCCATCTCAGGTAGATCAGCCGGACGAGGGGAGGGGGGAGCTTGTCTCAAAACATTCACCGATACCCTGGCGGTGTGTGGGATGTGTCCCCATCTTAAATGGGTGGGAAACTTCCTATCGAGCCCCAATCATTAAGCCCTTGCCCACCCCTCTACGATCCCCACAAACTTCCTATCCAGCCCCTGTCACTGAGCTTTTCCCGACCCCACTGTGACCCCCACTAACTTGACCCCAACGTTTTCACAAAATTGGTCCGAGACAATTGTGACTAAAAATCTCGGTCCCATATCCCAGAGAACATGAATATATTTTTATCTATGCAGACGGATACGCGTGCCGATCTGCTAGCTGTGACTGTGAACCCACCTTTCCATAGAATATAGGTGAACCCACCTTTCCATAGAATATAGGTGAACCCACCTTTCCATAGAATATAGGTGAACCCACCTTTCCATAGAATATAGGTGAACCCACCTTTCCGTAGAATATAGGTGAACCCACCTTTCCATAGAATATAGGTGAACCCACCTTTCCATAGAATATAGGTGAACCCACCTTTCCATAGAATATAGGTGAACCCACCTTTCCATAGAATATAGGTGAACCCACCTTTCCACCTATAGAACCTTCCAAGTGAAGTTAGAGGCCCAGCCGGCACTACCGTCTACTCCAATGATCCTTTTAAACTATAAACTCATCATGATTAACTATTATTAATTTGCTTAATATTAAAAATTTATCGCGTTAAGTTCGCTTCAATGATAAACCTACACGATTAGTTTTCTTAGTTAATATATATATTATATTATTTAAAATGTGTTCAACAGGTGGTTTTTTACTTTTTGTTTTTGATTTTCAACCAAAACAGATTTATTTTCATGAATATCTCAGAAACAGTATTTTTTTCCCCCGGGAAACGACTTATATCATTAGATTCGAATTTAAATGGACTTACATTTTAAAAATGTTTATTCAAAATCGTCGAAACCGTTTTCGATAAGTAATTTTGTTTCACTATTTCAGAGTTTTTGGGGGGTAGCACCCCCAAATTTGGGGCTAAAATTCCTTTCTTGATTACTGCCAAATTTTGTTAAAATCAGTTCAGTACAGTTTAGGCTCTACTACGAGTCTGCACAGACGACAGACAGATATTTTTTAAAAACTATGCGAGTACTTTTATGGACTCAGAGGACTCCAAAACGTGTAAATGCATCAAAATGTAAAATCGAATTTTCGTAGCATCAAAATACTTTCTCTTTATATGAGAAAGTAAAAAGGAAGTTCCTACCTTAAATATTGGTAGCTCACTGATGTACGCGCTATCACATGACACGCAGAATTAGAGGAGGTATACGGGATTAAAACCCAGTCCTCCAACGGTGTTAACACTTAAGTAATAGGTAGTTACTCAAGTGAAGGGGATATTGTACAGTGCTAATTATGCAGTTCATATGGCTAAAGGCCTGTTTTACATCAACCCAACAGTGTCATTTACGACATTTTGTCGGCACCGTCACGGTACTAGATAAATTTTAAGACCTATTCACATTTAACTGATCTCCTCCTAACAATAGCATGTCATGCGTTCGTTCGTCCCTGGTTTAAATTATGTTTTAGCTTAGTTAATTTGCTAGAGCGGCAGATGACACGTGCAGGGTAGATGTGTCTACTGCTCTTTAATGCCTCGCTCTACCTATAACTTCGCCGGATTGCTTTGCACAACACCGACAATCGTCCCTCGCCGTAGGAACATGCGACCCCCTACAGAATTAGCCTAACTGTCGGGTATCGTAACCCGACCAATACATTTGTCGTCCAAGGGTGAAATGTCTCACACATTTTTCTTCCTGAGAATCGTACACCCGACGTCCTTAGCCGGACTGTTGGGAAGGTGTCAACACGCTGACACCGTTTTAACTCTTTACTATGTATTGTTGAATAAACCCTTTTATTGGCAGAAAGAATAATCCATTTTATACCACGCCAAAACCACACTAGGCATATTATGCATCAGCAATGTGCCCACGCTAAACGCCGAAGTTTTTGTAAGAAGGTTTTTGTTTCTGTCAGCTTTATGCTAAGTTTATAATGGGTTGAAAGACCTGAGGATAAAAAGCTTCTTAACAAGCTAGCGCTAAATAAGGTTCATGCACTGTTAAGTTCATTTTTTTGGACCCCGTTATAATTGGAACTTAACATGTTCTTCACGTGCAAATAAATCGATATAACGCAGTATTTTGATCTAGAATCAAGAGTACCTAATCATTGGTTTATAGTTGAGTATCGAAACGAAAAGTAAAGTATAAATGTAAGAAAATTATTGTAAACAAGAGTACTAATACATGTTGTAAAAAACATGTGTACAAACGCATGTTGTACAAAACATGGGTACTTACTACTACTAGGACTTTAGTTTAACAAACCCATGTTTTGGGTGTGAGTGGATTATCTTAAGAGCTACAGGTAGCTCCATCGTCTAATTTAAGCACTTGTTCCAAATCTTGATAAAATCTATATAATGTGATTACAATTTTATTTTAACAAAGCAAAGAATATAATATTAAACACAAGCGAAATGAGCTAGCTTTATTTAATTTACTGATGAGAATTTAAGTCTGATACAATTTAAAAAGACAAAACCTGCTCTACTGACAAAGTTCTATCATTGAAGGACCTTCATGCTCCGAGTTAAACGAAAGATTTTTTACTAGTTTTTTACAACTGCACTCTATACATTCAATTTTAAGAAGAAGGATATCAAATTTCCTTTTTATCAGTCTCGAAGGAAAAAGGGCAGGTAAAAAGAGAATTATAAAATAGGGGGCCAATTTAAACCGACTTCGTCTAAAGGGGATTTCAACTCTTCAAGTGTTCTCCTTTTTTTTTCTTTAAGAAATAGAAGGGGGCAATACTGATTTCGTTATCAGGTTTAAACCCCTTCTATCCTTTTGGAAAATTATTTTCCGTGGCGTTACTACTACGGAGTATTATTTTGTATGAAAAAAATGTCTGGTTCAGGAACAACGAGGAAGGGGGTCCGTTTTCTGGGAGGCAACTAATTGAAATTCTGACATTGATGTCCTTAGCAGGCTTTGTCGGTGAATATCCTTTTTCCTCACGGAGGAAATCTCTTCCATAAATCCCTCACCCTTTCAACAGTTCTCGCTTCCAAAAAATATGGGGGGGGGGGATATATTCAGAAGTAAACAATTATAAGTTTTAAAAAAAAAAATCCATCATAATCGAATTTTCACACCATCACAATACTTTCTCTTTATATGAGAAAGTAAAAAGAGGAAAAAAACCATGTACGTTGAAAGGTTTCATCAGGAGTATTTATATTCGTTAACCAATAAGTTACCTTCAACCACCTTTCCATTTCCCAATATAAATAAAATACAATCAATAATAAATAAAAAAATGTAAGGAAGCATTGCATTTAAACAAATCAAAAGAATGGTCTTATATTAAATATCTTTGAAACTAGAAATAATATAAAAGATTTAAATAATACAAAAACAATCCAAACTCATTTTGAGCAATTTGTAAATCGCATCTAAAAAATGTAAAATCATTCAAAATGTTTGATGAAAATGAACGATATAATTTAAAGATTCTTTTGTATCTTTGATACAATATTGGGAATAATTTTTAATAGATATTATTGTACATAAACTTTAGTAAAGAAAAACTTTGCATAACTTTATAATTAAACTTCTTAAACGTTAGATCCTTAAACCCTTACTCTATCTGATTGATCTCAACCCGCCTACAAGAACACGTAAGAGCAGTGAAAACAACGATTACAGATCAGCAGTAGCTCAGCATTCGAACGAATCCGGCCATGTCATCAAGTTTCAGGACATTCAGGTATACTCGCAACTGTCAACAGGTATCACTGCAGGGTGGTATGAGAGGCTACTGAGATCGAGAAACAACCGAAGAACTTAAGCAGAGCGGATGATTTCACCCTTTCTCTGACCTGGCCGGCAACTGCGCCATGCAGATAGCAAGAGGCGGCGCCACAATCACTTTCCGACTTCATACATCACCCGCCCGACATAGGAACATCGAAGAAGGTACCACGTGCCTGATAGCATCATCCTGGCAAAGGATTACCCCCAGTAAACAAACCCTCGTGATATCCAGGTACAATCTACGGTCTAGAAAATCAGTATAAATACGCCGTTCATCTCTCCAGTCGTCAGTATATCTTGTGCTACGAGTCAACATCATGATGCACCACAACCATGAAGATGCTTTCAGTAGTGGAAGCGAAACGTCGGACTTCAACCCCTTCGTAACTGGGATTTCATAGGAAACCAATTTATTGATTACGAGTCAACCAGCGGAAGCCTACTCACCAGTTTTCATTAAACCCTATAATGGTATTTTTTCCAAAACGCGACTCCAGCGATAGACGCTCAACGACTATCGTTCTTCTGAATTTGCATGTTAAGAGTAGATCAGCTAGGTAAACGGTAATATCTAAACTCAGAAGAGGAGTCCTCAGCCAAGGGACCAAAGATGTTTCCTGATGTCTGTATTGGAATATTAGAATCCGGAATCTGAGTCGTAAAAAATTTCGATCTTCAAAACGATCACATAGCATCCGTTACCTTCGGTAAACTCGAATACACGATTATTAAGGTTGGAAGTAATTGAATATTTTGTCACATAACATAAAACACGTTGGAATACCCCGATTTCACATCATAATTGTTGTTATATTAAACAATTATTGTTAAATTACCATGACAATATAGAGTACTAATTTTACCAAATCAATAATACAAAGATGCAAATTGGCTATAATAAAAGGTAACGGGGAGTTAAATATCAAGTTAATAGTCGGAGGCAACGCGTAACATGAACACAGATTTAAACAACTAATACGTCTATTATATCGCAATTAGATTGAATTGAAACAGAAACAATTATCGACCGGAATCTAATGCTGGACGGTAACACAAGGTAATACAATAAACATGTCATTTTGTCCGAGTGAAACACGGTATCAGAATATTGCTCGAGCTTGTAAATTATCGTGAATTTAACATAGATTCAAGCAAGAGGTAAAGGGGTTTTCAAATAGAACAACAATAACCATCGACCGGTAAATCAGTTCGACCTAAAGACCAGATCTGATCAGTAATACATGAAAACAAAACAAACAAGTTATACTGAGAATCCCTTGAACAATTCTTTAACAAATCGTTAAATATTTATGATAATGTTATAAGTGGTTTATTGATTTTTACCGTTTTTTTCTTCTCAATGAAGCCAAAAAAAGGTCCATTTAACTTAATTAGTAACCTAGATAAAATAGTTAAACATAAACTTTCAAGGTGCATAAAAGTTATACCTTGACTCAACTTGTCTAAATATAAAGTTCATAATTAATATTTGCAAACCTTTACTTCGCTGTAACTAATTAATTTAATTAATATTACCAGCTTCTTAAGGCTTCCTTCCGCTTCTCTTCCAAGTGAGAAGAAATAGAAATTAATAAATATAATAAATGAAATTACATATTCTCTCAAACTTCTAAAAATTATTGCCTAAAATGTTGCAGCTATTGTTATATTGCTACAGGTTTATGAAAGTGTCAGATAAATGGTTTTTACCTTATCGTGGTAAGAAGGATAAACATTTAATCATGTCTAGTACCATTGATTAATGATCTAGGCCGAATAACTAATGTTATTCCAAAAAAGGAAACGCAAAAAACAAAACAATTAATTATTAAGTAAGTAAAATTTCAATTAAGTATATAGATACTAATTTTACACAACTCGAAAAATTTCTTCAAGATCCGAGTCATCGAAAAATCAAGTCAAATTTATCAATATTTTTTACTCTCATATTTTCTCTGAAAAAACTTTGCATTATCTCTGCAGAAAGGAAAATATTTTATAAATTCCAATACAAAGTTTATACCTGAATATGTAAAAATTAATTTTATATTACATTAAAAAGGTATTTAAAGGCAAATTTAGCCTTCTTTTAATTCAAAATGAAATACCTTAAATTGGGTGAATAATCACACTAAACATTAACATATTAACTCTTGACATTTACGTGTTCTTCTGAAAACGTAAATCAGCAGAAATTGATTTGTGACGCTGGTAACCAACAGTTACCTGATTTACTTCAGATGTAATTGGATGGAATGTTGCTTACACGGCACTCGGCGTTTAATCACTAACAGTTAGTCACAGTTGACGCGCATTAACTGTTTATAGTTAGTAAGGTATCACTAATAGCTTATTAGATAATCACGCGTAATCATAACCCGGCTTCCCATCATCCGCTTACTTCAGCTAAGTTTCCATTGCATCAGAGCAGATCACATCAATATTTTATTAGTAATTGGCAATGAATTTATGGGAGAAGTTGAAAACCGGGGTTCGGTACAAGAAGATTTTGGGCAACTCAAGAAAGAAGTTGATTTGTGATAGGATTTTTCCTTTAAGAGTCAGTCACAGGGATACTCTTTTTGTCTAATCCCGTGTAGTTCAGACTTTACTTTCGGATTTACTTCTGCGCCTCGCTCAAGTGAGCAGTTGATTCTAGATAACTCACAAGTCTGGTTATATCCTTTTCCCACAAATATCTGGACGGTAACACAAGGTATAACAATAAACTTGTCATTTTGTCCAAGTGCATATAGCTCCAGGACCCGGCTAATGCTGGTCTCAAACGACTAAAGCATATAAACCGTTGGCGAATAAAAGCAGGATATTTGCCCACAAGATGGTCGGATGTCTCTTTTTCTTCGTTATTGGAATATTATTGAGTTCGAGAAACTCCATCGATTTGTTTGATAACTTGCAGCGAACAGATTTTCTTTGGAGTTCTATAAGCTTGTCACTAATATTCGTTGAAATAACAGGTTTGTATTTATTAGCGTTATACTTATTTTAGTATTTATAGATAGATAAAAGCAAAGTATTGGTGCATAAAGAAATAGACTGCCAATTAGTGTGGCGCATAGCTTCCTCGCATCCTATTAACGTACTTTATTGATTTTATGCTTTTACAAACCATTATTGTCTAAAAAAAAAAAAAAAAAATAATAATAATACTTTTTTTTTAAATTTTACCCCCTCAAAACTAGAAATAACACAAAATGGAACGTAAAAAAATGTAATCTACTATTCAAGAGCTTTTCAACGATATACATCATATTATAAAAGATTAACTTTGACATTTGTACCCCTGAACTTGGAGGTACCAAAATTATATTTTTAAAAAACAAACGATACAAAAGGGCATTAGTTAAACTAATAAATAAATATAAATAAGAAACCTAATAACAAAAAAATAATTAAACCCTTTAACCTACAACAAAATTAAAAATCGGTACAAAAGTACGTGTACAATTGTTTTACAGGGCACACGGGAAAAAGTTTACTCTCATGTTCTCAATGTTCGCAAATAGGATGAACTAATTAAATAAAATATAATCAATTTAAAGAGCATTAGTGTAAGATTCAAGCGCCTCAATCAGAAATAAAATCGGTCCACTATTTTAGAAACTATGGCCATTCTAAGACAAAAAGGGAAAAAATAAAACAAAAAAAATACCAAAATGATCACCATCTACGGTACAACCGATGATGATACGACAAAAGTCATAGGACCAAAGTTGTAGATATTTTAAAATCAGTTACCGCTGGTGCTATCCGTTTTCCAATATGACTTACCGTTTAGCCGCAATAAGTCCCCAATACAGCTTATAAATCAAGTCGGCCATATTTATTTTTATAAGGGGGAAAAGTGAACTTTGTATAATTATTTTGGTTCACAATGTGGACATTGCGCGTTGAATTGCGCAAACCACAAGTCTCTAGCTCTTCTGGAAGTGGGTAAACATTCATATCAGTCAGTGAGTCAGTTAGCCATGAGGCTTTATAGTACATAGAAACATTAATTTAGCACGATTTAAAGTGCGCAGACGGTTAAGAAATTAGGCAGGTGCTATCTGCAGGCTACTTTCGACAAACCAAAAAAAAATCCTAAAAATCAGATGATTACTTTTAAAGATATAGCTGTAAATAAATGTATGTTTGTGAGCATGTGGAAGATAAACAAATAAGCGCAGAAGGATTTAATTTATATGGGACCAACAATGGGCTAAGTATTACCTACTAACTAAATTTCATTAAAATCGGACAAGTAGTTTTCAAGATATGGTGGTTCGCAAAAAGTGAGCAACAGACCGACCGACAGACTGACAGACAGACCGACCGACAGGCCGACAGACAGACACGGGACCAAAAATGTTCCCTGATGTCTGAAACGGATTTCTGTCTTGGAATTTTTGAAATCAGAGATATAAAATATTTTCGTTCTTCGGAACGACCACATAGCTTCCGTTAGGGGCCTTTCACACCGAAGTAGCAAGTCGCAGGATGCATGCGTCCTGGTGGCAAGATGCATGCATCTTGAACACCGGACTGTATAACTGAACGAGAGCTTTCACACCGAAGTAGCAAGTGCGACGTGCATCCTAGATGCAAGTGGCACGTGCGACTCGAGAACCTGCCGGCTGGTGTTTTATTAGCGTGCGCCCTTATTATTATTTATATGCCGCCCTACATACGCGCTCCACCATCGAAAATTCGTATTTAATTTACAAAATTTCACTTCACAGAACCCCTCCCACTTGCGCTAGTGTTTTATTCAACACTTTTTTTTCTATGTTACCCAACACCGAGCAGTTCAATGTGACGTTTGTAAAAGCAGTGGAAGAGTATCCTGCATTATACGATACGACAAGTAAGGAGTACTCAAACAGGAATGAACAAGACAAAATGATCGTTTCATCGTCTGAAGAGTCGGATGATTGATAATTCATCATTTTAACCCAAATGCACTGAAAAAACTGAGTTTAGATTAGTTCAAATAAAAGAATAAGAAGATGCAAGTAGCACGTGCCACTTCGGTGTGAACGCTCGTGACATAAGGATGCAAGACGCACATGCCACCTGCGACCAGGACGCAGAGTGCATCTTTGGTGTGAAAGGCCCCTTACCTTCGGTAAGCTCGGAAGCAATATTATTTACTAAATGTAACGAACTTAAACATTATTGAGTACTTAAAAAGTTGTACCATGCATGACAAGACAATCCCAACTGATACAAATTCTGCCTCTAGGATAGTTGGGTGGGTAAAAACCAACTACATATCGATAAACAGCTTGGTTTCCGGTGAAATCCACGTTACGAAGGGATGGGTTGAAGTCCGACGTCGTTGCTTCAAGTAAACATCACGATGCACCACACCCCCGAAGATGCTTCCGGTAGTGGAAGCACGTTGGACTTCAACCCCTTCGTGACGCAGATTTCACCGGAATCCCAAGCTGTTTATTACGAGTCTATACCCACGGAAGCCTATACGCACCAAGTTTACATATCGACAGTAGAACCACTTGTTCGAACCAAGAATTTATTTCCGGGGAGCTAGAAATAGACCACTTAGGTGGTATATCAAACATACACGGGTTCGAGAACTAAACTCTTCACATTTGTGACAAGTTTTGATCGGTAAACCATGTCTCAAATCCAAGTTTTATCGAATCGAGTGTGTCGAGTCGACCATGATTTTCCAGGCCGAACAACTCTTTCGAGAAGCTCCCCATTTGTTTAAGCAATGCTGGTTGGACATTGAGCAAAGGGTTCGGTCCTGTAATTAAACCTAGATCTATGTGGACTGGTGACCCATCCATAATGAGACCAAGCCCAGTGCTGCTTAACCTGATTGATATATTAACCAACCGCTCTCTACTGCGAGCTAATTTTCCCCTTCTTATTGGTTCCATTTTTTATACCAATGGTAGAGAGCCAGCGTGGAAGTATGGAATAAATTACTTGCCACGCCTGCTCGTCCATCACTGAATCATGGGCAGTACGAGGTCGTGGGTTCGATCCCTCGCCTTCATGCTCTGATTTATACGGCTAGTGATCACACCATACTCGCTTCAGCGGTACAATGTACAAAGGCATACTGTGAGAAGTGGCAGAAACTCTCTACCATAGGGCTAGTAAAATGGGCCTAATTGCTAGGTTCGAACAAGTGGTTCGTGCTACCCGACTAGTACTAGTACTAGGACCTTTCTACAACTACTACGCATGTTAGAGACTTCTAGCCACTTCACGCCGAAGCGAGTATGGTGTGATCATTAGTGAGCCATGTAAATCTGAGGATCGTGGCGTAGGATCGAACCCAAGACCTCGAGCTGCCCTAGATTCATTGATGACCAAGCAGACGTGACAAGTGACTGAAACCAAATTATAACACTGGCTCCCTAGTGCAAACTACAATAATTATTTTATTATTTCAATCACTAACTAGATACGTTGCTGCTGAGTAATTGCAAGTGAGACTTAAGGTTTAGACACCAAATATGACCAGATTATGTAAATTATATTATAACTTTTAGAAGCAAAACTGTCATTTGTTATTAAAAACTAATAAGATTGGGTTCACGTTGATAAAAGATAATCCGATTAGCAATTCAATACAACACCGATATTTCGAAAAATAAATTTTAATTATCTTTTGTGGTGAAACTATTGAGAGCAGATGAATGAAAAGATTATCAGGTCACGTTTTGAAATTCATTCCCACCTTTGCAATTACTGAATTGGCAACTTCGCTGATATCTAATCAGTTTCAGTATCACATGCAAACTAACCGAATTTCAATCGAGTTGTAGACATTGTACATGTGTGACATTTTAATTTTGTACAATTCAAATGAATATTTCTCTGCACTACAGCAAGGAATTTAAAAGAAATATATTTTTGATGGATAAATGAAAATGAGTTATTGTATAATAGATCGAAGTACACATTACACATGCTAAGTATAGGGTATAATGGTCTACACAGGATGATAAGGTTGTAAATGTAAAGGTGGTTGAATTCAAAATTCATCAGCCAAAACCCCAAACTTTGTTTATACATCCTAGTTGTCTAGATATAGTCCAGGAGATAGTGTGCAAAAAAGTGTCTGGCAAACATCAAGCTAGAATTGTGTGTATAAGTCTTGTGGTGCCTTTTAGGAATATGTGGTCGGCTAAGTTCGTCTGCGGGACATAGCTTGGCAATAGGCATTTGGAATAAACAAACTGGTGGAGAGGGGTCATGTCCCGCCCTTTATGGTGATTAATGTGATTTTCATGACGCTGAATGCAAAATTAATTGGTAAACCAAAAATTGATGATAGTTTGTCACTTGATTGGTGATCACTTTGATTTGGAGTGATATTTGAATAACCAACCTATCAAGTAACAAACTAACATCAACTTGATTTTAGGTCTACTGACTAATTTTGTACTCAGGATCATAAAAATGATATTGGCCACCATAAAGGATGGGACATGGCCGCTCTCCACAGGTTTGTTTATTTCAAACGCCTATTGCCAAGCTATGTCCTACAGACGAACTTAGGCGATCCCATATTCTTAAAAGGCACCACAAGATTCACTTATACACAAAATTCTAGCTTCATGTCAGTTAAACACGTTTTTACACACTATCTACTGGACTATTAAAGAAGTAAGCAAGCTAAGTTAAAAATGTTCAATGCCTCTCATAAAATTCTTTGACTTGTTTTCTAGAACCATTTTTATAGTAAGTATCGTTGGCATTAAATAAAAAAACAAACTAGAAACCCCTTTATTCTAGAGCATATAAATATTTTCATTTATCTATTTAAATTGAATTCTTTGTTCAATATAAAAATAAAATGTATTTTAAATTATCAAATAGTTTATATCTGAGTAGCTATTTATTCTTGTTGCTTATGTAAATGGAGGCGTACATTCCCAGTAAACTTTGTCTTTTATTATTCCTGTATCTACTTGGTCTATTGAGGACTCAAATAAGCGGAGCTTCTAGATTTACATAGAGTGTTATCTCCTGACATGAAACTCTTTTCTAGTTTCCTTTTATCTCGTCTGTTCTACTTTACATACATAGAGACTTTGATTTAATTACAGTCTGTAAAAGTTGATTTAATTACTGTTCTTAATTTAATCTGTTTTCGTCTGTGAAAAGTTTATTGCTCTCAGCGTAACATCACAAAAGAACTAATGAGGTATATAGTAGAATAAGCCACCATATTCTGTATTTTTACCTTGATTCTTTCTATTATAAGGCAATAAATTGATTTTTAATTCACCTCTCGAGACCTCTTTGTCTATATTTTTTGTGTCTGCATACCAATTTTTAGAATTATTTATCAAATAAAATTACTAATATTTTATGATATTTACAAAGTGTATAGAGAAAAATGAATTTTTAACATGTTTTCAAGTGGATAATAAAAGTAGTCAAGTTAACTGGCTAATTTGTTTATTGTGATTTACATAGCAGCTTTCAGCCTTCATAAGGCCATCATCAGTGCCGGAATGTGGAAGAAGTAACAAGTAAGTAAGGTGTCTTACCTTGATCTCCGACATGAAGTAGACTGGACTCACTTATTATCTACTTTTATCCACCTCTAACTATCTTTTAACTACTTTCTTGTATAATGTAACTCTACTTCTTCCACATTCCAGCACTGATGATGGCCTTATGAAGGCTGAAAGCTGCTGTGTAAATCACAATAAACAAATTAGCCAGTTAACGAGGAGAAACTATTTTTATTATCCATTAAGATGACCTCCATAGACGCTCCCATATCTACAATGTTTTCAAGTAGTTGAGGTAGTTCGTAATTAACAGTTAAAGTATAATATGAAACAATGAGAGGGTATGTTAGCGAGATGCTGTCAAATAAAACACAGTGAGAAAGTTGTTGCTAACGTTTCGCTAAATTTTTAAGCATCATCAGAGCTACAAACAAAGTATAAAATAAAAATAATACAAAGAGTTCGAGGTTGACTCTACATGTTATAAAGGAATGAATCGAGTTGTTCTTGAAAATCCAGAAATAGATTAGCGGAACAAGATTTAATAGAATACTAACTATAGCTAGGAATACAATGATGAAAAATTACTTAAGCATATGAAAAACATGGAAGCAAAAATATAATGAAAATAACAAAAACATATATTGTACTAAAAATTATTAATTAAATTTGTATAACTGTTGCTTAGATTGTTGGTGTCAGTTCTGAAATTTATGGTATTGGGAATTGAGGAAATATAGTACATTTCAAGGATATTACGTTTAAACTTTTTAGGTTCTATGGCGCAAATCTTAGTTCCATCAAAGTCAAAATTATGTTGAGTATTAGAGTAATGATTAGTTAAAGCTGTGGGGATCGGGAACAGTTAGTTTCAGACTATATTTGATTGGTAAATTCTTTAATGAGGTATTGGGAAGTCTACCCAACCTATGACGAATTACAATTCAATCCTTTATAGCATATCGTAGAGTCAACCTCGACCGATTTGTATTATTTTATTTTATACTTTGTTTCTTGCTCTGCTGATTCTAATAAATTTAGCGAAACATTAGCAATAACTTTCTCACTGTGTTTTATTTGACAGCATCTCGCTAACATAATGAGAAGGTTCTTTTTACGTCTTCAAGTGTACATCGGTCCGACAAACTAAAACCAAGTGATAATGATCTTAAATCCCATGATATTAATTTGTAATTTGATATTATTAAAGATATTTAAAAAGTTTTTAACATTTAATAACAATATTACAAGGTTAGGCACCCCTACCGCGATTTACTTTTTTAATATTCTCGGTCAACTATCTAAAGATGTTGACCGAATTTAGTAACCATACTAAAGTTAGAGATAAGTCAAATCATGAGATATTGTCACATTCGTGAGGGAATGGTTTGATTAGAAGAGGAAGAAGATAAGAAGGAGAGTAGAAGGACAAGTATTCAACTTCAAAGACAAAGCCCCAGACGCTTTCACTTTGAACTTAGGAATTGGAGAATGATAACGTACGTTTCACCTCTCTAGCACAGAATGGATGGTTCAAATTTGCCAGTCTAGTGAAGCTAAACATAGGGGAAAATCTCTCTGAAGTAATTCCACTAATCAATAACCTAAATACTAAACACGTAAACCCCGAAAGTTTCTTTAAAACATTCCGAATAAGGCATTCACTTGTTTTTAACAAACCATTTTCTGTGACAATCCGTTCAGTGGTTTAAGATATAAAAGTAATTAAAGTTTAACAATCGTTAAAATAGTAAAACTTACAGCAAAAGAGTCCAGCAGAAGTTATGAAGGAGGTCCAGCAGGAGGATGAAAAAGGTAAATACATATATTTCTAGCAATTATAATTCATGGCAAGTGATAAGGGCATTGCATGCGAAGAATCAAAGTAAAGATACAGCCGAACTCTTTTTACCGATTTCTCAACTAAAGATCCATTTGTAAAATGATCCTCATCAACAATTATATTCTCAATTCTTTCCTGGTTCAAGGAATCGAACCTTGGAGTAGCATCAAACGCTCGCCATACCTCTTTTACGTTGTTACATTAATCAGCCGAAATGGCTTACCAATACTTTTTATTTCATGTTTTGCAGTTAGCACCAGATTCAACTAATCCCTTATTCAAAACCTATTCCTTTAGCAGACAAGAATTCTATTTTTTCGTAAACCACACAGTTTGTTATTAAATGAAGCGAACGTAAGCGAGCTTCATTCAACAAACTATGCACCCTATCTATTTGATTGTCTGTCTGTCTGTCAGTAACGTTTACGGTATCCGACGATAACTTGAGTAGAAGTTGACCACTTTAGTTGAAATTTGGTATACATGTTCCTTTTACTAATGCTCAGGCAAAGTTAGTTGGACAGCGTTATTCGTTCCAGAGTTCGCGCGCAACACTTGCAAAAACGTGAGCTTCAAATGTAAAATTGGAATTTCAGGACGGGAAAAGATTCTATCTGCACCTATTCGACGAGACGAACATTTTTTTCATGAGCAGCATAAATATGAAACCTATTCAACATATCCAATTGGAACGTACTTTGACACATTAGGGCCCTTTTCACAAGGGGCTACGATGGTCGCACCACCAGGTCAGCATTAGAAATCAAACAGGCTCTTTCCCACTGGGACGCACCTCTAGTCTCATCATTGGCGTGACCAACCAACTCACCCTCAGCTAAGCTCGGGAAACACACCCCTTTTCACGAAAGCCACCAACGTCACCACCGAGCCAGCTAGATTTCTTGCCTCTACTTGTCACTCTGTTTGGTCTGGCGCTGCCAGATCCATTGGTAACCTCGTGTAAAGGGGGCTTTTTGGTGGCGCTTCCATGGAGGCCTATGAAGGGGGCCATAGTTGCATCATGCCTCGAGCCGGAATTGATATCGATCAACTTAAGCCCTATGTTGGGTCTTGTTCCTTTTTCTCCCTAGTTGAGTTTATCTTTTATATTTAATTATTTTCGAGGTTGTACTTATTTTACCCAATATTTTTCCCTTAATTATTTCTATTTAGTATATATATATATATATATATATGTAATTCATCCCAATGAGACTTAGCCTCGGGTCTAAACGGGACGTATACCAGCGCTCCAAGCGCGGCGGTCCGCGGAGGAAACAACAATGCCCGGACTCCCGCTACTCCTACTCTCGAAGTCTCTCTCACGCCCGCGGGGAGAGTCGAGTTCGATATCTGGTGCCGGCACAGGAGCATCGTCTCCACGACATCTTGGTAAGTTCTCATCTATTTCATATAATATCTTTTATACTTTATCTTTGTGCAACCTCTAAGCTCTATCTAAATATATTATATGATATTTTATTTCTCATTCTTACCCCTCAATTAGGAGAACTTACCCTCTAATTTATTTCTAGTTTCTACCTCTAAATTTTTAGTTTCAAATTTTCTAGAGTATCTGTTAGTCCATCTCCAATAAACCGGAGCTAAGATACTAATCACCCTAAGAACTAGGTGCTCGAGACATGGATAACATGGGTAATAATTTTTAAATAAAAATGCTTGGAGTTATCTCCTCAATATATAAAAGAACTAAATAAAAATTCTTACGGATATCGATAGATAAAAATTTAATTGATTTTACAAAATCATAAAAAGTGAATTACTTAGTATAAAAAAAGTTGGCTCTAACAAGAGAAGAAAATTATTTTATTTAATGTTAACAATATATTATCGAGCCTCGTACCAACCCTAGTTGAATTATTACCTCTGCATATTATAAAAGGGGGTTAGTATAAAACGCCTCTACATACAGAAAACAATATAATGAAAGACAGTAAATCTACAAAGCTAGAATTACTCGTTTAATTCTTCGAGGTACAACGAAGAAATATTAATCCTAAAGGAAGTATTACAAGTTAAGAGTGTATTAAACTCAAGACAAATGTAAATATAATTGTTAAAGCAGAATCTCATTTCGCTCTTTAATTATTAAAGCAAGTAACTAAGGGATAGAGAAGCTCTAAGATTGTTTTATGAATTACTTGGATTGCTGTAGAAATTATTTTACGAGCTGGGTGTTCCTAAGTGGAAAAACGGCATTAAAATTTGTTCGTCCTTTTTTGCTTTAAAAATTGTTTTATTATGATTAAAAAACACTATTTATTAAGAAGGTTTTAATAATAGTGTAAAGTCAAGTAATAATAGAGTGAAAAGAAATATATAGTCAAGCTATAAAACATTTTTCTATGTATTGTTTATTCTTTTTCTCTAGTATATAGTTGTTCTAGTATATAGTATGCTTTTTTAATTTATGTTGGTACTACCAAGAGGATATATATGATACAATGAAAAAAGAAAAAGTCATGTAAATGTTGCATTTTTTTAAAAAAAAATTCATAGGCATAGATAGGCATGCAATAAAAAAAATATAGCTCACAAAAATAAAGATTACATTTTTATTGTGATTTCATTTTTTCATAGGAAACAAATCTGAATAATTTATGTAGATTTATTTCTTAGTAAGAAAAATCTGATTTATGTTTTATTGCCTATTGTGTTAGGCAAACAACAAAATTTACAAGGCTGGAATAGTACATTACGCGTCGAGTGCGGAAAATAGCATTTTGCATGCGAGTGTGGAGTTTGCACCCGAGCGACAGCGAGGGCAGTAAAACCTCACGAGCAATGCGAATTAAAATGATTGCTGTTTGCTCGGTTATTTAATTAATTTCTCGGTTATTGTAATTATTATTATCAATCGATCAGTTATCCCCGCCAGACGTCTTCCGGGTTCACTTTTCACCCAGCAAACAGTTCGGATGTGAACGAAGCCGGTCTCATATTATTCTCACATAATAAGCTTTCTCACTATTTTGATAGGCCTCATAGTCTATAGCGCTCCATTCCTCTTTCAGTCATAGACCACATCTCCTCACACTTACAATGAGTTAGTTATTTTTAATTAACTTCCAAAATAGTCAATAGAAATAATTAATACGGCAAAACAACGTTTGGCGGGTCAGGCTAGAACAGAAATTTTTTGTGTTTATTCGGTAGGTCTAAGAAAAGGTCGTAATAGTACATTACGCGTCGAGTGTGAAAAGTAGCATTTTGCATGCGAGTGCGGAGTTTGCACCCGAGCGACAGCGAGGGTAGTAAAACCACACGAGCAATGCAAAATGCCGTTTTCGCACGAGTTGCGTACCGTACTTTATCTATGATTGTTAGATTTAAATAATAAATACAGATAAAAATAAACTTGCTGTATGTAAGTTCGTATCTCTCTCTCACTTGATAAAGATGGCATTAATTCTTGAGTTGTATTTTTTGCCGAATTAATTATTTCTGGAGGAGTATTATTTTCCACATTTTCGTCAAAGTCACTTGATTCACTCATTGTTTTTCACTAAATACTCGATACAAACAGTTACTTTAGTAAAAGAACAGCATATTAGTTTTGTTAAATGTAAACAAACTTGCTAATCGTGCGTAAAGCTGAAGAATTCCTCTTCTTTACCACCCTAGGGTCGTAGATAAATTAAATTCCGTTATAGATGAAGCTTAGATACACAAAGCAAGTTGTTTTTTCGTAACAATGAAGCAACTAGAAAATCCGTCGATCATTATGAACAAGCCAAAGATCTGAAAAGTGATTTCTAACTAAGGTTTTGTGGAACCCTTGACTTCCACGAAATACTAGAAACAAAGCTCTTCTGAAATCCTTAATTATTCAAAAAGTTGGACTGAGAGGAATCTATTAAGCTATAAAACGATAAACTTTAGAACTTAGAACCAAGGTTGCCAACTCCACGGTAATTACCGTAAACATACGTTAATTCTTAGTCGGGTAAGAGCACGGTAATTAATTCATTACTGTACGCAAAAATACGGTAATCGGCCGATAAACGACGTCGGTTTTCCATAAAATAGTTGGAACGTGACAAGTCAGATTTCTTAACTTATTTATACTAACTTTGTCGCTCCCGCGCCTCAATAATTCTGGCAAGTTTAGCTAGCGCTGTTGCGGTGAATCCCCTATCCTAATTTTCTATGACTTTGTATACTGCGGCAGTCGTTTCCGTTTTAGTTCAGTTGGCTTTTAACCTTCTTGTTTATCGTCACTTTTGTGATCTCCTTATATCGTTATTCATGATTGCTATCTTGTAAGTATGAGCACTGGATTTATTTTAATTAAACCTCTTAGAATGTATAGATGAGATAATTTAAAAGGAAGAGAATTATATTTAATTTTATTGGTATTTTTTAAAAAAAATAATTTTATAATTTTATCAGTCAATAATTAAGTTGTTTATCAAGAGGTTAAGCAGAATTATATAAAAATATTCGATGATTTTTAAGTTCAATTAAATCTCTTTGAACTTAAGTAAATTAAGACCCTGGCCTAAACAAGAAATCTTAAGCAGAATTATAATATAAAACCATTCGATTTTTAAGTTCTATTCAATCGAATTGATCTTAAGTAAGTTAAGGCGCTGGCATAAACAAGAAATCTTAAGCAGAATTATAATTAAAAAAACATTCGATTTTTAAGTTCTATTCAATCGAATTGAACTTAAGTAAATTACGACGTTGACCTTAACAAACTGGCTTCTTAAATTTATGAGGACAGCGAATGTGAATTTAATATAAATTTAAAATAAGTTTTAAAATAAAGTTGTAGATTTTCTGTTTTGTAAAAATTTATTTCCGTATTCACAGGAAATAAAAAAACTGATATAAAATATTGTAATATTTTCCGCCAATAAGATCAGAAACAAATCTTGTTTGAATTTGCTGAAATGTCGGTGAATATTCATCTTTGATTAATTTTTACTGCTTGTCTGATCATCGGCATGCTAATTTTCTTGATATTTTTTTTTCGGTTTAACATTATTTTTACTTTTATTTTTCATTTTATATTTTTATATTTTTGTATTTCAGCAATTCAAAACCTGTCATAACCAAGAATCATCAAGTCAACAGACGCATTTTAATTTTTTAAATGTGTATCTTTATTAAATTTAATAAATAACTGTAAGAGGCAATTTTAAAATTTACTAGAGGCAAATGAGGAAAAAAAAATCTAAGGTAACCGCACCTCTATTCTTTCTAGCAATTATATAAAATTAAGCCATAAAAAAAGCGACCTAATCTGAAGAAGTTAGTAGAGTATATTTCTCCCTTGGTTAAGGTAGGGAAAAACTCAAGTTTAAAGTCAATTTATGAAATAACTTTCTTCCCTAATTAAGGTAATTACTATCCAGCTACTAGTATTTTTGTAGCCCTAATTAAACTTTTTTAAAAAAATGAATTGTTAACAGCTGAAACTAACTTATTGTTTGAAAAAACAAATTATCTAGAGGAAATTGCCGGTTTTTTTTTCTGAACAAAAGAAAAGTTAAATTGAATTTGAGGAAAAGTTAAAATTAATAAGAAGTTCTCTTTTTTCGTTCAGACGAAAACATCTGTCTTTTGAAAAAAATGTAGAAGGATTTAAAACAGCAACTTGTTGCAAAAGATCAAAGCTAGAAATATATATCACTTTCATTCTTATCTCGTACTCAAAAGAAAATCCCTCTGGATTCTCAAAAAAATGTAAGGAATTACAAGAACTACTTGTTGCAAAGATATAAGTATATAAATATAAAGTGAAATTGTACACTTACGCTTAAGTGTGATTTCATTTGGGATAAGTTATAATCCTCAGAAAAAAACCTAACCGTGAAAAAAGAGACAAATTCTAGGCCCCTTCCCAAAAAAGACAGCCTATGAAAGTAGTGATATCTTCATTGTGACCAAGTCTGCTCCTTCTTTAGACCATGACGTCACTTCACTCCTACTTTCATGAGCAAGACTACTCTCTCATTTTTATTGCTTAACATTTGGCCAGTTTCTGAATGATTATAGGCTGAGATTTTTGGGAGGGGGTGTGGAAGTTTTTTCTTTTATTCTGAGTTGTCTCTTTCTTATTACCCAAAAAACTCTTATGTGACTGATAATGATACTGATGTTTTATATCTCTTAAAATAAAAACCAACGACAAAGCTCTAAAGTACAAACTGAGGCCTTTCAAATGATATGCAACACAATCACAAACCTTCTTAAAAAATGGTCACATGACACCGCACTCGGGAAAAAGTTAACTCTCAAGTTATCAGCAAATAAAAAGAATTTATAATACTAATAAAGAACATTAGTGTGAAATTTGAGCCATCCAATCAGAAATAAAATCGGACAATAATTGTGGACGCTATGAGATATCAAAGCCAAAAATTAAAAAATATTAATACAATCTAGCTCCAACAAAGGCTTCACCTACATTAGATCCGTATTTCTCCCGACCCGACGTCGGCCGATAATCTGATCCGACGAGAGTGCCTAAGATAAATCCGATGTCACCCGACCACGCCGCGCGGACCTACACTGGATTCAGTTACTCCCGATCACGCAGTCTAAGCAGTTGTGTTGTGAAGGTTAAATGAATATGAGTGACTCTGAGGACGACTTTTTGTTTTGGCTTCTGCTGGAGAACAAGTTTTTCCGTTATAAGAGACGAAAAAGAAAAAAATGGGTGCACCAGTTTAATGAAGATAGATCTTCAGGGGTGTTTTTTAAAACCTGCCTTAATATGAGAATTTACCCCGATAAATTTAAGGACTACTACCGCATAACAATAGAAGCGTTTAATTATATCCTTAAAGGCATCAAAGACGAACTAACAAGTCAATCTAACTTCAGGGTATGCATAAATTTGGTTGAGAAAATGAATAATGCGCCGAGCCTAGGGTGTGGCCGGTCTTATATAGGCAAGGAGTTCTGATAAGTATAAGTTGTGAGAGTATGTGTTTGTCGGTGTTTCTATGTATTGACAGAGTCAGCAGTCTATATTAATATAGATACATAGCTATAGATATAGATATATAGCTATTCTGGAAGTCACTTATAATTTTGATGATGAGTGAGAGAATGAGAGAGAGAACCGCAGTAATAAAAATGGCAAATTTGAAACTCTCCCCTGTTAAAGAGGCTGGGTATTAAGGGCTCAATTTTTGCAGGATCCTAAGCAACTCAAGCATAATCAATGTTTCAAATTTTAAAAATCCATCATAAGAGGAAGCAGAAATCAGAGGGTGAGAAACCGGCTGAATTGGTCTAAGTTAAGATACACTGAATGCTTACTAGAACTTGGCCTTGCGTACTGTCGTGCGCTTAGACTTGAAAATTATCTTACTCTCAGCAAGAAGAGAGCATCTGTCAATAAAATAATTCGTATACTCATTAAAGGATCACTTGGTTTTCTACCTTTAACAATGTATTGTAATGTGTCATGAAGATTAGATGAACACAACATAAACACAGAAGTATGAAATTTCCGTATCTTCATTACTTGTTCTTAATAAATCCTACGAACATAAATTGTGAACAGACAAACAAACACCGCAGGGTATCTAGAACATAATTAAATTAGCTTTGCAAATCCTTAAAATGATGGAGATGTCTGAGAAAATTTAAATACAGGATGCAAAGAATGTTATCTAATTTCCATGAGTTCCCTTTCAAATTAAGAAATAATAAAAATGGTAAAAATACTAATTAATAACATTATAATTAGTCCACAACAAATATTACTAATTTTTTTACTGAACCCATAAAAATTGCAATCATATAGTATACATGCAATAGAATGTAAGTAATAATAATATGTAGTTTGAATTAATTAACGCTCACATTTGCATGTAAATGTGTACGTATACATTAAGGATGTAGCAACATGTACGTTATGAGAGAGGGTTCATTGTATACCATCTCCTTCCTAACGATATTAAGAGACTTCATCTTATGATTTGTGTCTCTACTCGGCTTCAAAAGAACTTGGTAATAAAAAGGACCAGAAAAAATAACCTACATGGTTTTTGCTTTACCACTTTTTTCGAGAACAAGCTTGCAAACTTTTCAGGTTTTTCTGTTAATGCCTTCATCCCATCATAACAGTATCTTCATACTAGCCATTGCTAATGTTTTTGCACGAGATATAATAGATTTAGCTGGTTTAAGATTATGCTTGAAATAGCCTTATATTTGATCTGTTCCAACCCATCATATTTTTACCTTACTTTACGTCGCCCATGGATCGTTCGGAAATCGTTTAGAACAAGTTTAATGCGCATGCGCTTGCCTAGTAAAAGTTCAGGTTGAACGGCTTTTATCCATTGCGCATGCTCCTAACGATCTCAAGGGCAGTCCCCAGCTTGGTTGAAACAATCCTAATATGACAGGGCAATAATAATAAAATCTGTCCTATACAACTCGTACTAAATTTTCTCATATACGAGTGCATAATTGCTTGATCTAGTGCTCTCTATTTATTAGTTTTTTAAGTTTTCATGGTTACATTTAATTTAACTTATCATAAAAAAAGCAATAAAAATAACTTCTCCCCGGCCTCTAACCGTCAGCGTTTATAGATAATTCCACAGGTACTAGATTTTTCTCGGGAAAACGCATTATATGTAGTTAAAATCTTTAACAGTTATATGTAGGTCAAAATTGAGAAAACGTTCAAACGAAATCGTCGGAACCGTTTTAAGATTTTTTTTTCTTCACGTTTATTAAAAGTTTTTTGAGGATGGCGCTCAAAAATTAAAGTTAACTTAAATTTCTCAATTTCATCTCAGGGTATGATTATTCTGAACATGTATGCCAAATTTCGAAATCAGCCCAGTATAGTTTATGCTCCACGCGTCTGTATACAGACGACAGACATTTAAAAACAACTTTTTTGGACTCGAGGGATCTCAAAACGTATAAATCCACCAAAATCTCAAAATTTAATTTTCGCACAAACACAATACTTTCTCTTTACAGATAAAATACAAATACATAATGGATTTTTCTCATTTTTTGCAAACATCCAATTCTATTGTTAGCTAAACATTATTTAGAGTCAAAATCTTAAATACAGTTCAGTCCTCTGTCGTATTACAGAGAATTGTCGGATTACTGGATGTTTGATAATAAATAAATATTGCACAAGTGAACCAGCCTATTTATTGATAAAACATCTGCATTTAAAAACTTATATAAACAACGACTGATGGTTTGTTTTTGTTTACCCTAATATCACTGTGTATCCCAGTTTGCCTTTCTTTAAGTTATCTTAAAACTTATCTTACATATGACAAGAGGGAAGGGGGCCTGAGCCTCAGTGCCGGATTACTGGACGTGTCGGACTACAGAGACTCAACTATTTCTTGTGGTGGCTACGTATTACTAAAAAGATTAAACACACTCTTAACATTTAGAATACATTAGAAGTGCTTACTAAGAATCGTATCTTAGGGATACCGTAAAGATTTGCAACAGTGCCATTTTTTTTCTTCCTCATTTTTTAATAATAATTAAAGATTTACTAAATAAGTTTATCAGCAACATTTAACGTTAACATTATGTTTGAGGAAATGTACGTTCAATAAAACCTAGTCAAAAAAAAACGTTTAGCCCATATTACGAGGGATCAAAGACATTTGTCCAAATTTATTCAAATGGTATTACAATGGGACATACTAAGTTCAATCATCAAACATACTAAAGGTTCAATATTTAGCACTAACTCTTAAATTATTCATATGAAAAAAAATTTGACAATATAAAAGTTAACTCTTTGAAGACACAGTTTTAAAAATTCCCTACCATGATGGAGATCAATCAAAGGATCTTATGGAATTGAACATGAATATAAATTATGAATGATAAATAAATAGTTATGAATATTTTATTATAAAGTAATACAGTAACTCGTTTAATTCAGCATTCATTATTCTATTTGCTTGTACAGTGATGTCCCCCTTATAACGTATTTAAAGACACCACCTTTTTTGTCTGTTTTTATTACCAATATAGGTTCGTTACAAAGGCGTTAATTACTATAAACTAATTATCGCAGAGTGAGCAGCAGTAAATATAAAATGAAAAAAAGAGCTAAATATTATAATAGTAGAACATAATAAGATTAACAGGCGAGAGAAAATATAAATAATAAAATAAAATAAATATAAACGTGGGCATGCACAGTAAAAGATTAGAGTAAGTGCCGTTGGGTAATCGAAAATAAATATGGATTGAAAAGATTTTTCTCCGAAATCTAGAGGAAAAAGATATCCGAGCAAGAAAATGGGATTCGGTTCAGTTCGCGGAAAAGGTTGTTATAAACGCGCCAGAAAAAAATCCAGGAATGCTACGATGTATTCTGAGTAATAACCAATAATTCGTTAAAACTAAGAATAGATCTTTTATAAAAACATTATTTGATTGCATTATAAAGAGTTCGTTATAGTTATAGTAGAGACAAAAATAGTTTTTAAAAAATAGGTCCGAGGCAACTCAGACGAACTTTCTCATATTGTTGAAACTGTATTTAAATTCCATAAAATCTCATATAATTGATTTAAAAAAAAGAACTTTTAAAAAGCGTTCAACAGGTGGTTGTTTAATTTTTGTTTTCAATTTTCAACAAAATCATATTTATTTTCATCAATATCTCGAAAAATCGAAAACTAGATTCGTAGGTAGTTCCTTTTAGACATACGAGTAATTTCTTGATTTGGGTCTTTTAAGGAAATGTAAATGCCTCACTTTTGCGATTTTTTGATCCCTCCTTGGATCATTCTTAAGTTAAAATAATAGTTTATTTCAATATTACAATTATTTTATAAATTATAATTACTGTACATTGGAATTTTTACTGTTCATTTACTGGTATTACCTATATACACTTGCATCTTTACTGACCTGATTGACTATAGCTGATTACATTGTCATAGTTATTGTTGTACGCGTATATAAAGGTTCTTACTACTACGTATCATTGAATCTTATTGATTCTCGTCAATTAACCCTAAAATATTTAACATCGATTAAAATGATTGAGGATACCCACATGTTATGTAGGTCATCAACATTATGAACTATAAGATCAATCAATTTGATTGAATTTGTACTAACTGAAACCATGGCAATAACCATGTCAATGTAATCAGCTAGTCAATCAGGTCAGTAAATATGCAAGTGTCTATAGTAATTACCAGTAAATGAACAGTAAAATTGCAATGTACATTAATTATAGTTTATAAAATAATTGTAATATTGAAATAAACTAATATGATTTTAGCTTGATAATGATCCAAGGAGGGATCGAAATATCGCAAAAATGAGGCGTTTACATTTCCTTAAAAGACCCAACTAATCAAGAAAACTAGATTATTTCCGGGAAAAAGACATATATATCGTTGGATTTGTATTTAAATGGACTATATTTTAGAATTTTTCAATCAAAATAGTCGAAACCGTTTTCAAAACGTTGTTTTCTCTAAATATATTAAATGTTTAGGATCGTTTTAATAGTTTTAACGATCTTTATCACTTCATAGCAGTGTCACTACTGGTTTTAGTAAAAAAAAAATGTATTCAAATAATTGTTTGTCTCATCGAATAGGTGATGATAGAATCTTTTCCGGCCTGAAAATCCAATTTTACATTTGAGAATCACGTTTACGCGAGCGTTGCGCACGAACGCTTGGGCGGATAACGTTGTCCAACGAACTTTTCCTTGGCATTGGTAAACTTAACATTTAACATGTGTATAAAATTCCATCTAAATCGGTCAACTTATACTGAAGTTATCGTCATCGATCGATATTAGGACGGTCGATTGTGTAACTGTTGTTTTTTGCGAATTCACACCCAGCGCTGTAACGTGGAATAAGGAACTTCATTCCAAAAAAAAACATTTCTATCAAAACAAATCAAATTCTTTATCTTTCAACATCAATATTGAATTTAATTGAAGGGAAATAATTAATTCAACATCAAAATAAATTACTATTCAAAATTGTTTCAGGATGAAACAAAAAAAAAAATTACAGAAACCATTATCAAATAAGAGGGAAAATTTAATTTTGTGTTAGTTTTACTTATTATTTTTTTAAAAAACCGTTATTTTTACATTATATTTTATTTTTGTTCATTAATAAATTTTTGAAATGAAAGAGTGAGCCTTTTGCATCGTAAAAAAACAAATTACTGTAGAGATTACATGAATACAGAAAAAATAATTATTAAAAGAGGTACATTCATTTTTTCCTAATTGAAAAAAAGAAGACAAAAAAGTCGAGGACAAATTAAACCTAAACAGTCAATTAAAAAGGAAATAGACAGAACAGATATTAAAATATTTCCGAGACAATTATAAACATACACTAATAATGTTAATTTATTAATCTCCTTTTCAGAGAAGATTTTAATTTAATTAATTGTTTACGCCAGTTTAACTTTCTAGAAGTAATATTGTTTATAAGGTTTTGTTTTGATTTTGATAAGGTCGATAGGGCACTGAGGTAACGTCTCATCGGCCATCTCTCTTTAGTTGGCTTCTAGACTTGGTCTCTGGAGGTCAGACTGTCGTTTGTAACCTTCCTGTTTTTCGTTATTGTTTTACTGTCAAGTAGTTTTCTTTTAATCCGAAGTTTAGTAGTTATTCTTTAATTTAGATCGAAAGTGAGTGAATATTCCGCGATACGCAGGCAAGAAGACACCGGGGGCCCCCCACCTTCATCCACCAACCTGCGTACCACCGTGCTCCAGGCGTCCTCCATCAAGTAAGCCGTTATTAGTCTTATTCTTTTACATTGTATTACACTATTACACTATTACACTCCTCATTTGTACGCGTGTAGTGGCGCGTACATTAATCATAAAGATAACCATTTACACACTCATAGAAACCAATATATAAATACATTATTTTTTTTTTTTCACATTCAGAATAGTTAAAGAATAAAAAAATAGTTATTTAGTATGACTAAATGGAAATTCAAAGCGTAAATCATTTCAGATTAAAGCTACTAAGAGGGAAAGTTTGAAAATGAGTGAACTCAATCTAGTAACTTGAAATTTTGGGAAAGGCTTTCCTTTAGAATGTTAGAATGCAGAACTCACGGCATGTAACTCAGAAAGCAATGTATGCCTAATTCCACCCTTAAGGGGGAGGGTCAGAGAAGAGGTGAAAGAAAGCATAATCAAGCCTTGCCTATAAGAATTTTCCTGAAGAATGTACTTGATTACATATTTAAAATGAATCTCCTATACTTCAAATATTTAGAATTAAAATTATCATTTAATAAAATAAAATATTCTATTAATCAGTGGCACATAGGTTTCTCTAGTCCTATTATTAAACTAATAGTCATAAGGGAATAAAAAGTGTGTTTGTTTAGTCCTATTTTGTTTCCAGATGGGCTCACACTATTATTTTAATATTAAATGTACGCAGTAATTGCACTAATCGTTTTTTAGATGGTTTGCAAAAATGTTAGGCACTTCTTTAGGCTGTAACTCCCACGTGTTTTCCATTTATTCGTACGTACATTTAATTATTATTGAAAATTTCATCAAAATGTATCATATAAATAACTTCTCTTCGGCGGGGAATCGAACCCGGCCTCTCTCCGTCCGAGTTTAAAACTATTTTCTCTTAAACTAGATTTTTCCTGGGGAAATGACTTACCTCGTTAAATTTGTATTTATATGGACAACATTTTAGAATATTTTAATAAATATTATCGGAACCATTGTCGAAAAATTATTATATTCTCATGTTTTTCGGAGCTTTTGAAGTAGCGCCCCCAAATTTAGAGGTAAAATTCATTTGTAGATTTCCCTCGGGGTATGATTTTTCTGAGCATGTATGTTAAATTTCGTCAAAATCGGCCCAGTAGTTTAGGCTCCAGGCGTCTGCAAAGACGAAAGACAGACTGACTTTTAAAACCACTTTCTTGGATTCAGGGGACATAAAAACGTGTAAATCCATCAAAATCTCAAAATAGGATTTCCGCGCCACAAAATACATTTTCTTTATATTAGAAAGTAAAAAAAGTCCAGTCATGCACCATGACTTCATGAGCGAATTTTTCAAAGAAATCTGCGTATTATTAACTTATGATAAAACAGGAAAATTTTGATTTAGAATTTGGATGGGTGAAAAAAAAAAAATTGGTACACACAGGTAAGGGGTACAAAAGTCAAAATAGTATAAACCCTTCAAGATGCATGTCATTGGAATGCTCTTTAAGAATACAGTAATTGTTGTTATGTACACTTTTGTCATATTTTCAAATAAAGGGGGGGGGTAAAATGGAAAAACATGTATTTATGCTATTTTTTGACCCTAAATGGTCAAAATTTGACTCCAAAAATTCTGGCCAACGAACTCATCCTTTCTTTTGATATTATTGACAATTTTTTAAGTGCATAGATATCGTCTTGAGTGACACACATATATATATACATATACATACATACATACATAAAAAAAGTGTTAAATTTCAGGAATCGATTCAGAATGGTCTAAAACGGATTTCCATGAAGAAAATTTACAAAAATTCGCATTACAAAAAGTTTGAAGCCATTGCAATAGCTTAATTTTCTTTGAAAATTTGCTAAAACAGAATTGAGTATCAATCTAAAGGTAGACGTATAATGTTCTTCTATAGTGTGTCACTCCCCTTATAAAAACAGAAGTGTGAAATCCCTTTGTCTTAATAGTTATTAGGTTTCTGTACGAAGTACGAAAAGAAACGTTATATAACGGCTCTGCCTGTCTGTCTGTCCGTTGGCGTTTCAATTCATAAACTACTATAGCTAAGAACATGACATTCAGCACACAGGTGCATCTCGGCATTTGTGACAACTGTACACTTTTTGGAATTTTCACACTTAATATTTCCAAGATGGCGGGCCACTAAAAAAATGTATAGTCACCATGACATGTTTTACATCAATATAAAGGTCGAAGTGTAGAAAAAGAATATGCAACTACATATTAATATTTTTCATTTACTAATAATAATTTTAACTTAATCGTACAGAAACCGGCGATCATCGCCTCACGTACTTATGTGAAGCACGCGACGGGAACAAACCGGAGACAAACAGACACGAGAAATAAAATATTTTCTGATGAATAAAACGGATTTTTTTATGTTATGTTATGTATCTTCAGAGGCAAAAACACACTTTATCACTAAGGAATGTGAGTCACTGATAATAATTTCAAAAGCCTGTTCATCCTTTCGATTGGATCAAAGAGAAGGACCAAAGAAAAATTACCTTTATTACCTACAGAACAACGAGGTACAAATACAATACGAAACTTATTACATATTATGAGGAAAAATCATATTAATATTTTATTCATTTAATATAAAGTTTGAAAACTGGATTCTTGTTTAAAAAAATATATATATATATATATACTGCAATATATGTATTTAGATTTATGATTATGGTTTTAATTTTGTTCTTTGTTTGTTTGTGGGTTTTTTTACCCCCTTAAACTGAAGTATGCTTTTCATCTTTTAGTAAAAAGGAATAAGGGGTATATAATTCAAGGAATTGTATTTCATGTTAAGGAATTTATTTTATTTCGGGATCTTTTATCATCCCTGAGGGATATTCACTTTTATTCTGATTATAATTTATCTTTTTTGTGAAATTTTGTATGATTATAAATTCCACTTATTTTGTGTGGGATTGTACCTCTTTTTTAGGTCTATATTAAAAAGAGTATATCCTCAAGAGTAAAAATAAACCATTTTTTGATTTTTAAAATGAACGCTTCGTTTTCTTCAAAAAGGAAAAAGTTGCATTTTCAGTCAATTTAACCAATTATTTTGCAAATAAACTTAAGTCTCTTATTTTGAAACAAGAATATTTAATTCCTATTATCAGAGTTGACATTATTCATAATAAAATGAAACTGAACCGAGATATTGGAGATATTACGGATGCTACCTTGACGTAAAATAATCGGAACTTCTATAGATTATTATTCCCCTGTTTTTTTAGGATATAACTTTGACTAAATAACTATTACTACAAAGGGATGTTTAGTGTAGTGCGCTTTAGGACAAAGGCATATCACATTTCTGTTTTTATAAGGGGAGTAACAGTCTAAATAAGAATATTCCGAACACCTTCTTTAGATTGTTACTCCTGTTTTCTTTATAAGGGGAGTAACAATCTAAAGAAGTGCCAATTAATCTACCAACCCGTCGTCCTAGAGGAAGTATAGTGACTTGTTCTCTACTACTGAAACAAGTTAGGGAGCCGTTTAGAGTTTTAGCGAAGTAAAGGGCTACAGAGGCATCTACTCATCGATCGTCGCTAGACCAGAAGTCTATCGTATACGTACCTATAATATATTTTGCGTTAGAAAAACCTGAAGCAAACTATTTTTATAAGTAAACAACAATCAATTTTATTTGCTAAGGTCTGAGTGAAATTATTCTACACCAGTACACAATATTCAAAGATGGTACGAACAAAAGCTAAGTAGAGTCTATCGTATACGTACCTATAATAAATTTTGCGTTAGAAAAACCTGAAGTAAACTATTTTTATAAATAAACAACAATCAATTTTATTTACTAAGGTCTGAGTGAAATTATTCTACACCAGTACACAATATTCAAAGATGGTACGAACAAAAGCTAAGTAGAGTCGAACAAAGTAATATAGCGATAATTCAGCTGTGATAGATCGTATTAGGCCTAGAGGTTTTAAAGCTTTAGAGATCATCGCATCAACTTGTACATTAAATTTGAACTTATCATCAAGAATTACTTTAAGATCTCGGATTTGAGTTTCTGTGATTAAAAATGATCCATCGATATGGTAATCAGTTGAAATTGGCTGCAAGAGCCTGGTGAATGATAAAAGGGCGGGTTTGGTTACGTTTAGTTTCATCTTATTTAGATGAGCCCATATAAGTCTGAGTTTTTATACAAGACACCAAACTTTGTAGAGGTAGAACGACGTAGAGTAGAGTCCATGGAGGTGTTTATCAAGAAATTGTTACAGATAGGAAGAGAAAAAAGGCCTCAAAACTGTTTCACAAATCTTTCCAGATAACGGGGCTATTGGTCGATAGTTTGAGGGAAGCGTACGATCATCAAACTTATTAATAGGAACAATTATTAATTTATTCCTCATATTACTTTATGTTGCCGTTTGTATTGACTTGTTAATAATAAATGAGAGACCAGGTACCAAAAATGGTGCCAGACTTTTAATTATATAGCAGGGTATATTGCCAGGGCTTGTATACCTTTAGAAGGTTTAAGATCTTTTATAGCGTCAATCGCAAGTTTATCTGACAAAAAAGGGCAAATTAAAGACCGGGTCCGAATCTGATTGAGAGATTGGGCCAATAAGGACTACTTAAGTCCGAAGAGCTGGTTGAAGTTAAGTAAACTAAAGCAAAGTATTTAGCGAAGATATCAGCAGCAGAATTGTCTTCTACAGTATGTGCAGGCAATGTTTTGATGTCTTTCAAGTTACTTAAATTGCGCCAGAATGAGGACGAATCATATGTAAATGAACCATATCAATCTGTTTTCTCAAGAATTGTTTATCATGCTTTAATAGTTTCTCGCAGGACCGTCTAAAAATAGAGCTAATGTTTTTATGGATATGATTTTAGATTTACGACTTTTTTTTGGCATAGCGATTATTTTTTCTTATAGCATACCGCATTTGCGGAGAAACCACGAAGGAAATGTTTACTTAGAAACCGTTTCCATTGGTATACCTATATGTCAAGAGCTATATAAAGAATAACGTGAAGGACCTCAACGTAAATGTATATATCTAAGTGTTAATAAAAAGGGTCCCAATCAAAGTCTTTAAGAGCTTTATAGATTCCTTCACAATCACTGCTGCGATAGTCACGGAAAGATAAAGAGAGAAATGGCGCTGATGTCGGCGGAAAAAAGGTAGCTTCGGGTGATAAGGATCTTTAGTAACTAGCGGTCCATAATGGCTTGTGACATTCATACCGGTAACGGAAGTCAGTGTAACAACATTATTACACTGCTCTAGAGACAGAATAACAGAGATTACAAATAGCTTCAGCTCGAAGTTTTTTATTTGGATTAGACCACGCATAAAAAACCACGCATAAAGTTGGAACAAAAGTTTTTGAGCAATCACAATACATAGTACGAAATTGAGAAAGTGACAAGTAAATGAAAATTCGCAATACGAGACCCACGGAGAACAACGATTCTACTGAATACAGAAGAACGAAAATATTGAAGAGGAAGTTTGTATCAAGTTTTAAAGTGTGTTGTAAGTTGGTATTGAAGTCTCTTTGTCTCAACTAAGGAAGAGAAGTAATCTTGGGTAACAACGTAAATTGGTTAAGAAGAGGCAACAGTGTTTCTTGCTTATTTAATTCACTTTTACAAAGTGGGTTTCTTCGACAAGAAATCCCATTTTGTAGCAAGATTTTTAAACCCAACGGTTACAAAAAAAAAAAAAAAATTTCGGGAAGAGGATCAAGATTCTTTCTACCTGATTCCATCTCCTACCACTTTAAGCAAGTTAGCAAGTTCTAAAGTAGTTTTAAGAAGTTTGTTAAAGTATAAGATGCTTATATTTCTACCTCAAGAGGGGAAAAGAACAAGCTTATTATTAAAAAGAATACCTAGATACTGTAAAAAGAACCTTGTCTTATAATAATGCCGTCTGGTAATGAAAACGATATAGTGTAGGCAGAAAATTGAGAATTTAGTTCACTACAGACGTCAAAATCAACAGCAGATGTACAAAAGTATAAGTAGAAAGAATCCGACTTGAATAACTAGTGTCATTGTTAGAAGAAGCAAAATAATCAACGAGGAAGATAGGCTCTCAGAGAGGATGGGCGCCGCCATCCCTAGAAATTTGTTTCTTTGACCTAAATATTTTAATGCTTTTCTCCATCCCTGTTCTCTGTCATCGATTTTATTCTGACTTTAAGCCCGACCTAAAATGTGGCTATGGCTTTTTAGTATAATTTGGAAATAAAACTTTAATCGTCACTCAGATGGTTTCTGGAACTCAACCAAGAACGATCAACACAACATTAGGTTATAACAAATCGGATACTTTAGTAACCTCCCCAATAAGATCATCAGAGTGAAACATCTTTCACCACTCTGAGACTACACCAAAATTACCAGATATGTCGGCGATTAGACAAAATTCAGCCATTCACGGTCCAACTTGGTCGTACTGCACTGGTTGGATCCGTGTTGGATGCACGGGGAACTGTCGTACGATATGGGTCTAACTACTCCACTCACAGCTCAACTGTCTTACCACATTGGATTGTTGGAGTGAGTGTCGTACAACCAAATTGGACCGTGAATGGCTAGTTTAAAGGAGCAGATGACTTGCGAGGATGCTAAACCTTGGGTTAGACAAATACCACATCAAACATTGACTATTGTACTTAAGACTAATCAATTTTTATTCTCAACAATTTCAAATATAACGATGACAACATTAACTTAAGCCCTTTGATATCGGTGCAAACATCTATTTATAAAAGTTATAACTAATGAATTCCATGATTAGTTATTTCTATTAACTTAAATGATTTTTTTTATTATTTCTATTTTATTCATATTTCTAATTTATTTAATTTCTCTTTTTATGTACGTTCCAATTCGTATCCTTTGGAGCTCAAAGACAAATTGAAAAGTTATTGGACCTCTGCAATAACTTAAAAACCCATAAATTATACTCATATTTTTATATATATACATGTTTCTTCCCCGATACGGCACTTATTGAATTTTGAACCCGCATATTTTATACTAAAAGCCGAACCATAGGGCCCCTATTTCATGGTAAATAACTTCTTCCCTTTTCTCGTCCATTTTATCCCTTTGTTATATATTTTTTCAGGTTATCGAGTTTACCATTTTCATAAAAAAAGGATAAAGGGTAAAAGAAATAGAAATATATTTTCATTATAAGTAAAAGTCTTTAATCAAAGAAAGTAATTTGACTTTTTTTCCTTTTTTTATTTGAAATGAATTACATTTTGAAACAACCCTATACCTTTGATGGATAAATTCTAAATAACCGATGACAGAAAAAGAGATAAAAATAAGTGTAGCTTAATATATGATTTTTTTACTCTCGGCTATATTGTTTACATGTGGCCATCAGGAACAATAAATGCAACAAAAATACAAAACTATAAATTCATTATTATAAGTTTGACATCATCCGTGAAAAGTCACGCACAAATGACATTATCAGCAAAAGCCTGCGCACTAATGACATCATCTGCGAAAGCCCACGCACTAATGACATCATCCGCGAAAGCCCACGCACTAATGGCATCATCCGCGAAAGCCCACGCACTAATGGCATCATCCGCGAAAGCTCACGCACTAATGGCATCATCCACGAAAGGCTACGCACTAAGGCACGCACTTTTTGTATCATAAAAGACTGACTTGTATCAATCGCCATAATCGATTGAACTCATAATCAAGATTTTTTAATATATATACAAAATAAAACTATATTTTTATGTTAAGCAAGAAGTGAGAGAGTATAATATGTATTCCCCTAAATATACCACTAGCTCGCCACTATCATATATAGTGGCTTATATAGTGCTTTATCTTTCCAAGCATATGAATTTTAAAATGCGAAGTATGTTTTATGTATACAAGATGAATATAAGCAATACTTTTTGTGTATTCTTTAAGCCATAACTATACTAAAGCATAGTGTATTCCACCATTTACTTTGTTCTCTATTTTTAATAATTACATTTAACCATATATTTGTTTACTTAAAAGATATTAATCTTCAATTATTTTTTTTTAATAATTCTGTTAAAAAATTCAAACCACAATGAATGGGGCCCGAACTTTAATCATCAAAACAACCCAAAAAAACTCAATTAAAATAATAGAAAAATAATTACATTTTATAGGTCATGCTACTTCAGTCAATTTCAATTAGACAAAAATAGCGTATAAAATTCAAATAAACATGAATATTTCACCCCTCACGTGTCTGCTAGTCTACATGAATTATTAACGCATTAATTATTTAGACAAGAATCAGTTATTTATATAATTTTCATAACGTTTCTGTGCAAAAGTTAAAATTATTATTATTGGAATGAAAATAGAATAGGAAAGAAAGAAATAAATTTATTATAAAAGCTCAAAATATAATTTAGCAGAAAAAAAAAAATTGTTCACGACAACCAGATAAAAAAAAGGTTTGCATGACTTCAACAGTCAAATATAAGGAAAATTGGTTAACGAAAATCGTCCAACCTCTTTTATTCTCCAAAAACACCCGCAATGTCACATAGAAGAGTCATTTCTCTAATGAAACAGTCCCTCTACAGAAGAATATGAATTGCAGCGAGCTTCAGAGCATTTGATTTAAGGATGCCGTGCCACTGACATTTAGAGGAGGTAGTTCAACACGCTAAAAGGACATTAAAATTGGATTACAGGAAAGCATGAACTGTTAGACAGTATTACTAACAATGTTTCAATGACACCTTATTTTAAAAGACGTTGAAGAACAAGATGTCATTACTGTTAACAATAAAAAAGCGAATGGAGACAAAAGGGATTTAAATTATAGGCAGAAAAGTTAAACTATAATTTTATATATAAATCTAAGTATTTAAAGTTTATCTAAATCTATTTTAAAGCCAAGAGCTTTATTACTGCAAGTGAAATGTCACCGCTCTTAAATGCTGTAATTGCAGAGATTAACTGTTGAAAACAAAAACCTAATTACCTATTTAGTCTTAATGCATGAGTTTTTCACTCTCTACAATTATTTTGTGATATCGGGGCAACTAATTGTGTTTAATCAAATCTAACGTTTAATGAAAACTTTAGAGTGTGTTATTTACTTTATATTGTGGCATATTACATTTAAACAAAGTTAATTCAATTTTAATACTATCGTCCATAGTAGTCCTTTCAACAGCAAACATCATTTGGGAGAAACAAAGAGACAAAAAAAAAGGAAGGTTAAATTAATACACAAGGCTCTCCTCTAATATGTTATTTAAACTTAACGCTTTGCGAAAATAAAATAGCGGAAAAAATTTGAAGTTAAAGAGATTGCACAGTTCTGCTATATATCACGTTAGTCCTCGTAATGCAGCACGAGACTGGTCGCTAATAGTGGATTGCCTCCTACTGACCAAGTGTATTTTAAAGCCGCAGACGGCAGCTACTTACAATCCCCGCCGCGCGTGTCTGGTGGATGGATTTGCGTGACTTAGGATCGTTTGGCGACACAAAATATACGCCGCGCGCAACATTGGGCGCGCACCGATGGGTTTTGACACTTACATTATAAAAAAAATACGTGTGGTGTCGCGGGACACCCGGTAGGAACAAAGTTCCTTACATTTTTCATTAAATATAAATTATAAAATCACACTGCTAAGTACGTATACGTTGCTAACTACTTATACATGGCGGAGTTAGAAAAGAGACCAAATTAAAAGTAATTAACTGTTTGTACCTAGCGGAGTTAAGGCAAAATTAAAAGAAAAGCATTATTTATATCATTAAAGGAAGCGTCTTACAATAAATATGTATTGAATATTGAGAAAAAAGTTAATTATGATGAGTTTATAGTTTAAGAGTATGTTTGTAGTTAGTAGGAAATAGGACTGTTTTCTACCTACCCAGCCTAGTAATTTAAAATATTATAAAATATATCTCTTCCCTACTCAAAAACGTCTGCTTGTATCAGGTTGAAATTTTACATATCTGTTTCAATTGTACTTTAGTAGATGTGTAAGATGTTATATTAAAATCGTTACGTTAGAACGTAAGATATAGATAAAAACGTTGTTTCCTTTATTTTAAACGTTTAAGTACGCATTAATAAATTTAGCGATATTTATCACTTTCATAGCAGTGACGGTGTTCGTTTTACTAAAAAAAATTATTTGTCTCATTAAATAGATAAAGTTAAGAGTTTTTTCCCGTCCTAAAATTCCAATTTTAAATTTGAAGCTTGCGTTTACGCGAGCGTTGCGCGTGAACGCTTGGGCGGATAACATTGTCTAACCAACTCATCCTGTGCATTGGTAAAATGAATATGTGTACCAACTAACTCGGTCATCTTTTACTCAAGTTATTGTCATCGGTAAATTTCGTGACCCTTGGTTTTGTGACGGTCGTTCCAAAAATAAATTCTCATTGATTACAACAGATAAATAATATATTACTATCAGAAGTTACATTAAATTCCAACAACAAAGCATCTCGTTCATTAAATGAATTAAAACTTGTATTCTCTGTAAAAAAAAAGTTACAAAGAAAATAGATTAAACTTTTTGTTTTCAACGACCACTTGAAATGCAATTAAGAAATTTCAGTAGGAAAAAACGAATTCAAGAGGGTATTGAATTATTTACTTTTAATTTATTACGAGACTAAACTATCCTTGATAATACTATTCCTGAAACTCTAACAGATTTAAATTAGAATCAAATAAGTTAACAAAATGAAATAATCTTATAAAAAATTAAATAAATTGTAAAATTGTACATTCCAAAATCCATATATACAACATCCAAACACCCCACTGAATAACTTATCAGGATATCTGTGGAGCCATTGGACCTATGTCTATCTTAGCTTTTAGCCACTACAAAGTTATTCTTAGCCCTCTATAGGTAGTCCCTAACAAATCTTAAACTATATAAAATCTTGTATCAATGCCTTTTGCGAAATCTCTGGAACTAACTGGCATCGCGTGGTTCTATCATTAAAGCGAGGGTATAGCAATGAATATGTAGTGAATATTGAGAAAATAGATAATCATGATGAGTTTACAGTTAAAAAGTATGATTGTAGTAGAGAATCAAGTAGTGAGGGAGCCACCCTGCATTCTTACTATTCCACTAACCACACACATCTCCTCATCAACTATTTTAAAATGTATCACTTCAGTACTCAATAACTACTGCTAGTACGAAGTTGAAATTTTACATGCCTGTTTCATTTGTACTTTAGACGATGTATATGAAGTTTTATCAAAATCGTTACGTTAGAACATAAGATATCGGTAAAAACGTTAAACGTTTAGGCCCGGTTTAATCATTTTAACGATCTTTATCACTTCATAGCGGTGTCGCTGTTGTTTTTACTAAAAAAAAATATTAGCCTCATCGAATAGGTGATAGAATCTTTTCCCGTCCTGAAATTCCAATTTTGCATTTGAAGTTCGCGTTTAAGCGAGCGTTGCGCGCGTACTAATAGACGGATAACGCTGCCTAACGAACTTATCCTGAGCATTAGTAAAAGAAACATGTATAATAATTTCAATTATATCGGTCAACTTTTACTCAAGTTATCGTCGGACACGTAAACGTTACAGACAAATAGACAGACAAGATGCATATTTTGTTGAATGTAAGAAGCTCGCTTCAATTAACCTTCAAATTAGAAATTAGCTTCCATTTATGACATAAACAACGTTTGAGACAAAGTTTCCCAATCGGCTATTTTGATACAAGGTGGCAATCATAAACGTATTTAAAACCAACTCCTGCTGAACATAATATAGGGGATAAGTAAACAAGAAAGGTAATTGAGCCTAGACTAATCTTCGAAATTTAGGAAGTTATTCCTAGGAAAGGGGGCTTATCTTTAGGATAGAAGCATATATTAATGAAAGATAATTCCAACTCTGGGATAGAATGAGACAAACGGGGATGGGGTGAGAGTGTATACGCAGAAGGAAAGAACCAATGCTTTTATCAGTAAGGTAACATTAAAAATGCTTCAGAATTTATTACTAATAAGGGATTTTTGTAAAATTATACATGGTCCATGAGGTAGAGGGGGGGGGGGGGGATAAGGGTGCATTGTAGATTGATGTTCTCTGTTAATAAAATAATTGTAATATTTCTTGATGGTGGTTTATAAACCCATCAATTTAAAAAACAAATAAAAATGCACAAAAAAATAACACTCTCCGTAGCGAAGCACGGGAATCCAGATAGTTTAATTCATAAAGAACAAAAGTCCGTAGATACAATAGACTTAATTGTTCAAACAGTAGAAAACCTGATAAGAGAGAAATTATATTTCATAAGCTCAGAGACTCTGTCCAAACCATATACTGAATAAGCAATTCCATGAACTGAATGATTTGAACATGGGATTTGATTTAACTTTGATAACTCAAAACAGACATTATTTTAGCTTACATTGTCATAACAGTTCATCTGATAAAGACATTAACTTATTTGAATATATTATTAGTATAACTTAATTATATATAATTTGCAATAAATTTAATTCAATGAGATTATGTTCCTCGAACCTCTAATCACAAGCTATTTTCTTTGTCAAATTTATCGAATTTTCGATTAATTATAGTTTCACACAGTTAACTTCCACCAAAATAGAAGTTTATCAAGTGATAGAGTCACTCTGATGCTTGTAACACAAGAGAAATATATTCTCAGCGGAACACCACTTGAAAGCCAAAAGTAAAATCCACACTCACACTAACTAAGCAGAAGGTTAGATCTTCAGGATACGAATTAAAAAGGTTTTATTTAATACATGACTATGTATTTATAGTGTATGATACTATAAAAAAAATTAAAATAAATTATAATGTTGCAAGGACTAATTCTGCACTGAGCTAAGCTAAACTAAAGATAAAATGTATCATATTTTCAAACATGTTTCATAAACATCCGTTGAAAAGATTGTGAATTATGCAGAAAACATAAGAAATTATAATGGGACATAAAAAAAGAGAAAAGCGATAGATATAGGAAAGAAATAGATCAAATTATGACTTTCATTCAATGAATGTAGAGATTTTAGGAATCTCTAATCGTTGTTACTATTAAAAGCTTGGCTTTCCCAAATAAAGGGTTTGTACTAGTGGAAGCCATCTTCAGAGTTGTGGTACTAGAAGCAACAACAAAATATTCTGACGAATGGAGAGAAGAAAAACGAATTTATACTACCAGTGGCGTAGCTAGGGCATTGGGGGCCCCCCACAAAAACGTGTTGGGGGCCCCTCGTCAAACAAAAATGATGAGCAAAAAAAGAAAAAAAATCTCTTGCGTTTAGAACTGGGGACACCCTCGCCGTTGATTTGGGAGCCCTCTAGCACTATGGGCTCGCTAGCTATGCGGGCCCATAGTTACGCCACTGTATACGACTATTTTGGAACGTAGATTGTACCTGGATTTAAGGAAGACTAAATAAATAGGGAGAGAACCAAAAAACGTCAACATAGATTATGGATTTACCCTTTTCCGGACCTGGAAACCTCTGATCAGCAGCTGCGTCTGGCAAATAGCAAGAGGTGTCGCTAGAGTCACCTCGACTTCAAATATCACCCGCTACACAAAGGAACACCGTCAAAAGCAGCACCTTCCCGATTGCATCATCCCACAAAATGATTAACTGGACTAAAGGAACTCCTGGGAAATCCATACAATTTACGTTCCACAAAGTCAGTATAAATACACCCTTCTTTTCTCCAGTCGTCAATATTGTTGTTACTTGGAGTTAACATAAAGATGCACCACACCTCTGAAGATGCTGCCAGTAGTATAAGCAAAACGTTCAAACTCTTCGTTATGCGGATTTCACCGGAATCTACGTTCATTGCTGTTCATTGCGAGTCAATCCGCGAAAGCCTGTATGCACTCAATTATTTCAATTGTTTAATTTTATATGGAAGATAATCTTATTGGATTTTAAGCCAGAAAAATAACTCCCTCTAGCAACTATGAGAGATGTGAAAACAAATTCTATTGCTTTACACCTTTTGAAAATTCATTGGAATGCGATTAAATTTGTTAATACAAGAAAATGATCTTATGAGATCTTCAGATGGCTTTGATCTTTAAAGATTTTAATTAAAATATTTGTTTAAAGATGTGATGTTGCAATTGGATGAAGATTCAAAGCAATTACAAATTTAACTCCTAATAATTTAAACTGTTCTTTAAATTAATAAAACAATATTATTAAACAATTTTCAGAAAATATAAAGTAGTGAAGAGTAATATTTAATGAAATCAAGAGAATCTATTTTTTATACTTTAATCTCCGAGATTGTATTAAGTTACCTTAAATACAAACAAGTTGAAAAAAACCATGCACTTTATGGATCAAAACTAATTCGCAAGTGACGAAAAAAGAAAAGATAATGCAAGGGTATCCACCAAAAAGCATGTTTTTTGCTAAGATCAACAACAGTATTCAGTAATTAGGCCAGGGCTTTCTAAAGGGGAGGGTCCCCCACTCCTTCGAGGTGAATTTTAAGAACAATTAATTTTGATTTACACAGGAGTCGTGTCGGTGAAGGCAAAAACAGGATAACAAGGGGTTTTGTTGAAGGGTTGGACAGGGGAAAATTAAATGATGAAGAACAATTGAGTGAGGTAGCATCCTTATTGGACTCCTCTAATATAAGCAGCAAGAATTCCTTCATTATCATATACTGTTTCTTAAACAGAAATTTCTCGGATAGTTACATTAACAAAATTCATATTCAAACAAAAAAAAACAAACATGAACACTTTCATAAATTGCTCTTCTTTAAACTTTTCATATTAGATATAAAATAAATTAATATAGATATAAAATATAAATTAATATAGATATAAAATATAATAAAATATATAAATATAAAATTTAAATTACACTTCATCCGTTGAACTATTGCCTCTAAAAGTAAATGCATATTATATTATTAGACTAACTTAATATTTTAAAGGTTCTATTGAAAATTCCGATTCTCAGAATAAATTTATTATTAAAACCACATTACATATTTCACACAGGAATCCAGTATTTTAAAGATTATTATATTTCAATGAAACACATAATATAGACAATTTTTATTTAACGTTGATTGAAATATGATCACATATTATCATGACCAGGATCCTTAAAGAAAAAACTGACCCAAAAAGAGCTTTGAATTTATTTTTAACATAAAGTCAGAAAATAGGAGGGAACTAAAGTTTAGGATAAACGACAGATTAATAAATACCACAAAAAAGGCTGTCAGTGACCTTATAAAGCAGGGAAAGGATATTTATACTAGTGGATCCCTAGTCATGTAGGCATTGCTGGCAACGAGAGAGCGGATGAGCTCGCAAAGGAGGAATCCAAAATGGACTAGCCACAGATGCCTCTACCTTACCGCAATATATGCAATGCTCTTAAACGGAATATGAAGGAAGGTATTTCTCAGGAACACAGAGAAAAGGCAAACTCTAAAGTATGGCAATCACTCCTAGAATCTAAGATACCTGGTGATCTGCCTCGTCATATCTTCACTGCCAACTTTAGATTAGCCACTAGACATGACTACCTAGGAGAGCATCTGTATCATATCGGAGTAATAACCACCCCTGTCTGCCCCATTTGTAACGACGGAAGCCTGAACAGAGAACACCTGACGTCTTGCACTGGATTGCTGCAGCAGCGACTAAACGTAGAAGGACAAAGCTCTCACAAGCTGCTGTCTTCTCTTTATTGGAGTGTCAGAGGCATAATGGCTACAATGCCAAATGCCGGCGATGGATAAAAAAAAAGAAGGATAAACGACAATAAGAGAGACTTTGATATGACAAAAGAGCCCTTTAAAGCTGATCATCCATGGAAAAAGAATTTAAAGAATATTTTAACATGTTAAGTATTTTCCATTTTGAGATGTTAGTTACAATTGAATAATTGTTTTTTTGTTTTTGCTTGAAACTGCGTCGGTGAAACCACTTACAACTTCACGACCTTTTCCACTAAGGCCAGAAAAAACAGTAAGGAAACTTCCGAGTAGAGGAACTATACTTAATAGAGGAACCCATGTTTTATATTCAATCAAATAAAACCCGTAGTTTAGGATACCAAATTATAAATAATCAACTTATTCCGGAAAAATTATTATTAAAGCTGTCATAATTCTTATACCATTATATTTTATTTTTCAGACCAGAATAAAAAAAGGTTTATTCAGCTGAAAGCAGATTTCTTGAACCACAACTATAAATAATTTTGGTTCTTAAACATAACATCATACATATGATGTTTTATTAACAATAACGGCCAAGAAAACTCTTAAGGCAACCTTCTCTAATTTCGCAAAATGCATATCCTTCTCTAATAAAATGCATGGTTTATGTTCCAAATAGAAACTGTATAAGAATAAGATCAAAAAATTTGTTGTTATGCAGTACTTATATAGCCATATTTATCTCTTATTGTAGGCACTGATGATTATATAATCTATATAATATCCCCCAAGATCTGGATTAAGTGTTTGACTGTTCAGGCGGTCATAAAATATACACGACATACTCAGGCAACCGGCCTTCAGGCGATTCAGTCGAAACTCTACGACCATATTGGATCGAGTGTACTCGGCATTAGCTTCTGATTTTTTTATTGATCAAATTTATTGAAGTACTTATTATTTCTTGTATTATTAATAAGAGCTAGATGAAAAGTAGGTCAAAAGAACATTAACAATTTATAATTACCAAAATTAACAAAAGCAATTAAAATAATAAAAAAAAAACAATTATCAAACTAATGAAAATTAAAAAGTAACATTTTATCGCATTTGTATTTTATAGAGGATGTCAAATATGTATTATATCTTAGGTGTAAATATATTAATTAAATTGAAAATACGTTCTATTTTAATCAATAAAACGTTTAATTTATAATTTAAAAATAAATCCAGATTGAAAATTTAATCAACGTTTTCATGTTTATTCTGATTCGAATGAAATTAATATGTGCGGTGAAAGGTTTGCAGGAATAATATATTCGTGTTGGACATGTGGATACGCAGATTACATTACATCGTGGCTTGAATAATTTATATGAGTAACAAAAAGGTTAATTTTTACATTACACGCCGTATTAACCAAGTTATTCTTTGACCTTTTAGAGGAAAATGTGTAGTAGTAGTAATTTACGGTAGAAGATTATTAGAAAAAGTTTTAGCATAACTATGAAACTTATATTTAACTTTTTAAGTTTCAAATACGTATATGTGATAGGTTAAACGTCTTCAAACTATTTTTTATAAATTACTTTGTATATAGTGTCCTAAGATAGGCATTTCTTTAGATTGTTACTCCCTTATAAAAAAACCCCGAGGGGAGTAACAATCTAAAGAAGGTGTGCGGAATGTTTTTCTTTAGACTGTTACTCCTCTTATATAAACAGAAATGTGCTATTCCTTTGTCCCAAAGTACATTCAACTAAACATCCCTTTGTCTTAATAGTTATTTAGTCAAAGTCATTCATATTCTAAAAATCATAGGGGAGTAACAATCTAAAGAAGTACCCAAAGATAAAGTATCCAAGAGGAAGACTGTATTTATTTTGGGGTTTTTGAAGTGATTCTATACAAGAACTCCTGCTTGTTCTTAAACTTCTAAAATTGGAATAAATTTCTTGAATTTATATACAATGTATATAAAGTCAGTCAGTGTGTATAAGTCATGTATTTACAGTCTATAAGATTAGAGTTGGCACAATCGAAGACAGGAAAATTTTGAGAGGGAAACGATTCTATTGGTCTGCCATCTTGAATCCAACTTTAGAAAAAAAATGCCCTACTCTACCCCTGTTCCACAAAAATGGCAACACTGATTTCCCCTTCCCTTTTTATAACCCCAAAACTACCTTGTTTGTTGCTTCCCGCGATTGTGCCAACTCTAATCTTATAGACTGTAGTTTCTTGAAAACATTAAAAAAAAATACCAAGAGTAAACCTCAATTATTTATGATAAAATCGAAAAATATTATTTAGAAAAGTGGTTCAGAATTACAAAAAAAAGTAAATAAATTTCAATTAATTATCTGAAATGTTAGATTTTAGTTAATCTTTTATAACTGTTTTATGTCATATTGTAATACTCCTTGAAAGTTATAACACATCCTATCTCAGGGAATTACAAAATACTAGCTTTATTACTTTGTTAATTGAACAAGATTGATTGACTAATAAAACTAAATATAGACTCACCATGAGAAATGATTTCTTTGCCATCCTCTCTTGTCCAGTAATTGATTGATTTTGGAAAGGCTTCTGAATGACATTCCAACGTTATCTCGTCACCTTGCATGACTCCTACCAACTGATTCTGGATCCAAATCATAGGAGGAACTGAAATCATACAACAATGTTTATTAAAATAAAAAAACAAGTCTAGCTATTAGGATGCTTACTAAAACACTTTATGCAAATTATATACGTGAAAAATGGCTTAAATTTATATTTAGAAAAAAATTAAAATTAGGCAAGTTAATTAATTTAGATGTTTATTTAAATCTTATCATATTTATTTAAAGACTAACAAACATTTATTGCTTCCGAGCTTACCGAAGGTAACGGAAGCATTGTGTTCACTTTTGAGAACGAAAAACTTTTATGTCTCCGATTTTAAAAATTCCAAGACATAAATCTGTTTCAGACATCAGGGAACATTTTTTGGTCTCGTGTCTGTCTGTCTGTCTATCTGTCGGTCTGTGTGTCCACGAATTATGAAACGTGCGACAGTAACTTGAGTAAATGTCGACCGATTTTGATGAAATTTGGTAGACATGTTCATTTTACCAATGCCCACGACGAGTTCGTTGGACAACGTTATCTGTCCAAGCATTCCCGAGTAACGCTCGCGTAAACGTGAACTTCTAATTTAAAATTGGAATTTTAGGTCGGGGAAAAAATCTAGCATCATCTATTCAATGAGACAAACATTTTTTTCAAATACAATTTTTTAGTAAAACCAACAGCGACACCGCTTTGAAGTGTTAAAGATTGCTAAAACTATTAATAGTTTTTATACAATAAACAATATAACAATAAAGTAATATAACAATAATTTTAATGTTAATATGACAATAAAGTACATGATAGGATGCGAGGAAGCTATGTGCCACACTAATTGGCAGTCTATTTTTATTGGAATAGAAGTGGTTGCCTTAGCATAGCAATAACAAATCATTTCGTGGGGCGTCGTGCGTCGTAGGGACCCAACTCGATTATATAAATGCTTATTTGTACTGCAATGGCAAGCTTGAAAGTTTACTCTCTGTTAATATTGACAGTAAATTAAGTAAAAAATAGACTGCCAATTAGTGTGGCACATAGCTTCCTCGCATCCTATCATGTACTTCATTGTTATATTAACATTAAAATTATAGTTATATAACATTATTTTATTGATATATATATATATATATATATATATATATATATATATATATATATATATATATATATATATATAAAAATATATATATATATATATATATATATATATATATATATATATATATATATATATATATTTTTTTTTTTTTTTTTTTCTTTTGGGTTTTAGTCCCGATCAACTGCCAAGGTTATTACAGGACGGGGGTTATCCGGCCACAAAAACACAATAAACAATATTGATATATTGTTTATAGTGTAAAAACTATTAATGGTTTTAGCGATCTTTAACACTTCATAGAGGTGTCGCTGTTGGTTTTACTAAGAAATTGTATTTGAAAAAAATGTTTGTCTCCTTAAATAGATGAAGTTAGATTTTTTTCCCGACCTAAAATTCCAAGTGTTCACATCGTGAACACTTGGAATTACCTACCAAATTTCATCAAAATCGGTCAACATTTACTCAAGTTACTGTCGCACGTTTCATAATTCGCGGACACACAGACCGACAGACAGACAGACAGACACGAGACCAAAAATGTTCCCTGATGCCTGAAACGGATTTCTGTCTTGGAATTTTTAAAATCGGAGGCATAAAAGTTTTTCGTTCTCAAAAGTGAACACAATGCTTCCGTTACCTTCGGTAAGCTCGGAAGCAAAATCGGGGAGAAAAACTAAATAAATTTGACAATAATGGGCTGTAAAAGCATAAAATCATTAAAGTATGCGAAATTGGACGCAAGGAAACTATGTGCCACACAAATTGGAACAGTTTTTTTTCCGTTCATTAAAAATAAATCTCATCTTTAGGGTCGAAATGTTTCGGTAAAATTAATTAAAATGTTTAATTTATTCACACCTAATAACGCCCATCACTTCTCAACGCATCATATAATAGCAAGGTATTCTTAAGCTATTAAGTTTGAATTTTCAAAATACACTAAATGAATAATTTGCATTAATTAACATTACAAAAATAAAATTGAGTTGGTTCTGTACAAGATACCAACAATAATTCCGACGTTGTTCTATTTGACGCATCAGGTTTCCCGGAAGCGCGTTCATCTTAAATTTCACAAAATGTTGTCACACCTTGTGTGATCACAATGCTTCCACCTTGTGCTGATCACAATGCTTCCACCTTGTGCTAATCACAATGCTTCCACCTTGTGCTGATCATAATACTTCCACCTTGTGCTAATCACAATGCTTCCACCTAATGCTGATCGCAATGCTTCCACCTTGTGCTGATCATAATACTTCCACCTTGTGCTAATCACAATGCTTCCACCTAATGCTGATCACAATGCTTCCACCTTGTGCTGATCGTAATACTTCCGCCTTGTGCTAATCACAATGCTTCCACATTGTGCTGGTCACAATGCTTCCACCTTGTGCTGATCACAATAATTGCACCTTCGATAAGCTCGGAAGCAAAAAAAAACTAACACCGTGTATAAATATGAAATTAAATCAATACTCACAATGAACTAAAAGCATGATCCTCTTACTAACAGTAGGTGGTACGCCATTGCTGGCTATGCACAGGTAAGCACCCATATGCAGCCTACTGACTCTGGTAAGGTTTAGCACTGGACCTTCAACGCTTGACACTGAAACACATAAAACAAATATGTCAATTAATCCATTTAATCTGGAGAACCTGGATGAATATTTAAAGAAACAAATATCGGGTACTTCTTTAGATTGTTACTCCCCCTTTTTTCTTTTTTTTATAATATAAATTACTTTGACTTAATAATAACTATTGAGACAATGGGATGTTTAGGCTAGGCGCACACTGGAGATAAAACAGTCTGCAGACTGTTTTGTTTCCAGTATATCCGCCTAGCCTTAGTCCGATGTAATTTGGGGCCAAGCAATATCACATTTGTTTTTATAAGGGGAGTAAATAAAATAAAAATAAAATTTATTGAAATACAAAAAAAGAAATACATACTTTTAATGCACTTTATATTCAGTTTTACTGATGATTTCAAATCAGCAGAGCGCTGTGGTTCCCATAAAAGGGGAATTATGCAGTGATGCACATTCATACTTTAATTTTGAACAAATCATTTATAATCTTACATTACTAGTTACATTTCTAGTCTTAGTTAGTTACTAGTTATTAGTTATTAGTAGTTAACTATTTATTTACATATTTTTTATTCCTTAAATTAAATTTATTTTTCTTAATTTATCTTCAATTTTTTACTATCATAATAAATATAATAATAATATATTATAAATATATCATATATGTATTATATACATATTATAATATATATTTGTTATTGTGGTAACCATTCCTCGTTAAAGATTACACCCATCCTCTTCCACATCCTTCTATCCTCCGCCACCCTTTTCCAAGTTACCCCTCCGCAAGTTGTTCTCATCTCCTGGTCCCATTTTCTAATCGGTCTTCCTACTTTTCTTTTACCTTCCTAAGGCCACCAGTCTAATATCTTTCTTGCCCATCTATCGTCTCTTGTCCTGACTATATTACCTGCCCACTTCCATTTCCTAGAGAGTACTGTCCTTCCTATATCTTCAATCCCTGTTTGGCTAGCTATCCATCTATTGCTCTTTCTTTCTCTTCTTGTTATCCCTATCATACTTCTTTCCATTCCTTTTACTGCCACTCTTAGTTTCCCCAGTATTGTTCTGTTCAGGACCCAGGTTTCACAGCTGTAAGTGATTACCGATAACACTGTTGACTTCCATAACTTAACTTTTTTGCTTACATCAATATCCGACCTAAAAATTAATTTATTTCTGTAGAATGCTTTCCATGCCAGTGTAATCCTCCTACTGACTTCTCTCAGGGTGTTATCATTTTTGCACAGCAATCTTCCTAAGTACACGAATTCTTCTACCTCTTCAACTTCTGATTCCCTTATCACCACTTTTTCATTTCCTTGCATGTTTATTTTCAGTAGTTCAGTTTTTCTACATTTATTTCCAGCCCAATTTCTTCCGCTACTTTCATTATTTCATTAATCATTAGTTGTATTTCTTTTACAGAATTCGCGGTTATTGCTATGTCATCAGCAAATTTTATTCTGCTTAATTTCTCTCCGTTAATTCTAATGCCAAACCTATTCCAGTCGATCTTTCTAAAAGCTTTATCAAGGATAGCCGCAAAAAGTTTAGCTGAGGGAATGTCGCCTTGTCTTAATCCTCTCTCTAGTTTTATTTTCATTTGTTCCTTGCCTACTTTTACATTTATCTTTGCCCCCTCATATGCATACTTTATAATTTTTGCGTATTTCTCTTCTATTTTACAGTTTGTTAATGTGTTGCCATATTGCTTCGAAGTCTAAACTGTCGAATGCCATTCGAAAATAGTAAGAGTATTGCTAGAGGTAGCTGATATTCTTGAGATTTTTCAATTAGCTGATGCAACACTAAGATTCCGTCGTTAGTAGAAAAATTTTTCTTAAAGCCGACTTGCTCTACATTGATGTTTTCGTCCAGTTTCTTTTCAATTAGCTTCGTCAATATTGACATGCAAATTTTATAAATCACACATAGTAGACTTATTGGCCGATAGTTGTTGATGTCACTTTTTTCTCCTTTTTTATGTAATATCATCAATGTTGAGTTGAGCCATTGCTGAGGTACTTTACCCTCTTCTAAACACCTATTATATAGTTCACAGAGCTTTCTTATTAATTTTTCTCCTCCTGCTTTAACTTGTTCATTCACAATCTTATCAGGTCCTCCTGCCTTTCCGTTTTTTAGTTTTTTAATAGCATATTCAACTTCGTCAGTCCGTATTTTTTCTAACTGTTCTTGACCCTCTTCTACTTCTTCATTTTCCTTCATTTTTTCCATTAGTCCTTTATTATTTCTTTTTTTATATAATTCTTTATATATGCTATGGCTTCCACTATATCTTTTGTTTCATATTTCATTTCCCCTTCCTTGTCCATAATGGCTGCGATTTTCTTCTTTCCTATAGGTTGAATACATCTTTTTAAGCTTGTTCCCTTTTCTATCGCAGCTTCCATTTTATTTAAAGCGTTTCTCTTGGCCCATTCTTTCAGTAGTCTTCTTATTAATTTTGATACTTGTGTAAACTCCACTTTATCCTTGCCTTCTCTTTTCAGTTTTCTTCTTCTTCTTAGTAATATTTTTATTTCGTTTGGAACATCATCCCTCTTCTGATTATTTTGCGCATCTTTTAGTATGTTGTCTGATACTGTAGTTATCACATTCACTATTATAAGGGGACTAACAGACTAAAAAAGATCATTACGTACACCTTCTTTAGATTGTTACTCCCCTCTTTTTTGGAACGAAGTTACTTATGGCACGTTCTGGAGCCCGGGAGTGAATCCGAAAAAACGACCAAAATCACCGTCACGCAAAATCCGTCACGAAATCTACCGATGGCGATAACTTGTGTAAAAGTTGACCGACTTAGTTGAAATTTGGTACACACTTCGAATTTAAAATTGGAATTTTTAGACGTGAAAAAATTCTAACTTCCTTATTTAATGAGACAAACAACTTTTTTTAAATATTTTTTTTTAGTAAAACGAACACCGACACTACCATGAAGTGATAAAGATCGCTAAATTTATTAAAGCGGACCAAACCGATTAAAATAAAGAAAACAACGTTTTTACCGATATCTTACGTTCTAACGTAAAGATTTAAATGAAACTTTGTATACATCACCTACAGTACAATTGAAACAAGCATGTAACATTTCAACCTGATACAAGCAGAAGTTTTTGTGAGTTAATGATTTATATTTTTTAATTTTAATATTTAATTGGAGTAATATGCCGACGGGGCCTGGGAGGACAGTTCTTTTTCGTTCTACAACCATCTGCTTTAACTATACATTTCTGATTACCTTTTTTCTCAATGTACAATACATTATTTATTGAAAGACGCTCGCTTCAAAGATAATAAAAAGATTTTCATTTAATTTTGCCTTAACTCCGCTAGTACAAATAGTTAGTTACTTTTAATTTTGTCTCTTTTCTAACTCCACCATGTATACGTAGTTATTACAGCGATTTTATAATTTATATTTAATGAAAAGCGTAAGGAACTTCGTTCCTACCGGGTGTCCCACGACACCACACGTATTTTTTTATAAGGGGAGTAACAATCTAAAGAAGTGCCCAAATATTATTATAAAGGAGCATCAAATAATTAAATAAAAATCCTCACAGCCATGTATACATAGATTGAAATAACATCAAACAAGCAACAAGCATGACAATATAAATATGTATTGGGAAAAAAATTTGAGAAATAAAAAGTTCAATAAAAACTTTAGCATATTCAACGAGAAACTCATGTTAAGCTGCCAGAATACAAACGATATTCGACAGATACACCATGACTCTTTCAACTAACCTTTCTGAGATTTGAATAAAAAAACACCGTCTCGTAACACTGGTTATGTATCTTGCATATAGAGTTTGATTAAATTTGAATTCAATTATTCCATTTCAACGAGAACTGCAATGTACAAATACTAGTTTTACATAATCAATCTCTTTCGAAAATGATATTCAATTAACAACCATGAACTTTCGTTTAACTTTCGTTGTTGTTGGTAAGCTTTTTAAATCAATATAAAAAGCTTTGTTTGAATAAAGAGGTAAAAATAAGCTATAATAGGTCAATTATAATTGTAATTTTATGTTTATAATTGAGAAATATATATTTTATATCATAACGATACGTTGTCAACGTGCATAATCTTTTAGCAGTATGCATAAAATTAGAAATAATCTGCACGCCATCATTCTATTTTCCTTCTTGGAATAACTCTTAATACTTAGTAAGTTCAAGTGATATGTATTTCTTAAAGAAGTTATATGTATTTACTTTTTACTCCAGATCCAGATATAGTAATACATTTTTTCCGTTGTAGGCTGTTAAATAGTAACTTTAGAGCCTAAAAAACATAGCTAAAATTGATTACATTACGTGGACTTAAAAAATCGTTTCATTACTCCTAGCTATAAAGAAAAAAATTTTACGTCCTAGGACGTAAAAAGTTTTTTCTTTCGTGCTGGTAATTATCAAAACTTCCGTTTTAGCGCTGCAATCTTTGTAGATAGCTTCTTAGTACGATTAAAATCCGCTAGATGTCAATGCGTTTTATTTATCTTTTCTTATAGTGTAACCTCTTTTTAAGGTTTCTTTTCTTTAAATCTTAAGTATGAACTAATATTTGATATTAATATATTGATTATTGATTAATATTTGATGTTTTTTCATTGTCTGCTACCACGAAAAAAATAGCATATGCTACACGACTGTGAAGTGTTTTTTCTTTACCTTGGAAATATTTACTGTCGAGCGAAGCGAGACAGTAAATGTAATTGCCGCGGTAAAGAAAAAACTCACTTCACAGCCTAGTAACATAATATACTATTATTAATTAATATCTGTTTGTTTACACAGGGTGTTCCTGAATATAATATATAAAATATAGAAGGGGGTAATTCTTTGGCTTATTTCATGAAATTTATATAAACATAGGTTCGCAAACTCTTTGTTACCGATGTAAAGGATGTTGAAATTTCAAGATCGAAATGGGTTAGTTCGAGAAATTCGAGAAATGAATTGAATCCCGAAAATCTAAAAAAAAACTAATAATAGAAAATGGTTCAGGCTGTGATTAAAAATTTAAATATTTTCCTGGAAAAAACCCATTTTCAGATACTATCAATGAATCTGATTTTGCTGAGATACTAATAATAAATCTGATATTTCTAAACATCGAATACGAAGAGTAAACTATCAACTGTTGAACACTTTTTAATTAGTTTAAACAAAATTCATCCCTGATGTCTGAAACGGATATCTGTCTTAGAATGTTTGAATTCGGAGAAAAAATATTTTCGTTCCTTAGAACGTTCGCACAGCTTCCGTTACCTTGTTGTAAGCTCGGAAGCAATAATAAACATACATAATTAGATATAATAATAGATTATAATCATAATCCAGTTAAATAAATAGATAGATAAATAGATAGATAATAGATCATAATCCAGTTAAATAACAATTTTATGAAATACAAATAGAGCTATCATTATGGAGTTCTAGGTCTTCCGGTGGTGACCGTGTCATAGTGGATGATGTTTCGGTCGTTTCGCCTCTTATGCTACAGGCATCTTCAGGGTAGAGCATGTTGTAAGGATGAAACAACGTGAACTGACAACCAGTTCACGTTGTTTCTCTTATCAGTCCTAGAACTCCATTATGAAACCACCCGCGAAAGCCTAAACACCAAGAGCTATCATTGTTCTATTTTTTGGGTTTCGTTGGTAAAACCAAAAAAAGAAACCCTTATAGTTTCGTACCTGTGTCTGTCTGTTTGTCACTCTGTACGGTTCTAATAACTTTTGAATCAAAAGAGATAAAACTGTTGTTTCAACAACAGATAAAACTTTCCAGTATTAAAGGTCGTTTTGACGCGCACACAGGAAAAATATAGCGAACTCGAAATTATCAGCTGTTCAAATTCAAAATGGCGGATAATTCACGTCACGCGACTTTTTTTTTCAAATTTTGAGTGGGGTATCAAATGAAAGGTATTGGAGAGCAGATTACAAAAATATATAACACTTGTGGATAGTGTTTAATTTTCCGCGCCATTTTGTCAAAAAACATCGAAACTTCCCCCCGTCTCTCTTATACTAATTTCATGTTCACAATCCAAACGAAACCCATTTTACGTGAGACTTCACGCCCAACCATTTATTCTTTTGTAGTATTTATTTATACAGAATACAGTAATTATATTGTAGAGTATCGTAGAGAGTTAAGTTTTAAGCTTATATTATATATTTTAAAATTTGTGGTATGTTAGTATACATATTCATATACACACATACGTATTTATCTCTATTTTCTCTGAAAATGTTAATATGTAACAGTGACCTAGCTGGAATCTATCTTCTTTTAGATAAACAATAGTGAAAAAAAACCTAAATGAAGATTTTTTACAGCAGTATTGTAACACAGTTTTTGACCCTGTTTGTACTAAATAAGCATAAATAAATTTAAAACTAAACATGTGGTCAGAAAACATATTATATGTAGGAGGAGTTTCTGTAAAGTTTGACAGCCTCTAAACTATTTTAATAATGGTAACCATTTACTAAAAGTTTTGTTATCAAATTTTCTACAAAATAATAGGTGTTATAATTTTAAAGGGGCGCATATTTATACATATATTTGAAAATTATTCGTATTTCCAAAATATACTGTATGTTCCCTTATCTCGTTTTATAATGAATATTAAAGCTATAAAAAGATCAGTTTGGCTGGGCAATAATGGAGAAGAGTTCAATTAAATTTATTCCAACATAGACAATAGTAGAATATTGATTTATGCTTCCAAAATAATAGGTTTAGAATAACAATGAAAGCTATAAAAGAATATAAATACATATATTAAAATCCGAACAATCTTTAATATTTCCAAACTTAGAGGGAATATATTTTTTGTTAACACATTCTTCTAAAACGAAAATTAATATATTTATGATACTTTTTGTCATCTCGAAAATACACAGATACTGATAAAGACAACTTAAAATCAGTGTAAACACATTCGGCAATTTTTTTTTACTACGTTTTTATTAGCTTGCATTCTTGTTTGTTTGTTTGTTTGTCCGGTACAAATCTGGCAATCGATTTCTAACTAACTTCCCGAATAGCTAGACATTTGAAACTTTTAGCATAGCTCAGAACACGATGACAATGCATTATTTTAATACTTTTAGCCATCTTTCAGCAGAATTTAATTAGTTTCAGCAAATTTTGCTGTGCGGAAAGTTAGTTCGGAAAAAATCCGCAAGTTATTTTATTTGGTTTGCCCTATCCAATATTTACGCAATCTTTATTTTGACGGGTCTCAAATTTCTGATAGATAAACATTGAATGACAGCAAAACCGGAAATATCGATTATATTATTTCAAATATTTCGATGGCATGCTTTAGATTTGGTGTTGGGGAGATCCGTTGTATAAAGATTTATCCTTTTATAGGTTTAAGATCAGCTCTCTGGATGGTTGTCATTTATGTGAAGTAAATAAATTCGGAACTATTTTTTTTTTTTTTTTTTTTCACTAACATTATATATTATATAACAATAACAATTATATTATCAACATTACACACGATTCAACAGAAAATTTAAAAACGTATTATATAAAAAGTTCTTTTTATCTTGAAATTTTTATCATCAAATTATAAGTTACCCACTTCAATTAGGCTCTTAATTAGGCACTTTAATTAGGCTGAAAATCTAAAAATTATCTCAGCAAAACAACTAATATAAGTCAAGTTAAAATTTCATGGTGCAACCTGCAAACTTTAACAGACAATTTTGAATAAGATTGAGAATACGAATAACTAGAAGTAACTTATTTCAAAGTAATTTAAAACTTTATTACTACAGTTTTTGTTATCAATCATGATAAAAATCATCAAAAAAAAAGATTAACACTTAGAAGTAAATTCCGCTTTAGTTTATTAAGATTTAGTGCAAAGAAATGTTATTTTAAATTTAAATTTAAACTTTGTATACGAAGTTAATTAATTATTAGGGCTGAATTAACATTAAAGAAAGTTAGGACATCAAAAGAAAATGTAGTTTACCTCATTTAAATGAAAGGTTAAACTATGACATTAAGAATCTAAGATCAAGGAATAAATAAAAGGGAATAATAAGAGGAGAAAGAACCCTAATTTTATTTTAAGAGGTAATAAAGGTAAAGAAAATGTATTAGGTCGTTAAGTGTCCTTTAATAAAAAAATAACTCATAATAATATAGTGTAAATCAAAGCTCTGTGAATTTCCATTTTAGTATTTTAGTTCGATTTTTTTTAAAAAAATAAATAAAAATAATTTCCAATAACTGAATAAAATTTGGTTTCCTCTATTGCAAATGCGATTCATGGGTGAGCCCGAGAAAATACCCTCTACCCTAAATTATATAAAAATTATTAATTTTAAACCCTAAATTAATAATTGGTCATGGTAGAAACCTGCGATGCCAGCGCGAAGTTGGTAACACTTCCGACATCTTAGTTTAATTGTTTGAATGGTAATTTAATTTATCAACCTACTATAAGTAGAAATAATTTCACACAAATCACCCAATAACCTTTGGAAACGGAAGAAAGTTAAGGCGAAGAAGGTAGAAGGTTATATGGGACCATCAATGGACTAATTATGACCTGCCATCGAAATTTCAATAAAATCAGACGTGTAGTTTTTAACATTTGTAGGTTCTCAAAAATTGAGCGACAGACCGACACGGAACCAAAACTGTTCCTTGATGTCGGAAACGGATTTCTGTATTGTTTTTTTTAAATCGGAGACCTAACATTTTTTCGTTCTTCGGATCGATCACATAGCTTCCGTTACCTTCGGAAGGCTCGGAAGCAAAACAGGAAATAAATGCTTTCCTTTACTTTTTAAGTTATAAATCTCAAAATTTTGAATGATGGTAAATGGGACAAATCAAGATAAATAAACCTTCTATGTGCGCTAATTAATGGCGGTCGAATTGGAAGAGAGTGGCCCTCAATCCTTCTATTTGTGTAATAATAAGATACGTGAATTGATATCACCAGGTAAATCAAACAGTGCTACGTGGAATCGTATGCTTGTTACCATATTGGTTGGCTAAGAATAAAACAACAAAATAGACAGCAAAAATCAATGTTTATAACATGTTCGAACTTGCTGTACAGAACACTATATACTAAATTATTTCGAGAATCTAAAGTCTACTTGAGTCTAATATTTACTGAAAAGGTAATATTCGAAATTCCAAGGCGCCTAGATCTACAAATAGAACAGGTGAAAGGATCGCCCGACCTAGTCATCAGTCAAATATGTTTTCCTCACTGAAGCTCTCAACTCAAAATGAAAGTGGCTTCACGACAAAGGAACTTCCTTAACACACAGTATATGCTTTCTTGTCAAGCACATTCTTCCCAGTAGAAGCACTTCACTGATTGGGTACAAAGGGAGAGGCGCATTGATCACTAATCAGATTGTTAGTTGGTATCACAAGAGAAATGGAACGTAGGAGCACGCATATTACCGAGACAACTCTCAGGAATTTCCATTAGTTTGAATTTTAGCGATGTAATCAAATTATCTTGAGAGTGGAGTAGGCAATAGGAGGCATCCTTTTACAACTAATATTGTAAACACAGCCTTTGCCAATGACTAAATGTCTCTAGCTTTATAATAGGAAATCATAGGAGAACTGAAGTTATGTATAATAACCGGTAATAAAAGGTACTTCTCAGAAAAATAGAAGTATAGGCAAAGTAACAGCAGAGTACCATCGATCCATTACAGGTAAAATAACTAATACGTTTTCAGTTTTACGTCTTGAGCCTTCAACTACATTCTATCGGTTCGGCAACTCTTTTATAGTAAACCTAAACATTTATTTTAATACATATTAAAACAAATGTGTTTGAAACAAGAGGGGGGGAACGCCAATGATACATAAAATGAAATAACATTTTAAATCGGACGCAGGGTGTCTCGAAACTTTTCCTTAAAAAATTATTTCCAAAATGGTGGCAGATATTAAGATAAAAATACAAAACAATAATTGATATTATTTATCTTATAAAAAAGTATATATATATATATATATATTTATTTTTTTATTTATTTTTTTTTTTTTGTAGTTTTAGTCCCGTTTAACAGCTTTATTAGGTCATTACAGGACGGGGGTTTTACCACTTCAAGGTATAATTGGTGTGATTTTCAGTTTAACCGGCGAAATGGTACCAAATTATTTAGCGTTAAAGTTTAAAAGTTCAAAGTCGATATTTTCAAAATGACAGCGGATATCCAAACAAAATTCAATGGAAATGTTTGTCTTATAAAGAGGTATAATTGGTGAACAATTTAACAATCGGAATTTTTTCGATACTTGAAATTTTTGCAGACAGCAAAATGGATTGACCTCACAAAATTGTGATAGTCCGGACAGCACAACTACATGTAAGGACAGATTTTGAACGATTGAAGTTTCAACTCTCTACTTGAAAACTGTCGCAGTTTTGCGTGACACAGAAAGACAGACAGACACTCACACGCACACACAGACAAACAGATATCCAGTTAAAAACAACTAAAATGGTCTTAAGAACGCCCAAAACGGATAATTCCGTTTAGATAAGAAAAAGTGAAAATAGTTTGCTTTTAATGTTAACAACCGATAGAAAATGTATTCATTCAGGACATTAAGCAATTCTAACCTTAAGTTAAAACATCCTCAAAACACAGATGTTCAATGAACGAGGAAAACACACCCTAAACCTAAATACATGAGTCCTAAGTCGTTGCTAAGCAGAAATGGGCAACCCTAAAGATAAATATTGAAAAGCACAACTAATTAGTCTGATCTTCTTGCTTAAATTGTGTGCCGACATTGCCAAGTTCAACAAGAATATTCATTCTTGGAAAGGCTTTCAACGTTATGCGGTTCATCGGACTTGAGATTTACAAGTTGGGCAGATGCTTTTCCTGAACCAAATGGGGGTCTATTATTATTTAGTATCACGATTTGAATAGGCCATCCCGGCTTAAGAAGGAATTTATTTGCTCTGGGCATAAGGCGAGATATAACCAAAATATTGTTTCGACCCTCTGAAATTATACGATCCTCCATCCCTAAGCTATTTTATGTAATCCTTTCTTTCCTAATTTTAAATGTTGTCATCATTGAAACAACATCCATATTAATCATAACAAAGTTAAACAAACACGTATAAAAAAGGATGACAAATCATACAAGTAGAACAGATCGTATAATATAGTATTAATGGTAAGAAATTCTCAGCAAATTCATATAGTAATAATCCAATTATTGTAAGAACATTAGGTACAGAAAAAGACCACCCATATCTAACATAAGGAAACGATGAGGTGGAAATAAAAAAAGTCAATCAAATCAATGGGGAACAGAGTCTTAAGCCCTACTAATATCAATTTCATGTCTATTCCATTTTTTCCCTTCTGAAGTATTCCATGACCTATCTTCTGAAAGGAGGAAAATTCCAACCTCTAAAAATGTCTTAAAAGACATTTATAAAACTATTTTACGCGATCATAATTAAACAAGGAAAGATACCCAAGTATCTCCTTGTAGCAGGACACGCATATGGAAATGATTATAAGCTAGAAGTTTAAAAAAAAAATAAAAAAAATAAAAAAAGGGCTTCAACTTTTAAAATCTCTTTCAGTTAAGATTGTCAAGAAAATATTTTTAAAAAATGCAGGTAAATTTGATCAAACAGTAAGTTATGAGTCTGATAGAGGTTGATCTGTCAAACTTTAACCCCTGTCTTAACTCCAACACTGATTTTTTTTCTCTTGCACATTTGATTGTAACAAAACTGATAAATTGTAAACAAATATGGATGAAAACGGTTGTGTCCGCTTGTTTACTTAAAGGTAAGGTGTATGATGCTTTTTCAAAGCAAAAAAGAATAATCGTCCAAGATATTATCTAGCTGAAAAACGTGATAGAGGCAAACAGAAAGCTATAAAGCTTTACGATTATTCCATTAAAACACATTAATAAAGAGGTACATCTTTAGATTGTTACTCCCCTGTTATTTTTAGAAAGTAAAAAACTTTGACTAAATAACTATTAAGAAAAAGGGTTGTGTTTAGTCCAATGTACTTTGGGACAAAGGAATATCACACTTCTGCATTTAATTGCACAGTCTAAAGAAGAGCATTCCATACATCTTAATTAGATTGTTACTCCCCTCTGTTTCTTTCAATAAGGGGAGTAACAGTCTAAAGAAGAGCATTCCATACATCTTAATTAGATTGTTACTCCCCTCTGTTTCTTTCAATAAGGGGAGTAACAGTCTAAAGAAGAGCATTCCATACATCTTAATTAGATTGTTACTCCCCTCTGTTCCTTTCAATAAGGGGAGTAACAGTCTAAAGAAGAGCATTCCATACATCTTAATTAGATTGTTACTCCTCTCTGTTTCTTTCAATAAGGGGAGTAACAGTCTAAAGAAGAGCATTCCATACATCTTAATTAGATTGTTACTCCCCTCTGTTTCTTTCAATATGGGGAGTAACAATCAAAAGAAGAGCATTCCATACATCTTAATTAGATTGTTACTCCCCTCTGTTTCTTTCAATATGGGGAGTAACAATCTAAAGAAGTTCCAATAAAAAGCGATACGACAGAAGCTTTTATACGAGTATAATCTGAATAACAACAGCGATTTTTCTCTGATCACATAAGCATTTACACCCGTAAGCTAACTTAACCATGTCACGAAAGAAGCTATCCCTTTGATACAAGATCTTCTTTTAACTCATAAATTACACCATTTTTTTTTTTTTTTTTTTTTTTTTTCTTATTTTTCACCATAAATATCTATAAGCAATATAATTATATATTAGATTTCACATGAATGTCTAATACTAGAGATAACAAGCTCAATATTATTAGCAGGATATTGGTCTAGAATTTCTTCTGATTTTGGAAAAAAAGAAATGAATAAACCCAAATGAAATAGTAAAAGAAAACCATTCTTAAAATTTAAATGTCGGGTGAACAAAAAGTGACAAGCCAGTTTTAAAAGAAAACTTTTTAAAAAAAATCATGTTTTATTGAAACTAAAAACCGACCAAAGACCACCTACTTCCAAAACCCAGGGATAAAACCAAAACGTGTTTAACTTATTCTGAAAACAAAAACATCAATCCCTGTTTAATTCAAATACGAGAGTTTCTTAGGAAGAACTCTGTATTAGTTTCCGGTATTTTAAACTACCTTAAGTTATACAGATCCCTTAAAACAACAATAAAATTAATAATGTTGCAAGAATATTTCAAGTTAGTTTATTAAATTGGTGGGTGGATTTTATTCCTTTCTATGCAGATCTGAAGCAACACTTTATTTAATGAAAATGAATTCAGGGGTCATAAATTCAAATTCAGAAATATAAATCTTAACCTTTCTACTGCAATAGAACTAAGAGAGGAGATACAATTTTTTGCCTTTCTGTAGTCTGGAAAACTTCCGCATTATTTGAATAAACAAACAACATTTCTATTTAAAGATTGCTTATATAATCATACATTTAAACTAATATGTAATATTATATTAAACTATTCATAAAATAATATATACGACATTATATAATAATAATTCATATAAAAATTCCATTTTTCAAAACTGGTCTTATTTTGATTTTTTTTTTTTTTTTTTTTGGTTTCTGTATTCTTCACGTTATTTGTATCTTTGTGCAAAATTTGGGGAAGATTGAATGACGGTAAGTGGTTCAAATTTGGGGTAATAGGTGTGCGATGAAACTTAAAAAGCAAATAAATTTAACGCCATTTTTTTTTTTTTTTTTGGTTTCTGTATTCTTCACCTTAGTTGTATCTATGTGCAAAATTTGGGGAAGATTGAATGACGGTAAATGGTTCAAAATTGGGGTAATAGGTGTGCGATGAAACTTAAAAAGCAAATAAATTTGACGCCATTTTGTTTTTGTTTTTATTTTTTTTGGTTTCTGTATTCTTTACCTTAGTTGTTTCTATGTGCAAAATTTGGGGAAGATTGAATCACGGGAAGTGGTTCAAAATTGGGGAAACGGAAATGTGCGATGAAACTTACAAAGCAAAGTAATATAAGACCAGTAATAGTTATGTATGTAACTAGGCAGCAAAATGGAATTTTACTGACGAGAGATTAGATTAGCCTCCGAGCCGAAGGCGAGGACAGGCTATGATAATTAACTGCCGAGGCGAAGCCGAGGCAGGTAATTTACCTTATTGACTGCCGAGGCAAAGCCGAGGAAGGCAATGAATAAACGAGGCAGAAATGTTTCCTTTGCTGCCTTGTTGCATACAATATTTTATCTACTTGCGCCAGAAAAATGAAGCTGCTAAAATGTTATCATTATTAATATAACATAGTTAATAACTATGTTATAAAGATAATAACATATAATAAAGATAATAATGTATGTAGAAACTTGGGAATAATAACAATAAGTGAAAAGCAAACTCAATCTATAACAACAAAATACAAAACACACGTTTATAACACACATAACTTCTGAATGAATAATGCAGGCAATATCAAATATTGATTTATATTTTTACTAAAGAATTAATAAAAGTGTTAAGATATCTTCTATTGTTTAAAAGAAAAGAGGTAACTAGGATACATCAAGAAAAGTAGCTAGTCTAACTGAAATGACTTCAATAATAAAAATAATATGGATGTTCAATGTTTACATGACACTACAGTATAGCCAGTGACTTTACTTTTTTTTTAATTAAAGATCTACTAATCATTGAACTTATTTAACAGAATTAACAAATATTAACAAATTATTTTATTATTAAAACATTTATTTGTTAAATATTACTTATTTAACTATAATATATAATGTTATAAGATAGAGATAATAGTATAAACTGATCTTGCCAAAATAAGAGGTTATGTCACGCAGTGGTAAACACTGTTACTTTCTCTGCCTAGGCAGGGAAATATTTCCCTGCCTAGGCAGAGAAAGTATTTTCCTGACTGTTTTAACTACTTTCCTGCCTGATTTTAATATTTTAATGACAAATCAGGGAAATAGTACTTTCGAGCCTAAAAACAGTTCAGTAATGTTTAATTTTGCTGCCGCGAGTAGATAAAAACATTTAAACTAATTTAGTTGAACAAAAACGGGTTACGACTGCTGATAGTTTTTAATCCTTGTAATGACTTTATATTAGACTAGCTTTCACCCCACGCTCCACGCGGGGCTCATGCTAGGTATTAGTGGCTGTTTCCTGAAAGCATGTAGGCCTACCAATTTAATTAAATTCCTAAATAGTTTTATTTCCAAAGCCTATTAAGGATAAAATCAGGACTATATTACACATCATTAATTCCATTGGTAAGAATATAATACTCTCCAAATCGTAGCTTGGAGTCTATCTATATATTTAAAAAATAGCCAATAGAAACTAAGTAGTATAGTAATAACTAACAATGCTAAAAAAAGGTATAACAAATAAGAAAATAAACGTAGACAAAACCAATTAGACTGGGAAGTGGAACAATCATCAACCATGATAGCGCATAAATTGAATTACCAGTATCTTCTCTCAATACGACAGTTGCACTAGTAAATATTTAATAAACTCTATTTAATAACTCTAATAATGAAATAATAAATACTCGATTTTTCGAGCAATAGTGTTAGGTTTAAGCACCCCAATCAAAAATTAAATCGGTCAACAATTGCGGACGCCATAAGAGCTCAAAGTCGATTTTGTTTTACAAACAATTAAATTTAGCTCTATTTAAGGTAGAACCGATAAAGGTACGACAGAAAGTCATATGTCTAAAGTTATAGATATTTTAAAATTAGTTACCGCTGGCGCAATCAGCATGTTAATACGATTTACCATTTAGCCACAATAAGCCTCCAAAAAACTTTAAAGTGCGTCCGCCATCTTAAATTTTTTAAGGGGGGTAAAAATAATTTTTTTAACTTTTTGGATTTATCCAGTGGGTTTGGACCAATTTCCGACCAAACGCAAAAAACCGCGAGTCTCTAGGTGGTCTAGAAGTACCCAAACATTTTGATTAGCGAGTCTGTGGGGTTTGTTTACCCCAAAGTTAAGTTGTTGTTAGGTCAACCTAATTTTTTTTTAGGTTATTTTTTTTTATTGTTAATAACTTTGGTTCTACTCAATATTTTTAGATGAAACCAAGCCTACAAATTGCGCAACATGTTTGCGCACACCCCTGAAAAAAAATTAATCGATTTCATTGAGCCAGTTTTGCTCCTATACAGTCTGACTGAGGCGACAGACACACATACATACACGAAAAAAGTTGAGGCCGGATTCGGTTTTTGGAATGTATAAAATGAAAAAGTATCAAAAAAAATTTCAATTCTGGCCAATGTACAGACAAAAATTTAATTTTATATATATAGATTGGTAAATAAATAAAATAATACACTGAACCTAAAATGTATAGTTTAAAGATTGATACAAACAAAGTGCTGTTACCTACAAATTTTATGACTTATTTGGTTGCTCTTATGCCTGGCATATAATCGTTCTTAGCTTGAGAATGCGGCGCATGCTACAGGACTTCCTTTAGAAACTTGCATATCAGAAAAAACTGACATATTCTTAAACAACCGGAAAAAAACATTAAAATTATATGTTACATGCCGTATACATACACTTTTTTCTTTCTCGTATAAAGAGGATGTGTCGTGATGGCGCAACAATTCGATTTTAAGTTTTTGATGGATTTACACGTTTTCAGGTCCCCTGAGTCGAAAAAAGAGGTTTTTAAAAAATTGTCTGTCTCTCGTCAGAGCAGACGCATGGAGCCTAAACTACTGGGCCGATTTTGGCGAAATTTGGCATACATGTTCAAGAAAATCAAATCCCGAGATGAATCAAGATATGAATTTTAGCTCCAAATTGGGGGGCACTACCCCCCAAAACCTCAGAAAAACGTGAAAAAAATGTATTTCTCGAAAACGGCTACGACGATTTTTAGTAAAAAATTCTAAAATGTAGTCCATTTAAATACGAATCTAACGATATAAGCAGTTTTCCCGGGAAAAATCTAGCTCCTGAGAAAATAACATAAAACGCGGACGGAGAGAGCCATGGTTATTGAGCCAGAAGTTATTTTTATGATAAATTATGATGAAATGTTCAATAATAATTAAAAGTACATATGAAAACTAATATATTGAAAACACTGGGCTAAGTAATTACTAACTCGAATATATGAGAAACCTTGCCTGAGTTGTCTCGGACCGATTTTTTTAACACACTTATTTCGGCCGTTTTTGATTCCTACTCTTCAAGTCCTTTAAAGCAATGCATTATGGTAAGTAGTGAGGTTGGTTTCCTTGAATGTGAATTTTATTGATTGTAGGATCTACGTCTATAGTCTATAGGATGCATCATGACGTGCTGACTTTTAGATGCAGGAGCATCTCAGCAGCAACTCCAGTTATCGTTAGTGATATTCACAAACAAACTTTTATAAGCCCAAGTCTCTGTAATGAAGATCTCACTTATGCTCGTCCAATAATGGATTTTCTCTAAAATTGATTGTTTAGCCGTAAACCACAAATGTTGAAAACCATTCTTAGTTTTAAACACGCAAAAATAATATTTGTGAAATCTTCCTACAATTAACAACATTGTACCACTTTAATTTAGCCATTATCTTAAATTATTGGGTCGAATCTGGGATCAAGTAAGAGTTGAAACTGAGGTGGTTCTAGTATATTGCCAATGATGATGCTATAATTTCTCCGCTTTAGCTATTTTTAGTTACAAATATAAGTTTCATATCCTCCAGCAGCGGCGGGTAAATATTGACTTATCTTTTCCCTTCTTCTTTAATAATTTAGTTTTATATAGAATGATTTAACGTTTAATAGTTTGCATAAAGTTTATTTTATGCAAACTATTGGAAGGGTTTTTTTCTATTTTTTATTATTTTAATCTTTCTACATTTTATGAAACAATATGGCGTTAGAGGTAAATGTTTTAGCGTAATATAATTAGTTAAGCAAATTAGTTTAACTTAATTACTAAGAAATGATTCGAAACTAAAATATATGAATACACAAAATTCGTTTCCTATACCTATAATCATTACACTATCTGGCAGGCCTGGCAGCTATGCCTGCTGCAAGCGTATTTATTGGCTTCGGCGACTTAACAGTTAAAATCTTCTGAACACCAGGTTGTTTACGTTTTCTTGCTGGTAACCTAATGGCCTGATTGGCAGTTGAAGCATCTTCTGGCATTGAAGCAGTTGAAGCATCATGGGCTTTTCCACAGAATTTCAACTTAATATCTGCTGACATTTTGAAAATATCGACTCTTAAACTTTAAAACTTTAATGTTAAATAATTTTTTAAACGGACAAACAAAATTATAATTCACATAATAAAAAAATCGGTCCGAGACAACTCAGACAAGGTTTCTCATATATATACGAGTTAATAATTACTTAGCCCAGTGTTTTCCGTTTATTAGTTTTAGAGTACTCGTAAGTAAATTTAATTATTATTGAAAATTATATCAAAATTTATCATATCAATAACAATTTATCATAAAAATAACTTCTCCTCGGCGGTGAATCGAACCCGGCCTCTCTCTGTCCACGTATAAAGCTATTTTCTCGTACATCACGACCCACAAATGCCCATGGGTTGGACCATTCACACCATCAAATCTACCTGCAACCGTGTCTGCCGGATGAACGAGTGTAATAGTAATTTTTCTCCACCCTCTCCGAACAGACTTAACTGGCTTTATAGTGATGTACTCGGAGGTCTTAGCGCAACATATGGCGCAACCCGCAACTCTCTAGCTCTTGTGGAAGTGGGTAAACATTAAAGTCAGTAAGTGAATGAGTGAGTTAGCCAAGCGGCTTTATATTGTATAGATTTCCTCCTGAAAACAACCATTTTAGTAAAAAGAGTTATATCAAATTATCAGTATTTTATACAAATCACAAATTAAAGTCAAAATTTAAACCTGTACAAGATTGCTCTCTTGCACTCTTCCACAAAATATCTATGTATTTAGGACATAGACTAATTATTTATGTATTAACTGACAGAACCAAGAAAACACCCCCAAGTTAATTCAGTTCAAAGATCTCGCTCAATAGAAAAAAAAAGAACTAGAGTAAAGCTGTTCAAAGCAGCGAAATACGTGTTGCATAATTCATCCTGTTTGCCCCTTTCTTAGCATAGGGCTCACATTCTATACCAGAATATTCATTATATACACGGGGAAAAGTAATCATATTCGACTATTCAGTTAAGTCATAAGTGAAAACGTTGTCCAATTAATGTTTACTCCCGTCCTACCATTCGTCATTGGACAAATGTTAACATAAAATAAAAAATTGCAAGATAAAAAGAACTCTTTAGTCTCTAACTTGGCAGTCTCACGGTCCGTAGTATGCTACGCCGCCCAGGTGTGGGGTTGCAGAAACTTCGAAATTTCTTTCTTAAAAAACTATTTCATTTGCCAAATTATATGCCGAACAATATTCTGTATCAGGAAACCGGTTTAGACCCAGTATTTATTCACACCATCAAGCTTCACTTCAACTACTGCGCTTCAGTGTTTACTCTTCCATTTCATCATTTTCCAAGAATAACAGCGGTGAATAAAAGTGGTTAAAAGAAATGCGGCTTGGTTCAAGTCATGGAATATTTTAAGTCGTCAATATGACCTCGATTTTGAATTCTCTTCGGATAACCAAAATACATGGATATTTTTAGGAAAAGACAATTAAAATTAATTTTCATTGAAAAAAAAGAAAAATATTTAATAACGTAGAAAATATCTTTAAAAAAATTAAAATTAATTTTCTTTAGCAAAGAAGAAAATATTTTTATTTAAAAGATTTCTATTTAAAAGAGGAAAAAGTTAAATAAAATTTAGAACAATGAACCACTTTATTAATTGACTCTCTTAGAAAATTCCAAACTATACTTAATATAATAAAAATAATGACCGAAAAAAAAAATTATTATCGGCACGTGTCAACATATTACATTATTTTGGAATGTCGAAGGAGCTTATTAAAATAAAAAATATTAAAATTTAAATTTTCAGATGCTTTTATATTTATAATAGTATTTTTTTTGTTCCTGTAATTTTATTACAAGAAGAGAAAATATGGTATAAAATGGTAAGTAAAAGATTTTTGTATATCTTGTTTCAGACAAAATATAGCAAGTATCTTAGATATGCCATATTAAAAAGCTTCTATATAATATTCTAAATATACATATTGCAGAAAAAAAAAATCAAGATGTCAAAAGAATGTAATGTTGCTGTTTTGAATATCATAAAAGGTCAAACATTAAAGTTAAAAATGATTGTATTCTTTATTCAACGTGGACAAAAATTCCGAAAATATTTACAATGCATATATATTTTATTGCAATGCTCCTCTTTCTCAATTTTTGTGAGCTACTAATTCAGAAACTAGATTTCCCCCAGGAAAGCTACTTATATGATCCTTGAATGTGTTAAAAGAGGTAGTCCAATGACCAAATAACGTCTTCACACAATATGTTCTAATTCAACCTTCTTCAGATAGTTTACAACGAACTTAACAAGTAACAAACAAACTTAAAAGGGGACAAGAAGGAAAAGACAGTTTATAAAGCAAAATGATAATATATATATAACATATTTTTTTACTTTTCCTCACTACCTATAGTAGGAAAAGTACTGTTTTCACCAAAAAAGTTTTTTTCGAGATTTCAACGGAATTATCCGTTTTTAAGACCTTCTGAGTGGTTTTCAGCACGACGTCTGTATGTATGTATGTATGTATGATAACACATGCATGTATGTGTGTATGTATGTGTGTGTTATCATCGTAGCGCCCAAGGTATTTAACCTAGAGAGTTGAAACTTGACAGAAAAATCAGCCCTTACCTGAAGTGGTGCCGCCCGGAAAATCAAATTTTTCCGCCATCATGAACCCAGTTTGTTGAGCCAGCAAAAATTTTAAAAAATCGTAATAAATCGACAATGGTCCTGATCGAGTTGAAATTTGGCACGAATATACCTCTCTGTATGACAAACAAGCCTACCAAATTTCATTTTGATATTGGCGGCCATTTTGAAGTTATTAATTTTTGATTTTTTAAATTTTGACGGTTAATAATACCAAAAGTATAAATAGGTTTTTGACATAACGTTGCATAACGTTGGAACCGGAAAAAATTAAGGAACAAATATAAAAAAACCCGATGAAATTCCATTAATTAGTTTAAAAGTTATAAGCTAATGTCCACAGGCCACCATAAGAAGTGAGTCGCTGATTGATAAAGTTTTCTTACCTTATGGAATCGCTTATTTATGCCGTGTCCACCGATGAATTGGGTATATGGCAACTGGGGGCTGGGCCATTTCTTTTTTGTTGACATGCCAAACTTGCCCTTCTGCGGGAACATTGAAAAGAAATAGATAAAGTTTTGATTTTCACAGGATCGTTTAATTAAAGTATTTCAAAAACAGTGGTACACGTGGCCACCGATAATAGTGGGCCGTTTGGGGTGGCCACCGCCCCAAACATATCGCTCTGCGAGGACGTTGAAAAGAAAACGGCCCACTCTTATGGGTGGCCACCTTTACCACTGTTTTTAAAATAATTTAATTAAACGATCCTGTGAAAATCAAAACTTTATCTATCTCTTTTCAATGTTCCCGCAGAAGGGCAAGTTTGGCATGTCAACAAAAAAGAAATGGCCCAGCCCCCAGTTGCCATATACCCAATTCATCGGTGGACACGGCATAAATAAGCGATTGCATAAGGTAAGAAAACTTTATCAATCAGCGACTCACTTCTTATGGTGGCCAGTGGACTATATTTATTAGTGCGATAATTTTGATGACGTCAAAGTTTGTTTACATCTGTCGGTTTTTTTGAAGAATGGTAATAAATCCGTTTGTTCAGAACGGTCACCCATCCAAGTACTGACCACGTCCAATGCTGCTTCCTCCTGCTGCGAAGCAGCAGGAGAGGCCACTTTAGTGGCCTCTAAAGTGAGGAAAAGTTCCGAGGTACCCTGTACCCGATTTTTTAGTATTAATTCAATTAAAAAAAAAATTTTTTTTAAGTTTTAGGTAGTATTCATACTACGGAAAGTTTACATTTTAATTTAAATCAAATTATAATTATTATTAACAAAGGGAGTCTATTTTTCTCTGTGTGTCTCCCTTTGTAAATAATAATTATAATTTGATTTAAATTAAAAACAAAATTAAGTATCGATCCGTGACAACTAAGACAAACATTCTCATAGACGAGTTCATAATTACATGGCACAAGTGTTTTCCATTCATTAGTTTTCGAGTTTTCCTATGTTCATTTAATTATTTTTGAAAATTTTATCAAAATTTATCATAAAAATAACTTCTCCTCAGCAAGAAATCAAACCCAGCCTCTCTCCGTCCACGTTCAAAGCTATATTCTAAGAAACTAGATTTTTCTTGGGAAAATAGCTTATATTGTAAGATTTGTATCAAAAAGGACTAATTTTACCTAAATCGTCGGAACCGTTTTCGAGAAATAATATTTGTCAGAGATTTTGGGGGGCAGCGCCCCTAAATTTAGAGCTAAAATACATTTCTTGATTACGCCTCTGAGTATGATTTTTCTGAACATGTATGCCAAATTTCGTCCAAATCGGTCCAATTGTTTAGGGTCCAGACGTCTACACAGACAGACATTTTTTAAAAACCACTTTTTTGGACTCAGGGAACTTCAAAACGTGTAAATCCATCAAAATCGAATTTTCGCGTCATCACAATACTTTCTCATTATATGAGAAAGTAAAAATTAGGTGAAATTAAAAAACTGAAATAAATAGAATGCAAAATACCTGATGGTTACACTATAACTTCAAAATATCAAGTGAAAAGAAAAAGGTAAACTATGCTGATAAGAAGAAAAAGGTAATATTATTAGGACAAATTCGAGAGAAGGACATACCTTAGCTAGCACTACCAAGTCCGTTTTTCGATATTGTTGTTATCATCTTACAGCCCTCAGGTTAGTTTACATTTTTCCTTTAACTTGATATTGTGAAGTCACACTATAACCATCAGGTATTTTACATTCTATTTATTTGAGTTTTTAATTTCACTAAATTTTTAATTTTGTTTTTAATTTAATTTTTTTTTCTTAATTATTTTATTTTTATTCATTTTTCATTTTTTGCTTTATAATCTGTGTAGATACCTTCTTGTACTCTTTTAAGTTTGTTTGTTACTTTGTTTGTAAATTATCCGAAGAAGACTGCAATAGAACAGAATCGATTTTGTAATAAATTCAATCATTCTGTGTAGACTTTTGGTTATTGATTAACACCTTTATATGAGATTAGTGTTTCAAAGAACACCATCATGTTTTTTTTTTTTTTTTTTGCTTTGTAGTTTTAGTCCCGTTCGACAGCTTATTAGGTCATTACAGGACGGGGGTTATCCGGCCACTTTACTCATCTAATCGATGAGATCATCAGTGTGAAACATGTCTCACCCCGCTGGGATTCGAACTCTTAATTGAAGAAATAACACCATCATGTTATTTCTTCAATTGTAAAATTTGTTCACAACAAAAAAATAAAATAAATTGTTCTTTAGAATGGTTGGTGGCAATGCTTATTTGTTACGTCTTTAGATTGTTACTCCCCTACGTTTTTTAAGAATATAAATGACTGACTAAACTAGGCATCGCGTGGCTCTATCATTAAAGCGAGCGTATTGCAATAAAATACTGACTATTGAAATTTGTTAATCATGATGAATGTCATAGTTGAAGATAAGTGGAAGAGGGTAGTGAGGGGTAGAGTGGGGGTACTCGGTACAAAGCTTTACTTCCTAAACAAACCTACACACTAACCACCCGTAATAGCTTTTAAACTAATATTATAAATGTATCACTTCATTACTCAAATACTACTGCTTGTATCAAGTTGAAATTTTACATACTTGTTTCAATTGTACTTTAGACGATGTACATGAAGTTTTATTAAAATCGTTACGTTAGAATGTAAGATATCGGTAAAAAGGTTGTTTTCTCTATTTTAAATATTTAGGTCCGCTTTAATAGTTTTAGCGATCTTTATTAATTCATAGCAGTTTCGTTGTTAGTTTTACTAAAAATGTTATTTGAAAAAAATGTTTGTCTCATTGAATAGGTGATGATAGAATTTTTTCCCGTCCTGAATTTCCAATTTTAAATTTGAAGCTGACGTTTACGCGAGCATTGCGCGCGAACTCTTGGACGGATCACGCTGTCAAACGAACTTAGCCTGAGTATTAGTAAAATGAAGATGTATACCAAATTTCAACTAAATCGGTCAACTTTTACTCAAGTTATCGTCTGACACGTAAACGTTACACACAGACAGACAGACAGACAAGATGCATATTTCGTTGAATGTAAGAAGCTCGCTTACGCTCGCTTCAATAACTATTAAGACAATGGGATGTTTAGTCCAATGTACTTTGGGACAAAGGAATATCACACTTCTATTTTTATAAGGGAAGTAACAGTCTAGAGAAAAAATTCTGTACACCTTCAGATTGTTACTCCCCTCTGTTTTCATTATAAAGGGAGTAACAATCTAAAGAAGTGCTATTTATTATACCTTAGGTAAGCTTGGAAGCAAAAATAAATATGTATCAAAAACAAAACTTAAGAGTTAATTTATTTTAAATGAAAGAAAGCTGTTAATGTAATGATTTCCTTTATATAAACTCGATCATTATAACTAGTTCAATTTAATTTAAATTCGTATAAAGTGTTTTGACAATGAATAAATCAAACTCGGTTTTATTTAGTTTGAGTAAGTTGGTCATTTGAACATTTTGACGGAAACAACAAAGTTGGGGTAAGAGAAGGAAACACAAGGGACTGAGATCCCACTGTGGTATTATGTTACTGAATAGTTAACTAACAGCCGGTCCCAACTAAAACTTAGCTATTCTCTGTCAAGTATAGGCTATCGATTATTGTAGCATTTTCTATTTCAATTTTATCATTGTAAGTCATTTAATTACTTACGAAAATGGTTTGCCAATTTTCGTATACTTTAATGATTTTATGCTTTTATAACCTATTGTCAAATTTGTTTAATTTTCCCTCCATTTTTGTGACTCCTATTTCAAAAATTCCAAGACAGAAATCCGCTTCAGACGGTAACTGAAGATATGGGGAAAAATCTTCAGGGAACATGTTTGGTCCCCTATCTGTCAGTCAGATGTTCCGCCTGTCGGTCTGTTTGTCAATCAATTTATGCGAACCAAAAAAAATCTACTCGTACGATACCTTGGCCTTTTCCTTGACGGAAGATTAACGTGGCAACTACAAACAAAAAAAATCGGTCCGAGACAACTCAGACAAACTTTCTCATATACGAGTTTATAATTACTTAACCCAGTATTTTCCATTTATTAGTTTTCAAATGTACATTTAAATATTATTGAACATTTCATCAAAATTTATCATAAAAATAACTTCTCCTGGGCGGGGAATCGAACCCGGGCTCTCTCCGTCCGCGTTTTAAGCTAATTTCTCAGGAACTAGATTTTTCCTGGGAAAACGGCTTATATCGTTGGATTCGTATTCAAATGGACTACATTTTAGAATTTTTTAATCAAAATCGTCGGAGCCGTTTTCGAGAAATACATTTTTTTCATGTTTTTTCAGAGTTTTTGGGGGGTAGCGCCCCCAAATTTAGAGCTAAAATTCATTTCTCGATTTCGCCTCGGGGTATGATTTTTCTGAACATGTATGCCAAATTTCGTCAAAATCGGCCCAGTAGTTTAGGCTGCAGGCGTCTGCACAGACGACAGACGACAGACGACAGACAGACAGACATTTTTTAAAAACCACTTTTTTGGAATCAGGGGACCTCAAAACGTGTAAATCCATCAAAATCTCAAAATCGAATTTTCGCGCCATCACAATACTTCTCTTTATATGAGTAAGTAAAAAGTACTGACATCACACGACGATACAAGTCACTGCTCGGTCTTCTTGATCGAAAGTAGTAGAGTAGGTCTAAGATTTTTAACAACAAGCTTCGTATTTATAATGTAGTTCTAAAAACCAGCTTGGACCTACGGTCTGTAAGTGTGGGCTAGCACCAAGCCTTCCAATTCCCGCCGTCTTCAAATTCTGCAGTCGAAAATCCTTAGAAAAATAACCAATAGCGGCCTTTACACATAGGTTCTTTCCTGCAGGCCTGAATCGTGAAGAATTGTGCGCGAGTAAAACCGTGCGAGTAATCGTGTGGGAAAGATTTGGTAGCTATAAAAGTGATCCGCGCTTTCCCACAGGAAAGAGTGCCCCCGTGTTGGCGCGAAGGAAAAAACGCATGTGTAAAGAGCAATCCTAGGAGCTTGGAGTGCTCGTCAGACGAACAGTTTTAGGAGGCACAGTGGGGGTAAATTTAAAGAATACGGCAGGCCTGTGGGAAAGCTCGCTGTCGCCTTTACACTAAGGAGATTACGCGCGGTAAAGCGTACGTCTCTGAGGACGCGTAATCCCTCACTCCAGTGCAGCCTTTACACTGGCGCTCTTTCCCGCGCTCTTTCCCGTTTGTTGCTCTATCCTGCAGGAAAGCGCGCAAGTGTAAAGGCTGCTATTGGCTTTCTATATTTCTAACCTAACTCTCCATGAACATTTGAATGAGCTCCCTGTCCGAAATCTAACCGTATCCCGATATAAAAATTCCATGAATCCATCCTAATCCTCTTGTACAACTCCTGTCCTCTCAGTTTATCCCAAGCAACCCACCAAGACGTTTGGAGAGGAGGTGGCCTAGAGATCTCTAATCTTAAAGTACATCTTTGTCCCTTATATTACCTGATTATAATTACTTTTAACAATCAATTATTGTTATCTAGGGGGGGCCTTCCTTTGGTGGCAACAATAGAAATGCCCCCCCTCCCCATTTCCACGTCCCGTTTTGAACTAAATTTTTATGGCCACCCTCCTCAGTTTCAGCAAGCGTAATTCTTGCCTTATATAAGTTCGTTGGTTACTGATTCGCAGACTGGCAAGAGTTTATGATCTAGTAGTCCTAAAGAGCTTTATGTGAGCTTGGCATATCATCTGCATATGTGGGTTACCGCTCATTTAGCAACGCGGTATGTTGGACAACGATTTTAAAGATCTTGAATCGTAGAAAAAGAAAATGTAAATATTAAAATTTCAAACTTAATATTTTTATGACGGCGGCCAATATGGTGGATGTCTACAAAAAAATGTTTTAATCACTATTACACGTTAAAAATCGTATTAAAGGTCTTTAAGAGTAGGAGAATAAATAAATATTAAAATTTGACAGTTCATTCATTTCACATTTTAACATGCGAGAATATGGAAGACTACTAATAAAAAGTTTTAAGTCATCATGACATGTTATAAAATTTGTATTCTTACACACCATGTTACATGTCATTTTAAAACTCTTTCCAGGTAGATTATGTAAGTTTTCCCTGGAAAAAGGTTTCCAGGCAGTAATATTGAAAAGTGTAGGGCATGTGTCAGGAAAATGCGATTAAATGTGTGATCAAATTTAGTCTCTGAGAGGTTTCTGGTAGAAATGAATTTTCTGGATTTAGAAATACAACAGATAGAAATAATAACCCGTAAATTTTAGCCATATATACATCGTTATTTGATTGATAACTTACAATTTGTTTTGTTAAATTTATTGAATAAATATTTCCGAAACATAATAAAACTAAAGTTTCTTTTCCAGCCTTAAAGTCCTCCATTGAAGTCTTTTATTTTAGTACTAAGTAATAAATAGTTCAAAAGTATAGCTGCCCTTTCTCTATTTATAGTATAAAGCAAAAAAATAATAAATAACAATAAAATAAATTAGTATCCTAATAAATCGTAATAGTATAACATCAGTCAGTAATAAGAAAAAGAAAAATCTTTTTCAAAAGAACATCGTTCACTTTATTATCAAAGTAACTGTAATAAAGACATTTCCTTTTAACCAATAAACTTTCAGCATTTATTTTTTTCCTTCTTCGACGCAAGAAAAGAATGGCGTCATAATTTTTAGTCCGAAAGTAAAGAGTAGTAAATAAAGTACTTGGATAGGGCCAGGTTAAGGAAGATTTTTTTTTCTACTTTCTCGATATAGCTTTCAGCTTGAGAAAGATTTATCCAATCCCCATGAGTCTTGTTTGGAGGAAAAGTGGGTTTTATTACTTGGGTTCTCTTCTCCTTCAGGCAAAGCTTTAGAATAAAGACATTTCTATTGCCCGTTGTAAGGAACTCGCGTTCTTAAATCCGTCTGAAAAGCAGACTTCCTTATTTTCCCCGCCTCCCCGTCTTATTTTTCGTAACCATAGTTGAGTACCGAAGGAAGAATAAGTAGATGAAATAAAAGGAGATAGTGAGATCATAAAACAAAGATTTAAAAGAGGATAACAAGAGATATAAATTGATGCAATAAATAATTAAAACTTTTGAAAGAAAAACGACAAATAAAAGAAGTGTTATTTATTAAGAAAGTTTTTAGAAGGGAAGCCCTAATGAAGAACAATAAGAATTAATCTCTGGGCTTATTTATTTATTTTTTTTTTTTTTCCAAAAGGACAATATAAAAAACTGAAAGATGCTGTTAGGTTAATAAGCGTTAAGGAATTATAAACAGTATGTAATATGATGATAATTAAAGTATTAATAAAATACTCATAATGAGACTCTAAACACAGCCGAAAATAGCAAGCAAGTTATTTAAATTACGTAAAAAATTAAATATTAATAAAACATATTATCGTAAAACTCTAAACCCCTTTGTAGCCTCAAGTCCTGCGAGTCGAGTGCCAGACCTAGCTGAAGGGCGAGTCGAGTGCCAGACCTAGCTGATGGGCGAGTCGAGTGCCAGACCTAGCTGATGGGCGAGTCGAGTGCCAGATCTAGCTGATGGGCGAGTCGAGTGCCAGACCTAGCTGAAGGGCGAGTCGAGTGCCAAACCTAGCTGAAGGGCGAGTCGAGTGCCAGACCTAGCTGAAGGGCGAGTCGAGTGCCAGACCTAGCTGATGGGCGAGTCGAGTGCCAGACCTAGCTGAAGGGCGAGTCGAGTGCCAGACCCAGATGATGGATGAGTCGAGTGCCAGACTTAGATGATGGGCGAGTCGAGTAGTTTCAGCGAGGAGACAGTCACTCACCTTCCCACTTACATGTTTTCTTTTACTTTCCCTCCGACTAGACCATTTACTCACCCTGTCTGAATGGACAGACAAGTGGCGAGTACAGTAGAAAGACCGAGTAGAGTTTTATGCTAGTTTCCTTGAGCTACTATACTGTATCCAACTCGTCAATGTGAAAGGACTTTTTAATAGCTATTTTCTCAAGAACTAGATGTTTACCGGGCGACTAACGATACTTAAAATTACTTAGATAGTAAGATTTGAATTTAAGTAGACTACATTTTAGAATTTTCAAATTCAAAATCATCGGAACTTTTTATGTGAAATAATTTTTAAATTCAAAGTTTTGGGAGGAAACACACCCAAATTTAGAGGTAAATTCATTTCTCGATTTCACCTCGGGATATAATTTGTCAGAATATTCATGCCAATATTGATCGAAATCGTTCAATCCTTCACAAACTACACACTAGGCAGGCATTTGCTAAAAAACACTTTTTTGGACTCAGAAAAGAAGGCTAGTTGTGTAAAAACATAAAAATTTCAAAATCTGATTTTCGTGCCTTCGCAATACTTTTTCAACGAACAAATATGGAAAATATATACCTATATATATAAATGATGGTTGAACATTGATTTCACCCAGCAAGTACCCCATAATTTTATTTATTGATCACATATGTCCCCGGTGGTATATTTACAGTTAAATAATTTTGTTTAAAAAAAATAATAAATGCGTCTGCAAAACATGCACTAAAAAGAATAGAATCATTTTTTTAAAAGCCACAGTACTACGAGTGATTACAGGATATGTGTAAGTCACTAAAGATAAAAGCGTAGGGCGCTATCAACAGTTTTTGTCAATTGCTGATGCACCCAACGCTTTTATCTTTAGTCCCATGCACATAGTATATTCTGTGGTCGCTTATATATAGTACTGTGGCAAAAGAAAAACTCCTTTTTGTTCTCATTGTTTAAAAAATACAATATTATTTAATATACAAACCAGGTTAGACAAATTTTGTAATAGGCTTGAAGTAGAGAAATTGTAAGACTCCTATTATTGTTCCTTTCTCAAGACAGAGTAGGAAAAAGTAGTAGAAAATTATAACTAAAGTGATGGCTAAAATAAACAGGATAACTAAAGATGTTATTTAATTTGTGAAATGGTAAAAGTGGAAAAGCTTGAGGAAGTGGGGGATAGAGATTGATGTTCCAGAATAAATAGATTACCTAATCAAATTTGAGCCGTGGTTTAAAAGCCCTCAGGGACTAAAGCTTTGATCATGTTTAGCAAGTGGTTTAAATGGGAGACTACTAATCCTACATTATAGAAACACCGGAATCTGTCCTATGTTACATCCTAATACTGACAGGACCTAATATTGGTCAAGATTCAACTCCATAGTTCAGCATCTCACTGGAATTCTCATCTCAAATCCATGTAGATATTTGGTTGGTTACACTGCCGTTGTAAACAGTACATATATTGAATGAAATATAATCTGACAAGAGATGACATAGGTCAAACATCTCTAAAGGCTTATCAATCCCCTCTTTTGATAAGTGAGAATAGCCTAGTTTATTGATTTCTGAAACGGAATAACGTAGAATTTAAGCTTAACTATTCACTTAACTCGTCTTTCAAGGTGAACTAGTCAAAATCTAACAAAGCAATTAATCAAATCAATGTTGAGAACTAATTTCTCATTTCAACAGTAGATTAACTTTTAGCTAACATTAACAAGGTTTAGGGTTATAACAGAGAAGTTGACGAAAACGGAGGACATAATTGTTTTAGAACAATAGTTTATTTGATAAGATAATCTGAAGAGAAGACGGAATTATTGCTAATATTATCAGTTAGATTCAAAAATTAAAATAAGATATGGATAAATACTCATTTGAAACCCACACAGAGATATTCAATGATTACATCAACAACATTTTGTTTCAACTGGTTGGCATGCTGACGCAAAGTAACATAATAACAAGCTATTGTTTCGTAAATTTCAACGTATCAAAGAAGTTAACTAGCTGTCAAAATTATTGACAATGGACTTGGTTCACAGAAACTTCACACATTTATCATTTACCCCTCCTTATACATTGGTCTGGAATTCACTTCAAATAGGAAACTAGCGGCCAATCCAAGTTCTAACTCCCCCAAAACCTTTCTCTATTTGGTTTTTCCAACGCATCAAAGCAGTAAAATAGCTGTCAAAATTAGTGACAATGGATTTAGTTCACGGAAATTGTACCTTTATCATTTACCCCTCTTATACATAGGCCAAGAATTTACTTCAAAGTGCACTCTAAACTAGCTGCCAATCCAACTCCCTCACTATTTAAGCACTTTTTGAAGAATATCGAGTCGTTAACTGATTGCCAATGATTTTCTAACATTTAACAAAGTAAGTGTTCTCTATGAATATGTAATGTACACGTTTTTCAAAGCAATTTGCTCAGAAACTTAGCATCTGCGTCAACTCTCATTGAGCTCCGCAGAAATCGGCGTTTTTCTTTTAAGTCTTATAAGTTTTAAGAATGGAATAAACCATTAATCCTTCATAATCATCAATATTCAGGCTCCAACATCAAAGGTAAGAGACTCTAGAATTAGAGTGAAATTGGTTTTTAAGGGGGGGATCTTAAAAAAATCTTAAATTCTAAGCTTGTTAAATAAGATGCTTAAAACACAGCTGTTTCATCGGTACCTTGTTAATGGTTAACATTATGATTCAGAATGTTTTCAGTAGAATAAAAGCGGAAGGTTTGGTACAACGTAGCCATTAAGATATAAATTATAAATGAAATAACTATCTCTCGATACCTTGTTTATAAATGCAGCGTAAAGGTAATTTGTAAGTTAATAAGCATCAGACATATTTTATTAGGAACAGATTTTTTTTAATACAAGCAAGTATATAAGTAGCTCAAATTGCAACTATAAATTCAAAACATATCATAGAAATAAAACTGACTTGAATTGTTCATCCTCTTTTCCACTTCTTGAATTGTTAATAAGTCTTCATACTTTTTATTCCTTTTCTTGATAAAAATGCTGAATAATACCTAATTGCACACCTCCTATATTTTCCTAAATCTTTTCGACTTTCTGTCAACTACAAACTGTTTACTAAGGCATAATCTAATTGCATCTACTCTAAAAATTCTAAGGTGTTAGGGTGTTATCTCAAGTAAAATATAGGTACTCTTTTTTTAAAAATAAAGTTAATTCATTAACAAACGATCCGGTTAAAAAAATTAGATAGTTTGCAGTTAAAACAGCAAACTACGATTATAATAAATTCAGAAGTTGACGTTCAAAAACAACTTTCAGAAAGTGATTTGTTTTTATCAAGGAGTAATGTAAATGAATGGAGAGAGAATACTAAACTATAGGGACACAGGTAATAATCGGCTATTGATAAGATATTTTGAACATCAATTTTTATTATTATAAATAATATATGCATCAGCATACTTAATAAGTTCTGCTACCTAGGAAGCAGAGGAAGCATCATCACTACAGATGGAGGTGCTGCTGAGGATATTCAGAAACGCTTAAATAAAGAAAGCCAAGGGTGTGATCGCAATGCTGCAACCTACATGAAAGTCACAGGAGTTTTGTACGAACACCAGGCTACGTATCTTTAACACGAAGTCCATACTCCTCTACGACTAAGAAACTTGAAAGACGACTCTACAACTTACAAAGAGCCTTTGTAAACAAGAGTCTGAGAAATATCCAGCGGATATATATGGTAGCCGCAGATTATCTCAAATGAAGAGTTGTGGAGGAGACACCCATAGACATCGAGGTACGCCACAGAAAGTGGAGGTGGATTGGACATACACTACGTCGAGAGGAGTGCAATATAGCAAGACAGGCTATAGAGTGGAAACTATATAAATAAAATATATAATATAGATTAACTATATAAATAAACTATATATAAATAAAAAATATTAACCTCATCTAACGAACACCAAATTTTATAATTTTTTTTTTAAAGTACAAATTTTTCTAAAAAAATGTTGATGAAAATATATATGTATACTATTTAATTTTAAAATCCTTATTTATTTTGGGCAAAATTAAATGGTATTTTTAGTATGACAAATTATATTTACAAAAATATATAAATAATTGACAAAGAAAATGTTTAATTAATTAATTTATCCCATTAATTAATTGGGGTCTAACTGACCTCTCTCTCTCTGAGGAGTTTACGTTAAAAAAAATATGTGTGTCGTTCCAGGGTTAAATGGACTGCATTTTAGAATTGTTTTAATCAAAAGCGTCGAACCAATTTTCGAGGAATATTTTTTTCATGTTTTACAGTTTTTGGGGGGTAGCGCCCCCCAAATTTGGACATTTTTTAAAAAACTGAAATTTTTTTAAAAAAACGTGTAAATTCATCAAAATATCAAAATTGTTTTTTCGCTTTATCACACTACTTTCTCTTTATATGAGAAAGTAAAAATAAAATAATAAGAAAGAAACGTGAAGTCAAGTAAACAAAAAGACCTATCGAGGTAGTTGAAAAATAGTTAAAAAAAATCATACTTATGTTGTAATTAAAAAAGTTATTTATTAATTAAATTATTCGATCTAATATCGTATACCAACCTAAGTAAGTACTGCAGTATCGGAGTGGTACGGATGGGAGAGGGGTGTATTTCACCACCAGGCAGGAAGAAGACAGAACGTAAGATAAACCTGTATAGGAAGGCATCTTAAGATCGATGAGGGAGTGGAGACTTCAGGATGGAGACTAGGCGAGGGTCCAATATAAGAATAACGGGGAGCCGCTGATAAGTGGAGAAGCCCTCTAACTCTAAAGTAATGTAAAAGTATTACAAATTCAAATTATTAGAACGAATAACATAGTATTCTTAATGAACTCGCTATCGGTAGCTATATATTTTATAGACAGTGACACCTAATAAATAATTTCATAGAGTACTGTTTTTACGAGGAATATCACCGGGGTATAGATATTAACCTTTTTTTTTATCAGGAACATCACTTAACATAGTCGTTAAACTCGTTACCAGTAGTATTATCGGTAACAACAGTAGTCAAATTCCAGCTCCTCAACCGGTATTTCACCTAACTCTTACCTTAATATCACTGGCTATAGTCATTGAACTCTTGATCAGTAGGATCAGTTACTGTAATTAAACTTCCAGGCATTGTTAATACAACTAGTTATTTAACTCAAAGGTGGGCATAGACGAGCAGATGTAATTGCCAAATGTGAGGTTTCTGAGCAACATACTCGTGAACTATCCGTGCGTTAAGGAGTAAGATGAATCATTATCAGTCTAACGATATCGGTCGTGAACAGAAGTCTGCCAGACCTATTCCCTTCCCCCAGCACAGTGGAACAGGTGTCGAAGACATGGACTTACAAAACTGCAGCATATCTCAGAGATCTTTTTAAGTGTCAAAACATTTGAATCTTCCAGATCTACGCTACCGACAGACCTCAATCTGCCAGATTTTTACCACTAACGAACAGATCTGATCGGACGACCGATCTCAAATCTCAAGGCGTGAAATCTGTCAGATACCTTTGCACGTTATGGAGAAAGGGCAGGCAGCGTCTGCCAAACAAAGATTGGCTAGATATCTGTCAGATGTGGTCGTGGCTAGCTTTATAAGTAATCTGCTCTATTAATAACCTATACATCATGAGCAGGGAACTTATTATCACCATTTACTTGTGTGATACCAACATTATTATTATTGGTTTGTGTCATTTGTTAACACCTAATAATTTTAGATAAAGTTAGTTTAAATATTGGATTGTTACAGAAGCCACTACTATTACTTGCTATAGTAATTAATCTTATATAACACATTTAACAGGGACTGCTATAGTGTCGCACATAGCTTCCTCGCGTTCAATTTTGTATACGTTAAGACTTTATACAATTAAAACCTATTATGGTAAATCTATTTAATTTTCCCCCGTTTTTTAAAGCAGTCAAAATTATTTTTGATTTTTTACATCAATTAAAGTATCAATTTAGCAAAGTTTAAGGAGCGCAGGCAGTTGAAAATAATCTGGGGCTATCTGCAGGCTGCTTTCGACAAACCATCCAATTTAATAAAAATCAGATAAGTGCTTTTGATGATATAGGTGTAAATAAATGTTGTTTCTTTGTACGCATGTTGAAGAGAAACAAATGGGTGCAGAAGGTTGGGCCTATGATGACCGACCATCCAGATTTCAATAAAATCAGATAAGTAGTTTATAATATATTATGTACATTTGCAAAAATTGAGCTACATACCGACAGACAGACACGGAACCAAAAATGTTCCCTGATGTCTAAAACGGATTTCTGTCATGGGATGTTTGAAATCGGAGACCCAAAAAATTGTCGTTCTTCAGAACGATCACAAAGCTTCCGCTACCTTCGGTATGCTCGGAAGCAAAATATATAATTAAGGGATAAACTAAAGAATAAATAACATCAATGAGCTTTACCAAACTTATAAATTATTGGTTAAGCACTTAACCAATATTATCATCGCTTTAAGTCATCGCACTTCTAAACCAAACGTCGGGCTCAGTAATTGAACACCTTTTAATTAAGATCACACACAACTGTTGTGAAATTTATATCACCTACTGGTGTTATGCATTATATATAATATGGTCTGGTGATATGCATATCGGGCTATAATATAATATTATTAGCTACTACATATATTATTATAGGGTGGAATTATTGAAATGTAATAAAGTTAAAATATCAATTTGACGAAATTATGGCATCGTTAAAACTGCGACAACTCAATTAGCACGAGATTTATAATATTGCACTTAAATTAATGGACTTTCATATAACTCAATTTAACTCAATTTTAATAATCTTTTTTATACACCCCTTTAAAAAAAATAAAGGTCAGGATTTTACCAACCATTTTTTTTAATACAGGTCGAAAAAGAAAGGTCGTGGAAAATTAATTACAAAGTAATTACTTAGCATTTTTCAATTTTTTTTTTTTATCCCACACTTCCCAACAAGAAAAACCTTCCTAAACCATAATTTATAATAATAATAGAGCCCTACTACCTTAAACATAATTTTTAAAAATCGGTTCGAAACAACTAAGACAAACTTTCTCAGATAAGCGTTCATAATTACTTAGCCCAGTTTTTTCCGTTTATTATTTTTAATGTTTTCGTAGGAATACATTTAATTATTTCATGAGAATTTATCATAAAAATAACTTCTCATTGGCGGGGAATCAAACCCGGCCTCTCTCCGTCCACGTGTTTAACGTTATTTTCTCAAAAACTAGATTTTTCCTGGGAAAACGACTAATATCGTAAGATTCTTATTTAAATGGACCAGATTTTAGAATTTTTTAATCAAAAACGGTTCCGACGATTTGATTTATTTTTACGTTTTAGAGTTTTTGGGGGGTCGTCAAATTTAGAGATTAAATTCATTTCTCGATTTCACCTCGGGGTATAATTTTTCTAAACATGTATGCCAAATTTCGTCAAAATCAGCCCAGTAGATTAGGCTCCAGGCGTCTGCACAGACAGACACAACAAACGACATAACAACACACAAACTTAAAAACACTTTTTTGGACCCATGGGACCTCCAAACGTGTAAATCCATCAAAATCTCAAAATCCAATTTTTGCGCCATCAAAATAATTTCTCTTTATATGAGAAATTAAAAAAGATAAAATTAAGGCAAGAAACGTGACAAATTTTGATTGCGCATGCAAGGAAAAGGATGTATTATTAAGTATGTGTTGTAACAACTATATTGATGGTGATAAGGAAAATCTTAGACACGATTCATATGTGATATGAATCATGAAAGCTACAAATGTCGAGTGTTATTCAGATACGTCATGATAGACTTCTACCCATACCTCAAATAATACTAAGAGAAGATTCATTAAGGATCCCATAATCCTGTCTGAGATATTAGATATCTGTGGAGCCGTCAAACCGTCAAAATACAGCCTCCTTACATTAAATCCTAGCGAAATAGACATCTGATCATCACAGAGAACTGCAAAGCAGCAAACAATAGTGCATATCTACTGACATCATTGCATAATTGTATACTCACTCATTAAAATAGACACCAGTCTGTCAACCCACATACTCCGTGCTTATTAATTAATGTTAATTATTATTACTTGTCACTATTAATAAAGCTATATTCCTGTAATTACTCCATCTTGTGGCTTATTTAACCGAAATTGATCACTTATGTGCGTTTACTCATCGCATTTCTACCTTGCTGAAATCCGATTACATCTTTTGTATCCAGTTCTTCAATTGAATAATTATTTTGATAAAGTAATTTCTACAAGTTAAAAAATACATTCAGAACTGGAAACAAAAAGAAAATCGGTCCGAGAAAACTCATATAAACTTTCTCATATTCTTAAAACTATATTTAAATTCCATAATATTTCATTTTATTTATTTATTTAAAATAAAAAATTAAAAAGCGTTCAACAAGTGTATTTTACCTTTCTCATATAAAGAGAAAGTATTGCGAAGGCGCGAAAATTCAATCGAGTCCAAAAAAGTGGGTTTTAAAAAATGTCTGTGCAAAGGCGTAAAGCCCTTAAACTACTGGGCCGATTTTGACGAAATTTGGCATACATGTTCAGAAAATCAGACCCCGAGGAGAAATCGAGAAATAAATTTTAGCTCCACCCCCCCCCCCCCCCCCCCAAAAAAAGCTCTGAAGAAACGTGAAAAAAATTATTTCTCAAAAATGGTTTCGACGACTTTGATTAAAAAATTCTAATAAGCAGTTTTCCCGAAAAAAAACTAGTTGCTGAGAAAGAGGCTTAAAACGTGGACGGAGAGGGCCCGGGTTCGATTCCCCACCCAGAAGAAGTTATTTTTATAATAAATGTTGATGAAATGTTTAATAATAATTAAATTTTCATACGAAAACTAATAAATGGAAATCACTGGGCTAAGTGATTATGAACTGGTATATGAGAAAGTTTGTCTGAGTTGTCTTTTGATTTTTCTTTTCGATTTTCAGTAGAAAAAGATTTATCAATATCTCAGAAACTAGATTTTTCCCGGGAAAACAGATTATATATTTAGATTTATACTTATGTGGACTACCTTTTAGTATTTTCTAATTAAAATCGTCGGAATCGTTTTCGAGAAATAATTTTTCTTTTTGTCACGAATCTGCAGAATATTTAAGGGGTATCGAACCCAAATTTGGAGCTAACATTAGGGGTATAACTTTTCTGAACATGTATGCCAAATTTCTTCAAAATCGCGCGGGTAGTTTAGGCTCCACGCGTCTGCACAGACAATAGACGACATACTTTTTTCAACAATTTTATTTGGCTCAGGGGACGAAATAAAATGTTTCTCCATCAAAATCTCAAAATCGAATACTCGTACCGTCACAATACTTCCTCTTTATATAAGAATGTAAAAACAATAAGCAGCAGAAAGGAAAGTATTAAATAAGATAAATTACTTCCTCTGCGATATAAAATAATCTTATTACAGAATGTAGAAATCCTTCTGCGATTAAATACTGGCAACGACCACGGAGCACTTAGCCAAGGTAAATATTGGCATTAAGAAAATGCTGCTACTAGAAAAATACTAAAAACCATAAATAAGTTTAATAAATAATGATTATAAACTGTTTTTACGCCACATTAAGGTATATTCTCCTTCATTTTTAATTGAAGGGGCATTCTCCCTTAAGGGAACCCATATTTTTTTACCCTTAAAATAAAAAAAAAAAATAAATAAACAAACCAAAACCACTTTTAAAACCATAATAATGAGAGTGATTTAAGCTAAAGAAAGAAAGAAAAAAAGAAAATTGTTAACACAATAACAAAACTAAGGAGGAAAGGTTGAAAAAAAAAACGTTCTTCAGTTAACAAGACAAAATTAAACACAGAAAAAATAATTGAAGAGGAATAAAATTATAAAAAAAATAATAAAAGATTTCTTTTGTCTTCAAAAGTTGATTTAATCTACAAAAAGACCATAAAAATTGTTTCTCATTTAGTTCTTTTGATTCATCATTTGTTGTTACGCTCTATTCTCTGTGGGTAAGAAATTAAAAAAAAGAATTAATTCTCTTATTATTTAACCTATATTTTTCTAAATTAGAGGAGAGGGAGGGGGGGGGGGGGATTTTATTATTTTTCTCCAGCATTTGCCCACTTTGATGGAACCCAGACCTTATTAAAATTAATAAAATAATGCCAGCTTAAAAAAAAGTAAAAAAAGAAACAAAAAAAAATATGAAAGGGTTCAAATATAAGGTCGTTAAGGGTTTTTTTTTGTTGGTAGTCCTAATTATTTTTTTATTTGCATTTCTGTTTGTATTTGTATTTTTTTTTTTTTTTTTTCTTCTTTAATAATATTTAAGTTCTTAATTTTTTTTGTGATAAAAAAGTAAAATCGGGATTTTTTTTTTATGTTAAAAGTCATAAATTAAAAGTAGGCAAAAAAAAGAGCAATTGTTGACAAAGATGGAAAGAGTAATAAAAAGAAAGGTATAGATTCATTAAGATAATCGCTCATCGAGGTTACTGTTAATTAAAATATTTTTTTCTTTTTAAAGGAACGATTTTTTTTATACTCTAGTTATTTGATTAACCTGGTCTCTACCCCCAATCAACGTTAAATTTAAGGGTTTTTGTCGAAAGACACTTTTAATTAAAGATGTCTTAAGAATTTCTCTTTTCATTTTTATTTTTTTATTTTTCATAATTTTTAGTTTATATAAATATATATATATAAAATAAACCTTTAGGTTCATTAAGCTTTAAAACTATAGGTACATACCATAATCCTTTTTACTTTCTTATATAAAGATGAAGTATTGGTACGATTTTGATGGATTTAAATATTTTGAGGTCCCCAGAGTCCAAAAAAGTGGTTTTCAAAAAATGTTTGTGTCATCTGTGAATATGCGAGGAGCTTAAACTTCTAAGCCGGTTTTGACGAAATTTGGCCTACATGATCAGAAAAATCATACCCCTAGGCGAAATTTAGAAATTAACCTTTCGATTAAAGGTTTACTTAGGCATAATGATCAGCTCGGATGGCAAATGTAGGGAAGAAATTGAAGCAAGGATAGCGGCTACAGGCAGACTCTATCATGCTATTAACAGGGGATTCCTTAGTAAAGCTGAAGTCAGTCAAAAAACTTAACTCATAGTTTTTAAAACAGTTAATATGCCCACACTGACCTATGGCTGTGAGTCTTGGACCCTCACAGAAAAGAGTCATAGCCGCATTCAAGCAACAGAGATGAGCTATCTAAGAAAGGTGGCTGGAAAGACTAGAAGGGATAGGGTTAGAAACTCCACAATAAGACAAGGTTTTGATGTACAGCAAGGTGACAGTGGAAAACGCACAGCTTCGATGGTTTGGGCATGTTAACCGAATGGGCACCGAACGATTACCTCGAAAAGTCTTTGAGGCAAGGATTGAGGGTAGAAGGCCCCGTGGAAGGAGGCGAACTTCTTGGATGGACAACATAACATCCACCCTCACCCAGAGAGGACAATCTGTGCAAAGTGCTCGCTCCATGTCTTTGGACAGGAAAAGGTGGAGACATTTTTGGTACTCCTCAACACTGCAAGATAGAAGAGGACTCGACTAAGTAAGTAAGTAAGTATTAAAGGTTTACGCCAGTTGTCGCAAGACAAACTTTTAAAATACAGAATCTCTGCAATGAAGAACTTACGCTCGTTCAATTATTAAGAAAGTGGTTTAAACATTATGTATTACGACATGTTGGCTTTACTTTATTATTAAAAATCTCAGTTTGATAACAAGTAGCTTTTTTATTCTGATAAAAGAAACATGAAGAGACAAAGCCATGAGAAAAGCGAAATTTTATAAAGAGACATGAGGTCAGACGAAACCAGGAGTCAGAGCTTGACGAAGCAATAAAATAACTGCAGCTATTTACACTCGCTAATTCCACCTGATGCCACCTCTGCGATGCTAATAAATGACCAGTTACGAGTTGCGATGATAAGTCAGTAGGTACTTTGGCAGATCACTTTGGCATTTTTGCTAATACCTTATATATATTAAAAATTAGAAGTAAACATTAAACATCTTCAACAGTATCAACAATTTAATACAAAAGAAATATACGAACAAAATGAATTACCTTCTTTGGTCGAGGTTGATGTGCCATCTTGAACTGCTATAGAGAGGCCACCTTCACGCCTCCATGTAATGTTAGGTGATGGAGAACCAGAAGCAGCACACTTCAATGTCACATTACTTCCTTCCCTCACAGACATGTCTGTACTCGTCTGGTAGTCTAGTATGTCTGGTGGAACTGAAATCATCAATGTTAACAATTAATTCTTGCTATCATGTTAGAAGCAGATGGAAGGTTCAACAATGATTTACTATTTTCAAATTCTTGACTGTGTTTTTCTCCAATGTGTGATAGCGACTGATCATAAAAGAGGTGCAGTTCAATAACCAATCAATGTCAGCTGTTCTAAAGCAGCCTTAATCAGATAATCTAGAGGTTAATGAATCACTTTTTGGCGAATTGTTGGTTACTGAATGAATAGTCAACCGAAACCGGTCAATTGTTTATTACATTTTTTTTGTGTGAAGACGTTGTTTTGTTATTGAACTTCATCTCTTTCATACCGTTTTCAGCTACTACCATGATGGTAAAACTAGAACTATTGTATTTAACACAAGGTCTCATTTTAAGGAAATTCATACTATATAACTTTAGATTTACTTACCGACAACATCGAGGAATCCTACTTGTGACTTCATGGGATCTGTATTAATCTGACACATATACCATCCTCTGTCTGATTGTCTGACCTCTTTGATATGAAGGAACCACGTTCTGTGATCATGATAAGTCACAGCTATCCTGTGATTCTTGGTTATAACATGGCTGTGAATTGTCAGGATAGTTTGCGTGTCAACCCTCAACCAGGCCACCTGAAACATAAAGATAATAATTACTTAATAAAAAAAAAAAAAAAAACTTACGCAAAGAATAAATAAAATTTAAATTGAGATTAAGAATTGAAATTGTTTTAGAACACCATAAAAACATGGCAATGCAATCAGAAACAAAATTTTGTCACTAATAAAGAATGCTTATTTGATTACGCTAATGTAAGAATACTAGAAAACTACATTTACGAAAAAAAAAAGCCGGATAACTAGCTTCCACAGGACGTAAACGGTACTTAAAGTCAAGCCAAATTAAAGAAAACAATTAAACTCTGCTGATTAAATTTATAACTGCTGCAATTTATTTTTATAAATATTTTAAGAATAATAACTGATTGAACTCTCAACGTAGTAAGTAGATTTTGATGAATAAAAACAGAAAATTAACAAGTTATTTTATATATATAATATAATATTATTTTATACATAATTTTATATTCATATATGTATATTAAATGTATATACAATAATTATAATTTTATAATATATATATATATATATATATATATATATATATATATATATATATATATATATATATATATATATATATATATATATATATATATATATATAGGTAAGAAGAAGTAACTCCTACAACTCAACTCGGGGGACGGTCAGGTATTAAGAAAAACCACTATAATTTCATTAGCCAACGTTTCGACAACTCAAATATGTTGTCATCATCAGGGCAACTGTAACATACATAAACACAGTGAATTATTAAAAGAAGGCGACAAGGCTAGAGAACAAAAGAGTAAACTGATAGAAGATCAAAATTACTTGATAGAAAGCAAACAAAAATAAAGGTAACAGAGTATTAAAAAACTTACATGAGTATATAGAAAAGTGATTACAAAAATTTAAAAATGGAGAGCAAGCGAATGGTAAATAAAAACTGAGAAATTTAATAAAACTTTGAAGAAACTTGAACAGGAACTCTTACTCCTGACTCCAAAACGTAAACAAAGTGCAAGGTGACAGCTGTGATCAGCGCCCCAGCAGTGGAGGAACGAAGTACTAGAAGTGACACCTTGAGCCAACAGGTGGTACGATCTAGCGGCCCAGGCGAGTACCAGAAAGTCTAAAATCATGGGGAACCAGAAGAACAAGGAAGGACAAGGAAGAATGAGAAGAATTGTCGCCTTCTTTTAATAAATTCACTGTGTTTATGTATGTTACAGTTGCCCTGATGATGACAACATATTTGAGTTGTCGAAACGTTGGCTAATGAAATGATAGTTGTTTTTCTTAATACTGACCGTCCCCCGAGATGAGTTGTAGGAGTTACTTCTTCTTATCTATATATCTTCGGTCGAGTTGAGTCGCCTGGCGTATTCTTTATATATATATATATATATGAATAAATTCTCGACCGTAAATATAAACAGAAAACAAACAAAACTCAGGTTTCGGTCACAAAAATCGTCTTTATGTTACAATCCCGACGTTTCGGTTTTTACTTAAAACCTTCTTCAGGGGCCGTAAAACATCTAAACAACGACCCGAGTCGTTGTTTAGATGTTTTACGGCCCCTGAAGAAGGTTTTAAGTAAAAACCGAAACGTCGGGATTGTAACATAAAGACGATTTTTGTGACCGAAACCTGAGTTTTGTTTGTTTTCTGTATATATATATATATATATATATATATATATATATATATATATATATATATATATATATATATATATATATATATATATATATATATATACTATTTATGGTATGCTGTATCTTATCTCAAAGAATTGGTTAGGATCCCATAACTTAACAACTTAACATCATTTGTTGCTAGTTTATTACTCAATTATACTATATTTTAGCTGAAAATATAAATTAATTGTAGAGAGTCAATTGTAGAGATGTATAGTGGACTTCTTTAGAATTTTTTAAAGATAAATTAATTTTAAAACCTTTAGTACAACTAACTTTTTGAAGTCATTACACGGTGTTATAATTATTTCCAAATCTTTGCCGATTTCATAAAATTTACAAAATGTTATAGTTAAGAAGGAAAATATAGAGCAAGATAAAATCAATAATGCTACATCGAGTATAGATCACATGGGGACTAAATAATGCGAAAGATACAGCACTTGGATAACAGGGAATAACTTATTTTAAAGTTAAAAAATATTTATCTACTCGCGGCAGCAAAATTAAACATTACATAACTGTTTTTAGGCTGGAAAGTACTATTTCCCTGATTTATCTTTAAAATATTAAAAACAGGCAGGAAAGTAGTTAAAACAGTCAGGAAAATACTTTCTCTGCCTAGGCAGGGAAATATTTCCCTGCCTAGGCAGAGAAAGTAACAGTGTTTACCACTGCGTGTCATAACCTCTTATTTTGACAAGAACAGTTTATACTGTTATCTCTATCTTATAACATTATATATTATAGTTAAATAAATAACATTTAATAATAAATAAACGTTTTAATAATAAAATAATTTGTTTATATTTGTTAATGCTGTTAAATAAGTTCAATGATTAGTAGATCTTTAATTAAATAAATAGTAGAGTCACTGACTAAACTGTAGCGTCATGTAAACATTGAACATCCATATTATTTTTATTATTGAAGTCTTTCTAGATTAGACTAGCTACTTTTCTTGATGTATCCAAGTTACTTCTTTTCTTTTAAGCAATAGAAGATATCTTTAACACTTTTATTAATTTTTTAGTAAAAATACAAATAAATATTTTATATTGCGTGCATTATTCATTCAGAAGTTATGTGTGTTATAAACGTGTGTTTTGTATTTTGTTGTTATAGATTGAGTTTGCTTTTCACTTATTGTTATTATTCCCAAGTTTCTTATTTGAACATTAATTTTAGTTAATACATATGTTATTATCTTTATTAATATGACACATAGTTATTAACCATGTTATATAAATAAAGATAACATTTTAGCAGCTTCATTTTTCTTCCGCAAGTAGATAAAATATTGTATGCAACAAGGCAGCAAAGGAAACATTTCTGCCTCGTTTATTCATTGCCTGCCTCGGCTTCGCCTCGGCAGTCAAATAGGTAAATTACCTGCCTCGGCTTCGCCTCGGCAGTTAATTGTCATAGCCTGTCCTCGCCTTCGGCTCGGAGGCTAATCTAATCACTCGTCAGTAAAATTCCATTTTGCTGCCTAGTTACATAAATAACTATAGCTTCATTCATAATTTTTCATATAGTATCTCAAGACAGGTATGTAAATTTTCTATAATATATTATTCAGATATTTTTTCCTCCAGATTTACATTATGTTAGACTATTTTCATGTGAATTTAAACGGTAATGTAAACATTATACTTTCACCTGTCAAAATTTAACAAGTAAAAAACTTTTTTCAAATGAAATCTTGACTTATTCAAGATAATAAAAATTGTCACTGATGTATAAAAGAGAATTTTTTATTTATTAAATCGTTTATTCAACAATGGTACTATTAGTTTTCTTTTTTTAAAAATAGTTATTTATGCACCTAGGGAGTAAAGTAAGCCATTATTCCCTGAGCGAAAAAAGTTGGTTCTTGAGGCGAAGCCGAAGGAACCATGGTCCCTAAATCCCGAGGCGAAGCAGAGGGAATTAGAATTTTTAATTCCCTCGGCTGCGCCTCGGGAATAACTCTAATTAGCTCCCGAGGCGCAGCCGAGGGAGATAATTATCGCGAGGGGAATAATGGCACTTTACTCACGAGGTATATACAATATTTTATCTCCAGTAGAAAAAAGATACACATTTTCGTCCATTGCACAGTTTTTATTTATTATTTTAATAAATAACAATAATTATTAGAACTTTTAATAGCAGATATAAGAGATTCAATATTAAAAACAAATAAGAATTGGAATTAAACTCAAATAGAAGGTTATTTAGATGCAGGTTATAATGTTATAAACAAAGATAAACAAGGTCAAAAAAGCGCAGTGCCACCAACCTGATTTTAACATCTTCATTACATTAGCCATTCATTTTCTACTATTTATAAAATAATTAAGTTGCAATCTTTACTTTTTTGGCCTACTTTACTTTTTCGCCCAACTTTTACTTTTTCTCCCTACTTTTTGAGTTCAGGGATGAAAAGACCTGTTTTAGTCCCTCTAAACTAATTAAAAATCATAACTTTTTTTCCTTACTGGAGATAAAAATCTTTATAGCTTCTCTTTCTTTCGTCCATTTTCTGGGAGACTAGAACCTCCCCTATATTTCTTTTTTACTCCCCATATCCCTTAACATCCCTCCTCGGTCCTTGGTGCCTTTGGCAGATGACAAGATCATTCTACCTGTCCACCCAAACCCTCAAACTGCATCCAACAACACCCAAAGTCACCTTTTTCCTTCTGGAACCTTGGTTAAGAAAGTGGAGGGTACGGATAAATGACTTTTACTCATCGTCATAGAACGTGTGCTCTAATCATTCCTTCGTGCTAATTCTTCACACAGTCATTGCCTTAGTCTTTACCTCGATAAACAAAAGTACGGACATTTAAAGACGAAACAAGTTGCTGCTCCGTTTTCTAGATCGTAGGTCAAATCTTACTTCAAAAAATAAACTTTGTATTTACAATGTAATCATAAAACCACTTTGGAACGTATGTGAATAGCACCAAGCCTTCTAACACTCATCGCATCCAAACTCTCCAATCTAAGATCCTCAGTAAAATCATATCTAGCCTTCCTACATCTCTAACCTCACTTTCAACAACGTTCTCAATGTTCCAAGACTTATCCGTATCCCGATATCAACCATTTCAACCACTATCTAATCACCCTAATCCCGTAGTAAAACTCCTCAAGATAGCCCACTTTGTCGCCAGAGTAGGCAGTGACCTAGAGATTTACACGTAACATAAATTTATTAATATTAGATCTTTAATTATCATTTCATCTTCATAACTATTTCAATCATATATTAATTATTTTATTGAATTATTTTACATGTAATCCTAATTAATGTATCTCAACCAAAAGAAATAGTCACTGGACTAATACCTTTATAAAGTAACACATAGTTTAGAAAACATACATCTCTAACATATATAACATGAAAAATTATGTAGTTGTGTTATTTAATAAAGAATTTTTTTTTAAAAAAAGTCTCACATATTATACAGTACTAAGTAAAAAAGTATACAATAAAGAACAAAAAAAATGTTTCACATATTATACATTAATAAAATAACTAACTATGTTTAAAGTGTTTTAAATATTCCTCGGTACACGATTATTTGCTATGTCAAATTTGAAAAGTTTAAACTGTACTTGTTTATTTTCTATGTCTAATTTGAAAAGTGTATATTTTACTTGTTTACTTGCCATGTCTAATTTGAAAAGTTTAAACTGTACTTGTTTATTTGCCATGTCTAATTTGAAAAGTGTATATTTTACTTGTTTACTTGCCATGTCTAATTTGAAAAGTTTAAACTGTACTTGTTTATTTACCAAGTCTTATTTGATAAGAATTTTGCAGGGATGAGATGAAGGAAAAGAAAATATATAGTTTCATCTAGAAGGCTTACAATTTAGCACTCAAGAGATAACAGCATAACTATTAAACGAGACCTAGGTTAAAACGGAACGTTTTCCGAGTCTCTTTAACTATATTTTTTACTGTGACTGTAATTTCAGAATTCAACGTGGTAGTACGAGGCCCACTTTACACGAAATCTAAATGCATTAGTTTAAAAAAGGAAACTAAACTATGTCTGCCATGGCAATAACTTAAGGTAACAAGTCAAACTGGATTCTAGCTGGCAATTTTTCAGAGGCTAGAGACTAGAAGGAGGGAAGGGCAGACGCGGTAAAGGGGGGCTGTTAATGGCGGTTGGATTAAATTAAGGGGAGAAGTAGGGGGTAAAGAAGGCAAGCCGAGGCCACTACCGAGTTGGAAATGGAATCTAAGGTATAAATTCTAAAAGGAAAGAAACAGAGAAAGCAGGCACCAGAATCTCTGGGCAACTGCCGAGAGATATATAGAAAACTTAACCCGGCTAAAGCAGCCTTTTACAAACAAATCTGAAACTGGTTAGATGAAAAGGAAAAACAGATTTCTTCTAATTTATTTAAATCTTTCTACTATCCTTGTTAAATTTTCAACCTCTAGACTACAATTTAAAAACTATTATTCCAAGATATAACTAATTTATACGGCTTCAGTGAATCAACCATTAAATTTTTAACACACTACTCGTTGAATATAAATAAAATTAAAACAGATTAAATTTTACATTCTACTCTACAAAAAACGTTAACTTTTTTTTAAGTGGATTTAATATTAAATTAAATATAAATCACTTGAAAGTACTTAACACAAATTGTATTAGGGTCTAATGCAAGGAACCTCAAATAATAGTTGCTTTTAGTCCGCATATATGCTTTTAGGACATTAGTTCAGTTTTAAGTTCTTGTAAATTTAAACCATTTAAGCGAATCCCGCTTACTGTTTACATGAAGTTTCAGATGTAGTGTTTTCAATTTTGGTCAAGGCCCTTTGTCCAGCTCCATAACGCAAAGTAACTCTCTTTCAGAATATCGATAATTCTATAGGAGTCACTCGTCTACTGGTTCCAAGATGCCCACAATGTCGATGATAATATACTTGCATGAGACCAAATCAAACTGAAATGTGCAATTATTTTTAGACGATTAAGGGAATGCCGTGTTTGAATTGCATTATACTATCACCCTGTTGGACAAAGGTAAATCCAAGTAGAAGACGTTTCGCAAACCCAAAGACAATCTCACACGATTCTTTCTCGAGTTGCATTGCAGTTGAGTTGCTGTGGTGAACGAAGAACCTAGGAATACGATTTGAACTATTTCAATCAAAAGCTTAGACCTTAATAGTGGCTTAAGATGAACGTTTCGGGTGTCAACTAATACCTCGGTACATATGTAAACGGTTTAGAAAATATTATAGTCAAAGACTTAAAGAATAATGAGAAGGTTCAGGAAAAGACATTTAGAATAAAAATGATAATTTCTTTAGGATAAGTCTGCAATAATAACCTAGATGAAGGTGACTAACTTCCTTAGAGTTATTACAAAATATACAAATGAGAGCAAGAGGCGTTAATATTAATTGCCAGCACTTCAAAGTTCAAAATAAAAACTCTAATATCATGTCATACATTTATACATACATTATTTATTTGGTTAATCTCCTCAAAGTAGGACAAAAATAAAAATCCATATTTATAAATTAATACCTCCGAAATGTAATAAAAAAATACGTGTGGTGTCGCGGGACACCCGGTAGGAACGAAGTTCCTTACATTTTTCATTAAATATCAATTATAAAATTACAGTGCTAAGTACGTATATACATTGCTAACTACTTATACATGGCGGAGTTAGAAAAGAGACTAAATTAAAAGTAACGAACTGTTTGTACCCATCAGAGTTAAGGCAAAATTAAAAGAAAATCATTGTTTGTATAATTAAAGCAAGCGTCTTACTATAAATATATATTGAATATAAGAAAAAAAGTTGATCATGATGAGTTTATAGTGAAGAGTATGTTTGTTAAAGGATGTTGGATTGAAATAGGACTGTTTTCTACCTACCCAACCAATTAATTTAAAATATTATAAAATATATCTCTTCCCTACTCTACAGCTTCTGCTTGTATCAGGGTGAAATTTGACATGATTATATTTTATTTATTTACAAAACAAAATGAAATTTTTGACATATCAAAACAAGTCAAGTAACAGGCTTCCTTAATAACACTTTTTCCCGTCTTTTGAAGCTTACGTTTACGCGAGCGTTGCACGTGAACGCTTGGGCGGATAACGTTTTCCGACGAACTCAGCCTGAGCATTGGTAAAATAAACATGTGTACTAAATTTCATCTAACTCGGTGATCTTTTACTCAAGTGATTTCGTGAAGGATTTTGCGTGACGGTTATTTTGTGACGGTGATATTGGTCGTTTTTTCGGATTCACTCCCGGGCTCTAGAACGTGTCATAAGGAACTTCGTTCCAAAAATATACATCCCTTCAGAACTACTACTACTACTTAGAATATTAACTATTTCCTTTTTTCATGCAGTCATCGAATATTTAAAACGTAAATGCATGTTGCACTTCATCGGTCCTTCGAGAGCAATTGACATTAATGGATCAATGATTAACACATCTAACAATGGGAAAAATACATTTTAAAACAGAAAAGTAGAAATAGATAAGTTTAAAGTGCAATTTAGTGGAATTTAAATATTTCACATCAATTCACAAATACGGTCTCTTGAATAATTGTATCTATATAAAATATAGCTTTGTTTAATTTTAACGATCGTTGTCTTTTTTTCGCATGAACTAACAAATATAAATATCTTTTAAATAAATACATTTTGACTTTAAAAATAGGAATATTTCTAAACCCTGATGTATATGTATGTATAATCAACATTGAAAAAATACAATACTCCATCATAAACTTAAAAAAATATTCAAATGTATTAATGGCACGAGCAAAAAGCATAAGCTCTAGTATCAAATAAAAGTTAATTTTGTTTTTACCAACATTAAAAGAGGATTATAAACAGGATTTGGGTGGAAAGTTACAGTCCAACTGTTAAAAACAGATTATACACCAGATATCTTGGCTTTGACTAAATAGAAGAAAAGAGTTCCAACTTAGCATTATTTGAGGTCATGAATTTTTCATTTCCGGGTTTCACTTGCCAAAAGGCGTTAATCGTACGGAGATTAATGTTTCGGGTCTAAAACTAAAATGTATATTTATAAATACAACTAAAACAGCTACTTGTAATTATTGAAACAAAGTTCCTTAGGCACGTTACAGTGTCTGGGGCCCGGGAATTAATCCGAAAAAATAGGTCCGAGACAACTCAGACAAACTTTCTCATATACGAGTTTATAATTACTTTGCCTAGTGTTTCCATTTATTAGTTTTCGTATGTACATTTAAATATTATTGAACATTTCATCAAAATTTATCATAAAAATAACTTTTCCTGGGCGGGGAATCGAACCGGGCTTCGTCCGCGTTTTAAGCTTCTTTCTCAGGAACTAGATTTTTCCCGGAAAAACGGCTTATATCGTTGGATTCGTATTCAAATGGACTACATTTTAGAATTTTTAATTCAAAATCGTCGGAATCGTTTTGGGGGGTAGCGCCCCCAAATTTAGAGCTAAAATTCATGCCTCGATTTCACCACGGGGTATGATTTTTCTGAACATTTATGCCAAATGTGTTAAAGATCGCTAAAAAACATTAAAGCGGACCTACACGTTTAAAATAGAGAAAACAACGTTTCCACTGATATCTTACGTTCTAACGTAACGATTTTAATAAAACTTAATACACACCGTATAAAGTACAGTTGAAACAGGCATGTAAAATTCAAATCTGACACAAGAAGAAGTTTTTGGGTAGTGAAGTGATATATTTTATACATTTTAAATGAAGTAGGCGTGAGGGTTAGGGAATAGTCCTGTTCCCTCACTCAACTACGAACATCCTCTTTAACTATCAATTCATAATGATTAATGATTAATTATTTGGTAAAACTGAAGAATATAAGCCGGTCTATAGAAAAAATGGCGGGGCCTCACTCCAACGCATTTTTTGTCAAAGGGATATCAACTCCTATGAACAAATCATATATATATATATATATATATATATATATATATATATATATATATATATATATATATATATATATATATATATATATATATATATAATTGAGAATTGAGCAAACATTGCAGAAATATTTCAGTAGGTATATTTAATATTATAAGAAGTGTGCACAATTGAGTATACATTTATTTAATTAGGTATCGCAAAAAATAGTTTTTGGTAGTATTCATACTATGGAAAGTTTAAATTTTTAAATTAAATCAAATTATAATTATTATAATTCCCATTGTTAATAATAATTATAATTTGATTTAATTTAAAAATTTAAACTTTCCGTAGTATGAATACTACCAAAAACTTAAAAAATGAATTTCTAATTGATTGTACAAGGTACAGGTACTAATCGGGTACTTTATAATAATAAGCGTTAATTTTCGGTCTGGTTCTATTGTCGTAAATTATATATATATATATATATATATATATATATATATATATATATATATATATATATATATATATATATATATTTATATATAGATGAATAAACATTATAACATATATAATGAATAAATATAACAGATTTTGATAACTTCCAATTATTATTTTAATTATAACCATAAAATAATTGAATTGTAATATTAAAAATTACATAGTTCCATCGAATTACTTTGCGTAAAGACAATCTGACTTGCTAATATCTTAGCAATCAGGATAATAAAAAGTCAAAAGTCTGCCTTTTTAGTTAAATATATACAACAGATTTTCTAAAAAGTATTTTTAGGAGGGCCAATTAACGCTTAACAACTTTAACAGTGTTGTTTTTTTGTTTGTTTTTATATTTTTTTTTAAAAAAAGATGAATTTAATGGTAAAAAGACGGTAACATTTTTAATCAAGTTGATAGGGCCAAATTCAATTTATTCATTTAATTAAAAAAGGAAAGGGGACAAGTGGAAGGACCGAATAAAATAAACCAATGTAACTAACTCGAATTATCTCTTTAGTTTTTTTTTTTTTTTTGTTTTTTTTTTGTTTTTGTCGCCTTTCGTTTTATCTCTTAGTTTTGACTTCTACTGCTTTAACAGTCAAAATCACTATCAAAATAAAAAGCTTTGACAATTAATTTTTCTTTTATTCTAAGGATTGAGCAAGCATTACAGAAATATTTCAGTAGGTATATGTCATAAGAAGTGTGCACTATAAATATACAATTATTAAATTAGGTGTCGCAAAAAATAGTTTTTGAATTATATCTTTAGCTTTTTTGTTGCTTATATTCCCCCTTTCGTTTTATCTCTTAGTTTTTACTTCTAGCGCTTTAACAGTCTAAATCACTATCAAAATAAAAAGCTTTGACAATTAATTGAGAATTGAGCAAACATTACAGAAATATTTCAGTAGCTATATTTAATATAAGAAGTGTGCACAATTGAATATACATTTATTTAATTAGGTATCGCAAAAAATAGTTTTTAAAGTTTTTGGTAGTATTCATACTACGGAAAGTTTAAATTTTTAAATTAAATCAAATTATAATTATTATTATTCCCACTGTTAATAATAATTATAATTTGATTTAATTTAAAAATTTAAACTTTCCGTAGTATGAATACTACCAAAAACTTAGAAAATGAATTTCTAATTGATTGTACAAGGTATAGGTACTAATCGGGTACTTTATAATTATAATTATAAGCGTTAATTTTCGGTCTAGTTCTATTGTCGTAAATTTCGATTTATAGATTTGTAGAAAATTGAAAGCTTAATTTGGGACTAGATATCGTTATAAGACAGAGGAAAATTGTTCTCCAGTATAGCTTAGTTGGTCAGAGCACTGTAACGGAAATGTAGAGGCCCGTGGTTCGAGTCCCGGTGCTGGAGTCTATGTTTCTCTGTCTAATTCCCATGTTAATTAATTCCCATAATTAAAAAAGTACCTTATAATTATCAATATAGTCTAGCAATTAGTGTGACACATAGCTTGCTTCCTATCGTCCAATTTAATTTACTTTAATGATTTTATGTTTTTGCAACTCATTCTGTTAATAATTTTTGGTTTCAAGAAAATAAATTTCTAGTTCAATGGCTAGATTTTGGATGTTGTTTCCCTCTTCACAAAGTTACAACTGAAGAACACATGGGGAAAAAAGTGAAATGTCATATTTATCAATAAATCACATTATGAAAAATCTAAAAGCATTTTAAAGTTTGGAGCGTCATTGAAAAATAATAAGAGCTTCAAATAAGAATTATATTTTTAGATATGGCGTCTTTGATCATTTTTTACATTATTTTCAGACCACTGAATTCTACTCATTCATCTGAACAATTTTCGATATGTATCTCATTCTTTATATAAAATAAGACATTTTTCTTTTTCTATACAGTTGATCATTAACTGTTTATTATTTTCCGCGAGCATGAGCACAAGTAAAAGATAAAACAATGCTGTTCGACTAAACGTAAACTGAAGAAAGTTATATAACTATTTGTAATATAACTTGTTATTGTATTACTCTAGAGGAAGTTAAAATACAATAACTAAAGGTTCAATAATAACTCGAGACGGATTTTTAATACCAGAAGATTTATAATGATTCAGTAAATAATAAAAATTAAATTTCCGAGACCAATTAAACGCACATTTAAAATAAGTATATCAAAAATTTAAACAAACTAAATTGAACACCTACTTTGACTCTTTAAAATATCAACACAGTCAATGTAAAGCGGCCCTTATCCACTAATTTAGACGATCAATATTCAAAAAGAAAATTAGTAAAGGGTCAATTTAATGCTTGAATACTGTTAAAAAGGGCAAGAAGGGTTACTATGCCTACACATCCCATAAAGAGGACAAAGCCTTTTATATGCCTTAAAATCAACCGTTTATAGCCTCATACCGAATTTTCATAGCATCATGAAGGAACAATAGGCTATTCGCAAGGGCACTTTCTCACATGGGCTCACTCTTATACCCCAGAATACTTTTTAAAAAATTCAGAATATTCATTTTTTTATGACTTTTATATTAAAAATAAAGGGTTCCTTTATTTTCAAATAATGTCAAAAACAGAGCAAAGACTTATAACAACTATTGTATTAATTTTGCATCCAGGCTCTATCTGCGTAAATTGAATAAATACCCTGCTCATTCACAGATATAGTTATAGTCACTTTCAGGTCTAAATTGGGTTGGTAAACTTGAATTCGGGGATATTTTATAAAAACTTAAAAGCCTACTTTTCATGAATAGTGTTAGTCAACTATCCTCATGTGTTTTCTAGGAAGAAAGGGAACAACACTTCTTAAAATATTTTAGTTTGGTTCTTAACGTCTTACACTAAATTTTTTCTCACACGGGTAATTTTTAAAAATGTTTGTAGTGTTATGTCGGTTTTTTCCGCCATGAGAATCAAATATGCCTCCTAAATTATGTAGTAAGATAAATTATTTAAGGAGCACAGACGGTTAAAATTAAACTTATGCTATCTGCGGGCTACTTTCGATAAACCGTTTTAAAAATTCATAAAAATCAGATGAGTACTTTTTAAAATAAGCGTATGTGGAAGAAAAACAAGCAGGCGCATATGGTTTAAACTTATATGGAACCAACAATAGGCTAATTATGACGAACCATCCAAATTTCATAAATATCGGACGAGTAGTTTTTAAGATATATATTGGTTCACAAAAATCGAGCGACTGACAGACACGGAACCAAAAAGTGTTCCCTAATGTCGTCGTGTCGGTATTCTGTCTTGAAATTTTTGTATTCAGAAATAAAAAAAAATTGTTTCGTTCTTTTACGATCACATATAGCTTCCGTTACCTTCGGTAAGCTCGGAAGCAATATATTTATTAGATTAACTATAAGAGAAGCCAGCCATATCATATGTTATTATTTGTTGTAGTATTATTTGGTCTAAATATTAACTAATGTTTTATTGTGTACTACCGCGATTATTAATAATTGACTGTAATTATTCCCGTACAACCGCGAAAAATTAAGAATTGACTGTAATTATTCCCGTACTACCGCGAAAATTAAGAATTGACTGTAATTATTCCTGTACAACCGCGAAAATTAAGAATTTACTGTAATTATTTCCGTACTACCGCGAAAATTAAGAATTGACTGTATTTATTCCCGTATTACCGCGAAATTAAGATAATTTACTGTAATAATTTTTGACTAAGTGCAAAAATCTATAGTAAAGGAAAATTATTGTATTCGGACTGTGATTTATACTTCTTTATGACCACCTTACCACTTTTTTCTAAAATAAAAACTTTCTATCCAACTCCTTCGTAATAATTATAGTTAGTTACAGTTAATAATTATAGTAAGTTACAGTTAACAATTATAGTAAGTTATATAGACAGTTAAGGTCCGAGACAGGTTTTTTTTTATTAGTATCAGCCCAATGTTTCACCTGAAGGAAATACAGAACTAAAATCAAGTCAATAGACTCGAGAATAGACCGAAAATGTCGGTAAGGTTGAAAACAAAAAAAAAATGCAGATTAGTATGCAGAAAGTACTCGGCTCTTTAACATTACCTTCAATTACCGACCGTAGCTCAGAACTATCTATTTGTCAGTATTTTGTATTCTAAAAGCAAACGGTTCTTTCTTAACACTGTGGTGATTTTACTATGCAACAATGTTTACGGCTAAAATCAATGTCGGCAAAACATACTGCGCCAGAAATCTATAGAAAGTAGTAAGGTTTTATAATATTAATCTTTATATAGGGTGGCCCATAAGTCCCCCCCCCTTCTAAACTTTTGAACGGTTGGTCTTTCGGTTGATTCCTCCAACTTTTGAAACTTGGGGGATCCGTACAATGTAAAGGGAAGTTTGTTTACATGCAATCGCTCGCTAGGGCCACTACCTATCACGCTGTCCACCGAACGTAGTCTGAGTATTAGTAAGAGGAACATGTATACATGTAAATTTCAACTAAATCGGTCAACTTTTACTCAAGTTATCGTCACACGCGTACACGTTACTGACAGACAGACAGACAGGATGCATAGTTTGTTGAATGTAAGAAGCTCGCTTCAATTAACCTGATGGTTGGGTTTGGTGCGAAACATACCTAAGAAATAGTGTAAATTCTTTGTCTCACGTGGCAATAGAGCTTACTTGACGTAAGAAATAGTGTAAATTCTTTGTCTCACGTGGCAATAGAGCTTACTTGACGTAAGAAATAGTGTAAATTCTTTGTCTCACGTGGCAATAGAGCTTACTTGACCTAAGAAATAGTGTAATTTCTTTGTCTCACGTGTCAATAGAGCTAACAAATGCTTAATTTAATTTTCCTCTGAGGTTACTTTCTGACATGATTATTAAGATTTTAACTAGAAATTAATTATAAATTAAGATTAACAGAAACCATCTCTTTCTCAATTAGTTTATTACCAACAAAGCCCTTTGAAACAATTAATCAAACTAATAAAGACTCCCTTTCTTCAATAAATTAATATTAATTTAATGTCAATATCTCTTAAACAAAAGTGTATTGATTAAAACTTGTTTTGTTTAGGTCAAGTAGAGATTATTTCAATAAGATAATCCTGCGGAGAGAAAGAACCAAGTTTATCCCTATAATCAGTAGGGTAGGCTCAATTAAGAAATTTGATTATGATCTTGGCTTAAACTCTTGCCTTTAAAGGCAACCTCTCAGTTGATTTTTAATTAGAACTTAGATAGATAGGAAGGACTGCAACCCAAGAGCAATCTGGTGGCCGGGTTTTGAAACTTTGCCAACTAATAACTATATTAACCCCCATCTCTTCTACCTCGTCTCCTACGCTAAGAGTTCTCTAGGGTCTCAGGGTAACACTGAAAGCGTTTGGGGTAGGGGAATAAGGGGGTTTAAGATACTCTGAAGTAAAACTTTAGACTTAACTGAAAGGGTTGGAAGGACCAAAACATAGTTGAGAGGCTTAAACGAGCCGCAGGCAACTCAAAAGATATTAGATTTTAATCGAAACTGCTTAGAATAAATTACTCACCGAACCTCATAAAAGATAATGCGATCTGGTAAAAACACGTGTTCATAATTTCCATTTACTTTGGAAACTGCGAAATAGGTTATTAAGATCTTTAAAAATGCATTATTTACACACTTGTCTATTACCTTACTACTTAAGTATAATAAACTTCCTTAAAGTTGTATACGTAATCCTAAATAAATAGTTAATTAACAAGCTGAACTAAAATGCTTACTCGTGTTATAAAACAGCGTAAAATGTTGAATCTCAAGCCCTAAGTATATGTTTATTATTATCTTTTAATGCAGCGCTAATGTTATCCATTTTCATTGTTCTAGTTAAATTTATACGAAAAACAAAAACAAACTTATACTTCGATAATATTTTCCACCGTCAGTTCTTCACTGCGCAAAAACCTCAAGTTAAATAAAAAAAATATTATATACTCATTTAATAAGTTAATAAGTATTGTTTCACGGTGAAATAATCATAATTAACATTAAAATGTTATTATATAACTCTACGGTTTTCGAAAAACAAAATTATATTTACGAGAAAACGTCTGCTAGTGTGACACATAGCTTGAGTATGAAATTAAGAATTCACATTTGAGTGTAACATAAAAATTAGGTTGTGTGCTTTCGCGATATGAAACAAGGTCCACAGAAGGTTGAACTTAATATGAGAATGTATGCGCAATTTTGGACTTTCCATAAATTTGATATAAAATACATTACATACAAAGCAGAGTAGCTAAAATAATTATAACCCGGCGAAAAGGTAAAAACAGATAACAAAAGAGAAAAAAAATGTAAATAAAAATAAAATCTAATTCAGTTAACATGATTTTGAAATTGGTCATCTAAATTATAATTGCTGCTGGGTTATAATGGATTTATTTATCCAATAAAAAGGATTCTAACAAATACCATGCTAAACTGTAAATATAACCTTCAACCGCTCTAGTGGTTAACATATTACGTTAATGTCAAGAAAGAATTGTAGAATCATCTAATAAATAGACAAAGCTGTAAATTTTTGACTCCATTAGAGCTATATTAGTACTTGATATCGTTCTAATATTTAGCCCATGAATAAGGTCTAAGAGATACCTGCCTACACGGTCGAGGTATCGTTGTTGGGGGCCCATGTATTACCTAATTGAAAGGGAAAATGCCTATCCCCACGAAAACCGTGTTTTGCGGGGTCTAGCGTCCAGCCTAATGAAACTCCTATATTAACTTGACACACCAGTTAGAAAGATCTCTGTTAAGATAATTAGTGTATTTCAATATTGTAAGGTTGGTTCAACTGAGAGAGTATTTGAGTGAGCTTGGAAAGATGAAATACCTTATCTTGAGTGTTTTAAATAGAATCAATTTAATTTTTTTTTTTTAAGTTCCTTATTTATTTATTAGTTCTTCACCCATACCTGGATAATTTTTAACACAACTGATATAAACCTGGTTTATTTTAACGGGACTGTGCCATTATTATAAACCAGTTCATGTACAGCTAGAAACTGGACCCGCAGTACACTGTTTCTGAACAGATTAGTAGTTTTCCTTTCCCTTAATAAATGGCCCCAACAATGTTACCTCAACCGCCTACTCTATAACCCCTCCTATGTTAAGTTAGAGGGAGGGTCAATTATGGAAATTTTCTATCGAATTGGTTCTCAGTATCATAATGGTACATACATTATACCGTATCATTGGAAATTATAAGTTAAACAACACAAAACATACTAATAAATACAGTGTTGTTAGTTATGAAAGCTATAAAAGGATACAGGTTAGAGACTACATAAATATAACTAAATAATCGGATCAAATAGTCAATTCTAACTCGCAGCTACTTCATAAAAACCTTGTAGCTAAGTTGTGTTGAGAAACACACATCTGCGAATGAAAAAAAATTACTATGAGTTAACGCAGAATTATCACAGATCACCTAACATTAAAAATTGATACAAATGTCAAAAATCACATAACACTTCATAGACTAATAAACATAAAACATCTATACTAATATTATAAAGAGGTAAAATTGTTCGTATAAGTATGTCTCTATGTTTGTAAGTATGTAGTAGGTAATCTCTTGAACTAGGTACTAATCCGATTCAAAAAATTCTTTCACTGATACTCATAGATAGCTACACTATTCTCGAGTGACATAAGCTGTTTTATTTAAATAGTATTATCATTATTTATATTTGTGTGTTCGTAGGAGATAAAATCAGGAACTACTGATCCCATTCTAAAATTCATCCCAGACTGATTTTATGAAGTTAGAAAGTTAATACTTGAGAGAGGTTTTTATTAAAAATGTAAGCATATATTAATAAATGATCATTTCCATCCAAGGATCCGATAAGACATCGGGAGGGGGGGGGGATACAAAGGAAAATACTTATGCTTTTCCCGGAAGGGTAACTTTTAAAACTGTTTCTCCAGTAGTCGGAGTCATTTACATAAGGGATTTTTTTCAAATTATATTATCCAAAAGGAAGGGATATAGCAATAAGGGGGAAGGGATGAAGGAAACTGGGGCATCTAGATAATCTCGCTTAGTAAAGTAACTTTTCTTGAAGGTAGTTTAAACCATCAAATGAAAACAAAAATGTAAAAACAAAACACTCTCCGTAGCGTAGTGGGCATCTAGTAATTTACCTTTTATACTTCTCATATGCGTATAATAAGAGAAATTAATGTGATGTCACAAAAATTTGATTTTTCATGGATTAACACGTTTTAAGGTCTCCTGAGTCCAAAAAGTAGGTTTTATAAACTGTCTGTCTGTCGCCTGTAGTCCGCACATGCACTTGGTGACTAAACTACAGGGCCAATTTTGATTAAATTTGGCACAGGGTTCAGAAAAATCGAAGAATGGATTTTACATCAAAATTTCAGGGTGTTACCCCCAAAATCTCTGAAACTACACGAAAAAAATATTGATGACGGTTCTGGCGTTGTTGATTTCTTTTTTTTAATACTTTCCATTTAAATACGAATCTAACAATATAGGTCGTTTTCCCGGGAAAAATCTATTTTCAGAGATATAGATGAACGCTTTTTAAAATACTCTGCCAATTCATGTTACACACAGCTTCCTTGCGTGCAATTTGGTATACTTTAACGATTTTATACTTTTAAAACCCATATTGTAAAATTGATTTAATTCCTCCCCCTCCTCGGTCAATTAAATCTGGTAAAATGGTTTGGTTTTTAAATGAATTAAAGTATCTATTTAGCAAAATTTAAAAAGTGCAGACGTTTGAAATTAAACTGGAGATATCTGCGGGGCTACGGAAAAAACATCCAAAATTTGAAGATATAGGTGTAAATGTATTGGAGCACGTGGAAGAGAAACAAATGGGCGCAGAAGACATAAACTTGGACCTTGAAATGAGACGAAGGTAGGTAATATAGGTCAGATTGATAAAAGGCTTACCCAGAGTCTACAAGGCTAAGTTATGGATACAACAATCTCATCGTCTGAATTAGGTCTATTGGGTTTTCAATTAGGAAGCTCTCTTAAGGAGATCAATATGATTATAACTTCAATATTTAACTAACTTATTTACCTTACAGGGTATTGAAATGTTGACACAGATACTTGAAGCAATCGATAAAGATTCCAAGGAGCTTATTAGGTACTTAACAAGAAGTTCAAGTTTAACCACACGTTTGTTCCCAGGAACCTCAGCAGATATACGACAAGTTTTGACGCACGGATAACATTTTACTTTGTAATTAGTCGATCTAACAACGTTGTAACATGTTTCATCGATGAGTAGATTAATACGAAAACTTGTTCCAAACAACCATATTGCAGTATGTATACAGGTTTCAAGGCTTTTGTGTACTTAATACGTTCTCAAGAAGATTAACGAAGAAACAACGTAAGAGAGAGTGAGTTGGTTCAAGGCTTTGGCCGCTACCTCGCAGCTTTCTACCAAGGATAATATTTTGCAGCTGCGTTCAAAAGTTCTAGATTTTCCGGAGCTTTACTTTGGGACAAGGCCCAAAGTAAACAAGAGAAAGGCAAAGTAGGAGAGAGAAAAGTACTTAATTGAAATGCAAGTCAAGACTGTGCTTATGAAGCCTCGTCCTTTCTTTTTCCCTACAGCAGGGTTAGGGAACAACGAAACTAAGGATGGAAATTAAGGCAGTTGTAAAACTAAGCATGAAAACTAAAACCGTCCCTTAGCTCTTGGAAATGCTAACGCAAACTTACATCTTCTCGGTGGTAGAAAGCCCTTACCACTCTAAACTCGTTCCGTCGGCATTCTAATTCAAAGCAGGTCGCCTGCGAACCTTTTTACGAAGCGTGTAGAGGAGGGATTATAAAATTCTTCATTCCATTATGTTCCTTGAACTCATTAACTCGTTTAGACTTTTCAATTAAAAAGATTTTTACATTTCCTCATACGTCCTCTCCTCGGTTTTAAGTCATTACTTTGAACCCTATTACACGCTTTCCTTCTTCTGCCAACCCTTTTCTTTGCAAAAACCTTTGTCCTAATAAGACTCTACTACTTTCTCACGCTCATTAAATAAAGCCAACGTATTGACAAGACCTTTGTAAAACTTAAGCATTTCGAAGTAATGTACACACTAGTTTTTCTACAACGATTTATTAATTTAATTAAATTAATTGAAATTAAAAACCAGTTCGAATAAAATAACTAGTTATACGTTGTTTGTTTTTATGTCATCCATTTAAGTTCTACAAATGTAATACACTTAAACTGATTATGGCAAATTTATATTAACTTTAAACAATAAATATAAATAAATCTTGGGTTTGAAAACCTACAAGGGAATTTCCTCAACAATCTTAGGTTCACAGAAGACATCGTAGTTTTTGCAGAAAATCCTCACCAACTAGAAGAAATGGTCAACGACTTAAGTACTCGTCGGACTGAACATTAATTGGGAAAAAACTAAAGTACTCACAAACTCATTGAAACCCATAATTAAGTGTGGGGATACAAGCATTTCTTATGAAGATGAATACACATATTTAGGACAACGTATATCTCTTACTGATAACTGCAATCAAGACGAAATAAACAGGAGGATAAAAATAGGATAGAAAAAATACTGGTCACTTAAAAAAGTTTTTAAAGGAAATCTATCAAATGATACAAAAATTAAAGTGTAAGAAAGCTGCATGTTCCCTTCATTGCTTTTACGGATGCCAAACTTGGAAGCTTACAGCTCAACAAAGCAAAAAACTTGACACCTCTCAAATGAGCATGCTCAGGAGCATATACAGCGATAAAAATATAAAAAAAATAATAACTAGGATATTACGAAAAAACACCAATCTGCAGACTCAAGCACACCAACTTAAATGGAACTGAGCAGGACATATGGCCAGACTACCTACAGACAGATGGACCAAAATTGCAACAGATTGGGCTGGGCACCTTTGAACTATTCAAGAAGGGTAGAGGAAGACCTAGGAGTAGATGGAGGTATGAAGTAGTGGAGAAAATAGGAATTTTGTGGCAAAGAACAGCACAGGATAGGAATTGCTGGAAGAAAGTCATCTAGAATATGTACAATTAGAAAAGGAATTGATGAAACGAAATGCTTATTTATTGTTTATAATTTTTTTGCCGCAAAACTTTTACCCCCTTAAGAGGAGGCTTTTTCTTTACAAGAAGTGTCAATAAAGCTATTTTCATTTTCATTTTTACTGGTCTTATATTACTTTGCTTTGTAAGTTTCATCGCACGTTTCCGTTACCCTGATTTTAAACCACTTCCCGTCTTTCAATCTTCCCCAAATTTTGCACATGGAAACAATTGAGGTGAAGAATACACAAACAAACAAAAAAAAAAATAAAAATAAAAAATAAAAAATTGAAAATAAAACCAGTTTTCAAAATTGGTATTTTTATATAAATTATTCAATAAATCTTAGAGCAATTATCATTTCAAGAATTATAAGCAAAACATACATTAATGTAAGTTTAAAAATGCACAATATTTTAGATCGTATATCGTTTGAGACCGCCAACTTAAGTACCTAAATTTACCATTTAATAATAATCATAAAAAGTTAAATAAACTTTTTGAGACAAAAATCTCACAAGTAACTTCCTTAAGACAGCTTCTTCGACATCATATTTCTATAAAATTATTTCCCTTTAAGATATCCTCGGGAAAGCTTTTAAAAGGTTTAATTCATTAATGAAAACCAACAAAAACCTTGTCAAATATTTAACATTATATTAACCTTTCTTATTCGCTAATATCAATAAACTATATAAGGTAAAATCGTAGGGGAATGATAATGAAAATAAAGTTTATAAGCGGAGTGGGAGAAGGGGAAAAATATGAAAGACAGCGTAAAAAGGAATATATTAGAGGAAGGAGGAGGGACCTTAGCTAGTGTTTTCTGCTTTGGAAAGAGGAAGAAAGTCTTTAAATTATTAAAGCAAACCTTAATGCAGGGTAATTTACAGCTTCCAAAGCAGGCAGAGATTCAAGGCTTCTAGACAGCAGAGATTCAAAGCAATTTATAATACTTCACACTTTAATGCCTTGCCCCACCCCCATTTGAAAGCAATGAAATATCTAAAGAGCCTTTTCTATTTAACATTTAGGCCGCCCTTCGTTATACATCAGATACATAGTGTAACGGAGCAAGTATCTTAGGATATCGTTATGAAAAGCTCTTTTAATAAAAAGGGCTTGTGAACCAGTCTCCTAGAGATGAAAATACAAGCATTTCTAGTACGAAAAATATTCATATAAAAAAATGCAAAAAATCTCATTCTTTTTTTTTTTGTCTGATATTTTTTAAGATAGAAAGAATACGGCTCGCATAATTCATACAATAAGATTGTTCCATAACAAGATTATTTTTTTACAAGTATTTTAAGAATTTATAAATAAACACAATATATATATTTATATATATATATATATATATATATATATATATATATATATATATATATATATATATATATATATATATATATATATTTATACATATATATATATATATATATTGTGTTTCATAACAATTCATAACAATTAACTTAGAAATATTTTTAGCTTAGTTTTAATATAAATATGTATATATAAAAAAAGGCAACTATTTAAGATAATAACCTTAAATCTTTTTTATTCTATTATCCTCTACTGCAGAAGTTAAATTTCATATCTCTCTGGAAATAAATATATACATAAAAAAAAAGTTGAAATAATCAAAAGTATAAGAAAATACATTAGTAAGATTAATTTTAAAAACGAAACCCGGTTGATTTCTTCTTGGTTAAATCTATTTTATGTTGTGTCTACTCAAGTAAAAATTTAATTTTTTTTATTAGAAATTTACCTAAATCAATTGATTTTGTGTAGAAGCAGTGCTACATTCCGCTAAATGAGTCACAATGAGAGATGATTGAAACAGACTCAGAATAGGAAGTCAAATATCAATTTAGGTAAAATTGTAATAGCCTAAAAGAAATGGTTAGTAATAAATTATATTTCTTTGCCACTAAATACATTTGCTAAATAGAATAGATAGGTGATAAAAAAAAATATATATTAAAAAGTTTATATAATGATCCTTTAATATTGGTAAAATTCATGGGGAGATTATTTGCATAAAAACATTTCTTTACTTCAAGAACACATTCAATTATAGATATGTTTTTGTGTTCACTCCAAGCGGTAAAATATAGTACTAAAAAACAAAAAAATTACTTAGACATCAGTCTATTTTATAGACTGACTACATGACACAAAAACAACACTACAGCAGTAGTGGTTACATAACTTCTTGTTCGACCTTTAATAGCGAAATATAGTACTACATGTAAAATCTGCCCAACCTCCTATTAGATTCTAACTTCCTGGTACTAGCGTCAATTTATTCACTTCGTTTGTTGCGTGAAGGAATTTCTTCTCTCCCTCAAAACTAAAACATATCGAAATTAAAATAGGAAAAGAGTTCGTATGAGCACATGTCCGGAAACGCTTCATTTCTGACACGTTTGTCGGACGGACATGAGACCAAGTAATATGTTCCTTGACTTTTGAAATCGGAGACAAACAAAAATTTGAGAAGGATCACAATACTTCCGTTACCTTCGGTAAGCTCGGAAGCAAAATCATTAATATTAATTTGATAATTAATCAGGATCTTTAAGACCAGGCGCACACTAGAGACAAAACAGTCTGCAGACTTCCGAACTGTCTTCGTGTCTGCCTCTTCACACTTGTGGTGCTACAGCCTTACACAATGGAGGCAAGACAGTCGCATATCTTGTATCCAGTGAAATGGAACTCCAGTGAAATTTCTGTAATTTGTGAAAAACAGTCTGCGGACAGAAACGTGTTGGGACATCTCCTAGGCTGGAGGACTCTTTTGTCTTGCATCTGTCTTTGTCTCCAGTGTGTGCAATCCCATATACTGTATAAGCCCTTGAAGCAGTGACAAAACTGTCTGCGGACAGAAACGTGTTGGGTCATCTCCTAGGCTGGAGGACTCTTTTGTCTTGCATCTGTCTTTGTCTCCAGTGTGTGCAATCCCATATACTGTATATGCCCTTGAAGCAGTGACAAAACAGTCTGCGGACAGAAACGTGTTGGGTCATCTCCTAGGCTGGAGGACTCTTTTGTCTTGCATCTGTCTTTGTCTCCAGTGTGTGCAATCCCATATACTGTATATGCCCTTGAGGTAGTGACAAAACTGTCTGCGGACAGAAACGTGTTGGGACATCTCCTAGGCTGGAGGACTCTTTTGTCTTGCATCTGTCTTTGTCTCCAGTGTGTGCAATCCCATATACTGTATATGCCCTTGAAGCAGTGACAAAACAGTCTGCGGACAGAAACGTGTTGGGTCATCTCCTAGGCTGGAGGACTCTTTTGTCTTGCATCTGTCTTTGTCTCCAGTGTGTGCAATCCCATATACTGTATATGCCCTTGAAGCAGTGACAAAACTGTCTGCGGGCAAAAAGTCTCCTGAGTGCGGCTGGGCTAAGTGCATTCGCGCTATTTAATATCTGTTTATACAAAACAAACAACTATTAATTAGTTTTTCTTTAATCAGATTTGCATAAGTGCATTTAAAAAATGAAAGTATATAATATATGCCCATTTCTCTAAAACAGGGATCTCAAATCATTTTGGTTGAAGGGCAGGATCTGGATATGATGGTCCATAGTGAACCGAATGAAGTAAGCAACATTTAGCTATAGGACAATAGGACTTCACAATGGTAGGGAACATGGATAATAAGCTCATAAACCATATCCATTTCGGCCAAAAAAACTTATGTAACACTCGTGGTGATCCTTTTTAAGACTTGAAATGACATTTCAATACTGAGAACTTATAAGTTTGCATTGTTTAGGTTCATTTGGTAACATTTTTCGTGGCGTAGCGAACCGAATGAAAACATCTCAAGCGCCGGATCCGGTCCGCGGGCCATAACTAATTAATTAAACTCCAAAATTAAACTTAAAATTAGTAATTTTACTCCAAATTCCGAAAGAACAGACAAATGCCATAAAGCTTTAGATGTAGGGATACATATTCTATGCGAATGCCTTTTCATAAAAAAGAAAATACAAATGTAAATAGCCTTTTCACGAATACTAGCATTCTCGGATAAACGATGCTTATAAACGAAATTCAAGATTACACAGTGTTTTTCTTTCGTATTCTATTCATAGAAAGATGACAAAGTCCTTATAGGGAAAATAAATCTACATTTTTAAAATAAGCAACAGATGGAAAAATATCAACATAGTGAAAAAAAAATCAAATACAAAACGATATATTGGTGGAAAAATGAAGTGCCCAAAAAATAGTGTCATAACGGAAAAAGGGAGGGGGAAAAAATCAGAAAATATAAAAATGTGGAAAATGAAGAATAAATTTACTCCACCAGTGTATAGAAGAGAAATTTTATACAGTGTATATCAGATGTTTCAGTTGATATTGCCCGTGGATCCGGACAGGGATTTCAGACCCGTAAAATATTCGCCAGCGTGAATTCTGATACGACTACAGATGGGAGCGAAAAGGGAATGGATCAATTGCAGGTCCCTTTAGCCCTTTACAGGCATAGGACCGTGACGGCTGGTACCAAAAAAAAACATGGAATAAATGATCAAGTATATCAGTGAAAAAAAGGACGTTTTCTATTTGACCGAGAGATAGAAGCGACGAAAAGATAAAATGTTTGAAAAAAGTTTTTAAAAAATCAACTTTTTAACAGTGTAGTATAAAATTTAAAATAAATATATGATTGACTATAAAATCACAAAGTTGAAGCAATCTTTATAAACCAATTTAATGAATTGTCGACTTGTTATCAAATGCTAGACAAAATATTAGCTGAATCATTTTGATATTATTGGTTTAAGGATTAATAGTCCCGGAAGTAGCATGCAAAAAGTGTCTGACTAACATCAAGCTAGAATTTTGTGTATAAGTAAATCTTTTGGTGCCTTTTAAGAATATGTGGTCGGCTAAGTTCGTCTGTGGGACATAGCTTGGCAATAGACATTTAAAAAAACCTGTCGAGAGCGGCCATGCCCTTTTCAGTAGACAATGTGATTTTCATGATCCTGAGTAAGAACTTAGTTAGTAGACCAAAAATCAAGTTGATGGTAGTTTGTCACTCAATAGGTGAACTCTTTGATTTGGAGTATAGTATTTGAATAACTAACCTAATGCCAAGCTATGTCCCGCAGACGAACTTGGCCTACCACGTAATCATTAAAGGCACCAAAAGAATTACTCATACACAAAATTCTAGCTTGAAGTTAGTCAGACACTTGGCGCAGTATCTCCTGGACTATAATATAACTAAGCAAATCAAGGTTTCCCGCATTTTGAAATCAAAGGACCTTTAGAAGTTTATTCTTCTTTAAGAAAGACATTCCTAATGACATGTAGACATGTGTTTTCTATGTAGGCATTTATTTATACACTCCATGATTTTATTTTGACTCTTAAAAATATATTACATTTGATGGTAAAGACAAGTTTCACACAAGTCAAGAAATAATATTATATATAAATAAAGGTTCAATTCTCGGAGGAAATTCTTACAGTATTTTTAATAGTCACTAATGGTTTTATTTTTTCTAAGATTTGATCCCATAGAAATTTAGGTAGGATTAAAACTTTATGTAAACCACAAAAAAACAAACAGGAGAAGTATACAGGAGACTAATGAGATATTTTAATTGAAACACTTTAAACATAGATAAAAGGATTATTTTTAGATTTACAGCGTGTCCAATTAAAGGTAATCCAATTACCCTCGAACCAAAAGAGAAAAACTTAGAAGGGCAATTTATCGAGTTAATTCGATAAACGCTTTAAGAGTTAACGGGAAGGAAAAACCAAATACAAGTTTCGACGAGCAAATATTTTACGATCGTTATAAGGGGGGATGCGATACGGGAAAATGGACCATTTAAGGATTAACGAATCGTAGAGGTTTGAAAAGGAAGAACCGGAGGATCGGTTTTAATCTGATTAGCCCTTTCTCGTTTGGTCGTCGAGAGCGCTCGTTTTAAAATATGATTTATTCCCTCTAGCGGAGATTCGGACAAACGGAATAAGCGGGGTGAAGTCGACATTAAGGGGAATAGAGTGTATGCTAATCCCATTGAGAGCGGCGTGCATGCCATGGCTTAGCTTAACTCCGGTCCGCGTCGTCTAATGGGCTCGATCCTGTCTCTGCGCTTTAACCTCTCTGTATCCTCGTGCTCAACTTTCACTCTATGTTAATTTCAACTCTAAGGTTTAAAGCCCTTTTCGTTTCTGTTCGCCGACAGAAACCGCAGTTGTTCACCCTACATCCTACTAAGGAAACTTAGTTGAGAGGGATAATGCTGGAGCAGGTCAAGTACAAATCTAGGGTATCGTGTGGGCTCAAGAGCTTTTTTGCAACTCTACTAAACCGTTCGAAACCCACGTTAAACTGCTGATTTTATGCTTACTATCGGCCCTTAGTTTATTCCAATAATTTATAAATAAGACAAACAAGGTGCTAGGCTAGAAAAATGTACATGTGTAGCAAAACTACAAGTGAAAATAAATTGCTTTTAGCGAGCCTTAAGACACATTGACACGAAGTACATATATATATATATATATATATATATATATATATATATATATATATATATATATATATATATATATATATATATATATATATATACAGGGTGACGTGTGACCCGCGATGAAATGTCACAACGAAACTGGCGGATTCTAAGGATCAAATGCAACAAAAATTACGAGTAATTATATTTACCCATTTCCCAATAGTTATCGAGATTTCAGGGTCTTCCCGAAATTTCCAAAAACAAATTCATAATATCTCAAAAACTAGGTAAGATAAAGAAATTGGGCTACGGGACAATTTTAAAGACCATTAATCAGCTGATAAGCATATTTTAAGTCCTGTCCCAATTAAAAATTTTGATTTTTTTAAAATTCGACTACGAAATTCCAGAGCTTTTTACTCTTACTTGTGAGGGATGCTAGAAGTTAGCGAATTCTGAAAAAGCGTCTTCTTTTCAAAAGCTTTCAAATGGTACAATTTAAGTTTCGAAAGGACTAGTTTTAATTATGGTGGATTCAAATCACCAGGTTTGAAATTATTCGGACCGAATCTCAACCAATTCTTGTACAAATGCAAAAAAGATTACCCTGAACGAAACCACAACTCTTTTCTCATAGGGTTGATGTAGCGTATCTGGGGCATAATGTATAGAAATTAAAAAAAAACTGGCGCATATGATTAGTTTTTTCTGCAGATTGATCAAAAACGCACCAATTATGGATACTTCTTCATTTCATAAGTTTTCTCTTAATACATTTTCCACCTTCAGTCCTCTATTTTGAGACAGCTGTATACAGGTCGATTTTGCGAATCTTGGGCATATGTATCTCTCGTAGATTAACTGGGCTTCGATGTAGTATATCTTGTTTTTTCGAGGGAGTATACAAAGAACGTTTATCCTTCAAATTTTCCAATACTGTGGTGTTGACCATAAAACACCTTGAGGCAAATCTTCTAGAGAATGGAATTAGACTAATTCTAGCTCTCTACATCAAAATCCTTTAGGAATTAGGAGGTTGCTGGAGATCATCTTAATCGATAACTAATGAAGTAACAGAGACGTAAAACTTTTAAATTTCGCTGAAAATCAAGGGTTTGTTGTACCAGCGCTAGGATTGGTATCCTTGAACGAAAAATACTATTCTCTACAAGGTTTTCTTGAGGGTGTTTTATGGCCAGAAACGTAGTATTTGCGAATTTGAGGTTTTTTTTACAAATATTTTGTAAATGAAGCTGATCAGGATCCATATACATATATAGGAATTATTTTGTTCAAATTTCCTATATGAGAACCCGAAGTGTTGTGGTTTCGTTTAGGAAAACCTTTTTTGCATTTGTACAAGAACTAGGTTTATCAATTGTGTTGTGATGAATTTCTTATCTGGTAATATTTAATGCACCATTATTCCAAAACTAGTCCGTTTATCTTAAACTTAAATTATAAAATGGTCGAAACGTTTCAAAAATGAAATAGTGATAGTGACTTATATATTTTCTGCACGTTATTAACCATCTAATCTCTCTTCCTTAAATTATACCGTTCAAAAGCTTATAAAAAGCAGACTTTTTTCTGAATTCGCTAAACTTCTAATACCCTCAAGTAAGAATAAAAAGCTTTGTAATTTCGTGGCCGAATTTAAAAAAAATCAAAATTTTTAAATGGGACAGGACTTAAAATATGCTTAGCAGGTGATAATTTGAAAATTAATAAATGATTCTAAAAGGTTTTTTTATACTCTTTAAAATTGTCCCTTAGCCCAATTTCATTATCTTAATTAGGTTTTGAGATGTTATGATTTTTTTTGGAAATTTTCGAGAAGTACTCTGAAAAAAATTAATAAATCGATATTTTGGGAACTATAAAGAAATAAGCATATACTAACAAGACTTGTTTTTGCATTCTACCCATAGCCCGGTTATGACATTTTATCGCGAGTTCGAAGGTTTTCACCTTCATTAAAAAAAACTTTATTGAAATTCGATTATAAAAGTTCAATCATAGAAGTAAATACATAGCTCTTTTTGCATGTCAATCCAACATACATTCCGCGAGCAGCACAATTCTAGTTCTAGCTTGAGAAATTCCACGATCTGTGTGATACTGCTGATATAAAAGTTCAATCATAGTTGTAAATACACACCTCTTTTTGCATGTCAATCCAACATACATTCCGCGAGCAGCACAATTCTAGTTCTAGCTTGAGAAATTCCACGATCTGTGTGATACTGCTGATATAAAAGTTCAATCATAGATGTAAATACACAGCTCTTTTTGCATGTCAATCCAACATAAATTCCGCAAGCAGCACGATCCTAGTTTTAGCTTGAGAAATTCCACGATCTGTGTGATACTGCTGATATAAAAGTTCAATCATAGAAGTAAATACACAGCTCTTTTTGCATGTCAATCCAACATTAATTCCGCAAGCAGCACAATTCTAGTTCTAGCTTGAGAAATTCCACGATCTGTGTGATACTGCTAATATAAAAGTTCAATCATAGAAGTAAATACATAGCCAAACCTGTTAAAGTATATATTTCAAGTAAAACATAACTTTAAATATTTGAAATAAACATAATAAAGGTATCTCTTACTCTTTGGAAATTATTAATATAATATGTATACGTTCTCATTTTGACTTAATCATGAAATAAACCAACTTGAATGTAAATAAGTTTTTTATTGTCAAATTTAATGGAAACAACAGAACAAGGATAAAACAAAGATCTCTTGTACTTAAAGGGGTTTTTTAAGTCTAAAAGAAGATAAGCTTTTTACTTCTAAGGTAAGAAGCTTTCCTTCTACTAAAGTTTTATTTGACTTAAGAAACTCAAAAAGCACTGAAAGGGTTTTACTGAAGCTTCTAAACATTTTTATAATAAAGATTTATTTATGAAGTACAACAAAAAGTTGCTTATTTCATTCTAATCGTATAACATTTAACTGTCATGGGTATTATTGATAGAAGTCGAAAAGCCGTCCTTAATCACAACAATAGTGCCGTTCTAAGCCAAAATACCTTATGCACATGACTTTGCAGATAATTCACTTTGGCTTAGTAAACTATTTTATTTCTGAATACAGTAACTACTAAAATTCAATTTTCTTGTATTTAGGAGTTACGGTTTCGGGGCCATCAAAAATAGCATAACCTACAATATGACATAACATCCTTTTCGGCTTAAGTGTTAAATACCACGGTAGATTCTTTAAAACCCGTCACGGATAGCTAAACTACTATTTATAGCGAACAACATTAGATATAATTAGTAACATTATCAATTTTAAGTTTTTGGCAGTTTTCATACTACAGAAAGTTTAAATTTTAATTTAAATCAAATTATAATTATATACGGGAGACCCGGGTTCAAATCCCCGCGCGGGAGTGTATTTTTCACTGTCTGTTTCCCGTAGTAATTAATAATTATAATTTGATTTATAGTAACATTATTTAAATGCACATTCAAATACAAAATATGTATACAGATATTGCTTACAAACAAGTTTTGAACCTCTAACTTTTGAGACCCTCAGACACAAGGCTGTAGATATTCAAGAAACTGCGGCGATAAATTCTTTTTACTCTAACAAAGCATTTATCACCGAACAAACGATTCAGGGATAAATAGAGAACAAGAGCAACCTGCCTCAATCTATATAAATAATTAAAAGAACTACTTATACTTAATAGAGTGCCGACGTTATTAAGTACGTCTGAACAAGTTAATTTTATTGAATAAAGTATGGAAAAATAAAGTATAAAGGTGGGAATTCTCTGGTGCGTGACTTCCCGGCAGTTGACGCTCGAAGTTACTTTTATTCACATGTCCCGAGCCCCGAATCAAACCTGACGCTGTCCAGTCAAAACATGGGTAAAATGACAGGAGCCGTTTTCTCTGGTGCGTCCCGACCGCCCGTCGGTCGTGTGGTGCAAAAAGTCAAGTCCTCCGATCAGTGGTTTGATATCCAATGGTCGGGACGCGGACGCCCGGCTGCATTGCTATTTTTTATTTTTTTTAAGATTTATTTATTTTGTGCCAAATTCAATTGAAAAATTAAAGGTAAGTCAGTGTATTTTTCAGGTTATAGCCCAATTAATAAAATAATTAAAAATGACAAGCATTAATATCCATATTCCATGCCAAAGCGGAAAAATAAAAGTGTCGGTGAACGTTGAAACCGTAGCCGCAGCAGAAGTGACACCCTACCTCTCGATAGCCGTACGTTCAGACCGTCGCCAAATAAAAGTCACAACGAGCGTCAACTGCCGGGAAGTAACGCACCAGAAATTCACACCTTAAGATTTTATGTACATTACTTACAACTTTATTTTTTCTCTTAAGTACCCATAGAGAACCAATTTATGTAAAAAGAAAATTGTCTAAGCTTGCTACGCATTCAATATATTCAACACAGAATAAAAATACTTTTTATAATTTGTATACAGCGCCCCCAAAATACTTTTACTTCCTCATATATTTATATATACAGCAGTATATAATGCACATATATTATAGAGAAATACTTGTGATGAGGACAATAATTAGAGTTCGAGATGTTATTGGATTTCAACTTTTTTTAATGCGTTCTACATATGCGTGGAGTGTAATAACTACTGAGTTATTTTCGATAAACGTCGGTATTCATATTAAGAAGGGTCTTACCCTGAGGGGAAAATTATGAAATCAATTTTAGCCCAAAACGTTAGGGGCTTACACCTCCAAACGTATAAAAAAAGGATTTACACGGCTTCAAATCAAGTGTTTTCAAAAATATATTCTGTCTATGGTCTAAATATACTGAGCCAATTCTAATTACATTTTTGGTATGTATAAATTTATTGGGGTCATATCCCGAGGCGAAATAAAACATAAAATTGTTTTCCCAAGCAAAACAATTCAGATATCTTGATGATAATAATAATAATAATAATAGTTATAAACGAAAAAAAAAAAATATTAATAGTGAAACTATAAAAATCGCTTTTCTACTAAAAATCTAGTTTTCAAGGTAGTAGAGCTTTAATATAACATGGAAATGGTATTTTGAGAAAGTGTATTCAAATTCTCTTGCAACCAACTTTATCATAGTACGTAATACAAATTTAATTTGTTATCACAAAGGTGTTAATAGGAATTGTGTTACCCGGCATGGTAATTATAGTTGTCAACATTAAAAAGCTGAGAGACCCCCTTCTATTCAAGGGCAGAAGGTAGATTGAATTCCCTCGTAAAAGTAAAGGCCAGCTGAATAATGTACGCTGACATTGACCCCTGAAAGGTCAGTGTAGTTTAATTGATCAATTATAAACGAAAACAACAATATTTGTAACGCTAATTACACAGAAAGCTACAAAAGAAGAAGATATTTTAAGCAATTTCCATCCTCACTAACTCTTAAAACTTAAAAATAGACTGCCAAGGTGTGGCACATAGCTTCCTCGCATCCTATCACATACTTTATTGATTTTATGCTTTTACAAGCCATTGTTGTCTAATTTATTTAATTTTTCAAAATTGTTTTGACTTTTAACATGAATTAAAGTACCAATTTAGCAAAAGCTAAAGACCGTAAACGGTTCAAATTAATCTGGGGCTATCAGCTGGTTACTTATGATAAACTATAAAAGTTTCATACAAATCAGATAAGTAATTTTGAAGCTATAGGTGTATTTTTGTATTTTTTTGGATTATGTTTTAGCTATGGGACAGAAGAAATTTTCATAAAAAAGACGCTTCAAAATATCGTGCCAGTAAGTTAGAATATCATAGGAGGTAGATTGGTTTTCACTTGTATTCATTGTAGTACTATATCTCGCCGGTAGAAGTTCTAAAGTTTATATAAAATTATATCAGAGCTTAAGTTAAGTTCTTGAATGAAATCCAAATGATAAGAGACAGAAATTCAAACAAACTAACCTTTAATATAAAAATGGACATGTTGTTAAAGGCAAGAATACTATAGGGTAAAGGAATACTACCAAGATAAAGGAAAAGAGAGGATATTCTTTTTTAAGTTTAGTTCAAATCAGACAAATTAGAATTTAAATGTCAACAAAAAACACATGAGGTAGTCAAGGAGACAAATAACAAAACAAAGTGTAGTGTACATTGTTTATATCAAATGAACTATAGGTAAACAAATGTTCATTAGTTTCTCTCAGTGACCATACATTAACAAACTTTACTATGAAGTTGTTTGTGATATTATGTCATTTTGTGTTACTTCTTCTTATCATTAGACTTTCCTTGAACCTTCAACATATATTATCTTTTAGTTATAAGAGAAAAGAGTTTTTGAAACAAACATTTGGTAAAACACTAATATGTAGTTTTAAAGTAAGACGTTAGTGTTTGAGTTAAAGAAATATTGTTTTGTGTTATTTTTCTCTTGGGGAAGAAAACTTCGTATTTACACTATTTTACAGAAACCATTTTATGATGGAAGAGTTCAACTTCAAATTAAATAAATAAATGAGAGGAACAAATTTACAATAATATTTGTAGAGGAAATGTAAACAGTTTGTCTGAGAGTTCAACACTCCCCGAGTAGAAGGCAGGATAAAATAAAGAAATAACCATTTTTATTTTTCAATAAATACATTGTGTGCAATGTACATTATAGGGATAAAAAATCGAAGAAATACATAATAATAAACTTATTAAAAGATTAAAATAAATGTAAAATTATAAATAAATTCAGAAATCAAAAGAAACGAGACCATAAAAAATAGAATTAAAAATACCTACTATCGTAAAATTGCATTTCAAAGTAAAAAAAACAAACCAGGTGTAATCAATTAGGATCTGAACATAAACTACTCCTACAAAATCATTAGATAAAGTCTGAGCCATATTTACACTTGGTAGAGTAAACCATAGAGTTCATTAATTTACTTTTTAGTACAAAAAGTAACGGTAGAGTAGAATAATGTGGTGCTTTTTGGTTAAGTTTCTGTTTGGAATAGTAGCCTACTCAACCGTTTACTCTGCGTGTAAACCAAGAGGCTTTTTGTTCTCTAACCCGGTTATTAAAATTCTGCCAATTAGTGGAGCAGTGGGGCATTGAAGATGGGAAAATCCTGGCAAGTGGTTGAGACCTTGGCCAAAGTCGAATCCGATGGCAAATATTCAAAAACGCCCCAGGCAGTTCCATAGTGTGACAGGAAATAAGGTCAATAGTGTGCACAGAACTTCATCTCATCCTATCAAAGAAGCTACGTGTCTTGGACGAATATAGTATAAAATAATCAATGTGTATTAGTAATATATAGATATAGTATATGTTGTGCGAATGCGCAGGAGAGGAGGCTATGTCCGCAGAAGGTTAAAATCAACGAGGGAAAACCTGTCAACTAACTTTGAAAAACGCAGAATTTCATAAAAATCAGTTATTTAAAAAAATATGGCGTTAGCAAAAAAGGTGACGTACAAACATTCTCTAATATCTAAAACAGATTTTAGTTAATGAAATTTAAAATTTGGAAATAAGAAGAAAATCACAATATTCAAGTCACATTCAGTAATCTTAGGAGAGAAAGAAAAAAAAAATGCCTAATAATACAAAAGTCTACTTATTAGTGCGACACAAAGCTTATTACGTCCTATGTCCTATCGCACGACAGACAGTCAGAAACGGGGCGACACCAAAAATGTTCCCTGATATCTAAAACGGATTTCCATCGTGAATTTCTTGAATTAGGAGACAAAAAATTATATGCATGAAAACTTATGCATTATAGGGGTAATGATGTACTTCAGAACGATCAATTCCGCTACCTTCGGTATGCTCGGAAGCAATACAAAGATTATAGAAAACACAGTTTACGGCCTAAAAAATATCAATGCTTGGATCTTGCATACAATGCATTACAAACATTCTTTAATTTTCAACTATATTTAATGATGTTATATTTATTAATATACTTTTTTTGTAGAGTATTAGGTCAATACAGTAAGGATGGCTCAAACACTTCTTACACCAATTGTCACAATCTTTAGTGGGCCACATGTTTTACTTTCCTATTTATTTTTATCATTATGTATTAAAAATAGTCTTATATACTTTAACTTTAAGCGTTTACTAATTCATTTGAAAAACCTTAAAGAACATTAATTTACAGACTTTGGTTCCGAGGAAAGCATCTTAAGGCCAAAAAAGTAGAACCCGGTTATAAATTTGCCCTCAGGCTATAACCGTAAACATTTCAAATACATGTGTTATTTTGAACTAATTGGAATATATCTTACCTTTTACTTTTTTTAATATCCCACAAAACAACTTAGAGTATTAAAGTTTAAAATATAGTGTGAAAGAAAAATACCTTCTAAAGAAGTAGATTTATTTTTTGTTTAAAAAAAAAACAAAAACATTTAACACATTTTCTGGTAATTTCTTAAACCGCATTGTAAAGATAAAAAAATGCACTGTCAACAAGCTATTACTTCGGTTCCCCTTTAGGGGTTCATATGGGTTTTAACGTCCTAAAATATACTTTATTGGCATTTTAGGGATTTTATCTTTGAAGATTAAGAGCGCAAGTGGAGTTGATATCAATCGAATAATAAAAAATGGAAAGCCTCTCCACTAAATAAATGTTTATTCAATAAAACTAGTTTTCGGCCTCTCGGCCATCATCAATGCCGGTAAAAGGTAAGGAAAAAACCCTGTATGTCGGTAAGGAAAAAAATTCGAATGCAGAGGACGAAGCAACGATTCGTATCAGTCACGTGGACGGTTCTCTGCATTCACAGCGAATTACCGACATACTAACTAAGGTAAGAATTATTCTCTATTCAGATGACTCATTTACACTTATCACTTTGGAGATTCATATAGATGTGAAAAGTATAAATTCCTTTTTTACTTTCATTTCTTCCACAGTGAACATCAAAGATGGACGAGGAAAGAGTTTCCAAGATGAGCCTAAGATGAGTGCATGCCTTACCTAGGCATACGCAGCCAAATACCTCATACCTCAGTGGTGGCGACTCCTGCACTACTTCCCCTTCCCCTGTTCCATTGTTCCTTTAAGCAATTCCTTGGTATAAGTGACGTAGATGTCTGTCTTCTCACAGAGAGTATTTCTTTGCAGAAAGGGAAGAAAATGGAATTTGTGAGAGATTTATTTATCTCCTTCACTTTCTATTTTTTTCGAGAAATTATGTTTATTACGACGAAATGAAATGAGGTATGAGAAAAGAACTTTGGAATGGTTTTGAATGGTTAAAAACAAGAGGGTGAGTTAAAAGCGAGAACAGGCGGAGGTTTAGGATTTATAGATAGAGGTGTGCAAAGGGCGCGAATAGGGGGTTAAAAGCAATGTAGTTAAGTGGCGCTCTTGTCACTCGGACTTTCAGGCAGAAGGGGAGAAATAAAACCACATTTGGAGTGTGTTAAAAGACAGGGCGAAATGTAGATATAAAGGGATTGGGGGAAAATTGTAGAAGGGATACTGTAAAGAGTCAGAAAAAATAGAAGGGGAAGACAAAAAAAAAAAAAAACGCGTTTAAAATATTATAAGGTCGCATAAGGGAGTGGAAAGACTAGAGGTCGGATGATATATTATCAGAAAAGATGGGGTCTGGCCCCCTGCCATGAAGAAGGGGGTAAAATGTCAGCTTGGTCCCCTCTTTACCAACAGACTTCGTAATATAATGTCAATGGCTTTGGGAAGGGAGACTCTTCTTTGGCAAGATACTAAGAACCAAGTGAAGGCCGCATGAAAAATAAGTATATACAAATAGCTTAAGTCTACTCGTAAGAAAAGAATATTGTAAGTATAACAGAGCATATTTTAAGGAATTTTTACTGGGCGACAAACTAGGACTTTGGGGGGGGGGGGGGTATGGAATACTCCGAGAAATGAGGGGGGAGGGGGGTCCGGGGGCCCTCCCCCGGAAAATTTTGGAAAATTTAAAGCTTAAAAACGCAACTTTGAGCTATTTTTTTAACTAATTGAATCTCTTCTACATTTCCCTCTTTAATTAGTTTATTAGGGAAAAACAAAATCCACAACTTAAAGGAAGAAAATAATTATTTACATTATGTTATTTCACTAAATACAGGTTTTTAAAATGTAACTTAACTAACTGAAGAGCTGCTGTAATAAAAAATATTTTTTAAAAACGAGTTAGAAATTACAACTTATGACATTCTTCAAGATCAAAACAAAATTTTTTACAGATGAATGAAAAACAATTACTTATTATAATTTAAAGAAAACAGTTTTTTTATTGTAAAAAACCATTGCTTGTTACAGGTTTGATATTTAGCTGTACTAGGTTCTATTAAATAAATACAGTAAAGCATTTTAAAATAAATTAATTAAATCCCGCTATTACTGCTGTCAGCTGACTTAGCCCGCTTCTGCATATAATTCCGTTCTTGGAAGTCATCTACTTGCAGTCCTAGCCTCTATAGCCTTGCTCCAGGTGGGCTCTGGGCTCAGTAATTAAGTGATAACATATCACTTTACTGTCACGGATTTCTAATAAGTAGTGAGTCATTTTCAAAAAAGTGACACTTTCACTGTGTGCGAGTTGAAACATTTTATTACTTGCACTCCTCATAATTAAAAAATCTACAACCCTATAAACATTTTTCTACAGTTGAAATTCGTCATTTCGGTGTGGTCAGATTCTTAAATATCCTTTTTAGGAAGGAGAAATTTAAAAATATATATATTCTAAAGGGTCACGATAGTTAGTCCCAGCCCCTTGTAACCTTAGTTACCATGCTCAAAAATATTTTTCTTTGACTTTCTAACTATGAGCCTAGATAGGAAATATAATGTAGTTTGTGATATTAAACATAATTTCTTTCTTATTTCGGTGTAATTTGTCGGGAGTTTAATAAAAAGGCTTGTCCCAGCAATCCGCCACGATAGCTTCGTCACAATAGTTACTAAGAATTTAGCTGCACTGTTTGACTGAAGGGTGGGATTTCAGTGCTTTGCAGTTAACAGAATCATTCCTTTATAACCTAAAGTTCGTCTTCGCGTCTTCTAAAGTAAGCCTCGGTCACACAACAATTCTCTTCAAAAATCATGGGGCGTATGATTATTTAAAGTCACATTTGTTACCATTCATGTTGTACTTAAAAAATAATTAATATAAAAAAAATGGTAAGTCGTGAAGTCTCACGTAAAAAGGGTTTCGTGGTGGGGGGGGGGACCGCAATTTTTTTTTTTACAAAATGGCATGAAAAGTTAAACATGTTCCCCGAGTGGATTCCCAGTTTATCAGATCAAATTGATATTCTTATTTTTTCTATGGCCCAGCAGACTGCACATTTTGCATATTTTTTTATATTTTTAGTAATAGCAGAAATATAGTTTTAGGGGGGAGGGGCAAGCAAAATGTTGATGTTTTTTGACAAAATGGCGCGGAAAATTAAACTCTATCCACAAGTGTTATAAATTTTTGTAATCTACTCTTCAATACCTTTCATTTGATAACCCACTCGAAATTAAACAAAAAAAAATCCGCGTGACGTGAATTATCCGCCATTTTGAATTTGTACAGCTGATAATTTTAAGTTCGCTATATTTTTCCTGTGTGCGCGTCAAAACGATCTTTAAAACTGAAAAGTTTTATGTTTTTATCTCTTTTTATTCAAAAGTTATTGGAACCGTACAGAGAGACAGACAGACTGACACAGGAACGAAACTATAAGGGTTTCTTTTTTTGGTTTTACCAACGACACCCTAAAAAGACCATTTTTATAAACTGGTCTTATTTTCAACATTTTTTTTTTCTGTATTCTTCACCTAAATTGTTTCCATGTACAAAATTTGGGGAAGATTGAAAGACGGGAAGTGGTTCAAAATTGGGGTAATAGGTGTGCGATGAAACTAATACAAAGTAATATAAGACCAGTAAAAATGCATTTAAAGCTGTTGCATATTTTTTGAGAATATACCCCAGAAGCATACAAAATACTTATGCTTTCCTTTGAAAGCATTAATACATTAGGGCGGTTTGACCGCCATGTTTTAGTTTATGTCACGATAGTTACCCAGGGATAAGATAGATGTCACATTAATTACCCAGCTCACTACGTGTCACGATAGTTACTAAAAAAATTAAATTAAAATAAGTTATTTTTTTTAAAAAAAAACATCGTCCTCTTCAGAGAGTTGTGTGTACAATGACTTATGTAGGAAATAAAATCTAATCAGTTAACAAAAAAAATGTATGGCCAGGAACTTTAATAAGGAACTTGAACGGTAACTATCGTGACAAATTTATAATTAATTAATTTTTTCACAAATTAAAACCAATGTATGAAATGTCCTAGACAATAATATTGGTTTGAGCCTGTGTGACGATTTCCAGGTGGTAAATATAATTTTGCATGTCGGTAAGGTGAAGAAAATTCCGGTAACTATTGTGACTAAAAAACTTGACTTATCTTGTTTGAAAATTGATAAAAAAAATAGTAAAACTTAAAATCCCGCGACGCACGTACATATTCTTATTGTATAGATGTTCAGCATCAAAATAAAGCACTAGCTAGATCAAAAACTGGAAAATAAATTTTGGGCATAAAGGTTTGCTCAGAATTTTCAGTGTCACTTTTTTTTGATAATGACTCTAGTAACAAAAATAATTTTGAATGATTGTAAATTTTTGATTTATGGCATAAAAAACTGCCGGCACTACCTCTAGTCACTGGGCGACAAAACCTTAGCACTGGGCGACACTAGTGTCGCCCAGTTAATATGTTAAAATATGCTCTGAAGTATAACGTTAAAGATATTTTCGAAAAAAACAAACTTAAAAATAAACCGCTTACAATACGGGATACAAAGAAATGTGACTTCGTATAGTTTCACAATATATCAGTGGCCTGCTGTATGTATTTATAATATAATATACTATATAATAGTTTTATCCTGATCAGGCAAGTCTTCTCTCGAAAAATGAATAAAACTAACACCAATAATAACTTGCCTTAAATTATTGGGAGCTGCTAACATATTCTAAAAAACATAACATTATAGTGGCATATTTTTTTTCAAAGATTTTATGAAATGGGTCTTTTTTTCTTCTATTTAAACATAACTACATTAATTATAATGATACAGGCTTTTTTGGACGGTGAATTACATTAAAAGATGTCAATGGGCTAATCCTTTTGAAATGAATGATTTAGAATATGAAAAATAAATAAATTTATAATAGTAACAAGTTAAGAATAAAAATAATAGGAATGATAGGATCGGTGATAATTAATTAATAATAAATATAGTAAATCTCTGTTTAGTATATGGCCACTGTTTCATAGGCGGCGAGGTGGGTTATTAGGGATGGTTTGGGGGAAAAAAGGAGTTTTACTGAAGGATTGGGGTGATTGGATGAGAATTCGAGGAATTACTGGTATCGAGATATAGATAGGTCTCGGACGAAAGGAACATAAAGATCATTTTAGAGGGTAAGGTTGGATACATAAAAAAGGAGTGATTTTCCTGAGGATCTTGGATTCAAGAGTTTGGAGTCAACGGGATTTGGAAGGCTTGGTGCAATCCCAAATCTCCAGGCCGTAAGTCCAATTTGTCCTTAAGTTTCCTAAGCAGTCCAGCGTACCAAACCGATCAAAGGCCTGCGCCTCTTTCAGGAAGACAGCTGAACAAAACTTTTTCTTTTCTAAGGTGGAGACATTAACATCGACATGGCGACAACACTTTTGGGTGATGGAGTGCTGATCACAAAAACACAACTGATGGCCAGGTAAGAATAGTTAAAGTAGGGGAAGGAGTCTACGGAAAAGGAGCTTTTCTAGAATTTTCCTTATAACTGGGAAGAGGAAATGAAATGGGTCTTGGCACTTTATTTCCTTTCTTAACTAAACCTACCTTAAATCAGGATACATTTAAAGTTTCGCGTTTGGTCCATCTGTTGGAAGCATCTTCTAGAGTATTGAGCATTGCAATATTTATAAGATCCTGAAAAATTATGAAATTATGTTTAAGGGTTGCTTAAAACAAGCCTTCACCTTCAGAAAATAGTTCGAATAATATTAAAAGCGAATTTCATCCTACAAGACGCTGTCTACTCCAGGAAACCTAGATCTTAATAATTTAAGAAAATGATCCAAAAGGAGATAGTCAGACTTCATATTCTATTAAACGCTGAAAACCTAGTTTACTATGATTCAAAAAGAGAACTAAAGAGGTGTGATAACAAACTATATCCTATGAATGCGGAAGCCTAGATTATTATGATTCCAGAAGATTATTAAAGAGGTGTGAGTAATGCCTTATATCCTAGAAGACGCAGAAAACTTTAGATTATTATTATTCAAGAAGAGAACTAAAGAGGTGGGATTACAATTTACATCCTATGAAGGCAGAAGCCTAGATTATTATGAATCATCAAGATTATTAAAGAGGTGTGAGTTTTGCTTTATATCCTAAAAGGCGTAGAAAACTTTAGAGTAATATTTCATAAAGAGAACTAAAGAGGTGGGATAACAATTTACATCCTATGAATGCAGAAGCCTAGAATATTATTATTCATGAAGATTATTAAAGAGAAAACTTGTGTAACTTTCTTGTTGTGTAACTTTTCTTCTTTCTTGTGTAACTTTCTACCAACCTCTCTAGTCATAATTATTAAAGAGGTGTGAGTTTTGCTTTATATCCTAAAAGACGCAGAAAACCTAGATTATTATGATTCAAGAAGAGAACTTAAGAGGTGGGATTACAATTTACATCCTATGAAAGCAGAAGCCTTGATTATTATGATTCATGAAGATTATTAAAGAGGTGTGAGTTTTGCTTTATATCCTAAAAGACGCAGAAAACCTACTACTTTCTACAAAAAATTATTTTGATAGTTTCATAATAAAATCTAAAAATAAAACTTTGTATTAGTTTTACAAGTTACAAAGTAGGGCAACGTTCTTATATAAATTACATGTTCGCAGAAAAGCGTCTATAATTTTAGTGTCGTCTTGACATGAAGCTAAGGATAAGGATACTTAAGGAGGTTTCAGGAAAACAGAGCTTTACTGCATGTGACAATTTCATAACCCGACTATATATTATTTAGATATATTAAATGTTATTTAAAAAAAAAAAAAAAATACAATTTATCACAGAATTATATATAGGTAATAAAAACGTGATTGCTTGATATTTTCAACTCCTTTTTAGAAGAATTACATTTATATCTTGGTGTAATAAAAATGTGCATTAGTAGATATTTATTTATTTCTGTCATACACACTTGATACGAGGGATACACAACTACCTAAGTGATGATATTAGTGACCACTACATTTAATCTTTTTTTTATTTATTTGTAACATCAGTAGTTAAGACTTTTCTTTTTACTAATCGTAAGATTTTTAAACTTACAGCTCCATCAAAAACATTCTACATAAAAATTATTATGCAGTATGCGTGATGATCTTAAGCAAAATCTAAATTTATTTAAAAACGTAATTATTAATCCACAAGTAAGCGCCAATACCAGTACAGAAATCGCAAGGTTTTTAAACTAATACTCTCATCAAAAGCATTCCAAATTAAAATTCTATATTTGTTTACAATTGTCACTATTATTCCGTCGGTAAGCCAAGGGCCGTTTCTACGTATGTTGCCGCCCTAGGCGAGAATTGAAAAATGCTGCCCCCCCCCCCCCCTTCTTCAGTTCTTTGTAAAAGGATACAATGAACAACGAACAAATTAGGATTCACTAATTCATTTTCTAATTTGCTTTGGCACAGATAGTTCAGCACATATTCAGATTTTGCATATTTTTGTATTTAATTACTTATTCCTGAAAGTTCAGAACAGAAAACTGTCACGGCAATGTCCTTTAAGAAAGACGAGGCTTCTCCAGGGCTACAGTGGGTTTAGAGCAGTATCCAATTTGATAAACAAATCCATGAGTTCTGGAAGTTTTCATGTTGAGGTCACTTATACCGTATACACTGTATGCATCGTTCTTGTACAGAGCTAATTGCCGCATCAAATACTGCAAAATAGTATTTTACTCTGAAACATTGGGGTCAGCGATGGGTTCTTCAGCTAATTCATAAGCGAACAATTTCCTTTTTCTTCTTCTTTCAATATTTATTTCATCGGCTAGCTCTCGAAAATCAACCAAAGCTACCTCAATTTTTACTTTCCTATGTAAAGAGGAAGTATTGTGATGGCGCGAAAATTCGATTTTGATGGGTTTACAAGTTTACACGTTTTGAGGTCCCCTGAGTCCCCTTTTTAAAAAAGTGTTTTTTTTAAAAAAATGTCTGTCTGTGCAGACACCTAGAGCCTAAACTATATTGGGCCGATTTTGACGAAATTTGGCATACATATTCAGAAAAATCATACCCATGGCGAAATCAAGAGATGAAAAAAAATATTATTTCTCGAAAACGGTTCCGACGATTTTGATTAAAAAATTATAAAATGTAGTCCATTTAAATACGAATCTCGCCATATAAGGCGTTTTCCCTGAAAAAAATATAGTTCCTGAGAAAATAGCTTAAAACGCGGACGGAGAGAGCCCGGGTTCGATTCCCCGCACAGAAGAAGTTATTTTTATGATAAATTTTGATGAAATGTTCAATAATAATTAAATTTGCATACGAAAACTAATAAATGGAAAACATTGGGCTAAGTAATTATGAACTCGTACATGAGAAAGTTTGTCTGAGTTGTCTTGGACCGATTTTTTCTCTATTAATTTGCTAATTTTTTTCGCTGTTTGATTAAACATTATTTTTTCCCCTTCCTTTTGCCGCCCCTAAAATTTTGCCCCCCTGGGCGGCCGCCTAGTCTCGCCTATTAGTAGAAACGGCCCTGCGGCTATATTTATTCATATATTAATAGATCATATTTATTTTAAGGATACAACAATTATATATAAACAATAATACATATCAAAATAGTGTATAAATATTTTACATCGTATAAGTAATTTTTTTTATTTTAAATTTCTCGATAGAGGTATAGAACCTGGGGCCGCAACAACATAAAGAGGAAAATGCTAAAACCGCACAAAAACTATGAAAGGCGGGTCGAGTTTCCAGCCGAAGATGAACTGGTAAAAAAATTACACAGTACGGTTCAAAACCAAGGTGTTTTCGGGTAGAAACTAGACCCGAAATACACAGTTTTTTTTGTTTTTTTGCGGTACTTGCATTTCTTCTTTTCTATGGCATAAGGTTCTAATTTGTGGCTCCAAAATTCATACCACGACGCCAAAATTAATTTTAAGATAATATGAATTCCCACGATTGTGGGAGTGTTCTCAAAAGGACTCGATAGTCCAAAAAAAGGTTTTAGGTTAATGCCTATCGTCTCTGCGGATGCATAGAGCATAAACTACTAAATCGAATTCACTGAAATTTTTGAACATTTTTATAAAATCCATAGCCAGGAATAACAAGAAATTAATTTCGCTTTAAATTTAACAATTGACCACTCTAAACTCTAAAAAAAACCTAATTTCTCAATAAACGGTTTCGACGATTTTAATTAAAAAAAAGTAGACTATTTATATAAAAAGATCAATTATTTATTAGTTAAACGAAAGTGTTTTATTATATCCCACTCACCAAATTTATCTTTACAAAATAAAGATAATATAAAAGAACAAATAAAAGGGATCCAGAGCAAAATATGAATACAAATAAACAAAGAAGAAAGGACCTTTGACAAAGAATTATCTCCTGAAGAATTCCGAACTATATATTATTCCCAAGATCTCAACGTGATAAGTGCGTGGGGTTAAAGTTCACAGAGGTTATTATCTCGTTATGAATTCTGGAAAAACGAGAGAAAAAATACACCTCGGACTAATTAATAGTGGCAGGGACTTTTAATTACATAGACTATATTTTTTTCTCTCTCTCTCATTACTAACTCACTTGGAAAAAAATAATTAAGAGATGGTATAAGGAGGGGAGGAATAGGAGAGTGATTTACGAGTTTCCAAGTAAATTCAAATAAACATACCTTACTTTTAATTTTTCACCATTTTTTTTTTTACCTCCATATCTAATTTAAACAGAATTATGGCAAGGGAGTAAAAAAATAAAATGAAGTAGAAGTTACTGTGCATGGGTTGAATAGAAATATTTTTTTTACACTAAAAATAAAACTTATTTTTAAATAAATAAAGAAAATAAAGATATAAGGATCATTTATTACATATACAAGGACCTATTACATGATTGAACTGAACAGGCTCTTCTTTCAAAAGCATGTAGCACAATACACCAAATATTTTCTTCTCTTTTTAATAAAGGATATGTATAGATAGAGTATGTATTGTATCAGATACATATGTATAAAATTAAAAATGTATAAAAGGAAAAACTTCTATACAATTATTCTATCAACCAAAGAGAAAATGTATTTGCTTATTTGATTTTATTTATATTTATAAATTTTATTCAATATCTCTTTCAAACATTTATTTATAATTTTAACGTTACATGCGAGATTTCTTTCTGAAATATAATTTCAAATGAAATTATAATACACCGTATATGAGGTGCTAAAAAAAGGGAGGTAATATATGTAGTAAGAAAAGAAAGAAGTTAAATTTAATTATAAAAACACAAATAAAATAACAAAATTTACTTTAAAATGCATTTCAAAGTCGTTTACATTGTATTTATACATATACTTAACTTATCCCTACTGGATTTTTGTGACTGAAAATAATTCTAGGGAAATTTATAAACGAATACATAAGTACATATTTAATATACATTATAATAGTGTATAATTACTTTTTCTTGGAAGCACCCACTGTTTTAATTCAATTATTAAAAATATTGGTAATATATTATGACTAACCAAATTGTGAAACATGTTTGCTTTAAACGTTATAAAGCTTTTATTATCCCCCCCCCCCTAATAGTAATTTAAACACTGTTCTAAATTTGGACGATATCAATTATTTATCCAGCTCGTCGATTTATAAGGAACCTACTAGTTAATAAAAATGCCTGCATTCTTAGCTGTTTGCTAAACCTGTATTACACGAGTGTTTTGCGTGTATTAAATATAAAAATCAACGTGGTTACCTGTCAACGGACAAACTAACATCAACATGATTTTTGGTCTACTAACTAATTTGTACTCAGGATCATGAAAATCACATTGCCCACCATAATTGATGAGACATGGCCGCTCTCCACCGATTTGTTTTTTTCAAACGCCTATTGCCAAGCTATGTCCCGCAGACGAACTTAGCCGACCACATATTCTTAAATGGCGCTAAAAGATTGACTTGTATACAAAATTCTAGCTTGATGTTAGTCAGACAATTTTTTGCACGCTACCTTCTAGACTATTATAAAATAAAATACGATTAAAAAAACCAATTAACTGTTAAACTAACTAGTTTTTTGACCATACTTGAAAATATTTAAGTTCTGATTAAAAAAAAACTGAAACAATCTTACTAAAAAAATTCTTGCATACGAGTCTGCAAGACAGTGACACATTTTTATGTAACGCTTTTTGGTGTCGTTTTTCGAGTTTATGTGCGTAAGTAAAGTAAATTACCTATTTACAGCTGTTTCTACGATGTTGCAATATTAGCAGTAGTGTAACAACACTTCATCTAATGTAAATAGTATTTGTAAAAATAAGGAGTTGTTTTTACAGGATACCCACAGTTAATTACACAAAAAGGGGTACGTGGGTTGAGAACTGCTGCTCTAGACTAGACTTTACTAGTGTAGTAAAGTAGAAGAGCGCTGGGCTACAGGCTATAGAGTGGGGGAGAACCAAAGGCAGCCGAACCTATACGTCCCGTCCTCGGTTACATTCGAGTCCGCGGTAGGGAAAGGTCCTACAGCTGTAGACTGGATTGCAAACCTCCTATAGGTTTCTGAATCCCTGTCACACTTTTCTGATTTTTTTGAGGTATGTTCCACAGCCAAAACATAAAAATGTCAAAATCTCCTGGATTATAAGTTAAAGAACATAATATTAACGATTAAATCAAATCCATCCATGGTTGAATTACCAAGTGACATTGTAAAAGTAACAAGCGCCTTAAAGTAACAGTCTGGAGATAATTTTTCACCTGAAAACAGGAAAAAGGTATTGTTTTGTCTGCATAAACTATTAGGATTCTTAATGTGGACTTAAGTCGATACGTTTAAAAAAACTGTTTTTTTATTTGCTAAAAGACTATTATAAGAAATCAGACAAATCCTTTATAATAAATTAAAAACTTCTCTCTTAAATTATTATACTTTTTATTGTACTATCTTAAAAATAATGCACTATACAGGGTGACGGGTGATACATGTGAAAAAATGAAATAGGTTGTTCTACACCTCAGGGGCTACAAAAAATATAAACCATGGGTCAAATCTTAACCGTTCTTCCACAAGGTCAAATTTTATGATTTTTTGCTTCCGAGCTTACCGAAGGTAACGGAAGCATTGTGTTCACTTTTGAGAACGAAAAACTTTTATGCCTCCGATTTTAAAAATTTCAAGACAGAAATCCGTTTCATACATCAGGGAACATTTTTGGTCTCGGTGTCTGTCTGTCTGTCTGTCGGTCTGTCTGTCTGTCGGTCTGTGTGTCCGCGAATTATGAAACGTGCGACGATAACTTGAGTAAATGTCAACCGATTTTGATGAAATTCGGTAGACATGTTCATTTTACCAATGCCCAGAACGAGTTCGTTGGACAACATTATCCGTCCAAGCGTTCACGAGCAACGCTCTCGTAAACGTGAACTTCAAATTTAAAATTGGAATTTTAGGTCGGGAAAAAAATCTAACTTCATCTATTCAATGAGACAAACATTTTTTTCAAATACAATTTTTCAATAAAACCAACAGAACACCGCTATGAAGTGTTAAAGATCGCTAAAACTATATTAATAGTTTTTACACAATAAACAATATAACAATAAAGTACATGATAGGATGCGAGGAAGCTATGTGCCACACTAATTGGTAGTCTATTTTTTTTTTTTTAAGATAGCATAACTTTCCTCATAAAAACACTTATTGCTCAAAAAGTATAAAAGCTAGAACAACATTTTTGGTTTCGTTGGAAAGCTGACAAGATTTCCTATAAGAAAATTGTAGTTTTAATTTTCTTGCTCTCAAATTACATGACAAATAATTTATACCGATTTTATTTTTAAGAAAAAATTAAATAATACATTTTTTGTGATTTCATAACTTGCTTAACCCAGCTTAAACTTCAGGAGCTTCAGAAAAAACTTCCTTATTTACTGTCGCTTCGATCAATCATAAGATGGAATTTTTAGCAAACTTCACTGAAAGTAAAAACGAAACATGTTTATTGTTGCTATTGTTGACTTATAGGCGAGTATACTAAACCAATCTTGCTTTTTTAGTATAAAAAATAAAAGAAATTCTTTTCTTAAAAAATAAAATTTGATAAATTTATAGATTTTTCTTTCATTTAATTTGAGGGAATTAAAATTAAAATTACACTATTCAAGTACGAAATTTTGTCAGTTTTACAACGATACCAAATTTTGTTCTGATTTTATAAATTTGGAGCAATAAGTGATTTTCAAATTTTACCTTGTGTTAGAACGGTTACCTAATTACCTTGTGGTAGATTTGACTCATAGTTTATATAGTGTTTCTTGTAGCCCCTGAGACGCAGGACAACATACTTCATTTCCGAGCTTACCGAAGGTAACGGAAGCATTGTGTTCACTTTTGAGAACGAGAAACTTTTGTCTCCGATTTTAAAAATTCCAAGACAGAAATCCGTTTCAGACATCAGGGAACATTTTTGGTCTCGTGTCTGTCGGTCTGTGTGTCCGCGAATTATGAAACGTGTGACGATAACTTGAGTAAATGTCGACCGATTTTGATGAAATTTGGTAGAAATGTTCATTTTACCAATGCCCAGGACGAGTTCGTTGGACAACGTTATCCGTCCAAGCTTTCACGAGCAACGCTCGCGTAAACGTGAACTTCAAATTTAAAAATTAGAATATTAGGTAGGGAAAAAAATCTAACTTCATCTGTTTAATGAGACATTACATTTTTTTCAAATACAATTTTTTAGTAAAACCAACAGCGACACCGTTATGAAGTGTTAATGATCGCTAAAACTATTAATAGTTTTTACACAATAAACAATATAACAATAAAGTAATATAACAATAATTTTAATGTTAATATAACAATAAAGTACATGATAGGATGCGAGGAAGCTATGTGCCACACTAATTGGTAGTCTATTTTTACATATATCGCTTAAGTAATTAAATATTTAGTTGTTACAGAATTAAAATCAAATAGTAAAAGTATTGGCAATTTAAAGCACGTCCTTGGCATTTTGGGCTCACTGCGGTTATTTTTAACTAATTTCTTCATCTTTTTTTAAAAAGTGTGAAAAAGACGGTGTACTTACTTCTCTGGTTTAGATTATAGATCATTGTTATGAAGGGTTATACAGACGTCAACTATATTACAAATTTCCGATGCAAAGATTTAATTGAAATAAATTACCCAGTCTTTAAACCTACTTACGAAATCATATTTCGAAGCTATAGATCATATAAGTTATAGATCGAAGCTATAGATCGAAAATATAGATACGAGTACACATATCCCTATATTCAGTTACTGCTGCAGTTTACTTGGAAGCATTTTTAGTTAATTAAGTGCGTAGTTTGTAATTTTTAACAAAGTTAATTTAATAATAATAATTTCGATCTTAAATTCTTGCTAATTATCATCTTATTTTGTAACAAAATATAAAGACAACCATCTTCTATTCAAAAGTAATGAGGAAAAGGACGAATAACTAAATAAAATATTATAAAGAGATAAAATCTTATTATATTTCCTTGAGAAAAGCCTAAGGCAAAGTAAAGTTTATGCTAAAACAATGTTTTTGCATAATCATTTCAAATTTGATAATTAAAAAGAAGTTTTTACGGAAAAATAAAGATAATTACCGATCTAGTTTAAAACTGAAATTTAAGAAGAGCTTATACTTGCTTTTCCTAAGAATGTTTTCGCTCATGTCGAGTGAAAGCTTGTCTGTCACCATTTAATGTAAACAAAAAACAATATTTGGTGATAATAAAAAGTTTTTATCGAAAAAATAAAGCATATTACGATCTGGTTTAAAACTAAAATTTAATCACAGCTTAGGCATGTACGTTTTCCTTAGAATATGTTCACTCACGTCTCACGTCGAAGTAAAATATTGTCACTTAAAGTCACTACTTAAAGTAAACGAAAAAAAAAACATGGTAAATCTGCACTATTTGGCCCACTAACTTCTAATTGTCCGATTTACTTGCAATTTTTTTTAAACTGTTCCTTTTTACATATTAAAAACGATTCCGGTTGTACCATCTCGTTAAATTCAATAGTTTTTTCGTAAAAAAAATACGTAAAAGTGAAGTGTTCAGTGCTGTTTAGAGAAACGAATTATTTTTAACGGCCGCTCCGCACCGCTTCGCGGTGCTCCGCTCATTTTCTGAAGAAAAACAACCCTGCTGCATATAGACCAGGTAGATGTCCAAATCGAAGTATAAAATTCGCTAAATTATCACTTTAACTTTAGCCAAAAAAATACGTAAAAAGTCACTTCCTAAGAAAAATACGGGAAGGTTATAGTTAGTTTAGGTTAAGATTAGTACTTTTCGCCATAACCTTCCTCATTTCCCTAAGAAAGTGACGCTTTTACGTATTTTTTTACGAAAAAACTATTGAATTTAACGAGATGGTTCAACCGGAATCTTTTTTAATATGTAAAAAGGAACAGTTTAAAAAAAATTGCAAGTAAATCGGACAATTAGAAGTTAGTGGGCCAAATAGTGCAGATTTGCCAAAAACATTATTTAGTTAAATAGAAGTGTCAACTAAGTTCTCCACATAATTAGTCTCACAATATAATATTCTTTCCTTATCTCAAACAATTACAAAAATTATTCTTTCTCCTCTGTATATCATAATAATTACTGTATTACTATTTTTATTATAATTTATTAAAAATGTTATATTTATTTCCACCCCTAAAACTTTGTATATGAATTGTATATAGTTTTATTGCTGTAGTTAGCCTAGTTTTATTTCAAGCTCCCCTCTCGCTAAAGCTTAGCCCACACCGGGACTCAATGTTGCCCGTCTTTGTTGCGGGGCTGAATCGGCGCTACTACGAATCAGCCCCCTAACATTGAATCCCGGTGTGCTAAGTAAAGCTTAGTCCACAGTCCAAACCGGGATTCTATATTGTGGGGCTGAATCGAAGCTGTTGCGATTTAGCTCTACGCCCCAAAACAAAGTCGCGCAACATTGAGTCCCGGTGTGGACTTCGCTTAAAATTAAGTACATTAAAATTCGAATCTAACGATAAAGTAGTTTTCCCAGGAAAAATCTAGTTTCTGAGAAAATACAGTCAGTAAACGGCCGATGGAGGGGGGGGGGGGGGGGGTCGGTATTATTATCATTAATTTTGATAAAAATGTCTAATAATAATAAAATGTAACAACGCAAACTCGATAGAACTAATAAATGGAAAACACTGGACAAACTAATTATATTTACTCTCTATAGAGAAAGTTCGTCTGAGATGCCTCGGACTCTCGGACCGATTATTTAATTATATTATTTCACCAACAATTTATTAATTCTTTCTACAGAAAATTACTGAAACCTCTGATTCGAATAAAACGAGATATTATCCAACTTAATAAAATCGTTAAAATGTTAGGGAATACCGTGAATAATAAAACTACAAAAAAAAAAAAAAAAATTGTAGATTTATAAAATGCCACGTGGGTTAACATTGTAAAAGGGAAAAACCAAAGCCTAATTTTCAAATAACAGGAAGACATATAATAAAATATAAAACATAAAGTTGAAGATAACATATAAGTTTCATTTATCCTTAAAACGAAATACGTGGTGTAAGATAAAATAAAAATAAAAATATCTTGACAGTAGGTTTGGCTTTCTTAAAGTATCATTCCTTGTTCCAAATAACTCCATTTTCACCTCAGACACGGAACTATTTCTCAAGAAAACTGCCTCCTGTTGTTCTACATTTGATACGCAATAAAAAAATAAAATAAAGACGGCAATAAATAACTTAGATTTGAAAAAGGGACTAAGATAAATTTGCTAGTATAAAACTAGTTAATGTACAATTCTACAAAAATTAAGTTAAAAGATATTTATACAGCTTATTCAATAAATTAGTATTTTCATAGTACTCAAAATAATTAAGTGGCAAATTATGAAATATATCCTCATACAACCATATTATGGTTGTAACCATATTATGGTTACATGGTTGTAACTTATGAGCGGAATAAAAACTTTGCTCTTATTATTTTAAAACGTTAATCATATTAATCGTTAAAGAACTAATTGTTTAAAATAAATTAAATATTTGTAATTTTAAGGGAATTTGGAAAAGTTTTTGTTTTTACTTATATAATTTGATAATGGGAGCTAGCGTAACCGTGTGGGTTAAACCACGTCTGCTCGGCCATAACTGAATCTCGAGTGGAACGAGACGGGGTTCGATTCCTCGCCGTGACACTCTGATTTATATGGCTCACTATTGATCACATCATACTCGCTTCGGCGGTACTATGTACAGAGGTATGATGTGTGAAGTGGCTGGAACTCTCTACCGCGGGGCGTAAAAAGGGCCTAAGTGATGGCCTAATTGCAAGGTTCGAACAAGTGGTTCGTCCTACCCGTCCTAGTAGAAAGTACTAGACTACTACTACTATATAATTTGATTGATTTGAAATTTTATTAGTTAGTTATTCTGGTTTTATAAATTGTGAAAAAATATACGTGAAGAAATATCAAAGAGTAAAGTATTTCTATTGGACAGATTTCTAAACAGAAATCATGATATCTGAGTGTAGTCACTAACACTAAGAGGATGGTTTTACCCTTTTCAGGACCTGGAAACCTCTCCTTAGCACCTGTGGCAATTAGAAAGCAATAGGGGGCGCCACATATATACTTCCCGCCTTTAAACTACATCTCCTCATCGAATACTGACTCTACCCGATTGCATAACACCGCAACTCCACCAAAAGGTTCTAGGTTCTACTTGTATAAGGTTGAAATTTTACATGCAAGTTTCAAAAGTACATTTATTTATTTTTCTTTTTTCAGATAATGTAAGTGAAGTTTTATTAAAATCGATACGTTAGATAGTAAAATGTTTGTGAAAACGTTGATTTCTCTATTTTAAACGTTTAGGTCCGTTTTTATATTTTTAACGATCTTTATCACCTCATAGCTATGTCGCTGTTGGTTTTACTAAAAACAAATTGTATTTGTATAATATGTTCATCTTATTAATAAATTAAGTTAAAATATTTTCCCGTACTAAAATTCCAATTTAAAATGTTCGCGCGAACGCTTGGGCGAATAACGTTGTCTAACAAAGTCGCCCTGGGAATGTGTATCAAATTTCACCAAAATCGGGTAACTTATACTGAAGTTATCGTCACACGTTTCCGACCACACACAGACAAGATTTATTAAGTGTAAGAAACATGCTTAGGCTCGCTTCAATTAATTTATTACCAATTTATTATGATTTGATATGAGTATTTGTAAAGGAGTGGTGGGAACGAACCCAAATTTAGCTAAAAATTATTTCTTGATTTCACCTTTTTTTCAGAATTTTCCCCAAAAACTGAAAAAGGTGAAAAAGCTCCAAATTTGGAGCTAAATTCATTTCTCGATTTTACCACGGGGTATCATTTCTCTGAACGCCAAATGTATGCCAAATTTTGTCACATTCGGCCCAGTAGTTTAGGCTACACGCTTCTGCACAGATGAGAGACGAAAGGCAGACATTTTTTAAAACCACTTTTTTGGACTCAGGGGACCTCAAAACGTGTAAAAACCATCAAACTCGAATTTTTGCCCTATCACAATACTTTCTCTTTATACAGTAGAGTAAAAAAACGATTACTAACAAATACAATCGTAAACATGCTGCGATAATGAACAAATTTGGGTGTAACTTCTTTAGATTGTTACTCCCCTATGTTATTTTAGACTATAAATGATTTTGACTCGATAACTATTAAGACAAAGGGATGTTTAGTCTAATGTATTTTGGGACAAAGGAATATCACACTTCCGTTTTTATAAGGGGAGTAACAGTCTAAATAAGAACATTCCATACACCTTCTTTAGATTGGTACTCCTCTCTGTTTTGTTTATAAGGGGAGTAATAATCAAAAGAAGTTCCCAAATTCGAATAAAAATACCACCTCTTGGGAAATCGAGTAATAAAAAAAAACTCCTGTAGAAATGTTTATAAAATTAAATGTTTTATGTACAAGCCCGGTGGTAATACATACAATAAGAGTTTAATATCACCAAAGAGGTAATAATTCAGTCTACGATACACGAATTGGTCATTTTATTTCTAGGAAAAAATTTTACAGCTAGAATATAGCGGGAAATAAACGTGAAGCTCGGACATATCCTTTTTGCAAGAGGGAATTGAAGTATAAAAGGCTTTCTATTGGTCTATTTATTTTATTCTAACCTATATAAGATGGTTAAAGGTATCGGGGAGACTGCTGTCCTATTTGTACTTCTCTAGAAAAGACAAGGTTTATTTTAGAGTTGATTATCACGGGGGCTTCTAACAAATAGACTTTTTTCCTCTTTCAAAATAAAAATACAACATTTTTTCAGTTGATATATTTCTGTTCTGTTTACTAGGTTAAATTGTTCAAAATGAAATGTGATACATTTAATTTATACTTGTTTATGACCCAGTTTCTCTTTTTATCGCAGCTGTCATTTCAGATAACAATGTATATAGCTTGAATGCGATATTAAAAGCTACACAAGTGAAACTTATAAAGATGTTTTACTATACCTAAAAATAAGATTATAAGCTATTAATAAAAACAGTCTGCCATTTAGTGTGGCACATAGCTTCCTCTCATCCTATCTCGTGCTTTATTTTTGTTGTGCTTTTATAAACTATTATCCTCTAATTTTATTTATATGTTTCCCCCGTTTTTTTTAAATCTGTCAAAAAGTTAGGATATTTTTACATAAAAGTATCAAATCTGAATTGTTACCAAAATTAATTGACTTGATTTTACTTTTTTTTTAAAATATAAAATTAAGCCCGTTCCAAGGCTTACTGGCTTGTTTTATTATAGAGAGAGTGAAGTAAGAAGGTCTTTATGTTTGGAAAAGATGTTACTTACTTCATAAGCGCTCTTGAAAGAGAAAAGTTCTTAACGAAGGAACACGATTTACATCTTGTTGTAAAATCATGTTATTTCACAAACTTTATAACAAAATATCCATCCAAAAATTTTGGTAGGCCTACTATACGTAGGCCTATACAAATGAAGATTCTTGGATATTTGTTATAAAGTTAGTGAGATAACATGATTTTACAACCTTCAACATTGCTATGTGAGTATTTTTGAAGACAATTCCAACAAAAGAAAGCAACAAGATCAACAACTTTTTTGTTCAAAAATGTGTATTGCATAAAATAAAACATCTATTTATTTTATTTTATATAATATTAACTTCAGGAATATGTACTGAATTTCATGTAATATAAAACGTGTTAGATTACACTCTAGAATCCCCTAGTAATAGAATACTCTCAAATATAAAAAGATATATTAACCTAATTGTTAAATTCAGACAGAAATGTTGCAATTAAAGTGGTAAAGGATCACTAGGGATAGGGTTTGTTACAAAAACATTTGTATATGGAATAGTTAAGATGAAATACCAGATGAATTTCAAGATAAAAAGAACTTTTTATATACTACGTTTTTAAATTTTCTGTTGAATCGTATGTAATTTTGATAATATAATTGTTATTGTTATATATTATAATATATAATGTTAGTGAAAAAATAAAAAAAAAAAAAAATAGTTCCAAATTTATTTACTTCACATAAATGACAACCATCTAGAGAGAAACCTATAAAAGGACAAATCTTTGTACAATGGATCTCCCCAACACCAAATCTAAAGCGTGCCATCGATATATTTGAAATAATATAAATAATATAATCGATAAATCATATAATCGATATTTGCTGTCATTCAATGTTTATCTCTTTATTTATAAAAATCACAAATTTGAAACCCGTCAAAATGAAGATTGCGTAAATATTGGACATGGCAAAACAAATAAAATAACTTGCGGATTTTTTTCCGAACTAACTTTCCGTACAGCAAAATTTGCTGAAAACCAATTAAATTCTGCTGAAAGATGGCTAAAAGTATTAAAATAATGCATTGTCATCGTGTTCTGAGCTATGCTAAAAGTTTCAAATGTCTAGCTATTCGGGAAGTTAGTTAGAAATCGATTGCCAGATTTGTACCGGACAAACAAACAAACAAAAAAACAAGAAAGCAAGCTAATAAAAACGTAGTAATATAATATATAAATAAATCTTTTAAAAGATCCAACCAAATCCCATTATTTTAATCGATTACTTCTGTTTCCTAACCTCCCTTCCAAAAAGAATAAATAATTAAAAATAAAACCCGCCCTTAACCTTTTTCCCTTCTTTACCATCTAAGGAACAAACCAAACACAATTGATGTTAAGATGAATGTTGTTAAACTGTGTAGTAAAGAATGCTTTGGAGGGAGTCCATTCTTATTCATGATATACGTCTGATAAGAAAGCCTAACCTAAACCTGCATAACATTAAGTAAACCTTCCTTCCTCCAAGACCTGAGCTTTAACTTAGATCTTTCCTTAACCATCTCGTTAGCTTTTATATACTTTAGAATTCTTGCTCTTATCTCAAAATGTTATGTACTGTTTGCTGTACCTGGAGATGTTAACAGTACTTTCTCTCTTTAACATTTTCATAATGTGGAAACAACTGAAAACTAAATCATCATATAAATTTATAAAATACTCCATAATAAGCTAAGTTACGTAACAAACTTATGCCTTTCTCAATGAGAAACATACACAGTTTATTGATTATAATGATTGTTTACAAATCAATATATTCCTTTGATATAATAATTTTTGGAGTGAAACTTCTTTAGGCGTACCTAGGATTGGCTTGGATGAAACGAAATGGTGAAACGAAGTTTGTGTTTCGAGACTCGTCCAAGTAAAAAATTTTTAAGTGAAATGAAGAAAATTGCATGTAAAGACGTTTGTGTTTCGAGACTCGTCTATGCGATGGATTTTTTAAATCAAGTCGGAGGTTGATTTACCAGTAAAAAACTTTCACTTGGACAAGTCTCGATCCACCGACCTCTGATTCAGCAGGCATGAGCGCTAGCCATGGCACCAGGGAAGTACATTAATATGATATATCAATTCACAGAATTGATGTATAAGCGTAATATTATATACATTATAATTATATAATATATATAAATGTTGTTTTCATGTTTTTTCTTCATTATTCGCTGAAATGTAATGATTTTCTTAATCCTGAAATAATAAAATCGTCAACAAATGCAAAGAGAGCGATGTATAAAATCAAGTGTTTCTAAAACTTAAGTTTCACTTCTAATGCGTGAGCGTGAGAGTCTCATACATATTTTTTTCTAATACATCTTTAGGGGGCCGGCGTAGCCGTGTGGGTAAAGCACTCGCTGACTCTCGCCTAAAACCAAGGTCATTATCGATATACCTAGCGATGTTACGAATCCCAGAGCAAGACATATATCAAAGTAATGATCATATCAAGAGTACGTATGTAGTGGCTATATCCCTTCCCCACCTCCAGGTTTGCTCAATGGATCTACCTACGCGGGCACATTTTACTTAAAAATTACGTATTAACAAAAATTAAGGGAAGAAAATATATTAAGAAATAAATAATCAATTCATTTTAAAAATGTATATTTTTATATTAAGTTCATTACATTTATGTAATACTCTAGTTACACATCAAATTTTCAACGATAAGAAAAAAAAATTATAAATTACACAAAAGTAATACTTCTTTGCAGTGTTAATCGTTTAGGCAGAAATAGGGTCATTATTTATAGGTATATTTCTTTATGATTAATGCAATTTTCGTTTTAATACCTCATGAAGTGAACGTTTAATTATATTATAATTTATTTTATATCAGCTCCTCGTTGTAGTAGTTGATTAAGCAATTCCTTCTGACCACTAATACAAGCCATAGGAACTAAATATCGGTTGTTATGTTTTGTAAGATCAATAACAGGTTGGTATTCAAGAATTTTAAGAGCAATATGATCCACATGTGCCGTCATGGCGAGATTTAACGGGGAGAATCCTTCGTAAGTTGTGCAGTTAACATCGGCACCAGCTTCGAGCAGTTTCGTAACGACTTTAATTTCACTACTGAGAACAGCGTAATGTAAAGGTGATAGATTGGTATAAGAACGAGCATTCACATTTGCGTTGTGATCGAGAAGAAGTTCGATCGTGGGAAGGTTGCAAGATTGAGCTGCACAATGAAGAGGTACCATGCCCTTCCTGTCTACTGAATTTACACATGCTCCGTGGGATAGAAGTAATTTTATGATATCAGTGTAACCTCCTAAACCTGCGTAATGCATAGCAGTTCTTTCGACATTAACACATTTTTTATTTACATCTACCCCGGATTCGATCAGTATAGTAACTGTACTAATATAACCTTCTGCAGCAGCAATATGCAAAGGATATTTTCCTTCTTCATTAGATACATTCATCGGAGAACCCTGCTGTATAAGATACCGTATTAAGTTTTCATCATTTAACCCTACCGCATGAATTAAAGCTTGATTGCTTTTAGAACTCGCTTGCTTGTCAACAAGAACCGAGATAAGGGTACGGTATCCATTTTCTAAAGCGTAATCAAGAGCTGTCAATCCATCGTTATCAACATTGTTCATGTCAGCTCCAGAATTTATCAAAAATCGAACAAGATTAACTCTTCCTTCTTTAGCCGCGTACTGCAAAGCAGTTCTGCCATTTTTGCATCGAACTTCCAAGTATTCCAACGAACTTCCACCGCTATTAAACAGATCTTTCACAACTTCAATGTGTCCAGCTGAAGCAGCAATGTGCAGCAATGTTTGGCCTTCTTCGTTAATGACAGCATCATGTTGAGAGTTCTCCAATGAAGAGGATGAACGCTGTTCTATATTAACATTATTATTCTCCATTAATTCTTAAGTATAAAATTACGAATAAAAAAACTAAATTTAAAAAAGTATACAAAAATAGAAGATTTAAGAAGAAGAAAGATTTTATTGGTCTAGTTTAAAAATTAAACTACCTAAGCGAACGTGAGGTAAACGAATTTAACTGTAAACTAAACCCGTGTATACTGAGGAAAATGGCATGTTATTATTCAAACGCATATCTCGATTCTGAAGTGTTCTTATCTCTACTGTAAGATTAAAAGGTTAACATATCTTATTTATTTATTTATTTGCTTTCTTTTACGTCCCGCTTGGACACAATTATCACAGGGTGGGGGATCAGGCCACTTTACTCGCATACTCGAAGTGATCACTAGTATGGAAAATGTCTCACCTCTCTGGGATTTGAACTCACCAAACAAGTCGGAGTTATGACCTTGGTTTCAGGCTGAGTAGTGAGTACGTTATCCACTAGGCTACTCCAGTCCTAAAATTATTATTATTAACTCTGATAGAGGGCTTATAAGCTTCAGTTAAATGCGCTTTAACATACATGTATATAAAATAGATACGTATAAGAAATTCCGTAGCATTGTTTTGAAGAATGGTGAAAGTTAAAAGAGATAAAAGACGCAAGTTGTTAGTGATAAGACAACAAGTGCTTATGATAAGGGGCTAATAAGTTAAGGGCTATAATTGTAATTATTATTATTACATTATTGCATCAAATATAAAATTTTGAATCTTTATTTAGATTTAAGACAGACTCCATACTGGCAGATAAATAACAAGGTTTGATTTTAAAAATAAAACTTTGAAGCTAACAAGAAATAAATACAACGGAACCCCGATTTTCGCGATGTAAAAAAAGTGCGTCTTATATTCGAAGCAATACGGTATTACTATTACTATTATTATTATTATTGTCATTATTATAACATACGTATAGTTACTAAAAACGTACGTTCATTTGAGAGTTGTAAAAATCGAGGTTTCAAAATACGGAAAAAAACAAATTTACAGAACCAGCAATTGTCTTTAATAATAAAAAAGGTTTAAAAAGAAAGAAAATTTCATAATAAAGACAGCTAGGAAACATTTCGAAAGTAAAATGTCAAATAAAACGACAAAACCCACACATTTAAGTAAAAAGGTCTAATCTTAATGGTTTCTTTTCCTTTCTTTTTCCGCCACTTATACTTGTCAAAAAATGTTCTCAGTAAAACGCGTTAAAGACTTTTGTGTAGAAAGAAAAACGAAGAAATTCTGAGAAGACGAAGGGCGAATCCTCAATTCTTTATGTAAAAAGAATGAAGGAAAAGGGTGGGAAAAAGTTTAAGAAAGAAAAATTGTCGCAAACGAGTTTTCTATATTTAAAGAATGTAAGATAAAAGATAAAGAAGGGGGAGGGAATATAACCAGTGTTTTGATATTAACACAGGCGGAAGAAAGTCAACGTAGAAATTTATTTAAATATTTTAACGTTTCCTTAATCAAAAGATTTCGCGACACCTTGCCATATTTGTATTACTTTTGTTTTTTACTTTGACTCAGACATACTAAGGAATTGAACAAATGTGTAATTTGTTAAAAGGATTGCTAATTAAAAAGGAAAGAGAGCTGCGAAATTTAATTTACCTTTCTTCGTAAACATATGGTCTTCAAGAAAAATCTTTAATGGTAGAACCTGTTTTCTTTCAAATTCTTTCATCTAATTAAAAGTGAAATTTTAATGTTGTACATATTTATTGTAACAGAATCTAATTGTTAACTTCATTAATAAACAGATTTTATCACGGAGAACTAAGTAGATATTTTATTTTGTTCTTCATAACGACTTACATTTAAATATATGTATAAAAAGCAATATACAAAACAGCTACATATATAGAGTATAGACTCTTGTCTCTTAAATGCTATAAAAATTTAATATGATTTATATCAGAAATTGGAGAATGATGGAGATCATCATAAAGGTTTTGAGGAAACTGCCTCTTGTGAGGGTCACAAAAAAGTGCTCGGCACACTAAAAAGGCGTCGATGACGGATAGGAAATAAAACCGAAACCACACATCAAACACTAGAAATGATAAAAATCATCTTTCTTCAACCACTTGGCTGAATGGATGGCTTTATGTATGCAACTTTTGGCGGCCTATTACTTATCACCAGAGACGGGAAAAAGTCATTAACGTCATAGTCATATGATTTTGTCATAAAATAGCCATTTTACGCATAAACGCCATAAAATAGGGGTTTCTTGGAATAAACGTCATAAAATGGCCTTTTTTGCCAAATGTTTAGCAAAAAGGTTTTATTTTTTTGTTAAAGAAAATGTTTAAATTGAACATTTGTGGTCCGGTTCCAGGTAAAAGTGCAGTTCGAACAAAAAACCCTTACACCAGCTTAGTGAAAGGCCGGCTCTTAATTCCCTGATCACTTTCGGACTTAACTAATGCGCTTATGCATACCTACAACCAGTGGTAAGGGAGTAGAATGTTTAATTGCTCATTTGATGACAAGTAACACGAATAAGAAACTCGTGTTACTTGTTTCTTGATTAATTTTACTAGTGTAACTAGTTTCTTAATAGATTCTACTCGTGTCAGAATGCCGAAAACTCCTGCAAACAAATTAGCGCTTAAGCGTAAGTGGGTGTCAGAGGAGGTGGACTTTTCTTTGGAAGGTGAAACATTCTTCTGTAAGCCATGTGATAAACAGGTAAATTCTACACCTACTTTGTATCTGAAGTCTTCAAGGTCTTAGCTTCATTGGATACTGGAGAGGCACCGTCAATTCGCAATGAAAAAGAAGCCCTAAAGGCTCCAGGACTGGAAACCTACCTGAACTACATCAACGACAACTTTAGGACATTTCCTGACATAATAGAAGGTGTTCAAAAACAGGATATGCTATTTCCAAACGGCGTCGAAAAAAATCAAGACCCTTTGCGGTACCGGTTGGGTTGGAAGAGTGGGGGAAAAGGTGAAAGAAAAGTTCACTGCTGTTCTCTCAAGGAATCCTGGGTGGGAACACGCCCAGGCCATAGCTGCCCGGTTAAAGGGCGTGCAAAAGCAAAAGCAAATGACGTGTTATGCATGAAATTTGCTCCCACCTCATCTGCCGACGTCGAAAGGTCTTTTTCAAGTTTAAAATTCTACTGACGGACAAAATAGCCAATTTATCGCTGGATAATATAGAACAACACACGATTACTTTTTACAATGTTGAAGCATTCTGCTAATTATTATCATTTATTACATATAATGTAAATATAATTTTGTATCTATGAAATATTGAAATCTTTTTTGAACAGTTTCCCTCCAAAATAACGAAATGCTTCACATAAAGGCTAAATTTTCACAGAAAATAAACGTCATACTTTTGGCTAAAAGGTCATAAAACAACCGATTTTTTAAAATAAACGTCATAAAACAGGATAATAAAAGTTAAAAAGTCATAGAATAAAGGTCATAAAATGGAAAAATAAAAGTCATAAACGTCCCGTCTCTGCTTATCACACTATAGGAAGAAGACATCTTAAACCCAAAAATGGAAGGACATCTAACCTTGAAATAAGGTTTAACAAGCAAGGAGTAATGAAAGATGAAAGGTTCATGTGAAGTTTGCAAAAAGGGTCCCGCTACGATCTGCAGGCTTGATAGAGCTTGGTTTTACCTCCTCATACAACAACTATCTAACTAAAAGCCAAGTTGCACAAATGTCATAATCTAAAACGACAAGTTGAAATATTCAATTATACCATATTTATTAAAGTTTTAATTAATAATAATTATTCATTTGTTCGTTAAAAAGAAGGAGTAATGTAAATTAAGCATACGAAGGGATCCCAGAATGATTTCCTGGTTAAACCTTTAGCACTCAACAAATAATTAATACATTAGCAATTATTTTACTAAAAGTTTCCATTCGATAAAATTAGTTTGTTTTCTCCACTGCGGTCACAGCTCTTTAATAACCACATTTTCAACGTAATCCAAAAAACGCAAAAGCCAAGCATCACATGTTCCAGGCAGGCCCCGATTTAAGGTACATGGAAGCCTAGGCAAAGCATTTTTATGGCGTTCCTTACTACCTTGAAAGACCAAAGACAGGAAGGGTGTTGTAGTTGCCGATCTTCGACGCTGGTACTAGAATAAAAGTCCCCATCTGAAACCGCAGTGGGCAAGCGCCCTGTCTGCCCATTGACAAATCAAGGCCTGGATCCGGGGGGGGGGGGGGGGGGGGAGGAGGTTTACATGCATAGAAGGTTAACAGGGTTGGCTAATCGGCCAGTTCATTCATAATCAGATTCAGAGCATGCATCTTTGTTAATCACAGTAAATCAAGTCATTGAAATTTTAGTAGATCAATTTGAATGATTTTTATAGTGTTTCTGACTAAAATGTTTCTCATTTACAGGATCTTCTGAAAAATTAACATAAACAATATCATTATCACGTTCAATGCCTAAATAGCAGAGACATGATTTCATCATTATGGTAATTGTATTGATATAATATGAGAAAAGGAACTAGCTCAATTTACCGGATTTATATTTTTCTTACGAGAGTGAAAAAAGTATTAGAACGGAATACGGTTAACAATAAAAATGTCAAAGTAAATTTAAGCACTTATCGTAATATTTAATCATAAAAAAAAGGAACTTATGTTTTTATTTTATTATTTCATTAAATATATGGAACTTTTAAAAGAATATTATCTTCTACCCTTTAAACTAAATGTCCAAAGAATATGATGGCTTATTTATGAGTTGGGATAGTAAACCTGGGTACCGTAAAGGTACATTACACTTAGTACACTTAGGCAAAAGGTCTTGATCGAAGGGAAATAAGGAAATTTTAGTATATTTTTACTATAAATATATAGTTAGGGGTGTCTTTTTTCCATTTATCCCATCCCTCCCTTTAACTGATAGCTCTTATCGTCGTGTTTTTCTTGTCTGGACCATAAGTTGCTGGCAGCATCTTTTAGAATCCATTGCCTATAAAATGAAAATATATTAAGTTTACCCTCCCTATGCACAATACCCGCTTCCTTATTCGTATAAGGGATAGAGGCCTGTATTTATTGTACTTCTTTGGGTATAAGGATAATATGAGAAAAAGTAGACGACCAGATGGTCTTTTCAATTTAATCCTATAATATTCTTCTAAACATCAACTTGGGTTTTTACCTTTAAAAGAAATAAAAAAATGTTAAATATAACCAATACTTAATACTTTATAAATATTAATAAAAAAAAATGTTTTTCTATCTTTTTAAATATCTTTTATAAATCTAACTTTTTAACATTGTATTTATGACATCTAAACATGTATATATATATTTAATAGATTTTTAATATCATTTCGGGGAAAAAGTCAAGAAAAACACTGACTTATTATACATTTTTTGTAAAAAAAAAAAAAATTAAAAAATACTTGTAAAACAGTTTTCAGCCTCTATCAGAGGTAATTATAAAAATTAATCTAACGTTTCCAAATACCCTTATTATAATACTTTATCTACGTTTGTTACGATGTATAAACATTAAATCTCTGTTTAGATGCGTGGAAAGTGATTCTTTTCGTAGCTGTATTCATTTCGCATGCGCGTTCATAATTCTTATTTTTTTCCCGCCCTAGGTAAAAAAGAGGAATTCTTCATCTTAACGCACAATTAGCGAGTTTGTTTACATTTAACAAAACTAATTTGCTGTTTGTTTAATTAAAAAATACTGTTTATATCTTAAGCACACGCTTATGGCAATAAAAAAAAAAGATGAAATAAATATACAATAATATTCAACGCATTTTATTTATATTGTATAACACTAGATTTATGAAAAAAAAAAATAATTAAAAAAAAATGTATTTTATGTTTAAAGGTTATTATGGTACAATATTTATAATTCATATTAAATAAGTCGACACAGGGTCCTCTCTCTAGGTAAAAACAACACCTACTGAGGGCCCTCACTATGTAATTTATTTATCTATTTTTTTATATTTGTTCATGTCTTTTTGGTGGAAATAAATATTATTATATTGAGTTTTTAGTGAAAAACAATGAGTGATTTAAGTGATTATGACGAAAATGAGGAGAATAATAAGCCTCCAGAAATAATTAATTCCGCACAAAATACAACCAATGAATTAATGTCATCTTTATCAAAAGAGAAATACGAACTTACAAACAGGAAGTTAATTTTTTTTTTTCTCATATTTATTATTAAAATTCACAAACGTAGATAAAGTGCAGTACGCAACTCGTGCGAAAACTGCATTTTGCTTTGCTCGAGCGGTTTTACTACCCACGCTATCACTCGGGTGCAAACTCCACACTCGCATGCCAAATATTACTTCCCGCACTAGACGCGTAATGTACTATTATCAAACAAAATTCAAGTTTTTCTATAATTGAAACTGATATTTGTCTTAAAATCTGCATGACAAAGAAACTGATCATTGAATCCTTTAAGATGACTTGCAAAGTTTTCTAATTTCTGTAAAAAAAAAAAAGTATAACATAATGGTATAAATTAATATTTATGATAAAGTAACAATTTTAACTAACTTGTGTTTAAATAAAAAGTAAATACCAGTAGCTCGAGAACTAAAGGTGTTACAAGCTTTCCTGGAGTAAGAATCAATGTTTAGTTAGGATTACCTCAGTTATTATTATTTTGATTATAGTATATGTATGTGGGTTTTATTTTATTTTTATTTTACTTTTATCATAAAAATGTATGATACTCTGTACTGCAATAGTCAGTCAAATGTAGTGATTAGTTTCTATAGTTTTTTTCTTGTAATTTTTAATGCTAATTTTGTAACATTGTTTTTATTTTATTAAGATAAAGGAAGCGTACATTACAAAGCCGTTTATATGTTTAAATATAGAGAAGGAACTGCCTGAAGGTATATAACCATGCCCCATTTTTGTTATGGTTTTCGATTTGTATGAATTTAAAAGGGTAAATAAATAAAATCTATTATTATTATTATTATATGAATATTTATATTTAAAAATACTAATAAGAAAAATAGACTGCCAATTGGTGTGGCACGTAGCTTCCTCGCATCCTATTACGTACTTTATTGATGTTATGCTTCTATAAGCCATTATTATCTATTTTTTAAAAATGTTGTCCCCGGTTTTTTAATCTGTCAAATTTACATGAATTATCAATAAAGCAAAAACTTAAAGAGCGCAGACGGCTCAAATTAATCTGGTGCTATCTGCGAGTTATTTACGATAAACTATAAAAGTTTCATAACAATCAGATAAGTACTTTTTAAGCTATAGGTGTAAATAAATGTATGTTAGTGCGCATGTGGAAGAGAAACTAATTAGCCCACAAGGTTCAAACTTATATGGGGCTAACAATGAGCTAATTATGAGTTACCATACAATTTTCATTAAAATCGGACGTGTAGTTTTTTAAGATATATTGGTTTGCAAAAATTTGAGCGACAGACCGACAGACACGAAACCAAAAATGTTCCCTGATGTCTGAAACGGATTTCTGTGAAAAGTTGGAGTCAAGAGAAGATATTGACTTAACTTATTTTTAAATCAGTATAAGGAAAAAGAGAACTCTAAAAAATTTAAATCTTTGAACAATTATGACTGATTGATTTCATCTACGCAAGTACTTTTTAATACAACACACCTCTTAGAGAGCTATTAATGATCAAAATATGTACTTCTATAACATTTTCTTCGTATGATAGCACTTTTCTTTTACTTTCTTTACAAACAAAACTGTAATAAAGAAATTACAAAGTTGGATTTCGTTTCAGGGGAAAAATCATTTTTTGCTGAATAAAAAAAAATTAATTTAGATCCAAGAAATTAAGATAAAAAAGAAGTATTAGAAATAAAACGAATGAAGTAGAAACAAAGTTAAAAGAGGAAAGAGTGAAGGAGATGGATCAATTAATCAAGAAAGACGAGAAACTCGGGGTGACATTACTTTAATGAGGGTTAGACTGAACTAGGAGTTAGAAAACCGATCTACAATCCCCCTTCTCTTAGTTGGGAATTGGGAACAGGGAATCGGGTGAAGTCTTCAATCCTGGGCTCAACAGCTTCCCTACCGTGTTACGAACTCACCAACACGTTCAATAATACACCGAGAAATCCTACTTCCTACTTAAAACAACCTCCTTGTAATATCGTAATTTAATACATCTTCAAAAATATATATATTTATCTACGATTGAAACGAAAGATAAACATTTTATCTCTGTTTAGATGCGTAGAAAGTGATTCTTTTTGTAGTCGTATTCATTGGGCATGCGCGTTTCACAATTCTTCACCTTATCGCACGATTAGCGTGTTTGTTTACATTCAACAAAACTAATTTGTTGTTTGTTTTATTAAAGTAACTGTTTTATTTTCTGTATTTATTATTAAAATCGAACAATCGTAGATAAAGTACGGTATGCAACTCATGCGAAAACTGCATTTTGCTTTGCTCGTGTAGTATTACTACCCTCGTTCTCGCTCGGGTGCAAACTCCAAAAGAAGTTCGCATGCAAAATGCTAGTATTGTACTATTGTAAATAATTGCTTGTAAAATTAGAATTTAACGAAAAGAAAAAATGTTAGGATTCTTACTCTCTCATCTATATATATAAATAACTTTAATTTCATACATTTCCGAAAACCGAATCCAGCCTTAACTATTTTCGAGTATTACTTTTATTCGGGTGAAGGCTATTATTAAATATATAGTTATAGTTAATAGTTAACTGTAATAAAAGAATAGATATTTAAAGATTGTACATTGTGTAGGTGCATATTAATACTATAGTATTTTGACATGATGTTAACCCTCTGTCAGGAGTAGAGCTTATGAATAATTAAAATAATAATAATCTCACTGAATAATTCTACAATGTAAGATAAATGGAATTAATGTCAAAATAAAATATTGATAATCAATATCAATTTAAAACAACAGATTTTAAATTACATATTAACCAAAATTAATTAAATTATTTAACTTTATTGAAAGATAAATAATTTAAGGTAAGTAACAGTTTAAAGTACACAATAGTATAATATTAATAGATAATAATTTAATTTAGTTTTAAATTGTGAAATATAAATAATAAAAAATTACAATTTCATCTATATATGTATATAAAAAAATAATGTTTTGTCTGTAGATTAGTCAGAATTGAAATATTTTTGGAAACTCTTCATTTCATACATTCCGAAACCCGAATTAGGCCTTAACTTTTTTCGTGTATGTATGTGTATATGTTTGTCAGTGACCACCAGTTCGACTTTGTAGGCGCAAAATTGGCTAAACAAAATCGTTTAATTTTTTTCAGTGGTGAATCGAAAAATATAGATTAGAACATAAGTTATTAACAACTTAATGAAAAAAAAGATAAACAATGGAAAACTCAAAAAAGGTAAAAAAAAAAAATATTTTTACCCCCCTTAAAGAATTAAGATGGCGGTCGAAACTTTAAAGTTTCTTTGGAGGCTTATTGCGGCTAAAAGGTAAGTCGTATCGACAAACAGATTGCACCAGCGGTAACTGATTTTAAAAGATCTACAACTTTGGTCCTATAATTTTTTTTATTGAACCTCCGTCGGTTCTACCTTTAAATTTGATTTATTTTTATATTAATTTTTGACATTGAGCTCTAATAAAAGGCGCGTCCGCAATTGTTGACCGATTTCATTTCTGATTGACTCAAACCCTCACTCTAGTGTTCTTTAAATCGAGTATTTATTATTTTATTAATTTTACCGAGAACCAGGTGGTGCTCCTGCCATATTGAGAAGAGACAGGTAATTAAATTAATGCACAGGTTGATGATAGTTCTATGACTTAGCACTCTGATATAGTATAGACCTGATTCAATTCCTAGAAGGCTTTGGGGGAAAAAATGATTCAGGCATTTTATTTAAGTACTAGGCCTACATGATAATAAGAAACATAGCCACTAACACCTAGCATGAGCCGATGAGCCCCACGCGGAGCGCGGGGTAAAGGCTAGTAAATATTATATAAATATTTTAAGCCTGCGATTATTGCTATTTGAATATTTTAACAAATCATAGAACATATATTATATAAAAAGAAGGTTTTGCAGTGGCTAAAACAAGAACATAGAAAAATACAAATAAAACACATAAAGATAATTCTTAGTCTTAACAACATACTTTTATTTTCTATAGGAATCAAATAAAATGAAAAATTAAAGTAATTGAAAATTGCATTAATAAAAATTAAACAACTTTCATAACACTGTTTTAATTATATCTGCAAAGAAATTATCTTTTATAATAGTTTTTAAAAACATCTGTTCTTAAACGACTGACTAAATTATAAGTGGTTTCCGGCTTATAACAACAGTAACAATAATTATTAAATATAAATTTAAAACTATAAAAGGGAAGGCTACTGAATTAGTACAATAATTAAGATTTATAAGTGTAACAATTAAGATTTTCAATTAATTCTCTCTCTTGTCATTCTATAAAGTCAAGAGAGTAAACTTCTATTATAATATTCCATTTTATTAGGGAAATCCGTTTAGCTTTCACCAGGTAAATTAAACTGATGAAACAAAGACATCGATAATTAAGGTATTTATGAAGTAAAATGATATTTTATTATGCCAAAGTCGGATTTCTGTAAAGAAATAAAGCATGTTTTATAATAATACTTTTTGACTTAAACTAATCTGTCAGTTAATTACACTCTTGAAAAAAATTCCTCACACCACATAAATTAGTTCGTCTACTTTTTCTATTTTCTAGTCGTTAACTTCAATAACATTGGATCACTTATTTTACTAATAAATAATCCTACCCGGAATGGATATGAATCGCGACCTCTTGCCATTTAAAATATGTATCTATACTTTTACTTTCTCGTATAAAGAGAAAGTATTGTGATGGCGCGAAAATTCGATTTCGATGTACATACTTACACGTTTTGAGGTTCCTTGAGTCCAAAAAAGTGGTTTTTAAAAAATTTATGTTTGTCGTCTGTTTGTGCAGACACCTACCTGGAGCATAAACTACTGGGCCGATTTTGATGAAATTTTGCATATATGTTCAGAAAAATCATACCCTGAGGTGAAATCAAGAAATACATTTTAGCTCCAAATTTGGTAGCGGCCCCCCCCCCTAAAAAAACTTACAAAAAGTGAAAAAAAATATTTCTTGAAAACGGTTTCGATGATTTTGATTAAAAACTCTAAAATTTAGTCCATTTAAATACAAATCTATCGATATATAAGCTGTTTTTACGGGAAAAATATAGTTCCTGAGAAAATAGCTTTAATTGCAGACGGAGCCGGGTTCGATTCCCCGCCGAGGAGAAATTATTTGTATGATGCATTTTGATGAAATGTTCAATAATAATAAGAAAACAAATAAATGAAAAACACTGGGATAAGTAATTATGAACTCGTATATGAGAAAGTTCGTCTGAGTTGTCTGGGACAGATTTTTGTTTTAGAAAATCGCATTCTTTACAATTTGCCTTTTTTGCTATTTTCACCGGGTTCGTTTCTGAACCGTTTAATCTTTAATCGTTCATTTAAGAGTCGGTAAGTATAAGATCCGGTTAGAGTCTGACATATTCAATCGAAACTCATTTGTTTGAAAGCCTGTTTATTTTAAATCAAGTTCGTTTTGTTTATGACACATGCATTTTAGAGCTGTTTCGCTTGACATCCATCTCAGTTTGGACCCGACTTATGGAAAGAACGAACCATTCAATGAAACAAGGAGCCAGGTAAACGGTTTAATTAGCAAACCCGCCCGTTCGTTCAAGAATCACTTGTCAGTGATTCTGACCATAGTAATCCCTTATTTACTTTAATTGAAGAAATGTGGTGCAGACTGTGATAATTAGATCATTATTTTCCGATTTAATCTTTGTTAATTAAGGTAATTGCTTATGTTGTTAAGAAGTTAATTGAAATAGAGGCATGGAAGTGGAGTATAGCAAATATTATATATTCAACTTTAAATCTGGTACTTCTTTAGATTGTTAGAGGGGAGTAACAATCCACATTTGATGTACGGAATTTTCTTCTTTTGACAGTTACTCCCCTTATAAAAACTGATGAGTGGTAATCCTTTGTCCTAAAGTACATTGGACTAAACATCCCTTTTTCTTAATAGTTATTCAAAGTTATTTATATTCGAGAAAAAAAACATAGGGGAGTAACAATCTAAAGAAGTACCTTAGATCTTTTAATTTATGCTAATATATAAAGCAAGATTTCGATGACTAATTATATACCAAGGAGGTAATGAGATTGGCAGTATTTTGAAACTTGTTGCATAGATCGATGTGGAAGTAATTATTTCTACTAATTTTTAATCGCATAAGGCTTGAAGATGACCAAAGAGATGGTTGATATATAGCCAAAATGTTGTGAAGGGGATTTATATTCCCTGATTTCCTGATTCAGGACCACATTAATTAATCAATTTTCAAGCATTTTAAATTAAATAATTATAAATATAAGAAATAATAAGAAAGCTAATAATAAATATAATGTATAATGTACCTTGTACGTTCCAAGATCATCAACGATGCAGGTTAGTTGAGCTTCCCTTCCAACAGGGATTGAGAGGTTGGTTATCGCCTCTCCAAACCTTGGCATCTCTGAAACACATATAACAAAAATTCAATTATAACCTTGAAAAACGTAAAATGCTGAAAGAATTGTCTATCAACGTAAAAGAGTTTATTACAGTATAACCTCAAAAACGTGAAATGTTGAAAGAATTGTCTAGCTGCGTAAAAAAGTTTATTACAGTATAACCTCGAAAAACGTAAAATGCTGAAAGAATTGTCTATCAACGTAAAAAAGTTTATTACGGTATAACCTCGAAAAACGTAAAATGTTGAAAGAATTGTCTATCTACGTAAAAAAGTTTATTACGGGGAGAAACAATTCTCTCGTCAATTCATGATGACCTCCACTAACGCTTCATATTTTAACTTTGAAAAAGGTAGTATCGATGTTCTCATTAAAAGGATATACTCTACGATTATTAGGTAAGATAGTTCGAAATTAAATCATTACAGGTAAGGTAAGTTGCAGTAAGCAACTTTATCCTGTTACAAGTACTCAGTCAAATTAAAGACGGTCAAACATTCCGAGATAAATTACCTCTCAGGTGTACCGCAACTTGTATGACCGCCCTTAAGACTGTATAAAAACAACAATAATAGTGTTCACAATCAGTTAAACAAGGAGTGCTTAATGTTGAAATAATCGTAAATTGAAGCTTTGACGTCCCCCTCACAATAATCGTAAGATTCTTCTGTTAAACTGAGCTAACAAAAATGCAATGAAAAATCTGATAAACAAATAATGGTATAAACAAAACATAAGGCGTAGCAGTAAAAAAATAAAATAAAATAACCAATGATCAGACAATGTGTAAGTATATTCGGACGATGATAAAATGTTTGAGACTTTCACCTTTTTTAACTCTTGGTTTGATAATATTATGGAAAATTTAAAAATAAAAAATTAGGCCGATATATGAAACAAAACTTTCTCATATAGATACTGAGGCACTTCTTTAGATTGTTACTCCCCTTATAAAAAAAACAGAGGAGAGTAACAATCTAAAGAAGGTGCACGGAATGATCTTCTTTAGACTGTTACTACCCTTATAAAAGCAGAAGTGTGATATTCCTTTGTCCCAAAGTACAGTGGATAAACATCCCTTTGTCTTAATAGTTATTTAGTTTGGCATTTATATTTAAAAAAAATAGGGGAGTAACAATCTAAAGAAGTACCTATACTGATACATATTATACTTAAATCTCATAAAAACTCATGCTTTTTACTTTTTGCTTTCGATTTTCAACAAACTCAGATTTATGTACTTTCATCAATATCTCGGAAAACAACTTAACTTATATTGTTCGATTTGTAATTAAATGAGCTACATTTTAGAATTTTTTAAATTAAAATTGTCGGAAACATTTTCGAGAAATATTTTCTTTTTAAAGTTTTTTCGAAAATTTTTGGGGAGTTGCAACCCCCAATTTAAATTTAAAAGTCCATTACTGATTTCGCCTCGGGAATGCTTTTTCTTAACCAATAGTTAGACTCCACACGTCTGCACAGACGACAGACCACATTTTAAAACCAGTGTTTTCTGTTAGACTCAGGGGACCTCAAAACGTGTAAATCTATAAAAACCTCAAAATCGAATTTTCGCATCATCACAATACTTTCTCTTTGTACATACTACGTATAGGACAAATAACATCTCTTTCTTCTTGATGATATTGGTAGCCCCCCTAAATTATGAGCTAAAATTAATTTCTCAATTTCGCCTGGGGTATGATCCTGAACATGTATGCGCCAAATTTCGTCAACATCGGCCCTGTAGTTTAGGCTCCAGGCGACTGCACAGACAGACGACAGAGAGTCATTTTTTAAGAACCACTTATTTGGACTCAGGCGACCTCAAAACGTGCAAATACATCAAAATCGAATTTTCGCGCCATCACAATACTTCCTCTTTATATGAGAAAGTAAAAAAGGTGCTATAAAAAGAACATAGAAAAAAAATCACTGTGTGTTAACAAGTATGCTTATTTTTTTATCTGCAAAAATATTAAAGTTCTTTTCACTGTTAACTGCGACATTCTACGAAAAGATGTATAAACATTTCGTTTATTATACAGCGTAACCTAGTAGTGGCTTTTAAGCACTTTCCTCTGAGGTCTTTTTCTTATTAACTCAAACTACCATCAAGTGACAAAGCTGACAAGTCTTTCTTTTTATCTCCTTTCATGCAGTTTCTTCCCTTTCCACACTTTAATTTTTTATTATTTTTACACCTCACTTCTCTCCCGCATTTCACATTTAAGTGAATGCGGTGATCTCTTTTACTTTTACATCGCTGGAACTCAAGACGGATCTAAGTATACAGACAGTATTTACGTGTCGTATAATAATATATAAAATTATTATTCGATTTACCACGACAATAACTATATCTTCTTTTCCAGAATGTTTTTTTATTATTTCGGTTGTAAAAATAAATTGGAAGATTATTTTAGTACTAGTAGAGTAATATACTAAACTCAAGTAATAGTTAAGATTATTATACTCTGAATAATTTAAAATATTTTGAAGTAACTCTATTGCGAGACAGAACGGAAGCTTCAAAACATTTTCTTTACAAAAATATAAAAACCCTATATAAAGTTGATTTGTTTATTAAATAGAGTTAAGACCAGTCCGTATCTACTATAAGTAATAGTACATTACGCGTCAAGTGCGGAAAGTAGCATTTTGCATGCGAGTGTGGAGTTTGCACCCGAGCGATAGCGAGGGTAGTAAAACCACACGAGCAATGCAAAATGCCGTTTTCGCACGAGTTGCGTACCGTACTTTATCTACGATTGTTAGATTTAAATATTTTCTCTCTAATTAAATAAATTCTCTCTCTTGATAAAGATGGCATTAATTCTTGTGTTGTATTTTTTGCCGAATTAATTATTTCTGGAGGATTATTATTCTCCACATTTTCGTCAAAGTCACTTGATTCACACATTGTTTTTCACTAAACACTCGATATAAACAGTTACTTTAATAAAATATCAGCAAATTAGTTTTGTTAAATGTAAACAAACTCGCTAATCGTGCGTAAAGCTGAAGAATTCCTCTTCTTTACCGCCCTAGGGTGGTAAAGAAGAGGAATTCTTCAGAACTATGAGACGCGCATGCGCAATGAATACAAGTACGTGAAGAATCACAAAAGAAGGATAAGAAATATCGCAAAAGTGAGCTTCTAATTTTTTCCTTTAGACCCTACTTACTAATAAGTAATGAATCACTTTCTACGCATCTAAACAGAGATACAATGTTTATATTTCGTATCAATCGTAGATAAAATATAGTTTCAGTTTGGGAGATAACGATATTGCAAATTCAATATATTCTTAATTAGTATTATTAGTTAGGATATCACTGGCTTATTTATTTTAAAGTAATCAGCTTTGTTTTTCTTAATCCTCTTATTTATTTTAAATACCAAATGAATTTCAACATCTTTATTTAACTTATTAACATTAAATGTACTTTTCTGATATTAAGAAGATTCATGTTTTATAATTAAAAATTATACTTTCGAGTAAAATTAATCTGTGATATTTTCCTTTGATAATTAAATGCTTAGAGTAAATCAAAATCTACCGACTTAGAAAAAAGATTCTGCAAAAATTCTTACATTTTGAATTCGTTTTGAAGATAATTTATGGTGTTCAATTTGTAGCTAGAACAACTCTGTCATTTAATAAAAAGCTTGGTTTTCCGGTGAAATATGCGACACAAAGGGTTTGAAGTCCGATGTTTCGCTTCTACTACTGGAAGCATCTTTACACTACTGGAAAGCATCTTCAGGGGTGTGGTGCATCGTGATGTTAACTTAAAGAAACCACAAGACATCACAAAAAAAACAAAAACAAGATATCACACCACACCCCTGAAGATGCTTCCAGTTCCAGTAGTAGAAGCGAAACATCGGACTCCGAACCCTTCTTGACCCATATTTCACCGGAAACCCATACTAAATATTACGAGTCAACCCGCAGAAACCTATGCATCAAATTAATCTTTGATTGCATTTATAAAGTAATCAAGTTCACACAAAACAAATTCAGATAACAACAGAAACCACATATTAAAAGCAAGTGAAAAAAAATAATAACCTTAAACAACTGAAACCTGTAAATATATATAAACTTAACACCATTGAGGCTTCAGTGATACGAAATCTATACACGATGAAACAGGAGCACTGTTTATGTAGTCACTCAGTGAATTATGTATTTGACAATTACAGACGTAAAGTTATGCAGTTCTGAATTTAGAGTCATGCTTAATAATCGTCCTGAGAAACAGAGAAGGGATATCTATACATGCAACCAGAACTATGCGGTCAGCTGGCCAACAGGGTGAAATGTCTACGGCATCTGAACTACATGTCAGCGTCACAATATGAGCAAATATACATGTATATTATCCGCTAGAGACATAACACCAACAATTTGCGTTGTCAAACAAATGAGGTCAATAGAGAATAAGAATGGTTCCTTTTAGTTTAAACTAAAAAGTAGTCAATATGATTCATCGTGAGAGCATGGATATTTTCGAGAAATTCAAACTAAAGTGTCAAATAATACGACAAAGAAAAAAATGATCAAATATTGCAAAGAGAAAAACTTCTACCTAATATGTTATTTATGAGTTATCACATAATATTATTCTTACTTCACGTTTTATGGTTAATGTACTTTTCTTCTTTATTTCTTTATTCACATATAAAATATCTTTAAGCCTCGGAAAATCTAGCTAGACCATTAGTTCTATATGATAAAGAAAAAAAAAGCTTATCAAGGGTATGTTTTCCCAAGTTGTACCACATGGAACATCAAAGCACTGGTTATTTATTTAAAGGCAGGTAAGATGGAAATATTTATGGGGATTGGGTTACAGAGGGATATATAGAGGGAGGAGGGTTAAGAATATTTGCAAAAATAGTAAAAAGCGTAGAAGAGATTCACCTACATATTATAGAGATATGTCCGCTGGTAGATTTGTTAACAAAACAACTTGATATGATATTTTAAGTTAACAGTTTTGGAAGTACCATTAAGGCATAAAAAACTAGCAAGATAAACGCAAAAAATGGTAAGATTTCTTATATGAAATTGAATACACTATTTCAGCGGTTCTCAGCCTGTGGTACGCGTACCCCTTTGGGGTACGCGAAAATGTGTAAGGGGTTCGCGGTGAATTAAAAAAGGGTTTTTTGTTAACTTTTCTGTCTAATAAATATAAACTTTATTTTATAATTTAAATCAAATTATAATTATTATTAACTACGGGAAACAGACAGTGAAAAATACACTCCAGCGCCGGGATTTGATTTGCGCTATACTGGAAATATAGAGGCCCGTGGTTCAAATCCCGGCGCTGGAGTGTATTTTTCACTGTCTGTTTCCCGTAGTTAATAATAATTATAATTTGATTTAAATTAAAATTTAACTTTCCGTAGTATGAAAACTACCAAAAACTTAAAAATTGAATTTCGAATTGATTGTACAAGGTACATGTACTAATTGAGTACTTTATAATTATAAGCGTTAATTCTTGGTTTAGTTCTAATGTCATAAATATTGACTGTCTAAATGTATATGAATATTGAAAGCTTGGATTCGGGACTAGTTATCGATTACGGTAGTGAAAAATCATTCTCCTGCGTAGCTTAGATGGAAGAGCGCTATACTGGAAATATAGAGGCCCGTGGTTCAAATCCCGGCGCTGGAGTGTATTTTTCACTGTCTGTTTCCCGTAGTTAATAATAATTATAATTTGATTTAAATTAAAATTTAACTTTCCGTAGTATGAAAACTACCAAAAACTTAAAAATTGAATAAACTTTATTGTAAAATGTCAGTTAAAAATCTTGTTTGGAATAATTTAAATGACCTATTTACAGCTATGTCTACGATGTTGCAATATTAGCAGTAGTGTAACAACACTTCATCTAATATAAATAGTATTTGTAAAAATAAGGGGTTGTTTTTAGAGGATACGCACAGTTAATTATACAAAAAGGGGTACGTGGGTTGAGAAAGATTGAGAACCGCTGCTCTATTTAAAGCCCTCCAGAAGTAATTATATGAAAGGTGTAAGATTAACATTCAATCAGCTGTCTAATCAGCTGATTCAGCCCTGTCCGTGACCTACGGTCACGGACAGGGCTGATCACGGTCGGGTCAGATCAGATCAAGATCGCTTTCTATGTTTTTATATAGAAGCATTCCCACCTTCGGCACGGTCCGGTCACACACAGAGCACGGTCCGATCAGGGTTGCTTGCGGAGCGATCTAGACCGGAGCTTGCCCTGTGGGTACCGTGATCAGACCGACAGTGTAAGAGCCCTATAGACAGTCAACCCTCGGTTCGCCTCCTATCTACTGGTTTTCATTGCCATTGCGTTTTTATTAAATTTATATCGTTTGAGAACCTTTCTTTACATTGTGTCTTATAATTGTTTCTTATTTTGTTTATTGTTTCGCATTGTTTAATGACGCAAAAATTGATCGAACATGTTCGAGAACAAAAGGTTCTGTATGATTTTTCTGACCCTTTTTACTACGATAGTAGTAAAAAATTCGGAAAGTTTACACAGGGTTAAATTACTGAGAGACATTATAGTGGCACGTATAGGATGTAGTATTGAGGGAAGGAGATTCTGCCTTTGACCGAGTGTTGCCTGCCCGGACAGTGGGAATGGGTAGACCGAGACCGTGCCGTGCCCTGTCTGATCAGCCCTGTCCGTGACCATAGGTGTGAATCCACCTTTATTATTATTGAATGGAGGGAGCATTAAGAAAAGCGATACAACATTTATAAAAGCAATCACAGTGTAAGAAAATCTCAATCACTTTGTACTTCTTGGCTGCTATAGAAATTCCTAAATGATAACGTATTGTATTTTGTTTCCGGAGCGATCGTTGCAATAAGAAATTGCGAAACAAAATATAATTTTTTCCGTGTATCATCATCCTTTGATGAGTCGGCAAATACCGACTCCTGCTTGGATCACGTACGATCCAATCTTTGACAAATTATTATACAGTTAAAAGATGGCTATCACTATATGAGATACGAGGATTTGATACAAGTATAGATCCAGCTTTAGACGCACTCCTAACAGAGAAAGGCATTATATAAACCATTAAACAAAACAAGGAAAATGTTTAGTAACTAGAGTTAGACACGAATTAACAATTGTAGTACATGAATTTCGTTCTACAACTCTCCTAAAATAGTCTAACCCTTATAGTAATAAAATAACTAATTTATTACACACGGAAAGAATACGTTTTAGAATACTGTTTCAAGTGATTTATTGTGAAACTTTAGTTGATTATTAAACATTTAATTAAAATTTCAAATTACAGGAAGAGTTGATTAATTAATACTTTTTTACAAAGGATCAAAGGCAAGTTGCAAACTATAACCTTATCAATAGGGTGCAAGGTTTACTCTTTAACTTAACCTATAAAGAAAAAGAAAAAACAGAGATCTAAGATCAGTAGAAATCACCGATCTATTCAAATGTAAGATTTCTTTAAAATAAAAGCAACTCCTTGAAAATCTATTCATTCCAAATAGAGATACCTACTAGCTTTTCATAGGGAACAAACTTTGAGTTCTAGAATTCTTTTGCAAGAGATTTAAAGCAAGGAAACCCTTTTAAGAATATTCAGAGGAATTAATCATGTCCCTTCTATCTTAATCTTCTGAAATAGGGAAATGATCAGACGTTGAAAGTTTAGCTAGTTCAGATTAGTCTTAACAGTATCGTCGGGACTTTCTTAAATAGATTCGTTTTCTTCCTTTTTCTCTTTCAAACAAGAAAGCTACTCTAGATTGGAGAAAAGGTCAAGTTTAAACAAAGTAGAGAGAAATTTCCTTCTCTTCTTATTCAATGTTTTAAAATGAGATAAAATACATTTTACTGAGATAAAAAGTTCAACAGGAGTACCATGATACACAAAAATCGCACTTCATTTATTTAGGGTAATATATACGTGTTAAGGTTATTATTTGTTAAGGTAATATCTGTGTTAAGGTTATTATTTGTTAAGGCAATATCTGTGTTAAGGTTATTATTTGTTAAGGTAATATCTGTGTTAAGGTTATTATTTGTTAAGGTAATATCTGTGTTAAGGTTATTATTTGTTAAGGTAATATCTGTGTTAAGGTTATTATTTGTTAAGGTAATATCTGTGTTAAGGTTATTATTTTTAAGGTTATTATTTGTTAAGGTTATTATTTGTCAAGCTTATTATTTGTTAAGCTTATTATTTGTCAAGCTTATTATTTGTTAAGGTAATATCAGAGTCTTAACAGAGCGACTGTTAAACACGGGTGGACATTGAAACGAAGGCGAAGCTGGGCAGTACTATGTGACCAATCCGACGCGACGCTAGAGGATCTGGCGTCTCGATTCGCGCGATCTCGTATATTTGTCCTGTCAAAAAGAACTATGCTTCCCCAGCTGCGTCACCTGCGCTTTTCAAGTGAACCTACTGCCCCTACTGAATATCTCATATATTTCACCGCTTGAAAAAAACTATGCTGCGTCAACTGTCGTCTGCGCGTTTCAAAGTGAATCTACTGTCCCTACTGAATCTATATATATAAAAATTCAAATACCACTCACTGACTGACTGACACATCACGATATCTCTGAAACCACTGGACCTATGACCATGAAATTTTGTAGGTGTGTTTCTCTTACCTCCTAGGTGCTCGCTAAGAAATGTTTTTAAAATCCGCCATCTTGATTCAAGATGGCGGCCATTTATATACAAAATTACCAGACGATATGTCCGGAACCAATTGCACTAGAACCTTGAAATTTAGAAGTTAGCTTCCTTTTATGAAAGTAGAAACTTTTGATGAATAGTTTACCAATCGGGCGTTTTGATTCAAGATGGCGGCCATATATATACATAATATATAAATATGTGTATGTCTTTATACAAATCTACAGTTTTAGTCCGATCTCGATGAAAATAGGCATACTTGACCTTCAAAGCAAGGGGAAAATCACTGTCTACATGAATTTTTAAAATGTAAATATTGGTACACAGGGGTACGGGGTGCAAGTAATGAATGCGGGGTCAAAGTAATTAATACCCTTTATGATGCATATCGTTGAAAAGCTCTTTAAGAGTATAGTAATTGTTGTTATGTACAGTTTTATCATATTTTCACTTAGAAGGGGGGTAAAATGGAAAAATATAGCTATCCGTATGAGAGTATATCTTTTATACAAATTTACAGTTTTAACCCAATTTGATGATTTGATGATAAGGGGTCAAAGTAATGAATACCCTTCATGAAGCAATTTTGTTGAAAAGCTCTTTAAGAGCACAGTAATTGTTGTTATGTACAGTTTTGTAATATTTTCATTTAGGAGGGGGGTAAATTTAGGATATTTGCAAATTATCTTATCATAGAGAAGGGGGTATAGAAATAAGTGGGAGGGAGAGAATCTAGATATTCTCGCATAGTAAAATAATTTAAATGTTTCTCAACGGTAGTTTATAAACGTATCAAATTAAAATAACACGCCGTAGCGAAGCATGGGTATCCAGCCAGTATCTCATATATTTCTCCGCTTGAAAAAACTATGCTGCCCCAGCTGGGTCACCTGTGCGTCTCAAAGTGCGCCCGGGTTTAATGTCCCAACTGATTAATTAGAAGCAGGCATGCTTTATATTATTATTTTAATGTACAACTTTATTTCTTGTAGAAATATGAAAATAAAAAGATAATAAATATACCTACTACAATATACGATATATAATTAATTAATATCTATATAGATAGATAGATAAGATAGATAAAAATAGATTAGGAGTGCGCAATTAAAATTTGAAGTTGGCGGTAATATTTATAAAACTCTCAGTCTATGAAGAACATAGGTAAATCCTTATTATAATCAATATATTACATTTTGCTGCTTGAAAAGTTATTGTTGGCATGCCAGTGAAGGTAATGTTATGAATGTTAAAGTAATGTGCAAGCGCAATCTATTATCGCACTGCAAACAAACCGCGTCGTGCGGTAAGGTAACTTAAGCGAATTTCCATTGTTTTGTTTTCACTGGTTTAATTTGGAATCCTTCGTAACTTAAACATTAGTGCGGTTTTAGAGGAATATACTTCCTCTATAGATAATTAATAGGGCTCATAATAACAACTAGAAACTTACTAGAGATGTATTTCTAAAGTTTCAAAAAATAATTTCGAATCTTATATAAATTTAAGGACTGAAAAGTTAATAAAAAAAAAACTTAAAGCCAAGGATCGTATAGAAAGTAAGATACGTGCACATGTCACATGCCGTACTTTATCTACGGTAATAAACCACATTTTATAGATCGAGTGAATTACAACTCTACTGCAAAATGCCATTTTATACACTTGCTACTTAATGTACTATTATACATAACTAACCCTGTAGAGGGCTTAGGGCCTAGGCCTGCAAAGGGCTTGTACAACTATATATTATAATTATGGATGACACGAGGTGTGTTGTCAGCTGTATAATTGAGTTTGGCATGTAGATGTTCTGTATGCCAATTGCGGTGAAAAGTGTAGTGTTAGTCACCATTTCACATTAAATGGCGATGCTGTGTAAACACCAAGTGCGGGGGTCACCTATCCAAGATGTGACAACGCTCTTTGCACAACATTATTGATAAGTGAGAGGGTATGATAGCGAGATGCTGTCAAATAAAACACAGTGTGAAGGTTTACGCTGACGTTCCGCTAAATTTATTAGCATCATCAGAGCAAGAAAACAAAGTTTATAATAAAAATAAATACAAAAAGGTCGAGATTGACTCTACGACTTGTTATGTAGGAATGAATGAAAATCCAGAAAATAGGAAAGGGTATGGTGTCAGGTAGGCGGATTATTGGAACAAGATTTACTTAAAAAACTAACTATAGCTAGGAATACAATGATGAAAAAGTACTTAGGTATATAAAAAACATAAAATAAAAAAATAAGAAAAACAATATTGTACTAAAAATTATTAATTAAATTTGTATAACTGTTACTTAGATTGATGGTGTCAGTTCTAAAATTTATGGTATTAGGAGTTTTGGAAATGTAGTAAATTTCAAGGATATTACGTTTGAACTTGTTAGGTTCTTGGGCACAAATCTTAGTATACCTTCAAAGTCAAAAATAATTAATTAAATATTGAGTATTGGAGTAATGATTAGTTAAGCCTGGTTTACACGATGCCAATTGGCAAGACAATTGTCAGAAGACAGTTGCCTAGTATGAAAATATTGGCAATTAAATATATATGAAATATATGCATGAAAATATTCGTGTAAACTCTTTAGGCCAATTGTCCCGACAATTGCACTGACAAGCAACTGGGCCCAACTACGAGATCCTGGTGGTGGGGGCCGCTCCCACCATCGAATCTCGTTATTGCCGCGACAATTGGCGCCGTGTGAACGAGATAGGACAGTTGCATCGTGCCAGTTAAAGATACAAATTCTCTCTTTGCTAATTATTATTTTATTCTCATTATTATTTTTGCTCGTATTTTTAATTTAATCTGTGTTTCCGCGTAGTATGGCTGCGAAGTGGAATGATGAAACCAATTTGAAATTTGTTGAAAACAGATGTTTGTGGGATCTTTATAAGGATAAAAATGTGCGTCAAACTGCACTCACGGAGAATGCTATAAAATGAGCATCGAAGGATTCAGTGTGGTTGAGGTAAAGGCGAAAATTAAGTCATTTCGAGGCACTTTCAATATTGAATATGCAAAGCAACAAAAAAGTGCAAACAAACATTTGGTTGTGGATCAGCGAATTAAATGTAATCCTCATAGGACAGCAGACGATGATCACTCGGCCAATTCTCGACCTCTACTGCCGGGACAATTTGTATCGTGTAATGGGATTCTTTTTAACTGAACTGGCCAGCTATTGTCCCGCAATCCATGAGGACAATAGTACCCGGAAATTGTCTCGACAATTGGCATCGTGTAAACCAAGCTTAAAGCTGTGGGATTGGGAAAGTTGGGTTTCAAAGACCCTACAGAGGCAAATAAATTTAGAGAAACGTTAGCATACACCTTCACAATGTGTTTTATTTGACAGCATTTCGCTAACATACCCTCTCATTTATACTTGAACTGTCACGAATCTTCTCCATCCATGATAAGAGAGAGGAGAGCCAACTACTCTTCAGTTCGAAGTACCGAGGCACCTACTAATATACATAGTTGTTCAAAAAATAAAAGGATCGGCCACATTACATATTTACAACCACAAATCTACAGAGTAAATAATTATAATAATAAGGATATGATACAGATATAGCGACATGATTATAATACGAGGAAATAACTCAAAAGAGGAATAAGATAAACAACTATTAACATAATAAAGACTAATTTGAGGTACGATACACAAAAACCCACCAAATAATAGAAACAGAGTAAATATTTGTTGAAAAGATCTAAACCTCAAGGGAACGAAACACAATATTCCCATCTGAATAAAAATCTATACAAGAGAAGGAACAACAAAGAAAAAACGGACCAAGTTTCCTCTTCAAATAGCTTCCACTGAAATGTGGGGGTGTCCTGGGATACGTATGCAAATTAAAACGAGCAGCCCTAAAAATATTTCTATATTTCCCATATACCTTCCATTTTTTTCTCTCTCTTTCTAAAAGCTTCAAGAGAGGGGGGAAAAAACAGTTCCTAACCGTTGCGCTGGCTGCCAATAAACTGCATAAAATACCGACATAAAAACGCGCGTATAAAGCTACCCGAAACTAAATGGCTCCAGTTTACAATTGCGAATAAGAATGATATTTCATTCTACAGTATGAAAAAATGTTACAGTTGAAAAATAACTTCATAAATTTTAAATTTTTAAATAAATTTGAATAGAACAAACAAGTCTCTAGGTTTTATTAAAGAACTAAATATACTCTATGAAAGTTTTGTTTATAAATGTTACCGGAGCGAGTATAATTAATTATATAATTAGAATTATATCCGGAGCGAGTAATAATTATGGTAATGCATAAATGTATATCTTATTTTAACTATAAACGTAATAAAAATACGATTGAAACAACAAATTAACTATTAAACTAATGTTTTGTTTATAAATACTACTATCCGAATCAATATTTATAATTAGTATTACTGAAATTGACTAGTATTTAGGGTAATACGTACATTTATATCTTATTTTAGCTATAAACTTTATAGTCCAGGAGATAGCGTGCAAAAAAGTGTCTGACTAACATGAAACTAGAAATTTGTGTACAAGTTCATCTTGGTGCCTTTCTCTCTTAGTGCCTTTTAAGAACATGCTGTCGACTACTGCGGGACATGCTGGGCAAAAGGCATTTGAAAAAAAAAAAAAAAAAACCGGTGAAGAGCGACCATGTCCCACCCATTATTGTGGACAATGTGATTTCCATGACCCTGAGTACAAAATTAGTTAGTAGACCGATAATCAAGTTGATGTTAGTTCGTCACTTGATAGGTTAGTTATTCAAATATAACTCCAATTCAAAATGGTCACCTATCATGTGGCAAACTAACATCAACTTGATTTTCGGTCTACTAACCAATTTTGTAGTCAGGATCATGGAAATCACATTGTCCACCATAATGGGTGGTATAAGGCCACTCTCCATCGATTTTGTTTTTTAAAAAATGCCTGTTGCCAAGGTACGTCTCGCAGACGAACTTAGCCGACCACATATTCTTAAATGGCACGAAAAGATAAACTTATATACAAAATTCTAGCTTGATGTTAATCACATTTTTTTGCACGCTATCTTCTGGACTATTATAAAAAAAAAAAAAATACGATTAAAACAACCAATTAACTGTTAAACTAACTAGTTTTTTGACCATATGTACTTGAAAATATTTAAGTTCTGATTAAAAAAAAAAAACTTAAACAATCTTACTAAAAATAGAGAGAGAAAAAAATATGACCAACGAGAATAAGTTTATTTAGTTTGATAAGTAAGAAGAAAAGCTCTCAAATAAAAAAAAAAAAATAACTAGAAGACGGTAAGTAAAGGAAAGTGAACGCCGATTAGGTATTTCCAGGGTGGTTTTAGGTAAGAGTTCTTTTTTCATCTTCAATTCGCCTTTAGACAAGAAAATTCGAAGAAACTGACGGGTAAGGGCAATTCTTCAACCTTAAGAGTTGAAAAACTTTTCCATAAGGGTTAAAAGGAGCAACAACTCTTCAGGCTATTTCTCCCACAAAAATTCTTGAAAAAAAAGAAGAGGGAGGTTTCCATTGCAGACATTGCTCGCTTCCTACTTACAAGGGATTCTCTTTTTTTTCTAAATCCAACTCAAAACCTTCTTTACTTTACTTCTTAAGGCGATACAAGTGAAATTGAATTACACTTTCACCTTCTATCTGAAGAGGAGAAGAAAGAAAGAAACAATCCACTGAGTAATATCGGCCAGTTTATAGCCTAAACATAGTACCGATTGTTTAATTGAAGTAGTTTTTTTAGAGTTTACCAATAATATGTGATCGCGTAACGATAAATATGATGATATAAGTAAAAATAAAAATGATGATTGAAAAATATAAGAAAAATTCGGCGAAAAATCAATAGTTAAACTTTATTAGTTTATTCTTTAGCACTAATTTTACTATAGTCCAGGAGATAGCGTGCAAAAAAGTGTCTGACTAATTCTCTGTATAAGTAAGTCATTTGGTGCCTTTTAAGAATATGGGGTCGGCTAAGTTCGTCTGTGGGACATAGCTTGGCAATAGACATTTGAAAGAACAAACCGGTGGAGAGCAGCCATGTCCCGGCCTTTTTGGTGGACAATGTGATTTTCATGATCCTGAGTACAAACTTAGTTAGTAAACCAATAATCAAGTTGATGGTGGTTTGTCACTTAATATGTGACCTCTTTGATTTGGAGTAATATTTGACTAACTAACCTATTAAGTGACAAAATACCATTAACTTGAATATTGGTCTTCATATTCTTAAAAGGCACTAAAAGAAAGCAATATTTACTTATACACCAAATTCTAGATTGATGTTAGTCGGACACTTTTTTGTACGCAATAATTTAAGTAATAAGACCAAACTTCTTGCATACGAGTCCGCAAGACAGTGAGACATTTTCATGTTTTCGCTCTGCGTAAACTACCGACATAAAATGAAATATAATCGGTAATGTATTCAAGTAATTGATAAAAGTAGATGGAAGATAATTTTTATTTTTATCTCCACACTGGCACTGCCGCGGCTTGATTACAAACGACTGAATTCAAAGGCGCCGGCCCGCCTTCTACGAATTGTTAATATGCCTTCATACTAGGTAGGGCGAAAGGGCTGAGAGTTGATGGCAACCTCCTGTACTTTCCTAACTCCCTGTCACAAGTATAAATATTTTCGACTTTCTTCGGCCCTACGAAGTGCGGTAGGGGAGGGGAAGGCACTACAGCTGGAGACTGGATTACAGACCTCCTATACCTTTCTAACTCCCTGTTATACTTTTCTGAGTTTTTAAGCTAAAAGTAAAGTAAAGTTTTTGACTTATGTTCCATAGCCTAAACATAAAAATATCAAAAATTAAATAAATAATTATGTAATAGATCAGATATGGGAACATCTATGGAGTTCATATTAAAGGAATAACCAAACTGTGTCTCCACGTAAATTGAAATTACTTTTTAATAATAAAGCAGAACTTTCAAAAGACCATAAAAAAAAAGTTACATTAATAAAAAGATTTAGTGACAGGTGAGTCTACTTCATGTCGGAGAGTTTTACTCCAGGAGTCTAACTTGAAAGGAGTGCAAAGGCGGCGGACTACAATCGGACATATTTAAAATATATTTTGGGGTACAGGATCTACTTAATAGTATTCATAGCCTTACCTATCTCACAATAGATTAAGTTGAACACATATTATTGTATAAATATATTAATATTCGACATTTTGGGAAAAAAAAGTATCCGATTCAGCAATCATAGCTGACTTCTTAATTTTCTTCCGAGCTTACCGTATGCATAGTGATCATTCTGATCTATTTATTTTATTTAAGAAGGAACATTTTTGGACATTGGAAGGACATTTTGGATTGTGGCTGTCTGTCAGACAGTTATTCAAGATTTTCCTGAACCAAAAAATCTTAAAAACTACTAATCCGATTTTAATGGAATGAAGATGGTCACAGTCACAATTAACCCGTTGTTGGTTCCTTATTAATTTCAACCTGCACTAATTGATTTTTCTTCTGCATTCACACGAGCTTTTGTTATTAACGCCTGTATATATTTCAAAGTAATCATCCGATTTTGAAGACATTTGCCAAAAGCACTACATATAGCCTCATATTAGGTAATTTTAACCGTGTGTGCACATTAAATGTTGAATAAAAATAAGTGCGATCCCAAAGAGAATCAAAACAGGTAACATTTCAACCCAATTCCCATGTGACCATTTTTCCAATAAATAATAGGAAGCGTGGAAACTATGTGCCTCAGTGATTGGCAGACTATTTATCTGTATGGTAAAAGTGCAGCAAGGACACTTTAAGCTCGAGTTGCACATCAAATTTTTCTTACAGTTACTTTTTAATCTGTAAATAAAATATAAATTTAATAAAGTGTTCATCAACATGTAAAAGGGATCACAATATCAACTAAAGCTGATGTTCTATTTATAGCCAGAGTTGCCTTTTATGCCTGATTCAGCAAACCAGACCAAGCACTGTTATTATTTTTCATCATAACACTTACTCATCACATTTGATTCTTTTTTTTACATTGTCTATCTTTACTTTTTTATATTTGATATATAGTGTATAAATCATGTAGTAAGTTAAAAAATAATCATTAGTTGTCATTGTTATTATTATTATAATTTTGATTATTTAATCTTTGTTTAGATTTAAGTTCTTTATATTCGTAAGTTGGAACACTGGAGTGCGGTAAAGTAAAATGAGTGCGGTAAAGTAGTAAGTGCAGGAATCTGCTGTTTTGCGTACTATTTTGAGTGCGACAACACAACCACTTTATCGGTCAACTGTAGGAAAAAAATATTTTCTAGTTTTTAAAATGTATTACCCAGGTCCATTTATTTAATTTAAAAAAATAGTATATTATGTTACTAGGCTGTGAAGTGAGTTTTTTCTTTACCGCGGCAATTACATTTACTGTCGAGCGAAGCGAGACAGTAAATATTGCCAAGGTAAAGAAAAAACACTTCACAGTCGAGTAGCATATGCTATTTTTTCCGAGGTAGCAGACAATGAAAAAACATTATATATTAATCACTAATCAATATATAATAATAAGAAATATTAGTACATACTTAAGACTTAAAAAGAGAAACCTTAAAAAGAGGTTACACTATAAGAAAAGATAAATAAAACGCATTGACATCTAGCGGATTTTAATCTTACTAGAAGCATTTCTACAAAGACTGTAGCGGTACTAACGGAAGTTTTGACAACTACCCGCCGGACATAAAAAATCTTTTAGTTCCTAGGACGTAAAAGATTTTTTCTTTACAGCTAGGAGTAATGAAAAGATTTTTTAAGTCCACGTAATGAAAAAATGGATTTTAGCTATGTCTTTTAGGCTCTAAAGTTACTATTTCACAGCCTACCACGGAAAAATATATATTTTTTCCCAATAATATTTCTTCTATTTACTTAATTTCCATTTATTTATATTGAAGAGGATATTTTTTCTTCTTATTTTTATACAATTTTTTTTTTCTATAAAATATTCAAGTCATAAGCTCAAAATTAAATAATGTAAAAAAGTCCTTTAAAAGAAAAAAAAAAAGTAAAAATGGACTTTTAATTGAATAAGTTTTTGCTTGGTAAAAAAGAAAAATAGGACAGAGGCTCAAGCTTAAAGTTTTATTTTTTTTATTTTTAGAAATAACAATTTACAGGGAGGAAAAAAAAAACTCGGTTGAAAGAATATAAAAGATTAAAACAGTTGGGAATAGAAGCTCTTCAATGGATTAAAATAATATTTATTGTTATTTTAACTTCTTAATAAAATATTAAAAGGGTAATTGAGCTCAACAATTTAGAAAAAATACAAATTTCACTTCACAATTATTACTGTTTTTGAAGTATTAGCAAGTTAACACTTGGTAATACGGTATTACACTTATTATAGATAAAGTAGTATAATATTTGTAATGAAAAAAGTTGTAAACATTGTGTTTATGCTGCATTACATTTATCTACGATACAGAAGTATAGTTGTAATTAAAGAAGTTTTTAACACTGTGTTTTTCTGTATTACATTTACCTAAGATACAATAGTATAATTGTAATGAAAGATGTTGTTACTGTGTTACGCTGTATTACATTTATCTCAGATTATTATATACCTGCAAATGAAAGAAGTTAATATTGTGTTATGCTATTTTACTACGTTTTTATTAGCTTGCTTTCTTGTTTGTTTGTTTGTTTGTCCGGTACAAATCTGGCAATCGATTTCTAACGAACTTCCCAAATAGCTAGACATTTGAAACTTTTAGCATAGCTCAGAACACGATGACAATGCAATATTTTAATACTTTTAGCCATCTTTCAGCAGAATTTAATTGGTTTTCAGCAAATTTTGCTGTACGGAAAGTTAGTTCGGAAAAAAATCCGCAAGTTATTTGATTTGTTTTGCCATGTCCCATATTTACGCAATCTTCATTTTGACGGGTCTCCAATTTGTGATAGATAAACATTGAATGACAGCAAAACAGGAAATATCGATTATATTATTTATATTATTTAAATATATCGATGGCACGCTTTAGATTTGGTGTTGGGGAGATCCGTTGTACAAAGATTTGTCCATTTATAGGTTTAAGATCAGCTCTCTAGATGGTTGTCATTTATGTGAAGTAAATACATTCGGAACTATTTTTTTCACTAACATTATATATTATATAACAATAACAATTATATTATCAACATTACATACGATTCAACAGAAAATTTAAAAACGTAGTATATAAAAAGTTCCTTTTATCTTGAAATTATATAAGTATAGGGTTAATTAGGTCTTCAATGATTTTGATGACAGACAGCCACAAACAGACAAAAGTGAAGTTAGTATAAGGATTTAAATAGGTCATAACTCGGAATATTTAGTTTGATTCCCAGAGAAGTAAGACTTGCTTTACACGACCGATTGGGTGTGAAAAATGGATTCCCCCGTCCTAAATTGACTGAAATAAATTACAAAAATAATTCACTACAAACGAGTACTTATATCAAAAAGTGATATCAGTCTTGAACACAGACACTGTATAATACCTGTAAGAAAATGAGTAGTAAGAATTACGCACTATTACCAAAGTAATTAGATAAGTATTCTTTGAGTCACTTAATGCCATTACTGTGAGACCTAGACAAAGTGATAACAATAACCAACTGATAATAATAAGCAGAAGGTACCACAGGAGCAAGTAAAACTCAAAAGAAAAATGTATATTCAGGGTGGGCAAAAAAAAATACGTGTGGTGTCACGGGACACCCGGTAGGAACGAAGTTCCTTACATTTTTCATTAAATATAAATAATAAAATCACACTGCTAAGTACGTATACATTGCTAACTACTTATACATGGCGGAGTTAGAAAAGAGACAAAATTAAAAGTTACGAACTGTTTGTACCTAGCAGAGTTAAGGCAAAATTAAAATAAAATCATTATTTGTATAATTAAAGCAAGCGTCTTACTATGAATATATATTGAATATAAGAAAAAAGTTGATCATGATGAGTTTATAGTGAAAGAGTATGTTTGTTAAAGGAGTTTGGATTGAAATAGGACTGTTTTCTACCTACCCGGCCAATAAATTTAATATATATCTCGTCTCTACTCTACAGCTTCTGCTTGTATCAGGGTGAAATTTTACATGATTATATTTTATTTATTTACAAAACCAAGTGACATTTTTGACATATATAACAAAAATAATCAAAACAAGTCAAGTAACAGGCTTCCTTAATAACACTTTTTCCCGTCTTTTGAAGCTTACGTTTACGCGAGCGTTGCGCGTGAACGCTTGGGCGGATAACGTTTTCCGACGAACTCGGCCTGGGCATTGGTAAAATGAACATGTGTACCAAATTTCATCTAACTCGGTGACCTTTTACTCAAGTTATCGTCATCTGTAGATTTCGTGACGGATTTTGCGTGACGGCGATTTTGTAACGGTGATTTTGTGACGGTTATTTTGTGACGGTGATTTTGGTCGGTTTTTTTTGGATTCACTCCCGGGCTCTAGAACATGCCATAAGGAACTTCGTTCCTCAGCTCAGCTTCTGTAATAGATAGAGATATGGGGTTTGTGGAGTCTGAAAACTACATTCTTCCACTTTCAATTTCATTTGTATAACTTAAAAAACTCCATATTAAGTGAAAGCCATGCAATGACGGTTTGAATTAGGGTCTTCAAAAAAGTCGTTTTCCGTCCGGGTAGTAATCGTTGTCTGGTATTATAGTTTTGATAGAATAAATGATGATACAGTGGAGGGGGAGGGGGGTTCTTTGTATAGGTAAGGGGGAGGAGTCTCTCAGTGTTATAATACACATTGAAGATGGGTTAACTACAATGTTGCCTGAAATTGAAGATCAAATGCCAAATTACACGTTTATGCAAGATGTTAACCCGTCCCATCGCTCCTTGAAAACAATGGCATGATGTGCGTCAATCAACTATTGCTGGGGCCATATCCCACTGGAGAAAGAAGAGTGCAGGCTGTCGTAAATGAACTGGGAGGACATATTGAACCATACAACAAGTAAATCTGTAAAATACGCATTGGTTTTATACGTTTTCAAAACTACCCGGACAACGACTTTTTTTAAGACCTAAATTCAAACCGTCATTGCATAGCTTTCACCCAATAGTTTGTTAAGTTATATATAAATGAAATTTAAAATAGAAGAGTGCAGTTTTCAGACCCCGCAAACCCCATATTTCTATCTATTACAGAAGCTGAGCTATATGTGTTCAAAAAAGTGCGGTTTGTTTTTGCCCACCCTGGATATAAACAAGACTGTGTTTATCAAATGCACTGAGTGATGTATGAAAACTAATACATACTTTATGTAAATAAATGTACACGACGTTTCGAAGGTCTCATAATTCGTTTAATAATTAAACTTGGCTAAAAAAAAAAATCGAGGTCATTCTTATGTAAATTTGAAAGTATGTAGAAGAAAAAGTCTCTCCACGTAAAATAATTATTTCAAAATCAAAGCAGCTTTCGGCCTCTATTAGGCCATCTTCAGTGCCGAAAGAGGGGGAAACGTAAAATATGTAGTTGTGTCTTGTGACTGTATCTGGAATTGCATGAGCTCTTTCAGTTGATTTATACGTTTCCACCTCTTGCGGCACTGAAGATGGCCTAATAGAGGCCGAAAGCTGATTTGATTTTGAAATAAATATTTTATGGGGAGAGACTTTTCCTTCTACGTTCAATGATGACCTCCACTAACGCTCCATATCCTATCTTATGTAAATTTGTTGATGAAAGAATAGGAATTATTGAAAGTCAAATACATTGAGTTTTGAGATCGACTGCCGTACTTTATAGTCATAGAGGGAGTTGAGGAGAGGTTTACATTCTATGAACAAAGGATGTTAGCCAAAACACCAGTGCCACAGTTCTAGCCGTTTCACCGAAAATTATGAAACAAAAATATTATAACGATCTCGAATTTTATCACAATAAACTAAATAATATTAACAATAAACGGGAAATGTTTAATGCATGGTATTGGGTGGACCCATTCTAAGCTATATTATTGATCACACTAAGCTGATAATAACATTAAAATTGCCTGAGGATCAGCCCCCATCCATTTTAGCACCATTAATACTAGCCCAAAAAGCAAAAATTAAAACAATACATAAAAAGCCAATCCGTTATCCTACAGAGTTACTCTTCAATGACTTCCCTGTATTTAATGTAACTCAGCTATATAAACACAGATCCTACTCCATTACTTTAAAATAGAGAGACACATGCCTAACCACCCTTATCAAACGAGAGCTAAAACTGACAAACAAACAAAAAACCCAATCTACCACACGATTCTCCTACAGAACCATGCTAGCTCTGTAGCCCCAAATTCTTCAACCATCTTCCCTTAGCAACAAGAGAACTAAATAATTATGCTAAATACAAAAAAGAAGTAATACATTGGCTCATATCTTCCACCACCAACAACAGAAAAAACAAAAACTAGCTCTTATAATTATAATATTAATACTAATCCTTTCTTATCACTAATTACTTAATATCCTCTCAATTTCATTTTCTTCTCTTTTATACTTACTCTGTACACACATTAACTTTAATATTAAACTCGTGGTTTTAATTTATATTATCATTTTATTCTAATTCTATATTATTTATTATTTCTATTAATATTTTATTTTAATTCTATAATATTTATAATTTCTATTATTTTTGTAAATCTAACTATGTATACAAGCGCTGATATATATTATAAGGAAATCTTATGAAAAATATAGTATAAGAGTATTGTAAATGCTTATATTATATAAGTTGGGAATATATTACGTGTGAATAGATGCGGACATGTCCTCATAGGAATCCATATCAATATGTACATTTATATTTCCAAAGGTGAAAACTGAGCCGCGCTCAAGCTCAGGCTTATGCGGCCAGTTAGCAAATCTAGTTTTAAGGCTTCTAATACGCTGTAAGATTTAATGTAAAATTGTATATTATCCACTGTATTTTATTTTAAATAAATAAATAAATAAAATAGACTGCCAATTGGTGTGGCACATAGCTTCCTCGCATCCTATCCACGTACTTTTCTTGATTTTATGCTTTTACAAGCCATTATTGTCCAATTGGTTTAATTGTTTCCCCCGTTTTTTTCTTTAATCTGTAAAAATTGTTTTGATTTTTTACACGAAATAAAGTATCAATTTAGCAAAAGTTAAAGAGCGCAGACGCATCAAATTAATCTGGGGCCATCTACGGGTTACTTTCGATAAACTATAAAAGTTTCATTCAAATCAGATAAGTACTTTTGAAGCTATAGGTGTAAATTAATGTATGTTTTTGCGCATGTGGAAGAGAAACAAATGAGCGCAGAGGGTTGAAACTTATAAGGGACCAACAATGGAATTCTTGTGACCAACCACCCAAATTTCATTAAAATTGGACTTGTAGTTTTTAAGATATGTTGGTTCGCAAAATTAAACGACAGACCGACAGACAGACACGGAACCAAAAATGTTCCCTAATGTCTGAAACGGATTTCTGTCTTGGAATTTTTAAAATCGGAGACCTAAAATGTTTTCGTTCTTCGGAACGATCACATAGCTTCCGTTACCTTCGGTGAGCTCGGATGCAAAATAAAAATAAAAAAAAGCCCGTGTACATTAGAGGCGGAGTGTGCCGCATCGCATCGCATTTAATATATATATACTCATATATATTCATAAATAGTTCAAAATCGATAAAACAAATAGAATTAATACGGCAGTGATTATAGAATATTGTTTCATATTGGAATTAAAATTAATGTAATTTTGTCAAAACAAAAATATTTAAAAGAAACCGCAATGAATGATGTTCGCGTTTATGGATAGTAAAATGATGCAAAATGTTGGCTAACAACAGAAAACAATAAATTGCTTTGCAGAACTAATAAAGCCATAAATTCTCATATAGATAAGATTTAAGTATCTGCACACATATACTTGTAAAATTACGAACATATTTTCTGTGAAAACTGCATCCTAACTACTTTTCTCAATTTAACTGGAGGTCATTAATTTAACGAACGAGCAAACCTATTATATCCTACCTCAGCTGCAACACCTGTTAACCTTGTTTTTATACAGCGTCATTTATATCTACCAACTCTTCTAGGATGAGCTTAAGTCGCAGTGCAATATCAGGTATAAGAAATAAATATAATTTTCCAGAATCGAGCTAGAGAATATTAAATCCATAATGCGATACGGCCTCAGGCACAATTACACCTCCATTTCACAACCTCTAAGAAAATAATAATATTAGAGTATTGAAACACAAGTTTACCAAGAGCAGAAACCTCACAGACTAACTGAAATTCCCTCTGGTAGGAATATATAAATATGTAATAACATACTTTATTCAGTCCAACCTCTTATTTTCGAAATAAAGAAATGTTATAATAAAAATGGTTCATTGAAGGCATTTTCAAATTGTATTTTGACATGGAAAAAGAAATATTTTGATTTAAAATTCAATTATATTATTATTTTTTATTTCCAATTGATATTTAATATAAAATAATGGTTGTATTCAATAATAATGCAGTAATATTCTGAAAAACAAACTGCTGGCGTATAATTTTACTATAATAAAAATAAATTACACATATTAGACAATGGCAATGTGGCACAACATAGGGCAGGAATGCTTAGCATAGGAATAATATATTGCCCAGGCTTCTGTAATGTCTTTCAACCGATATTTCTCTTTATTTGTAATAATAACACATTTCACTGTTCTGCAAAAAAGCTTCAGAAAGAAAATGTCCTTTTCCAAAGTATTTTTGTGCGCTGAATCCGAATCTGAAGGCAAAATGTCTCTTATACGTACAGTTTTCGTTTTGTAAGTTCGGAAAAAGTGTGTTTTTGGAGGTTTTCAACCGAATTTCGACAAAAAAAAAAATTGTAAAAAGAAATTTATTGTGCGTTTTAATATCTTCAAACCATGAAGAACACGAATCTAAAGACAAAAGCCTTACTTTTTTAAGAAAATTTAAAAATAAGAAATTAAAAAATCGATTTTTTTCTTATTGAGGTTTGTATTTCTATTTCTTTTTCAGCTATATAAGAAATGTTTTGTGACTTTTTTCTGACATTATTCTAGAGAATTACAATATATGTGACCGAGGGGGGTACAAGAAACATTGGGGGGAGGGGGAATAATAAACAAATTGGACAAACAATTTTTATTTACTTTTTTCAATCAAATATGATATGTTAAAATATAATACACCCCCCCCCCCCCCCCCAATTATTCTTGTATGTATGTATACATGAACTAACAATATAAGAAAGTCTATATCCATCGAAAAATCGGCTACACATATTTTAAAGAAGGGAAAATATCCATCACATTAGAGTGTACGTCTCATTGTTTATAAATAAGGTGTTATTATTACAAAAATAGGGGGAAATATGGGTAAAAGTCATAACAAAAGCCTGGTTAGGCCCATGGGAAATCATAAAAGTTTAAAGAAAGGAAGAGTAATAGAATAGGTACAATACTTCTTTCCCATCAAGACAAGAATTGAAAGGTAAAAGAGGAACCTCAAATACACACACACATATATATATATATATATATATATATATATATATATATATATATATATATATATATATATATATATATATATATATATATATACATATATATATATATATATATATATATATATATATATATATATATATATATATATATATATATATATATATATATATATATAATACATACAATATACAATAATGTTACTCAGAGAAAGAGAGATGCACAACTTCCTTCCCACTGAAAATATGTAATGGTATTTTTATGTATTACATTGATTGGAATCCCTCCCACCTCCTTGATCATACATCAATTTTTTAAATGAAAAAATAAATGGATTCGCAATTAATGTTGATATATGAATTATAATAACGTTCGTGTATAGCAATTTTCTTTTACCTAAAATGTTAAGTAACTTATAGGTTTTTTAAAGGAGTTTATTAACTGGACGTGAAAATGAACCTTCTCAAACTAAAACATTAAAACACTAAACCTTTACAATTTTCTACTTCGCTTGTTTTTGAATCTATTTAAAATAGGAGAAGCAGCTTTATTTTTCAATGGAAATAAATGGGAAGAAAGTAGAGATTTAAATAAAATACCTTCCTCTATGAATGTATATCTTTACAACTCATTCCTCAAAAGGGAAATAACCGTATTATAAAACCAAACTGAATGAATTATTTAAAAAACTGATTTATCGGCCAAAAGGGGTTAGGGTTAAAAAAAAAAAAAAACTTTGGAAGGAGAAATGAAGTCGAGAGGAAAAGGGCTCGCGAGAGCTCGGGGAATAAATAAAATAAAGAGAGGGGGAAGGATGAGAACTCCGAGGGTAAAGTTGCAGAAGAGAAAGGTTTAAACAAGTATAATTTATCAGCCACATCGTCGAGGATCGTTCCGGCAGACCCTCGAAACGCCTTCTCAAGGATGATTTTTCAAACAGGATTATAAGATTTGCCGATATCCGTCCATTGTTTGCCAGATGAGGGTTTAGGAAACGGCTACGGACAAGGAGGGGTTCCCGAGGTATACTCCTCACCCTCAAACCCACCCCATTTTCGCCTTAAATTTTCATGAAGGATGAAATTTTTCTCGTAACGTTCTCGCTAACTTTTCCCCTTCTCTTGAAGAGAAGGTTTGAGATATAAACCACGAAAAAAAAGGATAAGACAAGAAAAGCCTATTGGAGACCAAAGCCTCCCTCTCAGACCACCATAATATTTACCGATATAGCTACCTACCCCGTCCGTACCATCTCAAGCCGGCAAGAACATCTCCTGAATTTTACAACGTTCCATCCCCTCTTACTTTAACCGACGATTCGGGGGTATTTTCTCAACTGGCCCCCACCCACAAACCGTCTCCTAAATACGGTGGAAGTAGCTTGTTAAATCATCAATTTCCCCAGCTGGAGAGGGTAGAATGGAAGGGAATGCCCTGTAGTTTACCAGTTCCTAACACGTAAAGCTATTACCCACGACATATCCTCTAATATTTATACATCCACAGATACAGAGGGCGATGAAAAAAGGAAAAAAATCCCAACTTCTGCTGCAATAAAAACAAGGAAAGAAATATACATTCTGAGAAGACCACATGCTAGAACATTAAAGTGAAATAATAGGCACGAATATTTTTCCAAGCTCAGGATAATATGTTTAATAGATTTATTTGTGTAATAGAATTTGTATTTTTGCAAAAAAAAAAACTACGAACTAACATTCTTAGAAAAGTTCAAGGTTAAATAGATGAAATTCTCATCTTTCAACGATAAATCTAAAAAAAAAACAATATACAACCCTGACTGAAATGCCTGCAACAATGGATCTTCTTAATCTATGCTTAGAAATATAACTCTGCAGACCAGGGTTCATAAAGACTAAGAAAAAAATCAAACTACCGTTGCAAGTTGAAAACCTAGGCACTCCAGTTATTTTAGGTCAATTTTATAAGGTTAACATTTAGAGAAAATCATCAACAATTTATCATTTAAGCTATAGTGTTTCTAAATTTGACAACTGTCAACCTAAATTACTACAGTTCTTAGAAGACCAAAAATATACCATCTCAAAGTAAAAAACATTTATTCTGCATTGTCAACTTACTTTTTACATTCTCATATAAAGAGTAAGTATTGTGATGGCGCGAAAATTCTATTTTGATAGATGTCTGCTGATGAAAAAATGTCTGTCTGTCGTCTGCCTGTACTGGGCCAATTTTGAGGAAAAATTTGGTATACATGTTCAGAAAAATCATCCCCCGAGGCAAAATCGAGAATAGAATTTTAGCTCCAAATTTGGGGGCGCTACTAACTAAAATAAAAATAGACTGCCAATTAGTGTGGCACATAGCTTCCTCGCATCCTATCATATACTATAACAATTATTGTTATATTACTTTATTGTAAAATTGTTTATTTTGTAAAAACTATTGATAGTTTTAGCGATCTTTAACACTTCATAGCGGTGTCGCTGTTGGTTTTACTAAAAAATTGTATTTGAAAAAAATGTTTGTCTCATTGAATAGATGAAGTTAGATTTTTCCCCGACCTAAAATTCCAATTTTAAATTTAAAGATCACGTTTACGGGAGCATTGCTCGTGAACGCTTGGACGGATAACGTTGTCCAACGAACTCGTCCTGAGCATTGCTAAAATGAACATGTCTACCAAATTTCATCAAAATCGGTCGACATTTACTCAAGTTATCGTCGCACGTTTCATAATTCGCGGACACACAGACCGACAGACAGACAGACAGACAGACAGACAGACAGACACGAGACCAAAAATGTTCCCTGATGTCTGAAACGGATTTCTGTCTTGAAATTTTTGAAATCGGAGGCATAAAAGTTTTTCGTTCTCAAAAGTGAACACAATGCTTCCGTTACCTTCGGTAAGCTCGGAAGCAATAACTAATAATAAAAACAAAATAAATAATGATAAAACGTGAAAAAAAAATTTCTCGAAAAAAGTTTCAACGATTTTGATTGAAAAAAAAAAATCTAAAATGTAGTCCATTTAATTACAAACTAACGATATAAGCTGTTTTCTAAGGAAAAATCTAGTTCCTGAGAAAATAGCTTAAGACGCGGACGGAGAGAGCCCGGGTTCGATTCCACGCCGAGGAGAAGTTATTTTTATGATAAATGTTGAGGAAATGTTCAATAATAATTAAATGTAGCTACGACAACTAATAAAATAATAGGAAAAATTGGGCTAAGTAATTAAGAAATCGTATATGAGAAAGTGTGTCTGAGTTGTCTCGGACCGACTTTTATTATCTATATTGCAAACAAATGATAAGAAAATACAATTTTCATACCCAAACCATTTAATCCAAAATCAACCATAATATAACACTAAAGATAAAAACTTATCGATTAAAATAAGATATTGTAAAAGTCATAAATACCAAACTTTCTTTTTAGGGTCTTCGTAAAAAAATTTTTTTTTAAAGGTAACGGGACGTATTTCGAATGATGTTAAGTAGCACTCCTTTTGGAAGCATCTTCAGGGTTATTAAGCATTGTTATGTTGATGCAATAACTAACTAAAATTTTCAGATAGAATTCTATAGCGTAGGTTTCTGCGGCCATTCTAATAAATCTAGATCTTCCTAGAAGAGACCGCATAAGAAGATTTTGTGAGTTCCGAGGTTTCGAACCCATTACAGGCATAATTTCAAGGGAGTTGTACGATGAGTCATTTAAATGAGAGAAATGGCTAAGCTGAAATGAGCAGTTACTACTCTCATCAAGGAATGAGAGAAATGACTTAGCTGGAATTAGGAGTTACTACTCTCACCAAGGAATGAGAGAAATGACTTAGCTGGAATTAGCAGGTACTACTCTCATCAAGAAATGAGAGAAATAACTCAGCTAAAATGAGCAGTTACTACTCTCACCAAGGAATGAGAGAAATAACTTAGCTGGAATTAGCAGTTACTACTCTCATCAAGAAATGAGAGAAATTACTTAGCTGGAATTAGCAGTTACTACTCTCATCAAGGAATGAGAGAAATGACTTAGCTGGAATGAGCAGTTACTACTCTCATCAAGAAATGAGAGAAATTACTTAGCTGGAATTAGCAGTTACTACTCTCATCAAGGAATGAGAGAAATGACTTAGCTGAAATGAGTAGTTACTACTCTCATCAAGAGCAACTAGCGAACAGTCGTGTCTTATCAATCTAGATCTTCCTAGAAGAGACGGTGTAAAAGAATTTTTGAGTCCAGACGTTTTGAACCCATTGCAGGAATAATTTTCAAGGGGTTGAAAGGGGGTTTGAAGGGGGTTCAGCTAAAATATGAGCAGTTACTACTCTCATCAAGCGCAACTCCCTTAGGACATTTCTCTCTGATGGGTTCGAATCATCAGGATTCACAAAAACTCATCTCTGACTTTCCCCTTCGGAAGATCTACATTTATTATTCTAATTTCAGTTTGTTATCGCTGCTACTCAACGGTACGGATAAAAATCCCTAAAATCCTAAAGATGCTTCCGGTAGCGTAAACCATAAAAAGATTTTCATATCGTGATTAAAACAATTGGTTTATTGAACCACTCAAATCGTTATGGATGACAGCAGTGGAATTAAAGAATAATAAATGGAAAAACATTTATGCGATGCCTTCTTTTAATTCAAGTTAAGTGCTCTCACTTTTAGTAAAGACAGAAAATTATTTTTGATAAAAGAATTCTAATTTAAACCTTAACTTCTTTAAATTTAAATTAAACTAAATAAATTGGCCAAGTTTGTGCATTCAGCACACAAATGGTCCACAGACAATTCAACCAATAGGACGAATTCATTAACCAGCATAATCGGCCCAGTCGTATCAATATGTCGGCCATTTAAAAGTTTGATTCAGCTATAACTTTTAGACAATGTATTACAATGACGTGGAAATAACGCCGGTACTTCTTTAGATTGTTACTCCCCTATGTTGTATTGTTAGAATATAAATTACCTTCACTAAATAACATAAAAAAGGTATGTCCAGTTTTTGGACAGAGGAATATCACACTTCGGTTTTTATAGGGGGAGTAACAGTCAAAAGAAGAACATTCCGTACACATACTTTAGATTGCATACTGTTGTTTGTTACTCCCCTCTGTTTTTAGTATAAGGGGAGAAACAATCGAAAGAAGTGCCCAAACGCCTTTATATGAATTTTTAATGTCCAAACACAATAAAACTACTCTCAAGTGAACCCAATCCGTTCCTAAGATAATTCATTTTTAAGATTTTTTAGGAGGGGGGCGGAGGGCATTTATTTTTTTATACAAGACGTATGAAAAATTCCTTAAAAATTATTGTACTTTTGACAAAGGATACCAATGAATCTTTTCGTTGATTTGTTACAAAAAAAAAAAAAAAAAAAATATAGAGGAGGGGATACGAAAAACGCAATTTTCAAAGATACATGGCGCTAAGATGAATTAGAACAAAAACGAAACCAAAAAATGCTTTTATAATAGGCAAAACAAAATGTGGGATATAATAGAAAAATATTACTAAATAATATTTACTACTGAGAAATTATTACATACCTAAAGGCCCCCATACACGATCAAAAAGTTTGTGCAAACATGATGTCGGGGCAATTTAGGCCATACACGTAAAACATCATGTTTGCTCAAACATTTTGACCGTGTATGGTCTTAATACCAAAAATAACTTCTGTTTTATACATCGAATAGTAAAATAAGAATATTACCTGATTTAGGCGTTCATCTTACAAAATAAAAATGAATTACATATAAATACCTTAGTATTTCTTTTTCTCAAGGACTTTTAACCCTATTTTTTTAAATCAGAAAATCATTTTATGATTTCATTAATAATAAAGATAAGAAACAATTTGAGAGAGCCCTTATAAAAAGTAAAAGTGGGAAAAATATGAATAACTTATTATAAAGTAATTTTCAAAAGCTTTAATATTCTTTACAATGAGTAAAAAGAGGGGGTATAATAAGGAAAAAGAAAAAAAAGTAAGAAAAGCTTTAAGTAGATATCCAAAGAATTAAGAAGTAATTAAAGATTAAAAACTTGTTAACAAATTATAATTAATTCAAAACCGTCAGTAGAATTATAATAAAGGCTGTTTTTTATAAATATTCAAAGATAAAGCAGTGTATATATAAATATCTAAAATATATTAATAAAGTTTATAAATAGCCCAGATTAAACTAAAAATAAAGAATTCCATTAAATAAAAAGAGTATGTATAGTATTAATAGATATCACAAATGTATTTAATGTTTGCAATCAACTATATAAATTCTCATTTAATATTAAGTGTTAATATGTAGGGGAGACCGGGGCTGGTTGTTACACATTTTGGAACGAAGTTCCTTATGGGCACGTTCTGGAGCCCGGGAGTGAATCCGAAAAAAACGAACAAAATCACCGTCACGAAATAACCGTCACAAAATAACCGTCACAAAATCACCCTCACGCAATATCCGTCACAAAATCTACAGATGACGATAACTTGAGTAAAAGATCACCGACTTAGTTGAAATTTGGTGCACATGTTCATTTTGCCAATGTCAGGGACAAGTTCGTTGGACAACGTTCACCCGCCCAAGCGTTCACGCGCAACGTAAACGTTAGCTTCAAAAGACGGGAAAAAGTGTTATTAAGGAAGGCTGTTACTTGACTTGTTTTGATTATTTTTGTTATATATGTAAAAAATGTCGCTTGGTTTTGTAAATAAATAAAATATAATCATGTAAAATTTCACCCTGATACAAGCAGAAGCTGTAGAGTAGAGAAGAGATATATTTTATAATATTTTAAATTAATTGGCCGGGTAGGTAGAAAACAGTCCTATTTCAATCCAAACTCCTTTAACAAACATACTTTTCACTAAAAACTCATCATGATCAACTTTTTTCTTATATTTAATATATATTTATAGTAAGACGCTTGCTTTAATTATACAAATAATGATATTCTTTTAATTTTGCCTTAACTCTGCTAGGTACAAACAGTTCGTTACTTTTAATTTTGTCTCTTTTCTAACTCCACCATGTATAAGTAGTTAGCATTGTATACGTACTTAGCAGTGTGATTTTATAATTTATATTTAATGAAAAATGTAAGGAACTTCGTTCCTACCGGGTGTCCCGTGACACCACACGTATTTTTTCTAATATTGTTATTAACTTAAGTTATTCTTACTATTATGAACACTATCATTATTCAAAAATAAACTTCTTGAATTCGATTATTTTGAAAGGAAGGTGAATTTCACGGAATAATTTTAGTTCTATTGTCAAAACAAAATACTAATTTAATCGTGGGCGCTTCCATATTTTATACAGAACGTGTTTGAAAGACAGGCAGTAAAGTTAAGCCATCCTATAGATGGATAACTCCATTCATCTTCCTCATTCATTTTATACTGAGTTCAATAAAAACATGTTCCTACGTAAAATAAATTTCCTTATAGAAAGAACTAAATAAAATCATTTATTTTTTTTAAGATCTAGTGAAATAATAAGAAAACGTATTTTTAGGAGTTATAAAATGTTTAACTTTGTTCTCTTTTTCTTTTAAAAAGTTTTTTGAAACATTAAATACTTTGAAACAAGTTTTGCTAAATAGTAAATTGACTTTCCTGGTGAAAAATATTTTCATCAAACACTAAATCAGGGAGTAATTGATTTTCATCAAGAGTATTTACTCTTTATAACTTTTGGAAGAGTAGGTAACACTTTATCCAAAAAAAGCCATTGATGTAAATGAAATGACATTGCCATTAATATATGTGCATATTACGATCTGAAAAAAAAGCAGAATTAATTATAATCAAAATTTATCAATAATTTTTGATACTACGGACAATGTGAAAATGTAATAGTTTATCTAAATCTGTACCATTTTAAGCATTATTTGTAATATGGTTTATCATTCATATTTTGATGCTAATATAGTTTTATACAGGATAAATTACAGCATTTAATTAAAACCTACCGAAATTTTCGCCATTAGCTAGTCAGCTAGAAGCAGTTTAGATTTGCAAATTAGTTTTCTGACTTTAAAATTATTCCAGCAATTTAAGTTAATATCTTCATTTCTCGATGTTCTTTAGTCATCTCATTTATCTACTCTCAAAGAATAACCCAAAATACTAATCGAACTTCTAAAAACATCCAAATCATTGCAAAATAGTTTTCTAACTTAAAAATTATTCCAGCAATTTAAGTTAATATCTTTATTTCTCGTTGTTCTTTAGTAATCCCATTGCTTTTATTTATGGACTGTCAAGATATAATCCAAAATACTAATCCTACTTAAAAAAACAACAACAATATTCAGACCAAGCCACTAGTAGCGTTTGAAGAAGCTATTTACGGTAAAAACAACCTGACTGAATAAAAAAAACAAATTGAAATAGTTTTCCGATTAGTAATAATAGTAGTAGAATCATTTTTATTAGGGTCGTAGGCAAAACCAAGGACCCTTATATTTTCCTGCGTGTGTCTGACCGTCCGTCCTCTCGCGTGCTCTCACGGCTACACCTTTCGTCTGATCACTTTGAAATTTGGCATGTATGTGTCTTGTACCTACCAACATATTTTAAAAATATAGCGACTTAAGGGTTAAAATTTTTTTATTTTTTTTCGACACCGTGAGGGGTATCATATGAAAGGGTACGTCAAGCTGATTTCAAAAATATATAATTCTTTGGATATAACTTTGATAGGGCGAGCGTAGGCAAGTTTGAAGTGGGTGTGAAACGTGTCCCCCCCCCCCTCTATCTCGCTTATGTGAAGTGCAAAAAATCTGAAAAAATTCCTGAACATTCTTCGATCAAAAGTAAAGATACCACTTTTTGGAAATTTCGAAAAAAATGTTATTTTATTTTTTATTGACAAAATACGTTTTTTTTATAATTATGGTCTTTTCGATGTATTTATATGGTTGTAGTCCGGTTCAGTGGGAAAAAAATACTTCATCAGAGTGTGTTTTGAGAATATCAGACCCTTAGAATGGTTCAAAGTAAGCTTTTTAGCATTTTAAAAAAAACTGTTTATACACTTAACAGTTAAACACTATATAGTGTGGCCTACGGACCCTCGCTGTGTGCTGACTAGCACACACTTGACCTGTTTATTTATAATAAATTAAATTTACAATTTTTGTTTACAATAATTTAACATTAATAAGCTTGGCCTAGGCCCTCAGCTAGAGTTCTAATCTCTATCATTAAAAATTATACACAAAATAAACATGACCTTAATTCCATATTATCAAAATAAACATTATTGACATGAATGTAATACAGTGCAAACAATAATAATCTGTATTGAGATCATTTCCGAGAAAAGTCAAAAGATAATAATTGTCAACAAATTCAAAATCATAGAACTACTTCTACAACCGATACATAAATTCATTGATTTAAATAATAAACATTAATTAATTTTGGCTAATCTGCTATGAGATCATTTAATCTTAAAACCCGTATACACTTTGATTAGTGCTTTGAAGTGCGAGTGCAAGTGTTTAGTAAATTTTTGCAAGTTTCTAGTGCGAGTGTAAGTGTTCAGTAGTGTCCAACAGTGTTAAGTGCGAGTGATTAGGATTTATTTTTATTTTGAGGATTTTTTTAAATTTTATTGCACATTTATTTTTTTATTAGTTTTTTGTGGGAGGGGTATTGCTTATTTAATTTTTGTCACTTTGTGACAGTTTTTCGACAAATCAATTGAACATTTTACTTTTAAATTGTACAATTGGTTGGAGTGGTGTGGCCTACTCGCAGCTCCACTAAACAGTACATGTCTACTAAACAACAGTTCACTCGCAAAATTACTAAACACTTACACTAAACTCATAGTGTCCAAATGGGTTTAGTGTTTTTACTAAACATTCGCACTTGCACTAATCAAAGTGTATACGGGCCTTTAATAGAATTATTTGAATTAACTTTTACTACATACAGTATATAATATGTACGATTAAATATTGAATATTGCGTATAAATTATCTAAGATTATAAATATGTTTTTCATTTAGTTTATTTCTTTTCTTCTGCCTCCAAATAAAAAACAAAATGATCACTACTTAGTTTGCCGAGTAGTATGGCACAAAGCGAGGTTAAAGACCAATTATGGATAAATTATGACCTACCATCCAAATTTTATTAAAATCGGACGGGTCGGGTTTTTAAAATTGTTGTTGGTTTGCAAAAATATTGGAAGACGGATAGACAAGAGACCAAAATTTATCCCTGATTGGGGAATTTTCTATTAAGTGTCAAATAGGGATTAAAATATTTAAAATAAAGTTAACTTCCTCATTTCACAAATGGCTACATTTCGTTCCTAAATTGGAACATTCTTACATGGAACGAAATATAGCCATTTATAAAAAAAAGAGGAAGTTAACTTTATTTCATTTAAAAAAAAAAAAAATACGTGTGGTGTCGCGGGACACCCGGTAGGAACAAAGTTCCTTACATTTTTCATTAAATATAAATTATAAAATCACACTGCTAAGTACGTATACATTGCTAACTACTTATACTTGGCGGAGTTAGAAAAGAGGCAAAATTAAAAGTAACGAACTATTTGTACCTAGCAGAGTTAAGGCAAAATTAAAAGAAAATCATTATTTGTATAATTAAAGCAAGCGTCTTACTATAAATATATATTAAATATAAGAAAAAAGTTGATCATGATGAGTTTATTGTGAAAGAGTATGTTTGTTAAAGGAGTTTGGATTGAAATAGGACTGTTTTTTACCTACCCGGCCAAATAATTTAAAATATTATAAAATATACCTCGTCCCAACTCTACAGCTTCTGCTTGTATCATGATGAAATTTTACATGATTATATTTTATTTATTTACAAAACAAAGTGACATTTTTGACATATATAACAAAAATAATCAAGACAAGTCAAGTAACAGGCTTCCTTAATAACACTTTTTCCCGTCTTTTGAAGCTTACGTTTACGCGAGCGTTGAGCGTGAACGCTTGGGCGGATAACGTTTTCCGACGAACTCAGCCTGGGCATTGGTAAAATGAACAAGTGTATCAAATTTCATCTAACTCGGTGATCTTTTACTCAAGTTATCGTCATCTGTTGATTTCGTGACGGTGATTTTGGTCGGTTTTTTTTCGGATTCACTCCCGGGCTCCAGAACGTGCCATAAGGAACTTCGTTCCAAAAATATTTTAACCCCTATTTGACACTCAATAGAAAATTCATCATGGAATAAAGGGGACAACCTAAATAGAAATGGGTCCCTGATTGTAAACTCTTGGAATTTTGGATTTCAAGACTTTTTTTGGTTTTTCTGAACGATCACAATGCTTCTGTTACCCTCTGTAAGCTCGGAAGCAAAAAAAAGAGAACTTTGCTTATAGGAAATTTGATAATTTAGTATCTTTTCTTTACAAAACAGCATTAATTATACTTTCTTTAAATATTAAGACAAAAATGTTAATTAACTCTACCGCCATAGAAGGCCATAATAAGGCCAAACAGGAAAAAAGGAGCTAGCCCTGGAAATAACTTTATTATAAGGAGTAACTAGAATGTAAACAGTTTTGCGTGGAATTTCTAAAGGATTAGTTGCCTGAACAAGATAAAGCTTACCGCCTAGGAAGGAAAATTGTCCGAATTTTCAACAGATTTATTAACCGCCGAGGTGCCGCGCTAATTCAGTTTTGCCGGAATTTTCTCTCCGGTTCTCTTCTGCTTTTTTTTGTAGCGGAAAAGTTTTTCCAGTGAGGAAAAAGTTTTGTTCCGTGTTGCGGTTCGCGTGCCGGACACAACAAAAGAGGATTTTCCAAGGGAGGAAAAGAAGGGGGTGGGGGTAGAGGAAACGGCCAGAAAATTGTGATACTTCCAGTGTACAAACTGTGGCGTGAAAAACAGTCTCGGATAACAGAGCACCTGTATATATTTCTTAATTCCTAGGAGCTTTACAGGTCTCTACTCTCTCACCCTTTGCTTGTATCACATAACTCTAACACTGGACATATTTCATCTCTGTCAGTCAGGAGAGAAACCCTTTTTTCCCACTAAAAGATATAATAACTTTTAGCACACACAAGAAAGAAAAATAACACACATACACACGTATATATATATATATATATATATATATATATATATATATATATATATATATATATATATATATATATATATATATATATATATATATATATATATACATATATATATATATATATATATATATATATATATATATATATATATATATATATATATATACATATATATATATATATATATATATATATATATATATATATATATATATATATATATAAAATATATACACACACATACATATTCACAAGACACCTCATGTATATATTGCACACAGGGATTCGTATAAAGATAAATGGAGAAAATAAAACTGAATAAAATAGAGCGATGTAATAACTAAGTGAGAAAAAAACTTTCTTTTATCTTGTGGTACAAAAAAAACTATAGACAAATAAAAAAAAAAAAAAAAAAAAAAAAAAAACAGAAGAAAAATATAAGGTAAAATAATTTTAAAAAATCTCCCAAAAAAAAAAGAACTATGATATTATAAAGAAGACATTTTAAATGAGGTATTATAAAAACAAGATATACCCAAGAAAAAAGTTATAACAATAATACAAAGGGCGGCAGGAGAGGAAAAAAAAACTTGGAATAACATTCTAGTACTCTGTGTCTTTGTCTCTCCTCTTTTATAAAATAAAAAAGTATAAATCAAAAAAGTAAATGAATCTGGAATAATTGAGGGGTAATGATTATAAAAATAGAACCTAGGAATAAACTTAGAAATAATAATTGTAATATAAAATGTATTTATTTATCGACTAATACAAACGCTTTTGTACAATTAGTGACTAATTATTGTATAGGTGTAAAATAAATGTATGATTGTGCGCATGGTGAAGAGAAACAAATGGACACAGAAGGTTGAAACTTATATGCGACCAACAATGGGCTAATTATGACCTAACATACAAATTTCATTAAAATCGGCCGTGTAGTTTTTAAGATATGTTGGTTTGCAAAAAATGAGCGACAGACAGATACGGAACCAAAAAAGTTCCCAGATGTCTTAAAACGGATTTCTATCTTGAAATTTATGAAATCGGAGACATAAAATATTTTCGTTCTTCAGAATGATCACATAGTGCCGCTACTTTCGGTAAGCTTGGAAGCAAAAACATACATTCCAAGTACACAAATTATGAAGACAAAATATAAACAAAACAACGCCATTTATATATGAGTTGTATTATAGTGACGAGCCCTTAGGCCCGTTGGGTGGCAATGGGCTCAATTTTATAATCAGAAAAAAAGTAAAATTATGTAAATTAATTTAGATAAGACATTATATCTATTTAAAGACCAACAAATCAAAAGAAACCATTATTTTTATTGGAATAAATACGGTTTGATTAGGTTAGCAATAGCAAATCATTTCGATGAGAGTCGTTCGCCGCCGTCGGGAAACTACTCGATTATATATAATGTATTTATGCAGTAGTAATTCCGCAAAAATATACAACTTATAGTTAAGGTTATGTTTACCTTTAAGGTTTTGAGCTTTATCTAATTGATTATTTTTAATATTTGTGTATCTAAGTACAAAGACTTTTTCAAATAACAAAGAAAAACATGTATAAACGATTTGACCAGTGGTAATAAAAAACAAAACATTAAAATGAGAGGTTTTTGTTAAAAAAAGCTATGTTTTATTCCGTGTCTACGTTGGTTTATTAATTTATTGCTCTGATGTTAAAAAACATATTTTATTTGAACCCCCCCCCCTTTTTTTAAATACATACATATTTTTTTATTTATGACAATGTGTGGTATTTTATTTCTTCTAACTTTTAATTTTATCTACAAAAAAAACAAGGGAAAGTTCTCGACTTGTGGACACTTCATTTGTGTATTTATTGTTTATCCCTTTTTTGCACATGATTTTTATGTGCGAATGAAACTCTAAAATAATTTTATATTTCAATTTTAATTTGATTTACAGTCAGTCTTCAAATATTTATTCCCTTTACAATATCACAACCTGATAACGATATTTAATTATGATTTACTGATCAATTAAAAACAGAAAAACTTAAATGACTAAATTTTAATACAATAGTTGTTATAAATAATATTTTTTTCTTGGCGTAAAGGAGTAGTTCTAAATCTGGATATATTTCTGTATTTCCTATCTATGTAAGTGGGAAAAATACAGAAAAATGTTAACTAATAGTCCACCACATCCGCGGTAGTAACATTTTAAATTTAAATTTTTAAGTTTTAGGTAGTATTCATACTACGGAAAGATTAAATTTTACTTTAAATCAAATTATAATTATCATTAACTACGGGAGACATACAGAGAAAAATAGACCCCCGCACCGAGACTTGCACCACGGCCCTCCTATATATCCGTTACAGGCGCTCTTGCCAACTGAGCTATACGGGAGAATGATTTTTACCGATACCAATTCCCCGAATCCTAGCTTTAAATCTTTTCTACAAGTCTAGCAAGCCAAATAATCACGGCAATAGAACTAGACCGAGAATTAACGCTTATAATTATAAAGTACTCAATTAGTACCTGTATAACGGTAAGAGCGCCTGTGGTTCAAGTCCCGGTGCGGGGGTCTATTATTCTCTGTTGTATGTCTCCCGTAGTTAATGATAATTATAATTTGATTTAAAGTTACATTTTAAGATTTACTTTGGACGCATATTTTTACAGAAGTTAATAATATACACTCTATTCACTTATCTTCAATAGTAACGTTCAGTTCATACCTTTAACGAAAAGTAAAACCAAATTTGAAAGTTATATTTAAAACTGAAGATTATTTTATATTTTAATCATTAAATCATGTTTAATATCCGAGTTTACCGAAGGCATTTGCATCCTCACGGATTCAAAATGTGCCTTAGAGTTATTAAAGAAATATGAACCTCACGCTTTCTCACACCGGACATTCCATATACATACCATTTTAAAGCAAGCTAAAGGAATAATAAAATTTCAGTGGATTCCTTCTCATTGCGGTCTCACTGGTAACGAAGTAGCTGATTTCCTTGCTAAACAGGCTCTTCCCATGAAACCTCTCCCGCATGATAAATATTCCCTCTCTTACATTGCAAGTAAAATAGGGCACTGGTGAACAGAGAAATGGATTAACGACTGGGCTAATGGATTCACTGGAAGATCATTCCATTCCATTCCATTCAACATCAGCCAACAGACTTAAATGTTTATAAAGAATGCCCAAGAAGAGTACAATCGTTTATATCTGCTTTAAAGATTGGCCATCTTCCTACCAGAGTACTTCTTCATAAGATAGGCTTAAGCCCCTCTGCATATTGCCGTTACTGCACTGTTAACATACCAGAAACCATAACTCATATATTCTCCTGTCCAACATTTAACCATCCTCAGATAACTAAAAAAAAAATATATATCTCCGAGTTCACCGAAGGTAACGGAAGCTATGTGATCATTGTGAAGAACGAACTTTTTTTATGTATCCGACTTCAAAAATTCCAAGACAGAATCAGGGAACATTCGCGTGTCTGTCTGCCTTTTAAGGAATATGATTTTGATGAGATTTGGATGATAGGTTATACTTAGCACATTGTTGGTCCCATATAAGTTCCAAACTTCTGCACCAATTAGTATCTCTTCCACATGCGCACAAATATACATTTATTTACACCTATATTTTAAAAAGTAATCATCTAATTTTAAAGAAATTGGATGGTTTGTCGAAAGAAGCCCGTAGATAGTATCAAATAAATTTCAACCGCCTGCGCACACATTAAATATACTTTAAAAAAGGGGGGGGGGACAAATAAGACAATAATGTGTAAAAGCCTTACATGGATAATAATTTGCGGACTATTATTAATAATATATTTTTAAAAGTACTAATCTGAATTTTAAGAAATTTGGATGGTTTGTCGGATATAGCCCATAGATGGCCACATAATAATTTCAACTGTATGTGCTCATTAAATTTTTAGTCATGTAAATATTAAAATAAATTTTGACAGATTTAAAAAAGGGGGAATACATAAATACATTAACAATAATATCATCATTAAAGTACGCGATGAAGCTAGGTAGGTACCACAATAATTGGCAGGCCTACATTATGGCCAGAGTCATATTTAAAAATAATCACTTCCACTTGAGGTAACTAATGTTATATCTACATACATGCTTTATATGTGACGCGTAATTATTTGAATAAATTCGTCAATTTAAATAATTTATCACAATCACTATACTCTCTCGACTTATTTATTCAAATTCAAAAATTACTTTGAATGAAACCCGAGGGAGTTTGAGTATTAAACAAATAATTTTACTTCATGGTTAAATTCAATGGGGGTATATTATATAAATTGAGAGAAACCACGAATTATCAATAAGAGTTATTAAACGAGGTTTTTACCTATTAATAAATCCTTTTCAATTTCCCGAAATTCCCCTTCGGTCGACATTCTCCCTTGCTAAATTCTAAAAAAGGTTTAGATCTACGTTATTCACAATTCGATAAACGATCTGTTAATGCGAACATTACAGCCTTTTAATGATTAGCTCGTAAAGGGGAGACGTGATATACGCAGATATTCCAGGCCTTCGAATGTGCGACTAGGCCGAGCGGAATAAATCATACAAAGGATAGGGGAAACGCTAACTTGGGTTATTAGTAATTGTTACATTAATGGGTACGGGACAGAAAGCTTGGATGCGCTTGGAGTGAGATAGTCGTTTGCCAAAAACGGATGCCTCCGAAAACCGAAGCACTGGGGTTTCATTAGCAGAATGAAATGATCAATTATGCACGATATAGTGAAGAGTTTAATTTTACTAGTTGGAGTTTTAAAGTCTCCGAGATATGTATCCTAGTTGGGTGTATGTTAAATGAATTTGTCTGCAGTATAGTTTAGCGAATAGCTGGATTGCGATCACTCTTACATTGAGCGAATATCGAAAATTTTACCTTTTCAAGATAAATTGTGATAATTAAGAGTGCTCTAAAATTTAGCAAATAAATCAAAAGGATTTTATTATTTTAACTTCGAGCATATTTTTGATTTAGAATAGTGTAATAATCCGTTGTTAAAGTCACATTTTAACAGGAATCTGTTATGAGGTAGTGCAGATGGGATTTTTGCAAGAGAAAATGTGACTAGACTCGAGGGAAATGGGTGGAAAATATCCTTTAACGGAATATCGGAGAGAAGGGTTATGGATGCTCGGGAGGTTGAGGAAATGTAATTAGCGGGAAGCTACAGGGAGGAGAAGTGAGGCGAGTGTGAGGGAGAAGTTGGCGATGATAGGAAGAGAGATGATAGATCCCTTGACCATCCATCACATGGGAGCGATGAATCCACCAACTAGGATCCACAGGGCCGGCTTTAACAATGTAAACAGATGAATGAAACTGTGGAAACCAGTACCATCACACCCTTATCCAAAGACCGTTATATCTGCCTGTATGAAAAGTGAGTGAAACTGGTTCCGCAGTGATAAACATTTCACTTATAACTAGTTTCGCATAAAATAATTATTTTCTTTTTGCCTTTTTTTATTTCTAAGTTTTTGTTATTTTTTTCTGGTTTAAGCAAATAAATTGAATTCTTACCAATATCAAATAAATATGATGACTCGTGAAGACGACGTCACAAATAAAACAATCATATCAGATTTAACCTAATAAGCTAACACTTTAAGTTTAACTTAAGGCTGTAAAAAGTAATGTACCTCGGTCACATTTGGCTGATTATTTATTATATAAATATTATATTTATAAACAAATTCTAAATGGAGTATCTGGCAATTTTAAGGTAATTTTTGTTAAGTGATTTCTAAAGTGTAGCAATATAATGAAAAAAAGCCTTTTACAGATCAAAATTTTAAAAAAAGAAGGTAGATAAGGGTACGTTTGAAATCACTAACCGGTCAACCCATCAGTCGACCGGTGATTTGTTATGGTTAGAATCATGGCGGCTTGAAATAATCTTGTTTCCGAACGGGACCTGATGAAGCGGTCGACCGAAAATGTAATAAACAACAAGAGGTTACAAACTGATAGTTGTTTGGTGTGAGATAGAAGGGAAGCTGTAGCGATTTCTTAAATGCATAAATTATTGTAGCGGCACCCATGTAACTTAAATCTGTATATAGTCATTATGCCTTTCATTTTTCCTATACAACTGAAAACCCAGGTTGCACACCTTATTGTGATTTTTAGCCGCATCTTCCTCCTGAAACCTTTGCACACCACTGTTCACAGCGTCATAGGGGTTCTCTTTTATTTTGTAACCAACCTATATTGATATCCCTAAAATGTTGAAGAGAAAGATCGGTACCAAAGTAAAAAACTTTTATTCGTGTAAAAAAACCAAAAACAATTTCGACAGATTTAAAATAAAAGGGAAACAATTAAATAAATTAGACAATAATGGGTTGTAAAAGCATACCATCAATTGTGGCTTGGAACAACAACAACCAATGTCCATAATTGCAGTTTTGAGAAAAGTTGATCACAACCATGGATTGTCTGCAGTCTGTGAGGACATTGGTTGGTTGTGATGTGAAAAATATAGCCGAGGGTTAGATTTAGGACATTAGCTGTTGTTGCAAACAAAACTCGACATAGTTAAGTGGTTGGATAAAAAAACAAAAAAAAAAACAGAAATGTCAAAACATGGACTTTGGTTGTTGTTGTTCCAAGCCACAGCGAATAAAGTACGTGATAGGATGCGAGAAAGCTATGTGCCACGCTAATTGGTAGACTATTTTTCCAACTGCAATGACTAAACACGGCAATATGATTCTAGTCTGCAGTTACCTACTAATAAATTACATGCCCTAAAATCTTAAAACTCATAAACGTTTATTTATATAATTTAGTTATAACGTTATCTCTAAATTAAGAGAGATGTAATTAGAGGTTGAATAGAGAGAACATGATGTACCTGCAATGTCGGCTACCACTTAATAATTATATTCTATATTCTAAGCAACAACATACTCGTATATTCGTATCTTAGACAAAGGTTTTAAACGAATCTTGAATGAAATAATCCTAGCATAATTAATAATAACCGTGTAAGAGTTACTTAAGTAAATACAATAAATCTAAATGCCTAGTTCGTTTACGTAAAATGTTAAACTTCTTCACTTGACAAACTGTAATAATACAAATTACCTCGACAAAAGCGTAAAAACTTTGGACGTAGTGAAGCAAAAGCAACGGGTCAGTGGCTTCCATTTTTTAGTCTATGTGATAATACGGTAGTTCTGGGACGAAATAAGTCAACGCTTTTTCGCTATCAATTTCTTCTTTTACATTGATAAAACTAAATTATGCATTTTTCTTGAGTTCGGGTTGAATTCTAATACATTTCTTTTCGGCGAAAAAAGAATTTTCGGTATTCTGCCTACCGTAATTTCGGCGGTTCTGCCTTTCGAAATTTACCGCAATTTTCGGTATACAGCATGTGTGGCGCCGCCTTTAGGAGGTGAATGATTACCTTCAATCCTCCACGATTCTCCCTTTCTTTCACGAGTACCTACCATTACATCAAAAATTGACAATGCTCCTAGTGGTCACCCTGTACCAACAAATTTTCGAATCTTCAACTATTTTTGGAGCCTTAACTAGTGAATATATAAGCGGAAATTATTTGGATCATTCAAATACCCCAAAAAGAAGTCGCAAATGTTGAAGTCAGGGGATCGACCAGGCCTCTGGCTCAGCTATGATAAAACAGGTATCGCTACGTCAGCTATCGGTCCCTACTTGTTTAAGGAGAGTGGAGTGGTCACAGTTAACGCAAATCGTTACATGGATATGATCAAAATGTTTGTATAAAAATATGTATGCATCTAAATTTGCTACACAAATTTAGAAGGTCATTACTCGAGTTTCGTTTCTTTTTTCCATATTTTTAAATAATGTTTAACTACTTCCCACGCACTAAACAGATACTCGTAAAAATATGAATGAATCTAAAAAAAATCCCCATGAATACACACCGCGTAGTCATAATGAAGGATGTAGTAAGCGATTTTAATGAGGAGAATATAACGACCTTTAAAGAAAAAAAAAGAAACGCAACTAGACCAACTCAAAAGGAATTTTTAAAAAGGGAATCTAAAATTAAAAGCAGAAAAGAGAGGAAAAGGGCAAAGAAAGAATGTAAATAGACGAGGAAAATGAAAGGAAAAAAAAAGGAATGGACATTTTCAACTTGTTTCTTACAAGAAGAGTTTCCTTCTGCTTTCAGACTCCTCTGATGCATAATGAAGCTCTCAAGATATTCACAGAGCAACATAATAATATTACTGAATTTATTTATTCCTCTCAAGCTTTATATGACCATATATAAAACAATAGAAATTTAGATATATTTGAAAAACGTGTTAAAAATTATAAAATATTTAAGTACAGGAGGGTAACATGTTAACGAATGCTTTCATATCTGCTTAATATTGGGAAATCTTTTACATATTTTTTTAATACATGAGCAGTCACATGATTAGAAATAAAATAGCCTACCAATTAGTGGGGCACAAGCTTACTGACGACCTATTTCGTATACTTTTTAACATACTATTTTACAAGCTTTTATTCAACTTGCAATGTTTGTATGTATGTATCTATGTATGTTCGGGTCAAATGTTGTAACTGAATTTTAAAGCCGGTTATCCTTAACCGATTGAATTAAATTTTTTTTTAATGTTTAGTTTGGATGACAATGCATGGTTAGCTAAGTGACGTTCTTCTAAATCCAATATGGCGGACAGCCGAAGAAGGTGGACTAGTTATTTTTTAAGCACGCACATGATATGGGTATCAAATGAAAGGGTTTGCTGAGAATAATACAACAAATAAAATGCCTTCACTCTAAATCCAAAATAGCGGATGGTCCAAGATAAAAACTTGTTTTTAAAAATGCTCTTTTACTATTAATTTTTTGTCAAATTTTCCCCCGTGTGTTAAAACTGTCAAAATTGTTTTTATTTTTAACGTGAATAAAAGTACCAATTAAGCAAAAGGGAAAGAGCTTAGACAGTTGCAATCTGCAGTCTACTTTCGACAAACCATCCAAATTTCATAAAAGTCAGATTAATACATTTGAAGATATAGGTATAAATAAATGTATGCTTGTGTACATGTGAAAAAGAAAAAATGGGCCCATAAATGGAATTGAAACATAAATGGGACCAACCATGGGCTTATTATTTTATGACCCTCCATCCAAATTCCAATAATATTGGGCGAGTAGTTTTTAAGATTTGTTGCGGCAGACCCACAAACAGACACGGAACCAAAAATGTTCCATGATGTCAAACTAATTTCTGTCTTAGAATTTTTGAAATTAGAAATACAAAAATTTCGTTCTTCATAACTATCACATAGCTTTAACTCTGTAGCAAAAGATAAGTCCACTGCAAAAGTAAGAACCAGCTTTCAAACACTTGCCGTCTAAAGCGCTCGTTTCTCTTTTAAATTTCTTCTTGATTCACCTGCACAGGACTACAAGCGGTAAAAGGCTGACTTTGTTAAATATAAATTTACTTTTGTTAGTGGAAAAACCTTCAATAATATCCTTTAAAATTATTGGAACAATTTTTTCCTCCAGTCCTTTGCATTAACTATGAGGCAAAGGACATCTAGATCCTCTCATAAAAATGTGGTCAGGCAAAGTTTACTTCTAATTGCATCAATAATTTTACTACTTTAGAGATTAAAAATAGCAAGAAAGGTACAGCAGCATCCAATATTTAATGAGAAAATCTAAAAATTTAGTGCTTGAACCATTACCGCCGTAAAGAGGTTGTTAAATAAATAAATCAGCTTTTGATTTTGATAAATTAATCTCTTCAATAGTTCTTTAAACTGCAGCTAAACTGTTAATTATAAGCTGAAGAAAAAATTAATTAATAATTAAGGTTCAAAACCTACCAGCAGAAAGTTTACTATGAAATTTCATTTTAAGAGATGCAATGTCGTGTGATAGTGACTACTTGCATACGGGTTTGGGTTTTGGGACGAGAATACAGGATCTCAAATTTGGCAAAGTAAAACTTAATCTATCATATGATAACACTACATGTACTCTGATAAACCAGGTAGTGCACCTATCCTAGGCTCGGTTGGATGACCGAGACACCCAACTTCTAATCTCACAGTCAGGTTAGTATGCTTTAGCTACGTATCATTTTTTTCGCCCATTCTGACCAAATTAGACCTGCGATTAAACAGGCGACCTTAACGAGGACGACCTGATAAAACAGGTCGTCTGCGTGTCTTTCAAGAAATGTTGGTTAGGTTCCCAAAAATGTTCCTTATATTATTTTAATTAAGTCTTAGGAGTTGTTCAAAAGCTTTTCGTGTTTTCTGTCCCGGTCAAGAAATTTTAGAATTTGGAGACAACCAAATTTTGTTCTTCAGAAGATGACAATGCTATTGATACCTTGATTAAGATTGGAAGCAAAACTTCACCTCTTGGGGTCTCTTGGTTCTGAAGTTGTTTTTCTAACAAAACATTTTTTAGTAAAATAGCTTAATCTATGTATCTGACAGGAAATATCAGATTTTTTAAGAAATCTCTATTCCATTGCGGATAAAGAATAAACGGACCATAACCAAACACGATTAGAGTACAAATAAATAGGTAAGTGCATTTTATATAAGCAATTAATATTGTAAAGCTGCAGATTGAGTTTAGTTCATTGAACACGTAGTATGAGCAAAAGCGAGTTTATGTTAAAAAAAAAAAAACAAAAAAAACAATTAGTTTTATGAAAGATTGAAGTAGGTGTTGCAATAAAGCTATGAGAGAAACAGAGAACAGAATATCAGATAAAGCATTATGTAGCTACTAGATTTCGGGCAAGGTATTACATATCGATTATGAAAAAGAACATAACATGAACAGGTATGTTTTAGTTGCGTAATTTCTCAAAGTACAAGTTGAACTTTTTTTTTTTTTTTTTTTTTTTTATCGTTTTTCACAATTCTATTACTTTAAATTAAAACATAATAAATGTGGAATTTTTAAAACTATTGTTTCAACAAATAAGCGATTGTTGAACTCTCCTGACACTACTCCTACATGTGATTTACAGGAAGATTAAAATATTAAATACTTAATCAATTTATAAAGTTTAGGGGAAAATTCAACAAACTAACATAAATCTTAACTTAGTGATAAAATACGAGTTTTTCTTATCCTTTTTGAAAACAAAAAAATTGAGATTAGTTTGTACTAAACTTTTGAAAGGTTGAATTTGACTGTTTGCCAATTTTTAGTCGTAAAAGAGACAATATCATTTTTTAATTGGGTCTGTTTTTATAAACTAAGAAAAAAATATCCAACGAATTTCTAGAACAATTTTTATTCCTATTACCCACATCCCACCGGCTGCAGAAAGAAATAAACGTTTAACATCTTGGGGTTGATTAATAAATAAAATATGCCGTTTCTATATTCATACTTTCGGCAATGAATTAATGATTATAGCAATTTGTTGACCAAATAATTTATAAAATACACTATTTTTACCATATTTTATTTGAAATATTTTTTTGCCTCGTATGGTTTTTGATTTTATTTTTTTAAAGATAAATAAAAATAGACTGTCAATTGGTGTGGCACATAGCTTCCTCGCGTCCTATCCACGTACTTTATTGATTTTATGCTTTAACAAACCATTATTGTCTAATTGGTTTAATAGTTTCCCCCGTTTTTTTTTTATTTGTCAAAATTGTTTTAATTTTTTACACGAATTAAAGTATCAATTTAGCAAAAGTTAAAGAGCGCAGACAGACGGCTCAAATTAATCTGGGGCTATCTGCGGGTTGCTTTCGATTTACTATAAAAGTTTCATACAAATCAGATAAGTATTTTTGAAACAATAGGTAAAAATAAATGTATGTATGTGTGCATTTGGAAGAGAAACAAATAGGCGCAGAAGGTTGAAACCTATATGGGACCAACAATGGGCTACTTATGACCTACCACCCAAATTTCATTAAAATTGGACGTGTAGTGTATAAGATATGTTGGTTAGCAAAAATTAAACGACAGACCGACCGACAAACCAACCGACAGACAGACACGGAACCAAAAATGTTCCCTGATGTCTGAGACGGATTTCTGTCTTGGAATTTTTGAAATCGAACACCTAAACATTTTTCGTTCTTCAGAACGGTCACATAGCTTCCATTATCTTCGGTAAGCTCGAAAGCTTATTTTTAGCGAATTTCCATTGGAAAAAATTCGCTAATAGAGCCACTGGCATGGCGGGAGTTTGAGCCGGGATTGTGGCCAAAATACGTTTCATGGGTCCCTGATCACGAAAAAATAGGTTTTACAAAACTTCATATATATATATATATATATATATATATATATATATATATATATATATATATATATATATATATATATATATATATATATATATAGTATATGTATTTCTAGCGGATTTCTTGTAAGCACGATAGCTATCGAACGAATTGACGTATCAAAATAAAACGTGTACCGAAAAATCAAGCTCGTTGAGATGAGGATCTCCTAAAAAAATGGGATCTTTATGACGTCATTAACCCCTCCTGATGAGTCAGCAAAGATTTAAAAAAATACAAAAAATCAAGTAAGGTATCGCTTCAAATGTTTTTTAAGGTCCTGAATCCAAAAAATGAGTTACCATAGCGATTCGAATAATAATAATAATAGTAATAACAACAATTTCTTGTGAATTTCTTGTAAGCACGATAGCTCTCGAACGAATTGACGTATCAAAATAAAACTTGCACCGAAAAATCAAGCTCGTTGAGATGAGGATCTCTATTGAAAATGGGATCTTTATGATGTCATTAACCCCTCCTGATGAGTCACCGAAGATTTAAAATAATCTTTCCGCGGGTTTCCGCAAGCCAAGCGAATTTCCATTGGAAATTTGTAGTTCAATGTTGTGCAGTTTAAACCTCTTTGAAACTACTACAATTATGTTTAACTAAGCATTATTATAAAAACCCTAATCTAACTAAAATATTTCTTATACATTTTCTTAACTTAAAAAAATCTACACAATTGTAGTAGTTATGAAGGAAGTTTAAACTGCACAACATTGAACTACAAATTTCCAATGGAAATTCGCTTGGCTTGCGGAAACCCGCGGTAGGATTATTTTTTTTTTACAATTGCTATATTTTACCCATCACATCAGGCATTTTTCATGCTTCTTATTTTCCTTATCACATGAGTCTAAATTTAGTTAAATGACTGTGATGATGAAATTTTAAAAAAAGTTTTACAAATTTTTAACGTCATTTATAATAATAAGTATAAGAATTGTATGGTAGTGTCTATTAAAATAACACGTATATAGAGTAAATATCGCCTTCAAATATATTTACATTTTCAATAATAATGTTTTTGTTACACGGTACACGGAATTTAGTTTCTTTGTAAGGATTAAATGAAGCATTGTTTAACAATATTAACAAGCCTCCTATATCCTAGCTCCCTGGTTGTTATCGTCAAGGTCAGTGGCGTATCCAGGGGGGGGGGGGCACAGGGGGCACGTGCCCCCCCCCCAGACGGGCCCAGACCCGATAGAGTAAAAAAAAAAAAAAAATACACCGTATTTTTTTTTAATACATATATTTACATTCACCTCACATTCAATTTCACCTCAGAAATGCATAAAAGCGCTGTTTTGAGAGGTCATATTTTCAACATTCTCCGGGGGAGGGGCCCCGGACCCCCGCCATGGATCCCCCCCCCCATTAATTAACTGCATACGATGCCCATGACTCACAGTAAAATATTGTACTGCAGTAAGAATCAGCATAACATTTTCTAACGAATAAGTTCTAAAACAGTTATTGTTACTTGTGAGCGAAGATTTTTTTTTTTTTTTGGGGGGGGGGGGGGGGGGCAGCTGCTTTGTTGAATAAGTAATTCCTTTTTCTTGTTACCACTACGAATCCCCCCCCCCCTAATCTAAACTGACTTAGAATGTGCCCCCTCCAGACCTAGCCACTGGATACGCCACTGGTCGAGGTAAAATTGTTTCATTAAACTTACTTATCAATAACATGCTTTTCCAGTTAAATCCGCGCTACGAAGAGGTTGATGCGGATTTCACCGGGAAAATTAGTTATATATTACGAGTCAATCCGCGGAAGTGCCTATGCACTAAGTTAACCCACTTATTATATTTAGTTACTAGCAGGGTTCCCGTGCTTCGCTATGGAGTATATTGTTTTAATTTAACCCTCGGACATAATCATACAAAATTCAATGATGGAAATAAAGAGGGAACTTGGTTCAAATACGTAAAACAAGAATGTTTTAAGGACGCGTATTTATGTCATTTAAGGAAGCTACCTTCCAAATTATAAGGTACTAGTGTATATATATATATATATATAACTTACACACACGCGCGCGTATTTTAATTTAAATAAAAATACTTTGAAGCTAAAAATTTATTTTTTAATCTATATTTTCATTGATCGCTAACACATATTTTGGAGTAATTTAATCAGAGGTAACTTTGCTTCAAAGGAGGAAAAATATAAGGTTGGTTAATAGAGTTTTATTTTCGACGTATCCAATGTAAATATTGGAAGAACCATCAAATTTTATACTATTTACCTTTCCAATATCAAAGCGAAATAGTTAAATAAAGTAAATACGGCTTTCATTTGTAATCGATTATTAAGAATTAGCCCAATAGTATTTTAATGGAATTCAATTAATTATAATAATTGAAGCGAGCGTAGCGAGCTTCCTACATTCAACAAAATATGCTCCGTGTCTGTCTGTCTGTCTGTCTGTCTGTCTGTCTGTCTGTCTGTCTGTCTGTCTGTCAGTAACGTTCACGCGTGTGACGATAACTTGAGTAAAAGTTGACCGATTTTGTTGAAATTTGGTATACATGTTCCTCTTACTAATACTCAGGCTAAGTTCGTTGGACAGCGTGATCCGTCCAAGAGTTCGCGCGCAACGCTCGCGTAAACGAGAGGTACAAAAATTAAATTGGAATTTCAGGACGGGAAAAGATTCTATCATCATCTATTCGATGAGACGAACATTTTTTTCAAATAACATTTTTTACTAAAACCAACAGCGACACCGCTATGACTTAATAAAGATCGCTAAAACTGTTAAAACGGACCTAAACGTTTATAATAGAGAAAACAATCTTTTTACCGATATCTTACGTTCTAACGAAACGATTTTAATAAAACTTTATATACACCATCTAATGCACAATTGAAACAGGTATGCAAAATTTCAACTTGATACAAGCAAAATTCTTTGCGTAGTGACGAGATACATTTATAATAATTGTTTAAAAGCTACCGCGGGTGGTGAAGATTGTTATATAGTCGTATAGTTTATAGGTTTGTTTAGGAAGTAAAGCTTTGTACCGAGTACCCCCACTCTTCCCTTCACTACATTCTTCCACTTATCTTCAACTATGACATTCATCATGATTAATAAATTTCAATATTCAGTATTTCATTGCAATACGCTCGCTTCAATGATAGAGCCACGCGATGCCTAGTATTATATTAAGTTTAAATGCAATAAAATAAGCCCAGTTAAATGTATAATATTAGATTTAATAAACTGAAAGTCTGTGAATTCGATCTAATCAACACAGGCTATTTTACACGTGCTAAAAACTTAATTTCTTGCTTAATGAGTTTTATGGCCCTCGCCATAAACTATTTACGTTTAAAGTATGGGAACCATATTTTTATGATTCAGAGAGCAAAAATAAATAAAATTGGTGCGGGGCGGATTTCTGTCATGAAATTTTTAAATTCGAAGACAAAAAATGTTTGTTCTTCAGAGCAAATAGATTCCGTTACATTCAGTAAGCCCGAAATGTTTTATTAATTACAATGATTTAATTTATTAAGAATATAATAAAAAAAACCCGGTCAAGAACTTGCCGCAAGATTCTAAAAGGGTTTCTTCGGTCTTAAAAATGTATATTTCCTACATTATTATTACTTCCTTTTTTTTATTAAAATATGTGTAATAAGTTACACTTTGGGGGAGCAAAGTGTGCATATTATCCTTTAGCATCTTAGGTGTGCACTTATTTGATTCTTTTGGGCGTAAAATGGCCGCCAGTTTGGAAAAACGATATATATATATTTGTGATATAAATTTCATTACCTTTAAAAATAATAATTTTGGGTCACCATAGTTACGGTCGCATAAAAATTCTAAAACTTGTCCTTTTTAAATTAACTCCCGGAAATATCAATGGTCCACAGAAAATGTGGCCAAAAAAAAATGTTGGGCGTTCTATGAAACAGTTTATTATGGGGTGGGGGGGGTGAATGTATGTTTTAAATATTATTGAAGCGAGCGTAAGCGAGCTTCTTATTCAACGAAATATGCATCTTGTCTGTCTGTCTGTCAGTAACGTTTACGCGTGTGACGATAACTTGAGTAAAAGTTGACCGATTTAGTTGAAATTTGGTATACATGATCCTCTTACTAATACTCAGGCTAAGTTCGTTGGACAGCGTGATCCGTCCAAGAGTTCGCGCGCAATGCTCGCGTAAACGTGAGCTTCAAATTTAAAATTGGAATTTCAGGACGGGAAAACATTCTATCATCACCTAATGGAAGAGACAAATATTTTTTTCAAATAACATTTTTTAGTAAAACCAACAACGACACTGCTATGAATTAATAAAGATCGCTAAAACTATTAAAGCGGACCTAAACGTTTAAAATAGAGAAAACAACCTTTTTACCGATATCTTACGTTCTAACGTAACGATTTTAATAAAACTTTATATACATCGTCTAAAGTGCAATTGAAACATGTATGTAAAATTTCAACTTGATACAAGCAGTAGTATTTGAGTAATGAAGTGATACATGTATAATATTAGTTTAAAAGCTATGACGGGTGGTTAAGATTCTTATAGTCTTATTGTTTGTAGGTTTGTTAGGAAGTAAAGCTTTGAACCGAGTACCCCCACTCTACCTCACACAACCCTCTTCCACTTATCTACAACTATGACATTCATCATGATTAACAAATTTTAATATTCAGTATTTTATTGCAATAAGCTCGCTTCAATGATAGAGCCACGCGATGCCTAGTTTACTAGACACTACATCTAGTATGTTCAAGAGCATAGCCCAGAATTTACTTGCCATGCTTGTATCGTTTAAAATTTACAGGGAATGACGAACCAAGCAAACATTTCCCAAACTTACCAAAACAAACTTCCAGGAACAAAAAAAAAACCAAATCCTGACAAAATAATATTCACTGTGGCGAAATGCGTTTTTTGATAGAAGAGGAGATCAAAGTAAGTTTGCATTTAGTAGAAACCTAAGCTTGTTAAACATCTGGTTTAACCAACTCGTGATTTTAAATGATTTACAAACTTTAAATATTGTAAATATCGAATATATTTGATAGATGTCGGTTATAAAAAATAATCAAATTCGAACTGAGTCATGAGATTTGCCTTTCTGATACTAAAGTTGTTATTTTTTTTTCGCTTTAAAAAAACCAATAAAACAAACATGTTGTATAAGGAATAAAAGATCAAAGTTTGTTTGATATTCATCAAGTCGCAGGCAAGAGCTTTTTCGTTTTGGAGTGGTCTAAAATTAAATATTTTCTCTGTTTGTTTAAAAGATATATGCGCATACCAACATATGTTACATCTATCAAACAGTTTAATGCGGTATATAAACAAACCTACACACATCCACTTAATAAAATAAAATTACAAGGAAATTGTTAGAGAGGAAAATTTAATAATATTTCGATGAGAAAATTAACCGGCAAAAATCTAACCTTGGAAAAAGGAACGAGATCCAATCCTCTCCAAAAAAAAGTCAATCAATCAAAGTAATTGAAGCGAGCGCAAGCGAGCTTCTTACATTCAACGAAATATGCATCTTGTCTGTCTGTCTGTCTGTCTATCTGTCTGTCTGTCTGCCTGTCAGTAACGTTTACGCGTGTGACGATAACTTGAGTAAAAGTTGACCGATTTAGTTGAAATTTAGTATACATAATCCTCTAACTAATACTCAGGCTAAGTTCGTTGGACAGCGTGATCCGTCCAAGAGTTCACGCGCAATGCTCGCGTAAACGTGAACTTCAAATTTAAAATTGGAATTTCAGGACAGGAAAAAATTCTATCATCATCTATTCGATGAGACGAACATTTTTTACAAATAACATTTTTTAGTAAAACCAACAACGACACTGCTATGAATTAATAAAGATCGCTAAAACTATTAAAGCGGTCCTAAACGTTTAAAATAGAGAAAACAACCTTTTTACCGATATCTTACGTTCTAACGTAACGATTTTAATAAAACTTCATATATACCATCTAATACACAATTGAAACATGCATGCAAAATTTCAATTTGATACATGCAGTAGTTTTTTTGTAGCAAAGAGATACATTTTATAATAATTGAAAAGGAGATGTGTGGTTAGAGGAATAGTTAGAATGCGGGGTGGTTCCCTTACTATACTAGCCGCTGTACTACTACTATACCCATTATCTATTTTTTCAATATTGAATACATATTTATTACTATACGCTCGCTTCAATGATAGAGCCACGCGATGCCTATAGTAATATCTAATTATATGACTACAGAAATTGGTAGAAAGTAACAACAATATTGTCACCACAATTTTATATTAAAACTCACAAACTTGTTTCGACATATAATATAATCTTCAGAGTTCGTGTTAACTTACTAAGAGTGAATTCTGTACTAAAGTACTAAGCTAAGTATTTTACAAATTCATATGAAAAACTAATAGTACAAGGTGGGGGTAAAGTAGGGCAGTGTGGGTAGAAGGATTACGGAAGAAATAAAGTAAGGAATAGGGAATTGATTTTAAAAATTCCAAGACAGAAATCCGTTTCAGACATCAGGGAACTTTTTGGTCTCGTGTCTGTCTGTCATCGGTCAGTGTGTCCATGAAACCTTGAAACGTGTGACGATAACTTGAGTTAATGTCGACCGATTTTGATGAAATTTGGTAGACATGTTCATTTTATCAATGCCCAGGACGAGTTCGTTGGACAACGTTATTCGTCTAATCCGCGTTAACGTAAACTTCAAATTTAAAATTGGAATTTTAGGTCGGGGAAAAAAACTTCATCTATTCAATGATTAAACCATTTTTTTCAAATACAATTTTTTAGTAAAATAAACAGGTCAAGTGTGTGCTATAGTCAGCACACAGCGAGGGTCCTTAGGCAACCCTGTATAGTTTAAAAAGTACCCTATTGATGTTTTTTAAAATGCTAAAAAAAGTACTTTGAACTATCTTATGGGTCTGATATTCTCAAAACACATAAAGAAACATCTGATAAAGTTTTTTTTCCCCTAATTTTTTTAAAAAATATCTTTTTTAAGTCACTATATTTTTAAAATATGTGGGTAGGTACAAGACATATATATGCCAAATTTCAAAGTGATCGGACGAAAGGTGTAGCCGTGAGAGCAGGCGACCGAACGGACGGACAGACACACGCAGGAAAATATAAGGGTCCTTGGTTTTGCCTACGGACCCTAACAAACAGCGACAGATCGCTAAAACTATTAATAGATTTTTCACAATAACAAAATAACAATAATGTTAATGTTAATATAACAGTAAAGTACATGATAGGATGCGAGAAAGCTATGTGCCACACTAATTGGCAGTCTATTTTTTTGTCCAGCACCTTCTAACAAATTCGAATCATTAACAAAAAAGCCCATAATATTAATTTAGTTACAAATAAATAATAAACATTATTATGCACTTTTTAGTATCGAAAACAGCATTGGGTTATTACTCGGGGTAATAAACATACACGTAATAATCTTTTTAAAGATCTTTTATCGACAAAACAATTAAAATTTGAGCCGAGTAAAAAGGAAATATAAATTTTATGACAGCAAAAGACTTTTTATATGTTTGCATAACTTTCATTAAATCAACCTGACTATAATCTAGGAATAAAACAAAAATGAAAGTAGTTACCTTAACATGTATTATATTGACATATGACATAAAGTTCAGATAATACATATCTTATCTAACAGAGTTATATTCAAATTTAGTGACTTAATACATATGTGTATGATTTATTACTGTGTATTAACGTAGTTTATTTAATATGTAGTATTAAAATATCCGGTAGAAAGATGCAAGTTAAAATATGAGTTAAAAAAAGTCATTAAAAACTTGTGGTATATAAACCGAATACGTAGTGGAGATATTACTGATGCGGACGGTATCTCTTTTTATTTTGTTTACTTCTTTTTGAAATACATAAAAAAGATTTTGAATTGAACTTTAAATATAATATTATAATAGAAATAGAGGCCAGAATGAAAATAAATATATTATTTAAATAACAACATTGTCCAATGATCCAATGTACCTACCTACGCTATAAATACATATAGAGTACAATAAAATAACATTGTCGAATTACCCGACGTACCAGTATAATATATAATGTAAATTTAAATTACATAATAAAATAAATCCCAGGCTTCAGTTAAGTCAAATAAGAGTTTTAAAATTGGTTTTAAAAACTGAGCCAATGATGGTGTTTTAAAATGAGTTCGAATATCCTTCAGACAAATATATTATGCAATTCATACAATTTAAAATTCATAGTCATACAATTTATGTCTGTAACATTTATTTGTACGTCGAAAGGTTTTCACGCAAATGGGAGTTGAAATATTGGTAAGAGGTGGCGGGTGGAGGGTACTGGCTGAAGGGTAAACGGTTGGTGGCCAGACTGCGCTGGCAGTTAATTTTATGTTTTTGGGTGTGCTGAACACGAATCTAAAGTTGTCAACAAAAATTTTACACGCAAATATGAGAAATCATCATAAAACCACTTTTTACTTTTATTTTTTTAGTGGATTTCGCCTTATAACTTAGCAAGCTATTTACGCAAAAAGTGAAAGAGTAGTAAAATAAAGAGGAGAAAATAACCTACAAATTATTTCTTTACCATTTTTTGTAAGTCGACTTGTTGTTTTTCAAAAATTACTGATTTCCCGGTTATTTCAACCCCTCTTTTGCATAGAAACCAGTCGACTTACAAAAAAATGGTAAAGAAATAATTTGTAGGCTACATTTTTGTAGGACAACTTTATATTCGTGTTCAGCACACCCAAAAACAAAAAAATTAACTACCTGCGCAGTCTGGCCACCAACCGTTTACCCTTCAGCCTGTACCCTCCACCCGTCACCTCTTCCCAATATTTCAACTCCCATTTGCGTGAAAACCATACGACGTACAAATAAATGTTACAGACATAAATTGTATGACTATGAATTTTAAATTGTATGAATTGCATAATATCTTTGTCTGAAGGATATTCGAACTCATTTTAAAACCCCATAATTGGCTCAGTTTTTAAAACCAATTTTAAAACTCATAGTAAGTCACTAATAACAATTACACGAGAACTTTCCACTTCAAACAACCATTTGACTGGACTAATAAATTAAATATTTTATGTCTACGATTTCGAAAATTCCAAGATAAATCAGTAACATTTTTAGTTCCGTGTCAGCCTGTAGGTCTGTCGCTCAATTTTTTCGAACCAACATATCTTAAAAACTACACGTCCAATTTTAATGAAATTTCTATGGTAGATATAATTAGCTTATTGTTGGTCCCATATAAGTTTCAACCTTCTAAGCTCATTTGTTTCTCTTCCACATGCACACAAAAATAAATTTATTTTCACCTATAGCTTCAAAAGTACTTATCTGATTTGCATATGAAACTTCTATAGTTTATCGAAAGTAGCCCGCAGATAGCCCCAGATTACTTTGAACCGTCGAAGCTGTTTTACTTTTGCAAAATTGATACTTTAATTCATGCAACAAATCAAAACAATTTTGACAGATTACAAAAAAGGGGGGAAAAATAAACAAATTAGACAATAATGACGGCTTGTAAAAGCATAAAAATCAATAAAGTTCGCGATAGGATGGGAGAAAGCTATGTGCCACACTAATTGACAGTCTATTTTGTTTATTTTGGTCCATATTATCACTTCGTTAAATATTTTAAACTCTTTTAACAAACAGCATATATTTAATTTAATATATTATAACAAAATAAATTAAAATAAGTTTAACGTATTATTTATAAATAATCTTTCTAATTTTAGGAATATTAAGGGTATAATAAAGGTGATTCAAAGTTATTTTCAATAACAAGGAACTCTCAGTTATATAAAGGAGTAGAATATATAGGTTTTAATATGAATGCGAGAAGACAGAATATTCCAATAACCACACAGAACGATGTGCGAGGTAGGGTTTATAGGTTATGAGAAAGGGAGTGGAAGTGGAGTGGGGGGAGCCAAGTTTAAAAGGATTCTCACTCCGTTGAGAGATTAAGAGGTGTCCAAAGATAAGCCCTTAATATGAATGAACGAATGGATTAGGTTTAACTGAAGAAAAAAATAATAATAATGTTAAAGGAAATGAAAACGTACTGCTGTGAAATATAAAATAAACCTTTTTCAATAGAAATGGTAATAAACGTGATTATATTATTAAAAGAATGAGATAGAAACGAACATAAAATTAATCAACTTTTGATGTTTCGTATAAATTAAAATCGTATCAAGAGGTCGAGGAAATTAAATTAAAATCTTTTAACTAATGAGTGTAAAAGGAATTAATATGGTTATGACGTGAATAAAAAGAAAGAATTCGCTTTCAAACGATGTGTAGATCCTAAATAAATTACCAAAGAATATAGGTATGCTTTTAGCACGCATCAATGCGGGAGGGTCCGCATGCATTTTAACAAATCCGTCGAGTTCAAAACCAGCATAATCGGCCCAGCTGTACAAGATGGCGGCCATTAAAAGATTATTTTATCTGTAACCACTGAACCATTTATTATAATGACATGCAGCAAATGCCTTTATATACATGTTTATTGTACAAAAGCAATGACTACTCTGAAGTCTCTAGCTCAAACCGTTCCTTAGAGTAGAGAATACACTATTTATTTCTCGTATTTTTTAGATGGGTGGGGGTGGGAGGGACATATTTTTTCTTACAAAATATGCGAGTTAGGGATTCACACGAAAAACGCAATTTTAGGGATAGGTAAATGGTGCAAAGATGAATTGGTAAAAAAAGGTACCAAATATGTATTTGTACTCTACTCAGGGTGTCCTCCTCATTCACTAAAACCCCAAATAACGCATTTTCAGTCCCTTCCTTGTGCTGGATGTCTGTCAGTCTGTGTCGCGCATAACTTCCACAGAATGTAGGAACTTGGTACAAAAATTAGTCCTTGCATTTAGTTGCGTTTCATCAGCTGAGCTGAAACTCGCATCAATTTCACCTTTTCTGTAAGATAAATAATTGCTTCATATTTTAACCTAATATCTGCCATTAATTTGGAAATAACTTAGAAAAGAAAAGTTCTGAGACGTCCCACGACCGGTTTTTTTTAATTGTAATAAAAAACATCCTCGCTGTATACGTACCTCACGTAGAAATAAAATGGATATTCCTAGTTGTAAGATGTTAGACACAAGTTGTTGACGGTTAAATACACCAAAATGAAACAAGAATGGGGTGACATTAGACATTACATATGTGAGACACCATTCTTATTTATATACCTAGAAGAAGTAAATACGTTTTTCAAAAACGTCGTTGTATATCCACAATTATAATATTTCTTTTTGAATAATTTTCGCGTCCTTAATGTTTATTTAATTCACTATCGATAATCCACCTAGTTATTAAATTAAAATGAGTTTTATTTTTCTTTAAAATTTATATTTACTTTTATCGTGTAATTTATATGTTATCATTTTTTGCTATGGAATATTTACTTAATTTCATCTATGCTTTAATTTTCATTTAAGCTTTTTGTAATTATTAAAATGGACACAGCTAAAAATTACATAATTGCAAAACTAAGGTTTTGTCTACAAAAAAACTTAAAACTTTAAATAAAGTGTAACAGGAATCTTTTAAACATTGAAAGAAAGTTTTAATTCAAACTTCCGATTTTTACCTCTTTTAAATTAATAAACGAAGCATCTACTATAATCGTAACAGATATAGATATAATAATATTTTTAAGATAAATATTTAATGTATTAAACAGTTATTTACTTGAAATACCTTCAGAGCTTAGAAAAGAAAATTTATTTTTATGGAGAATACACAAGGAGCATCCAAACTAAGTGCGCTTGTTTCATTAAAGTCCAGGAGATGGCGTGCAAAAAAGTGTGTGGCTAACATCAAGCTAGAATTTTGTGTATAAGAATATCTCTTAGAACATTTTAAGAATATAGCTACAATATAGCCATATATTATGAAAAAGCGTATTTTGTCAATAAAAATTAAAATCATATTTTTTTCGAAATTTCCAAAAAGTGGTATCTATACTTTTGGTCCGCTTTAAACTCGCTTACGCTCGCCCTATCAAAGTTATAACCAAAGAATTATATATTTTTGTAATCAGCTCGACGTACCCTTTCATATGATACCCCTCACGGTGTCGAAAAAAAAGTAAACTTTTTAACCCTTAAGTTATTTTACCCTAATTTTTTTGAAAAATATCTTTTTTAAATCGCTATATTTTTAAAATATGTGGGTAGGTACAAGACACTAAATGCCAAACTTCAATGTGATCGAACGAAAGGTGTAGCCGTGAGAGCATGCGACAGGACGGACGGACAGACACACGCAGGAAAATATAAGGGTCCTTGGTTTTGCCTACGGACCCTAAAAATGATTCCTGATGTAAAGAAGAACTATGTTAAAAAGAAACCTAACCGTGAAAAAAAGGGGCCAATTCCAGAAATATACTTCCTCATTTCACTCCTACCTTCATGAGCAGTAGTAGTAGCTATCTACTTAGTACTTCCTACTAGACGGGTAGGACGAACCATTTGTTCGAACATAGCAATTAGGCCTTTATAGTACCTATTTTACTAGCCCCCTGGTGGAGAGGTCCAGCTACTTCACACATCATACATTTGTATATTGTACCGCCAAGCGCCGAAGCGAGTACGATATGGTCATTAGTGAGCTAAGCGTGGAGGAAGAGAACCCCTCAGGGGAAGTCCCTAGTCGCCCTGCTCCGTCCGCCATCCCATAGATGGAATTCAGAGTATTATGGCACGTGATCAATCCCACGACCTCGAGTCGCCTTGACTCATTGATAGCTGGGCGGGCGCCTGGAGCACCTAGACCACGCTGGCTCCCTTCTTTCATGAGCAAGACTGATCTTTTCTTTTTATTGCTCAACACTTGGCCAGTTTCTGAATGAGTTTCTAATCTATGTTTCAAATTTCACAAGCCGGGTGAATTAGTCCAAGTAAAGATACACACTGCACGCTTACTGGAAGTTAGCCTTGCACACTGCCGTGAGCTGGGATTTTAAATTTAGTGACAAAATATATTCGTTCTTCAGGAAGATCATAATGCTACTGTAACTTCAGGTAAAGCTTGGATGTAAACAAATAAATAACTAAATTGAAATAAAAAAAAGGATTATCACATAAAGAAATCGAATAGTGTAGGAATTTTTTACAAAAAACTATTTTAGGAATTTAAACTTATCTAGGTCTTAGAATATGAATATTGAATAAGCTCGTATATATGGACAATTATATTATGTTGAATCCCCAGTGAGCGAATATGATATGCAGAAAAACACACAAATGAATATATATATATATATATATATATATATATATATATATATATATATATATATATATATATATAATCTTTCAGATAACTTCATTCGTAGATACTTTGCCTTTAGCTGTATTAGATCACGCCTCACTGGCCCCCCTTATACTTTTAAAAATTCTATTGTGTGCTATATTCCATCCCTACACCTACGCACTAAGGGTTTCTTTTATCCTTTCAAGGCGGTTTATTTTCTTATATATTTTACATCACGTGTGATAATCCTATAACAATTCCTCCCACTGACGCAACTTAAAGAATAGTCACATAAAATACCTCTTACTTAATCTTATCGCTTCAGTGCTTGTCACTTACATCCCCTCGAATCTTATAGTAAAGCCATAAGTATATCAAAAATGTTTGATAAGAAAAGAAATACATTTTTTTTGTTGGCCAATTCTATAAAAAAAATAAAAAAAATCATATTGTGAAGAATAATGAACAATAGCTGCTTTATATAAACATAAAATTTAATGTTTTCTAAATCCGAAAAGTATAAATAAAATACAAAGCTTAAAAAGATTGTAAGGGCCTACAGTACAAAGGGACATATTTAATAAAATTTAACATGTTTCAAGTATCTAGTTTTGAATGTCATGAAACATGACAAATTTGGATGGAAAAATAATAATAATTTGAATTAACATCTCTGAGACGTTACTCTTGTCTCAAGTAGTTCTAAAAATTTATTAATTCGTAATGTTAAATGTAATTGGCCGCCATGTTTGCTCAAATGTAAGATCAAAATAGAGTTTTTCTGTAACCTACACTACCTTCAACCAATAAGATTGTAGCTGAAGTTGGTCAAGAGAAATTGTGATATGTAAGTAGTATTTGGATTTAATGTATGTAAGCAGGCTAGAAAACGATTAAATTAGCACGTAATATACCCATTCTGACGAAATTAAATTTTTCTCCAGAAGGGAGAAAACATTAACTTTCCTCCCTAATTTAAAGGGAGGAAAGGATCCCATTACAGCCTAGTTGTAAAAATCGTGGCGGAAAGTAACAGTAGAGCCAACTTATTATTCTTTTAACAAGTCAGTGTTGCCTGTTTTGTAACAAGTAGCAGTTTTTTTTAACTGAATGACTCGACTAGTTAACAGCTTTTTTAAAAAATATTAGAGAGTTTAAATTAGACGTACTTTTGATAATTTTATCGTCATTTTAAAATTTCGTATGACTTCATAACTGAGTTTAAACAAGACTTACAGAAAAGAGGTAGGTTACGTCTAATCAGGTTATATTTATGTTTTTTATTTCTCGTATGTTAGAAATAGACACAAATAAATTAAAAAATTATTCAGTTAGTAATTTTTTAGTATAAATAGAAATTTGAATTAATACTATAGTTACATAGTTATAGAAAGTTATAGAAATCAAAGAAAACATAGTTCGAATTGATGTATGTTTATTTTATATTTTAAGATTGTTTTTACTAAGTATAACATGTTATAAAACCATTTTTTTTTTGTTTTAAAAAGTTTTTGTTAAAATTAAAGGTATAAATATTTGTAATTAGGTTATTAATACCTAAATCAGGAGATAAATCGAAATCTCAGGTTTTATTTGTGTTGTTTTTCTCCCTTCTAGAGGAATAATCTTGTACGTACACAGGAGCAAAAAGTCATAGTACCCTCGCTATAAATAACTCCCTCGGCTATGCCCTGGGGATTTAGACAGTATGGTTCCCTCGGCTACGCCTCAGGAACAAACAAAATGCTCAGGGAGTAATGACTTTGTTTCCTCCCTTGGTGCGTAAATAACTATTACATTTCTTTTAAACATAATTTTCTTCTGCATTAGATCAGTGTGTCCGATCACCAACAACATAATATACTTCATAACAATATGGGTTCAATTCCGGATGAGTTTGAATCTGTGAATTGACCGCTCATGTAAGGAATTAGTGGCTATGTTTCCTATTATCATGTAGGGCACCGCAATTAATGATGTTTCGTTTCCAAAGTCTTCATAGAAAAGAATTAGGACTATATTATATCTTATTTATTGCATTAGAAATAAAGTACCCTGCAAATAGCAGTTTGGAGGATATTTATTATACACTAAGCTTATATTTTATTATTAGGCACTTATTATAAATCCAGATTAAATTTAATCTCAGAATAATCTTAATTGTGCGAATAACATATTAAAAACCTTCATTTTTAATCTACACCTCAAGAGTGTAAAAATATCAGTAGTTAAAAAATCACAAATTAGTTCTTAAATAATTGTTTTTAAAGAAAACCTCACGAAAAAGTTAACAGAATACAGATGGCGACATTAATAGTGCAAACATAAATAAAAAAAAGTCATATAAGACAGTAGTCATTTAAATAAATTTTTCTATAAAATCGATCATTTGTAATTTTTAAATTAAAAATTATAAGTATATTTGAATAATATACGAATTTAAATAACACATAAATGTATAGTAGTGTCTTTTGATTTCAATTTGGTTGAATTCAATTTTTCTTTAACTTAAAAAAAGCAAATAACAAGTTAAATAGAAAATACTTGTATAACAACTTTAATAAAACCAACAAGCCAAGTAGGGAAGAGGTAGCAAGAAAATTAAAACATGACATCCCAAGCAAATGTATGTAACTTAATTCTAAATTGGAAAGTGAAGTAATATTTTTTAAAAGGAAAAGAAAATGAGTAAAAGCATAAAAAAGAAAAATAAAGGATAGCAGAGGGAGAAAGAAAAAGAAACATTAGAGCTAAATGACCTGACACAAAATAATTGCTGAAGATATTCACTGATGGCAGGGTATTTTTCCCCGGCCATTTACTTCTTCATAAAAAAGGTTTTCTCAGAACTCGGAAGCAAGTGATATATTGAAAGTATGGCTATATTATTGTCGCTGGAGGAAAAAAGCCGCTATTCTCATCGACTAGTATTATAATATATTTTTTCAACACACGCTTAAAAAAAAGCTTTTATAATAAAGCGGTTATAATGTAGGCTAGGATAGAATGAGGCAAAGTGGCTGACACAAATCACCTCCCGCAAGGTATTAAAGGAGTGGGATGACAGGTTCGACAAACTTTTCATTTAATGATGTCGAAAAAAAAGTAGAGGCTAAGAAGGTGTAGAGGGGAAAGAAGCAAGTAAGTTTTCTCCACGAGGTAAAGATGGATATTTTTTATTCTCTACTTTTTTTACTTTACCCCAAGCAGAAAGATTTAAGGTAAGGAAAATAAGGAAAGAAGGAGGTGTGAGAGTGAAGGTTTGTAATGAAATCTGGGGTAGGGGGGATAGGACGTGAGCGAAAGAAAAAGTACGAGAAATGTTGGCTGTGAGGTGGCAGGGCGACGGAGCTATTTTTCAGGAGCCGCTAAGGGTATAAATCAGGAAAGTGCCGAGGGGGATCGCCTGAGACATCGGGCTGATAGGGCTAGGCCGACCTCATTTATACTCGACAAAACCTTACAAGATTGCAGATATCCCTGGAGATGTAGAGGGTGAGGAAGACTTAAAGGTAGACGCAAGGTAGAGTAGACTAAAAGATTCATAGATCTTTTTAAAGAGTGCTGTAGATCATCTTCTCTCACCTCTTGAAACCAAAAAGTATACATGTGGACAAGAAAATAAAAGAAGGCTTAGATAAGGTCATTTTACTTGCCTTCAATTTCTCACTAGCTTTTAACACTTTGTACATAACTTTAAAGATAAATTATTGGATATTGATAGTAGATTAGATATCATACTGTTAAAATACTACTTCTACTTGCAGTATTTTCAAACAACTGTGTAAAGTAGAAGTCATCCAAAAAAGACTTTACATTGTCACTTTGTGTTTAATTTAAAATAAATGAATTACCGTTCTAAAAACCTACATTAGGTTATGGGCCGATAGGTTACGTGAAACGTGTAACGTGCTTAATGGAATGAAAATTGTTCAATATGAGTTACAACATATACAACATTGAAAAGTTGAATCCAACAAACTATGACGTCTGGAAGCTTCAGATGCGGATGGTACTTGTGCACCAGGAACTCTGGGGCTATGTGAATGACGCAATTAGTCCAGTCAAATTACACATTGACAAAGAGAAAATTATTAACAGGTCGGGAACAGTTGGAAATGGTAAAGTGGCGTATAATAAACGTAAAAAAATTAGATGCGTTAGCAGGGGTGTTGCGGTATGGATTTTGGGGGGGTGAAAAGGGTTGAATTGGGTATTATTGCGATTTCCGGCGAATGTTGACGTCGGAGTGAAAAGTGTGCCAAATAAAAGTTGTAGATCATAAAAAAATCTACAACTTTTGTATTTATGATTTTTTCACATAACCTCAAAATAATCGAGAAAAATGCGAAAAACTGTGTTTTTCGTTTTTTATTTTTTATTTTCTCAATAATAATTTTATTTTGATGAAAAATGGTGAAAGTATACATTTTTGAGCCTTAAATGTACACAAAATTTTCCCAATAAAAAAATTCAGAATTTTCCGAGATAATCACGTTTTTCGCCCAAATACAATATTTTTCAAATGAAATTTGTCCTTCAGGAAATTATCGCAAAGACTTCTTTGAGGTCTCATTTTTTTCGTTTTGACTTATACTTTTTGGTAAAAAAAAAATAAAAAATAGTCCCCATTTAAAAACATGCTCAAAAATGGGAAAAATCAAAAAATGACTTTTGTAACAATCAATTTTTTAGTAAAAGTTGATAATTTGTTGAAATGTTTAAGTAATATTTTAAAACTGGTTACACCATTGAATTCTACAGAAAAAAATACAAAAGACCCTGTGTTTCATTATTTCATCATAAACTTTAGTTTTTAACAATATTGCCATCAACATTTAAGTAGAATAATGATAATTCATTTATAGTCCAGTCAATAAAGACATTGTAGAGTGGATGAAATATGTTACAGTATTTAACTTCAGGGCTTTGTTAGGGCTAGTTAGGAGGTAAACATACTAAATGTCCCCACCCCTGGGGGTGAGCTTAGGGTGGGAGGGAGGTTAAAAGGTCCCAAAATTGGGTTTTTCGAGTATATCTCGAAAACGGTGGACTCTAGAAAAATATGTTACGACTAAAAATTAAAGCTGATTCAATTTCCTATAAAATTGTATCTATACATATTTGTCGAAATTCCAACGGTTTTCGAAATTTTAAATCGATAATTTTCGAAAAATATCATTTTTGCCTCAGGGGGGCTCTTAAAGGATACTTTTTCACGTTTTTCTTGAATAACTCGAAAACCAAAGACTCTAGCGAAAAAGAGTATGTGTACCAAATTTAACGACATAAAATTAATTACAAAAAAATATAAGAGTCCTTGGTTTTGCCTACGGACCCTAAAAAGGTTTTCTTAAATTGTTCTCTAGCAGGAATAGTTTGCGAGAATCATGGATGGAAAAATTCTTACATCATAAAAATAGTGTTTTAATGGCTATAAAAGTAACGTTTAATGTTAATAAATTTTCTGAACATCTAAGTACACTAATATGCTGTATGAAGGGATAAATTGTGTATAAGAGACATTAGGAGGGGGGGGGGGGGGGGGGGGGGAGGCAGATGCGAGAGAAGGCCATTCTCAAGAGAAATGTGAAAAAGTATCCTTTAAGAGCACCCCTGAGGCAAAAATCGATTTTGAATTTCGTGTATCTCGAAAACCGTTGGAATTTCGACAAATATGTATAGATACAATTTTATAGGAAATTGAATCAGCTTTAATTTTTAGTCGTAACATATTTTTCTAGAGTCCACCGTTTTCGAGATATACTCGAAAAACCCAATTTTGGGACCTTTTAACCTCCCTCCCACCCTAAGCTCACCCCCAGGGGTGGGGACATTTAGTATGTTTACCTCCTAACTAGCCCTATCAAAGCCCTGAAGTTAAATACTGTAACATATTTCATCCACTCTACAATGTCTTTATTGACTGGACTATAAATGAATTATCATTATTCTACTTAAATGTTGATGGCAATATTGTTAAAAACTAAAGTTTATGATGAAATAATGAAACACAGGGTCTTTTGTATTTTTTTCTGTAGAATTCAATGGTGTAACCAGTTTTAAAATATTACTTAAACATTTCAACAAATTATCAACTTTTACTAAAAAATTGATTGTTACAAAAGTCATTTTTTGATTTTTCCCATTTTTGAGCATGTTTTTAAATGGGGACTATTTTTTATTTTTTTTTTACCAAAAAGTATAAGTCAAAACGAAAAAAATGAGACCTCAAAGAAGTCTTTGCGATAATTTCCTGAAGGACAAATTTCATTTGAAAAATATTGTATTTAGGCGAAAAACGTGATTATCTCGGAAAATTCTGAATTTTTTTATTGGGAAAATTTTGTGTACATTTAAGGCTCAAAAATGTATACTTTCACCATTTTTCATCAAAATAAAATTATTATTGAGAAAATAAAAAATAAAAAACGAAAAACACAGTTTTTCGCATTTTTCTCGATTATTTTGAGGTTATGTGAAAAAATCATAAATACAAAAGTTGTAGATTTTTTTATGATCTACAACTTTTATTTGGCACACTTTTCACTCCGACGTCAACATTCGCCGGAAATCGCAATAATACCCAATTCCCCCCTTTTCACCCCCCCAAAATCCATACCGCAACACCCCTGCTAACGCATTTAATTTTTTTACGTTTATTATACGCCACTTTACCATTTCCAACTGTTCCCGACCTGTTAATAATTTTCTCTTTTTTTGCCTCAAAATAAGTTAATTCGACTGGACTAAATGGCCAAATCGGATGAAAGTTGGATTGCCAAGGACCAAAAAGCTCTGGCAACTATTGTCTTGGGTATAACACCTACAGAGTTGTCTCCACTCAAAGACTGCAAAACAGCAGCAGAAGCTTGGAGAAAATTAGAAGAAATTTATACTCCAAAGACAGCAAGCCGAAAAGTTACATTAATTAGACAGCTAATTAAACTTAAACATGACACGAATCTGTCGATGTCAGATCATTTAAAAAACTTTACGTCAATAACAGAAAAACTAAAAGAAATTGATTTTGTAGTTCCGGAAGAATTTCTATCTATAATATTACTGTGTAGTCTTCCTGATGATTACGATAATTTTCGTTGTGCGATTGAAAGCCGTGACCAACTTCCAAACTTAGAAACTCTCAAAATAAAAATAAAAGAAGAGGAGCTAAGGCGAAATGAATTAACAAAAGAAAATCAACAAGGCGTACTACTTTCAAGTCAAAGGAAATTCAATAAGCAACATCAACCAAGAAACAACAAATTAGAAAGAAACCACACTGGAGAAACATCAGGCAACCATCATAGACGAAACAAAGGTCAACAGTACTCTGGACAGTTTCGATCCAATGCTGGCAAGTACTCTCCACAAACTTTAAATATATCCCATATAGGCAATTCTTGCGACTCATATAACAAATATAAAAACAAAAATATTTTTTGCCTTGACTCAGGTGCTACCGCACATATGTGCCATGACAAAAAATGTTTTTATCAATTCAAACCACTTAAAGATAGCTTTGTTTTCATGGCAGATAAAAGCCAATCAATTGTTGAAGGCATAGGCAACGTAAGTGTAATAATCAAAAATCAAATCTTTAACATAATTAATGTTTTATACATACCTAACATTAAAACAAATTTACTTTCTATTAGTCAACTTACTAAACTACAAAAAACAGTTTTATTTGGAAAAAATGAAGCAAAAATTCTAAACAAAAATAACGAAACAATTCTTATTGCTAAATTAAAAAATAATTTATACGAAATAGAATTTGAGTATAACAATAAAAATAAAGTTGAACATGTTAATCAGGTGCATTCTCATAACACTACTTCACTCTGGCATGAAAGACTTAGACATCTAAACATAACAGACTTAACAAAACTACATTCACGAAACATGGTTCTAGGATTAAAAATTAATAAAAATGATAAATACCCTGAAGTATGTGAAACCTGTATTAAAGGGAAGTTAACTAGGAAACCTTTTCCAAAACATTCTGAGTCAAAATCTGAAAATATTTTAGATTTAATTCACACCGACATTTGTGGCCCCATGAGAAAAGCCTCAATTGGAGGTGCTAAATATTTTCAAACCTTCATTGACGATAAGTCTAGGAAAATAAGCGTTTATTTCCTAAAATCAAAGTCTGAAGCCCTTAATAACTTTAAAAAATATAAAGCCGAAATGGAAAACCAAACCGGGAGAAAAATTAAAGTCCTAAGGTCAGATAACGCAAAAGAATTTTGTAGCCATGACTTTAATTCATTCTTAAATCAATCAGGTATCAAACATCAATTAACTGTTGAGTATAGCCCCCAACAGAACGGTGTAGCCGAAAGAGCAAACCGAACTTTAGTTGAGATGGCTAGATGCCTGCTTCTTGCCAAAATCCTGCCACATGGCTTATGGGCAGAGTTAATTAATACAGCAGCTTATATTCGCAATAGATGCCCAACTGCCACTCTTAATGATTTAACTCCTGAAGAGGTGTGGTCGGGTAGAAAGCCTACTGTTTCCCACTTTAGAATAATAGGGAGTAGAGTATTATCTTTAGATTTAAAGCCTGGTAAGGGTAAATTTAATTCAAAAACAAACGAATACATTCTAGTAGGTTATTGCGAAGAATCAAAAGCATATCGTTTATGGAAACCAGGTACTAATTCCACAATAAAAGGTAGAAACGTTAAAATATTAGAGGAATTTACTAACCAAATTACAAATAATCAAAATTTAGATATTTTCGATTCTTCTGACAATATATCACCAAAACACGATGATGATAATAATGAATCTACACATTTCAATTTCGGAAACCTAATTCAAAACAACAAAAATAACAATAAAATAATAACAATTAAAAACCAAAATAATGAAATACCTAGTTGTTCAGGAACCGAACAAAATTTAATTATTAATGATGTAGAATCAATCCATGATAATATTTCATCTGATGAAACAAATTCAGATATAGAAGCTGAATCAGTCCCCTGTATTTCAAATCAGATACGTGGCCCTGGAAGACCTAAAAAGGTTCGTACAGGAAAGCCAGGTAGACCTAGAAAAGAGTATCAAATGAAATCAAATAATTTTAGCATTGATCCCACCACTGTAAAACAAGCTCTAAGCTGTTACAATAGTAGAGAATGGGAGAAATCTATGCAAGAAGAATATAACTCACTTCTTGAAAATGTTACATGGGAACTAGTAGATTTGCCTAAGGGTCGTAAAGCCATCGGTTGTAAATGGGTGTTTAAAACTAAACTCGATTCTGATGGAAAAGTACAACGTTTTAAGGCACGTTTAGTAGCCAAGGGATTTACTCAAAAGTATGGAGTTGATTATGATGAAACCTTCGCACCAGTTGTGCGATATAGTTCGATTAGGTTACTCCTAGCATTGGCTGCTGAGGAAGGGTATCACATTCACCAAATGGATGTAACCACAGCCTTTTTAAATGGTGACTTAGATGAAGTTATTTTTATGAAACAACCCGAACACTTTGCTACACAAGATGGGAAAGTGTGTCAGCTAAAAAAGGCCATTTATGGACTTAAACAGGCGGGTAGACAATGGTACACAAAATTAAATTCCGTGTTACAATCAATAAAATTTAAACGCTTGCAAAACGAAAACTGCATTTATACACGTATCATAAAAAATGAAATAGTGATTATAGCAGTGTACGTTGATGACATAATAGTAATGTCACGCGACCAAAAATTAATCCAGAATGTAAAAATTGAGTTAGAAAATAAATTTAAAATTAAAGATCTAGGTGAACTTAAATATATTTTAGGAATTGAAATTAAGAAACTAGACGATAAAATATTCATGACACAAAAGAAATATATTAAGGAAATACTTACAAAATATAACATGCAAAACGCAAAACCTCTAACAACACCTTTAGATCAAAACATAAAATTAAGAATTAATCCAACAAGTACAGAAGAAGGGGAAGCTGCCGATCAAAACGCTTATCAGCAATTGATAGGTTCTCTTCTGTACTTGGCGACATGTACTAGACCTGACATTGCTTTTTCCGTAAGTTTACTGAGTCAATTTAATTCATGCCCTAAAATCCAGCATTGGAACGCAGCAAAAGGAGTTCTACGATACCTTCTGCATACGTCGAACACTGGCATCCTCTACGGGAAGACTGGAGGGAAACTGGAAGGATTGGTAGATGCAGACTGGGCGGGTCAACCAAATGATCGCAAGTCGTACACAGGTTTTGTATTTAAATTAGCTGGTGGACCAATATCCTGGGAGGCTAGAAAACAGCAGGTAGTGGCTCTTTCAAGCACTGAAGCTGAGTATATAGCAATGACCAGCGCCGCAAAAGAAGCCACATACCTTCGAAGACTACTCAAGGAATTGGATCCCAACGCCAAAGGTTATGCCACAGAACCAACCATACTGTATAGTGACAGCCAAAGTGCTATACACATGGTGGAAAACGAGGGACATCATCCTCGTACTAAGCATATAGACGTCCGCTACCACTTCATCAGAGAGGCCTATCGTTCTGGTGATATTAAAATTGAATACCTCAAAACGGAAGACATGGTAGCGGATATCTTCACCAAAAGCCTGGGGAAAATTAAAGTTGAGAAGTTCAGCAAGCTCATGGGACTTCAACTGGACACCACAGTTGAGGGGAAGTGTTAAAATACTACTTCTACTTGCAGTATTTTCAAACAACTGTGTAAAGTAGAAGTCATCCAAAAAAGACTTTACATTGTCACTTTGTGTTTAATTTAAAATAAATGAATTACCGTTCTAAAAACCTACATTACATACTAAGCAGAGAGTACCACAAGGCAAGATGGATGAAAAACTTGGTGAAAATATGAGATGTCTTAATTATAGAAACTAGGGTAGCGTATGATTAAACTAAGCTGTAGCTGGTATTCCACAATAAAAAGGTTCAAATTCATTAAGTACAATAAATGATTGCACTCCTAATAACATAAAAAAATAGAAATAATTATTATTATGTCAATTATAACATTATACCTACATGCTTCTTTAATTATAACATAAAACATCATACTTAAATTAACGTTTTCTTGAGTATGTACTAACTAATATTCCGACATTTCTAAAGAATAAAGACTTCATAATGTAGAGGTTCTTTGGAGGAAATTGAAAAAAAAAAATCAATCAAATGATCATAATTTGAAAGTTACCTTTTTTATTAAAAAGAAATAAATGGCTAATTTCTGTGACAGAAAGCTACCTTGCGTCTTATTATTGGACGAATTGTGACATGAGGTTTGGATCTGATTCGACTTCCAGTAGGGTCATGCTTATTTTTATTCAATATAAAATGAATCAAACGGTTCAAATTAACATGCGGGCTACTTTCGACTGGCCATCCAAATCTTCAAAATCAGAGGCGTGTAGAAGGAAGGAATGGTTGCAAAAGGAATGAATGGAACGCAGAAGAAGGATGCAATGGTCGCAGAAGGAAGGAATAGTAATAGAAGGAAGGAATGGACGCAGAAAGAAAGAATGGACGCAGAAGGAAGGAATGGTTGCAAAAGGAATGAATGGAACGCAGAAGAAGGATGCAATGGTTGCAGAAGGAAGGAATAGTAATAGAAGGAAGGAATGGACGCAGAAAGAAAGAATGGACGCAGAAGGAAGGAATGGTTGCAAAAGGAATGAATGGAACGCAGAAGAAGGATGCAATGGTTGCAGAAGGAAGGAATAGTAATAGAAGGAAGGAATGGACGCAGAAAGAAAGAATGGACGCAGAAGGAAGGAATGGTTGCAAAAGGAATGAATGGAACGCAGAAGAAGGATACAATGGTTGCAGAAGGAAGGAATAGTAATAGAAGGAAGGAATGGACGCAGAAAGAAAGAATGGACGCAGAAGGAAGGAATGGTTGCAAAAGGAATGAATGGAACGCAGAAGAAGGATGCAATGGTTGCAGAAGGAAGGAATAGTCATAGAAGGAAGGAATGGACGCAGAAAGAAAGAATGGACGCAGAAGGAAGAAATGGGTTGTAATCATTATAGGATTAACAATGGGCTAATTATGACCAACCATCTACATTTAATAATAATCAGACCAGTAGTTTTTAAGACATAGTGGTTTGCACAAATGTTGATCGACAGGCAGACACGAGACCAATAATGTTCCCTGTACGTATACTTTATAAATAAATGGTTCTTAATAAAACATGTATGTCCACACGCAAAAGGAAGGACGCAAAGGGTTGTAATTATTAGGAAAAGCCTAAAACAGATTTTTGTCCAAGAATTCTTTGAAGTTAGAGACATCATAAAGTTCCCTTTATCTTAGTTAACACAAAACTTCCGCCACCTTCGGTAAGCCCGGAAGTCATATAACAGTGTAGGGTTTTAACAAGGTAAGTCAAAAGCCTTTTTCAAATTACTATTTTGCATAAACTTCAAAATACTATTTTGCAAAGTAAAATTGGTATTTCGGTTTCAATGAGTACAAATACATTTCTAAACTATTTTTACAGCCACTAAGATACAGTCGAGCTTACAGAAGGTACCGGAAGCATTGTGACCGTCTTGAAGAACGAAAATTCCTGGACAGAAATCGGTTTCAGACATCAGCCAACTATTTCTTTTGTTTAAGATCTTGTCTCTCATCTTCTTCTATTAATAAGAAACAATATATTTAGGGAGCTAAGAGCTCGGAAATATATTATATATTAAAAAAATGTGAAGGATGCAAAAGTGATAATTATTATAGCGGCACCGAAAAAGCAATAAAACACTAGAGGCGACAAAGACTAGAGAGATAAAATTGAAGTTGCTATATCCATGAAGCTTGTGTCAAACAAGACGTTGTTAAAAATTAAATAAATATTAAATTAATAATACATCTTTTTTGATCATACTTTGTATAATTAATATCATATATGCATATGGGTAAACAATGAACTTTATACATTAAACGTGTAATTTGAAATAAATATTATTTTAATATTTTAAGGTACTGGATTTGGTTAAGTTAGAGAAAATAAGGGTGGAGGGGTGATGTTTTATTTATTTCTAAGGGTTCTAAAAGTTAATTACAATATAATTTAAGAGTAACAAGAGGAAATAAGAAAGTTTTTAATAAATCCATTTTAACTTAGAACAAGTGGAAATCCTTTTATAAATTATTCTCTGTGTAATTTTTACTATCTCAAATTATAAAAAGGGTAGAAGATGGGAATTAGATGTTATCAAGGATCTTTTTCAGTTCTACACATCGACACTGTGTCAAAGAGCTTCAAGCTAAGTAAAAGGTATTAGTTCAACTCGACATAACAAGTGTGACGCTACTGTGTCAACTCTGAAGGTGTCGTAGAGTTTCATTGTGACTAATGGAGTCTACAATTAAATTTTACATAAAAGCAGAGGAAGAGAGAAGGAGGGAAGTAGAAGGAGAAGAGAAAACGCCGACATAGAAAGCCTGATGCTTTTACCTCAGTGCCAAAAGACGAAAAGGTTTTCACACCTGGAAAAGCATTTCCTCTCAATTAAAGCTGACGACTTAAAGCCTCGGAAAATTCATCTTACCTTCACGAAGAAAACAGTTGACTCTTGAAATGTCGCACGAGAATAGGCTTAAGTTCGTAAACTGATCCAAGTAAACAAGAGTAGATACGCCCAAAAACAAGGTAAAGCTTCTCTTTCATATGAGAATCTACATATAAAGAACTTTACAACTACGATAAAAGATAAAACCATACGAGTTGAGTTCTAACCTAGATCTCAAGTTAGCGACGCTCCGTGTAATAATTACAGCATCAGTTAAATTAGAATCTAAAAACTAGTGCCAAATTACTAGTTATTGAATTAAAATGAAGTTTCATAATTGTTCATATCTCTCCCACCATTGAATAGTTAGTGAAGTTAATACTTTGTTAATAGTACTTACATTTAATTTAAAACTCTTAAAATATTATTTCTGGTGAAAAACATATTGTATGCATCAATAAACAATTTTAAATGTTTGTCTTCTAGGTCAAGGTTAGGGTTAAGGGTCATACGGTCAACAGTAGTGATCAATCCAGATAAGTCGATACTATTGTCAATAAACACATCAATATTGCAATATCGCTCATTAATCAATAATACTTTCAATATTTAGCCCAGGCGCACATTGAGACGCAGGGGTCGCAGGGCAGAGCAGCACAGTTTTATTCAACCGTATAGAAATTACGAGTTCTCGCGAATTGAGACGAAAATCCACTAGCGTCGGGTAGGCTACATGTGGCGTAGTACTAGCCTGCCCTGCTCTGCGTATCAATTCGTGACGGTTCGTATACATCTGCGGTTGAAAAACACTGTGCTGCCCTGCCCTGCTCTGCGTATCAATTCGTGACGGTTCGTATACATCTGCAGTTGAAAACACTGTGCTGCCCTGCCCTGCTCTGCGTATCAATTCGTGACGGTTCGTATACATCTGCGGTTGAAAAACACCGTGCTGCCCTGCCCTGCTCTGCGTAACAATTCGTGACGGTTCGTATACATCTGCGGTTGAAAAACACTGTGCTGCCCTGCCCTGAAAACACTGTGCTGCCCTGCCCTGCTCTGCGTATCAATTCGTGACGGTTCGTATACATCTGCGGTTGAAAAACACTGTGCTGCCCTGTCCTGCGAAATTCTATTTTTGTTGTAAGTATACTCAAACATCGTTTAAAGCGATAATTGAAGGTACTCACAACAAAACCCAATACCTCAAATATTATCTAACTGATAGCCATCTTAAACTTTCCTAATCTTTTTACTTTCTCATATAAAGATCAAGTATTATGATGACACAACATTTTTTAAAAAATTTACACGTTTTGAGGTCCCGTGAGTCCAAAAAATTATGTTTTAAAAATATCTGTCTGTCGTCTATGCACACTCGTGGAGCCCAAACTATAGGGCCAATTTTAAACGAAATTTGGCATAGATGTAGATGTCCAGAAAAGTCATACCCCGAGGCGAAATCGAGAAATGAATTTTTGCTTCAAATTTGGGACGCTACCCTCAAAAACTCTCAAAAACGGTTCCACGATTTTAATTCTTTAAAAATAACAAATGTGGTCCATTTGAATACGAATTTAACGATATAAGCCGTTTCCCAAGAAAAATCTCTAGTTTTCGAGATATTGATTTTTGAAAATCGAAAACAAAAAGTAAACAGCCATCCGTTGAACACATTTTAAATAATATATCAACTAGGCATCGGGTAACTTTATCATTGAAGCGAGCTTAATGCAATAAATATTTAATATTAAGGAAATTAATAGATCATTATGATGAGTTTATAGTTTAAAAGAATGATTGGAGTAGACGGTAGAGCCTAGTGGGACTCCCATTTCATTTGGAAGGTTCCATAGTAGGGCCCTGAAGGTGCGGGTTTACAGGTACAGCTAGCGAATCGACACCCGTATCTGTCTGTATAAATAACAATATAACATGGCACTTCTTTAGATAGTTACTCCCCTTAAAAATAAAACAGAGGGGAGTAACAATCTAAAGAAGGTGCAATTTTTTTAAATCTATAATTATTAAATTGTACAGGGTGGCGCAGCGCGGATGACCACATTTTAAATTGTTACCATGTGTTTAATACTAGAACCAGGAGATTGAAATAAATCAAATTTTCGTGCAAAAATTTGGAAGTTTACTGGACATAAGTCAAATTTTTAAGTGTGGAAGATAATATTCGATAAATGAGGTCTTTTTGTCGATTTCCATATTCACATTTTTCCACATTATTCACCCGACCGAGAAAAATTTGTCGCACGCGATCCATGAACAGTTGTGAGTGCAGTGGCTCCATGTTGTTGGAACCATATGTGGACAGTATCCATTTCGTTATCCTTTGAATAGGGGATGAAAATTCGGATTCCCTGACAAGATGTTAGAGGATGTGATGCGCAACTTCGCCGAGCGCCACTAAGAATGAGTAAATCGGCAAGGCGTCATTTATCGGATTTCCACACTTAAAAATTTGACTTATGTCCAATAAACTTTCCACATTCTTGCTTGAAATTTTGCTTTATATCAATCTCCTACCTCTAGCATTATTAAGCACATGGTGAACATTTAAAATGTGGTCATCCGCGCTGCGCCACCCAATATATAGCTATCCTTTTGTATCCTTAATTATGTATTCTATTAACAGATTTCTATGCAAAAAATACTAAAAACCATGAACAAACTATTATCTTATTAGTTCTACTCATCAATTCGAAAATAAACAATAGTAAACTCTTAATTTTAAACTTCACAGATACGAGAAGGGTGCTTTAAAAGGGAAAATGGATATTTCAATAGTTATTCAGTGTAGCCAGTAAATTGTACGGATTTTTAAACTCGGAAAAACACTTCATTCTACTTGCCAACAACACACCTTTTTTACTTCAGGGTAAAAAAAAAGAAATTTTACTTTTAATTAACTAAACAAAGAAACTGCACATCCACATATCCTATTCATAAGTTTTTCTTTTTTTATATTAAATAAAATATATACATATATTTTAGTAATAAACAGATGCTAATTAAAAACAGTAAAACGAGGTCTGCAATATATATGCCTTTTTAGTATTTTAATTAGAGATTTGTTTCATAAAAATGCGAATATGTAGGCTCATTACAAATGTTCAAAGACATTTTTTTTAGCGAATGTAAATAGCTTTGCAGAAGATTAAAAACTCATATTGGTATAAAAGAGGAATTCAGGTATAAAGAAAAAAAAATTAGTTCCTCATTTTGAAATAGTGGAAAAACATGGATAAAGGATTTGTTGAACGGCACCAGTTTTTTAAAAGATTTATCAAAAGAATAAATATTTCAGAGATATTGTTAAATTTCTTTAGAAAAAAAGGCTTTTTAAATTTTCATAGATAATTAAAAAAAATGTTTAAAACTTTTAATTTATAATTGTAATACTTTATATTTATTTCAAAGCATAGTAAAACAACAGTAATAAAGCGAGTAATTTTAAGAAATATTAGAATAACAACAATATTTTATAAATATTACTATTAGTCCAGTCATTTTAGGTTTTCTGTTCCAAAAAAACAGAGCTATATATATATATATTTTTTTTTTTTAAAAACATTTTCAAAATGGGCAACGAGATCGTGGTTGCGTTAATATATAATTCAAGGTCAAAGATCAACAAATTCGGTTATTTGCGAATAGCTCGCTTCCTATGGCTTGGACACCAATTTAGGTGATTATCAAAATTAAAGATCACAACATTTTCCTCAAAAAAAGACTCAATCATTTTTTTCGTACAATGGACGGTTTACGGAATATAGGGCGATGAAAATCTATGAATATCTAGTATCCGTCGCCGCACCACTTTTTATGTATTTTTACGAATATCTCGCTTCCTTTGACTCGGAGACAAATTAAGGTGATAATCAAAAAGCAAGATTATTAAATTTCCCACAAAGAAGGTCTCATTCATTTTTTACGTACAACGAACGGTTTAGCAAAAACCTAGCTAACTATAACTTGCGTAGTGATTGATTATGCACGACTTTTTACATATTTTTGTGAATATCACGCTTCCTCTAGCTCGGAGACTAATTGCGAATCAGATCAAAATTGAAGAATATAAAATTTCACACTAGAAACGCCATGTTCATTTTCTACGTACAACGAACCGTTTGGACAATAAAATGCTCCAAAGTTTCCGCACAAGGAGAACTGCATTGCGATTATCATCATAACACTTACCTTTGTATAATATTAAAACACTGGGAGCACGAACATTTTCAAACAAACTTGAAATGTCACTCGTAGGTATAGTATAACGGTTCCCACCGTGGAGCTGCTTCAAGGAAAATCCAATGTTATTGGTCGTTGATGTGCCTTTTGTGGAAACTTCGGAGCACTTTATTATCTAAACGGTTCATTTTACGGAAAAAATTAACGTAACATTTTGGTGTGAAATTTCCATTATACGTAAAAAATTAATGAGTCTTTTTTTGTGGGAAATTTTGTGATATTTAATTTTGATAACCACCTAAATTGGTGTCCGAGCCATAGGAAGCGAGCTATTAGCAAATAACCGAATTTGTTGATCTTTGACCTTGAATATCTATTAACGCGACCACGATCTCGTTGCCGATTTTAAATATGTTTTTCAGAACGTCAAAATGAAGCGATCAAAAAAAATTTTAGCTCCAATTTTTTTGGAACAGAAGCCATATTTTTTTACTAAAATAACGACAAGGATTGGTGCAAAAAAAAAATCCAGAAAAACCTGACAAAAAAAATTAACAAAAAACAAACAAATCACAATATTCTCAAAAACCCGAAGTTTCGGTTTTATTCAAACCCTCTTCTAAAGATCTATAGCAAAATAAAACAAAGAAAAACTTTGTCGAAGAACTTTAATACTTCTTCTCTATTATTTCAAGCTCTTTAACGCATACACACAGAAAACACTTCACAACACGAATATCTTTAAAAACCAATTACAGCTATTCAATAACCCTACAGAAATATATATACGATATAACACACGACCGCGAATATTTAACAAAAAAATCTAATTTATATATAAATATATGTATTGAGGAAGAGCATGTTCAATCAATATCAACATGTTCAAACTTAAACAAAAGTAAAATCAAGAGCAGAGTTCAAGAGTTTAAATGAAAAAAAGGACAGGATATTAATTAATGCACGCAAATTTGGTTCACTTAGCGAAGTGTATTTTTTTCTGGAAAAGAAATTCATGTTCTTATAATGACAGCTTGCTATCTGCTTAAAACAAACACAAAATTCTAATTTAAACTCTCAAAAAATGAGAGTTACAGGTGCTTAGTAAGAATTTAAATTAATTAGGTAAAGCTGTTGTCCCTCTATACCTTCAACAATTTTCACTACCCCTTACAAAAAAATCCTCTGAAGTGATAGAACGGTGTTAACGATGAGAGCTTCATGAAAATAGTGGTTGCCATAGATTCATAATTGATAGCGAGCTAATCAAATATTCATGAGGTTGAAGGTGGATACAGGAAATTGCGGGAACTTCCCGCTCAAACACTTTCCCCGCCAAAAAAAAAAAGGAAAGATATTTTGCGGGATGAGTCTTTTTTTTACATTTAGTGAAACTGAATCGGTCTCAAATACACATTTTTTCGACAGCTCTCAAACCCAAGAGGATAGAAAAAGAGGGAATATATGGTCAACTTGATAATCAAAAAACACCCACAGATTCATCTGCAATATAAACCGATGTGAATTCGAGTTTTAAAAAAACAAACTTTCATATGGAAACACACAAGGGACCTTAACCTTCCTATACTCAAAAACTTCAATTTTGATATAACATATTTCTTTTTTTCTTTATGAAAAAAATAAAAAAAAACTTTTTATAAACTTTTTGGATTTAATACTTCAAATTCCAAGACTCTCATATAAAAGTCATATACATTGAATTTTTATGTACTTTTACCAAAGTTCTTTTCACGTTATTTTCAGACAGAATAAAAGATAAAGAATTCTCAAGTTGAAGAAAGAAGTCCTACAATAAATAATTTCTTTAAAATGTAAGTTCATATAATAACTTGGAACCCTATTTGTGTAGGACAGAACCTCTATAGTACCTTTATTAAGATCCTAGCTAAGTATATAATTAATCCTAAGGGACAAAAAACATGTCTTAAATTAGTTGTAGCTACTATATATAGATATAATAGAAGTTCTTTACTCCTGAAAAGATTTTTTATCATTGCATGGCTAGTATAAAAAAAAATAAGTGTGGTGTCGCGGGACACCCGGTAGGAACGAAGTTCCTTACATTTTTCATTAAATATAAATTTTAAAATCACACTGCTATGTACGCATACATTGCTAACTACTTATACATGAGTGTACATAACAACTTATACATAAAGTAACGAACTGTTTTTACCAAGCAGAGTTAAGGCAAAATTAAAAGAAAATCATTATTAATATAATTAAAGCAAGCGTCTTACAATAAATATTATAGTGAAAGAGTATGTTTGTTAAAGGTGTTTGGATTGAAATAGGACTGTTTTATACCTACCCGGCCAATTAATTTAAAATATTATAAAATATATCTCTTCCCTACTCTACAGCTTCTGCTTGTATCAGGGTGAAATTTTACATGATTATATTTTATTTATTTACAAAACAAAGTGACATTTTTGACATATATAACAAAAATAATCAAAACAAGTCAAGTAACAGGCTTCCTTAATAACACTTTTTCCCGTCTTTTAAAGCTTAGGTTTACGCGAGCGTTGCGTGTGAACGCTTGGGCGGTAAACGTTTTCCGACGAACTCAGCCTGGGTATTGGTAAAATGAACATGTGTACCAAATTTCATCTAACTCGGTGAGCTTTTACTCAAGTTATCGTCATCTGTAGATTTCGTGACGAATTTTGCGTGACGGTTATTTTATGACGGTGATTTTGGTCGTTTTTTTTGGATTCACACCCGGGCTCCAGAACGTGCCATAAGGAACTTCGTTCCAAAACGGTAATCGATAGGGTATTGGATCATTAAAATTTAAAATTATAATTTTTCTTCTTAATTATGATTTATTTTATCTTTACCAGATATAGTCTTCTATAGTTTTCTTAAACTGGACCCATATGGTATTAGTGAAAATCAATTAAATACATGAAAAGTTAAATATATTTATAATATTTGAAGACACTCAAATGTTTATGTTTTTTTTTTTTGGTAGTATTCATACAAAGGAAAGATTAAAATTGACTTTAAATTCTACTTAAATCTATCCGTTGTATGAATACTACCTAAAAAACATAAAAAATTGAATTTCTAATTGATTTTACTAGGTACAGGTACTAATTGAGTACTTTATAATTATAAGCGTTAATTCTCGGTCTAGTTCTATTGCCGTGAATGTTGGGCTTGCTAGATTTGTAGAAAAGATTGAAAGCTTGGATTCGGGACTTTGTATCGGTAACGACAGAGAAAAATCATTCTCCAGTATAGCTCAGTTAGTAAGAGCGCCAGTAACGGATATATAGGAGGCCCGTGGTTCAAGTCCCGGTGCTGGGGTCTATTTTTTCTGTATGTCTCCCGTAATTAATGATAATTATAATTTGATTTAAAGTAATATTTGAAGATAGCTACTTAATAATATTAGACGGTTCAGACAAAATTATGAAATTATTTTATCAATAATTAATAACAATATTAATTAGTCGGCCAAGTAGTGTGTCACACAGCTTTCTTGCGTATACTTTAATGATGTTATGTTTTTACAACCCATTATTGTCTAATTTTACCCCAATATTGTAGGACTATCGGTAAAATTTATCTGGGACCAACAATGGACAAATTAAGACCAACCACCTAAATTGGGGTAAGCTCGGAAGCAATAAAAATAAAAAATAATATTGTACATGAACTATGAACATTGTAGGCCCAAACTTGGTGATCTCTTTTTTTCCAATAGCATTTCCTACATTTCTTTTTAACTGCCAGCAAGTATTTTTTAAGCTGAAACGAATTTTTAGGATTTATAACTGTCACCATTTTGAAAATAAATGGCAGGCCAACTTCATCTAAAACGAGTCTTCAACACAACGGTTGAACATTGTCTTGTTCTTTTACTTTAAGCAGAACAGAAGCTATGATGAAACAAGAAAGTTTTTATATTTTAATCATCATTACTTTCTATAATTCGTAGTATGTATAAAGAGAAAGTATTGAGATGACGATTTTTAGGGATATAAACTTTTGAGGTCCTCTAAGTCCAAAAAAGTGATTTTTAAAAAATGTCAATCTCTCATCTGAAGTTTGTGCAAGTTGTGAAGTTGTGAGAAGCCTACACTACTGGGCCAATTTTGATGATATTTGGCATGAGGTTAAAAAAAAATCATACCCCGAGGCGCAATCGAGAAATTTTGGGCGCTATACCACTGACCCCCGTGGTATAGCGCCCAAACGTGAAAAAAAATATTTTTCTAAAATGGTTCCGACGAATGAGATTAACTTAAACATTAAAACAATCTAAAATATAGTATATTTAAATACTAGTCGAACCATATAAGTGGGTTTCCCGGGTAAAATCTAGTTCCTGAGATATTAATGAAAATAAATTTGATTGTACGATAAGCAAAAAAATAAACAACCACCTGTTAAGCACTTTTTAAACAAGCATAAAAATAAATCAATTAAATGATATTATGGGGTTTAAATACAGTATCAATATTTGTAAGAGAAAGTTTTCTTCGATTTATCGGACCGATTTTTTAATAACATAAATAGCTTTATGGCAGGGACATTCTTATTTCTTATCTAGAGGTTAAACTTCCCGTAATTTAATAATAGAAAAGCTATCGTAAATAAAAAAATCCCAAGCATAAAATTCTTGATTTTCCGACTACTCTATCCTCAAGATAACCTATTTTCCTCTCAGAAACCATTCAGTATATTGGATGACTTTAAAAATAAAGTTGTTTTCTTCGTTCCAAAACCCAAGGATACAAGTCCAGAAATTCAACAATTCTTACACAACATCCTCTAATTGTAATTCGATCATCGAAAAAAAAACCATAAAAACAATACATTTGATTACATTAGAATTTATCACACCATTTTACAAAACCTTATGAAGATAAGTTAGTTAATTCAAATGTAAATAAACAAAACTTTGTAAAGCTAGAGTCGTGTTTCTATAATATTATAGCATGTCATTGAATACAACAAAAAAGCACCTCGTGACCGAACAAACTGCACTTTTTTCTTCTATATGTATTCATATACATTATTCTCATCTGAATATTCACCCCTAGAGAGTTTTTAATTTTTTTCGCCTTTTACTAAAAACAACGCTAGTTCACTCTGACTGAGAGGGTGAGAGGCTTAATTTGAAAAAAGCCATAGTACACCCTCATCCTCTCTGCTTTTGCTTTAACCGCATGAATACATTTAAAAAGGTACATTCACAGAGTTTACGCGGGGAAGGGAGAATACGGTATTTTGTCTTTCCTTTTTTTTTACACCCCACTAACAAACAATGAATGCAAATGGGCTGAATAATCACATTTTCAATCTTATTCAAAGGCATGTCTACCCTTACCCCCTATTCTCTATACTTCCTCATCCTAACGTTAATTATCTGAAAGAATTAAACGAAATATTATTCTAATTACGAAAAGTTAAATACATTTTTTTGTGGTTAGTCCGTTTCCTCTTTTTATTATATTAAATACATATAAAACAACTCTTTTTTTTTTTTTAATTCCCACTCTTTATGAACAAAAGTTTTTATAACGGTATTATATTTTCTATGCAAACAAAGTAATGTATATGTCCTCATGTAAAATTAGCAAGCAGAGATAACTTTTGTTTTGAGAGTAAATTTAATTAAGAAGAAGTCCTCTAACATTTAGCATTCATAGTTTGTACCTAATTTATCATAAAAGTAAAATAAAGAGCGGACTGTAATGCAGTGGATTGCACAAGATAAATAAAACTTAACTAAAATAAATATGTGGAAAATATAAAATACGGCACAAGTGGTATCTCATAGTGTGACTGATTGTAGCAGAAAACAGCGCAAGGAAAGGCAACAAAATAATTGATGAAAGCTGATAAGAGAAGAGTGATCGAAATAAGTTGCCAGCTAGGATCTAGGTGGCAATATAGGGGAAGGCGGGGCAATGTGGCCAGGGGGGTTAAGTGGCCATCCTCAGTTTTATGGTTGTTAAGTGCTGCTGTTAATCGGAGATTACAGCAACCTTTCATAGACAACCATCAGTCCACCTATCAGTCTTCAAACATCGTTTAAACTTTTAACCACGTATTTTTTGTGAAGTTTATCCGTTTTCTACTTTCACACCTCTCTGATGTATGCTGTGTTTATTTATATTATTTATTATTATTATTATAGTAATAAACTTTATGATTTTAAACAAAAGTGTTAAAATGTAGTGATAACTTGTCTAAAAAACCATGTTCAAAAGGTCACTTAGTTCCGTCTGGTTATTGAGTTATGACAACTTATGTATCATGGCGTCAAAGTGGCCAGGCATGGCAACTTTGCCCCAGAGCTACTATTTGTTTTTGTTTTTTTTATTTATTGTTTTTTTTTGTTGTTTTTTTTACGCACCTAAAGTATATGCTAATTTATTATTTTTATAGATATTTGTTGTGGATAAAGTTAAATAACTACATATCACGAACATAATGTTGTGACCACTTTGCCCCCTTGTGTGGGGGCAAAGTGGCCATTTGGATACTTTTTGAAAATTAATCAATTTGGTTTCTTTAAATAATTTTATATTAAATGAAAAAAATACATGATATGAGAGGATGGTTGAAGTATACAATCACAAAGTTTTAAAGCTCTAGGCCGATTATAAGTTGGCTTAAAAAATCAGCAAACCTTAGCATGGCCACTTTGCCCCGCCTTCCCCTATGAGAAAGGAAGAAGTAGAGAAAAAGAAACGAATTCTAACAAGGCTTCGATTAAACTAAAGTACCTTTATATAATACATTTTCAGTAAAATTGCATAAAAATCGAAAATCTAAGTTCACGAAGGAAAATTTAATAAGTAACTACTTAAGTTTCTAAGACAATTTTCCACTACATTGAACTTTTGAAATTCAAAAAGATGGTAGTCGTTTCCAAAGTTTCTCTTTAACTAAAACATATTTTAAAATATAAATGGATTCATAATCCGATTAAACCCACAATCTTTTCTACTTCAATTAAATTACAATTTACATAATCTTAACACAGAAAATAACTTTATACAATTTAATTCGGATTTACCAATTCACGTTGACAATCAGCCAAGGTTTGATTGGACTAAACCACATGGTCGGTTTAGAATGACATCTCACCTGTCAAGATTAGACTTGGAATCTATCAAGTTCGCTGTTCCACTTTGATTAGATTACAATATGCTTCGGTAAGCGAATCATCGGAGCAGTTTGTACCAATCGACTGACAAACCAAGTACACAAAAGAGTTAAATTGTCAAACAAAATTATAACAAACAAAAAAACAATAATTACTCGATAAAAAGAACTTTTTATATACTACGTTTTTAAATTTTCTGTTGACTAAATAAAAAATCATAAATTTTAAACCCGTCAAAATGAAGATCGTAAATATGGGTCATGTCAAAACAAATAAAAAAAAACATGCGGTTTTTTTCCGAACTAACTTTCCATACAGCAAAATTTGCTGAAAACGAATTAAATTCTGCTGAAAGATGTCTAAAAGTATTAAAATAATGCATGGTCATCGTGTTCTAAGCTATTCTAAAAGTTTCAAATGTCTAGCTACTCGGGATGTTAGTTAAAAGTCGATTGCAAGATTTGTACTGGACAAAAAAACATACAAGAAAGTAAGGTAATAAAAACGTAGCAAAAAATAAATGTCTCTTACTCTAGTTAGATTAAAGGGAACACCTATCCGAAAAAGCCCCATTTTGAGTCACTTGAGAGAAACAAAAATCGTACTCTAATCTGCTGCATGTAACACTTTGGCAACTAAACATGTAGTACATAGAGGGTTTGAAGTTTTAGTACATAAATGGTTTGAAGAACCAAACACAAGAATTATGTTTCGATTCCAAAATGGATGGAACTTTAATGATCACATTGATAAATGGTAACGTGGGAGATCTGTCAGCACATAAATGACGTTTGCTTTTGAATGGAAATAATTTCAAGATAAAAAAAAACTTTTTATATACTACGTTTTTAAATTTTCAGTTGAATCATATGTAATGTTGATAATGTAATTTTGTCATTGTTATAAATAATGTTAGTGAAAAAAAAAAAAAAATACATAGTTCCGAATTTATTTACTTCACATAATAATGACAACCATCTAGAGAGCTGATCTTAAACCTATAAAAGGACAAATCTTTGAACAACGGACCTCATCAACACCGAATCTGAACCGTCCCATTGATATGCCCAGTGTAGGGACAGTAAGAGAAGAAAAATGTGTACAAGTAAAGAAGTATAGTTGCAAAATTAAACCTATACATAGGACAAAAGTGTAAACAAACCTGGGTGTCATACGTCAATTAATTTATTTCTTTGTTTACTTTTCGCTGTCATTCAATGTTTACCTCTTAATAAAAAATCAAATATTTGAAACCCGTCAAAATGGAGATTGTAAATACTATGGGATATGACAAAACAAATGAAATAACAAACTTGCGGATTTTTTCCGAACTAACTTTCCATACAGCAAAATTTGCTAAAAGCTAATTAAATTCTGCTGAAAGATGGCTAAAAGTATAAAAATAATGCATTGTCATCGTGTTCTGACCTATTCAAAAAGTTTCAAATGTTTAGCTACTCGGGAAGTTAGTTAAAAATCGATTGCAAGATTTGTACTGGACAAACAAACAAGAAAGGAAGCTAATAAAAACGTAGTAAAATAATAATAAATAAAAAAATCTTATTTTGCTATTTAATCACTTAAGAAGATCAAATATCAATATAAAATAAATATATATTATGCTTACATGAATAGAATGGTTTATTTGACCTACTAGTTGTCAACGTAGCACTTTACTTGGAACACTGGAGAGCGGGAAAATAAAACAACCACTTCCTTGAGCAACTGTAGGAAAAAATAATTTAACTTGACTAATTAAAGAAATGTATTTCACTTGCGAAAATAGACATTTGTCTGGGTAATAAACAGAATTCAAAGTATACATTTACCTTAAGGGTTTTGTAAACGATCAACATGTTATATAATGGCCGGGCTACATTGCTCAAAATCCAGAAACATTGCCGGCAATATTTTGGTATGGCCCGACAATATATCTGTACAGCTCGGCAATGTGTTGCCGGGCAACATGTAGATAGATATGTCCTGGCAATATTTCCCAAACGATTGATGTTTTGGTTGTTTTACCGTATATTCCTGTTATCGGCTCAATAAATTAAATGGTCGGTCTTTTCTGTTGTTTTTTTTAGGTGCTGAGAGCAGGAAACAAACACGGCCAGACAATGTTTAGTTATTTTCTACATTGCCGGGCCCATACGAAAATACTGCTGGCAATATTTCTGGTTGTTAAGCAATGTAGCCAGGCCATTATTGCCAACCAAACCTTGCCGTAAAATGTTGCTCGTTTACAAGACCCTTTAGGTAACGGCAACTAGAGACCAACAAAAGCCTACCCCCCATGCAATGCTAAATGGCGTGGATATAAATGTTAGGAAGCAATCTTAATCTTCCTACTATACTTAGACAAATAGAGCCAATTCTATTGCAGCAACTGTATCGATTGCATGCAGTCTGTTATTAGACAACCGGATTGCAGTAATAAAATCGGGTTATTCAAATGTTTTAAAATATACAAGTTACGTTTATATAGTGTGTCAAAAACTATCTGAACACGTTTTCTTTCTATGTAAACGCACCATAGTTCATCTCAAGGTCGATACACCAAAAGTCTGGTACTGTATTGTATTGAACACACCTTCAGTTACGTATAAATCAAAGGTTGCATTGAAAACGTATTAGGTCATGCGCAGTTTTGTTTCTCCTCTGGGTAACCTGATACCTTCTTTCACCGCCAACAGAATTATCACGTGTCAAAATCAGCTGTTTTCTTATGTTGTCAGATCTGTATCCAAATATTTTATAAGTACCAACTCAATACGGTCGTGTAAATAGGCATTAGTTAAAAACAGAAACCGTATTGAGATTGTTTTCAATAAACCAAATAAACGTAACTATTATGTACTACGTTTCCATGATGTTTTATTTCGAATTGAATAAGGGTTATACAGTTACTGGATCCAAATTGTCCATGGAACCCCAGATTTAATACGGATTGAATACGATTTAAATTTAGATACGATACACTAAATTCTGGGCTCGTATTTGGATCGAGTCTCATGGAAACACCAAAACTCGATCCTGACATGAGCAGAGTATGAGTGTAAGCATCCCTAGCGGGTTTTCTGGTGAGAATAATCAAAACATCATACTCACTCAAAAACATAACTTTTATTTTCATTTTTAGTTTTTTCTAACAAGCATAAAGGAACCTGGTTATAAAAGGTGGAGGTTACAAAATTATTTTTAATTATTGATTGGTGTATTGAAAACGTATTGAATACGGATTCCATACCACTCATGGAAACACCTTGGGATTTAACAACTTGTTAAATCCCCAATCAGGATTCAATCCTTATTTAAGCATCACGGAAACGTAGTAATAGTTAAATAGGCATTTAAATGGATTACATTCTAGAATTTTTAAAATCGTAGGAACTGTTTTACTTTTTTGTTGTTTGTTTTTTGGGGATGCAAAAATGCAAAGATCCAAAAATTATAACCCTAAATTCATTACTCGATTCCGCCTAGGGGTATGATTTTACTGAACATGTTCACAAATTTTAATTAAATCGGTTCAGTAGTATAGAGGTTCCACAAGTCTGCATATAAGACAAAAATACATTGTTAAAACAACTTTTTCTGGTCTGAGGCGACCGAAAAACTTCCAAATTCATCGATTTTTTATTATCATCACAATACTTCCTCTTCATATATTACAATGGACGTGAAAGTAAAAATAGGTAACAATCTATAACATTAAATTAAAATGTTAATTAAGATAAACTTTAATCTTGTCTTATTCCCGATCTATATACCACTTCCGTTTCGTTCTTCGTATTTAACCACTGATACTCAAAAGTAAGTGTTTTATATTGTCCATATTAATTTCAAATAAAAGTTCAAAACTGGTTTACTAATAGAATAAATTTTATTAAAAGAATTCAAGAAATATATAGAAAAAGGAGAAGTAAAGTAACACATGTGTGAGATGCCATGTTCCGGTATATTCATAGCTTTTTAGGTTATACAGTGTTAACATAAAATTTTGGTCTTAAAATTATAATTAAAATCTAAATAAAGATACATCAGTAAGACTGGAATTTCAAGCACTGCAGCTACTTGAAAGATTGACTATATAACATACGAAATAGCAATCTAGAAATGAGTATATGAGGATCGTTACTGCAATATCTGAGATTAGGTTAGAAACATGGTATTGAGTTATAGCAGTAACTGAGAGAGAATTTAATTAGAACGCTCCAGACCGGACATCCACCTCTATTTATTAAGCCTTGTACCTAGATCTAGCTCACTCTACTTTCAACCAATTATACGAAGTTCTGCGTGCTTAAATGAGTTTTAGTTTGAAATATTATATTGTTTCAATATCAAAATCGAATTTTTCAAAGAAATAAAGAGAAAAGAACCGATAAAGATTATTATTTAGACCAGCTTGCTCATAAAAGAATAACTGCTGAAGAACAATAGAAAAAAATTTAACTATTTTAAAAGTTGAAAAAAATTTGGAATCTTTTCCCCATAAATAACAAAAAAATGGAATAGAATAACAGGTCATTTCATTTTCACTTGCCTGGTATTAATGCTCTGAATTGACTCTCAATCATTCCTTGAGTAAAAGGAAAAAGTGCGGTGCCTGTAATAAAAGAAAAGGAAGGTGGCCGAAGTGGACACATTTGGTTCAGCCGGTGCCAAAGTTTTAGCAGATATAACACATTTCTCCGGTGTGGGATAATGGAGTACCCAGTGGGTAGAAAGAGAACACATTTCCAGAGGGGTCTTCGAGAAATAAAGGTGAAGTGTAAATCAACTCAAACATAGTATAGGGGAAAACTGAAAATTGCACAAGGAACTATATAATTCCGTATCACATACAAATGATATGTGAACCTAACTCAACCGAAATTCATATGAAATATGAGAAAAAAGCATCTATAATTTAACCTTAACTGAATGCATTAAGATGCAGTTGTAAAAATATAATATTTATAACTGATGAAAATATAAAAATCGTTGAATCATAAGTTTAGTAAGAAATTCCAGCTTAACTGAATATTTTATAATCCGAACAAACTCTTAACCTTACATAGTAGTAGTAGTAGTAGTCTAGTACCTCCTACTAGAACGGGTAGGACGAACCACTTGTTCAAACCTAGCAATTAGGCCATTTTTAGGCCCAATTTACGCCCAGTGGTGGAGACCTCCAGCTACTTCACACATCATACATTTGTACATTGTACCGCCGAAGCGAGTGTGGTGTAGTCATTAGTAAGCTATATATCGAGCGTCAAAGCGTGGGGAAAGAGTGCCCCATAGGGGGTGTCCCTCACCCTGCTCCGTCCGCGATTCATAGATGCAATTCAGAGTATATCATGGAACGGGATCAAACCCACGACCTCGAGTCGCCTCGACTTAATGATAGCTGGGTGAGCGCCTAGAGCCCCTCGGTCACGCTGGTTCCCCTACTACTACCATTAACCTTACATAACTATCACCATCCAGAGATTCCATGTTCTATTCTTCAAGATACCTTATCTAATCTAAGGCTACTTACTTCTTCCATTACATTACGAAGAGGTGGAAAAATCACTTTCATTCGCCATTTTACTCCAAGTTCAAGTTGTAATTTAAATCTTGACCCTGTTGTTAAAGTAGAAACTGAAAGTCTACATTTTGTAGAACAGCAATAAAGCTCGTCTTTCACTTCCATATCCTTAATATTTTTTCCTTTTTATTTCTAGTCGAGGAAGAAAGACATAAATGGCAACAATTCATTCTCCCTAACCTGAGGACATTTTAATAAATCTCTTTTTTATAGAGTTATAAAAGGAAATTACTTCTATAACTTTTAGAAGGGGGGTATAATTTATTAAGAAAATTCGTTGAAAGAATTTTTTTAAAAAAAACTAAAAATTGATTAATTGATGAACTTAAAGTTAGTGATAAAGTTATATTTCTTAACTTTCGACACATAATGTAATGTACTCAAAAAAAAAAAAATGTTACAAAATGTTTCCAACAAAATACATAAACGTAAATCAAGAAAATTATAGAAAATCCTATTATAAAATGGGTTATGGATTCTTTTGAGAAGTTTTAATACAAGGAAACGTATAAGAGCTATAAAACTATTTTAATTACCAACTTACATTTAAAGACAATGTAAAACTTAAGCTCGATTTCGGTAAAACTAACACTAATCTTGGTTTAGTTCTCAAAGATGTGGGGATAATTTTATCACATAAATAGAAATGTAAGTGGCCGACTCTCTCATGTAATAATTTATAGGAATATTCAAAAAGTAGAGGGCCGTGTGCTAATACGTAATGCTTGGAATATAAATATGTATAAGTCACCTTCAAATATAATACGCATCCCAATTTTCGAACTAAAAATCTGTAAAAAAAACATTAATGCGTTAAATACAAGACGCACCCTGTTTCAAAGGAAAATTCTTCCGTTCTCTTTATTACCAACTTGTTAAGACGTTAAATAAGGGAAGTCTACCATGGATATTATTGATATATCGATTCTTTATTTAGATGTAAGGCAGAGACCCGACCCTGCAGGCAAAAAACTAGCAAGGTTAGATTTTGAAAAAAACAACATTTAAAATATAATTTCAACCTAACCAGAAATCAAGGCACCAAGGAACAAACCCTTTACACAACATCTTATCAGAAATTGAACTCTTTCAAAATTCCTGATAATTAATAAAAAAGGATGGCCCAACAATTATATCCCAGAAAAATTCAGAGAATTGAAAATAAAAAGTAAAAAAAAAATCTTAACTATACTTGAACGAGAAGTTCGTAGAAAAAATGTTTTTAGCTCTGGCAAAGTCACTTGCAGAAGGAAATACCTTTTTTAATTTGTTACACTTGAATTCATCGATTTCTAGACGCACCTTGAATATAAGACGCAAAAACGGAAAAAAGTGCGCCTTATATTCGAAATAATACGTATGTATTTAAATATTGGTGGGTCTGAACAATGTTTTACGCAAGCAGAGCTAATTGATTGTTTCTGAAGATACTGATGTTAATTGTTTTAATTCAGTAGTCGTTTGTTTGTCGGTGAATGCAGACAACTACACATATGTCTTTAATTATTGCTCTCGCCAGTAACGAAGTGCGTGGCGTTTTGAATTTTGTAGGTAAAAGGATTATCTACTGCCCAAATTCATCAGAAATGTGCCTAGTTTATGGGCCTAAAGTAATGAGTTAAGGACAGGTTAGTCAACGGCGTCGAGACCACAAAAGTGGCCACACTAATTTGCATGATGAGAGGAGTGGCAGGTCCAGTTTGCAATTTAAGTGATTTCACGCAAGATAGTGAAAGTGGTAAAGAAGATATTCAAAGAGAGAAATGTATAAAATCTAAAATACTTTAATTAACCAACGCATAAAAGAATTTAAAAAAAAACTTACGATCAAAGATGAAGATCGAATAAGAAGTATCAAATTATTTACCTGAAACAAGCAAAGGAAGAATATTAGGCAGGTAGAAAAAGTAAGGGATAAAAAAAATGTAAATAGGAATCTAAAAAAAAAAAAAGAAATGAAAAAGGAATCTAAAATAAAAGTAGTTTCCCCGGGGAAAATTTAGTTGTTGAGAAAAGCTATAAACGCGGTAGGTGAGAGATGGAGTTCGATTTCCCGCTGGGGAGGAGTTATTTGTATAGTATATTAAGATAAAATGTTCAATAATAATTAAATATAACCAAGAAAATTCGAAACAACTAATAATAAATGACAAACATAGACCAAGTAGAGTAGACCAAGTAAATTAGGTAATCGTAAAACTTAAATTAGGGTTGTATTGAACAGATTGTTTTAATGCACGAGACTGATCACTTCAATAATTACTAGTAATTATTTCGCAGTTTATACTAAGCTTTAAGCAGAACACCTTGAACCTCTCTATCACTCTAATTCCCTCTTTTGCTTGCAATGCAAAATATGGCAGTACTAAAACAATATAAAATTAGATAAAGTAGTAAAATCTGTCTCTCTAAAATAGCGGTCATTATTGAGACGGAGATGAAGTCCAAGGGAGTAGGGGAGTCAACGTAAGGCTACAGAATTGTGTACACGACTGCCTGCGACTGTGCATGACTACCTGATCTCTCCGGCGCTGGATGGTGAAATTTACAGTTGAAAAGCGGTTTCACATTACAAAAGCTATTTTGAAGAAACAATTTTTACTACTTCACCTCATTGTAGAATAATACCACTGCTAATCTCAGAAGACAATCTATTATTTTACTACTTTACCTCAGTGTTGTAGAATAATACCACTGCTAATCTCAGAAGACAATCTATTATTTTACTACTTTACCTCAGTGTTGTAGAATAATACCACTGCTAATCTCAGAAGACAATCTATTATTTTACTACTTTACCTCAGTGTTGTAGAATAATACCACTGCTAATCTCAGAAGACAATCTATTATTTTACTACTTTACCTCAGTGTTGTAGAATAATACCACTGCTAATCTCAGAAGACAATCTATTATTTTACTACTTTACCTCAGTGTTGTGGAATAGTACCATTGCTCAACTCAGAAGACAATTCAGATTTACTGAGTGACACATACATTTATGTAATTTAAAAAAATATTAAAATATCCTGCAGAAGGTTACAACCTAAAATAACCTTCTAATATATGTGTTACGTGTATAAGAAATATTTAATTCTTTATATTTGCAAAAATTCTTCCACATTATTTTTTCTGATGTTAAATAAAGCGTATTTATACAAATTTTCTTTGAAATTGGTTCATTTTTTGGGGAAAACGAATTTCAAAAGGATCAAATTCAGGCCGGAAAAATTGACCCGAAATTTTGGTTGACAACACCCAATATGATTTATATAGTTGGAAAGCGGTAATTTTTCTGAGAAAAAGCAGTAGAATCGATGGTCGTAACCGTGAGGTTCATGCTAGGAATCGCTGGCTGTGTCACAGTGTTAATATATTTGAGTAAACTGTAGGTCCTGTCATGAAATAAATTTCATTATATTTGATTAGTTTTATTACAGAATAATAAAAATAAACATAGAACCTTTGTCAATTTATTTTATTATTTATTAGTACTCGAGATTAATTGAAACATAAGTAGTTAAAGTCAAGGAGAAATAATAATTCTATATATAAAAGCTACATCATATATAAAAATGAAAACAATGTCGTCGAAATAATTTGCCATACACACAACTAAACAATAAATTGCCCTAAATAAACTTAAACATTCATTTAAATAAAGTAAAACATTCATTTAAATAAACTGAAATATATCAACTTAATATAGATTTTAACAAACTATAAATCAGTTCATTCTAGTAATCATAATATTATGATAATAAAACAATTAAAAAAAGTGAAACATTTATTATACATAGTTATGATGGATGGTGAGTTGTATAAGAAGATACTAAACTCAGAAGTTATTTCATTAGTGAAGAGACTTTTCGACTCAATAAAAAAGTAAAACATTTATTTAAATAAAGTAAAAAAATCATTTAAATAAACATAAAAATTCATTTAAATAATGTAAAAAAATCATTTAAATAAACAAACATTCATTTAAATAAAAAAACATAAATTTAAATAAAGTAAAATATTCAGTAAAATAATGTAAATAATTCATTTAAATAAACTAAAATATTCATTTAAATAAATTAAAACATTTTCTTATGATAGAATTTAACAACCTATTAAAAACAATTCTAGTAACAATAATATGGTAATAAAAACAATTAAATAAATAAGAATAAAATTATACCTTAATAAATGTCGGTAGTATAACAAAAGATGTCCGGAGTAGAGGTGCCCGTCACGGCTGGACACGTAAGACTGAAGTCAGGGAGACTGACGGAGACAGAGAGGGGGCATTTGTTTACAAAGTGTGTTTTCGCGGAAACTAATGTATTTATTATCTTCTACCTAGCGAACAACATACTTTATTATTCAATATTTGTTTATATTTATTTATTCTTGTTTTTAACTATAACATAATAATAAAAATAAGCTTATAAAAATGATAATATATTAAAAACGTAAACATGACGTTATTTACGGTATTTTAAATTCGTTATTACTCTATAAATATTCATTTTTCTTGACAAAAAAGACAGATAATTTAAAACATAAATACTCGTTTTAAAGAGCATTAGTGTGGGGTTTAAATACCCCAAACGAAAATTAAATCGGTCAATAACCGTAAACGCTAAGAGAGTTCAAAGTCAAAAAAAATTACTAAAAATTATCAAATTTACTCGATTTAAGGTAGAACCGTTGGTCGTACGCAGGCCCGTCGAGAGCCGTAGCGGGCCCCACGGCTAGACCTATATGGGCCCCCTCTTTTTACTCGTTTTTATTCGTCATTTTGGGACTTTACACTAATAACTTGTGTATTGAATTTTTCAACTCTTATAATAAGTTCTATTTTACATTTATTGTAAGTACTACTAATAAACTCCTATTACTGATAACTGCAGACATACTACTGATAAACCAAAGTAAAACAAACTCATTTTGAAAAATACAACTATTTTACCGCAGTAATGTTAAAAAACCAATTATGACTTAAATTAATATGGGTATATGAGTCATAATTATGACCTAAAATTAGAAAAAATTGTTTGAAAACATTTATAATTTCTTAGTCCTCAACTAAAACACAATCTGGACACAAAAAGTCCTATAACTGTAAAATGTTGTTTACGTTCATTTACGTTTTATACAATTTTATTTTATATGTTACTAGGGGGCTCTGCCCCCTACTCGCTTCGCTTCTATTCGGCCGCTGCCTAGAATAGAGTACAGTAGAATCCCTTGTTTTCTTTTTAGGAGGGGGCTAAATTTAGGATATTTGCAAATTATCTTATCAAAAAGAGGGGTATAGAAATCAGTGGAAGGGATAAAATCTAGATATTCTCTCATAGTAAAATAATTTAAATGTTTCTTGGTGGTAGTTTACAACCTTATCAAATTAAAATAACACTCCGTAGCAAAGAACGGGTATCCAGCTAGTAAAACATAAAATAATGATTTCGAAGAAAAAGTAAAACTAACAAAGAATGTAACAGAAAATAAGCGAGAAGGAAGATTAAGAGGGTGCGGGAATGTTAAGTAGTCTATAAGACAATTCCCTCCTATATTAAAAAAAAAAAATAATAATAATAAAACAAAAATCTTCACTTTTTGAATAGCTTTTAATTCTAAGGAAATAACTAAACAAAACAACAATAGTTTGATTAAGAATTTAAATAAAATTATCTCTTACCATTATCGTTGTGTAATAAGATTGTTTATTATAACTAAACATAAATTATTCAATTTAACTTAATAGGTAAATAGAAAAAATCAATCTACCTTTATAGCTTCGCTTCGTTTTTTCGATCCATCCTATGTTTATCTTCATATTCCATTATATTCTCTAAATGCTGTTATAAATATACGTAGAATTAACTTTCAAAGATATTATCGTCGATATTACACTGAATAACAAATCGATCAATCTCCAAAGACAAGATTTTTAACACAGAACAACCGATAATGAATAAAATATAAACGACATACACGTAAGATGTACTTTTCGAATGAAAAACGTATAGATATCAAAAAGAAACATTTGAATTATAACACACTGTACAAATATAAAGATTTAAAATACTTTTCCTCGATAAAAAAGTGAATTTAAAGTAAGATTCGACTGAAATTACTGTTGACCTAATTAGAGAAGTAAAAACAATATGGCCGACACTCTAAAACTATGAGAAACCGCAGCGTCGCAGTGACTCCTTTTTCAGGGCTACCACACTACCACCGTATCAAAATTAAATAATCTAAAATTTATTATAAAAAATGATTTAAAATAAAAATATTATAAATAATAAGTATTCTTCATGGTAATATTATATTTTAAATATGATTTTAGTTTAACCGAAACAAAATATGTTTAAGTTATTTTATTTTTTAATAATTTTGTTCGCATTATAGGTTTAACCTCGTTGTACTGTTGTGGTAAGTGAAAAAATATTTTGTTTATATAAGTTTAAATTAATAAAAGACTTAGTTTGTAAAAACAAGTTAAATCAAATGGTATTTTAAGTTGAAAGGAGAACTACAGTATATGGAGCCCCTACTATACTATACATCGTAAATCGCTACAATCGATTGTTATAATTGACGCCATATTTCAATATATCCAAATAATGTGTGATTTGCGTAATTTTACACGTTTTAACGAAAATGTGTTGGTTTTGGGTTTGAATTTAATTTTGTTAACCTTAATTTTTTTTTGCCCTAGAATTTTTAATCGCAGCTCCACACCGCTTCGCGGAGCGCTCATTTCTAAAGAAAAACAACCCTCCTGCATATAGACCAGGTAGAGTTCCAAATCAAAATATAAAAGAGTTTAACAGACAAGATATATCTATATATTAAATCTTGAAAGAGGTCGATAGTGAGATAACGTGTTATCAGAAAGAGCCCCATATACTGTAGTTTAGCCCTCAAGGTATATGTGTATGTTCTATATACAAACCTACAGTTTTGGTCCGATCTCGATGAAAATTTTCACACTTGACCTTCAAAGCAATGGGAAGGTCACTGTCTACATGAATTTTCGAAATTTAAATTTTGGTACACAGGGGTACGGGGTACAACTCAAGTGATGAATATGGGGTCAACGTAATGAATACCCTTCATGATGCATATCGTTGAAAAGCTCTTTAAGAGTACGGTAATTGTTGTTATGTACAGTTTTGTCATATTGTCATTTAGGAGGGGGGTAAATTTGTGATATTTGCAAATTATCTTATCAAAGAGGAGGTGATATAGAAATAAGTGAGAGGGATAGAATCTAGATATTCTCGCATAGTGAAATAGTCTCTTGACGGTAATTTGTAAACTTATCAAATTAAAATAACACTTCGTAGCGACGCACGGTTATCCAGCTAGTATTGTAGGAAGTAGGAAACAGTGGCTGCAATAAGGGCCCCGCAGACCCCGCCGCGCGGGGGCCCCTGGAAGTAAAATAGAGGAGCCCCTAAAAGTTTCCAGGGGGCCTCCAAAACCTACTAGTAGGAAATATGAATTTTTATGACTGAAGACACCATTGTAGTATCTTTCTGGCTAGCATGCCGGATTTTTCAACCGTGCATGGTTGAAAATGAATGGTGGTGTATTTAATATTTTTTCAACTTTGGATATGTCTAAATAAAACTGAACAAATCATTAACCATTGATTTTGTTGACTGCTTGGTATGGATCACTCAAGTTTCTAATCCCACTGTCCACTGTCAATTAAAACATAAAAAACTTCAACTTTGAAGCGATTTTTTGGGTTCTCTGTGGATTTTTACCCATCGGGATACGGGTTAGTAATTTTTCGCTTCTCAGTCTCGGTACCGGGAAATTCTCTCTCAAACTTAATCACCACACCTGGCTGACAACTTTAATGTTAACTAATATTATTTTTAATTATTATTACGAATATAATTATTTTATATTTCAATCATAAATATTGGCGTGATTGGGTATTCGGGGCTTAAGAAGCGGGGCCCTTTAGGGGAGGTCCGGGCCCCCCGGCATCAGCCGTACCTACCGCCCCCTCTCGACGGGCCTGGTCGTACGACAAAAAGTCATATGACCAAAATTGTAGATCTTTCAAAATCAGTTACCGCTGGGGCTATCCGCTTTTCGATAGGGCTTACCGTTTAGCCGGAACAACCCTTTAAAGAAACCCTTCAATTCGCGTCCACCGTTTTTATTTTTTTAAGGCGGGTAAAAATAATTTTTTTCGACTTTTCAGATTTTTCTAGTCGGTTTGGGCCGATTCGGGACCAAACGCAAAAAACCGCGAGTCTCTAGGTGGTCTGGAAGTGCCGAAACATTTTCATAACCCGATCAGCTGATTAGCCACTTTATATATATAAAAATTATAATAATTATAATAATAATAATAATATAACAATATAACAATTATATTATCAACACTACATATGATTCAACAGAAAATTTAAAAACGTAGTTTATAAAAAGTTCTTTTCATCTTGTAATTATTTACACTAATGATGCTTTACTTGGAAATATAATAAACTAATATAAAGCTCCATTTGTGTTTTCTTTATACAGTAAAACCTGGATATAGTGACCGCCGAAGGGACCGACCAAAACTGGTCACCTTAGGCATACCCAAAATTAGTAAAAAAAAATTGCTCATTCTTGATTTTTTATAATGTTACATTATGTAAAGGGTGAAAAGGAACATTTATGGAATAGTCACACAATCTTTTTTATTTTTAGTTAAATTAAACCTTTCTGAAATATGGAAAAATAAAATAGTCTCTCCTCGTAAAATTACGTTTTAATAGCCAAAGCAAATATGATTAGATCATATTTTCGAAAATATGATTAGCTATTTTTTACAATTTATGCAAAAAATAAGGTGAGACATTTATCTTTAAAAAGTTAAAAAAAAAAAAAAAAAAAAAAACATGTATTGTACTGATTACTGTTTAATAGTAAAATCTAAACTTTTTTTAAGGTCATTTCAGTGCAAAATACACAATGAACATGAAAAAACAAAAATTAAAAAATTACTCCTTTTAACTGTTTACTTTCTAAATCATACTAAGAACTGAGCTAGAAATAAAATAAAAATAGAAGAGGAGATATTCCAAAGAAATGAGGATGAAGTGAAAAAAAAACAGAGAAATGATGTACTCTATATAGTTTAACTCTTAGAACCAGCAAGAATTATTTCATTTGACTGATTTCCTTGATATAAATCCTTCTAATAATCACTATAAAAAAAAATAAAGTAAAGAGGGTTTTATTGATATTGCAATAACTAGTACTATATTAGTTCTAAGAAAGTAAATTAAAAACTGAATGCTTCAAAATTCTAATAGGTATTCTCACTAATGTTTGATTATTTTTTTTTTTTACTTTGGTCACTTTAACCGAAATAAATTTACTTCAAGGGACCAGAAGAAGGTGGTCACTGGTCAATATAGGCAGATGGTCACAATAAGCAGAATAAAATGTACAGGAAAGTATTAAATTTCTGAAGGGACCATGAAAAAGTGGTCACATTGACCAGGTGGTCAATATACACGGGTGGTCACTTTAGCAGGTTTTACTGTAGGTGTTCTTTTTACTACAATTCATGAAAGTTTTTACTTTTTGTGTTATCAACTTGGATTGAAGCTTTGTTAAACTATTACAAAAATTAATTCTTTATTACGGGAAATTATACTTTAATAGCATAAAAACAAATTCAACAGTAATTAAAATGAAACAATGTTTATTTATTTTTTTGACAAAACAAATAATTGACTAAATTAATTTTTAAAAATTACTATTTTGACTAATGTATAATGATGATTATATAGTTAAATTTCTTGTAAATTTTGCACTATTCAATAAGTTATTGTCTGTTTAAAGATTGATTTAGTAAGCTGTGTATTTAGCAACTCATTATAAATGAGCAGCCTCATGTATGTTTTTTTTGTAAAATATATTATGTTTCTCTCTATATTAAAAGAGTATTACATTTACATTATTATCCAACCAATACTAAAGTAGAATATTTCCCTTCAAATAGGTAAAGAAGCAAACTAATTTATTAGCATAATAATACTTGTAAACAAAGCCACTTGATAACTGTATTAGCTCTTATTTTCACCATTCCATGGGCGAAAAAGTTTACTGAACAAACGAGGAATAGAGGAAATATTAATGCATTTTTCTTTAATTTCTCATTCAGTTCGAATAAAATTATATAAGATACCAATGAATTTTTCATATTTCTATCTTTAGAATCCGGGTTAATTTTTTATTTTTTAGATGTTTCATTTTAAATTGCAAATCTCATTCGACCAGCCTCCCTTTTTTAACAGAACTGTATTCCCCCTAAAACTCTCAAACTCTGCATCCCCTTTTCAGGAATTTAACGTAATAATTAATTTAAACTATTTTCAGAGACTAAGACAGAGACGAGTTTTAACGGGCCGTAATAGGCCGAGACCCTCGCCCACGTTTTCCGCCCCTTAAAACTTCGTAATAGGATTCTGATTTTGCATAATGAAATCATTCCTTTAATCCGATCCTACTCTCTACAGTCGTATAAGCCTTTCTAAAATCTCTTGGTAGAGGGGTTAGATTTGGGCGACTCTTAGATCCGAAATTCATAATTGCTGTTTGTGATTTTTTCCCCCCTCTCTAACCACGTATTTATAAGGGAATTGGAGAAAAGGATTAGTCCCAAGCTATATTTGTATCCTATTGTTTAATTTCAACGTTTATATAGAAAGCCAACACGAAGTTGGATAAGAGATTTAATTGATAACGCTAAAGGGACTTCAATCGTTTATTTAACAGGCCCTTACGTAACAGTTAACGTTGTATGTTTACACTTACCTAAAATGCACACTGCTATACACTCATACTCCTACCCCTTCTCCTCCCTCACCAATACACACTCATACATATTTTATAACTATGAATATTATTTATATAATGTGTGTAATATATAGGCTGCATAATTGAGAATCAATTAGTTACTACAATTCGAATTAGAATTCAAATAAAAATAAAATTATCTGTTTCTAATCAAATTTAATTCATTAAAAAAACCAAAAAAAATTTTACTCTTTCTAAATAAATTATTTATCAATATTAATTTAGAAAATTAGCAGTAGGTAAATTTATTATTTAGAAAATTTAGTCATATTGATACAACGAAGGCGTTGAAATGAAAAGAGTAGTATAGAATTATTTTAATTTAATTATATTATATTGCTAAAATATGTATTTTGTGTATCCCGCTCTTTGACATAAAAGAGATTATAGACGGAATAGTATAACACGTTAAGCCTCGCACACGACGATAGTACTCTCACGTCAGTCGTCTCGATAGTACTGTCATGAAAGTGCACAATCTGCATAATGTTTAAGAGATAACTGTGACAGTAGCTATATCCAATATGACCGAAATGTAAATAGCAGCGGTAGCTGCTGTATTGGTGAAATTATTGGAATAAAACGTAGAAAGAAGCCAAATAAACAAATAAATATGGATGATGTAAAATGGATTCATAGAAGAAGTGGCTTAACACGGGGGTTAACTGTAAAAGACCCATTTTTTTTTTTTTTTTTTTTTAATGTTTTACATACATATTTATTCAAGCTATTATTTCTCAGCATGATATCCCTTCACCCTATTTTTGAAGTCATTAGGTATACACATATGATGAAACTTAATTACCTCTAAGATCTGATAATACATCGAATGATAATACAAAACTGAAAACACGATAACTGAATAAGAACTTTACAGGTATATATTAAGCTAAATATGATAACATTAGCATAAGAACAAGCTATCACTATCAAACTGTCGTAAGGTAGGTTTTGTAGTAGGCGTGAATATCGATAACTGTACAAGAGTAGGGGAAAGTACCCCAAAACGGGATAGCTAGTGGTTTATCTTGTTTATTTTTAATTGAGTGTAATAAAAATGAAAAAATAAAACGCCATTGGATAAAGCACTTATTAAAGCAACATAAAAAAAAAAAATCATAATTTGTTAATAATATTAACACATTAAAAAAAAATGTTTTTCTAAAGTCTTACACTATCCTGTTTTACCCTGCCTAGGTTGGGTAAGACGGGATAGGGATTTTTTGGTGATAATTTTTTTTTTTTTTATCTTTTCTGAAATATATTTATTTTTAATAAAAAACTACCTAGTTTTTGTTAAAAATAATTAAATGAATGTAAACTTAAAATAGCTTTACTATTTTTAAAAAAAATTGTATACCTATCTACTTACATTTTGGTTGTGTTTTTTTATACACATTTTTGGTAAAAGAAGTCTAAGATTTGGGTAAATAAATGAACATAAGTAACACTACTATATTTTTATTTGAAATATGAAACAACATGTAGGTAAATTAAACCATTTTACAATAGCTAGGCCCAATCGGAGCAACATTAATATTAACAACAAAATTAATAGGAACAACAAATAAACATGGATCATTAGAAAAACTTAAAATGATTTAAAAAAATAAATAAAAAATCTTCACCGCAAGTTATGATTATTTTTAAAAGCTAACGTTACATTTTTAAGAACAAAATAAAAATAATTATATCTACAGATAAAAGCTCCAAGGAAGACTGCCTATTTCCATATAAAACAAAAATGAGTCATCTTCTTCATTCGGTCTGGCGCAAGCTTCGTGAGCCCAACCTTGGCAACTCGAGCACTGTATCCAGCCTTCTCCGGATTTTGATTCAAAATGGAGAGCGTTGCAGAAGATGCATCCTTCTTCTTTTCCATCTTCATCCGGAGGTTGGGTAAAACAGGATACAACAAAACTCTATCCCGTTTTGGGCATATAAAAAGTATCCCGTTTTGCCCGACTGTGACGTTTTTAAAAACAAACATGTCTTAGGTCTGAACTGACACTTGCTAGGTATAGTTTTACACACTAAATTGTTCGTTAAAAACCATACAACATAATACAATACTTACCGGAATTGCAACCTCTGAAGAACAAGACCCATGAGAATTTTTGTGAAGCAGAAAAAAGACTGATGCTAGAAAAATTCTTAACTTAAAACTTTAAAAATTCACTACACCTAAAGTACAAATACTTGCAGCAAGCGATCAACTGAGAATGGTAGAATAGTGGCCGGGAACCAACTTAGCCCTTCTCGTGCGCCCTAGCAGCACTAGTATCGCTACAAGCCCTGCTATCCCGTTTTGCCCGCCTATCCCGTTTTGGGCAACTTTCCCCTACTCTCAATTATTTTGAAAATCGATATAGTGTGATAGTGGTCGAAACAGCGCGATAGAGACTATCATATTTTCTACTGTGAGAGTTTGGCGCTGTCATGACAACTATCAAATTAGAGTGTTGCCGTATAAACGATGATTTGGACTAATTATTTAATAATGTAAAAATAATAAACACACTCTAAAACAAAATTAACAAGAAATGAACTCAACCCTCTCACATCAGTGAAATAATTAAGGAGAAAAAAAAAAAAAAAAAAAAAAAAGGAGATTCAAAAGAAACCAGGTGGGAAGAATTAATAGAGAGAAAACACGAAACAATAAATCTTCATGTTACCTAGAATCATTTTAGTATTTCAGATAAGAAGAGAAAAAAAGGCAAACAAAAGAAAGAAATGAGAGATCATGCGTTTTAGTTTTAATACGAATATCAACTATTTCAGTAATTTCGGTGAACAGTATTACTTCCATGAACTCTGAAAAACTGATTCTAGACACAAAACTAGAATATAACCAGACCAGCGCTTTCCAATAATAATAAAGTTTAAAAAAATATATATGTTTATATATTTTCGGTAAATTCATAAGAATAAAAGAATTTTATTGAGGAAAGATAAAAAATATTCCTTGAAAGATTGATAAAAATAAGGAGTATAACAACAAGTAATAAAAATTCCTAGAAGCTTTTATCTATTTTCTTTTAACTTCCGAAAAAGGGTCATCATGCACACCAACATAATTTCAGGAATTATTGTAAGGTTTAATTTTTTCCTAACATTTATATTGTAATATCTGTAGAAATAATTCTTCAAATTTATATAACAATAATTATAAAAACACACACAAACAAAATATATAACACAGGCCATTCATAATTTTTAAATACAATTATGTATATTATATAAGATAACACTGATATAATTCAAAACAGAAACAATAAGAAATAGTCTGCCAATTGGTGTGGCACATAGCTTTCTCGCATCCCATCATGTATTTTATTGATTTTATGCTTTTAAAACCCAATATTGTCTAATTTATTTAACGTTTCCCCCCGTTTTTTAAACATGTCAACATTGTAGATTATTTTACTACGTTTTTATTAGCTTGCTTTCTTGTTTGTTTGTTTGTCCGGTACAAATCTGGCAATTGATTTCTAACTAACTTCCCGAATAGCTAGACATTTGAAACGTTTAGCATAGCTCAGAACACGATGGCAATGCATTACTTAAATACTTTTAGCCATCTTTCAGCAGAAATTAATTGGTTTTCAGAAAATTTTGCTGTACGGAAAAAATCCGCGTTATTTTATTTGTTTTGCCATGTCCCATATTTACGCAATCTTCATTTTGACGGGTCTCAAATTTGTGATAGATAAACATTGAATGACAGCAAAACAGGAAATATCGATTATATTATTTATATTATTTCAAATATATCGATGGCACGCTTTAGATTTGGTGTTGGGGAGATCCGTTGTACAAAGATTTATCCTTTTATAGGTTTAAGATCAGCTCTCTAGATGGTTGTCATTTATGTGAAGTAAATAAATTCGGAACTATTTTTTTTTTTTTCACTAACATTATATATTATATAACAATAACAATTATATTATCAACATTACATACGATTCAACAGAAAGTTTAAAAACGTAGTATATAAAAAGTTCTTTCTATCTTGAAATTATTTTACTTTAACCTCTCTTGATACTGATTCATGGTTATACCTAAGCACAAATCTGGAAGAAAAACATTTGTAAACATATCCCCTTGATAAGGTAGATATCTAATGTACAATATCGACATTTAGAATCTGGAAAAAAAACTCTCCTGAAATTTATCCATTTGATAAGATAGATTTCAAAAGTACAATATCGACAATTAGAGACTGTAAATTGACCAAAACGAAAAAAAAAGAAATAAGCTTTAACTAAAACATAAAACGACTAAAAGTTAGCAATCCTAAATCTTTTAGTTTCTCAAATCACAAAATTGTAGCACGTAGCACGGATATCTCATTTTTAGCTAAATACCCGTATATAATATAGAAATTCAGAATTGTTTCAATATGTAATAGATAAGTGTTTAGTTATTATGGCATATAGAGCACGGAAAAAGAGTAGAAATTAATTAAATTCCAGAACCCATATAACTCTTAAAAGGTAACAAATTGTCAGCTTGGAAGGTAGAGTCACTCAATAAAATAATCTTCATATAACTCTTCAAGTAATATAGAGGTGAATGTTACACCTGTATTAATTATATCTAACAAAATAAATATGATGAATTATAACAGTCATACGGAAAAACTCCAAAATCACTTGATTATTTTAAACACCTCATGATTTATCAATTCTTTTATCGTATTCTCAGTGACTTTTACCTTTTAAGCGCATACGAAAATAAGCTTTCATAATAAGCTTTATTTAATAATATGAAATAGGAATTGAGAAGTACGCAACAAGTAATGAGAACTTTAAAGATTTAAAATCTTACCTTATAATAAATCCAACGATCCGTCAAACAATTAAAGTTTTATCTTGATGAATTAACCCAAACACATCGTACAAAAAATCACAAGAAATTAAATGTTAAAATAATAAAATAAAAATAAACAAAATTAAAAAAACAAATAAATAAATAACTTTGTATATATAAGTAATTAAAACATGAGAGAAAATAAACACGTTCAAAAGTGTAAAATTCGTAGGAAAAAAACTAAAATTACCTTATTTAAGGGGCCCACACGCTTACAGTTTAACTGCAGGCCGTTATCGTATACGATTATAGTAAGGCCAAAATCTCCGACCACCACACATTACCAGTCCAGCGCCTGAAGGCAATCGTAAAGAACTGCAGATCTGTGCCTGTATGCGCCATACACTGTGCGATACACTGAACTCTACGAAATAATGATAGGGGAACACTTTGATTTGGAGTAATATTTTACTAACTAACCTATTAAGATACCACAACTACCATCAACTTGAAATATTTCTCTCAAGTGCAGCAAAGTGCCACTTTGTGCACTAGATGCACAAATAACTATAACTACGCACTAATCATCAGAGATAATAAATCTTAGTATGCCATTATTACTCTTCCAAACAATACCAACATAATAAACCCAAATACACTAATATAACTTAAACCGAATACAATATAAATATTATAATTTTTTAAGAATTATTTTAAGGGCGGAAGCAACACTGACAACAAAACTTATCAATAACTGAATCAAGGGGTCTTTATCACAACATTGTTAATCTAGATGGATTTGAGCTTTAAATACGTCTTAAAGTTGAACTAATTAAGGTAAGATAACGATTATTCTCAGGTAAAAGATTTAAAAAATTATTATTTAAGCGCAAAATGTTTAGATTTTTCCTTAGATGATTTTACATTAATGATTTATGATAAGTGTAACGAATGATTTGGTATGTAGTTTATATGGTGTATTAAAAGCGATCTCAAAACGGTTCCTGTTTTCAACTAATGTCTGTTTACATGATTGTATTAAGTTAGTATTTAAAAATATTTTGAACTGTTCTGTTAATTATGATGTCAAAGAAGGTTATGTTCGTACGGTCGATGTGTCAAGTTGCCCCAGAGGAAAAACATAAAACTGCGCATGCCTTATACCATCTCAATACAGTAAGGTGTTTATTTGAAACTGAAAGTGTGTTCAATACAATATACAGTACAGTACCAGGTTTTGTTGTATTGACCTTGGAACCTATATTAAATACGGCGCGTTTAAATGGAAAGATGAAGTATTCAGATCGGTTTCATTACACCATGTAAACATTGCTTATGTTTCATCTGCTTGCTCGACACCGTTATTGGGCAAATATTAGAGGGTGTATACATAGGTATATACACAATATCCATTAATTACTTTTAAGTTTACAATAAAAAGTAAATGAATTAATGTAGTAAAATTGAGGTAAAATCATTTCAAAAGAGGTTAAAATCGATAAATGTAAATATTTAAGGTTATAAAAGTGGTAAAGGTTTAGAATCCAACCCTCTTCAAATATTCATCCGATTTAGGCCGTATCTTTTTTATTAGCATTGTTTTTACCTCTAAATGTGAAAGTCTATTGGAACAAACTGCGTTTCTCTTTAAATAGTTTTTTCTTTTTGTTTTAAAAATTTAAAAATAAACAGCTTTACGAAAATGAACGTAGACGGATAGTAGAGGGTAACATGAACTGAAATAAGGTCTTTATCACTACTTGCTTTGGATGGAAATTTATTCTTGTAAAATGTCTCAATTATTGATAGTACAATGTTATCAAATAGTACCTTAACTGAAGCATTACATGTAACTTTTTTTTTCTTTTTTTTTATAATTCTCTTTTTGAAGGCGGTAAGTATATGTTAAGTATATGCGCCTAGGTAAATTCGAACTACTCGGAAAAAAGAAAATTTATATCAATAGTGTTATAAATAAATAATAACACATACGTTTATGGAGATTATCTTATTGGAATAACACTAAATATCTCTCCACGTAAATTGAAATGAGTTAATTATCAAAGCAGCTTTCAGTCTTCACAGGGTACCATCATCAGTGCCGATTGCGGAAGAAAAAGAGAAATTATTAAGAAGATTTAGTGAGAGGTGTCTACTTCATGTTGGAGATCGACGTTGACTGAGTACTCTACGGTTAGGATAGTGTTGGAATTTTAATACAATTACAGTAGACATATAATATACGTATTGTTGAAAAGACATTGTTAGATAAAATAAGTTTATTACAGAGTTTATTTTATTTTTTGGACAAAACAAAATTATTATTTCACAAGCCTAATCTTATGAGTCATCTGATCAATTCTATAAACAATAAGTTCTATATCAGATGTGTTTTTTGTGCTTATAGAAGACTACAGAAATGGCTATTATATTATCGTAAGATATGAAGAAAACAAACTATCACAATATTGATGTGCATTTCCCTAGTAGTATTAGTAAGGTCATAGTGCAAGACGGGTGGGACGAACCACTTGTTCGAACCTAGCAATGAGGGCATTTTGATTAGCCCCGTAGTGGAGAGTTCTAGCTACTTCAAACATCATAATATCTCTGTAAAATGTACCACCGAAACGAGTATGGTGTGACCATTAGCTATATAATAAGAGCATCACGACGCGGGATCGAACCCACGACCTTATGCCGCAGTCAATTCATTGATGGACGAGGAGACATGACAAGTAATTATTTGCACACAGCAAAGCTGGCTCTCTGCATTTGCTTAAGTTGAAATCATTTTGAATAGAACATGACAATTACAATCCAATAAATAGAATGCAATTCTAACGGACTACCTTTTATAAGCACTTTAAAAATCTGTTCAAGAAATTAAAATAAAAACATATAGAAAAAGAGAGATTGTTTCTTTAACTAAGAGAAAATGTTAGTCACATGTGCAGGTATTGCAAGCTATACGGAATCTAAAACCTAAACGTTGTTGCGGACTCAATCGTGTTCCTAGCTTTGTGGTGAAAAGGCTGTCCGAACTTCTTGCTCCTATTTTAGTTGAAAACTTTAATAACGTAAGCTTTCTGTTTTTCCGGCAATTTGTTAAGTGGCATCTGTTGTTCAGGTCCACAAATCTGGGGATAGATTCCTCGCCCCATAACTATCGACATATTGCTCGCATTAATAGATTTAGTAAGATTTTTTAAAGGGTTGTCCGTTCTCACCTCAGCCATATTGCTTATTCCCACAGTTTCCAACCATCATGATTTTCGACCGTCTTTTCCACACCATCGAGCCTCGCCTCATTATCTTTCTTTTATAGGTCCATTAGTTTCCAGCCGCAGCCAAGTTCTATCTATTTTTCAAGATATGTCCAAGTCTTGATCATGTCGACCATGAGGTTGACATACTTTGGACTAAGCTTATCTACAGCAATTTAACTTCTCAATAAACTATGTACTTTGGTTTAAAAGCTACTTAACTCTTCAATCTAACTCTTGTTCGTTTCCAGTCAAGCGTTTATTCCCCTCTTTTCCGGAGTGTCCCATGGTTCCATATTGGTCCTTTACTTTTTCTGTTTTTCTTTAATGATGTAGGGAGAGGTCTTACTAGCCAGGAACATTTGTTCGCCAATGATACAAAATCTTTAGAGTAATTAACAACATTGAGGGATGTTATACATAGCAAAAATATATTTCGACTCTAGAATCCTGGGCCCAAATAAATCGAATGGACTTTAATTTCTCAGTCCACAAATCTCATTTCTATCTCTTACCGGTTAGGTGGGGTGTGGGGTCTCTCTTAATTTATCTAATGCCGTAAAAAGCGCTTGTAAAACCTCTTTTGGAATATATGCAGCAGTAATCTGGGGTGACCTTGGTATTACCTTGTCGAACAAGTTTGAAGATTGAAGATATCCATGTAGAAAAGTATTCTATAAGTATGAAACATTATGTGAACGCCTAAATTTGAAACCTCTTAGCTCGAGGAGAGGTAGTTTAAAAACTTTGTTTCCCATTAAAGCCTTTAATGGGTTGATTATCTCTAGAGAAGTTCCAGGAACAAGTTGTCATTCTACCTAATAACCGACGCGCAGGTCGCTTTCTTTACATTAGGGAATTATCACGTCTTAGGCCCTTAGTTCGTCCTGTGTCATTAGTAAATTCCTTCCCGTCAACTCCCATAATTTAAATAACATTACATCCCTGCAATCCGTACCTACTCTCCTTATTAACTTATAAGTTTATACTTTTAAACTTTTACGGTTATTAATGTATTATTTTTTGTTGTTTTCATATTAGTCATTTAAACTCTTAATTGTGCCTGAATTTAATTGTTTTTAATTTGGAATTAGTCACATTGTGATGCTACCAGAATCTTTTTAAAAAATTTAAAAAATAAATAAATATCTATACATGTACGCAAATTAGGCTGCAATCATTAGTAAGACAAAAACGAATACCTTCCCACAAATATTAATAGAAAAGCGTTCGGTAAGAAAAATAAAATTTAAGGTACATGAGAGGACACAGGCCCCACCCTAATCCTCTAGTGATAATTTATTAATTTATTGTTTGTTGATCAACAAAGTATTCCATGGGTATCTGACACCCAACCTCACCAGTTACGGGTTAAAGCGATAAGGAAAAGCTGATGTATGTATCGTAAAAAATATTTCAATCACAAAAGTTGAAATTTCTGTAAAGCTGGCTAAGCTATATTTAATTTTCTTTACTTTTTTTGAACCACTAACTAAAATATCAAGTAACTACGAATAATACTAAAATTAACTTGAACTAGCATAATAATGCCAGATAATAAATACATAAACCATAATCGTATAGATAAGAAACGATAATTTATAATTTTTACGATACTCCTCTCAAAAGGCCTTAGAGAAAATTCGAAGAAAGGACATAATATCTCTTAAAATGACCCTTAAACATCTTTATTTCTTTTAGTAAACCGAACTTATACTCTATAAAGAAGGTTCTTTGTCTAATGTACAACAAAGGGAGGGAAAACCTTAGACCTAAATGTGGACAAACATGTGAAGTAAAAAAAAAACCCGATGTGAAATTGATTAGTCGGTCAAGAACATTATTTGTATTGGCAGTAGACTAAGAGAGGCTATTTCTTTTTCTAACACATTAAGGAGCTTTGGAGCAGCACTGTAGAAAAATAACCTCTTTTCCTTGAGCTCTTTGGGTTTTCCCTCTGATATATATTTTTACCTTCCACCTTAGTATATAAAAGTTTCTAGATAAAGGAAAAAAAATATCCCTTCTCTTTAACACCTAATTACCTAAACCAATATTTTTAGGGTTTTTCAAAATGGAATCAAAGTTTCAAGAGCAGTTAAATCCGAAACGTCAAAAATTTTAAATAGGAATCTAAATACTAGTCCCAGGATAGTGTGTATATATATATATATATATATATATATATATATATATATATATATATATATATATATATATATATATATATATATATATATGTATATATATATATATATATATATATATATATATATATATATATATATATATATATATATATATATATATATATATATATATATATATATTATAATTAAATTGTTATAAAAAAAAATTAAAAATAAACTTATTCCTTAAATTCCGTAAAATAGGATATTAGTGCCAATCATAGATGTATTGCAAAGTATAGTATCCAAGTTAGAACCTAAATTTGTTACCAGTCAGTATTTAATACTGACTGTCAGTACACCTCCTATGTTGTTTAATGGTTAAAACACACATGTCTGTAAAGAAATATTTTCTCGTCGCACTTTGAACACATATTCTTTCATCAATGTTGCTTATAACAACAATATAATATAATACAATTATAATTCAGTTTTAATAAATAATAATACAGTTAGTAAAAAATTAAGTCACTTACGGACTTATAATATAAGTGAATATTTTATGTGTGATAAATTAAATGACAATGTGTATGACATTCATAAAACAACAAAAAGGACAACACTTAAGATCTTAAAATAATATCCACAATTCACATTCTTAAAAATACTTACTTAAAATGTTGTTCTACATGACTGCCTTTTTATAGAATTTTTAATAAAATTCTTCTTGGACTGGACCCAAATAAACTTTTAGTTTCATGACTCTCTAATTAAATTTTATTTATAACGATAATAAGTAAGTATCGAATGCAATATACGTACACAGGAGACTTTTAAAAGGGTTTGTCGGTTTATTATATTTAATTAAACAATATTCTTAGTTAGTCTTATCTTTAATGTCAGTCACAAAGAGGAATAGCATTAGATTAACTTTACATAGGAAGTGAAGAGAGATCAAGTTCTAACGTTGAATAAAGTTTCCCTAAGGCTCAAGTAGTTAAAGCCTTGATAATATCTTATGAAAAGGGTCTCAGTTACCTGACTTCGTTCCTTTGTCACTTTTTTAGTTTTTAAGAAATTTTCAAAAGTCAGATGCTATGAAGTTGGTAGAGGGTACTTTTAAAATCTCGAGTGACTTTGACTTAGTGAAGGGGTTTTATAAGGCAAGCCGACTGTAAAACTGTTATCGGGATCCTAACTCAGGACAACTATTTGCATATTTCATTAAAATCCAGGTCTGGGGTGTAAGGAAGAGACTGGAGGAGGTTGGGGGAGTCTAAAACTCGGAGGGCAGGCTGTTTGCCTTGCCTCTATCTCTTCCATATGGTTATTTAACGAAGGTTAGTGCCGGAGACTCGTTTAAGGCATTACCTAGACGTAAATTAAATATCGTTCTGGGAGGATAAAACGTTAACATTCGTTCACTACGTTCAGAGAAAACTCGACGCAACCGCTCCGAGTATTAATTTTATAAAAGACTAATTTCTTGCTCCTTCCCCCACCGACTTCGTTTCCTTCCTCTGTAAATGGCAAAAACTCAGGTTAACGGAATTAACTTTGAGAAAAGTTCATAATTTTCTCCTCTATAAAACGAAGCATTAAAATCCGCACAAAGAAGCTCTGAGCATTTGATAAGGAATTACACAAGATAAACTTAACCGAGAGATCGGAAGAAGTGTTTTTGTCGACTAAGAAGAGAAAAGGGAAATTCAATTATAGTTCGAAATACAGCAAAGACAAAATTAAGTTGTCGTTAAAACGAAGCAGAGATTAAGCTCAGATCTGATAGCAGCAGCAAAATAAAAGCAAACGAAAAAGATTATTACTTCTCACTCTAAATTCTTCATAAACATTAGTATAGCGTGTATTTTAAGTACTATTCCCTGAACAAAAGGTAGTATTTCTTCTAGGATTATTCAACAAGATAGGAAATAAATTGTATTAGAGCAGCCTCGCAAAAATGACCAGGGTTTGTTGGCCCTGAGTTAATCAATCATAAACTTTATGTTTTTCTTATGTATTTCTATACTTCATAACCCCAAATTCGATTGAAAGACAGATGGCTGCAGTATCAAACTATAAAACTAGAATCGATTTATAAAAGTAATGTGACACTAATTATACACATCAGTTACAAACAAGGTAATACTGCTTCAATTATAAAAGATCAGGAGATCTCTTGAAATATAAATGAAAAATTTGCCCAATATAATTCGTACAATGTCAAATACATAATTACTTGGTCCAGCGTTTACCCATTTCTAGTTTTAATGGTTTTATTTAATAATTATTGAACATTTCGTCAAAATTTATCATAAAAATAACTTCTCCTCAGCTGGGAATCGAACCTGGCCACTCTCCGACCGCGTTCAAAGCTATTTTCTCAGGAACTAGAGTTTTACCGGGAAAACGGCTTATATTGTTAGATTTTTATTTAAATGGACTACATTTTAGAATTTTTTAATCAAAAACGTCGGAACCGTTTTCGAGAAATATTTTTTTTCACGTTTCGAGTTTCTTGTGGTAGCGCCCCTAAATTTGGGGCTAAAATTAATTTCTTGAATTCGCCTCGGGGTATGATTTTTCTGAACATGTATGCCAAATTTAGTTAAAATCGGCCCAGTAGTTTAGGCTCCAGGCGTCTGCACAGACGACAGACAGACAATTTTTAAAAAACACTTTTTTGGACTCAGAACGTGTAAATCCATCAAAATCTCAAAATCGAATTTTCCCGCCATCACAATACTTTCTCTTTATATGAGAAAGTAATAAGGAGAAACGTCGTTCTGATTATTGATAAAGTTATAAATCTATTAGATATAGCTGTTCCTATTTTGGGTGGACGTGTTTTTTCGGACGCCTATCTTAGAAACAGCGGCCAACGGAAAAACAAAATTAAAAACTATGTAAGTGGCGTGTGGTAGGTTTGAGTTTGACGAATGGCATAGACCAAGAAATATTAAATATTATAATATCTATATATCTATACTTCATTCAGACTCAAGGTGAGCTGACGGAGGGAGAATTACTAATAGGCTACCTCCTGTTCGTTCATAGACTCCTGTTACAAGGTCTGGTAAAGCGCAACTCGGGGTGGCAGACATGAGGATCTCGACGATGCGCGGAGCCTACCGAGTAACAGGGGAAGCCAACACCTCGTGCCGGCGGGTTGTGTATCGGCATAAGAGGAGGAACACTCTATCCCTCTCATCGTTTCAGTTAAATTCTACTTGCAAGCAACTTCAGAACAAGAGTGGACGTGGTGTATTACTGTAAATAGCAGTATCGCAGTAAGGGGACAAGTAATCCCTGAACTTAGATGTACGATGCGCAGCCGAAGAAACAAATGATAAAGCAGTTATCTTACAAAAAAAATACCTACTGTATTATATTTACCGATCATATTCTAATTAACAGGCAGTAATTAACCATGAACAATATATTTACCATAAATAAAAAGTAAGGAAATAATGCAAAAAAATAATAAAATAAAAATCTGTTCGATATACAACTCGCACTAAACTTTTTCATATACGAGCACTTACTTAGTTTACATTACAATTTACCATAAAAAATCGATCCGAGACAACTCAGACAAACTTTCTCATATACGAGTTTATAATTACCTAGCAGAGTGTTTCCATTTATTAGTTTTGAAATGTACATTAATATATATTATTGAACATTTCATCAAAATGTATCATAAAAATAACTTCTCCTGGGCGGGGAATCGAACCCGGGCTCTCTCCGTCCGCGTTTTAAGTTAATTTCTCAAGAACTAGATTTTTTCCGGGAAAACGGCTTATATCGTTGGATTCGTATTCAAATGGACTACATTTTAGAATTTTTTAATCAAAATCGTCGGAACGGTTTTCGCCGATTTTTATATTAATTTGAGTTTTTGGGGGGTGGCACCCCCAAATTTAGAGCTAAAATTCATTTCTCGCCTCGGGGTATGATTTTTCTGAACATGTATGCCAAATTTCGTCAAAATCGGCCCAGTAGTTTAGGCTCCAGGCGTCTGCACAGACGACAGACAGACATTTTTTAAAAACTACTTTTTTGGACTCAGGGGACCTCAAAACTTGTAAATACATCAAAATCTCAAAATCGAATTTTCGCGCCATCAGAGAAAGTAAAAAACACCTCTCTGGCGGAGGATTCCTAACGACCTCTCACTGTCCGCCTTAATAGTTATTTTTAAGGAAATAGTATTTTAACGGAAAAACCACTTACATGGTTAAATTCGCATTTAAATGGACTGATTTAAAATAAAATTAATCAAAAGTGTTGAAGCCCTTTTCAAACTATTATTTTCACTCATTTTAGCAGTTTTAAAGGGGTGGGGCCCATAACTTTTCGATTTTGATTTAGGCTATGATTTTTCTAAACATAATTGCCAAATATCGAAATCAGCCCAGTATAGTTTAGGTTCAACGACGACAGACTCCAAATAGACATTTGTAACAACTACTTATTAAAAACAAGGGGCCTCATAACTCACAAATCGATTCCTTCCTCAAGGAACTCACAAATCTCAATACTTCCTCTCTTTTTCCCCGGGGGGTTTTTACAACTGAAGACGCAAGACGCAAGCCCAATGAACAAACCCAGGTTAGGAAACAAACTCTTCATATTTGTGGGAAGTATTTGATCGTTAACCATGTCTCATCTCTCGATTTATATCGAATCGAGAGTGTCGATCATGGTTTCCAGGCCAAAACCTGATGACGCTACTCTTTTGAGCAGCTACTCAATTATTTAAACAATGCTGGGTGAACATTGAGCGAGGGCCCGGTCCGAGAATTGAACCCAGAGCTCACCTATACAACTACTGACCACGCCCGATGCTGCTATACTTGACTGATTGAAAGTCAAGCGCTCTATCCTATGGGCTATCAAGGCAATAATCTCTCTCTCTCTCTCTCTCTCTCTCTCTCTCTCTCTCTCTCTCTCTTTGAGATCGTAATGAAATTCAATAATGTAGAAAAGAGAATAATAATATTTGAATGATAGAACAGCCACTGTGGTTGTGAATGCTTAGTAATAGGTGGTACAGGAAATTACTAAATGAAATTTAAACTTACAAAAAAAAATACCACCCCTCACAACACGGAAAATCTATTTGAGAACGTAGTATAAGAATGTAATTAAAATGTCTAAAATAACATGTTTACTGGAAATTGTAAATCCACTATGAATGTTTAATTTTGAAACAATTTCAATTAAAAATTGATGTATCACTGATTTGGGGCTCAATGGCCGTAATCTATTTCGACCAAATAATGCACTTTTTGACACATAGCTGGAATTAATGAAGGGTTGATTGGGACAAACAAATCATGGAATTTGATTTAGGTTATGATGAATTCAATCCGTCATTTAATTTATTCTCTGCTATTTTAGTGCTTTATTCTTTTCTATTGATTTTCAATTTACATTTTCTTTCTCGTTCAAAATTAATTGAACTCAAAGAGACTATAATAATAAATAAATATGGGGTGTATGGGGTGGCTCACAGGAAATGGACGATTTTTGTATAAAAGCAGTTTATTTTGCAAGTTATATTTGCATATTTTATCAGCCAATTACATAGCATTTTCACAAGATTAGCAGGTTCACAAGTTGGAAGGTTGAGGGTCCATTTGAGTTTAATAATGTGACTTATGATGGTTCCATGGCGTCTATTATTAAAGTGTAGCCAAAGGTCTTGTTGCATATAACAAATGCGTCGTATAAAACGCGCGTAAATATTTTTAAAAAACTAAAACATTTTAAACCGACGTTTTGGGAAATGGTAACACTGGACAGATAGATTGAGTGGGGATGCAGGATTTAACCGTAAGACTGTGCCATTTAGTGTCACCATGGGTCATTGGCGTGTTTGCATATAACGTACACATGTAAAAAGAGGTGAATCGGTGATAGCGGTGCAGCACGATAATTCCAACGCCACTCTAATATTGGACTCCATGGAACCATCCCAAATCGTAAAACTAAACTCAAAGGAATCCTCAACCTTCGAACAATTGGAAACCTAATGAAGAAGGAACCAATTGGCCCCCTTTATACAGCATGGGCGCTCGACAATGTGTAATAAAAAGATAAAATAAAGGAAAGAAAAGAGAAAACAACATACCATATACCTAATTGCTGTTAAAATTTGCAATTTTTAAACTCAACAACTAACCGAGTACTACTTACTAAACAATCGCCTGTTTCTTGTGACTCTGTGCAACACAACAGATACACATTCGAGCTAGCAAATAATATGTAGTTGAAAAAACTTACTACTAAATTTAAAAAGCAATAAAAATGTAATACACAGTCAAGTATCGATAGTCCGAGTTCCGATAATCCGAGTCAAAAGAGAGTTCATGGAAAGAAGGAGGCGGAGTGGCTTCCCTGAATCAAACAATTATGACAGGACAGTGGACAGTGATAATAGAGATGGATCCGTATGACTTCATAGAATTCCTTTCCTGTCTGAGCAGCTGTGAAATCACAGCTGCTCAATTTATTCAAATTCAGGGAAGCCTATATTAATTTATTTCTTCTTCTTTAGTTATAAGTAAGATCTTAAACTGAAAGCATCTCCTAACATTTTTATAATGAGTAAAAGAAAATATACTGAACTTTATTTGAGGTGTGTCACTGAAAACAATTGCATTTGTACTGGAGTGAGTTGTATAACAGTGGGGCATTGGAAACAGATTAGGATGAAATTATTTGAAAACTTAATAAAAGTACAATATGAATATAAGTATTTTTTTTTTTTTTGTAAACGAAATTTGATAGCGGCGAAAACAAATTAATTTAAAACTGAAACTGAACCGAAGTTTTTCTTCACTAAAATACTTGGGGGTAAACGCAGAACTAGATGTTTGAATCGTCTAAAAAGCTCCTGAGAAAATACACCACACACACACACACACACACGGATAAACACAAGCAAAATAATTTAAATTTCTATTCCACGAATTAATCAATTTGTCGAGATTTTGTAACAAATATTGTTTCATAGAAAAATCGTTGGTTCTTGAAAATAAAAGAAAACGGTTACCAAAGATATAAATATAGATAACTATAAAAATTAAAATATAAAAACTAATTACTTGAGGATAAGAGGAATTGCAGAAAAGAAGAATTAGAGGTAAGAGGAATTGCAAAGGTCTACTGAGGATAATAAAATTATAAATATATCATAAATTAAATTTTCCGAGATTTGTAAAACCGTCTCAGTAAATTTAAATGAAATTCTATAATTCTCACTAAAAACAAAAGCGTATTATGGAATATTTAATAGTGAAGGTTGGTACCCACGTCAATTGACCACGCTATTACAAGTTCAATTATAATATGTAACCTAATAAATCTTGCTCTTTGAGATTAATCCTGCCCAAAAATATATTAAAAATAAAAAATATTTCGTTTTTACATGGATCTTAACTTGCTTGAGTACACTAAATCTAGTTCTAACTAAACTTCGACTAGTATTTTTTAATTATTCAAAATTTTAAAATGTCATATTGCATCCAAAGAATACTTTGTTTTATTTAGTAGCTTGAAAGAATCTAATATCTTGGAGCAAAGCAATTAAACATAAATTTTAATGTTTGGTTAACAAAAGTCCCTACAAACCTTTCTATTTGAATAATAACGTAACGAAAATAACAGGATGGTTTACTCAAATACTTTCCTTACTATAAAAGTCCTATATCAAAAGGGTACCAGGCCAGGCATATATTTCAGCTGAAATGTTGAACCCGAAGAGAATTGTCCTCCGGCCCTATGTTTGTGGCTTTTCTGAAAATGTTCCCCATAGAACATTTCCATGTTATTTCGCGAAAGGTTTCCAGTGTAAGATCTAGGGCTTTTAGAAGTGTGTAGATCCTCGAGAGAAATGAGGTGGAGTAGTGACTTTACAGTGAAACACTGAGGCAAGTGTTACCAATGCTACGGCCTCTGGCTTAAAGCCAGGCAAATCTTTACCCCCTTACTATGTGGAATCTCTCCACGAGGTTTCCACTCCCCTAAACACCTTATACGCTAAATGATTTACACACGACTTAAACTGCCTACTTCTCACACTCCCCTATTTTATACTTTTCCCTCAAAACAACTCCCTACGCCATAAAGTATACGGGGGAAAAAATCCCCTTTTTTAAAAGTGCCGAAAAAAAACAACAGTTTTTCTTTCTAAACATGAAAAAAAAAACCTCCCACTTTAAAAGTATTCTCGAAAAAGAATGAAAAGGGGGAGAAAGATGAAAAATGGAGAAAACAAAACATCTTGAACGAATTATGTGCTTGACTGGTTACAAATGACAAATTAACCTCTTTTTTATTTAAAATTTAATTCAATTTTTAAGTTTTTGGTAGAATATATACTAAGCAATTTTTCGGAAATTATATTTTTTAGTAGATTGCATTCGCCTGGCTGACAAAGAATTGTAAACCCATAAGAAAATCAGTAGGAATAATATTTCCTATCATATTATATTAATGCTGTTGAACTATAGATAACTTAAACTATAATTAATGGATTGTCGCGCTAACTATACACAAAACGGATTTTAAACGCGCTTTCACATGTTCGTCTTCAAATGACTATATTTCGCCCCTCTCCGGGGCATATTCATGCCTAAAAACCATCGTAAAATATACATTAGTTAACTTTTTCACATTTTTTTTTTAATAAATTACCTAAAGTTGTTCCATATAAAATAATTATTAATAAGGAACAACTTCAGGCAATTTATTAAAAAAAATGTGAAAAATGTAATACAATTAATGTTGCTTTTACGATTAAAAAAAAAAATGCCCCTGACAGGAGCGAAATATAGCCATTTGAAGATGAACGTGTGTATAAAAAGTTTCTTTTAACGAATTTTCAAAGAAAATTACGCTATTGCAATGGCTTCAAAATTTTTGTAATGCGAATTTTTGAAAATTTTTTCCATGGAAATCCGTTTTAGACCATTCTGAATCGATTCCTAAAATTTAACACTTTTTATATGTATGTATGTATATTGTATATATGTATGTATATTGTATATATGTGTCACTCCAGATTATATCTCCCCTTAGGATGCACTTAAAAATTTCAAACAAATTTTAAAATGTCAATAATATCAAAAGAAAGGATGAGTTCGTTGGCCAGAATTTTTGAAGTTCATTTAGGGGTCAAATTTTTACAATTTAGGGTCAAAAATAGCATAAAAACGTGTTTTTTCCATTATACCCCCCTTTTATATGAAAATATGATAAAAGTGTACACAACAACAATTACTGTAATTTTAAAGAGCTTTCCAACGACATGCATCTTGAAGGGTAAATACTATTTTGACTTTTGTAACCCGTACCCCTATGTACCAATTATTTTTTTCACCCATGCGAATTCTAAACTAAAATTTTCCTATATTATCATAAGCCAATAATACGCAGATTTCTTTGAAAATTCGCTCATTAAGTCATGGTGCATGACTGGACTTTTTTTAAATACCCTTAAACCACCTACATGCAACTGAAGATAAATTTAAAGGGGCAAATAGAACAAATATTATAAAAAAATAAATAGTTTGCATGTACAAGCACAACTTTAACTAATGTTCATATTTCTACTATAACACCCAAATGGCAGAATCATTTACTACCCCCCTAATATCTCAAATGGCTTCTTGCTTTTTCCACTAATTTGTAATGAACCAATTTTAGTAAATGAAGAACACGTTAATTGATTACTTCAAAGGTACTTATACTTAAAAAAGATCTTAAAAAGGGTAAAATAAATTGACAACATTAAAGGTATTAACATAGCCCTCTGGCTCTTTGATAAGAAGACAGAGATGAAACACAGACTTAAAAACTCCTTTTATTTTAATTAGAAGCAATCCCTTAGAGTATAGAAATAAATACCTCGACCAAGCTCAAGCCGAAAAAAAGGACTCGAGTGCAAAGAGGTGTTTTCTAAATTAATAAATATAAAAGAAGAAAAAAGAATAAAAATTAGTTTGGAAAAAAGTCAAAAGAGTTTGCCTCAGGAAAAGATGAAGTAGGATTCATAATACCTTTTCAGACCCTTTTTTTTTGTTAATGAAAAAGGTTGGGAAAACGATGAAGGGGAAAAATCCCTTCTAGGTAGGGACAAAAACTCAACTTATAATTAATCCGATTAATGCAGCGGAAAGGATGTTTGCTCAAGAGAAATTTTCTAATAAGATAAAAATCTATCTTTAATACAAGAAAAAAATGTTTATAATATTAGTTTATGGTTTTTTTTTAGGAAGTCGAATAGCTCTTTTTAGTACCCGTTTTCTTTACTTTAAAATAGGCTGTTGCTTCTAATTACCGTCATAATGTTTTAACATAAAAGTTCATGTATTAATAGAAATCTCTTCATGCATATTGTCAAAATTCCAGAATAGTTAAACAGGAGATATGAGTCATATTTCCATAGCTTTTAAGTAGTAATATAATTATAAAAGTTTAGAATAACAATCTATGAGTAAATTGATCAAACCATTGTCAAATAGAATAGTTGAGTATGTATAATGTATAAAAACACATAATCACTAATGGATTCTACGATTATATATTATTATATGGTAGTTAATCATAAAAATTGTAATGTTTCCAATCAGTTTCAAGTTTCAATCTGCTAGTTCAAGTTTCATAGAGTAATTTCTGTGACTAGTGTTAAAAAAAAAAGGGGAGGACTATTATTAAGATAAGAATGTCATCGATCCATTTCAGTGTCGAATAATATAAGTAATATCTCTTGGGATTCAGGTAAAACTAATAACAATAAATTGGCCAAGTATGTGCTCTCAGCAAGTATACATAGGGTCCGTCGGCAATTTAAAAAAAAGACGAGTTCATTAACCAGCCTCATCGGCCCAGTCGTATCAAGATGGCGGCCATTTAAAAGTTTGTTTCAGCTATAACTTTTAAACCATTTATTATAATAGGTTTGTTCCAACCACCAGTTCCGAATCAGTTTCGGATTAGTCCGTGATTGACGTAATGCGCATGCGCGATCATTGACAGTTGGGAATTGATTTGTGATTTCGTTTTTCTTGGAACGCTCCTTTCTCGAACCAAACTGTTTGCAGTGGTAGGTTTTAGCACTGTTATCACAACGTCTTTTTGAGTAGGTCGTTTATGTGATTTTGCGTTCCTGTGCTATCAAAAATACCTGAACTTATTAATATAAAAGATATGGATGATGGATGAGTCAATAGTTGATTAAGATAAGTGCCAGTCGCTTAAATCAGGGCCTGATTTAGGCCGCCTAGGGGCTCGCACAACAAGGGGAGGCCACACCACAAAAGTTTCATTTTCTAATGCTAATTAAGCTCGAAAGTTGGAAGTAAAACCTACATACTCATAGAGGATATGACGAAAATACATGCACACATTTTAGAAATGTTTATTTAATACATGAATTCACGATTTCATTTCGATTTACGCAATTCACAATTTTCGGGCTTACTGAGGTGAGCCAGTTTTAGTAGACTCACGGCACACTCGTATTTTTATTGATATAATCCTAAATGCTCTTTTGTTTTAAAAAACAAATATTAATCTTAGTCCAGTTAACGAAAGAAATATTACGGAAATAAATCGGATTCTTTCGATATTTGTTTGAAAATGGAAAAGTATCAAAAGTCCATCTTGGAAAATAGGTCCAATTTTTTTTTTTTTCAGAAATATCTAGAAAATGCCATTATATGCACAAAAATTCATTGTCTCATTCCTACAAAAACATTTTAAAAAGAAGAGTTGATTCACAAGAAAGGAGAATAATAGGCGAGAGAAATCAAAACAAAAACAATGAAGCGGAGCGGAAGGTTACGTTTCTGTTCACCCAAATCAATCCGAAACTACTAGTCCCTGCCGCCGATCGCTGACTGCTCTGACTGGTTCCAAACTAACCCGTGATTTAATCAGAGCGTGGTTTTGGAACAGCCAATTAACAGTCGGAGTCAGTCAGAGTTTGAGTTTGGGCTCGTTGGAACGCGTTTTTTCCAAATGCGCATGCGTCGGACAGTTCCAAACCAGTTTGAAGAGTGGTTGGAACAAACCTAATGACGTGAAACAAGCCCCTATACATGCATTTTTAATGAAACTACTCCAAAATAGACTGCCAATTGGTGTGGCACATAGCTTCCTCGCATCCTGTCACGTACTTTATTGATTTTATACTTTTACAAGCCATTATTGCCAAATTTGTTTAATTGATTCCCCACTTTTTTTTAATCTGTCAAAATTGATTTGATTTTTACATGAATTAAAGATCAATTTAGCAAAAGTTAATGAATGCACGGTTCAAATTAATCTGGGGGTTTCTGCGAATTACTTTCGATAAACTAAAAAAGTTTCATACAAATCAGATAAGCATACTTTTGAAGCTATACGTGAAAATAAATTTATTTTTGTGCGTATGTGGAAGAGAAACAAATGAGGGCAGACGGTTGAAACTTATATGGGACCAACAATGATCTATATGACCTTTCATATAAATTTTAAAGTTATGTTGGTTCACAAAAATTTAGCGACAGACCGAAAGACAGACACGGAACCAAAAATGATCGCTGATGTCTCAAATGTCTGCCTGAAACGGATTTCTGTCTTGGAAATTTTAAAATCGGAGATATAAAATTTTTGGTTCACCAGAAAGATCACATAGCTTCCGTTACCCCCCCCCCCCCCCCCCCCTAGTTTCTGAGGGATAATTTTTTTGGAGCTTGGAGCTACTCTATAATTTTCCTGTGTTTGGTGTTATTACAAATAACATAACGGCAAAGTTTCAAATTTTACGTTGAGAATTTTCGGAGACTGAAAGCGCAAGATTATAACCCGGGTACTTGTTTTGCGTTCGGACCATAAAAACGTAACAGGTCTATTTTATCTCAAATTCAATATCTCGATAAATACTTAAAATAATTAATACAATGACATAATATAACAAGCACGAATTAAATGATAAATATATAGATATCTACTTCTAAAATAATTAATTAACACACAAGATTGGCCCATTAGATCACTATGACTTCATTTTCTATTCATTAATTACCCTCAACATTCTTATCACGAGTTCCTTTATTTTTGGTTAAGATCTATTTGAGTTATAACCAATTAGTTAAAGGATATTAGCAGAGTCATTTAGAATTTCACAAGTAAAACAATATCTGAAGAACAAGATAAGCTTATTAAATTATTTGAACCTCAATAAGTTATGCAGATTAAGATAATAAGCTAGATTTAATGTCAATATTGTTTCAATAATATTAACAGAGATTATAATCAGAGCTTACGATTAAAACCTTGTTGGCTAAAATTGACGTATGCTAATATACACGGTTTATAATTAGTGGTACATAACCAGGGAGTGGGCAAAATTAATATGTGTATAATAAGCTAATGCATATAATATTACAAGATGAGATTAAGATGCGTTCTTCCAGTTAACATCTAATAACGTCAAGTATCTAATTGAAAATAGTTAGATAATCATAGTATGGATAGAAGGTAATGATTCCATACTGACACGGATATTGCGTCATAATAATAAAACGTTCTATAACAAAATAAACCCAAGATCTACGTTGAAGATTAAAAAAAAATCGGTCCGAGACAACTCAAACAAACTTTCTCATATACGAGTTCATAATTACTTTGCCCAATGCTTTTTATTTAATAGTTTTCGTAGGTACATTTAATATCTATTCAACAATATATCAAAATTTATCATAAAAATAACTTCTCCTCGGCGGGGAATCGAACCCGGCCTCACTTCATCCGCGTTTAAAGCTATTTTCTCAGGGACTAGATTTTTCCTGGAAAAACGGACAAAATTTTAGAATTTTTTAATTAAAATCGTCGGAAACGTTTTCGAGTTTTTTTTCTCACGTTTATCAGAGTTTTTGGGAAGTAGCGACCCAAAATTTGGAGCTAAAATTCATTTCTCGATTTCACTTCGGAGTAAGATTTCTCTAAACATGTAGGTATGTTAAATTTCGTCAAAAATGGTCCCATTATTTTAGGCTCCAGGCGTCTGCACAGACAGACGGCAGACAGACATATTTTAAAAACCACTTTTTTGGAGTCAGGGGACCTCAAAACGTGTAAATCCATCAAAATCACAAAATCGAATTTTCGCACCATCACATACTTCCTCTTTATAAGAGAAAGTAAAAAAAATTAGGACCCCTTTCTATAGATTATTGTAAAACTAATGACTAATTTATTGTATTATCATAGAATTAATCATTGCATTATATCATCATTGTATTAATCATTGATTTATTGCATTATCATAGACTATACACTGATTTTTCCTTAGATGTGCGATATTATTAATCAGTACCTAATATACCATATCATAGAAAATATATAATTTATTCAAGTTTCAGCTTTCAAGGTAGTCGGGATGTTGGTTGAATTTAGGTTACAAGAATGGGATAAAACCAAAAATAAAACAAGTTAAATAAATACGTGGAAACTTTTTCCATCAACAAAAAATTACTAGGTATACCAGTTATAAACCTCTAGATCAGTGGTTCCCAAAGTATTTTTTACCACACCCCCTACAGTCAAGAATAAAACTCCCCCCCCCCCCCCCTTTACACAATTTTATGTGGTAATTAAAAAAAATAAATATACAAGTATTACATTGAATAACCATACATTTATTTTTATTCCAATTTTTTATACCATTACAAGTTCCAATTTAAACTGAACGAATGAAGTAAGAGACAAAATATATCAGTGAGATGGATGAGCTTGAATTTTTTTACAAGATTCCCTATTCTTGGGTGATCATTAGAAAGTGCACAACAAAAATCATTAGCAACATCAAGTTTGCCCCGATACTTTGTTTTTATTGCAACAAGTGCTAAAAAAATGTTTTCACATTTGACGTTCGGTCGGCAAAGCTATCTCGATCTCGAGGTTCCACGCCCCCCTTGACTTGTCCCTTGGGGGGCGCTCCCCCCACTTTGGGAACCAATGCTCTAGACTCTATACTATATATCAGTGATAAGGTAGAAAAAAATACAGTCGCTTGGGATGTTGCTGAGCGACAAACTGATGCATGCAAAAGATAATATTAAATTATTTGAAATCTTATAGATTTACCATTGAAAGTTAAACTTCGACGAGAAAACTTCTTTCCACTACTTGGCTAAATATTAGGCAAGTAGCTAACTCGGGTATGAAAACGTGGGATCGGGCGTGTGAGGTAGAGAATCTTTTGACATTTTAGAGAAAGGATATCCTAATTTTCATCAGAGGCCAGAAGATTTAGTTAGCTTAGGCGGACTTCACATGGGTTCAGCAAAAAGGGCCTACTGAGGGCCTAATTGCTGGGCTTTACCTCTCCATCTTACATCTAAAATAAGCTTCTACTAAATTATACTTATGAAAGTAAACAAGATAAAATTAAATAATAAGAAAGATGTGGAGTGCTATTTTTTCTTACGCTTTTTGTGAAACCGAAGGGATAAACACGACACACATTATGATTTGCCAGCTCCTCACTGGGGATCAAAATTTACATAATAAATTATACTTTGTATAACACAAAGAGGTGTAGTAAAGATTATTGGGTGGCAAAAGTGCAAATGGCTAACCAGCCAAAGACTGCAAAAGGCAAAAAGGCAAAACATATTTCTGACCAACTGATTCCGAATATGAATATGAAGCAGGATTTGGGGCGGTCAAAGTTAAAAAGAAGGAAATTGTTATCGGACGAACTATATACTTTGAGTCACATCACTGAAGCTCCATCCAACACAGTTTGACGATAATTATTTAATATGATATAATTAATTAAGTAAAACAAGGAATAAAATGATGTGTCCTTTTTTTCTCTATCGTTTTTAATTTTTTTGGGATGCTGAATCTTTAAACTTTGCCACCTCGTAAGAATGGTGCGTACTGAAAAATATGCCGGAACTACGAAAAAATGTAATTTTCCCATTTTCGAACTTATAGAGAAAAGTATACTCTTACGGAAATAAACTACATTAAATTGACCATGATTTATGTCTTAGATTTTATTGTCAGAAGGAACGGTTTAGGTGCTAGAGCACATTGACATATGACAGAAAATTTCGAAATCGGCTAAACAACTGTTTTTATCTTTGGTTTTCGCTTAGAACTGTAAAACTATGCACTTTTAGAAAAAAGTGGTCCAAGACATTTGCCTTGTGTCTGAAGTTCTATCGTCAGAAGAACGGTTTAGGCGCTAGATCGTGTTGAAGTTTTGTGCGAAATTGAGTAAAGTGAATGCTAAGGCAAAAACTCTTCTATTTCACATCGGTGAGCTCTATTATCACGATATCTTTATTTAAAACAATTCAATTAATTAATATGTAATTTAATTGATTAGTTACCTACATAGATAACAAAATAATTTCCCAAAAAATGTATCAATTAATAATTTTTACGTTGTAGGTATTTAATTCATTTCTGATTGCACCCAAAAGCAAAAGTGTTTATGGGTAAGTAATTATAAAACGTAGCCAGTTTTATAAATTATTTAATTATATGAATATAATTAGAGTTATTTTTTATCTTTTACATAATCAGGGTCATCATCAAAAACTACGTCAACACTTGATTTATACTTAAAACAGCATTTGCAATATTAGTGATGTGAATACTTGTAGGGACAGAGTTCGTAGGTCATGCATTCTTCTAGTTCTTCATCTGATTTTTTGTAATGCTCATTCTCTGAAATAAAGTTGTAGGGTTGATCGCTACAGTTCGAACGTAAGCTTGTATCACATACATCATGGTGGCAAAGGGCTTCACACTGTCGTTCTGTTTGAATTTCACAGATCTGAAATCTCCACCAACAATGCAATCTACTTATTCCCTGAGAACCACCACCCTGGACAGAGTTCTACTGTCGTGTCGTTCCACGTTCCACGTACCACACCATATTTTATCTCTTCATCAATTGTTAATCGTTGAGTCAGACAACCCTCTTCATAGACAGCAAGCAATTATTCGTTCATTTCTTCTCTTAAATAAAACGACCTTACCATCTTCTATCTTCCAACATCAGGGTCTCATCTGCCAACACGGGATCACAAATATCAAACTCCCGATTTGACAGTATCTTGTTCTTCCGTATTCCGGTCCGTATTCCGATGACCTTATGAAAGCTAAAAGATTTTTTGTAGTATAAAATAAACAAAAAATGAGTCAGCTTATATTAATCCTTTTAAAAAAAGTTGTCATGACAAACGTCAGTCATGAAAACGTTTTCTCTCATGTTCTCAGCGAAAAGAACGAATTTATAAAATTAAATATACTCAATTTAAAGAGAATTAGTGTGAGATTTGAGCCATCCAATAAAAAAAAAGTCGCTCAATAATTGCGGACGCTAAGAGAGATCAAAGTCTAACATTAAAAAAATATTAATAACATCTAGCTGCAATTAAGGTACAACCAATGGAGTACTAAAAAGTCACAGAATTAAACTTGTAGATCTTTCAAAATCAACAAGTTGTACGTGCCATCAGTTTTTGGATACGTACAACGTACAAGTGTGCCCAATTTCAATTTTTTGGTTATTCTAAGTCACTTATAATTTTGGTGATGAGTGAGTAAGTCAGAAACAAAAATGCAAACTCTGAAACTCTCCCTTTTTGAAAAGGCTTAATATTAAGGACCCAATGTGTTACAGTGTCCTAAGCTACTTAAGTCTAATCTCTGTTTCAAATTTCAAAAGCCTATCTTAAGCGGAAGCAGACAATGAGGGTGAGAGAAATGGGGTGGATTTGTTTTTAAGTAAAGATGCACTGCATGCTTGGAATGGTCTTGGGCACGGGCACTGCCGTGCGCTTAGATCAATGTTTGATAAGGTGTCAAAAATACAGAACCGGCTTTTTATATATATTGGTTATTGTGAAGAATGAAACAAATATTTATCTCGTTAACTATTTGAGTTATACTCAGGACTTGCAGCTATTAAATTGTTTTTAGGAATGCTTGATCCCAGGAGATAAAATTTTCTATGAATGCAAAGATGATGGATGTTTCAGCAAGGAAAAAGGTAATAAAGAATGGTTTAAGATCAAGCAAACTGGTATTCACGGTTCACGAACGTAGGATTCGTATTTTGTAGATGTTTTTAACTCCAAAACTAGTAAGGGATTCCACCTGAACCATTTGATGGATGTCATCCACCGGTGAAGGTTCAGGCGGCCGAAGCTAACGTATTTCGGGTGGGTCAGGTAAATAGATTGTATGCCCATACTCAATATGCCTCTAGTACCGATTAGGAAAGGTTTCAGTAGGGAGACAAGGACCGTGAGGAATATGGGGCCTTTTACCGGAATTATGAATAAGAGATGGAGTTGCTGCCGAGAAAAAAAATTATTCAGACAGTGAAGAATTCTGAACACTGTTTTATAATTGAATTAATATCAAGAGTTATCATGAAATTACGTTTTAAAAACTTTACTACCAGAAAATACTTTTGCATAATGTAGGTGCCAAGACAAACTTCGCTAATAATAATACCGGGATTTGTACCATGTACCAATTAACACTGACAGAAAGTTTTTGAGGGATTCAAAGCAATACGAAAGAGACAACTAGAAGCTGCGAAGTCCAATAAGCAAAGGGAATCCCTGCGGTTAAACGGCTGTTAAGGGGAAAATTTAATTAGGGTCCAAGAGCGAAGCTGTTTCACCTGAGAATGACCCTAATTAGTTTGGAGAGGCCCGAGAATGTTGTTCTAATCAGGATTTATCTCTAGATCGTGGTTTAGGGGGGATGCCCAGGTTAATTGGAATTGAAAACGTAGCAAATATCGACCGCATCGGGATTTTACCAATACAGGCATGACCCGCTTTGATGACTTACTCTATCTAAGCCTGTTAACTATGATCCAGATTGATAATGGGTATGGAGCTCAATATTCTTACTGACAAAACTAGGTAACAATTCAAACTTTTGCGAGTGCCGATGAGGTAACGTATCAGGATAATGATGGGCTTTTGAGAACTAGAAACATGCCACTAATTATCTTTCAAACGTTAATTAAAATTTAAAGCTAACCAAACTAACTGGACCCACAGGCAAAATCTGTAGTAGCCTCTTTTGGTAAATTTGCAACAAACAGTGCGTGGTTTCTACAAATAACAATTTTAGTCAAAACCTTATACCTTTATTTCTACATAATGCTTTTTTCCTACAAAAAATAATTCCCAATAAACCTATTTTATCATATAATTAAAGGACTAATATTGAATAAATGGTTGGGCTCTAACAAATTATTTATAGAGGAGCAATATCACCTTAATCAACATCAATTACAAATAAATAATTCATATAAAAATGCCATTTTTCAAAACTGGTCTTATTTTCAACCTTTTTTTTTTTTTTTTTGTTTCTGTATTCTTTATCTTAGTTGTATCTATGCGCAAAATTTAGGGAAGATTAAATGACGGGAAATGTTCAAAATTGGGGTAATAGTTGTGCGATGAAACTTAAAAAGCAAATTAATTTGACGCCATTTTTTTTTTTTTTTTTTGGTTTCTGTATTCTTCACCTTATTTGTATCTTTGTGCAAAATTTGGGGAAGATTGAATTACGGTAAGTGGTTCAAAATTGGGGTAATAGGTGTGCGATGAAACTTAAAAAGCAAATTAATTTGACGCCATTTTTTTTTTGTTTTTATTTTTTTTGGTTTCTGTATTCTTTACCTTAGTTGTATCTATGGGCAAAATTTGGGGAAGATTGAATGACGGTAAGTGGTTCAAAATTGGGGTAATAGGTGTGCGATGAAACTTAAAAAGCAAATTAATTTGACGCCATTTTGTTTTTGTTTTTATTTTTTTTTTGGTTTCTGTATTCTTCACCTTAGTTGTATCTATGTGCAAAATTTGGGGAAGATTGAATCACGGGAAGTGGTTCGAAATTGGGGAAATGGAAATGTGCGATGAAACTTACAAAGCAAAGTAATATAAGACCAGTAAAAATACAAATAAATATCAATTTCTTGCATGAGCAATCTACAATATTCTCTTAACATAATATGTCATCGATTGATAAAAGAGCCTAGCGTATAGCTCAATTTCATAAAGATTGAAGTGTACCCTAAAAGGGCAGCTGAACCAATTATAATCCTAGACAATAACGTTTCACAGAGTAACAAGTCCAAACAAATAAATGCTTTCTAACTTCAACAAATAGCTTATATTGAATTATTTCAACAGAGTAGACAATGGTTTCCTAAATATCTCAGTGGGGCATTTATAATTATTTCACTAGAAAGATTAAGATTTTGAGAAATAAACCAATTTCCATTATTCAGAGTATCCCTTAATTGTACTATGTATCATGGTGTTTTCGCTGTTTTTCACAAAAGCATGCAAGGATCAAAATACAGAAATTTATATACGGTTAAAATTCTCGCGGATACCAGAATTTAGGTGTTTAGCATTAAGATTACAAACTAACTCCAAAAATGTGCAATATTTGTTTGAAACACCACAACCATCACGATTTTTCCTTAATATATTGTGACCTGAGGGTTTTTAATAATTGGGAGATTAATTGTTTATCTCCAGAAGGGAGAAAAATTGAACTTTTCTCCCTAGCTTAAGGGGAGGAAAGCTACTCATTGCACCCTGTCAGGTTTAACAGGGACTAATGGACAATAAGGGAATCATGAACTCTCTTGATGCCCTCCAGTGTTGCCCTAGATAAAGCACAAGTAATTCAGGTTGGTGCTAAATACATAATTTAATTTATTAACTTATTTTTAATGTCTAAATCTATAATATCATCTTCACACATGTCACGTAACCTACACAAAGGCAATTATGGTGATTATCAGTAAAACAAACAAACAAGTTAAAGGTGAAATCATAATTTCTAAATATAGATGAACTAATCCATAAGTACACACATCAGTTGTCAATATTATCCAATACAAGACTTAGCTACCAGCTGATTTTAGAATTGAATTTCAAATAAATACTATCTATGATTCAATTTTAACGCGCTTAATTTATTTAGTGAATTGTTAAATATATATATATATATATATATATATATATATATATATATATATATATATATATATATATATATATATATATATATATATATATATATATATACACACATATATACAGTGTGTCTCAAGATAAAGTATCCGAGAGGAAAAATTTTCTTATTTTCGGGTTTTCGAAAAACCGTAATTCTTTATAAAAACTCCTGATTGTTCTTAAACCTCTAAAAATGATAACATTTTCTTGATTTTGTGTAGGTACAGGGTGTTTTATTTTTTAAAAACTTTAAAATATGACCAAGAGTAAACTACCCTTATGTTTGATGGTATCGAAAAATGTTATTTAGAAAAGTGGTTCAGAATTGCAAAAAACGTATAAATATTATTTTATTTTATGAATTATTAAATTTTAGTTAATTTTCTGAAATATTAAATTTTAGTTTGTTTTCTAAAAATAAGCAATAAGCTAACTACAACAATTAGTTCTCTTTGCATTTTTATAATTAATAAAGGTGAATAATAAGAATAATAATGCCTTACTTTACTCCCTATAGGTGCATAAATAACTATTGCTCTTCAGAACGACCAAATTGCTTGCGTTACTAGAAACTAAAATAACTCTGAAACAAAATATGATTTCTAATATTCCCGGGAAATTTACTTACAGTTACTTTAGTAGACTAGAATAAGTAAAAACTATTAATAACGTGTAGATAATGGTGAAGTTCATAGCTTCCAAATATTCTATAATACCACCAAAATATCCTTATAATTTAAATGACTATTTCCTTCTAAAAATCTGAGAAAGTTGTATAATATACTAGAAGTAAATTAAAGGTTATATAAACTTACTATTTATTTAAGGGTCATAAAGCTTTGAAAATACCCAGTTGAATTCTTCAAAAACAAAGATATTACTTGGTGAATTAAGTAAGAGAAAACGACAAAATGTAGGCGAAGTAGTAGTCTTACGGTTGAAAATTACCGGGAACATCACACTAAGGGGAAAAGTGGAAAAGGGTTAAAGTACTTTTATGGGTCAGTTATCCTAAATAAATAAAACGTCTGACGTAATCTTTGTACAGTTTGGTACTATAGTATTTAGTTACTGTCTCGAGAGAGCCTAACAGAGTTTAATTTTAATCATGTGCTCGACCCTCAAGGGAATAAAACCCTTTTTATCTGGACAACCACTATCATCAAACGTAAAAAACTAAGAAAATAAACAACATTAAAACCATTAAAATTATATAATAGTCTGTGAGACACATAGAGTCCAGAAAAAAGTGTTTGACGAACAATATGCTAAAATAATGTGTGTCAGATAATTCTTTAGTGCCTTTTGAATATATGATTGGCTATGTACAATGTACGTCCATGTTGTACATAGCTTGGCTATAGGCATTTAAAAAAAACAAACCGGTGGAGAGCCGCGGTCATGTCCCGCCCATTTTCATGGACAATTAGATTTTCATGATCCTGAGTACAAAATTATGAAGTAGACCGAAAGTCAAGGTGAATTTTTCAAAATACAAACAGACACTCCGCTTAATATACATAGAAGAACACAGATTATTTGAAAAAATTACCCTATTTAGGGCGCAGAAGAAATTTATACCATTATTATATATTTATTTATACATGGCTTCCGAGCTTATATACCTAAGGTAACGGAAGCAATGTGATCGTTCTGAAGACCGACATTTTTTTATGTTTCCGATTTCAAAAATTCCAAGACAGAATTCCGTTCAGACATCAGGAAACATTTTTGTTTCCGTGTCTGTCTGTCGCTCAATTTTTGCGAACCAACATATCTTAAAAACTACTCGTTCGATTTAAATTAAATTGGGATGGTATGTCATAATTAGCTCATTGTTGGTCCCATATAAGTTTCAACCTTCAGCGTTATTAGTTTCTCTTCCACATGCACACAAACATACATTTATTTACACCAATATCTTTTCGAGTACTCATTTGATTTTTTACGAAATTTGGATGTTTTGTCAAAAGTAGTCCGCAGATAGTCCCAGATTAATTTTAACAGTCTGCGCTCTTTCATGCTTTAATTCACGTAAAAAATCAAAACCATGATGACAGTTTTAAAAAAGTCGGAGGGAAAATGAAATACATTTGACAAAAATGGGTTGTAAAAGCATAAAATCAATAAAGTATACAAAATAGGACGCGAGGAAGCTATATGCCACGCTAATTGGCAGAGTATTTTTGTAATGGATTTTATGTTTTCTTTCACATCGTCAACATAAATATGGATGAGAAAAAAAAATCTTATTAGTCCGCAAAAAGACATAATTAATTCATCGAGAACTATTTTAAGAAAAATAGTTATTTATGTAACTAGGCAGCAAAATGGAATTTTGCTGACAAGTTTTTAAGTTTTAGTTCCGAGCCAAAGGCGAGGATAGGCTAAACAAATTTACTGCAGAGGCGAAGCCCCGAGGCAGGAAATTTACTATTTTACTGACGAGGCGACACCGAGTCAGGAAAATTACATGTTGACTGACGAGGCGAAGCCGAGGCAGGCAAATGTTAATTACCTGCTGAGGTGTAACCGAAGCAGGTAATCTTTAAACGAGTCAGGAATGTTTCCTTTGCTGCATAGTTACATACAATATTTTATCTATTAACGGCAGAAAAATTACACTATTTATTATAATCCCTTTTTAATATATAAAAGATTTAAAGAAATTAAATTTGTAAAAAAAAACAAAATTTGAGTTATCAAGAAATCAAAACAAAAGCAAAACAATTCAGGTTACCACTTTTTTTTAATAACAACTGTTTTTTTATCTCAATTTTTAGTGATTTTTTAAAAATAATCATTGTAAAATAGTAAAATTTGTTTGTCACTATAATTATTTAAGTTGTTTTCAAAAAAGATATAACTATTTAGCAGAATATTACGCATAATTATATAAAAATAAACAATGTGGTAGTGTTTATAACCTGCGATGAAGTAACTTTTTTTTTGTAAAATTTTCTTACAATGTGACAGCCTGTTTGTTATTTTGCTGACACTTTGAACATTTGCTGACACTTTGATATTTTGCTGACACTTTGATATTTTGCTGACACTTTATTCAAAGGAATCAAGAAAAATGACATTTTGCAGACTGAAAACAGTACAACAATGCTTAATTTTGCTGCCGTGAGTAGATAAAATAATGAATTAACAGCGAAAATGATGATAATTTAAAATATTGAAAAAGTATAATTCTCCTTTTCGCAGGCTATAAATATTTATAATAGGTAAGTCACAAATACCAACATTTTGCATTAGAACGTTTTATAAAATACTAAATAATTGCTATTTTGTACATAATTTATTTTTTATAACGCTCTAAACATAAATTTGAAGAACCAAAGAGAATAATTAAGAAGGGCTATTAAAACTAAACTTAAAATTTTACCAAACTGAGATTAAACTAAATTTAAATAGACATGAAGATAGGAGAAGTTCTTGTTGGTATAAGGAATAGTGTTTCTATGTTAAAGACAATAGGTATCTAAATTATTCGTTAAAGTGCATAGAATAGAAGGGTTTTAAGTTTGTTTAGGAGTTTAAGACAGTTTTATAAACTACTTGTATAGATTTATTATAAAATTATTAAACAGAATCAAATGAATAAGAACAATAATGTTTATGTTCTAATGCGACATAGATTTCTCCTGTGATAAAAAGAATAAAAAAACCGGTTTTTAACCTTAGTCTTTAGCCTATCGGATAAAATATTTGCAAACGACCCTTACAATCCATAAAGCAAATGAGAACCAAAACATAATCAAATAAACAGGTCAAGTGTGTGCTAGTCAGCTCACAGCGAGGGTCCGTAGGCCAAACTGTATAGTTTAAGTAGTACCCTATTGATGGTGTTTTTTAAAATGCTAAAAAGCTAACTTTGAACTATCCTATGGGTCTGATATTCTCAAAACACATAAACAAACTTCTAATAAAGTATTTTTTTTTTTGGCACAGGACCGGACTACAACCATATAAATACATCGAAAAGACCAAAGTTATAAAAAACGTATTTTTTCAATAAAATATAAAATAATATTTTTTTCGGAATATCCAAAAAGTGGTAACTATACTTTTGGTCGAAGAATGTTCAGGAATTGTTTCCGATTTTTTGCACTACACATAAGCGAGATAGAGGGGGGGGGGGGGCACGATTCACACCCACTTCAAACTTGCCTACGCTCGCCCTATCAAAGTTATAACCAAAGAATTATATATTTTTGTAATCAGCTCGACGTACCCTTTCATATGATATCCCTCAGGGTGTCGCAAAAAAAAAAAAATTTAACCCATAAGTTTTTTTACCCTCATTTTTTTAAAAATATTTTTTTTAAGTCGGTATATTTTTAAAATATGTGGGCAGGTACAAGACACATACATGCCAAATTTCAAAGTGATCGGACGAAAAGTGTAGCCGTGAGAGCAGGCGACCGGACGGACGGACAGACACACGCAGGAAAATATAAGGGTCCTTGGTTTTGCCTAGGGACCCTAAAAAAGTACAGCAGTACTAGGTACAGAAAGAAAAAATCTAAAAGGAAATATCAAGAAGCTAAATAAATACGAGTACATTGCATAATTCTGAATTTGTGTATAATATAATGTATCTAAAAAAAAGGTATGATTTTTATTTATTACTTTAAAAATTTTGGTTTTAATATAAATATGCTCGTATGTTATACAAATATAATGAAATAATACTTTTATCTACGATTGATACGAAATATAAACATTTTATCTCTGTTTCGATGCCTAGAAAATGGTTCTTTTCGTATAGTTGTATTCGTATAGTTGTATATTGCGCATACGTTTTTCATAATTCTTCACCTTAACACGATTAGCGTGTTTGTTTACATTTAAACAAAACTAATTTGCTGTGTACGTAAAGTAACAGTTTTTTTTCTGTATTTATCATTAAAATCCAACAATCGTAGATAAAGTGTGGTACGCAATTCGTGCGAAAACTGCATTTTGCTTTGCTCGAATGGTTTTACTACCCTCGCTGTCTCTCAGGTGCAAACTCCACACTCACATGCAAAATGCTACTTTCCTCACTAGACGCGTAATTTACTAAATAATATTTAAAATCATGTAATCAATATTATAAGCACGAATTTTACCCGGAGAGGGACGAAATATAGCTTTAAAGAGAAGAAAAATAAGGAAATTGTCTAATTATTTAAATTAAACCCCTTTAGCGTCACAAAAAAAAATATTCCACCAATTAGTGTGACACATAGCTTCCTTCAATCCTATCACGTACTTTATTGATTTCATAAGTTTAAGAACACTTGAACACTAAATATAATAGTATTGTGCTAGCACCTCTACCTACATCATCGTAAACCTGCTCTACAGATTACCAGACTAATTCAGAGAACGTGTCCACTTAGATCTTTTTTTAGACGTTCTGATCTCACTCCACTGGCAAAACTGCTTCAAAGTTTAAATATTTAATTGCCCAAATTTTGGAAGGGAAGATCAGAAGAGCAGATAAGTGAGTGTATGTGGATCCTGAGTTTTACATAGTGGCAATCCAAGTTCTTTTTATAAACCGTATATAATGACTAATAAATATTGCTTCCGAGCTTACCGAAGGTAACGGAAGCTATGAGATCGTTCTGAAGAACGAAACGGTCTCCGATTTCAAAAATTTCAAGACAGAAATCCGTTTCAGACATCAGGGAACAATTCAATTTTTGCAAACCAACATATCTTAAAAACTACCCGTCCGATTTTAATGAAATTTGGATGGTAGGTCATAATTAGCTCATTGTTGGTCCCATATAAGTTTCAACCTTCTCTTTTTTTTCTCTTCCACATGCGCACAAACATATATTTATTTACACCTATAACTTCAAAAGTCACTTAACTGATTTGTATGAAACTTTTATAGTTTACTGATATTAGTCTGCAAATAGCCCTAGATTAATTTGAACCGTCTGCGCTCTTTAACTTTTGCTAAATTTATACTTTAATTTATGTAAAAAATCCAAACCATTTTGACAGAATAATAAAACGTGGAAAACAATTAGACAAATTAGACAATAATGGCTTGTAAAAGTATAAAATCAATAAAATACGTGATTGGATGCGAGGAAGCTATGTGCCACACCAATTGGCAGTCTATTTTTTATAATATATTATTAATTACATTGAGATCTTTACCTTACAAAATATCTTCTTTTATAATATATTCTTAACTATATTGTGATCTTTACCTTACCAACTGTTACTATACTTTGCATTAGGCTGGACAAATACTCCTCCTGAATGGATCCGCACAAAATTCGGCACGGTCACAGTGACCAACCACACGAAGGTATAAATCTGAAGTGATCCAAATTGGTTCACAGGGGTACGGGGTACTGCATTGAACACCTAGTAATAATATTATGACAGTACGCAAAGATGTTTTGAGCTACACAAATTGCCAGACGTTCAACATTGCTTTTGTTTAAGGGTATAGCCCTCAAAAATCAGTAACATTTAACTTCAAACGTAAATATGAATTATGATAATTCAGATTAAATAATTTCCTTTCTTAACTAAGAACTATTTTATCTAATATTAAAGCCGCCAGTAAAACATGTTAGTTTGAATAAAAGGCACACTGTCAATTTGAATTAAAAGCCACCTCGAAAACAGTTAATTGAAACAAAGCTAAATTTAATTCTCTCTTAACCCAATTCGAAACCACTTAAGAGAATTAAATTCGACTTAGTCTACCCTGGGAGTAATTGAGAATTAAATTCAACTACACGAACAATGAGGTAAAACTAAAACTAATAAGGAATACTACTAGTACACCTTGTCGCAGCAGTCCGTAGTGGGCATAAGTCTGCCAAAGGCAGACACATGCAACATTTGTATTTTATGAATAAATAATACGTCGCGATCACTTGTATTCGAACACATGGGAACCCTAGGGCCTCAAGTCGTATTTCTAACTCTAGAAATGTACGATAGAGTTAACGCTTCGAGCCAAAATGAGATAACTGTAACAATTTGTTGGGTCAAAAAGTTGCGCCAGTGTTTCAAATTTCAGCACTTAAGCTTAAACGGTTCGGGCCCTGTGAACCAAAGAGCGATGGACGGACGGCACATGGGGGGGGGGAGGGGGGGGAGGGGGGTTAGCGAGTCACTCCATCAGTATAAATCTCAAAATTGACATAGGAAACTAGATAGTGTTGGTGTTTCAGCCCCTTGCCGGAGTCGATTAAACCCGACCTTCTTGCGTGAGGCATTCGACACCAATGATCCACCACCCCAAACTAAGAAATATTATATATGTACATTATTAATCTAAGTAGAGTAATAGAAACATTTCTTGATAACATAGCTGAATAATATAATATATCATTGGTTAAAGATAATAAAATATAATATACCTACTACCATTTTTTAAGATGAAATAAATATATTTTATAATGTATATATTTTTTTGTAATGCTAACCTTCATCCCACGCACCACACGGGACTCAAGCTACGAATTAGTGGCAATGTTTTCTAGTGCTAATTAATTGCATTTTGCTTCTATAAATTCAGAAGTGCTCCGAGGCCAGATAGGCAGGAAGAATATTAAGGCCGGTTTTGGCTTTCTTAATACATGCAATGAAAACATTTGCAACATTTGTATTTTATGAATAAATAATACGTCGCGATCACTTGTATTCGAACACATGGGAACCCTAGGGCCTCAAGTCGTATTTCTAACTCTAGAAATGTACGATAGAGTTAACGCTTCGAGCCAAAATGAGATAACTGTAACAATTTGTTGGGTCAAAAAGTTGCGCCAGTGTTTCAAATTTCAGCACTTAAGCTTAAACGGTTCGGGCCCTGTGAACCAAAGAGCGATGGACGGACGGACACATCGGCATAAGGGTTTTGAGAAGTACCTACGAAACCCTAAAAACAGTGAGAAGTAATTGTGGAATGTTAAAAAAACAAATACGGATGTAATGAGTAGTGGGAGATATTATCTCCTTCTAATTTAAACTCCTATTAAACGGGCATATCTACCGGTACTTCTTTAGATTGTTACTCCCTTAGTTTTTTTTTTTTAATATAAATGACTTCGACTAATTAACTATTAAGACAAAGGGATGTTTAGTCAAATGTACTTTGAGACAAATCACACTTCTGTTTTTATAAGGGGAGTAACAGTCTAAAGAAGAACATTCCGTACACCTTCTTCAGATTGTTACACCCCCTCTGTTATTTATATAAGGGGAGTAGTAATCTAAAAAAGTGCCATTGTTTTAATAAAATAGGAACATAAGGTTAACAAATGTAAAATTATAACAAATTTCGACGTTATTTGGTAAAATTATAAATTAAAATAATTGAATTTATCGAAGGTAAAACTATAATACTTGAAAGCAATTTTCCCTCATTTTAATTTTTTTTTTTTTTTTTAATTATAACTAGGTGAGTAAGGCTAAAAAAAATTGATATAATAAAAATGACAATTTTAAGTTGATACTCTTAAAAAAAAAAAACTTAATAAACGAGTTCTATTGGAGTTTAATTAAGATCCATAAAATATCCTACGATATCTCCTTGGCAGAATCCTATTATATTACTAAGCAGGATTAAACCTTAATAATCTATTTTAATCAAGCATCATTTTGATTGAAAATCATACGTTGTTTCATTCGACCCTAAAAATATACTAAATTAAGTTCATCGAACCTTTAATAACACGCAACATATTTTTTTTAAATAATGCGCCATGGCATTTACTGGGGTATATAATAAATAATAACATAATATATATTTTATTAAATATTTTGTAAAAGAGATCCAACCAATAAGAAACCAAATTGTGGTCTTAAAAAATGTGTATACAGGAGGTTTGATAAACCCAAAATTTCTTAATTTTCTCAGATTGAACTAACTTTTTGATATTGAATAAAAAAATAAAAAATAAAAATGGCCCATCTTCAAGATTGATAAAAAGTTCAAATTAAAAATATATAATATATATATATTTATTATTTCTATTCGTTTTGGTTATATCGGAGTACAAAGGAGGGTTCTGAAAGAAATAAAAAAAATAAAATAACCAATGAAAAAATGGGGGGGGAAAAAAATGTTTGCTAAGAATTTACGTTTAGCTTTGAAATTTCTCTCATTAGTAAGGGAAAGTAAAGGGCAACATCTTTTTCTCTTCTTTCTTTGGTTAAAAATAATGTTCCAACTGGAGTTTTCACTTTCTTTTTCTTATTTCAACATTCATCCTTTATTTGACAGTCTAGAAGAAGCCCGACCTCGGTTCAAATCAACGAAAGAGGGTCACTTTTATAGAATTCACACACAAAAAAAAAAAGATGGGTTCTCTCAAAGTAAAGTAGCTAAAGAACAAGAAATACGCACGATGGTTTGAAGAGTAAAGAAAAAATAGCTCCGCCAAATTAATAAAATATCGTTCATTTTTCTCCCCTCAACTGCTCTTATTTTTACAATACTTAACTTTTTTTTAAAAAAAGGGACTTCTTTGAGAAATTCTGAGGAAAAAAAGATGGAGATCAAATATTGAAATATCTATATTTCAGACTAGTTTTAAAAAAAGGTAAAGAAAAATTTAAATAAAGAATAATTCTCAAATAAATTGGAAAAAAATAAAAAACTTTTATTAAAATTTATAGTTTGAAGATTGAGGATAATAAATTATTTGTAATATAAAAAAATGAAGCTCTAAAAGAAAAAATTATTTTATAACATATTCAGACAACTTATTTTACCTTTCAGTTTTTTATTTTAATCTAATTTCAAAACAAACTTTGATATAGCGCTGCATTTATAGAGATAGCAAACAATCAATTTGATACGACGAAATTTGAACACAATTACACTGGACATCCCTTATTAAGACTAGTAGATTCCAGGCCAATTAGACGATATTGCTGGTCAGCTGTATATCTTAAGACAATTTTAAAGGTTTTATAAAACATAGTACATCTCTAAAACTGGTTCGAATTTGTAACCGATATCATAATAAACTAATTCTATACAACTTTACTCAAGGATTAACGTCTACGTATAAGGTTCTGAACAACTAACAACAATTAGTTAAATGTTTCTTTCAGCTTGGAATTCGAACACGAATTCTTCATACGAATAGTTCCACAAGACTATAATAAACTGTATGGTTTACCTTTCGATTCCTAACCATCTCCTCTCGCTGATGCCGTTTTGTTCGTGTCAATTACCAAGACTAGCGTCGAGGGCTGAATTTTGAACAGCTACGGAAAATGAGTACATTTAAGAGATAACTAACAAGCTCATCAAAGACTGGTAACCAGCCCTTCCTTCTAGAATAGTCCTCACAGTTATTTTAAAGGTAGCAGTTCAGCAGGCCTGTGCTTTTTCGAAAGGGCAGCCCTAAAACACGTCACGAGTAAAAGACCAAAGTTTGTTGTTTGGTAAAAATTTGTTGTAGATACACGATTCTCAAAACCTATAAGACCTGGCGAGATAGGATCTAGCGAAACCCAAACCGCTTGAGACCACATGAGCATTTTAAATACCTCTTGCACAAAAAAAGGTAAACTCTTGCAGTCATAATGATTTCGTAAAATAATTTCGGAAATTCTTTGTGAAGTATAAAAGCATATGGTCCAGGAGATAGCGTGCCAAAAAGTTTCTGACTAACATCGAGCTAGAATTATGTGTACAAGTTAATCTTTTAGAGCCTTTTAAGAATATTTGGTCGGCTAAGTTCGTCTGCGGAACATAGCTTGGTAATAGGCATTTGAAAAAAACAAACCGGTGGAAAGCGGCCATGTCCCGCATTATAGTGGACAATGTGATTTTTATGATCTTGAGTACAGAATTAGTAAGTAGGCCGAATATGAAGTTGAAGTTAGTTTGTCACTTGATAGGTGGCCACTTTGATTTGGAGTAATATTTGAATATATAACATATCAAGTGACAAAACTAACTTCCAATGATTTTCGGTCTACTAACTAATTTTATACTCTGGGCGGGACATGGCCGCTCCCCACCGGTTCCAAGCTATGTCCCGCAGACCAACGCACTAAAAGATTAGCTTGTTCACAAAACTCTAGCTTGATGTTAGTCAGACACGTTTTTCGCCCGCTATCTCCTGGACTATTACTGTTGTTCTGAAGTGTTTCAAGTTCAGTAACAATTTGATTAAACAAATAATATTTAGCAATTCACTGTTAATTTAGCCAAAGCGCATTGGATTACCCAGTTAATTGTTTATAAACGAAGCCAATTAGTTGGTAGTTGAACAAACCCCATTCATTATTAGCACACCATACCGTAGTTAAACTCTTTCAGCCTACAATTTGAATCACCTTTAACACAAGCATTAAGCAAGTAAACTATCATTAATTATGTTTGAACAATCTACAATAGTAATTAACTAAATTCTTGTCCTCTAGACTCTAGAGTGTTACATTTACATTACTTTAGCCTGATTTGTAGTAATTAGACTGATCATTATTATTATTTATTATTATGCTTATGTATGTTATAAATTTATTAAATTCTAGTTAATTTAACTTGCATATTTACTAATAATACATATACGTTATACGTACTGAAATATAAATACTATGATATTATTGCTACTATGATATTATAGTTAAGAAAAAAGAATAAAAAGATTTAAAAAATTGGAAAACATGCGCTGTACTACCTCTACCCAGTCACATAAAAAGATACCCCACTTCCCCTTGTGTTACAATTAACAAACAAATAAACTTAAAAAAACACAAAAACAGTGTCACTACTACTTGTACATAAATAAGGAAAGGTCAAACACAAAAAGAGTGACGGAGGGGGGAATGTTTTAAAAAAGAAAGCAGATTCTAAGCCCTTGTATATATTACAAATCGTTTGGTGTTTATGTGGGGGTTAGAGAGAAAATCTCTCTGTACAAACACCACTGGATAAAATACAGTGTTTTTCTCAGTTAGACTTTTTTTTCATTCTCAGACCAGTTTGTCTTTTTATTACCGATGGTATGGTATGGGAGGGGGGGGGGGGGGGTTGTGACCGAAGAGGCGGCAGAGTGTTATAGAGGGATTGTTAGGTTTCTGTTGGGAAAAATCGGAGTGTTATAGCGGGCGAGTGTGTAGACTAGAAATCGGGATTACTGCCTTCAGATTTAGCCTTATAAATCTAACCGTGGAAAACTGCCAGCTTTCCTTTCACATGAATTATGAAAACAGGCTAAAGGGAAAAAGTATTTTTATTATTTACTTCCTCCTCCTTCCACAAAACACTATGGACTTTTTTTTGACTTTTCCTAGATTCTCTATGAATTTGTGAACAACTTTTTAACCGCTAAAACTAAATATATTATTAAATCGGAGAAAATAAAAATTCTATAGATAAGAAAAGCCTAATTTAAGGAGGTGTTTTTTTCACTAGTCTATCTATAACATATACTTGTACTATTTTTATGTACTTGGGGCAGCAAAATGAGGTTTTGGCATTATTGAACTGATTTCAGGTAGGAAAATGTAATTTTACTGTCTAGGCAGTAAAATGAGGAAAAATTGTACTGTCCAGGCAGAAAAAAAAAATAGTTATAATGTTGGCAATGAAAGTTTTTATTATAATCTCTATCTTATGATATATTTTAGTTTAATAAGTAATCATTTTTTTAATTAAAGTTTACTTATTAAACTATAATATATAAAACATGCTAGTATATTATATTATAGGGAGTAAAGATAATATTTAAACTGTTATAGCCAACATTATAACAGTAAAACTTTTGCTGCCTAGGCGGAATCATTTTTCAGTTTCTACAGTTTAGGCAGTAAAATTACATTTTTCCAGTCCAAAATCAGTTCAATAATGCCTTATTTTGCTGCCGCAAGTAGATAAAATATTGTATGCAACAAAGCAGCAAAGGAAACATTTCTGCCTCGTGTATTCATAGCCAATTTCTCTGAATAAGAATGATAATGAAATGAATTAATCATAAAAACTGGAGACTTATACAATAAGCTTTTGAATGATGTTCAAAAATCCCCTTTGCAATACAGATGATTGAAATGATTTAATGTTTTAAAGATTTGTGGAGTAAAGAAATCGGTGTCGGTAAGCTAACCTGTGAAGTATTTTACTGCCCAAAATTTATTAGGGATGAGTTTAAATCAGTCAAAACGCGTTTTTTGCTGGTCATAAAAATTAAATAAATTCTTAAACAGAACGAGGATAAAATACAATAAAATATTAAGCAGAAGGAAACTAGATATCCCTGTAACACTTAATACAGGACAGGATTAGTTTTTCTACGAAATTTCATTATTTATCAAATTAACTTTAAAGAAATATCTCCTTTATATATATAAAGAAATGATATTTACACAAGTATTCTGGATAATTTAATTCATTATTCTCACTTAAATATTTATTCCAAATTATTACAAAAACAAATAAAAAAGAAAACACTTTAAATAAATTATATAGTATGTACTTTAAAGCTGTTAAAATAATTAATTTTCCCCTGAAATGTTCAGATGTACATCTTAATTTAAATAATAAGATAGTTTAAATTCTAAAACCAATGTAAACATGAAACTCTGGTATTATATTTTCTATAAAATAAATTATTTTTTTGAGAAAATTAAAGAATTTTTGTTTCCACATATGTATTTCCCAAAATGATTTATTATTATATATAAACTCTTTTTTTTATAAAGTAATCATCTCTCCGAAAGAAATTTATTTTTATAATATTAAATTATACTTCTTAACAACACCGGATTATTCAGTTAATACTCTTTAGCACTCTAAAATTGAATAGATGATTAACACTGAAATCTTGTTTGTTAATAATAAATTAAATTTAATGCATATTTTAACTATTATTACTAATTATATTACTAAATTAATACAAGTATTAACAATTCAGAGTAATATTATTATATGCTAATAATTTATAAGGTGAATAATGAGTAAGATATATATTGTCATAATCATTGTGATTATCATTCAGGGAGGCTAGATGGGACTTCAAGAAAGAAATGAGGAATTGCAAGAAAACCAGCTGGAGAGACTTCTGCAAAGGAATTTAGTCCTTACCGGAAGCAACCAGACTGGCAAAAATCTTGAGCAATGAGGGAAGCGACGGAGCCCCAGGCTCGATCAAAAGACTACCGGCGCACAGTGATCGAAAATTCAAATTTAGCGGGACAAAAATGAAAATTGTATTATAGTGAATTTTTCTTTTTTTCTTTCTATTCCCTAGATGGACAGAAGCGTTGTAAGTGCAACTCCATCTTTTTTCACCATATATTCACTGTTCAGAGCCTGTGGAAATATATTTGTAGGCCACTCAGCGCACATTAATAAATGTGGTAAAAAAACAATGTTAGACTCTTTGGATGGTGCAAATTGTATCGATGATTATGCATTGAGAAAAATATTATTTCTTTATATTTATTTTAATAATATTAGTTTTTGTTCAACTATCATCAATAAAAGAAAAAAAAACAAAAAAAAAACGGGTACTTGGTACCTCGGAACTTTTCCTCACATAGGAGGCCACTATTATAGAGGACTCTTCTGCTCATTATCATTTTTCAAAAAAGAATTATACATTATTTTTTACTTATTTTATTTCATTTATTTAATTATTTGAATTATGGAGGTATTTTGGCAGATGTAAACCAACTTACGTATCGCACTAATTAATAATTATGTTCGCTTATAACTTTTAAACTAATAAATTGAATTTTATCGGGTTTTAGTTATATTTGTTCCTTATTTTTTACCGGTTCCAACGATATGCTATATATCAAAAACGTATTTATACTTTTGGTGTTATTAACCGTCAAAGTTTCAAAATTCAAAAATCGATATCTTCAAAATGGCGGGCAATATAACAATGAAATTTGGTGGATTTAATTGACACACAGAGTGGTACATTCAAACCAAATTTCAACTCAATCAGACCACTTTTCGATTTTTTACGATTTCTTAAATTTTTGCTGACTCAGCAAACTGGGTTCAAGATGGCGGAAAATGTTGCTTTTCTGGGCAACAGCACAACTACGTGTAAGGACTAATTTCTCTCTAGCTTAAAAACTGTGGGAGTTTTGCGTGGCACAGACAGACAGACTGTCATTCAGCTAAAAACCACTCTAATCTTCTTAAAAACAACCAAAAAGGATAATTCCGTTGAAATCTCGGTTTCGGAGTTTTTGGGTGAAAACAATACTTTCCAATATATACCTTCGGAGAAGGTGAGGAAAAGTAAAATTATTAGAATTATAAAAAAATACTTAAAGATTTCAAAAAAGAGAATTATGATTGTTTTAAAAATTAATAGTGTAGAAAAAATTCTGAGTATTGAAGAAATACTAAAAGTAAATTTTATTTCATTTCAAAACTATATAAGTTAAAATATATTTAAAAAAAAAAAAAAAAAAAAAAAAAAAAAAAAAAAATATATATATATATATATATATATATATATATATATATATATATATAATATATAAAATATATTTATATTTATATATATAAAATTAAATAAGAGAAGAAAAAACCAGAAACTTAGACATGCAAAAATACAAAAATAATACTCAAAATTTCGATGAAATCACTATGTATCTTAATTATAGGCAAAAATATGCAGTAAAAGTAAAATTATTCTATGAGTAGACAGTTCAAAGAAAGTATCAAATGGTCTAACTCATAATAACTTTCAATAACTCAGAAGTTCTATACCAATAATGAAAAACTTTTTAGAATAATTATACTTCCTAAGATGAGGAGTAAATATTACAAATATTCCTATAAAAAACTTTATAAAATTGCAATGTATAATGATTAATTTTCTTTTCATACCTTGTTGACAAACTATCATACTGAATGGGTTGTAAAAAAATACTTTCAAGACAACTAATAAACGATGTGTTAACTGCAGAGAGTATTAATGGAATACAGTTAAATAAATTATATCATTATAACACTGCTTCTGCTAGGTACAAAGTACTGTCTAATGAAAATATCAAACAAAAAAACATCATATTTTTATAACTGGACATATATAGTCTTTATATCACGTTTTACACAATAATTAGATGAGTATTGAAAATCTATTTTTGTCCCGCTAAATTTGAATTTTCGATCACTGTGCGGCGCCTGGACTCAGCGTGGAGGAAACTAACCTCCTACAAATCTACTTTCTAGAACAGGGAACAAAGAAACCAACAATAGGGCCAGTGGTAGAAACAGACTGGGACCTGGCCCAATCGACCAATTTGAACCTTCAAAGGCTGCTGTACCAGACAGAATATTTCCAGCCCTATTGCGAAGGGGAATGGATCGCCTTATACCCAGCATTGAGGTATTCTTTAGAGGTAGCGCAGCACTGGGCGTGGTGCCGTAAATATGGAAGGTATGTAGGGTGGTCTTCAACCCCAAACTAGGGAGGACAGACTACGCGCAAGCCAAATCCTTCCGACCCATTAGTCTCAAGACACTTAAGTCACCATCAGGGTTACAAGAGACAGCCTTTCACCACACCTGCTGTATCTAGTAATGAATGGACTTCTGACAAAGGAAGACCTCTATGTTAAGGCATACGCAGATGACGGACAAGCTTTGGTAGGAGGACATTTCCTGGGTATTACCTTCAACCCAAAATTGTTGAGAAAACTACACATAGATAAGATAATAGGAAAGGCCACGATGACGTATTGGCAACAGAGACTTTCAGTAGGGGAGACAAGGGGGTTGTCCCCTAAAGTCCTTAAGTGGCTGCACATTTAATTCGTTGGCCAAGTTCAAAAGCAGATAGCGTGGATAAGGGTCTAAACAAATTCAGTGGTGGCTTGCAGAAGTGTATCACGAGCAATGAGAACAACACCTGTGGCAGCTCTAGAGGCTCTGGTAGGTATCCCCCCCTTAGGATGTAAATTAAAGGAGAGGCCATTTCATAATTTGTTAAACTCAGGGACAATATCTAGGTAAAAAATCTGTAACCGGACATCTGGAAATCGAAAGGATGGCTGAGTCAATGATCCCCTTAACTACTATTAGAATGTCAGGTAGGGAATATCAGATACAACTCAAGAGGAAACATAAGGTGGAAATACCATCACAAGCCAGATGGGAGCAAGGAGACATTAAGAGCGTCACCTAAATCCTAGTGGCAAACCCGAATGGCTCAAAGAATGAAACCGGAATGTCGAGAGCGAAACTTTATCAAGAAACTTCCGAAACCAGGAGAGTTTCCCGGCAGGTACACTCACAAATCTAAAATCTATGTCATTCTAAATGAGGCAAGAGAGCCAAAAGCAGTGGAATCAACAGTTAAATCAATATTCATCAATATTACTTATTCTGCACTGGCAAATAGGTATCAGACATTAAAGCTGCTGGCTGAGAGAAAGGAGGTTACACTGCTCTGGGTTCCAAAAGGATGGGTGCCAGGTCACTCAGGGATCCCAGGAAACAAGGAAGCAGAAAATTAGGCAAAAATAAGAGACTCCAGACCATTCTGTGGACCTGAACCTGCAGTTGACGGGTCAAAAGGTCAGGTTAAGACGGCAATTAAGTTAATCAATAGTAGATCAACCTGGGATGAAGCAGAAAGGGCATTGTTAGACACAAAAGGATGCAGGCAGTCCAAAATTCTCCTGCCGAAATTAAGCCAACCTGAGAAACCTGGTTGGAGTCTTAAGTGGAAACTGCAGGCTCAGAAGGCAAATGCATTACTAAAAGTAGAGGATGACTCATCTGCCGAATGTGTAGCGAAGAAGAGGCGCTTACCACATTATGGGAGTGAGTGAAGAATATGGAAGATTGCGCTTCCATACTCTAGGAAGGCGAGAAATTAGGGTAGAGAAAGTGAAACATTAATATAATAAGACATAATCTCTAACAAAATCCAGACAATGAGGTTTGACGGGGAGGGCGGTGTTGGTTTGATGGGCATATGTGCCTGGGAAGGCGAAAAGGATCCAAACGTGGTCTTTGCTAGGCTCTGCTTCCCCGCCGCTTACTACAACTAAACCAAATTCGCGAAGGAATCCGTAGTAACAATTCGCAAGTTAATTGCCTCATCTTAAGTTACTGCCCCACTGCCAACTCACCTCATGTAGAGGAAGCGGAGGCTTCATTCATGTAGGTAGAAAGCCAGAAGGCTTTCTGTCATAACTTGTTATATTTATCATGATTTATATTCTTTTAAGTTATGTTTCCTAGTAGGCGAAACTATATAAAAGTGTATGCTTTTAACTAACATTTAGAAATTATAAACATAATGAAACTGAAAAAAAAAACAAAACAAAAAAACTTTTAAAGTGAAACTAACTGAAGGGGAATATCAACCAGCCAATAATCTTTAGGTCAAATGTTACCTACTCTCAATTAGATCATAACAGTATACTCCAACATTCAACTATTCAAAATACAATATTGTATTTTAAACGAATGACTATTTGTTGCACTATCGTTGAACACGAAATTGACAGAATAGCCTAATTGACCCACAAATTTCAATTACAAAAATGTAAAAATTGGGACAGTTCCGACCAAAAAGTGAGTCAAACTGTTAGTATACACGAAATATTTTGCAGTAAATGATAAAATAGAGCCCTTATAAAATCAAAAAAAGGAATTTTGGAGGAGAAATAGTACTGATATTTTTAAGTACAGGTTACGTTATATTTCCACAGGGGGAGTTCCACAAAGAGAGTCTAACTTATTTAATATTTTATAGACATCCATGGACTATAATAGTAAAAAAAATATTATTATTTCTTTATTTTGTTGCCTCTTAATAGCCAAGTTAAAAGGTATTAAGAAAGGAGTTTTAAATAAATTTTTGGAAATGTAGAATAATCATCTATGCAAGGGGAAAGCAGTCATTAATCTTGCTCTTTAATAGAATTGAACATGCACAAATCTTGCATGAATTCTAATCTGCATACTCCCAACAATCTTAGAAATTTACGGGATATTAACCGAATAGCCTAGTTATTTAAAACTTCATTCCGTCTAAAGAACATTTTGACTACATAATTGTACTATAAAAATACATAGACCTCATCCCACGAAAACACCAAAATAAAATGGGTACCAAACTAAAAAAATCAAGCCATGCAATTAAATCACAAAAAACTTACAATCAAAGATGACAAATGTTCGACTTTTAAGCTTATTAAATTACCTGAAACAAAAAGAGAAATAATAAAGATTAATACATTTAAAGACGAATTTAACCATATCTACGTCAGTGCGTTAGGCCAAATTCTGGCAAACATGCAGTGTATCTTAACTTGAACCAATTCACCGGTTTTTCTCACCCTTATATCTCTGCTACCTTTTAAGAATGACTTTTAAAATTTAACACAGATTAAGCTTAAACAGCTAAGGACACAGTAAAAAATTGAGCTCTTAATATTAAGACTCTTCAAAAGAGGAGAGTTTCAAAGTTTGCATTTTTGTTACTAACTGACTCACTCGTCATCAAAATTATGTCACATAATTATGTCACACTATTCTAGAAGTCCCTTCTAGAATTGCTAGAAAATTGAAATTTGGCACATCAAATTTGTTGAGCTATAGCCGTGTAACTGACAGGAATATCCCAAAAGATACACTGGCAGAAAGCATGCATTATCTTTATTCCATGACCTCACTTCACTCCTACTTTCATGTGGAACACTTTTCTTTTATTGCTGAACACTTGGCCTATTTCTGAATGATGTACGAGTATAAACTTCAGCATTATGTATAGTAGTCACAGAGGAGTTACGTGGGTAATGGAAAGGGGAGAACTCGGAAGAAAAGAACAAATTTCCAGCCCCTCCAAAAGAGTCTGTCTATCAAAGAAGTGATACCTACATTGCAAGTCTGTATTATGCCTCAACCAGAAGCTGGTCAAATGTTAATCAATAAAATAAAAGGACATCTTCAATGCCGGAATAAGGAAGAAATAAAGTTAAAATATATAACACTTTTGGAAAATGTTTTATTTTCCACACCATTTTGTCAGAAATCATCAAAATTTGCCCCTCCCTACAAAAAAAAAAAACTATTTCTGTTGCTACTAAAAATATAAAAAAAAAATTACGAAATATGTGCGATCTGCTAGGTAATTTTTCATGTATTTACTTTAATTGAGCTTTTGGAACGAAGTTCCTTATGGCACGTTCTGGAGCCCGGGAGTGAATCCGAAAAAAACGACCAAAATCACCGTCACAAAATAACCGTCACAAAATCACCGTCACGCAAAATCCGTCACGAAATCTACAGATGATCATAACTTGAGTATAAAAGATCACCGACTTAGATGAAATTTTGTACACATGTTCATTTTACCAATGCCAGGAGTTCGTCGGAAAACGTTATCCGCCCAAGCGTTCACGCGCAACACTCGCGTAAACGTAAGCTTCAAAAGACGGGAAAAAGTGTTATTAAGAAAGCCTGTTACTAGACTTGTTTTGATTATTTTTGTTATATATGTCAAAAATGTCACTTTGTTTTGTAAATAAACAAAAGATAATCATGTAAAATTTCACCCTGATAAAATCAGAAGCTGTAGAGTAGGGAAGAGATATATTATATATTTTAAATTAATTGACCGGGTAGGTAGAAAACAGTCCTATTTCAATCCAAACTCCTTTAACAAACATACTCTTTCACTATAAACTCATCATGATCAACTTTTTTCTTATATTCAATATATTAAGACACTTGCTTTAATTATACAAATAATGATTTTCTTTTAATTTTGCCTTGACTCTGCTAGGCACAAACAGTTCGTTACTTTAATTTTGTCTCTTTTCTAACGCCACCATGTATAAGTAGTTAGCAATGTGATTTTATAATTTATATTTAATGAAAAATGTAAGGAACTTCATTCCTACCGGGTTGTCCCGCGACACCACACGTATTTTTTATTTTTATCGACAGTTCCTCTGTGGATTAATAAATTTCATGTTCACAATGCCAACGAAGCCCTTTTTACGTGAAACTTCACGCACATCCATTTTATTAACAAATCCAGCTGGTCATTTAGCTAAAAGAACTCTAGTAAGATAAATGCAATACTGGTGATTGTTGCAGTTTTTATTTGATAATACGTTTTTCAGTTGTTGTGTTAGCTCAACGACGTATAGTTTTAAGTTACTTATTCTTTGATATAGAATGGTCTACTACATACATCTACGTAATCTGAACTAAGATGCTGCTTTTAAAATCCAATTTAACGCCATGTAAAAAGCACATGTCCTTCAACGTTTGCCCCGGTAATATTCCAACCTGAGACTGAAGGAAAGGATTTTACTTTTAAATCGGATAAAGTTACCTCTCTTTAACCTTCAAACACGGTGCCCTTTTTTTCTTCATTCCTTTTTCTTACTTTAGACTCCTTAAATTTTTGTCCATAACAGCCACTTCTTTTTATATAAAAGCCATTATCAGATTTAAAATCATATAATACGTATATTGTACCCAATAATTATTAGAACTATTATAAACCTGTAAAAATAGACTGCCAATTGGTGTGGCAAATAGCTTCCTCGCATCCTATCCACGTATATTTTATTGATTTCATGCTTTTCCAAGCCATTATAGTCTAATTGGTTTAATTGTTTCCCTCGTTTTTTTGTTTTGTTTTTTTAATTTGTCAAAATTGTTTTGAGTTTTTACACGAATTAAAGTATCAATTTAGAAAAAGTTAAAGAGCGCAGATGGTTCATATTAATCTGGGGCTATCTGCGGGTAACTTTCGATAAACTATAAAAGTTTCATTCAAATCAGATAAGTACTTTTGAAGCTATAGGTGTAAATAAATGTATGTTTGTGCGCATGTGGAAGAGCAACAAATAGGCGCAGAAGGTTGAAACTGATATGGGACCAACAATGAGCTAATTATGACCTACCATACAAATTTCATTAAAATCGGACAAATAGTTTTTAAGATATGTTGCTTCGCAAAAATTGAACGACAGACCGACAGACAGACACGGAACCAAAAATGTTCCCTGATGTCTGAAACGGATTTCTGTCTTGGAATTTTTGAAATCGGTGACCTTAAATGTTTTCGTTCTTCAGAACGATCACATAGCTTCCATTACCTTCGGTAAGCTCGGAAGCAAAAGTACCTCGATTATTTTTATTATTTTTTTTTTTTCCACATAAATGTAACTCACTTGTAACACGAAATAGTAGAAGGAGGGCGTTATATTAAAGGATAGACACCCGTCTTATTTTCCTCTAATATCCTCTTTATTATAAATTTAAGTGGTATACCTATCTGACGAGTAAGTACCTCGAGAATAATCCTTATAATGGCTTCGAAACGTTTAGAGGGTTTACGATAAAGTTTACGGTAACAAGGGCTAATTATGACCTACCACCCAAATCTCATTAAAATTGGACTTGTAGTTTTTAAGGTATGTTGGTTCGCTAACATTGAACGACAGACCGACAGGCACGGAACCGAAAATGATCCTTGATGTCTGAAACGGATTTCTGTCTTGGAATTTTTGAAATCGGAGACCTAAAATTTTTTCGTTCTTCAGAACGATCACTTAGCTTCCGTTACCTTAGGTAAGCTCGAAAGCAAAAAAAAAAAAAAAAAATAGATCAGGGGTTCCTAATGAATTTTAATCGAAGGTCCCACTAGACATTAACAGAAATAGAATTATAAAAAAATGGCTTCAGATTTTTAATTATAGCAAATCATCCGAAACCAATCCCCTACTATAATGTTACTACGTCCACAATCTTTTCTTATTTCTCGGCATTTTATTACAAATTGCTATTCACTGCTATTGTGTTATTCACTAGCATTATGTGCTTAGTGTTTATCACCAAGCGCAACCTGGTATAAGTAATCAGTACTTTCTTCAGTCTTTCATTCTTTGACTAGTGCTAATAACCTTTACTCCTTTGACACTTCTTCCCCTACCTTATTACCATCCCTTATCTAGTTATATCATCTTCACAGTTCTTGTTACATTCTACTCAACTTAAGTTACCATTCCTTATCTAGTTATATCATCTTCACAGTTCTTGTTACATTCTACTCAACTTAAGTTACCATTCCTTATCTAGTTATATCATCTTCACAGTTCTTGTTACATTCTACTCAACTTAAGTTACCATTCCTTGTCTAGTTGTATCATCCTCTCAGTTCTTATTACATTCTACTCAACTTAAGTTACCATTCCTTATCTAGTTGTATCATCCTCTCAGTTCTTATTACATTCTACTCAACTTAAGTTACCATTCCTTATCTAGTTGTATCATCCTCTCAGTTCTTATTACATTCTACTCAACTTAAGTTACCATTCCTTGTCTAGTTGTATCATCCTCTCAGTTCTTATTACATTCTACTCAACTTAAGTTACCATTCCTTATCTAGTTGTATCATCCTCTCAGTTCTTATTACATTCTACTCAACTTAAGTTACCATTCCTTACTAGTTGTATCATCCTCTCAGTTCTTATTACATTCTACTCAACTTAAGTTACCATTCCTTATCTAGTTGTATCATCCTCTCAGTTCTTATTACATTCTACTCAACTTAAGTTACCATTCCTTGTCTAGTTGTATCATCCTCTCAGTTCTTATTACATTCTACTCAACTTAAGTTACCATTCCTTATCTAGTTGTATCATCCTCTCAGTTCTTATTACATTCTACTCAACTTAAGTTACCATTCCTTATCTAGTTGTATCATCCTCTCAGTTCTTATTACATTCTACTCAACTTAAGTTACCATTCCTTGTCTAGTTGTATCATCCTCTCAGTTCTTATTACATTCTACTCAACTTAAGTTACCATTCCTTATCTAGTTGTATCATCCTCTCAGTTCTTATTACATTCTACTCAACTTAAGTTACCATTCCTTATCTAGTTGTATCATCCTCTCAGTTCTTATTACATTCTACTCAACTTAAGTTACCATTCCTTATCTAGTTGTATCATCCTCTCAGTTCTTATTACATTCTACTCAACTTAAGTTACCATTCCTTATCTAGTTGTATCATCCTCTCAGTTCTTATTACATTCTACTCAACTTAAGTTACCATTCCTTGTCTAGTTGTATCATCCTCTCAGTTCTTATTACATTCTACTCAACTTAAGTTACCATTCCTTATCTAGTTGTATCATCCTCTCAGTTCTTATTACATTCTACTCAACTTAAGTTACCATTCCTTATCTAGTTATATCATCTTCCCAGTTCTTGTTACATTCTACTCAACTTAAGTTACCATTCCTTATCTAGTTGTATCATCCTCTCAGTTCTTGTTACATTCTACTCAACTTAAGTTCATGCCCAAACTTCATCTTACCATCACATGTATTTTTAAAGTTAGTCAAGTGTTCCTCAATACAATAAATATCTTCACACCACTAATACAGTCTGCTTTTTCCTTTTAACGTTTTACAATTATTCAAAATTGAAAGTAATAATGCAATTTTTTAACAATGTCAGTGTATTTGTTCAAAGGGAACAGAACTACAGAACTAAATGCAATCTCACATGTTAGTGAGGATTTTGACGAATGTAGAGAACTTGGCGCTGATTTTTTACATGAATTAAAGTATCAATATAGCAATATTTAAAATCGCTGAAGTTAAAAAGAAGCGCTAAAAGCGTTTCATTGCTAATCTGGTGGGACTATAGTGTGAGGGCCTTTCACGTCAAAATTGGGGAAATAATATTTTTCTATTATTATTAAAAGGACTAATAAATAGACTTTTACTAAATATTATTTAATTAATTTGATTAAATCAAGAAAAATAAAAGCGAATTTTGGGATTACCTAAATGTAGAATTAGTAGTATAGATATATGTAATAAAAAAAATATTTAGTTATGCTTTTATATTTGGATAAACGAAAGTAAAATAGAAAACAGTAAGAAAATGAAAAACGATATCAAGCATTAATAATGTTTATTAAAACATAAATGTAGGTGAGAATATTTTATAGATAATTCAAAATTAAAATAAAGTATATAAACATGACATTTCCGATCCAATTATAAACAAATATGTAACATAAACACTCGCAATATGTGAGACAAAAGTAAAAAAGTAATTTTCATATAAAGACAGTTTCAAAAGAGCAAGGCGATAAAATATATGTAAAAGGAAGACTGGAATTTCATTCCCTAAGGCTGTTTGCATAGATATCGCCTTTAACATGCATTTCATTTATACTTGACTATCTAGATATTCTCATCTTGCTATAAGAGAAAATATCGGGAAATTCCCTTTTCATAAAACTTTCCTGAAATTAAATGAAATGATTTTTGAGAGGAGCAAATCAAATATAGTCAGTTCAAATCAAAATAAATGATAATATTTATAATACAATTTTTTCTACAGTCGTTTAATATAAGAAATTATTATTATTATATATACATAAATTTGGAGATATAAAGGAAATTTATAGGTTATTGCAAAGCAGTTGTTTAGTAATAGTCCAGGAGATAGCGCGCAAAAAAGTGTCTGACTAACATCAAGCTAGAATTTTGTGTACAAATAAATCTTTTAGTGCCTTTTAAGAATAAATGGTCGGCTAAGTTCGTCTGCGGGACATAGCTTGGCAATACGCATTTGAAAAAAACAAACCGGCGGAGAACTGCCATGTCCTGCCCTTTATGGTGGACAAAGTGATTTTCATGATTCTGAGTACGAAATTAGTTAGTAGACCAAAATCAAGTTGATGGTAGTTTGTCACTTAATATGTGACCACTTTGATTTGGAGTAATATTTGACTAAGTAACCTTGTTATCATTGGAAGTTAGTTTTGTCACTTGATATGTTAGATATTCAAATATTACTCCAAATCAAAGTGGCCACCTATCAGTGACAAACTACCATCAACTAGATTTTCGACATACTAACTAATTTCGTACTCTGGATCATAAAAATCACATTGTCCACCAAAAAGGCCGGGTCATGGCCGCTCTCCACAGGTTTTTATTTTTCAAATGCCTATTGCCAAGAGCTATGTTCCGCAGACGAACTTAGCCGACCACATATTCTTAAATGGCACCAAAAGATTTACTTATACACAAAATTTAAGCTTGATGTTGGTCAGACACTTTTTTGCATGCGCAATCTCCTGGACTATAATGACATTGATTTTTGTTTTGTTGAAATATTTTGTATACTAATATGTTAGATGTAAATAAATCTGTGACACATCAATAAGAACAACATCAAACATTCATTTTATTACAGGAATAATAAATTCCGCTTCTTTAGAGTGTTTTTCATTAGCCTCGACTAAGATTATGTGAAATGTAGTAGTTTTGTATTACTCTCAATCGATACTTTAGTTTAAAAAAGGAAATCTGTCAATGGTCTAATATGGGTAGTACATATAATTAAAAACTTGTAAGTTCTTATCAATTTAATTCAGTGTTATATTTCAACCCTTCCTTGAGTCATTATCAAGCTAAAAATAAATAATTTGTATATTATAATTTCAAAAATTCATAAATAATATACGTTACAATTATGCTTCTTAAAGTTTTGTATAAAGATCTATATTATTTATGAATTATTGATAATGACCCAAGGAGGGGTTGAAATATCGAACTGAATTAAATGGATTTTATTTATGTGAAATGTATTTATGCTGAATAAAACTCAAATAATGAATAATTGATTACGTTATCATTAAACCAATAACATTAGTTTTTTAATTCATAACTCTTTTGACCTCCCGAAATGAACCATTATAGTCCCAGTGTTCTGTGATTTAACATGCTTTTTTTAAGAGCCATTTTATAGAAAAAAAAATCTAAAAAATAGTAAATTGAGGAGAAGTTACACAGTAAAAACTATTATTAATCATAAATAAAATTAAAAACGTGTCTTACACCCCCTCCCCCCCCCCCCCCCACACCTAACGATTAGAGATGTAAAAAAACGGTTTTTTTTCTGGTGTCGTTTTTTTTCCTAACATAAAATGTGTTTTTTTTAACGAGCATGTTTTCTTTTCACCGATGCTAAAGAAGTTATGTTTCTAACATAAAAGGCAGTTGCTGAGCATCAAAATACCTTAAATTAATATTCTACTTTAAAAATACAATGTAAATATACCCTATAGATTTTATTTTTAACATTATAACATAAATATTTTTGATGGGAAAAAAAACCACTAACATAGTCGAATAAATGAACTGATTTTTATTGCTTACTTTTTTGTACTATAAAAATTTACTCAAATTTCATTAATCAATCAATAATGCATACTTGTTTAAAATATTTTATTCGATAATAAGATTATATATACTCTTATTATAATAAATCATACTCTGTAATTCTATTTGAACTCTTAAAACAAAGTGGACTTCAAATTATTATGATTTTTTTTTTTTTTTTTTTTAAATAAAAGTTAGTTTCACCCTGGCCATCAGTGGGGGATGAACTAATTATATTTTCTAACCATTTTAAAAATGAAATAATTTAATTACTATTACCAGGAGCCAATATCAGAGGACAATATTATTTCCATGATATTGTGCAAGTTATGTACCTAACCGTACTTTAAGGAATTTTGTTTGTTATATCAGAGTTTAATAACCATTCTCAATAGTTACGCTCTTAATACAATAAAAATTAGTTAAAAAATGCATCTGAAAAAAAAAGTGAAATGTGAAAAAAAACGTGGGGCTTGGTTTTTTTTTTTAAAAAAAACGGAACATTTTGAAAAAAAAAAAACGAAACTGTTTTTTTTTTTTCATTTACATCTCTACTAACGATATACATAAATTAAAATGATTATACTCGTGCACCGCATCAGAAAGCAATTTGGATCGGCTTGTATTAAATTTTATAATAATAATGGCACCCAAACCAAAATTAACAAAAAGGCGGAAATAATACCCTTTTTTTACACGACTAATTCAAAATTGTTTTACATAGATGTCAGGGCACTTCTTTGTCAAAGACATATCTTGAAACCTATAGCTGACCCACTTCTACAGAAAACAAACTTCTACAGATGATGTATTTCCGATAGCAATACAATATTAGTTATTTTGGAGGTTAGCAATCGAAAGAAAATTGAATTTAACAACGATGCCCACTGACAGCTAAAGTAAGGTTAGAATACAATAAAGATATGTGACGAAGACTAAAAAGTAGATAATGAAACATCAAGAAAGAACGTAATACTTTTTTGTCACACACAATAATGATCAAATAGTTAATTTGGAACGTAGAATTATCATAAGTCAAAACGAGTGTCCAAAAGTGCTACTTTTAGTAGTTACTTTTTTACAGACAATCTTTTTAGGGTCCGTAGGCAAAACCAAGGACCCTTTTATTTCTTGCGTGTGTCTGTCTGTCCGTCCGTCTGTTTGCCGCCTGCTCTCACGGCTACATCTTTTGTCCGGTTTATTTGAAATTTGGCATATATTTGTAATACTGTGTGTGCCTGCGGATCCTCGCTGTGTGCTGACTAGCACACACTTGATCTGTTTATTGATTTCCGCAAAACTGTTAAAAAAGGTTCTCATTCTTTTAGTATAAAAGTCTATTTATGTTAAACCGTGCCGGGCACGGGACCCAAGCAAGAATTGTCAAATATAATATTCAACATGGGAGCGTTTTTAGTACTCAGGGGACGAGCTGTGCCCGAGCACGGACACGGACGGTGGTTAGCCGGAACCGCAACGTTCCGGAGAATGAGTGAGACACGTCAACTGTCCGGAGCGAGCTGTTCAGGAGAGCTGTTTCTATTCTAGCCAGAAGAAATTCTATAATTTTTTTTGTTATTTAAAAAGATGGTTGATAAAAAATCAGGGAGAAATAAGCTCTTAACGTGAAAAAGTTGATTTCTTATTTTTACAACTTTTCAAGGGCTTTTAAACGAGGGGATTGATTAAAAAAAAGTTCTAACAACTACCAGTAAAAGTTTGTGAGATGTACAAAAGCCATCCAACAAACCCTACAATTATTATTTTAAAAGTTATTGAAGAAAAACGCCGTTTTTTACCGTAGGTACTTATGGACTTGATTTAGTAACTTTTCCAGTCAAATTTCGGAGCCAAAGAATTTTTCTAAGTATTAAAATTAGACGAGTGGTAGTTTTTAATATATGATGGTTCAAAGATATAAGAGCTGTATCTCGGCGCAAGGCCAAACCTCCGTGACGCGGCGTCGCGGATTTTAAACTTATCGAAAAACGAGCTGGGCTAGCCGAACCACACTGGACCATCTGAGTTCCACCCCGCACGGTGAGTTTTGGAGCGGGGTGGAGACATTAGGTCTTAATCACATCTGCATTCACAACTTTTGACATTTTCATGTTTAGGCTATGGAACATAAGTCAAAAACGTTACGTTACTTTTAGCTTAAAAACTCAGAAAAGTATAACAGGGAGTTAAAAAGGTATAGGAGGTGTGTAATCCAGTCTCCAGCTATTGGGCCTCCCTCCACCGCACGTCATAGGGCCGAAGAAAGTCGAAAAGATTTATATGTGTGACAGGAAGTTAGGAAAGTACAGGAGGTTGTCATCAACTCTCAGCCCTCTCGGCCCTACCTAGTATGAAGGCATATTAACAATTCGTAGAAGGCGCGCCGGCGCATTTGAATTCAGTCGTTTGTAATCAAGCCGCGGCAGTGCCGGTGTGGAGATAAGAATAAAAATTATCTTTCATCTACTTTTATCAATTACTTAAATAAGTTACCAATTTTATTTCATTTTATGTCAGTAGTTTACGCAGAGCGCAACCATGAAAATGTCTCACTGTCTTGTGGACTCGTATGCAAGAAGTATTTTCCAAAACCTTTTTTTGTTTTTTGCGCAGATGCCTTAAAAAACAAAATTAATTTCCCCTTTTCCCCATATGAAAAGGTTTCGTTTGTGAAATTAGTAAACAATAAAAAAGAGGGATGCAGAATTGGATCTACATATTTAGTCTATGAATATTATAATTATAATAAAAGAAATGGAAATATGAGTGCAACATACTAGTACTAAAGTGTCATAATTTGCTATAACAGAAAACTAATAAATTTGACTGTAAACCTGATTAATTAAGCAGTGTTGCATTATTAAAAAAACAATCTTGTGATAGCGTATCTTGAATGCAATTAATTAAATTTGAAAATTAATTAACCAGTTAGTAAGCCTAATTAATTAAGCAGCGTTACCACTGTAAAAAAAATTTGATAAGTAAAGTGAGCATATTAAATTTTAAATAATTCCATAAAGCAGAATTCCACAGGTTGAAATTCAACTTTAAGAACGAAAAATCACGTACTGGTCATATGACCTAGCTTAAAACGAAATATAAGTATAAAGTGCATTAATCTATTATCTAGTTGGTTAAGTTACTCAAGAATTTATGAATTTTAGTCACATCAAGATGATAAAAATATGGTTATTGTGGAGGGGGAGGAAAATGAAGGAGATGTTCACTTCACTAGATAACAAGGGTTAAAGTGGAGTGGCTGCTTTCTCGAAGTAATTTTTATGGGCGAGGGATTGTAAGCCACAAGAGTGGAATTGTACAAGATTTAAAAGCTTCACCGTTAGGGGACAGGGAAAAGGTTTTAGGGGACTGCCCTTTGTGTCCGATGCTAGTCTTGGAAAAAGCCAAGAAACGTGGTAAACCAAAAAATAACACTTTTTTCTCCTTTCTTCTTCGTGTCACTACTGGTTACAGAACCTCTGGGCACAATTCCTAATTCACGAGAACTTTTGAAAATAAGAAAGGAGGACAAACACATTTTAAGACTTAAATTGAAGATTTAGGTTTCATTGCTCTCAAAACAGAAGAATGGATTTAATCCCGGCAGGAATAAATTGTACTCCAGTGGTACTACATATTCTATATTTATCTCTAGAAATAAAAAACATTATAAATAAATTACTGTTTTATTTCACTTTGTTTAGGTTTTTTTGTTTAATCACATCTTAAGTTGTTTGTGTTTATCATATTTAATGGATAATTTTATTCTTATAATTTTAAATGGAGTCTTGATGTCCCTTACCTTTTTTAGTCGTCAATCTGCTTGTCGCATATAGATTCCAAATTTAACCATTCCATTAAGTAGTTTTAGCTTCACACCGCTGAAGACATTTTTTAAAAAAATCAGTCTTTGGAGTCAGTGAATGTCAAATCGTGAAAATTTATTAAAATCGATCTGCCATCATCTTTATGTAGAAATACTATGTATACGAGAAAGTAAGAAAATAACAAATAGACTGCCAATTAGTGTGGCACAGAGTTTCCTCGCATCCTATCATGTACTTTATTGTTATATTGTTTATTGTGTAAAAACTATTAATATAGTTTTAGCGATCTTTAACACTTCATAGCGGTGTCGCTGTTGGTTTTACTAAAAAATTGTATTTGAAAAAAAAATGTTTGTCTCATTGAATAGATGAATTTCAAATTTTTCCCGACCTAAAATTCCAATTTTAAATTTGAAGTTCACGTTTACGCGAACTTCACGCGTTGCGCGTGAACACTTAGACGGATAATGTTGTCCAACGAATTCGTCCTGAGCATTGATAAATTGAACATTCCTACCAAATTTCATCAAAATCGGTCAACAAATACTCAAGTTATCGTCACACGTTTCAGAATCCGCGGACACACAGACCGACAGACAGACAGACACGAGACCAATAATGTTCCCTGATGTCTAAAACGGATTTCTTTCTTGGGATTTTTAAAATCGGAGACATAAAATTTTTTTGTTCTTAAAAGTGAACACAATGCTTCCGTTACGTTCGGTAAGCTCGGAAGCAAAATAAAAACTAAAACATAACACAGAGAGCTCAATAAAGAAGAACATAATACAAAACAATAGAAAATAAACGAAGTAATAAAAATGTTGCATTGATAATAAATTACCAATCCCTTTGCACTACACATTTTTATTACCTTGTTAAGTTTTTAAAAAGTAACAACCAATTCAAAAGAATTAAATAAAACCCAAAAATTTACCATTTCCGTTTACAAAAAAAACAAAAACGTTTTCTTCCCCGGCATCAGGTGTTTTTTATCATTTTATTTTCTCTGAGAAAATAATAATTTTTATGTTAAATAAACCAAGATATTGTAGAGGAAATTTTAAAGTAACGCAATATTCAAGTCATTCATTTTTCTTGACAGCTGTGTTTTACACCCAAGAAATAATTCTTTTCTTATTTCCTGAGAATAATAAAAAGAAGGATGTTCAAGTTTAAATGAAGACAATAGTATTTTTTTCCAGGACAATTTTTAAAAGGTTTATATATATATGTAACAATAAAGACAAGAGTTTTAAGATTCCGTACAAGTACATTCCCAGTTTTTCAAATTTTAATTTTACCAAGTAAATCCAGAATAAGAATAGCTAAAATCGGTTTTAATGATTAAAAATTTAGTAATTATTAAATATCAATCCCAAACATATTTATCTCAGTGTATTTTCTATTTCTATAATAATGCATTTGCAGACAGTGCCATCTTGATCACCGAAACATGTTTTTTCGATTTTCAATAAAATCATGTTTATTTTTATCAATATTTCGGATACTAGATTTTTCCCGCGAAAATGGTTTATATCGTTAGATTCTTATTTAAATGGGTTATGTTAGAATTTTTAAATTTAAGTCGTCGGAACCGTTTTCGAGAAATTATTCACGTATTGTTTGAATGTTTAGGAGGTAGCGTTCCAAAATTTGGAACTTAAATTTATTTCTCGATTTCTGAACATGACTGCCAAATTCATGTCAAAATTGGCTAGCAGTTTAGGTTCCACGAATCTGCACAAAGGACAGACAGACATTTTTTTAAAAACCACTTATTTTAGACTGAGGGGGCATCACATAACGTAAATACATCACAATCTCAGTCGCGAATTTATCGGCATCACAATATTTTCTCTTTATATAACAAAGTGAAAAGGACGAAAGCTGTTCATGAAGTATCCATAGAAAGAAAGGTAAACAGACAAAATTATAGAGAGACGACATACAATACGCTTGAATCACCTAGACCTAAATGCACACAGCATAAAGATCATCAAAGTAAAGTTTATAAGATAGATGGTAACCGGTTATGTTTGCAAACAACTCTACTCTTTAGATTATAGGTTATCTTGTGTAAACGCTTTGACTTTTTCTCTTAATTTAAAGAAAGCACTGCCATTGTTTATCTGACACAAACATGGTAGTAACGTACCAAAGGCAAAAAAATACTAATTACAGTTTAATACTAATTATGAATAATTGTACTTAGATCTTTAACCATTTGCTAAAGGTTGTACTGAAATGCAGCTTCTAATGTGTCGATAATTGCCAATAAAGCAATTTTTACTTAAGTAGATCTCTGTGATTTACCTAAATGATAATTATTTATTAAATTCTGTGGTTTACCAGATGTTTTTTTTTTAAAAAAATCCAAAGTTCAAATTGCAAAATCGAAGAGTTCAAATTGGAAAAGGAGAAACTCTTAAAGTTGTTGGCAAAGGAAATCGACATTTTAATGGGCCTTCCAAAGAAAAAGAATTGACTCCTTGGCTCAGGGAGAAGTAAAAAAGTGTTTGTCCGGAGGGCGAAGTGAAGAACCGTGGGCCGTAAAATAAGGGTGGTGGGTTGGAAGGAGCGAAGCTCCTAATGCCAAGGATTAAGTTCCATCAGTAATCCAGAAGGGCTTGGAATTAAGGGTAAGGCGAAGGGAAGGATAGTGATAAAACTCAGACCATTGATCCTGGGGGGCCCTAGAACACCCTAAAGTCTGCTCCAAGGGTAATCAGACTGTAGGGACCAGATTTCCTCGCCCCATCCCAAGAGAGATACGGTGGGACCCCCGACTCGCACTGACCGGCCCAACATTCATCTGACTCTCCTAGTCATTATTACACTCTACCTAGATAAGAGCAAAGCCCGAAACCTCCGCAGCTACATCCCCCAATCCTTGATTATAATGAATACTAATGGAACCGATCCTCATTAACTATTTTCTCCCATATAGCTTAAATACTATTATCAAAAACGGAAAACCCAAAACTAGTTTATATACTAAGTTGAAATAAATGATTTTTAAATGGAGATATGGAAAAACAGCAGTATTAAACTCATTACAATAGCGCAAGGAATACATTACTATTTCTTATCAAGGTCATTAAGTACCAAGAGCTTGTTCATATATACACAAAGTCATTAAGCTATAAATTATTACTACACATTACTCATTGTTTATGTACAACTTTTTATTCATTTCACAAATAATTTACAACGAAAATCGAAATGTTTTAATAAATTCCTGAAAAATGAATACACATTAAGTATTTAAAAATACACAAATAAAGAATAACCCAAGAACCTAAATTAACATATAAATTATCAAGAAACTACAACGCTAGACATTAAAAGAAAATATCCTTTCACACTCACAAATAGTAAATAAAAAATAATGGTCACAGTTAAAAAAGCAACGAATTATTGCTTTACATAAATGCCATCCCGATGTAATGACCCTGCTAGAATTTCAATTAGCAAAAGTTTGAATTTTATCTTACAAGTGAAACATTATATTTATTCTGCACTTATCATAAAATTAAATGTAATCTAAGGCAAGTGTGTTTCAGATTGCAAAGTTTAATTAGGAAGGCTAACAAGCTTCTATCGAACATAAGCTTCATTTATAGTAAAGCAAAATATCTCTCGCCATAATAATTTAATTATAAAATAGTCAGCCAATTAGTGTGGCCAATAGCTTCCTAGCGTCCAATGTCGTATACTTTAATTATTTTATACTTTATCAACCTATTATTGTCAGATTTATTAAATGTTCCTCCTTTTTTTAAATTTGTCGAAATTGTCTTAATTTTTTACATGAATTTAAGATTCAATTTAGAAAATATTTAAAGAATGCAGAGGGTTGAAATCAATCTGGGGCTATTTGCGGGCTACTTTCAACAAACCATCCAATTTTCATTAAAATCAGATGAGGTGATAGGTGTAAATTAAATGTATGTTTCTGCGCATGTGCAAGAGAAAGAAATAGGCGTAGAAGGTCATATTGAACCAACAAAGGGCTAATTATGACCTACCATCCAAATTTCATTAAAATCGGGGGAGCTGTTTCTAATATATGTTCGCAAATATAGAGTGACAGGCTGACAGACAGACACGGAACAAAAATGTTCCATATAGAAGGGGTATTTTGTGGACTTGCAGAATATATATAAGAGAGAAGGAGATTTGTTGGAATAAAAGTCCGAATGGTGTAGTTTATGTTTTTATTATCAGAGCTTTCGCTCAGGGAGCCTAAGCTTCATCAGTGATCAAATAAGGTGTAAAAATAGTATAAACTTAAAAATTGACAGCATAATTGTAGAGCAAGTAATAATAGCTTTTATAAATTATAACATCATTTAACAAATTTATCAAGAAATATGAAAAATACTTGAAAAAACGGTATAATTTAAAAAAAAAAAAAAAAATTGTGATTACACATAATGTCTATTGAGGTGAATGAGTCTACTCATTCAGTCCACTCATTCACCTCAATAGACATTATGTGTAATCACAATTTTTTTTTTTTTTTTAAATTATACCGTTTTTTCAAGTATTTTTCATATTTCTTGATAAATTTGTTAAATGATGTTATAATTTATAAAAGCTATTATTACTTGCTCTACAATTATGCTGTCAATTTTTAAGTTTATACTATTTTTACACCTTATTTGATCCCTGATGAAGCTCAGGCTCCCTGAGCGAAAGCTCTGATAATAAAAACATAAACTACACCATTCGGACTTTTATTCCAACAAATCTCCTTCTCTCTTATAAAAATGTTCCATGATGTTTGAAATGGATTTTTGTCTTGAAATGTGTACACAAATAAACCTCCGGTAAGCTCGGAAGCAAAAAAGAGTTAATTGAATACGCACTACTATAATAAATAAATAAATGTACATAATTTTTATATATATATATATATATATATATATATATATATATATATATATATATATATATATGCAGAACTACTTTTTTCTTTAGATTGTTTAATAAAAATTGATTAATATTAAGACATCATTGCATTTAAGCTAATCTATTGCTGTAACATATTCAATTAAACTTACGTTCGTGCCCTATTAAACATTTATTACTGGAAATTGTTTCCTAATATTATAGTTTTTTTACTGAGAATAAATAAATTTGAATCTGAGCTGTTGTGGACGAGGTAGAGCACTAAAAATTTAGATCGAAACAAATAAAATCCCAATGTTAACTATATGAGATGCTTGTTATCCATGTCCTAAATACTTTCGCAATTATTTGGTGCATATACAGGCGTCACTAGATGAAGGATAAAACCTAAACGATTACATAGGTTTGAATTCGAAAATCCCTATCCCTGTCCAATGGTGAGAGATGTCGGGCTTAAGAAAAAGGGGATATGCTTGACGAGGGTTAGCCAAAGGTCGAATCCTCTGAGTCAAGTTTTTAAAGTGGAGCACGGACTAAAAAAAAACTAACGGGAAAATAAGAGGGGTTTAGAAAGATTCTGAAGTGAAAAATACAGCCTGATCCAGATAAAAAAGGAAATCTTGGAAAAAGAGATCTGGGAGTGAAATTGGGATGTGTGTAGTGTATGGTCACGAAATGCATTCACAGCCTGAATGACTTCACCGTCCATGTAAAGTTGTTAGTTGATATTGTCAAAGTTTACTTCATTTAAAAAATTGTTAGAATAAGGCTAGCATTTTTATTTAAGATCACTCCCAGTCATTTTCGCGCGATCTTGGAAATTTTCCTCAGATAATCGGCGAAATTAAAAGCACAAAGAGAATTTATTATTAACTATGAAGAAGAAATAGTTGCTGTTTAAAAACAAAAAGTTCGTTTTGCCCACTTTTCAATATCAAGATTTCCCACAATGTTGAGAAATGTTTTAAAACTAGAAATAGTTGTTTAGCATCTGAAATTGAAGGGGGAAAAAATGATAAAATGGTCTGGCAATAAGTATGGCACAGAGCTTCCTCACGACATATTTCGTATACTTTAATGATTTTATGCTTTTACAACCAATCATTGTCGAATTTATTTATTTTCCCTCCGTTTCTTAATTCTTTCAAAATTGTTTTGATTTTTTTTTTACATGAATATCAATTTAGCACAATTTAAAGAGCGTAAACAGTTGAAATTAATCTGGGGCTAATTGCAGGATACTTTCGACTAACCATCTAAATCTTAAATATCATACGAGCACTTTTAAAGATATAGGTGTAAAGAAATGTATGATTGTGCGCAAAACATTTCCCTAGTGTCATAAGCGGATTTTGGAATTTTCGAAATCGGAGACATAAAACTTTAGGTTCCTTAGAACCTAAGACATAACTTCCGTAAGCTCGAAAGCAATATTAGCTCACATATATTATCTCAATAAAATTATTAAAATATATTAAGCTTAATAAGATGTATATAACTCATTCATAAACTAAATTAATAAACAATCCTTTAATAGTATAAAAAAATAAGAGAGAATCCGATCCAAATTGAAACATTTCCTACTGTTACTTGATAAATCAAAAAACGTAAGTTCTACTCAGTCTTAGTTAAGAAGGCTTAACAAAGCAACGCTAAAATATGCATATTTTATCATAAAAAAACAAACTTTTTTCGTTTACTGAAAAAATTGTGTATAATTTAATGTAATAAATACAGATAATAATTGTGAATTATTGCTTCCGAGCTTACCGAAGGTAACGGAAGCTATGTGATCGTTCTAAAGAACGAAAAAAATTTAGGTCTCCGCTTTCAAAAATTCCAAGATCCATTTCTGACATCAGGGAACATTTTTGGTTTCGTGTCGGTCTATCGGTCTGTCGTTAATTTTTGCGAACCAACATATCTTAAAAACTACACGTCCAATTTTAATGAAATTTGGGTGGTAGGCCATAATTAGCCCGTTGTTGGTCCCATATAAGTTTCAACCTTCAACGCTAATTTGTTTCTCTTCCACATGCGCACAAACATACATTTGTTTACACCTATAGCTTCAAAAGTACTTATCTGATTTGTATGAAACTTTTATAGTTTATTGTATGTAGTCCGCAGATAGCCCTAGATTAATTTTAACCGTCTGCCCTCTTTAACTTATGTAAAAAATCTAAACAATTTTGACAGATTAAAAAAAAAAAACGGAGGAAACAATTAGATAAATTAGATAATAATGGCTTGTAAAGTATAAAATCAATACAGTACGTGATAGGATGCGAGGAAGCTAAGTACCACACCAATTGGCAGTCTATTTGTCAAAAGAATTAGACTATACAATATAATTAAATTTCATTAGGCAAAATCTCGGATGTATTAAAAAAAAAAAAAAAAAAAAAAAAAAAAAAAATGAATTCAAATGGAGCTCCTTTTATAATAATACTTTAACAAGGATTACACAAACCGTTTAAAGATTTTCTCAAGGAAGAAATAGATTGAATAATTTCATTCAAGGTTTATAGAAAGCCTGAAGATGGGATTTAAAAAAGGTTTTTCTGGTAGTAGCAGTAAGGGATTATCCATTCTAAAGCGGACAGCCGAAATTAGGACATTGAGAAACTTAAAGATTTATTAACTTTTTGAGGACTAATATATTGGAAACTGGTGGATATTTAATGACGCCATTATTATACACTAGGTAAGTCTTGTAATCAGTTATCTTACACATTTTTTAATCACTAGATTTGCCACCAGCCCCCCCCCCCCCCCCCCCGAATACAGTCCACTAATAATCATTCTCCATTCCTCTATCTCTACCTAAATCCTAAATGTAGGAACAAATATGGTCCATATTGCTTGGCCAGAATCCTTTACCAGAGACCATTTTTTCCTTCAATTTTAGATGTTAAACCACTATTTCTAGTTTTAAAACATTTCTCAACATTGTGGGCAATCTCGATATTGAAAAGCGGGCAAAGCGAATCTTTTGTTTTTAGACATCAACTATTTTTTTCTTAATTAATAATAAATTATCTGTGCTTTTAATTTCGTCGATCATCTGAGAAAAATGTCCAAGATTGCGCGGAAATTGACGGGGTGTGATGTTAAATTAAAACTTCAGACCTTATACCAACAATTTTTTTAAATGAAGTAATCGTTGACAATATCAGCTGTCAACTTTACATTGACGGTGAAGCCATTCACTTTTAAGTATTGGATAAGTATGAATTTGATATGCAAAGTTAATTATCTAAATTTCTGACATGAATTTCCTTAATAATTGTGATGTCATTTAATCAATTTATCGAGATGTAGTAACTACCGTGGAGCAGAAATTCACAGGAGCAGCTACCCCATTTGTAAAGCGATGTTAGCTGGACACCGAGCGAGAAGAAATTTTCTCCCATCCAAGTTGTGATAACGCCCGATGCTGTAAAATTTTATTGATAGAATAACTAACAATAGACTGACTAATTTGATCTAACCAATCCCATAATAATCTCCCAGTCAATAATCTGACCTCATTAGTTCAAGCCTATTAATACTATTGAAACTTATAAAGAGTTAGATAAGATAAAATTAGTAGTTAAATAAAACAAATCTCTGTTGTAAATCAACAGTGGATTCACATTAAACTCTAAAAAAAAAAAAAAACCACAAAGAGAACGGTTCTTGTTTTACAAGCTAGTATAAACAGTTACTAAAGTTCTCAAAAGTAAAAGAGTGATAGAAATGCTCGATGTGATGTCGATCAGAAATTCTAATGTTGTATTCCAAGCAACAGAATCCCGCCTTCGGTCCAGAGAGGAGTTAGGATCCCTGCAGTAATACTAAACTTTACAAGGACTGAGTTTGCTTAAAGTTTCAGAGGTCAGGAAATAAGGGGTCGTAGAGGATTCAAACAACAAACCACATACCGATTTACTGAACCAACACTGGGATTTCTGATTTTCAAAAATCTCTTTCTCAAAACCCAAGATTTCTAGAACATACATTAGTGTAGGTATATCGGTTTATTATCAAAGCAGCTTTCGGCCTTTAAGATTCAAGTACACGGGGCGAGTTTACAAGCTAAAAGCCGGCTTTTTTACAAGCAGCTCGTAAACTAGCCCAGTCTAACTCGATGCACTCGCTCCATTAGCTGCTACTAAAAAAGCTCTGGAAAAAGTTGACTCTGCCGGCGACTTTACACGCCACTCGCCAGCTTTTCACAACACAAACAGGAAAATGTCACAGCACAACATGGTTTCTATCAAACTACTTGGCTACTGAGCGAGTGGAAAGTTTCGTGAGTCTCTACAACTAGCGCACTCGCCGACTGGCCGACTTGTAGCTTGTAAACTCGCCCCGTGTACTCGAGCCTTTATAAGGTTATAATCAGTGCCTATGAACAAACCGACATAATTCGAATCACAGTCACCACACGATTATATTATATATCCTAATTTTATTTTCTGTCCGTATCGGGTAATTCATTTGAGCTCTTAGGGTTCAAGTCGTGCTAAATCCCACGTTGTAATTTTGTTGTAACTGGCTGCCGCTTCAAAGTACGAATTTTATTCAGTACAGCAAAGCTCTTACAGCAAATTCAACCGATACTCCTTGAAATTTAACCACATGCAAAATCAGTGCAAGATCGGCATCCTCCATTTTTCCACAAAAAAAGGATGTTGAGTAGATTTACTTGAGAACTTAAGACATTCTAAGAACTCAACGCCGAGTGGAGGGACAAATATTAACGAACAGGGGAAAGATTTTTTCTTACTTAGAAACCTTCTGTTTATCGTAATAAATAAATTGCCTGCTTTTGTGATGCGAGCATTTAATTCTTGAGCAGACTTTCCGTCTTGACTAATAGAAACTCCTAAATAAGTGAATTCTGTAACCTGTTCCAAACGTTTTCCCTTGGCTCTAAACTCTAAGAACTCAACGCCGAGTGGAGAGACAAATATTAACGAACAGGGGAAAGCTTCCTCGTTGATGAGCACCCAGGCTGAACTCAAATTTGTCTTAAAGTTGGATTTCAACAGGATGTAGAATTACACCCTTCATATTATTGAATAAATGTAACTCTAGTTCACTTAAAATAGTATCCATAATATTTGGTTTCCGCCCCCTTTAAATAGTGTGTTTTAACTTTATTTTTTTCCATCTATACTATTTTAATTCTATATGAGTTAATTTTTTATGTTTCAACGCTTGTGTCTGTTCATAGGCACTGATGATAGTGATGATAGCCTTGTAAAGTCCGATTTCATTACAAGCTTCGATAATTTTATAAAGCTGCTTTGATAAACAAATTATTATTTTACGCATGGACCCAGTTTCTTTGAATCCATCATTATTTATGATTCCAATAAATCAAATATCAATGCGTTTTAATTATAATTATCAATTACCCAGAGCTAAACACACAAGAATATTAATTTAAATTTCAAGTATTTCCTTTAAAATTTGAAAATTGATCAACTGCTCACTGCGATTTCACGGAATTAAATTTGAATAATTTCCCCCTATTTTCATATGATAAAAATGAATCCATCATATTATCCTGCCGATAATTAAATTCACTGAAATAGTAAATATCTTGTGGCAAAGATTATAAGCCTTTATCAATTTCAAGTTCTCGAAAATGGTTTTAATATCGCCCACGAAGAAACTGAATTCAACAAGTTGGGTAAAAAATAGAAGTGGATAAAGATAAATCTTATTTCAAATGTATAATAAATTCAAGTACATATTAGCATTATAAATAAAACATTTTTAAAAGAAAGAATATATTGTTATTTTAAAATTAGCTGTCCACCTTTCATTTTGCATAATGTTACATATGTAGTACAATAAATTTTCTCTAGTAGGTGAAAAATTGAACTTGATTTGTTTTCTATCAGAAAGTTTTATTAGTTATAATAAAAAACTCGAAATCTAGATATAGATAAAACTTGGTGTTTCTCTCATTAAGACAGTTAAGACTAAGTTTGCAGGGTATAAGATAGTCTTTGCATGAAACATTGTCAAGGAACTTGGGACTTGGGATTTCTACTAGATTAAGGCGATATAAGTTATTTATTTCAGAACCACTTTATAAGTATAGAAGGAAGTGTCAGATACATACTTCACACATCAATTAATACAATCATTAGTGTAGAAGGGGATTCGGCTTAGCTGAGTAGTTAAACTAATCACTTCACTCCATTGTTCCAAGTTCTAACATCGACATGAGTTCATTGACATGATTCCTGAAACTCAGGAGGGTGTGTGAACATAGGGTTTGTGAGGGGAGGGTGTGAGCATAGGGATCAACAAAACAGCACAGCGCCGTTTGACCAGGTCCAGAATTGCCCGGGGCACCGATTCCAGAAGGCGCCAAAAAATATTAAATGAGGGGGAAGAAACATCGTACTCTCTAGCATCGAAAACCGAAAACTCCCCCCCCCCCCCATTTCCATTCCCGTTTCCCCATTATTCGGGCCCATTCCATTGGGCCCGAAATAAGGGCGCCTACGGAAATCTTAAGCCTCGCGAATTCCAACCTAAGATCAGCTTCTCCAAAACTCCATCATCTTTCCTAAGTGGGTGGGCAATCCATCAATTACGTATTTCGATCTCAATAGCGTTTTCCATGCCGCTTGGTTTAAGAACACTTTTGGCCAAAATATAATCAATACTTTCCTTAGGTAATGCTTTAACAACTCTGACTTATTCTTTACAATCTGAGACATATTCGAAGTTTCACATCCACACAGAAGCACAGATTTTACATTGCTGCGGAAGTTGTGTAGCTTTATCACCGACATATCAGGATAAAATATAAAAAAATATGAGGTATGCCAATGAACGTTGATATACATGTCGTTATACACAGCAGTGTAGAATTTGTCATAACACTTTAATAAAAATAAAACCTAGGTGGCTATTATTAGTGTGACAAGTTGGGTATCTGAGAGAGCGGTCTGAACCGAATGTCATGAACGTTGACCCATACCTTATTAGGAACGACAGGAGAAAGATATCTTATTGTATATTGCATATGGTCCGCTGTCTCCGTTAAGGACACATCTCTCCATTTTTAAACAAACATAATTTTTGAACATATAAACGTAAAAAACAAGAAAATTTGCAAGTGGTCAGATCTCATAAATGTGGCATTATTCCATAGCGTTATTAAAATGTAATCATGGGTCAATAACTTAATAATTTATTATCTCTCGTTGGAAAGCTCTTATAGAGTAATGTTTAAAACCATAATAAAACATTTTTTTTTTTAATAAATCCTTATCATTTGCGAGCTTATAAAGAATAATTTCAAGATAAAAAGAACTTTTTATATACTACGTTTTTAAATTTTCTGTTGAGTCGTATGTAATGTTGATAATATAATTATTATTGTTATATAATATATATTGTTAGTGATAAAAAAATAGTTCCGAATTTATTTACTTCACATAAATGACGACCATCCGATCAGGTCTCCGAGATCAGAGACCTGATCTTAAACCTATAAAAGGATAAATCTTTGTACAACGGATCTCCCCAACACCAAATCGAAAGCATGCCATCGATATATTTGAAATAATTTAATCGATATTTCCTGTTTTGCTGTCATTCAATGTTCATCTATCACAATTTTGAAACCCGTCAAAATGAAGATTGCGTAAATATTGGATATGGCAAAACAAATAAAATAACTTGCGGATTTTTTCCGAACTAACTTTCCGCACAGCAAAATTTGCTGAAAACTAATTAAATTCTGCTGAAAGATGGCTAAAAGTATTAAAATAATGCATTGTCATCGTGTTCTGAGCTATGCTAAAAGTTTCAAATGTCTAGCTATTCGGGAAGTTAGTTAGAAATCGATTGCCAGATTTGTACCGGACAAACAAACAAACAAACAAGAATGCAAGCTAATAAAAACGCAGTAAAATATAACTGATTTCATTTATTACTTGAATTTATATTGTTGAAAGGTCCTTGATTACGAAAATAATTTTCTTACATGCTTTTTTTTACTTGAAGCTCTTATCGTACAATATCAATCAACACTGACTTTATAGTGTCCAATAATCTTGGAAAGTTTGAAATCAGGTAAAAATAAAAGCATCACCTTAAGTTTCCCTCTCTCTATCGAAAAAAAAAAAAACTTCGTTATAAAACTTTTTGTTATTTTATCAGAGATCCATATTCGGTACAGTGATAACCGCTTCAAACCTTCTCTCAATTTTCTCTCTCTTATCTTGAAAAAACTGAGTACTATATCTATAACTTGATCTAAGAAAACGTGAAACCAACATCTCTCGCTAGAAAACTTCCTGATTTAAAAGTTTTCAGTTTTTTTTCTCTCTCTCCTTCTTCCTTCCTTGCGATTTCATGATTTCATATCAAATCACGAGATACTACTGGCAGAGTAGAAACTGAAAAATCGGTGCGACAAACTCGAAAAAACTTTCTCATTAATAATAGTGAGGCTGAATCCAACAATATCTAAATTCATTAATTAGCTTCAGATACAAACTATTATCCAGATTTTGACTTAAAGGGGTTTGATAAATATGTTAATGGATTACTAGATATAATTTATTTAATCAAAATCGTCTTCTAAAAATAATTATTAAGAACTTTATTAATTCTTTCTCTTATTATATACCATGAGAAAGAAAAAAGGGCAAAATACTGCGTTCTATGCGAATAATGTTTCTATTTTACCTTAGCTTTAAAGGAAACGTTTTGTTTCCATCCAAAAGCATTTAGTGGTTTTAAGACAAACATTTCTACAAAATTTAATTTTGATATCAGCCGCTATTTTGAAAATATCAACTTTTGAGCATTCAATAATTTCGGAACTATTACAACGATTGAACTAAAACTTGCATCCTTAACACCATTTAACAACATAAAATTTCTCTATAATTCAACTTAATATTTGCCGCTGATTTTTGGAATTAGTTCCGAAACGCCCTGCGTCCTTTTTTTCTGCATATTTAGTTTTAAATTTTAAAATAAGGCCTACAATTCTTATTCTTTACCCTAAATAAACTTGAAAGGCGTTTGAATTATACAACTTGAAAATAACAAATTATAACTTTGTCCCAATTATAACATCGCGCTTCCCTTACGCGCTTACCTCGCTTTATACATTTTACCTTACTAAAATGTTTACTTTGCTATAATTGTGTTAGCTTTTGATCTCCTTCTAATTAAAAGTAACGTAAGATAAATCAATATAAAATTTAGCAAATTAAGAATGGAAATAAAATTTGCTTTACCAACGCCATAAAGTAAGTTACAAGAGGGGCGAGTTCGGTTAGGGAACAAGGCCCCCCAAAGTAAATATTTAGTTTGAAGTACTTTAGCTTTGGGTGTACAGGCTGGCAGTGTTGGAAGAGCAATACCCTAAGCAGTGCTTGGCTTTGCAAGGCTCGACCAACTGTTTCGCTAAGTTAAACTTAAAGTGTTGGCCAAAGCGAGAGAGAGGAGAGCCGAAGCTTCTTCAACAGATAATTTACCCTGAAAACCTTCCTTCCTTTAATAGAAGCAGAACTAACTAATTCCCGCGGAACGTTTAATAACGTTAGACCTGGCTTACCTTGCCCAAGAGAACAGTATCAACCGAGTACTCAAAACAACTTTAAACTTCAAATTAAAAGATTAAGAGAATTGTCATTTCACTTTGATTGCAAGGTGAGAATTTGCAGAACTCTTCTCGTCATGACATTTTCCTCGACGATTTTCAATTTAACTCAAACCTTAAACCAGTCGAGAACATCTAGAAATTACACGGGATTCGAAATAGAGAATATGATAAATGTTCTAGATATATGATAGAAATTAATTTTCAAGTAAACTAAACTTGAGGGTTGGAGAAACCGAACGGGCTAATAGATTGCCCAAACACTAAACATAACTGTTTAATTTGGGTTAGAGCCCAGAGGGATGATTTATACCACTATTAATTCCCTGTCAAGGGTGGTAAAATGAACTAATTTTAACGAACAAACTTAGTCATCAAGACATCAATGCTTAAACAGATAAAATAATAATATTTCTATATTATTAAAAAAAATTCCAGTGAGTAGGAAACAGTAGGATATAAACTAAACTGTGAGTGAAACAATTTTAGAGAATAAATAAGAGTAAATAAACTGACTACTAGAAAAGGATAGAGAAACAAAGGGGTACTTCCCACTACCTATTATTTCTTTAAAAAAAAATAAACCTTCATGAAAAATAGTAGGCTATGTAGCCTGTGGTCGCAGATAGCAAGTTATGAGTTTGAAAGAGTTTACCAATAATACAAACAGTTAGCAAAGACAATAAACAAACAAAATGATTTCAATCCAAAATTTAAATGATGTAATTCTAATTAATAATTGGTTAAATGTAAACAATAATATAAATCTGCAAATTATTTTTATATCTTGGAATGAATGGAATAAAGACACCTGATCTTGCATTTATTTTATTTTATTCCATCGGTAATTATTTATTCATATGATAGTCCGCAAAACAAGAGTTTTAAATAAAACTGAGACTTTGTTTCATACATGTAAAATAAATACAACTTAGATTATTAAAACAAAAGATTATTTACCAAAAAAGTGCATGATCGAAAGAATCAAAAGGATTAAATTAACTTATAAATAAATAGTCCCATATAAATGGTATACACGTCGTCGAATAAAAGTATTTTCAGCAACACCTTAATTTATAAAAGAATCAGATAAAAGAAAACAAGAAGCATCATCACACCATTAAGCTAAACACATAAAGAGATTTCCAACCAATTGTAAAAAAAAAGAAAGTAATACAAAGACAATTTGGACAGTGTAGAAGATATCGCATCGATTCAACTTATTATCGGTCTTTTTATCCTGTTATCCCTTTGTACATTTCCTTCTGTAGTATTCTCGGAGATTTGGAGTAAAGGTTATCTTCGATAGGTTAGGTCAGGTAAAAGATTTTCGTTAGGTATTTTTGCCGGACTCTACTCGGTCCCCCCAAAAAAACTTTTCTTTTGCCGCGGGAACTCTATGGGGTGTGAAAGATTTTTGCTCCTTTTACTGCCCTACTCAAGGATCTCTTACGAAAGCTCTACTGTAGACTCTATCTCCTTTTGTTCATTTTAGCAATACTACCTCTTTTCCCAGAGAGGATATACTCTCACTATCTTTACCATCATCCCTTCGATCTGGAAGCCCTCTACGAGGTCCGGTCCCCTAATAACCTCCTTAACAGTTTTTCAACCCTCTCGTTTCCCACTTTCACTCCGGGACCGCACCTTCTTCCCCTAAAGTCCAAGATTCCCCCTTTTTTATCTAGCACAGGCTACATTTTCCACTTCTGAACTGTTCTAAACCCGTCTTATTTTCCCCCCAAGTTAGGTTTTTAGGTTCGTGTTCCTCTGTAAAAACTTGACTTAGAGGATTCGACCTCTAGCTAACCCTCGTCAAAATATATCCATCCCCTTTTTGTTATGCCCGACGAATCTCACACCATTAGACAGAGGGATTTTCGAATACAAACCCATGTAATCCTTATGATGTTTTGCGCTTTCATCCAGTGACTCTTTAAGTACCAAATGATTACGAAAGCATGCATGACGTGGATAACAAGCAACTAAAGAATACGACCCTAGATTAGAAAATACCAAACAATGTTAATCTTCAAGTTCAAATTAGAATTCTTTAATGGAATATAAAGCTCTGATTTAAATTTCTTGTTTCTCAGTAAAATTTTAACACAAAATTGAGAAACCATTTCCAAGTTCCTAAGGTGTTCAATAGCACCCAAACAAAAGTGTACAGCAAAATTACAATTAGTATTTACAACTGTCAGGGAGGGAAAATTGAAGGAAAGTCAACGAGACTTGAAATTTTGATATCAACAAAGTCATTTGTCAAAAGCTCGAGCTCTTATTGGCTCTTCTTCGATTTCCTCACGTTGTCAGAGTAAATGTTAATAGCATTCGTTAATGTATAACAGCAATAATATAACCTTAAATGTAATGATGTTTTTAATATAAGACCCTTAAAGTACTAATCGTGGTGTGTAGGCATCTACGGGTAGACTCGTAATAAACAGCTTGGTTTTCCGGTGAAATCCGCGTCACGAAGGGGTTGAAGTCCAACGTTTCGCTTCCACTTCTACTACTGGAAGCATCTTAAGGGAAGTGATGTAGTGACTCGTGAAGTTTACATGAAGCAACAACAAGACAATCTTACGACTGGAGTGAAGGACGGCTTATTTATACTAGCTTTCTAAAACCTAAATTATACTTGGGATTTCCCGGGGGTTCCTTAATAGTATTAACCCGATTCAAGGAACCCCCGGAAAATCCAGGTATAATCTACGTTCCAGAAAGCTAGAATAAATACGCCGTCCTTCACTAAAGTCGTTACTATGTCTTCTTGTTGCTTCAAGTAAACATCACGATGCTCCACACCTCTAAAGATGCTTCCAGTAGTTGATGCGAAACGTGAACTTCAACCCCCTCATGACGCGGATTTCACCGAAACCACCTATTTATTATAAAAAATTACACTCCAAGATTAAAAAAAAATCTCCATTATTATCTAGATTTGATAAATGCCGTTAATATCATCAAACAAAAAAAAATTAATACTTTTTAATTATTCCTTTAAACAAAGTCCAATAGACACTTGAGTAGAAATCTGAAAAAAATATAAATATATATATAATACATGAACATTCATTTTTTATACTAATCCAGCTTTGAAAATATATAATCTTAAATAATAAAAAGGTTTCAAAAAGATTAAAGGGTGAAAATTATTAAATCCAATTATTACCACCTCTTGATGAAGATATAGAAAAAATAAAAATATTAAGGGATTTAAACATTTCCGAAGGAATATACATACACACACAAACATGTATTTTTCTCTCTGACTGCATTTGGGCCAAAATCAAATTATGTTGGAGACCAACAGTTGTTCTTTATTTTACTTTATTATTTATGTTTTTTATTATTTTGTAAAAAATGGCAATTTTAGCAACAAACGGACATATCACTTCTACATTTTAAACTCATTTCTTCGTTAACGTAAATAACGTAAGATTCGCAGGAAACCGCGATGCAACCTCCTCCTTTTTTCTTCGAACGTGTTCGGAGAAGGCATCACTTTCACTGGAATTCGAACACATATGATCCTACGCAAGATTTTCCTTACGTAATTACGTAGTAGATAAGGAATCCGAATCCTGCGATATACGCATTCGCCCTCCGAAATCTGCAGAAGACGGTTCTCATCGCTTTGTAAAAGCGACCGACACGTGCACGTGTCACCACTCAAGTATTAATGTTTAAATAATTTAACTTCATTGGTTTAGCATCAGGGCCCTCAGCATCACATAATTTTACTTCACATCTTCTCATCTCTTCGAGTCGAACAGTAGAAGACGTGGGACTAGCAGCTTGCAGCCTAGGTCGCAGCGTCAGCGTGGACAAGTCACCACGGCTAAGTCCATTTTATATGTATAACATTTCATGTATTTAATTTAACTTCAGTGTGAATGTGTGTGTGAATGATTGTTTTGGTGTGAAACAATTTTGTGTGTAAATTTAACTTTAACTTAACTGGTGTGAATGCGTGTGTGAAAGAAGCTTCACTTATCTTAAATTCCTTTTTTCCGATCTATTGTCTGTATTCGGTTTCGGAACGAATGCAGACAATATATCTGGTTTAACTTCATTTTTCATTTTTAAATTTCATTTGTAAAACAACTGCTGGTAACTTATACCGCGTGGCGTGTGCCACACGTAAATTTATTTTTGATTGCAATTATATGCTTGTTCGTTACGCTATCAATTCTTGTTCGTAGTATTTTATTTTTCCTTTTTTAAAGGTGGTCCTTGGGTTAATTTTGGTAATTTTGAAAACCAGAATATTTTAGAAAATCATATAAGGTTTGTACCCTATGAGTCTAACATAATGGTCTAGCTTTGGGTCGGATTTCAGCTCTCTCAATTTAATTACCCTTCTTTGCTATTTTTCACATCTGTCAATTTCAATCTAAAATTCAATTTATTCTTTCTCGTTATTTCATTTCCTTTCATTACGAACTTTTGGTAGCATTTTTTCCAGTGAATTTAAGTATCCTATGCTATAGGTCGGTTTTTGAACTTTGTTCCTTAAGGTGACCTGTAGTTGTATCTCATTTATTAGGATTTATTTTACCTAATTTCTCTATAATTCATTTCAATGGAATTATTTTCTTATTAAATTCACCTGGACATTTAATTTACTCGTTATTCTTTCTTTATCTAATTTACTTTTTTTTCGAAATTTCTACCAGCAGTTAAATTGTTTAGAATCAGATTTTGTTTGTAATTTTGCCATTTCATAATTGAACTTTGGTTGGACACGTGCGTTTAATTAATTAACAATTAGTTATTTTTTCATTCTGGTCATTTAGGCACTTGATTAATTTTTACCTTTTTTGTTGGGGACTTTAAGCTTATTCAAGCTACAATTTAAGCTACATTTGATTAATGTTTTTTTTATATATCAAGTGTCTTTTGGTTTTCTGCATACTGATTTTCATCTTTAATCATCTGCCTAGGCTTGAGGTTATTTTTAGGATATCCTCAATTATAAAATATTAATTTATTTTCTGGTTCTCCTGCAAGCATTGACTTGTTCCTTTAGTGCCTCGCACTCTTTGTACATTTACTTGTACGTGTAATAAAATTTAAATTTATTTCTTGGATTTCTGACAAGCTACAACTTGTCCCTTTAGTGTTTCACACTTTTGTACACTTGGTGTACTTATAATTAAATTTAAATTTATTTTTTGGTTTTCTAGGCAAGCTACAACTTGTCCTTACACTTTTTTGTACACCTGTTTGTACTTTTTTGGTTAAAATTTATTTTGGTTCTCTTACAAGCTTAGACTTGTTTCTTTGGTGCCTCGCACTCTTTGTACAATTGTTTGTACGTTTAATTAAATTTAAATTTATTTTTTGGTTTTCTAGGCAAGCTACAACTTGTCCTTACACTTTTTTGTACACCTGTTTGTACTTTTTTGGTTAAAATTTATTTTGGTTCTCTTACAAGCTTAGACTTGTTTCTTTGGTGCCTCGCACTCTTTGTACAATTGTTTGTACGTTTAATTAAATTTAAATTTATTTTTTGGTTTTCTAGGCAAGCTACAACTTGTCCTTAGTGTTTTTACACTTTTCGTACACTTGCTTGTACTTATACTTAAGTTAAAATTTATTTTGGTTCTCTTGCAAGCTTAGACTTGTTTCTAGTGTTTTACACTCACTGTACAATTATCATTTGTACTTATAATTTAATTAATTATTTTTTGTTTGGGATTTCATTCAAGCTTGACTTGCTTTGGTGTTGGTATACATTAATTTTACAATTACTTGTATTTATTATTTAAATTTTATTGGTTCTCTCACAAGCTTTGACCTGTGTCTTGGGTGTTCACATTAGTGTAGTTACCTTTACTGTATGATTTTAATTTAAATTTATTTTTTGGATTTCTTACAAGCGTCAACTTGTTTTTTTGGTGTTTATTCATCGTATAACCAACTTTACTTTATGATTTAATTTAAAATTATTTTTTTGGATTTATTATAAACATCAACTTGCTTTTTGGTTTTCATTTATCGTACAATCAACTTGTACTCATTTCTAGTTTAAGCATTAAACTTATTTGATTGTACAAATATATTTTTTTTTTTTGTTTCTCAATTTATCATTTAATCTGATTTGGCCATTTATTTGGTCTTGGTGATTCCTGAGTCAACATTTATTTTATTTTCTTTATTTTTGAAAATCTTAGTTTATCAATTTTCAACTTTCTTGGTGTCATTCTTCAGTACGTTGAGTGTAGTACTTAGTTTGAACTCTATTTTGGTTTACCCTTTAATATTACTTTATTTAATTTTTTTTTCCTTCCTTATATTTTATATTTTTTGTCTGATCTCTATCACCATGTTAGGTGAATTGGAATTTGACGCTGAGTCGGTTCGTAGGAAGCTGACTCTTTTAATAGAAGATTTAAGAGAGATCAGAGATCAAGGCAAAAAATGTCTTATGGATCCCACACAAGTTTGGCTATTTATTGGTATGATGAGCTCTATCCAGGGCTTATATCAGCAATTTGATACATTGTATCAGGAACTCTGTGACAGTGTTAGTGAGTCTGGCGAGTCCGCGGCGACTGCTGCCGATCATGCGATGAGATCAAACGCCAAACGTTACTTCCATGAAAGTAATGGCTATTTAGCTAATGTAAATGAGTCGAAGGCACGGCCGTCTACATCCTCCGCAGGTAATCTCACTAGTGTCCTTAACAACACAACAGCTCCATACCATAAAACTAAACTTCCTGTTTTAGAGTTGCCCAAGTTTAAAGGTGATAGGAAGCATTGGCCGCGTTTCAAGGACACCTTTACAAGCTTAGTAAAGGATGATCCTCAATTAAGGGACATTGACAAGTTTCACTATTTAATTCGTTCCCTTGAAGCCTCGGCTTTAACAGTGATCGCTCAAATTCCTGTAAATGAAACAAACTTTTCTGTGGCCTGGTCCATGTTGGAGGAAGTTTTCGACAACAAGCGTCTCCTTGCCACAGCTTATCTTGACCAACTGTTGGACATTAAAAAACTGACATCTAAACCTAATGCTGTCGTGCTCACCAAGCTGGTGTCCGACATCTCTGAAAATATTGCTGCTTTTAAATTATTGGACATTCCGGAAAGGTTAGACTTCATGTATTTCTATCTAGCCAGTCGTTGTTTGGATCCCTACACCCGGGAACAATTTGAGTTGCAAAACACAGCAACATTTCCTACTCTTGACCAATTTGTCAAGTATCTTAGGTCCCGTTGTACAGCCGCTGAGTTGGCGAGTGGATTGTCTTCAGTTACTCTTGTAAAGGATGTCAGGGAGGAGAAAGTGTTGCGTAAGCCTTGGCAACCCAGATCTATGTCATCTGGCAAGTCAGCCTTAATGACTAGTTCTGGCAATAGATCTCCAGTTAAGGTAACTTCTCCATCATCACGAGCCTCTTCTAGCCCTTATCGAAGAACGCAGAGTTGTTGTTGCATCTGCAAAGGACCTCATCTCTTGATGAATTGCGTTAAATTCAGTAGTGTCTCTGTGGCAGAACGCCACCGCTTATTACGATCATGGAAAGGTTGTAGGAATTGTCTTCATTTTGGTCATGATACGTCTCAATGTACCTCCAAATACTTTTGTAAGTTTTGTAAACGCAAACATCACTCTTTACTTCACGGCTTTACTACTCCTCAAAATTCTTTAAAGGTTGGATCTTCCAATTCTTCGTCCCCGTCAGACAATGTAACTTCATCACACGAACAAAACATGTCACCTCCCGACACGCGTAAACCTGCTTCATTGAACACTGTTGGTTCGGGTCAGTTAGAAGTTATGTTGGGAACGGTCGTGTGTAACATATTGGATCCTAAGGGTAAATTACATTCTATCAGACTTGCTGTTGACTCTGGTAGTCACTTTTCTTTTATCACTCGTTCTTTCGCTGACCGTTTAGGTTTGGATATCGATATTTATTCTGCAGGTGTTTGGGGTATTGGAGAAACTCCGCTACCTGGCTTTAAAGGTCGAACTCGTTGTTCACTTTCTCCTAGTCATTCTATTTATCCTCAATTGTCAACCACTGCTTTGGTTGTTGACACTATTACTTCAGCATTACCTGGATTTCATTCTGATGAAGGTTTCTGGCAACCTTATCTTGAGTATGAGTTGGCTGATCCCAAGTTTTGGGAGTCACGACCGATTGACTTCTTAATTGGTTGTGATTTATTTCCTGATATTTTAACAGGTCAATTGATATCGGTGTTGCCTGATATGCCAAAACTTCTTGGTACTATTTTTGGTTTTACTGTTTTGGGGCGTGTCAGAGACATTTCTGAAGTTTTTTCTTATCCTGCTCTTATCGCTAATGCTGAAATATCTTCAGATTCATTAAATGATCAATTATGTCGGTTCTGGGAATTGGAAGAACCCGCAGTTAATAACTCTCTTAATCCTGATGATGAGCGGTGTGAGGATCTTTTCCGTACTACACATTATCGTTTACCCACAGGTCGTTATGTTGTGAGAATGCCATTTAAATGTGAAAATCCTCAGCTTTTCGGTACTCGAAACTTAGCCCTTCGTCGGCTGGAACATCTTGAGTCCAAGTTGCAACGGAAACCTGAACTTCGTTTATCTTATAATGCGTTCATGCGCGAGTACTTAGATCTGGGGCACATGCAACTCGCCAAACAACCAGGCAAGGTGTTTATTCCTCATCATTGTGTGTTTAAGGGAGATAAGGACAATATTAAGATAAGAGTAGTGTTTGACGCAGCTGCTCGAACATCGAGTGGTTCCTTAAATGATCACTTATTAGTTGGTCCCAAATTGCAAACAAACATGGTTGACATTTCTTTGAATTTTCGTCTTCATAAATATGTTTTTACTACGGACGTTGTAAAGATGTTCCGACAGATTTTAATAGATGTTCAGGATAGGCTTTATTTACATATTCTATGGCGCTTTTCTCCCGAAGAGGCCGTTGAGGAGTATGAGCTGCAAACTGTAACTTATGGAACAGCACCAGCCCCTTACTTAGCTATTCGTGCGTTGAGACAAGTTGCGAAAGATGAAGGTTCTGCCTTTCCTTTAGCTGCTGCTGCCGTGCTTAGCGATATGTATGTTGATGATTTAGTTACAGGTGCAAATTCATTGCCTGAAGCCTTAGAGCTTCAACGTCAAGTCGTTGCCTTACTAGGTAAAGGCGAATTTACTTTAGGAAAGTGGGCGGCCAACCATCCTCAATTATTAGAAGTATGTAACTCACAGGAAACCTCAGGTTTGGAACCTGTTTCATTGAGTGCTAGTGACGACACCTCTATTAAAATTTTAGGTCTTCAGTGGGACCCCACTTTAGATTCATTTTCGTATAAAATAAATTTACCACTGGAAACATGTACTAAACGTGCAGTATTATCGGCTATGACAAAGATATATGATCCTCTTGGTTACATCGGTCCCTCGGTGGTCTTGGCCAAGATTTTAATCCAGGAATCCTGGAAACTTCAATTGACTTGGGATCAAGACTTTCCCCAACACTTAAAGGAACGTTGGTTAGAGTTTGTTAATACTATGCCTTTGTTAGGCAAACTTCGTATTCCCCGTTGGATTGTTCCGAACGTTGGTTCTGTTGAAATTTTAATTTTTGCCGATGCCTCGGAGACTGCTTACTGTGCTGCGGCTTACTTAAGATCCGTATCTGAAAAGTGTGTTCAGGTACATCTTTTGTTTGCTAAAACCAAACTTGCGCCAGTCAAAAGGTTGACTATTCCTCGTCTGGAACTCTGTGCTGCTTTGCTTGCTGGTCGCGTATGGCAGAATCTAAGCAATTTTTGTAACAGACTTCCTTCTAATCCCAAAGTTTTCTTTTTCTCTGACAGTATGATTGTCCTTTCATGGTTGCAAACACCAACTCATCGTTTAAAAACTTTTGTTGCTAATCGTGTGGAAAAAATTAATGAATTAACGTCGGCAGGTGAGTGGCAACATGTGGCTTCTTGTGATAACCCTAGTGATCTAGGTTCCCGAGGTGTCACCCCAGAATTGATGTTAGGTAATACACTCTGGTTTAACGGTCCTGAATGGGCAATCCTTGATCCTTCTGAATGGCCGGTGATAAGTTCACCTTTTAAAGTTGATGTTCCCGAATTAAAGGATGTTCCCTGCTCTACATTAATTACTTCTGTTCCGGAATATTCTTTAGTAAATTGGTTTGATCGTTTTTCTACCTTTAATAGAATCGTCCGTACTTTAGCTTATGTTTTACGTTTTGTAAATAAATGTCGGAAGTTATGTTCGGATTCTGCCGAATTGAGTGAGGAAGAGGTAGTCAGTTCAAAGCGAATAGCCGTAAAGCTAGTTCAGAGACATTTCTATTTTGGTGGCAAAATTCCTTCTTCTGAAACTTCAATGCCTAAGGAGTTGATTAGTTTGAGTCCTTTTCTTGATGAAGCGGGTGTTCTGTCGGTAGGCGGTCGCCTTAAATTTTCTAGCATGTCAAGGGAATCTAAACATCCTTATATTTTACCGGGCAAGGCGCACTTATCTCGTTTAATAGTAGAACACTATCACCGCACCTTATGTCATTGTGGACCTTCACTATTGTTGGCTACTCTTCGAGGAATATTTTGGATTACTGGAGCCAGAAATTTGGTACGGCAAGTCACTCGTCAGTGTGTGAGCTGCCGAAAATTTGACGCATCTTCTATTCAACCGGTTATGGGTGATCTACCTGCTGTTAGGTTCCGCGAAGGGAGGGCATTTCTTCATGTTGGTATTGATTTTGCTGGTCCTTTCTTTGTTAGGGAGTCGTTACGTAGAAAGGCTCATACATATAAGGCATATTTGTGTATTTTTGTGTGTTTAAGTACTAAAGCCCTTCATCTGGAACTTGTATCTGCACTTAGTACAGAAGCCTTTTGCGCTTCATTGGACAGATTCATTGGAAGGCGAGGCTTGCCAGAGCGGATTCTTTCCGATAATGGAACCAACTTTGTCGGCGCAGCTAACGAATTGAAAGAATTATACCATTGGTATTTTTCGCCAGAAAATCAAGATTCCTTAAGGTTGTATGGTGCTCAAAAGGAGTTAAAGTGGAGCTTCACTCCTCCGTACGCCCCGTTTTTCGGCGGAGTTTGGGAGGCCGGTGTCAAGTCTGTCAAGAGATTACTTCGTTCGGTGTATGGCGACAATGCTTTGACTTTTGAGGAGCTGGCGACTTGGCTAATTCGCATCGAAGCCATCCTTAATTCTCGTCCCCTTTGTCCTCTGTCCAATGACATTTCTGATCTTGACTTTTTGTCCCCTGGACACTTTCTTATAGGTTGTCCATTGATTTCCGTACCCGAGAAGTCTCTGTTGAAGGTACCTGAAAATCGTCTCACCAGATGGAAACTGGTATTTCAAAAATCAGAACATTTCTGGCAGCGTTGGAGAACTGAATATCTCACGTCTCTACAAGAGAGGGTAAAATGGCGCAAACCTGCATATAATTACAAACAAGGAGATCTCGTCTTGATCAAGGAGAGCACTGCACCTCGTTTGCGTTGGCCAATTGGCAGAATTTTAGAAGTTTTCCCAGGGCATGATGGTGTTGTAAGGGTTGCGTTAGTTAAATCTTGTAGTTCCACGCTGAAACGTCCAGTCAATAAACTCATTCCTCTTTTTATGCTAGATGAGGATTCTCCTCCGGTTAGAAAATCTGGTTCAGAGCAACTTAAAATTTAATCTTAATCTAATTTTTTTTTTGAATTCCTAAAGAATTTAAAATTTTCTTTGTAAATTTTGGTAGGCGGTATGTTGGAGACCAACAGTTGTTCTTTATTTTACTTTATTATTTATGTTTTTTATTATTTTGTAAAAAATGGCAATTTTAGCAACAAACGGACATATCACTTCTACATTTTAAACTCATTTCTTCGTTAACGTAAATAACGTAAGATTCGCAGGAAACCACGATGCAACCTCCTCCTTTTTTCTTCGAACGTGTTCGGAGAAGGCATCACTTTCACTGGAATTCGAACACATATGATCCTACGCAAGATTTTCCTTACGTAATTACGTAGTAGATAAGGAATCCGAATCCTGCGATATACGCATTCGCCCTCCGAAATCTGCAGAAGACGGTTCTCATCGCTTTGTAAAAGCGACCGACACGTGCACGTGTCACCACTCAAGTATTAATGTTTAAATAATTTAACTTCATTGGTTTAGCATCAGGGCCCTCAGCATCACATAATTTTACTTCACATCTTCTCATCTCTTCGAGTCGAACAGTAGAAGACGTGGGACTAGCAGCTTGCAGCCTAGGTCGCAGCGTCAGCGTGGACAAGTCACCACGGCTAAGTCCATTTTATATGTATAACATTTCATGTATTTAATTTAACTTCAGTGTGAATGTGTGTGTGAATGATTGTTTTGGTGTGAAACAATTTTGTGTGTAAATTTAACTTTAACTTAACTGGTGTGAATGCGTGTGTGAAAGAAGCTTCACTTATCTTAAATTCCTTTTTTCCGATCTATTGTCTGTATTCGGTTTCGGAACGAATGCAGACAATATATCTGGTTTAACTTCATTTTTCATTTTTAAATTTCATTTGTAAAACAACTGCTGGTAACTTATACCGCGTGGCGTGTGCCACACGTAAATTTATTTTTGATTGCAATTATATGCTTGTTCGTTACGCTATCAATTCTTGTTCGTAGTATTTTATTTTTCCTTTTTTAAAGGTGGTCCTTGGGTTAATTTTGGTAATTTTGAAAACCAGAATATTTTAGAAAATCATATAAGGTTTGTACCCTATGAGTCTAACAAATAATATTAAATATTCTTTAAAATCCAATCTGCAATATAGGCAAATTAATTATCCCTCTTTAAATATGTTACTAAAGGATTAGGTAACCCTTAAGAGATCAGTATTTCTTTATCCATTGTATAATAATATAAAAAAATCGGTCCGAGACAACTCAGACAAACTTTCTCATATATGAGTTCATAATTACTTAGCCCAGTGTTTCCACTTATTAGTTTTCAAATGTACATTTAAATATTATTGAACATTTCATCAAAATTTATCATAAAAATAACTTCTCCTCGGCGGGGAATCGAACCCGGGCTCTCTCCATCCGCGTTTTAAGCTAATTTCTCAGGAACTAGATTTTTCCCGGGAAAACGGCTTATATCGTTGGATTCGTATTCAAATGGACTACATTTTAGAATTTTTTAATTAAAATCGTCGGAACCGTTTTCGAGAAATAATTTTTTTTCCTGTTTTTTTCAGAGTTTTTGGGGGGTAGCGCCCCCAAAATTAGAGCTAAAATTCATTTCTCGATTTCGCCTCGGGGTATGATTTTTCTGAAGATGTATGCCAAATTTCGTCAAAATCGGCCCAGTGGTTTAGGCTCCAGGCGTCTGCACAGACGACAGACGACAGACGACAGACGACAGACAGACAGACATTTTTTAAAAACCACTTTTTTGGACTCAGGGGACCTCAAAACGTGTAAATTCATCAAAATCTCAAAATCGAATTTTCGCGCCATCACAATACTTTCTCTTTATATGAGAAAGTAAAAATAATAACAAAGTAGATAGTAGTTGTATAAAACCAAGGAAACGATCATTTAAATTTACAGTCTGTGCTTGCTGACATAAATCCAGACCACAAAGCTAATATACAAGTACTAAATAAGAAAATCGGTCCAAGACAACTCCGAAAAACTTTAGGAGCTCATAATCGCTCAGCCCAGTGTTTTCCATTTAATAGTTTACGTGTTTTCGTAGGTTCATTTAACTAGGCATCGCGTGGCTCTATCATTGAACGAGCGTATTGCAATAATAAAATACTAAATATTGAAATTTGTTAATCATGATGAATATCATAGTTGAAGATAAGTGGAAGAGGGTAGTGAGGGGTAGAGCCCGCTTTAATAGTTTTAGCGATCTTTATTAATCCATAGCAGTGTCGTTGTTGGTTTTACTAAAAAATGTCATTTGAAAAAAATGTTCGTCTCATCGAATAGGGGATGATAGAATTTTTTCCTGTCCTGAAATTCCAATTTTAAATTTGAAGCTCACGTTTACGCGAGCATTGCGCGCGAACTCTTAGACGGATCACGCTGTCCAACGAACTTAGCCTGAGTATTAGTAAAAGAAAGATGTATACCAAATTTCAACTAAATCGGTCAACTTTTAATCAAGTTATCGTCGGACACGTAAACGTTACACACAGACAGACAGACAAGATGCATATTTCGTTGAATGTAAGAAGCTCGCTTACACTCGCTTCAATTATTAGTGAACATTTCATAAAAATAACTTCTCCTCGGCGGGGAATCGAGTCCGGCCTCTCTCTCTAACCAAGATTAAAGCTATTTTCTAAAGAACTAGATTTACCCGGGAAAACGGCTTCTCGTTAGATTCGTATTTAAATGGATTTCATTTTCAAATTTTTTAATCAAAATAGTTTGAACCATTTTCAAGAGTTACTTTTTTTCATGCTTTTTCAGAGCTTTTGGGGATAGCGCTTTTTTATACATTTTTTCGATTACGCCAGGGGGTATGATTTTTCTGAAAATGTAAGCCAAATTTCGTCAAAATCGGCCCAGTATAGTTTAGGCTCGACGCGTTGGCACAGACGACAAACAGATATTTTTTTAAAAAATCCCTTCTTTTGGATACAAAATATGTAAATCATCAAAATCGAATTTTGCGCCATCACAATAATTTCTCTTTATATGAGAAAGTAAAAAATTTAAAGGTTTTCATGTCCGGTCGTAATAACATCAGCGATTTTCTAAAAGTTATTAAATTGGTGTATGAAACTTGCGTATATATACTATATTTATATTGATTAATCTGCAACAAAAAATTGTTATAATAATTTTAGTCCGAAAAAGGTTAAAAATAAGAAAGAAATAAAATAAAATATCAGACGAAAAAAAAGATAAAAATGAGATTTTTCATAGCTGTATATAAAAATGAAAGTGGAAAAGGAAAACCGACCATTTTTTTTATAAAGGTTGGGGGGTGTATGAACACGAGATTTTTTTATATGGTGGGGGAACATAAAAGAATGGAAGTGACTGAGGGAGTTAAGAGTGTAATGGGGATGCTATGAATTTGTATGTTAGTGGGTGAGAATATCGAACAAGGATTTTTCCCCATCCTCGAGTGGAAAGGGAATTGGTGTTTGAAAGCTGGTTGTGTCACTGGTACTGTGAATATTAACATGACTCTTCTATGCATTACTTTATTATTCTTTTTTTTTTTTTTTTTTTTAAATCTGTTCTCCAATATCCTTTACTTAAAATATTCTGTTTCAATTGTATTGAAAATACATGAATTTTTCACAGATCATTTAAAAGATCAGATTTCACCATTAAAAAAGAAACTGTACATGTTCATATACCAGTGTATAAATATGCAGTAAAACTTTAAAAGTACTTCTCAATAAACATCGAAGTCGATAATTGTTACCCACTTCAATACTAACAGGATTTTTTTTAATCATCGACACAACACTACTATTGTACAATTTTAATTAAACATTAGCTGTAGAATTTTATTTCTTGATTTGAATTAATAGTTTTTTACGCACCAAGGGAGGAAACAAAGAAATTACACCCTGAGAGTTTTTGTTGGTTCCTGAGGCATACTGTCTAAATCTATGAGTATTAATAACTATCTATTGATATCTATCTATTAATATCTATCTATTAATATCTATCTATTAGTATTAGTACTACTAGTGCGGAAAAAAGAGGAATTCTTCACCTTAACGCACGATTAGCGAGTTTGTTTACATTTAACAAAACTAATTTGCTGTTTGTTTAATTAAAGTAACTGTTTATATCGAGTTATTGTGAAAAACGATGAGTGATTTAAGTGATTATGACGAAAATTAAGAGAAAAATACTCCTCCCGAAATAATTAATTAGGCACAAAATACAACTAATGAATTAATGTCATCTTTATCAAAAGAGAAATACGAACTTACAACCAGGAAGTTTATTAAATATTTTTTTTCTGTATTTATTATTAAAATCCACTACCGTAGATAAAGTAAGGAAAGCAACTCGTGCGAAAACTGCATTTTGCTTTGCTCGTGTGGTGTTCCTATACCCTCGCTATCGCTCGGGTGCAAACTCCACACTAGCATGCGAAATGCTACTTTCCGCACTAGACACATAATGTACTATTTCATATCTCACATATTTTATTCAAGCCGCTGTAAAGGCGTTTGAAAATTAAAATTATTAAATGAAAAATCTGAGTTTTTAAAACTTAAAAATCAAAAACGCGGATAATGAATCGGATATCGGCGTTATTTACTATAAAATATTCCTATAGTAAGGTGGCGAAACAATTAAGTGAAATGAAAACAAGTATGCCTAAACTGCAGCTGCGGCATAGGGCTGGTGTTGAAGAAAACCTCAGGTTAACTGTATCAGAGGTACTTATGCCATAAGTTTTCTTTGATTAAATTTGGTCGTTGACCACCATAGGTTTATTTATGATAGGGGAGGAGTAGAGGTGTGAGTACATCAGAAATAAAACCAATAGTGGCATCCAAGAATCCACGGTCAAATTGAATATAATAAATCTTGGAACATAGGTCCCTCTTAAACTTATACTAAAAGATTTTTTCAATTCCAGCCCTATCCCAGCTGCAGTTTAGCCGTACTTTTATTCATCTCACTAATTTCTTCCACTCTACTTACTCATTTTTCGCCAATTAAAATAGGAATGCTATAATTAAAATAAAAATATTTTCAAGCTTAATAAATGCACCAACTTTTGAAAACTTTTTACTTTATCCGCGTATTTGGTTTTTGAGTTATAACAGCTCAAAATTAACATCTGGGCACAGAACACCCCCAAAATGTATATATATATAAACACATACACACACTTGTTTATTTTATTTCAAACAAAAATACGAACAACACCTTAAAATCTAAAGAAGTAACATAAGCAGAAGTACTAACGACCACCGGGCCAAGGCATCAGATACCACAATGTCAGGAATGACTCATCCCCCTTCATCTTTACTTATACAAGCCTCCCCCTTTTGTTTATCTTATAAACAAACAATGTACAAACATTTAAATGAACAAAAACGTAAACATCTGCCAATATTGATCCATAGTGTAATTAAAACGAAGGCCCTTAAAATTATTATTTTTAGTTTAAGTCTCCAGTACCTATCTATCTACGCTCGGGAGACCTAGTAGAGGAGTAAACAACAACCGGATTTTATTATTTATTATATTTTCAAATGCGTTATTATTCCCATTAAACTATATTATTATGTAAATTATAAAACAAATTATACAATAAAAACCAACAGGTGCCTAAAATGAACAATATTTCTTAGTGTCAAAGAAAGCATGCAATAAAAAATAACAGGTCAAAAAAAAGAAAGTTAAAATTTGTTCATCTCACAGGACGCGTCGTTGACATATAATTATAAAATAAAGAATACTCAGGTCTGAGGTAGTACTCCTGTAAAATTAAGTTGTTTGTATCCATATATATTTAAGTATATTATATCCCAACAAAAACACTAGAGTAAAAAAATAAGCCAAGTCTCGCGTAAAAATTGAGATCATAGGTTTAGCCAAGTCTCCCACTGTCCGAGTAAGTTCTACTAGGTCTAATTTATCCAGTGCAAGTACATGATGTTTGTCTGTCCCTCTCTCTATTCTCTTTCCAAAATCACTCTAAACGTTTAAATTTGAGAACATTTTCTGACTCGGCTAATACACACCACAAACTTAAATCAAATAAATATTATTTTTAGGGTCCGTAGGCAAAACCAAGGACCCTTATATTTTTCTGCGTGTGGCTGTCCGTCCGTCCTCTCGCGTGCTCTCACGGCTACACCTTTCGTCCGATTACTTTGAAATTTGGCATGTATGTGTCTTGTGCCTACCCACATAATTTAAAAATATAGCGACTTAAAAAAATATTTTTCAAAAAAATTAGGGTAAAAAAAACTTAAGGGTTAACATTTTTTTATTTTTTTTCGACACCGTGAGGTGTATCATATGAAAGTGTACGTTGAGCTGATTACAAAAATATATAATTCTTTGGATATAACTTTGATTGTGAGTGTGAAACGTGCCTCCCCCCCCCCTCTATCTCGCTTATGTGAAGTGCAAAAAATCTGAAAACATTCCTGAACATTCTTCGACCAAAAGTGAAGATACCACTATTTGGAAATTTCTAAAAAAAAAATTATTTTATTTTTTATTGACAAAATACGTTTTTTTATAATTATGGTCTTTTCGATGTATTTATATGGTTGTAGTCCGGTTCAGTGGCAAAAAATACTTTATCAGTTTATCAGCCAAAAATAAATTCCATAAAAAGAAGCAATCGCTCTTAAAGCAAATCGGTAAATTGTACATTTTTTACTTTTATCTATGAATGTTACCCACCTCTATCTTTTTCTGTACATATATGTTTATGTATATTGAGTTATTTTTAAGTCGGTAGTAACCTTTCCACATGTATAAAAATAGATGAAAAAATACAGTTTTTCAAATACATTTCTCTTGTTGAAAAAACGAATCACACACACAAAAAAAAAACTTTTTCTAAAAACCCCCAACCTTGGAATTATTCCAGAAAAAGAAGAAAAAAAAACCCACGCTATTCCAACGTATATTCCCAATATCCCTAAAATGGAAGATGGCCCTTTTTCTACCTCCCACATCTTCTCCTTTTTACAAACTCCTACATCTCAATCCATATAACACATTATAGACATGTTTATATTTCGCTCTGATCCTTACAATCCACCAATCTGTTCCTTCTTAAACCATTCTTACGTCATTTTTTTTATACATACATATATCTTATCCTTTTTAGAGGATTTCCCGAAAGAAAAAAAAAATAGTATTTTTTGAAAAATAGGTTTGTGGTAACCGATTTTCCTCTCCGCTATCTTTTTTACATTTTTATCCTTCCCCGAGTTCTTTATACACATTCTTTGCTCCCTTACCACCGTAATCTTTTTACTTGTCTCGACTTCTACACTCTTTTAAGCTTTGAAATATCGCTCGCAACTTTTTAAACTTAAAGCTCTCCTCTTCTTTACCTTACCCTGTTCCTTTCCCCTTCGTTCCAACACCAACAGAAGTAAATCCTCTTGAAATATATTCTCTAAACCTTTTTTTTCTAGAAGCCAGCGGACCTCTTCTATATATTTTTTTTAACTAGCCTCACTTAAATCTTTTTCCGGCAAAAAAAAAACTTTGAAAAAAATCTTAAGGCCGATTTTCCCATTTTTTATAGGGAGAAAATTTAACTTTTTTAAAGATTTTTTTATAGCCACAGCTAAATAAGGCCTTTTCCTAATCTGAGTATTTATTATCGTACCAAATTGATGGAAACCCTAATAGTATAAGCAAGAAGGTAGGTATTGGAAAAGTTTTAGGGATCTTACTACTATTGTAAAAAAAATCAAACTTAATTTAAGTTATTTACCTATTTGATTTTATATATTATTATAACATATATCTAAATAACTGACGATAAAACTGTTAACAGTTTTTAAAAGTGTCTATATTTAAGTCTATCGAAGTCTACAGACAATAAAAGTTTAAGCATTTATTTTTTTTTGCTTTTGCTTCCCAGATCGAGATTATCGACGTTAACGGAATCATTATGATAATTCTGAAGAAATATATTTTCTTTGTCTCCCAATTCAAAACTTCGTTGACAGAAATCTGTCGCAGAAATCAGAGAACATTTTTAGTCTAGTGTCTGTCTATCCGTCAATTTGTTTCAAACCACCGTGTCTTAAAAACTATTAATAAAATTTTAATGAAATTTGGATGTTGAGTCGTATTTAACCTGCTGAGTATCGTATACTTATACTTTTCCGTCTATTTTACTTTTTTTCTACATATGCACAAACTTTTCTTACTTTCTCATATAAAGAGAAAGTATTGTGATGGCGCAAAAACTCGATTTTGAGATTTTGATGGATTTACACGTTTTGAGGTCCCCTGAGTCCAAAAAAGTGGTTTTTAAAAAATGTCTGTCTGTCTGTCGTCTGTGCAGACGCCTGGAGCCTAAACTACTGGGCCGATTTTGACGAAATTTGGCATACATGTTCAGAAAAATCATACCCCGAGGCGAAATCGAGAAATGAATTTTAGCTCTAAATTTGAGGGCGCTACCCCCCAAAAACTCTGAAAAAACATGAAAAAATATTATTTCTCGAAAACGGTTCCGACGATTTTGATTAAAAAATTCTAAAATGTAGTCCATTTGAATACGAATCCAACGATATAAGCCGTTTTCCCGGGAAAAATCTAGTTCCTGAGAAATTAGCATAAAACGCGGACGGAGAGAGCCCGGGTTCGATTCCCCGCCCAGTAGAAGTTATTTTTATGATAAATTTTGATGAAATGTTCAATAATATTTAAATGTACATTTGAAAACTAATAAATGGAAAATACTGGGTTAAGTAATTATAAACTCGTATATGAGAAAGTTTGTCTGAGTTGTCTCGGACCGATTTTTTTTATTTACATCTATATCTTTAAAAGTACTCATCCAATTTGAAAGAAATATTATTTATTTTTAGCACTTTGAATTTTAGGATTATTATAAACAAAACCCGAATACCATATTTTTTTAGGGACCGAGAAAAATTTTATCGACAGTAATGCGTGGTACCTAATAATAGAAGTTTCAGTCATGCTCTCTAGTTAATGCAGCTTTCCACAGCTTTAAATCTATTTATATGATTATCCATATAAATAAAAATGAATGTTTGTCAGTCTGTATGTCTCTTTTGCCTTCCTAAACCGTTCACCCGATTGCGATGAAACTTTGGGGAATGGTGAGAAAAGGCCCGAGAAGGTTTCTGAATTAGTAAATGTTCCGATAAATGGCGCACGTCGTTTCACTGAATGTCAGAATTTCATATAGTTTTACTACCTGTTTAATTGACTATTAGGCGGTATGAAGTTCGCTAGTTAAGCTAGTATGATATAAGATAGATATCCTGGCTTCGCTACGGAGTGTTTAATGTTTATGTTGTTTTTATTTTTTTTATTTGACAGGTCTAAAAACTACCGCCAAGAACATTAAAATGCTCAAGAGGGTAACATTTCAGGTTGTTTCCAAGAAAACACAGTTGTTTTATGTGGGATTTTTTTCATGTATAATGCATAGTATACTTACATTCATGTATAATACCATAGTAATACTATGAATCAGCAAGAATATTGTCCTTTAACATCTTCATTTCCTCTTACTAACATATCCGGATGAATTTTTTGAATCTAAGACCATAAATGATTTTTTAACGGGAAATATCCGAAGTTATAAAGAAAAGCTGTAGCAATGTCGAAATGACATTATTCAAAACATTGGATGCCTAGTAAGGGAGGAGACTACTCGAGGGACTTAATGATTCGCAACTCCCCTAGGGGGTTGCTCGGATAATTACCAAGGAAGTCATTAAGTCAATTGACTTGAGATGAAAGCTTGTATCAGTTAAACAAGCCTCCACTTCGTCTTACTTCCTTCCTCCCATCAAGTCAATGCCCGTAAAAAACACGTGTTAATAAATCACAAAGAGATAATCAGTTTTAGAGAATTGAGAACCATGAAAGGTTGCTTAATCAAAGGCAGGTGCGTAAGTATACTGATAGAAAACACGACTGATGATTAATTTAATCAAATACAAAAGAAAATGAGAAGACGAAGTAAACAAAAATGACTGAGCAATCAAGAGCGACCGTATTAAATAGTGATGGTATGAAAAATGAGAGATCAGCTAATGATAGCTTTAAATTATGACACAAACTATGTCGGTCGTAGTGTCTCTCTAACATTACCTACTACGCTACATCATTTCAACTAAAATGTTGATTAAATTATTCCACAAAATATAAACAGTTGATTACAAGCAATGAATTTGATGGTTTGAAAATAGATAAAGTGTATACGAAATCTAAATATTGATGATGACACTTTATTCTAAACGGAGAAATCTCTCTTTGCTTATCTTAGAACTTAGGACAATCGATTTTTTATAGATAAATTGCTTGATACTACTGTATAAGGTTCCATTTCATTTTTTAAAATCAAGAGCGCACTCTAAATGGTCTTTCTCTAAAGTTTTTTCACTTATTTTACAACTCTTTTCTTCTCCTTTATTGTAAGAAAACTCCTTCTAAAAAGCAATCATTTATCTTCAAAAATAGTAGAGAGCTAACCGAAATATGATAAATGAAAAGTTAAAGTACCAAAATTGGAACTTTGTATTCCCTTTCATTAATCGTGAGTTAGCTCTCACCGTATAGCCTAAAATAGAAATAGGCTGTAAGAGATAACCAAATTACCTAAGAAGACCGGATTAAAAGCATTTTAAAATAATCTGATTTTAAATCGAGGATGAACGAAGATCTGCGACTTTATAGATAAGTGCCGAGTAAAGTAATTCGGGAAAACTTGTGAGTGACATTTAGTCGATGTAACCCTAGGTAATCTAATTTCTCAAGCGTAAGATAGAGCAAAGGGCTGTAACTAGAAGGCAACTAGTTAATAAGCTATTTGCCAAGGGCTTCAGTGTTATATATCCTTCCATCTAGTAGGCGATGTCAACACTAAGCCTTTAACTATTGTTGAAGTTTCCAATACCGGGAGCTTTAAACTTATAATTGAGGTCGAACCGACTCGGGAGTAAACCAAGTCCGGCGATACGCTCCACTTATACAATCGATACCTTGTCATTCTCGACTAGTTCTCCTTTAAGTATACTTAAGTTAAGAGTATCAGCAAAGTTAAGATGATGAACATGGAGATTGACTTTCGGCTCTTAACTTTCTAAAACTTGATATTTTCTTTTTCTCAACTTCAAGCTTCTTAGGAACATGGTCTGAATTATGAGGAAAAGGATCCGTTGAGAAGATTTTAACCGAATATGGAACATGGAAGTTTGGAAATTCCCAAAAGTTTCTGTGATAAATAGATAACGTTTATAAGGCTAGAATGTTCAAGTAAAAAGTGCATTTGATCATCTAATCCATCCTCTGCAAATTTTCACGAATCCAAAGTTTACGAAAACTTCAAAACTACACGATTTTTAAGGAGCTTCCCTTTGTTTTTTTTTTTTTTAAAGAAAAAACAAAGTTAGTTGTTTTGAACGTATAAAGAATAAATAATTTCAAGATAAAAAGAACATTTTATATACTACGTTTTTAAATTTTCTGTTAAATCGTATGTAATGTTGATAGTATAATTGTTATTGTTATATAATGTATAATGTTAGTGAAAAAAAATAGTTCCGAATTTATTTACTTCACATAAATGACAACCATCCAGAGAGCTGATCTTAAACCTATAAAAGGATAAATCTTTGTACAACGGATCTCCCCAACACCAAATCTAAGCGTGCCATCGATATATTTGAAATAATATAATCGATAAATAATATAATCAATATTTCCTGTTTTGGTGTCATTCAATGTTTATCTATCACAAATGTGAGACCCGTCAAAATGAAGATTGCGTAAATATTGGATATGGCAAAACAAATAAAATAACTTGCGGATTTTTTCCGAACTAACTTTCCGCACAGCAAAATTTGCTGAAAACTAATTAAATTCTGCTGAAAGATGGCTAAAAGTATTAAAATAATGCATTGTCATCGTGTTCTGAGCTATGCTAAAAGTTTCAAATGTCTAGCTATTCGGGAAGTTAGTTAGAAATCGATTGCCAGATTTGTACCAGACAAACAAACAAACAAGAATGCAAGCTAATAAAAACGTAGTAATACAAATCTGATTAGACATACTTGCCACTGTTGTAGCACAGTAGTTTACAGTTAACTTGAGTTAGATCAATGTAAATTAAAATGTTAGAAACTGGTCTTCATTAAAATTGTATTTTTGGTTTTAACAATAAAATAAATTTATATGCTAATTGCATACGACACAAATTCAGCACAAGATCTTATAGGGTCATTTACACAAACCAAAAACTTAAAAATAAATTTGATGAGTATTTTCAGACGGCACAAATAAAAATAATACGCCAGGTCTGAACTGATTGATATGCCACTTTTAAGAAAATCTATCTGAAATAATTTTCCACTTAACAATAAGTAAGTCGACTTTATTAAAAGGAATGATTAAATTTCGATCTTCCAGTTAAGGAAGATCGAAGGATCGAGGATTCTTAATTAAGGTTGATTCTGTTTGGTTATTTTGCTATTTGTGGTATTCTCCGAAGGACCCCAGATTCACCACAGATTCATTTGTATAGTGTAATACAATTTTGGCAACGAAGAGGATGTAACATAATTTCTTAAACGGACCCATTACCTGTTATCATTTTGATTAATCCTGAGAAAAACATTAAAGAAATGTAAGATCAAAGTTTAACCTGTTTTTAATTTCTATGAAAATTTGACAATTAACAATTCTATTGTTATTTTATATTGATAACATTATCAACAATCTGTAAGTGTAAAGTAAAATTAATAAAATTAAATTTAAAGACTTACTCTTACCGCATTGGCTGCGAGATAGAAACAAACCTAGTTCACTCAATAGCTAAATAAAAAGCTCACCTGAAACAAAAAAAACAAAAAAACAATAAGTATAGTTATTTTAAAAATAAATTTAATTTTTTAATACATTAGAAACAAATAGGGTATCAGGAGATTAAAATAAGAGAGAAAACGCCTTAAACATTGAAATTGAAAGTTCACATGGATTTGTTTAGTCTCAAGAGTACTCTACCACGCCTAGAACATAATAAGTTTAGAATTATTGCTGGGAGAAACTGCGTCTGAGATTGTGTCAATCCCAACGTTTTAAACCCATTTCAAGGATTATTCTCATGGGATTTGCTTATGATGACTTGCTCAAGGAGTCATTCCTAACTTACGAGTCAGGTCAGGTAAGATGCATACCTCTATATCATAATCCATCCCAACTCCCAACGTTTCAAATCCTACTACAAGGATAATTCTCAAGGAACTCGCTCCTGAGGCGTCGCCAGGGGGGTAGGATCCGCACCAGGCTCCACGCCCAGGGGGATTTCAAATTTAATTATTTAGTATTTATACTATTAATATATTTTTTTATAATATAACGTGACACTTAGATAGTTTTTAAAATGAATCATCACATAAAAAAGAGCAAAGTCAAACGGTAGTAATATAAACTGAGACAATATTGAAGACATGCTATTCAGTAGGCTACATCAATAGAACAATGAAGGAGATTAAAAGTTAAAAATGTTTCCAGGTGAAAAGGCGACAGACGAGAGCCTAGCTTTGACAGAACAATTAAGAAGGGATATGCGAGACTGCTTGGACAGATATTACCAGGAAATAAATACTCGTTCTTCAGGAATGGAATAAATTCATTTAAATTTTGCAATTATGCAATCTTAGAACTTATTGAAAGCAACAGAACCTGAAATTTGAAAGCTTAGTCTTGATATAAAAGCGATATTTGATGAGTTTTCAGGAGAAGATTTAGACCTACCAAAGGAGATTTTGCGATTCAGGAAACACCTTGACACCTTGAAGCAGCAGGGTTCAAAAAAGAGATTGAACTTGTTTAAAATTCATTGATGAGTATGATTTTTGTGATTAATTCTCAAACTTGACTTTAGCTTTTAGGTTGTATTCAAATATTTGTGTCTGTAACTTCTAATGTCAGAATATTTTCATAAATTTGCAAAACTCAGGCTTAAAGAGTTGTAACCGAAGGTCCACCATATGCCAGGCAAGGCTTTGTAGTTTAGCTATCCTTTCTTGTGTGATCAAAACGTCAGTCAGGTAAGTACCTACACCTCTTTATCGTAAACCCTATAAACGTTTCGAATCCATTATAAGGATCATTCTCAAGGTACTTACTCATCAGGTAGGTATACCACTTAATCGTAACCCATCCCATAATTTCGAACCTGTGCATCAGGGATCACATTCCAATTTTAAATTGCAAATGATTATCCAATTTTACATGAACATAATGAGAACTCCCTTAGAGCAATCCACATTTAATTAAATGGGATGTACTATAAATAAAACGAGACAATCTTATTTATAACAGAAATGCCAACTAATAAATTAACTGAATAAACCTACAATGTACATATATGATATTACATCATATATGATTAGTATGTATGTATATGATATTTTTTAAATTTTATTTATTATTTAATAAATTATAATGAAATAATCTTGGAGTCAATCGAGTTTAAAAAAAGATGAAAATTCTTTTGACAATGAGACCCTTTTTGTATGCTTTATACACATTTTTTTTAATCAAAGAATTATATGCTTAGTGAGGTTAAAAAATGTACCTTTGATAGAAGTTTGCATGGAAAAAAAATTAATAAATAATAATAATAAAGCATAGCATGAAAGAGAATTGACCCGTCGTAAAAAAAGAGCAAACTTTTTCCCTGATGTAAAGCCAAATTTGACCAAGGAAAAAAGGTCTCTTGTAATGAAGTTTCTTTTTTTTGTGAAAACCTTTCATATAATTTTACTCCCGAGCTTTTTTACTTTATCATTTTTTTTTTTCAATGAGAATTCTATAATGAGGGAGGAAAAAAAAAGAAACGAAATCCTATTAAAAATAAAAACACTAAAAATGTATTCATTCCCCAGCCCGCCTATATTTGAGTTGTGTTACTTAATGAAAAATAACAAAAAAAAACCCTCAAAGTTTAATGAAGCTGAAAATTAAACGACATTCAAGTTATAACATTTATTTTTTATCATGAACTCTACTAAATAAAACTACGCTGTTTCTTCTTTTTTTTTAAAAAATAATAGTTATGCAAATATTCTTGGTGCGCAGAATCTGAAAAATAGAAATACACAATCCACATATAGTAGGTTAGTTTTTATTCTAGACGACTGGCAGTACAAATGTAAAAATATGTTGGGTAAAACAAATAAACCTGCTATCCAGACTGGACGACCAAAAAGTATGATACTTTCAGAATGTATGCAGCTAAATACTGATTTTCAACAATTAAAAATTATTTACAATAATCTTCCTCAATAAGTTTCGACTACTAGATGTAAACAGCAAAAGTAAAACACAAAAAACTTAAGTCCAACGTAATGAATGTGAGGAAAAGGAAGTAGAAATTCACGTTGATTAACTATAATAAATCAATATTATTATTTAAAACGTAAGATACATACAAACCTCTTGACAAGTTTACCTGTTTTCTTAAAGCGTACTAAAATAATTAACATAGCGCATAAAAATATTTAACATTAATATATTTAGTACTAATTTGGTTCGTTTTAGTGGTATACATACCATTTAAGTTGTAGTGGTATAGGTGCAAACACAATGAATATACGATAGCTTCATAAAAGCGGAAATTAATATGAGACCATGTATGGTCTACTAACTCTGGGCTACTTTTGTCAAACCAACCATATTTTTGAAAGATTAGATGAGTCCCTTTAAAGTAGGTGTAAATAGATTTATGTTTCTGCGCATGTGGAAGATAAAATAATAAACGCAGAAGTTTGAAAGTTAAGACAGAAGGTTGAAGTTTATTAAGCTGGAATTTTTTTTTATATAAGTTAGCCTTTTGGTGCCTTTTAAGAATATGTAATTGGCTAATCATCTACAGGACATAGCTTTGCAATAGGCATTTGATAAAAACAAACCGGTGGAGAGCGTTCTTGTCCTGCCCATTTTGGTGGACAATATGATTTTTATGATCCTGAGTACAAAATTAGTTATTAGACCAAAATTCAAGTCACTATTCATTAGTCACTCGATAGGTTCACAGATATAGGTGATAATAAAACAAAATCTATGTGCGTATGTGAAAGAGAAACCAGTAGGTGAAGAAAGTCGGCACTTGTGGACCAACAATAGCCTAATTATGGCCTACCATGCCAATTTCATTGAAAACGGACAAGTAGTTTTTAAGATATGTTGGTTTGCTAAATTAAACGATGGGCCGAGAGACAAGGCACCAAAAAAATATCCCTGATGTCTGAAACAGATTTCTGCCTTGAAATATTAGAAATCGGGGCGGGGGAAGGTTCATACTTCAGAACGATAACATAGCTTCCGTTGCCTTCGGTATAAGCTCGAAAGTAAAAAGTGGGAAAAATTAAATTAATTAGGCAATAATGGGGAGTTTAAGCAAAACATTTTAAAGTGTGTGACAGGACGCGTGGAAGCTTTGTTCCACACTAATTGGCAGACTATTTTTAAAGGAATAATTGTATAATCTTAAAATCGGTCAGCTTAAGAATAACCCAGGGAAGGGTCGAATATTTTAAAAGTGAGCATTTTAATTGCCTAATAGACCAAACTACTCAAAAATTGAAAACTGGGAGGAACAATTTACTAATTTTGTATAATTAATTTTATTTTTAGATAAAAAAAAAATGACTTTAGAAAAAAAATTCTTCTTCACAAGAGATAATTACACAAAAGAGATAATTCAACCTAGACTCTAAAATTATATTAAGTATTGATTTAATTGACATTTACTAGACAATTAAGCGGTAAATAGCAATTTTGTAAAAAAAAAAATGAATCGTTAAAAAGAATAAGTTTGCGAGGAAAGAGTTATCAAAATTACCAAAAGAAAAAAGAAATTTAACATCTAAATTAATTTGATATTCTCTGACAAACGAGTTCTTACAGATTAGCAAGTTTGATAGGATTTAATTTTAAAGTAGAAGGGGTGAAAAATATTAAAATATTCACTGTAAATCTTCTTTATCTTTAATTTTATTTTTTTGAAAAGTTTTATTGAATAAAAAAACATGAAAGCATCTGCGAGATCTTGACAAGTCTTCGGAGAAATCAATTCAGTTTAATTATCATGGTTAAATTAAAAAATGTCGTTTTGAATTTCGGAGAATTTAGTTTGTAAACTCTTGAAGAAAATGAAAGACTTTGGAAGTTTGATTTGACATTAAAACCATAATTGATTTAGGATGCAAACAGTTGTCATCGTCATCTGTAAATTGAAAGGGTTTATAATACTAGTCATTTTGAACCAGGTTTCCAATTAAAGGTCGTGAAATTGCTTATAGAGATATCAAAATTGGAGTAAGCGAGAGGCTAAATATAAGCTTAACTAACACTCAAACATCGATAACGGTTTTATACCAGATAAAATATTGATAAGAAAAATAAAATAACAAATAAATCTTTTTATAGATTAGCAGAGGAGTCACTTAATTAGGAATAATTGAAGACGTCTCCTCTAAGAAAAATAAAATAAAAAATAATCTTTGTATAGATAAACAGAGGTGTCACTTGACTCGGAATAATTGAATACGTCTCCTCTAAGAAAAATAAAAAAAACAAATACATCTTTTATAGATAAGCAGAGGAGTCTCTAAATTGGGAATAATTCAAGACGTCTCCTCTCCACCAAACAGAAACGAATAAGTTTTCTTTGTTTAAACACTGAAGGCATATATATATATTATTAATTAGAAGGCTGAGATAATTAAGTTGTTTTGATTTATCCAGTTATAAAAGTACTAAATTTTGTTCCACCACTAGTAAGTAATCGAACAAATCATTATAAATTGTATTTTCGTTTTAATAAAACAATTAACTCACGTAACAATGCGTCGAAAATATGTCCTAACATTTTAGTGAATCGACAAACTAAGCCATCGTCATCACAAAAAAAATAAGTATATTAAAATAGACTCTTATCCTAGAAATTGCAGTTGTTCAAGGAGAGCGCCTTGTTTTTGAGTATAGATAAAAAATGTTTTACCTGAGTTAAAAAAGTATATAAAACTTGTTTCAATGCTTCAGAAATGATAAAAGAGAAAAACAACTGTAGTACAAACTTGACTCCCAAAGGGACACTTGAATATATTTTATGTTTTGATATGATAAAGCGAGAAAAATTCAAATAACGCTACTTTATCTCTCCTTTAACGCTTAAAATATTAAAATAAATTGTAAATTAAATAGTTTGTCAGTTTTAATAGGTGTTAACAGTTTTAATTAGATAGAAGATAACAAAAAGTGATAATTGTAAATTATTTAATGGAGCAAATTAAACCTATAAATAATGCGCATATCAGTCACAAATTGCACACACGCATAAGATTACATTTAGTGCAAAATAACTTTTTAATTAGGGTTTGAACTTTGATGTAGGGAATAGCACCTTTTAAGCGACGGCAATGATAGGATATATATATATATATATATATATATATATATATATATATATATATATATATATATATATATATATATATATATATATATATATATATATATATATATATATATCCTGTATATATATATGAGGTAGAGCCTAATACATTATAAATATTTGTAATTTAGTGCTGGATTGTTGAAAACATATAGATTGTCTCAAAACCTTAACTATTATAAGCCTAGTATAAACTAACAATTCTTTGTTCGGGTTCATTATCGCGCAACATTGAGTCATATAGAATCTCATTTCGGACGAGACTCAATTATTCAGTCTTGTGACATGTCAGATTCAAGATTTATTGTCGTAGACTTAGTCGGGATGCGAGATGAGACTTAATCCTGCGACAATCAATTCGAAGAAAGAATCCCAGAGTGAGGCTAGGCTTTAGATACTAATTTCCGTTTGCTATTAATGCAAGTTTTGAAACTCTCAATCGAAGTAATGATTAATATTCATAATAATTTTTATTGGCACTTCTTTAGTTTGTTTTTCTCCTTATAAAAAAAAAACAGAGGGGAGTAACAATGTAAAGAAGGTATACGAAATGTTCTTCTTTAGACTGTTGCTCCTAATATAAAAACAAAAGTGTGATATTACTTTGTCTCAAAGTACATTGGGCTAAACATCCCTTTGTCTTAATAGTTATTAAGTCAGTCATATTTTATGTTATAAAAAAAACATATGGGATAAACAATCTAAAGAAATACATTTTTATTTATATAAGTTTAATATTTAAAATAAAAATATATTATGGTCTTCTGCAGTTATCAATACAGTCGAGAATCGCTTGGAAGAAGAACATTTCGATTGATTTATACACATAAAGAGATTATATCCCTTTGTCAAAACAGTTCGTTATTAAGATTGATACATTTGAAAGATTATATGTCTATAAAATTAATATATTTTAGAGATGATATCCCTACGTCTAAACAGTATATTCAAGTGAGGCACCCCGCCAATTTTATATTTATAACATCTTCTCATAGGTGGCTTGATAACTGCAGTTTTACCAAAATTATCTTTGTTCTGCATTTCATTTCATTTAAAATATCCGACATAATCACCTATTTAATAAGCAAAGGGTACATATTTGCGAATCACTGGCGAACCTAAAATAAATGATAGCTATTGTCGTTTGAATATAAACTAGTATTATCACAGTGGTTGATTGAGGTATTGTATCAACTCTGTATGCACTTGTAAATGTTCATAGCTCTGTCAAGCAGTATACGCTGACTCCTAGTTTCACCTTCTCCTGACTTCATCTCTCTAGTGCTGGTGACTACTGTTTGCTCTTAAAAGCCTGTTTCACCTTAAAAAGCTCTTTAGTACTTTACCTCCACTAAATATTAAAGATTATTATACATTCAAATAATTCATATTACACATTAGAGAAGAATAGAGAAAGACTATTTTAGGAAGATTTCATAAAACGTAAAATGCTTTTAGTATAAATGATGCACGCTACTACTGGAGACAATATAAATTAGAGTCAATTGTTTACAAGATACCGAAGATTATATATACACAGGTCCCCCATGAGACTAACCTGGCAGTGGGGTCAAAGCAATTTAGAAACTAAGCATGCGCAACTCCTTATCCATACTACTATTATTCCCTGTTTCGTAAGATATTAAATTATTCCTCGAACCTATCCCTGTAGAACCTTTATAACAAAATTGTTGATAATAACTAATTTGGATTAAGATATTTTCCACAAACTTTTAGAACCTATAAAAATTAAAAAATCTGTACCGATCTTTCTAATGTAGAGTTAATATTAATTGATTGGTCTAGTATTTTTCCATTTATCAGTGGTTTCAACTTTTCGTGGTTGCATTTAATTATGATTGAACATTATATCAAATTTCACCATAAAAATAACTCCACTCTGGCGGTTAATCGAAAGTAACCTCTCAATCTTTGCAACTACAGCTATTTCATTTCCTCAAGAACTAATTGGTTAGACTCGCATTCATATGGACTTCATTTTAAAACTTTATATGTATATTCCAAATCATTGGAACAGATTTAATTTTTTTAGGTAAAATTTATTTCTTGATTTCGCCTTAGGGTTTAATTTTTCTGAACATGCATGCCAAATTACACAGAAATCAGTCAAGTAGTTTAGCTTCACGCGTCTGCACAGACTACAGATAGAAATTGATTTAAAAAAACAAAAAAAAAAAACCACTTTTTTGGTTTTAGGGGACCTTAATACGTGTAAATTCATGATAATTGAAAATCTCAAAATAAAATTTCACCTTAACATAATATTTTCTCATTATATAATACTACATAATATAGAAAGTAAAAATACTAATATTCCATTAAATTGTATGTCCTTTCGCAGGCCTATTGCCGTCTATGGGCTGATGCAACACAAATTATTATTATGTTTATTCTATAATTACCTATTAAAACCAATGGTTACGCTATTATTGCCTTAAGTCTAGTACACACTGGGATTTTTTGTCTGGAATAATTGTCGCAGGGTTGAGTGCTAACTTGCATCCTGTACGTCCTGACTTGCATTCAGAGTCTGTGACAATGAACCTTAACCCTGCCCTGCCATAGGGCTGAAGTCCTGTTCGAAATTACATTCTTATAGGTTGATAACAGTAAAGTTTTGGAGAAAAACCTATTAAATAATCTCTATGTTTTCAAGTATTAGCACTAAATTATAAAATGTTACCGGTGTATTATTAAACTTTGCCTCATATGTATCTACTATTGCTGCTGATGTGTAAAAGAATAGGAAAATTCAAAAATGAATACGGAACATAGCAGGAATAAAGCACTAATACTTAATTGGTTAATATTAAATCTACTAATACATATTTACTATACAAAGGGAGCTAGCGTAGCCGTGTGAGTTAAACCACGTCTGCTCGGCCATCACTGAATCTCGAGTGGAACGAGACGGGGTTCGATTCCTCGCCGTGACACTCTGATTTATATGGCTCACTATTGATCACATCATACTCGCTTTGGCGGTACTGTGTACAGAGGTATGATGTGTGAAGTGGCTGGAACTCTCTACCGCGGGGCGTAAAAAGGGCCTAAGTGATGGCCTAATTGCAAGGTTCGAACAAGTGGTTCGTCCTACCCGTCCTAGTAGAAAGTACTAGACTACTACTACTACTACTACTACTACTACTAAACAAAGGTATAAAAGGTAATACAGAGTTTCTTTAGAAACTTAACAGTATAATAAAAAGGAGAAAGAAATATATAGCTACTTAAGACTATTTTTATAATAAGAGAGATAGAAGAAAATACCTAATTACATTAGAGATTTAATGTATAATAAACGGGGAAAAAGATAATACTAGTACATAGTTAGTTTAGCAACTATTTCTATTTTTATAAGAGAGAGATCGGGTAAATTTAAACAAAAAATCATATAACTCTATATAAGAAGAAGAGAAAAGGCCAAAAGTCCTCACCTAAGAAACCTTAAAAAAATCCAAGAAAATATCGATAAATTCTCATTCACATTTTCCTCAAGAAAACTTTTACCACCAGAACCACTTCATTTTTCATATTCGAACAAAAGAAGCCTTAGAAAAGTAGGGGGACAGGAAAAAAGGGACGTCTAAACTTTTAACCCCGGAGTGAAGACATCAGCGTTAACTCAGGAAGAAAGAGAAGAAACAATGTATAAAGAGAAGGTGCGGTGTGAGCCGAGGGAAAACCTGGAAATGAACCAAAAGTGACAAAATATTGGGTAACTTTAATCCAGACAATTTCAACTTTAAATTGACACCAATATTCGACTTGACAAAAGTCCAACAAACCTTCATTATCTGAAGGCTTCAGTCCCCTAGCTCACCCCTGCCCCTAACCACCCTATGCTTCCCCTTTCTCTTTCTCTAACCAATCTCTATATCTCTTTTTTTTTGTCATATTCCAATTTTTTTATACTTTTTTATTTATTTATTATTTTGTCTTCATTTTTTTTTTTAACTTTTTGTTCACTCTAATTTTCTTCTCACCCACCAATTTTTCATCAGAGTCATAACTCACGGTATTTTTTTTTTTTTTATCCTTTTAGATAGAGAAGAGGGAGAGGGGAAAAGTTTACTAACAATGTTAAATAGTTGGAAAAAGTTGAAATGAGAAGTGAAAATTAAATTTCCTTTTAAAAGAGTACCAATATGCTATCTGAATTTCCCTTGCGTTTGCGCGAATTATTATTAAACCTTTTTTGGTAGGGAGAGAAAAACAAATAAATATTAAAGAAGAACAGACTATTTATCATGGAAATTATTTCCGTTCAAGGTGTTCTTATGCCTAAAATATCGTATACCATCTTATCAGATACCTTCATAATTATCAGGTTTGTTCTTTTAGCCATTTCGCCTGCAGGTCGCTCTTTCTAACATATTTTTTAATTTTTATTTCATGTTCGGGTAATTTATTATTTATTACTTAGGTTTATTTTTTTATTTTGTCTGAAGTCTTTCAGATTTCTTGCAATACAGGCTCTTAAAACTAGGATGAGAGGCATGCTGTGACCGCTTTCGTACCCGCTCTTACAGAAACCGCTCCCGGTAACCGCTTTCAATTTCAATATTCTGCCACCTTGAAGTACCGCTTTACAAGTTTTTTTCTTATATTTTAGACCTCTATTATATAGCTTCCACCGATACCCGCCACCAACTATAGTCTACTTGAAATATTTTGTAATTTTTACCAACCACCGCTAATGGATAGTAACCGTTCTCTTATTATTTGAGAATTTTACACCACTTTCCTCTAGTTAGATTTCAACGAAACATTTAAATTCATCACAAACCACTTTATGAGTCACTGCAAAGTGGGCTTGGCTTACACACATTCCGTTTATCGGTGCAGTTTAACACGTTTGACGTTGGCGACACGTCTGAGCGATAAACTGAGCGAAGTTAGGACTGGTTTTCACGCAAATAAAAAGTCTACGCATTTGGATCCTGTTTGCCAAAGATAACCTGTGCGGTTTATCGTACAGTATGTTTAGTTGACGTCAAAATGTTTCCGTATTACCACGCATGTTTCTATTATTATCTCTCCAAGTGCCTGAGGAGATACTCTCATTGGAAATAACAAATCTTGAAAACTTCTCCCAGTTTCACATGCGGTGATATTGCTTCTGTCAAGACAGTGCATTTTTTTCCAATGAGGGCAGGAACATTGCTCAATAAAGTTTGAAATGCATTGTCGTCCATTCTTAGGTAACTGTTACAATTTTTAATTTCACCTCTTTCTTATAACTCATTCAGTAAGTGGTAATCACGTGGCAAAACGCTTCTTTGCAGATATCAATCTTTGCACCAATGTTTACGACCATTTTTCCTCTTCCTATCTTCTTTTAGAAGAAGGGAACAACACAGCTGCAATAATAATAACAAATACTGCAGGTCTTCTTTTTCTGTCACCCATTAAACTTTATTCATAACACACTTAAAACCAATCTATTGAAAGTGAAGAGAGATTTGAAAAAATCGGACGGAAGTGAGGCGAAAACTGTAGATATCCAACACACCCTCAGTTCAGATAAATGTTCAGATTTGCACACAATTTAAGAAAAAAAACTGCGCCGATAAACTGAAGATGTGTAGCTCTCCTTAAGGAATTTTGTAACGATTCGATTAACTTGCAAAAATGTTAAAAACCACAGAAACGTTGTTAACATCTAAACCTGTCGGTCGAAATTATAAATAAATTGTGTGCAGTGCTATTATTTAAATGATTTAAGCTATTATATACAATCTAAGGTATTAATTTTCATACTAAAAACTCACTCCAGAGTACAATAATTGACCTATATATACATTATACATGAACCAGTTAAAAAATATTATCCTATTAAAAAACAAAAATAAAACCAAAAAAAAAGATAAATTAAAAGAATAAATAAAAATACACGATATTCGGTTGAAATACGTATTCGGTTTTGAATTTTAAATAAGTATGTATTTTTTAACTCGTAATTGATTAATGACTCGGTGAAGTAAGCTATTAAATACATTTCTGCATTGAATGCAGTCATGAATGTATTACAGGTACGTTTTGATTAAATAAATATTATTATAAATTAGAGCAATAATGTGCCCAGACAATTTTAATTTATGCAAAACTTATAAACTATTTTTTCGTTAAATATAGTAATGATTCTTATGTAATTAAAAAGTCACATAATTATTTAAATGTTTAGTCTGTTTCACAACTGCATAATGCAAATATTTTGAATATAATTATTAAGTCTGATTACATTCAAAAATTCTAAAATTAAAGATCGCTTGCAGATAACTTTGTTTTGTTTTTGATAAAATCTTATATAGTTTAATTAAGTCGTACAACTTTAGATTAAGTTTTTGGTATTGTTATTAAAAACTTTATTTAAATTGTAAAAGTACAATGAAGTAAGTTTGTTTTTTTTAATCAAAATTAAAAAACTTTTTCTATGAAATTTGGTTAAAAAGTAAAGAGATAATTTTATTCTTGAAAACTGTAATACTATATTTATTATAAATATTATAAGACCAATATACTAAAATTGTTTATTCAATTTATCTTATTATTATTATCATTATTTTTTTATCGGTCTTGAAAAAAATAAATCAAATTTTGGCTAGAAACTAACAAGGATGGCTAACTATATCTTGATATAAATATCCGTGTAGCAGCCGCTGGAAAAAGAAATAAATAAAAAATATCATAAGCTTCTAAGGAAGCTAAAAAAAATCTCCAATAATACCTATAAGTGGTTGTCTTCAAATCTCAACATTCGTACATGTACCTATTTTTAACTGCGGGTCCGGATGTAGGGCAGTTGGGGAAGAATCTAGAGAGTAGTGTGAAAATTCAAGAGGTGAGATTAGAAGCATAACAGGAAAAACCAGGAGGGAAAGGGTGAGAAATCAGGTAACAAAGAGCATAACGACAGTGCTACATGTCAGCCAAACATAGTTTGGCCATGTTCAAAGAATAAATGAGGGATCGTCCCCACGACAAGCTCTAAAACTCTAAAGGTTCGAATTGATGACAGGCAAACCTGTGCTAGAAGTAACAGGAAAAGCGAGAAGCTCGGAAAGACAGCCTTTCTACAAGCTTAAAGTAGAAAAAGGGATTACGTGTCAAATCAAGGGACAGAATAAAATGGAATCTTTGTTAAATTCCTCTACACAACAACGAACAAGAGGATGCGACTAAGTGTAATTATCAGTCCGGTATCTAGAGAGAAAGTATGATTAAGAATTTTTCAATGGATAAGTTACGCCGAGAGGAAGCTATACTTCGCAATTTCTCAACTTAAACTGGATAATGCGAGTAACAGAAAATAAATAAATAACAAGTAAGGGGCGCTTCACGTAAGTACGTGGGGACGATAATCGACGGTTTCTGTACATAACAGTTAAAATTATTAGGTGTAATATAATTACACTAATTTTAATAGTAATATTCTTTTACTACTCTTCAAGACCTTTAAATTGATGTATAACATGTTATGGTAACTAAAACAATGTTCAGTCACCCACCATATTGGCTACCATCTTGAAAATTTTAATAATTGCATATTCTTTTTCTACACTTCAAGACCTTTAAGTTGATGTATAACATGTCATAGTTACTAAGAACTTTTTTTAGTCACCCGCCATGTTGGCCGCCATCTTGAAAATTTTGGGTGTCAAATTTTAATAGTGGCATATTATTTTTCTTCATTTCAAGACCTTTAAATTGATATATATATAACATGTCATGGTGACTAAAAACTTTTTTTTTTGCCGCCCGCCATATTGGCCGCCATCTTGAAAATATTAAGTGTGAAAATTCCAAAATGTGTCCAGTTGTCTCAAAAGCCGAGATGCACCTGTGTGCCGAATTTCATCTTCCTAGCTATAGGTAGTAGTTTATGAATTGAAACAAGCAACGGACAGACAGACAGACAGGCAGACAGCCGTTATATAAGGTTTCTTTTTGTACTTAGTACAGAAACCTAAAAGTATATAATGTAAACGTATTATAAAGAAAAGATAGAACTGATACAATCTCTTCGTTGTACACATAAAAATACGCTTATCTTGTCATGTTGCGTTTCACACATGACAAGAGATTAAAATCATTCAGTCATCGCCATCTCTACGCTTCCTTTATCATCTAACCATCCCTAATGTTATACATTTTACTCAGCTATCACTTTACTATAGCCCATGGAAGAGTGACTATCTACGCAGGGAATCTTTGTTTGTTTACGGAATGTGGAATGGAACAAATCAGCTAGCTCCATATCACCAGGTATACCAACTGACCGTCTGACCTTCCTAATCAAACCCAGCAACATTCAACGATAAATATATACAATTCATATACTTCTAACCCGGTAGGATTATTTTAAACGTAAATATACTGCAGTTATTTAATTTTAGTTGTTTTAATATAACAATTAATTTTGTGAATTCTCGGTCTTTGAATAGAAATAATTATGAAAGGGCGAAATAAAGATAAACAAAAGGCTTTCTTTTTTTAGGTCTGTGATGTCGCTCGTTAAAAAACAAACAATTGTTTCTTTGTTTCTTTTATATTGTATTGTAAATTTATCACAGCGAATCAGTTTTTGTCAATTAGTTTAATGATATGTAACTCTACCTCTACTAAACTTTATTCCTTCCCACCTCTAATGAAATGAATTATCTTCATCCAGTTAAATTAATATTTTATGTTTTACATAGCAATCACGCTTGCTTTTTCTAAATTATATCATCACGTACATCTTATAGTATAGCTTAGTTAATAAAGTTGTTTATGTTATTTAGTAATTAAGGCAAGGCAATATATATATATATATATATATATATATATATATATATATATATATATATATATATATATATATATATATATATATATATATATATATATATTTAAAATATCTTTCGGCCTAGTCTGTGATGTCACAGTCATCAATGACATAAAATTAATATTACAATCTCTCATAAATATACCCTTAGTTCTCTAATATTAAACAAGTTTAAGTTAGTAGGTGGATCATAAAAACCCTTTACAAATAATAATATTAAATTTTGTAACAATATATTATATTGTTACAAATTTTAAAACTAGTTAAAATAACAACTAGATCACATTCATGAAGAAAGTTATTAAAAGATATTGAATATGTCTTAAAGGGAATAAAAGAAATCATAACAGTGATATGGAGAGCAATTGCAGCCAACGAGATAATGATCTCAAACAAGGAATCGATTCTAGTCCATATAATAGCAAAGCATAACAAATCCCATCCACTATATGCGGGCTCAATGTCAGAAGCTTAAGCGCTTTAGATAATACGATCTCGAGTAACATGAATAGAAGCTGAGTAAATGGAAGTAAGGTTTAGTTTGCTGCTAATAGTATCAAAGCAAGGCCAGTAAACAGACCGACGTTATCGAGCATGCTAACAATGGAACACTTGTCACTGTATAATCCCGAATCCAGACAATCTCAAGATGGAATTCATCTGATAACTCAAAGCTTAAGAAATTCAGCTATATTTCTGCCAGTATAACTTATCAAGGCAGAAGTAGAATTATGAATTAATAATGCTGTGGTAGAGGAATATACCTTTAAAAGTAGAAAAACTATTTTTTTTTTTTTGCACCTTAAGCTTCTCATAAGCTAAGGTATAAGAAGATCACGAAAATATTAAGAGGATCACTAAATCTAAGGCATAGATATAGGCAGGTTGCAAACATAAAATAATCCGAAACAATTTTAGCTTGAAAGAGTATAATAAATAAACAGCTTTTATGGAAAAATGTTATTTGAATGAAAAGGGTGCTATACACCCTTTCCATCTATCTGCGGAGTTATCTTTAGTAAACATGACAGTGTGAAAATCTTCAGTTTTTCCGTCCTATGTTTCTTCACTTTCGACAGGGTTAAAGTTGTGACGGGTGACAGAAAAGAAGAGCTGCAGTTTGCTGCATAATTCCTGCTGTTTTTTAGAAGAAGGTAAAATGAAATAACCCGTGAAAGTTGGTACATAGATTAGTATCGGCAAAGAAGCGTTTTACCCAGTGATAACCACTTACTGAATGAGTTACAAATGGAAGTAAACGATTAAGTTAGGATAGACGAAAATTTTACTGAGCAAAGTAGCTTTCCTCATTGCAATAAAGGACCCAGTTTTGAGTGAAGCAATATCACCGCATGTGAGCCTGATTGCGACACTTGGGGTCCTGGCAAGTGGGTGAAGCTATTAAGATTGGAAATTTTCAATGAAAGTATTTCCTCAGGTACTTGGAGAGATAATAATAGAAACATGCGTGGCAATATACAGACAGCACTGCAACATTTTAACGGCAACTAAACAAACTGTACGATAAACTCTATAAATTGCACAGGTTGCATAAGAGGGTCCAAATACGCAAATTTTATATCTACGTGAAAACCGGTCGAAACTGTCCAGTTCACACTATTTATCGCGTTCATCTAAGATATGACATTACACATGATAATATTCACAGATAAACGGAAGGTGTGTAGCTCCCTTAAGAGTATAAGATTTTAAAATAGCATTTTTATTAAAAACAATGTTCAACTAGTGATAGTAAAAAATAATAAACATAATATGAACTTAATATCCTAATATAAACTATAATACTAATGCCCCTCCCCTCAATATCAGGCATGGAGATTGAGTAATTAAATCCCTCAACATTAAAATTCACCTAAATTTAATCTGTCCTTTAAAAAAGGAAATAACAATAACAATTAAACTAATCTAGGATTGGAACTATAAAAAAGGTAAAAGGTGAAAAAACCCCTTTCTTTATAATAATGACATAAATTCTAGAAAAATGATCTATATTTATGCCGGGATTACATTTTCAAAACTGTTAATCTATATATCATCTTATTTTTTTCTTTTAATTACAACAATTATCTAACCAACTTAAAACCAACTTTAGCTGTATGGCTTTACGGCTAATGCCAAAAAAATTAAAATCCATGACACAATAATTTTCAATCATACATCAAATTCTTTTGCTATGTCTTTCCAAACATTTATTTTCGACTAAGAAAAACACAAATATATATGGATATTGGATATACATACATGAATGTATGTACAAAGCCATAACACACACACATAATATATGCATATATATATATATATATATATATATATATATATATATATATATATTATATATATATATATATATATATATATATATATATATATATATATATATAGAGAGAGAGAGAGAGAGAGAGAGAGAGAGAGAGAGAGAGAGAAAGAGATACAGAGAGAGTGAGAGATAGATAGTATTATTATTCAATTTTAATTAAACTTATAACAGAATAATAATTTCTCGTTACGAATTGAAACAAAAAAAATAAGAAAGATATTGATTAAATTTCCATTGATATTTATTTTTAATGAACTTTTCCTTTAATTTTTTTCTTTTTTAGCATCAAAAAATAGAAGAATGTTAACGAGGAAAAAACAAAATTGAAAAAAGATTTGAAAATTAAAGGAATGAGGATTATAATTGAATTTAATATAGAAAGATCTATTTAAAATAAATCTCTTCTTTATTTTAAAGCTATTATTTTAATTTACAAACTTGAAGTGACTTTATTATTAAGGTATAAATATTACTTTAATAAAGACATTTTATCCCCCCACTCCCAACCACCACTTATTTATTAATTCTTTAATTTCATAGTCCTAATTATTCGACCATATTTTATTTTATTTTATTTCTCTTCTAACAGAAATAAAATGAAACCCCTTTTCAAACCATGAGTCACTTATTCCCAGTGAAATACAAACTTTGAATAAGCCAACGTTCAAGAAAGCAGCAATCGCAATCCAGATAGATAAAAGCACTAATTAAATATCTATAAGATATATCTTTATAAATCTCAATGTAAAGGGTGACCCACGAAAGACACAAAATAATAGTCTCTTTAAGTTTGTAAATTGTAATAATAGCCTTAAAATGAAAAGGACTGTTTTAAGACCTCCTGAGTGGTTTTCACTTTGCCGTCGTGTGTGTTATCATCGTAACGCCCAGGGAATTTCACCTAGAGAGTTGAAACTTAGCAGAAAAATCAGCCCTTACTTCTAGTTATGCCGCCCGGAAAATCAACATTTTCCACCACCTTGCACCCAGTTTGCAAAGTCAGCAAACATTTAAAAAAATCTTAAAAAATTGAAAAGTGGTCCAATCGAGTACTTCTCTGTATGACTAACAAATCCACCAAATTTAATTTTTATATTGGCCGCCCTTTTGAAGTTATCATTTTTGAATTGTGAAACTTCGACGGTTAATATATTATAATACCGAAAGTATGAATACGTATTTGACAAATAGCATATAGTTGGAACCGGAAAAAAACAGTGTAAAATAGTCTGCCAATTAGTGTAGCACAAAGCTTCTTCGCCTTGTATTATGTATTTTATTGATGTCATGCTTTTACAACCCACCACATGCGCACAAACATACATTCTTATCTTCAAAAGTACTCATCTGATTTTTATGAAATTTTGCTGGTTTGTCGAAAGTAGCCCGCAGATAACCCCTGATTATTTTCAATCGTCTGCGCTCTTTAAATTTTTCTAAATTGCTAGGGTTAAAATTTCAAAAATATTTTAGGCATGACTATGACCTGGAAATGGTTGAAATATGGCCAAATGTTAAACGCCCTATACAAACAGAAGATTTAAATTTATAATTGAACTTTACAATTCAAAAGAAAATACAATTTCAAATATTGGGTGGAAAACTACCCAATATTTCTTATACAGGAAGTGTCGTCGATCTATATTTAGACGTGGACGTATAAGAGAATTGACGTCTGTCTTATTCCGGTATTGAATTTCCCTCATTTTAAATCTGTCAAGAACCTAGTCTAGACTAGATTCTATAACCTTGAATAGCTGGAAGAGAACTCGAGCTAAATGTCACAAGTCTTGCATGTGTATCTGACATGTAGTTAGAAGAGAACATGTTAAGGATGCTTAAGATATTAAATAAACTTAGCATGTATTAACTTAAACCCTGCCTTGATTTAACTGATTTCCGAATTACAACTCAGAATCTCCTCTATCATATATAATTATTATGCACCTAAATATTACCGCGATGATGGAAAATAACGTCATTTCCATAAATCAAAATATAACACAAATAGTCTGCCAATTAGCACTCATATATTCCTCGAGTCTTATTTCGAATATTTTAATATTAGTTATGCTTTTACAAACTGTTATCATCTACACTCATGCCATTATACTAAGTGAATCTGACAACTCAGGTTGGCCAACCAATATGAGGGGAAGAATAATACCAGTAGGCGGTTATCTTAGGGTTATCTAGTGATATTTTTGTTTCCCTAGTTGGCCCGACTTACTACCTGCCAAAATCTCGAGCACTAATTGGCTTCACTCCCGGTTATTTTATTTTTATTATTTTATTTTTTTTTCAATTTTCCCGCGCTGTCATAATAACAAAGTATAATGGCATGAGTATAATTTATTTAATTTTTTCCCTCCTTTTAAATATAAATCCTCGTCCAGACTGCCAAACCGAACAGAGAAAACGAGCCGAAGATTGGTTACTGCGCATGCCCAGTCTAATGTGCGCATGCGCACCTCAGACTGGGCATGCGCAGAGACAATGCTCGGCTCATTTTCTCTGTTTAGTTTGGTAGTCTGGACGACGCTTAAAGAACGCTGATAGTTGAAATTAATATTAATATTACTATCTGTAAGCTACGTTCAACATACCATCCCGTATATAGCCTGTACTACGATTAGGAGGAATTTACAAACTTTATAAAATACCTCTCAATAGCCTGTGAAGGACATTTAGAAAATATTATATACTAACTTGTTATTTGTACCGATATTTTGAGGAACAAAAGCCATTTTCGAATATATATTTTTAAAAATCTGACAGTATTCACTTCTAAAATATATTGATTCTATTTTTCCAATTTCTCATAAAAATCTTATTCGTCCAATTTTAGTCATTCTTGTGTTTCCATTAGGCTTGAGACAGAACAGTCTGCAGACTGTTTTGTTTTCAGTGTGCGCCTAGCCTTATGGCATTTTCTTACTTTAGCATTTTTTACCCCCCTTGGTTCTAAACAATAGTCTGCCCGACAAAATTTTCAAAGGTTTGTGTGTTGCTGTGTTGGTCTCCCCAAAACATGGAGACTCCTGGGGCATACAGTTTTATTACGCTATTTTAAGATTGAGTCTTATCATATGTAAGAATAAATCTTTTACCGAAATCTGAAGGACAATGAGTTCTTACTGTTTTCTTAGCGTATATTTAATATTCCTTTGTTTTATTAGTTAATTAGAATAAGGGATATTATCACTTTTACATACGCAAGTGTGATATTCCTTTGACCCAAGGTAAATTGGACTAATAGTCCATTAATAGTATTTAAGACTAAGGAATATACACTACTCTGTTATTGTTTCTTTGTCAAAGGGATATAGGGGGGTGCTAAAGTAAAAAAGTACCTCGATTATTTTATTTATTTTTTTTTTTTTCCACATAAATGTAACTCACTTGTAACACGAAACAGTAGAAGGAGGACGTTATATTAAAGGATAGACACCCGTCATATTTTCCTCTAATATCCTCTTTATTATAAATAGTTACTCCGACATATATCACATCGTGAAGGGAGTTCAAAATGAGCTTTTTAGTGAACATTTCCTTTATCACGCCTTTTCAAACTCCAACACTGAATCTTTGAATACTGTCAAGGTATCAAAATGATAAACACCTACAATCACACATGCCAACATTTAAAGGAAGTAACAATTTCTCCTCACGAGTTACATTTCGATTTGGCTTCTCTGCTAATACCTGTCAGGTCGCAGAGTAGATTTCATACGTTTCAGTAAACTGGCTGGTTTATAGATTAAGGCAATACAGGGGTTTTAAACAGGTAGAGTTCGTCAATCTGATGTCTTGTCAAAGAAAGGTAAATCATAAATAAATATACAATGTTTGTACAATTTATATGTCTCTCGTTTTCTTTTCTACTTTTATAGCTCACATGCTTAAACGAATTATTAACAATTCAGACGAAAAAAACCATTTCATCAACATAATTGGAAAAACTGAATAAATATTATATAGGTAGAATGATACACCCTCAAATAAGGTTACGTTTAAAAAATAAATAAATAAAGAGAACGATTTTTTGGTTTAATTTCTCTTGACAATTTTATAATGAACAAAAATTATACTTTGTCTAGATTCAGAGATTGGTAACATACCGAAGTTCCACCCTAGTGGTCGCGATCGTGTCAATAGGTAATTATTCTTAAGCACCCTATAAAGGTAGAAACCGGTTCGGCGAGCTTTGTTCCAACCTGATGGAATACTAAGTTCATTACGAACTTGGCTCGCTAAACCTCCACACAAAGGCGAACCAGGTTCCTATGTTTTATGTATATGGCAGCTTAAAGAGGTTATATACATAGGAACCTGGTTCGCCAATCTCAGTACAATAGAACCAAGTTCGCCCGTGTGTAGAGGTTGAATTCATAACGAACTTGGTATTCCATCAGGTTGGAACTTGGTCCCGCAAACCGAGAACAGCGAACCATGTTCCCATGTGCTTAGGGCGCTCCATTTCTGAATGTCGCATGCAATTTTGAGGGCATATTTAGGGAAGCACATATTATGGGATATGGGTTCTGTGAAAGTGAAAATTTAACTATCTATAAATACAGTTAACTATGTTACTTCCTAAAAGTTAACTGAGATTAGCGTAGTTAATTCCTTAACGTTAATTAATAGTAAGTGTAATTACTTCCTCAAAGTTAATAGACAGTTAGCACAGTTAATAGATAATTACTTATAGCTGGCTTTAAATGTAAAATTGAAATTTCAGGACGAGAAAAAATTCTATCCTCACCTATTCGATGAGACGAAATGAAATATTTTTCAAATAATATTTTTTAGTAAAACCAACAGCGACACCGCTATGAATTAATAAAAATCTTTAAAGCTATTAACTTGATAATATTCGACAACGACTCCAAATACCCAACAGCATTTCCGAAATTCTCCAAGACAACGAAATTACCACTGAAAGACTATTCGACTACCTACACGAAATTGACATTATGAAAGAAATTTGAAACTTACCTAAACATATGAGGATGCTACAAAACATGAGTATGCGCTAATAGCCGAAGTTGTTAAGGCGCAAAAAAAAAATAAAATAAAATAAAAAAAATAAAGCTATTAAAGCAGACCTAAACATTTAAAGTAAAGAAAACAACATTTTTACTGATAGCTTACGTTCTAACGCAACGATTTCAATAAAAGTTCATATACATCGTCTAAAGTACAATTGAAACTGACATGTGAAATTTCAACTTGATACAAGCAGAGGTTTTTGAGTAGTGAAGAGATAAATTTATAATAAATAGTTTAAAAGCTACTGCGGGTGGTTCACATTCTTATAGGAGTGAAGTTTATCTATAGGAAGGTGAGCTTTGTACCAAGTACCCCCCACTCTACCCTACACTACCCTCTTCCACTTACCTTCAACTATGACATTCATCATGATTAATAAATTCCTTAATATTCAGTATTTTATTGCAATACGTTCGCTTCAACGATAGAGCCACGAGATGCCTAGTTTAAATAATTTTAAGCATTAATATTATTTAAAGATTAATAAATATTAAGCAGAAATTTAATACTGCTTAATTGAACCTTTCATTTATGTAAACAAAATAATTGTGACTAATTTAAAAAATACATTAAACAATAATGGATAGCAAAAGTATTGATCTTGTGTCTGTTTGTCGTTCAATTTTTTGCCAACTAAGATATCTTAAAAACTGCTCGCCCAATTTTAATGAAATTTAGATGGTTGGTAATAATTAGCCCATTGTTGACAGAATTTAGAAGTGTGAGAGAAGCAATAAAATAAATAAGACAGCAATAGATTGTAAAAACATAAAATCAATAAAGTACGTGGTAGGATGGGAGGAAGCAATGTGCCACACAAATTGACAGATTATTTTATCGAATATAAATTTTATTTTGACGTCACACATTTCTTTAGTCCACTTTACATTAGAAGTGTTAATAAATCCCACAATTGTATATCTTCCAATAGCGATACATTTTATTTAAATTTTAAAGGTGAAGAATTAATTTTTTTGTTAATGATACGAATCAATTTATCTAATATTAAAACCGCAGTTTCAAACATTATTTTCTCTTAGCCGTATATTCAGTTGGAAGTGCTCGAAAATTACAATTTTCAGAGTTTTCCCCCCCCCCAAATTAATGTGGAAAAGAGGGGGGAAATAATATATTTGGGAAATTGTGTGAATTTTAATGATGCGGTTCTGTTGATCGTTTTGAAAAGGCAGTGAAAATGTTTTAACATCATTTTCCCAAGGGGGAAGAGTAGATTTTAGCTGGATTGCCAAGCTGCGTCACTTGAGTAAAAAGCTTTCCTAGTTAGCATATTTGTATTATTCATATTGTACAGTTTTGCTTGTATTTACTTTGCTGCTACCATTAATGTTACACTCATGTAAGATTCAATTTACCCTTCACATCTCTTCATGCACAAAATTATTATTTTTTTTTAATCCATACATTTAATGCCATGTTTGTTTAGTTGATTTTTGTTATTTTGGAAATAAATAAAATCAACCAGAACTCATTTTTTCTTTATTATAAAACAATACAATCGATTTAAACTGGGTTTGAAATTAAGTAGGAATAAACAGGTCAAATAAACACAGCGAGGGTTCGTAGACAACACTGTATTGTTTATGTAGTACCTCTTAACGGAGCTTTTTAAAATGCTAAAAACCCTACTTTGAACTATCCTATGGGTCTGATATTCTTAAAGGCGGAGATACACATGCCTGTAGCTTGAACAAAAACATGCCAGCTACTTGCACGTGTAAGCTACTTGAACGTGGATATGTTAAATGGCATGCCTGTAGCTGGCAAGCAAGCAGATAAAAACTTATTAAAAATCCTTGGTATACCAGTTACGGGCAAATACCCTTTATTGGCATGCAAGCTACTTCCCCAATTTGATGTCATGTGTATATTCGCCTTAAAACACATAAACAAACTTAAGTATTTTTTGCCAGTGAACCGGACTATAAACATATAAATATACCCAAGATATATAAGAGCACAATTATAAAAAAAACGTATTTCGTCAATAAAAACAATTTTGTTTTCTCGAAATTTCCAAAAAGTGGAGTCTTTACTTTTAGTCGAAGAATGTTCAGGAATTTTTGCACTTTACATAAGCGAGGGACAATTTTCACACCAACTTCAAACTCGCCTATCAAAGCTTATAACCAAAAATTATATATTTTTGTAATCAGCTCGACGTACCCTTACATATGATACACCACGCGGTCTCAAAAAATTTTTTTTTAAACCCTTAAGTCTTTAACTCTTTCTTTTTTTTTTTTTAAACATAATTTTTTTAAGTCGCTATATTTTGAAAATGTGTGGGTAGGTACTGCCAAATTTCAAAGTGATCAGACGAAAGGTGTCACGTTTATAATAGCAGGCGACAGACGGACGGATGGACCGACACACGCAGGAAAATATAAGGGCCCTTGGTTTTGCCTACGGACCCTAATAAAAATAGGCTGGAGGGTGTATTTGTAATTTCTCTTTATTTATGAAGGAATGTTTTAAGAATAAAAAGACAAGATAATAATTTGAGTTTAACTTGATTTACTTCTCGCCGGAGAATATGTTCGTGCTTGTAATAAAATGATATTCAAGAGCATTGTTCGTCCATTAATAAAATTGCTATATATTATAATTAACCACATAAAAAACAATGTCAAACCTGACTTATAGAGTACTTCTTTAGATTGTTACTCCCCTATGTTTTCTTCGAATATAAATAACTTTGATTAAATAACTATTAAGACAAATGTATATATATGTCCAATGTACTTTAGGACAAAGGACTACTTTAGCACACTTCTGTTTTTATAAGGGGAGTAACAGTCTGAAGAAGAACATTCTGTACACCTTCTTTAGATTGTTACTCCCCTCTGTTTTCTTTTAAGGGGAGTAAAAATCTAAATAAGTGCCACTTATAGTAATTTGGAAGTGGCTTAAAGTAGAAGATCCAATTCCATTGGAAGTATATTAATAAATGTGGAATAGACAAGTTTAGTACTACTAGTCTTAGAAGTGGAAATAAAATCTCTACAAATCGTAATAATTAATAATAATTAACATTAATAATTTTAAATACAGAGTTTAAATATCAGTTTTCTTTTTCAATTTATTTAATTTAACATGAAATTTCAATGTTTAAATAGAAAGAAAAAAGACATTCACTTAATTAAAAATTAAATCTATAACAAATGAATTCGTATAATATATTAATGTTTTTGTATTTTTACAAACATCGAAGGGAGGAAGTATTGAAGGGGAGGGAGAGGGGGAAATAATACAAATAAAAATTATAAAAAATGGGATCCTCTATATTCCACATAATTGTATCCGACGGATTTTTTTTTTTTTAATAAAACGTCGGCATTTTTTTTGGAAAAGAGAAAAAGGTTTTTTTATCTCTCTTTAGGATGTAACGTGTCAATAAATTAATTTATATTTTCAATTAAATTGGATTGCTTCTAAAACATAATAAACAGAGATAAAATAAAAGTTATTTCCATTCCCCCCACCCCTTAAAACATGTTGGGTAAAAACAGAAAAATTAAACTCTCATAAAAATTAATGACTTTTGTTTTTGTGATGTAAAAATAAAATTATACGAAATGATCAAAAGGAAGTGTTATATTTTAATATCGCTATTTTTTTTTAAATAATATTAATTATGAACTATACCAAGCTTTATATTATCACACGCGATAATAATTTATAATACATACTCGTAATAAGAATAATTGAATAAAGCATGCCAATTTGTGGGACACACAGGTTTACTTAGCGTTCTATCATTGGGCTAATGGCCACATTAGTATAAAATAACGTATGACATAGATTCAAATACACATTATGTTTATGAAATTAAACGATGACAGTGACGTTACTGTTAATTAAGCTCATTAAACAAGCGAAGATTAAAATTAATACGGGACTATTTGTAGCCTACAATATACATGTAGCCATTTACATATCATAAAAATTAGATGAGTATTTAGTATTTTTGTTTATCCTCATATATTGATTTAGGCAAGTAAATGGAAATAAATTTTCTACTGCAGTCAATGACTATATTTCACCTCATTCCCGAGGCATATTTAACTAACTATTAACTATTTATATCTGGACAATTTAAAAATATAGAAAGGAATTAGCTTGGTGGGTATAAAATAACAATTTTTCCTACTAAAGGTCCATCATGAAGTGATGCCACTCAGGAAAAACTTTAAACGTAGCTTCGTTTAAAATCGGAACTCCCGAGTATTACCTAAGTCGGTATAGTCTGGTGCTAATCTGGGGGCACGGCAGTGCCCCGGCCAAGTTGAGCACAACCGTACCATCCTTTACTGGAACCAACTCACAGCAATTTGGACCCCTTCTATTATCTTATTAAAGATATATGAATCTAAAGTATTGTTATTATAGTACTGATCTATTGACTCATCACAATTTTAAAGCACTTCTAGCAATCCTAGATACTTGAAATTTTGTAAATAGGCAGAGTTTAATGTATAAGTAAAGGTAAAAATAAAAAAAATCTGGTTCTTTTCCTCTCTCAAGGCTAATAGAAAAACCGGCTATGCAATAATATTAATAAAAAAATTATAACTTGCGCTACTAACGCTTTTTAGTAGAGAACTTTGAAACTAAAGTATTATTTTAGTTTCATTTTGCTTCAACAAAATGAAGTGTCGACAAACTAATATTATTATTATTATTATATAATAGAACTTTATATTAAAATAAATGTAATATATATCTTTATTAAGCATTGAGCTCGAAGATTGTATACGCATACACTTCCCCCTCGTCCGCACACGTACACCAGATAATGGTTTAGTTCAATTTTATCACCCAACCCTTATTCCCCTTTCTGGTAAACAATGGTAATTATTAGCTGTTATTATATTATTCCTATTATTTCCTTCCCTTTTCTTTTCTTATATTCTAATGTATTATATAATATGTGTTCAAAAGGAAGAAAAGACTAAGAAACGAAATATTACTTACAAAAGAAGTGAAATCCAAACTAACACACTTGTGTAAAAAAACTAATCCAAGGCGTGCGTGAAACGTTGTGAGATCATAGGTTAGCCAAGTCCTAAATCCTCCAAATCCAGTCTAAAGTCCTGTTAATCTAGACCTATCTGTGGGCTACTTTCGATAAACCATCCAAATTTCATAAAAAATCATATGTGCAGGTACTTTTGAAGATATGGTTGTAAATAAATTAATGTGGATGAGAAAATCAATGACAAAACAGGTTAAAACTTATATGGGACCAAGAATGGGCTAAATATGGCCTACCATTTATTATTGATTAAAATCGGACGAGTAGTTTTTAAGATATGTTGGTTAGCGAAAATTGAGCGACAGACCGACAGACAGACACGAATTTCTGACTTCGAATTTTTAATATCAAAGGCATAAAATATATTCCTTCTTCATAACTATCACAAAGCGTCCCATTACCTCCGATAAGGTAGGAAGCAAAAATTGTTTTAAATATTTGCTTTACCTTTGAAATACTTTGTACACTCTGTTATAAAGGAGATAGTAAAAAAAAAGGGATAAATAAACAACAAAAGTCAGTTTTTTCAACAGAGATCAATTAAAAGCAGTAGAAACGGGTCTTCATTAAAACCAACTACCCAACTTACCATACCAGTTATAGAGATCGAAAACAATCCTAGGAAGAGAAGAGAAAAGACAATTATTTTACGCCGAAGGATGAATCAATTAATGAAAGATTCATAGAAACTAATCAATCCAGCCAATCCGGGAGTATAGCAAATGAGTAAGGATTAAACAAGGATAACATTCCCTTTTACAAATAGTACTAGTTTAAACATACAATATAAAACATAGAAGTGGCTGTTCATTGAACGGACCAAAAAAAACTATTATTAACGAACTTTCATTTTAATGAACTATCATGATAGACTATTTTTATACCGCAGGTAACGGAGAAAAATTTTCTCCGATTTATAAAATTAAAAATAAATCGTATTATTTCGATGTTCACATAGTTATTTTAAAATGGAATATCTGGTCCACTCTTAAGTCAGTCCACAGACTGCCTATAATACCCGTTTAAATACCTGCAAACAACCCTAACAAAAATCCAATCAAAAACTTCCGTTTAGAAAAATAAAAAAAAAAAATATAAATATATACTCCAAAATTGTCCATTATAACCTTCCCCAAATTTGATTAAAAAGCTCCAATCCCTTACAAAATATCAAAATTATAAAAAGGCACAAAATAACCCCTCTCCAAATAACATTATGGCTCCGGTAAACACAAATATTTTTTTTGTTACTTATGCCAATAAAGAATTTGTTTAAAAAAAAAAAAAAAAAAAAAAAAATGGAATATCAAAAGTCCATCTTGGAAAATAGGTCAATTTTTAATTTGTTCACAAATATCTAGAAAATGTCATTATATGCACTGATATTCATAATCGCTGTCTTACAAAAACATTTTAGTAAGTATGAAGAGTTGAATCGCAAAGGCATATACACATGTTAAGAGAAAAAGAGAATATTAGGCGAGCAAAACCAAAACAATGAAGCTAAAGGTTACGTTTCTGTTCACCCAAACTTCAAAACTACTAGTCCATTCCGCCGATCGCTAACTGCTCTGACTGGTCCGAAACCAATCCGTGATTCAATCAGAGCCTTGTTGGAGCAACTGACTAACAGTCACGAGTTTGAATTTGGGCTTCACCCAGTTCCTAATGCACATGCTTCAGACAGTTTCAAACTAGTTTGAACTGTGGTTGGAACAAACCTTCTATAACCATTTGACATTCACAATCACTTGATAAAATACTAAAGCCGTCAAAATAAGTGTAATTATTTTTGCTTCCGGGCTTACCGTAGGTAACAGAAGCTATGTTCTGAAGAACAAACATATTTTACGTCTCCGATTTAAAAAAAATTTAAGACAGACCTATATTTTCAAAAGTACTCATCTGTTTTTATGAAATTTGGATGATATTATGTCGAAAATAGCTTGCAGATAGCACCAGATTAATTTCAACCATCTGCGCTCTTTAACTTTTGATACTTAAATTAATGCTTTCTTTACAATCAAGTATACTTTTCAGGGTGGATTATATTTTGTTTTGTGTTTAATTAATTAATTTTTAAAAAATAATTAAGTTAACCTTGGAGGACAAGGAAGCTCCTACCCCCCAGGAAAAGTCAGGCTGGCCCGTAGGTCAGCCAAACATTTAAAAAAAAGAACTTAAAAATGCAGAACTTCACAGCAATATAAAGCTTATTTAAAGTAAGTAAATAATTATAGATTCATAAAATATAAAAAGTAAGTAAAAATAATAAATATTAAAGTTTGCGTGACATATTATTAAATTTTCACAGGTATCATCTAAAATAGAAAGAACTTCATGAAGAAATAAATAAATAAAAAATAAAGTAAAGTACAATGTATCGCATCCCTTTTTCCTTCTTATTGTTAAAAAAGCAAAGTTTGGTCCAAAAAAATCTCACTAAGTGCACTGAATCTTAAGACGAAAAAACTTTTTAACTCTTGACGTAACTTAACTTTGATGTTACAACATTTATTGTTAAAGCCTTCAGGGTTTTCCCCTTTTTTTTCTTACATGAATGAAAGTCAAAATGAATACATATATATAACAGACACAGAACACAGAGATGAGTTAAACAACTTTAGACTAAAACAAACCCCCTTCAAACACTCTTTCTCGAATAAAGATTGTTTGTTAAGTTTATTTTATTTTCCCATCTTCCAACTTGATTTTTTCCTTCTTTTTTTCTAAGCTGAAGGAATTGTTTGATGTACAAGTTGACTTGTATACGAGTAAAAGAGATCAAAATATGAGTTTAGATCCATTGCTTAAAAAAAAAGTTTCTTTATATTAAATACTTGTTCTTTATATTAATATTAAATACTTGTTCTATTTTAAGACAATTTGATTGAAAAACAAAAATTAAAATAAAGCAACTAAATAATAGGTGCAAGCTGGGGAGGAAAGATCTGAATTAGGTTGAAACTAACTGGATGATAGGGTAAGAAGTAAAAAGGGGCGTTGGTTACACTATACAATTAATAATTACGGGTAAGATCTAATCAAGGGTAAGATCTAATAAAAATTTGAAGGCTTAACAATAGGTTCGACAGCCAGTGTTATATCAAATAACACTCAATAATAATATTGAGAAATCAAATTTAGCTCTAATTTTGGGGGTTCTGGGCCTCAAGAACCATTAAGGAAACCAGTAGGTTCCATATAATAATTGAATGGATTCGTATGTGCCCCATTCGGCACTTCTTTAGATTGTTACTCCCGTTATAAAAAACCAGAGGGGAGTAACAATCTAATAAGGCTCCTCCACACTCTCGCGAAGGTGCCCGAAGTCGGCCGAGGAACGAGAATGTGGAGAGGTTGCTCGTGGTTCCGCGACTCCCCTTGCCCGACTTCGCTTCAGAGGCGTTTTTTTTTTTTTGTCTCGAGTCAAAGGAGATGATACGAGGACTGTGGTGTTTGCCACAATGGGCGAGTGTGGATGCGATTGCTTTGTCCCGGGATAATAATCGGCAAGGATACTCCGCGAGAGCCTTAAGTCTGTTACTCCCCTTATAAAAACAGAAGTGCGGAATATTCCTTTATCCCAAAGTACATTCGATAAACATCCCATTTTCTTAATAGTAATTTTTAGTCAAAGACATTTTCATTCTAAAATAACATTATGGCCAGGGACATTGACTGCATAATTTAGTGTTCCAAAGTTGTACCGCACAAAATATTTTCTTTTGTAATATATTCTTAACTACATTGTGATCTTTACCTTTCAAAGATCGTAATTAATTATTAATTTTCAAGACAAGATATTATTTTTAAATGTTTATTAACCCTGAAATGCTAATGGTAGTCGAATCGACGAGTACAGTTTGAACCTTAACCTTTTACGCTCGTCGCTCGTATGTGATGGTGATGGATAGCCCATCCTTCTGCAGTGCTTGCACTGGTTAGTAACACACCTGCTATAGTGTAGCGGTAGTAGTCCTTTTGAGCATATACTCGTTTTCTGGCGAATTCCCGTCAAAGCTACTTCGTCGATTTAACTAAAGTTTAGTAATAAACGTAGGGAATTAATTGGTCGTCGAATGAGCCTATAGCCTGGGAAAATGGGCCTGGGGTAAGGGGCTATAGGCCTAGGGGTAAGGGGCAATGGGCCAAGATAATTGGCCTTGGGCCAGAGACAAGTGGCCGATAATCTGGGGCCTGGAGCAGTTAGCAATGGGCCTAGGGCTTTTGGCCTGGTGCATTAATGTTCACTCAATTTCAGTTTCTTCTGATGTCCCTACTAAGTTATTTGTCAACAAATGTTTGTATATCTCACTAAAAGATTTAATATTGAGTTCTTAATAGTTTTCTCTTTATAAAAGTGTAGTTTCAACCCAAAAAATGTATTTTCTGTCTATGTTAGTCGAATCGACGAAGGTTTATTAGTAATACTAGCCATCCAATTACCATTAGCATTTAAGGGTTAAGGAAGCCTTTTACATTGTATTTATCAATGAAAAAAACCCTAGACTAAATCCATAATGAAAATGAACCTTGACCTTTCCCAACGGTAAATTAGTTAGAACGGAAAATCTAAAAAATTTCCTTAAAGGGCACATTATCAAATCTTTTCATTAAACCATTTGTATTTTTCCTCTTAAAATCAATAAAATTACATTATCCTTAAGGATCTTCATTTTCCAATATTAGCATAATCAGTATTTTTTTTTTTCTTTGTAAAAAATGATAATGGTGAAAGAGAGGAAGGGTTTACTACATTAGAATAAATTTGTGATTGGATTAGGGAAGTTTAATTTATAATGTGGTATCTTTTTCCTGCCTTTTTCTCTTTCTTTCTTTTCTTTTTTAAAAAAAAGAAATCGAAAGTATAGAGGGATTTAGTCTAATTGGAAAGTTAAGGAAATAAAAGTTTATTTTTTTTTTGTTCCTTCAAGTAAAAATAAAAATAAAAAAAGGAAAGGAGGATTAATTTCAAGAGGACGATGCTGAGAAAGAAGTAGATTTTTAAGACAGCATTCTCAAAAAAAAGGTAGAGCGCTAAGCTTTTGTTTGAAATTAGTTTTTGAAGGTTCTTTTTCCTTTTTTAAGAGGGGGAGAAAATTTTACGTTTTCTTCTTTCTTCTCTTTTTTGTTCTTAAAGGAAATTTTTGGTCGGTTAAGGTAGGTATAAGAAAAAAAGGGTGAATTGAGTTCATTTGCGGTCGACATCGTTAATATTTATGAGTTTGAAGTGAGGTTGAAGGAAGAGGTAGATCGAAATGACGTAATGCAGGCGATTTAGCTCCGTTTTAGGGAGATATCAGAAAGAGTCGAGGAATTTCTAAATGACTGTTTTTTAGCTTTGGCCCTCTTCCTCTTAAATTCACTGTTTCCTTTCCTTTATTTTTTTTTCCTGGTGAGCAGGAGGAAACTGTAGGTTTTTAATACCCTGGGACTGTTCAGATGGGGTTCAGAGGGCTTTAATGCCTCTTTTTTCCCCAAAAAGGGCCACTTTTTCCTCCTCTCTTTTCTTCACCTCTTCCCAATACCTGAAGCCTACGGGGCTCTATCCCTTTTCCCTGTCAAACTAAAACATTTGTCTTGTAAAGCCCTTTCCACTCCAAATCCTAGCGACTCAAATAGGGATTTTTTTCTCTCTTCAACTTGACTTTAAATTCGGTATCTCATTCCCAATTTAGAATTTTTTTGGTGTGGGCGAGGAAACATTTTGTCACAGTAGAGTTAGTTTTTGGCATTTTTTAAAAAGGTAGGTTAAAATAAATGGTTCTCTGTACAAACAGTTATCTAAAATTCAAACGAGTTTAATTTTATCTCACCACTTGTAAATACTACATTTTAAACTTTTAGCTAAATGAGATATAATGAGATTGCATTTTACTTACACAAACAGGTGTCTTTTAATTTTAAAAGATCTAAATTAAAGACTTGAATTTAATTTATTAATTAAATTCTGTTTTTTCTTTATTATTGTTCATTGAAGGAGCTAACCTGAGGTGAAATATGCAATTATAAATGTTTATATAGGTTCTAATTGCCTTTGCTTTTTTTTAATAATATCACTGTGAATTTCTCGTTATTTTGTCTACACTAGTAACTGCTTTAACACTTCAGCCTCAAAGATTAAAAAAAGGAAACCACGATCAAATTAAAACAATAATAACAAATAACTAAAATTTGAATGGTCAAATTTCAAAACAAAAAAACCCCTTCATAACATCAAAAGCATGCTTTATATAATTCGAATCTCCACAATACACGTGCTTAGCTTTTTACCAAGAATCAACTATATTGAAATCAACACTACAAGCGGTCGGCATATTTACATATTTAAAAGGGTCATATCTCCTAGGTAGAAAAAACAATAATAATAAAAAAAAAGCAAAATTTCGGAGAATTTTTTTTCTCACACGTATTCGACCATCATATAAAGCAACGTTTTATTTGACTTTCTTATGTACTCAGAATATATTAAGAGCATGTTTCATGTGGAGGCGAAAAATTCGATTTTAATGGAATAACACGTATGAAAATAACTAGTCTAAAAATAAAGTTAAAAAATAGACTGCCAATCAATGTGGCACATAGCTTCTTCGCATCCTTTTAAGTACTTTATTGATTGCATGCTTTTAAAGCCATTATTGTCAAATTTATTTAATTTTTCCCCGTTTTTAGGGTTTTGAGGTCATCCTAGAAACCCTTATGCTTTTGGTAGTCCGTCCGTCCGTCACATCTTGGAGTACATCTTCCGACCTACTGTAGCAAGAGATTTGAAATATGGTATTCAAGTTAAACTTTTTTTGCCCAAAAAGGAAAAATATTGCGAACTTAAACACTCAACATATCTTCCCTCAGCTAGCAATTGCGAACTTATTGCAATATTTTTTACTTTTTGTAATTTTTAAGTGGGTTATCATTTTAAATCATTAAATTTGGATCACAAAAATATATTTTGTATCCAAAATGGTGGAAAATTATTAAAACAAAAATAATGCCCCCCCCCCCCCGCTTTAGGTGGCCGTAACTATGGTGACCCAAAAATTTAATTTTTGTAATTTTAAGTGTGCTATCATTTCAAAAGTATTGAAATTTGGATCAGAAATATACATCGTGTTTCCAATGTGGCAGCCATTACCCCTAAAAGAACCAAAAAAGTGCATACCTAAGATGCTAATGGATAATATATACACACTTGCTTCTCCAAAATGCAACTTTTTATACACATTTTAATTTAAAAAATAAATATATAAATAATATGTACGATATACGAATATTTATGACCGAAGAAACCCTTTTAGTAGCCTTCTGGCAAGTACTAGACGGGATTTTTTTAATTTGTCAAAATTGTTTTGATTTTTACATGAATTAAAGTATCAATTAAGGAAAAGTTAAAGAGCGCAGACGCACAGTGTGGTATTTTCCCAATCTAGCTGGACAAAATTATTTTTTTGTAAAATATTTAATTTTGGTGATCTAATTTTTGTTTTCTAGGTAAATATGAAATAGATATAATAAATTAAAGGATTTTATTATTTTTAAATACATTTTAAGATATTATGTATCTACAGTTTATATATTTTTTTATATATTTGATGCAAATCTCATTGCTTCTCATGATTTACATTGTAATTTTGCACAGTTTTGGTATACACAGCCTTTGATTTATTAGATTGATTTGCCGTAGTTACCCAAACTTAGAGAAGATATTTTCTTAATAACAATGATTTTGAAAAAAAAGAAAAAAAAAAAAAAAATAGCGTTTGGAAAAATTATCCTCAATGATAAAGTTAAGTCATCTAGGTTATTACGTAAGGTTAGCGCAAATATGCGCAAAAAATGTTACTCAATCTCTAAACCACATAGCTTTATGTTTGAAAAAACGTCAATAATATAGTGGGATATTGTGGGATTCCCAATTTAAAATTTACCCGAATATTTTATTATTTTTCATTGCATGAAAGACAAATTAAATATGTTTACAAAATAAAAAAAAGTTTTTTTTTCTTTTTAAAGTGGGTACTTTCCTTTCAGGGGCTCCATTTAATGCCATTCTACACGATTAAAGCCAAAGAAAAGTGTAAAAATATTTTTAAATTGAAAGTGTTTGAACCAAGGCTAGTTACAAACTGATTAATAAATATTCTAAAGTATTTTTTTGGACTATGATCTACAAACCCGTAATCTCTTTGAATTAATTTTCTTGTTGATTTTTTTTACTTTTAGACTTTCCTTGTATCATCAAACTGCTTTTTGATTTGTTTTTTTAAATTAAATGTTTATACTTTTGTCCAAATTAATCTGGTGCTAATATTTTTTTTTTTTTTTTTTTTTTTTGAAGATATAGGTGTAAAAAAGTAAGTGTTTGTGCGCATATGAAAGAGAAACAAATGGGCACAGAGAGGTTGAAACTTATATTGGACCAACAATAGGCTAATTATGACCAACCATACAAATTTCAATAAAATCGGCCGAGTAATTTAAGATACGTTGGTTCACAAAAATTGAGTGACAGATAGACCGACAGACAGAGAGAAGATCAAAATATTTCCCTGATGTCAGAAACGGATTTCTGTCTTTGAATTTTTAAAATCGGAAACATAAAATTTTTTCGTCCTCAAAAGTGAACACAATGCTTCCTTTACCTTCGGTAAACTTGAAAGCAAAATGAATTATGTGTTGCGTCACTTTCGAAGCAAGAATTCATTTATTATTAAAATATGTCTATTGTTTACAAGACTGAAAGCGGAAATAAGGGTGAAAAAAGTATATAGGGAGTGGGAAGGTTACAACTGCTGTTAAGATAAATGAGAAGGTTAGAAAACCACACTAACTCAGTCTTTCTTCGTCCTCTCTCCGGCTCACATTATTTACTTCTAAACTAGGTCACTAAGATAATTCTCACCTACATAAAAACATTAACTAACAATCATTTTTAATTCCTTTAATTTTGTTCGTTTCGTTCCAAATCTGATTGCACTTATTTGAGAGAAACTTTCTTTGTTTTTACTTAAGGTAAACGCTTGTTTTTTTTTAATTGAAAATCAAATAAAAATTTATTTTAATATAATAGGTCTGTATCGTTTGTATAATTTAGATCAGCAGTTCTCAACCTGTGGTAAATAAAATCTGTAAGGGTTACGCGTTTAACTAGGAGAAACCCCCAAAAATTATATTGGTACATTTGCTAGTTTGCTAGAATTTAATTATAGTGACAACAGTTATTGCGTAAGGACACACGGCGCATAATACTACTGTACTTATGGCTGGAGTTAGACTGAAACAATAGTCAGCGAGTACTTTGTGCTTGGATAATTTTTAACCTTTATAACTGTAGTCTATTGAAAAACTTGTGATAGATAAATGTCTAGGACTTGGAAACCAAAGAAGGTGTAATGAAGACCAAGACTGTGGGGCATCAATGTCACAAACTGTAAGTAAGCATACAAATGTAGATTCTGGGAAAAACAAATTTTCATTCACCTAAAATCACTGAAAGCCCGTATTAGAGACTACTTCCCACCACCAAACAAAGAAATGGACTTGATTCGTGATCCATTCGCTTTTGATGCAACAGAAAATCCAAAACTTGTTTCCAAAAGGAACAGCTAATCGAAATATGAGATCCAACATCAAAATAGAAGTATTGCAATACTTCGTTAATTAACTTTTGGATCAGTGTAGTAAAAGAACAAAAAGAACTATCGCAGACATTGCTGGGAAGTACCTACTGAAGTTTACGACAACGAACTTGTGTGAAAAAGGGGTTTAAAGTTTAACTTACCTGAAGAACAAAATATAGAAACAAACTTAATGTTGAGGATGATTTACGGGTGTATTTAACAAAGCTGGAGCCAAACATTGATGACCTTTGCAAACTAAAACAAGCTCAGGGTCCCCAATAATGTTTCATGAAAATTTCTTTACTTTTCTGTCTAATAAATAAAAATTTGTGTATATAATGTCAATTAAAAAGTCTAGTTTGGAATTACAATTACCTATCCATAGTTGTTTTTATAATGTAGAAGTATTAGCAGTAGTTAAATATCACTTTATTTAATATAAAAAAATATTTATAAAAACAATGGGTACGTGGGTTGAAAAAGGTTGAGAACCACTGATTTAGATAACACAAATAATATAAATAATTAAATACCTTTGAATTCAATTACGAACCTTTCAATCAGTCGTTAGTTTGTTCCAATGTTTGTTTCATTCTTCACTCTTTCACAAAATGAACTTACAAAAGATTATCAATATCAAACGAACAATTTAAAAACTAAACAAAATTAGATTTATAACTAAGTAAACTAGATTTATAACTCTGTAATAGGCTATCATCACATCTCTACTATTATAGATTGTTAGTTTGAATACTGACGCAATCTCCAAAACTACTGAACCGATTTGAATGAAACTTTCACAAACAATCCTCTGGTTCGTCAGGATTGTAATAGGCTATCATCACATCTCTAATAAATTAATTATAAAAAATTTGGCTTTAATAAACACTATTTTTGAAATGAACCCGGACAAAATCAGTTACCCCGCTGGTGTTTAATATATCTATCCTATAGAAACAATAAAAAGAAGTGGGTAAACAAGAAAATTACCATGCAATAAAACCAACACCTTCCATTTTTCAAAATCCAATTAAATGAAAAGTATCTTCGTGCACTTAAACTAAATGTGATTATTACAACCATAATTTCACAGAAAACCAATCGCAATAAATCACTTTGGTTGAACAGTATGCGTCACGCAACCCGAATATAACGCAATATGGGTATCTATAATAGCAGGCAATGAACTGGACATAATAATGGGTAAGATTTAAGAGGAAATTATAATAATTGAACTATGTATGCAGTGTAATAACCAACTATGCATTCTAATTAAGATTTTCTTTACGTTATATTTTAATAGTAATGAACACAATGTATTCTTTTGACATTCACAATGACTTGATGAAATACTACAGCCATCAAATCAAAATAAGTAATTATTTTGCTTCCAAACTTACCGAAGATAACGGAAGCTGTGTGATCCATCTTAAAGACCAAAAAATTTTGTCTCCGATTTCAAAAATTCCAAGACAGAAATCAGATTCAGACATCAGGAAACATTTATGGTTAACAATTAAGATGGTGATCATAATTAGCTCATTGTTGGCCCCAATAAGTTTCCTTCTGCCTCATTTGTTTCTCTTCCACATGCGCACAAACCTACATTTATTTACACCTATATTTTCAAAAGTACTCATCTGATTTTTATGAAATTTGGTTGGTAGTAAAAATTAGAAATTAATTTTACATTAGATTAATTTCAACCGTCTGTGCTCTTTAAATAATGCTAAATTGAGACTTTAATTCATGTAAAAAAAATCAAAACAATTCGACAGTTTTAAAAAACAGGGGGAAATTTAAGATATAGATGTAAATAAAATATGTTTGAGAGAAACAATGGGTACGTGGGTTGAAAAAGGTTGAGAACCACTGATTTAGATAACACAAATAATATAAATAATTAAATACCTTTGAATTCAATTACGAACCTTTCAATCAGTCGTTAGTTTGTTCCAATGTTTGTTTCATTCTTCACTCTTTCACAAAATGAACTTACAAAAGATTATCAATATCAAACGAACAATTTAAAAACTAAACAAAATTAGATTTATAACTAAGTAAACAATTTTACACGAGGGAAAAAGAAATAAAATAACACGCACTTGTAATTGTCTTTGAAATAAACACGAATTTTAACTACAATGCAATTAAAGAGAGTTGAAAAACGTTTGTGAATAATTATTTTTCAATTAAAAAGTGAATTCGTAATAAGATTCGACAGTAGTGAATAAAAAATCCATTATGGCCGAACTGAAACAAACTAGGCGTCTCTACGATAACCAACCCAACAAAAAAAAATAATCTAAAATGAATAATAATAATAATGAAAAATTATTATAAATAGTAAATAATAAAGTATTGTAACTAATAATTCATATGATAAGAGTGTTTATAATTATTGTGTAATAATAATTTTGGTTTAACCATGAGGTATCTTATTTCGTTATGTCAATTTAATATTATTTGTTATTGGAATAACCTCTATGTACGGTTATAAGAAGAAAAATATCATTGTTTACAATAATTAAAATGAATAAACGTTTAAGTAATACATTTCAAGTGCATTAATAATAGAAATTTAAGGTTAGTAACAATACATAATAACTTTAATTTCACTTAAATAATAACATATTTGAATAATAAAACTAATGAATATTAACCTTCTTTTACAACTTTAAGTCAAAACTACAGTGCTGATTTAAATTAAACATTCATCAACATACTCTAGTTCGTCAGGATTGTCATAAAAGCTATTATCACATCTTTATTATTAGGTTGTTAGTTTATTATTGACGCTAATCTCCGAAACTACTGTGCCGATTTCAATGAAACTTTCCCCAACATAATAATCCACTGGTTCGTCAGGATTGTCATAGGCTATCATCACATTTCTACAATTATAGGTTGTTTGTTTGAATGTTGACGCAATCTCCAAAACTACTGAACCGATTTGAATGAAACTTTCACAAACAATCCTCTGGTTCGTCAGGATTGTAATAGGCTATCATCACATCTCTACTATTATAGGTTGTTTGTTTGAATGTTGACGCTATCTCCAAAACTACTGAACCGATTTGAATGAAACTTTCACAAACAATCCTCTGGTTCGTCAGGATTGTAATAGGCTATCATCACATCTCTACTATTATAGATTGTTAGTTTGAATACTGACGCAATCTCCAAAACTACTGAACCGATTTGAATGAAACTTTCACAAACAATCCTCTGGTTCGTCAGGATTATCATCACATCTCTACTATTATAGGTTGTTTGTTTGAATGTTGACGCAATCTCCAAAACTACTGAACCGATTTGAATGAAACTTTCACAAACAATCCTCTTGTTCGTCAGGATTGTAATAGGCTATCATCACATCTCTACTATTATAGGTTGTTTGTTTGAATGTTGACGCAATCTCCAAAACTACTGAACCGATTTGAATGAAACTTTCACAAACAATCCTCTGGTTCGTCAGGATTGTAATAGGCTATCATCACATCTCTACTATTATAGATTGTTAGTTTGAATACTGACGCAATCTCCAAAACTACTGAACCGATTTAAATGAAACTTTCACAAACAATCCTCTGGTTCGTCAGGATTGTAATAGGCTATCATCACATCTCTACTATTATAGGTTGTTTGTTTGAATGTTGACGCAATCTCCAAAACTACTGAACCGATTTGAATGAAACTTTCACAAACAATCCTCTGGTTCGTCAGGATTGTCATAGGCTATCATCACATCTCTACTATTAGGTTGTTTGTTTGAATGTTGACGCTAATCTCCGAAACTACTGAACCGATTTAAATGAAAATTTGACCAATGTATGCAGTATTACTTTTTATCTAAAAAGATCTTAGCTTTGACGTTACATGCAAAAAAAAAAAAAACTATTTAATGGCGACCTTAAAAAGTGATATAAAAACTCAAACAATAAGCATTGTAAGAAACAAACAATAAACATTGTTTATTTAAAGGTAATAAATTAATTATAAAAAATTTGGCTTTAATAAACACTATTTTTGAAATGAACCCGGACAAAATCAGTTACCCCGCTGGTGTTTAATATATCTATCCTATAGAAACAATAAAAAGAAGTGGGTAAACAAGAAAATTACCATGCAATAAAACCAACACCTTCCATTTTTCAAAATCCAATTAAATGAAAAGTATCTTCGTGCACTTAAACTAAATGTGATTATTACAACCATAATTTCACAGAAAACCAATCGCAATAAATCACTTTGGTTGAACAGTATGCGTCACGCAACCCGAATATAACGCAATATGGGTATCTATAATAGCAGGCAATGAACTGGACATAATAATGGGTAAGATTTAAGAGGAAATTATAATAATTGAACTATGTATGCAGTGTAATAACCAACTATGCATTCTAATTAAGATTTTCTTTACGTTATATTTTAATAGTAATGAACACAATGTATTCTTTTGACATTCACAATGACTTGATGAAATACTACAGCCATCAAATCAAAATAAGTAATTATTTTGCTTCCAAACTTACCGAAGATAACGGAAGCTGTGTGATCCATCTTAAAGACCAAAAAATTTTGTCTCCGATTTCAAAAATTCCAAGACAGAAATCAGATTCAGACATCAGGAAACATTTATGGTTAACAATTAAGATGGTGATCATAATTAGCTCATTGTTGGCCCCAATAAGTTTCCTTCTGCCTCATTTGTTTCTCTTCCACATGCGCACAAACCTACATTTATTTACACCTATATTTTCAAAAGTACTCATCTGATTTTTATGAAATTTGGTTGGTAGTAAAAATTAGAAATTAATTTTACATTAGATTAATTTCAACCGTCTGTGCTCTTTAAATAATGCTAAATTGAGACTTTAATTCATGTAAAAAAAATCAAAACAATTCGACAGTTTTAAAAAACAGGGGGAAATTTAAGATATAGATGTAAATAAAATATGTTTGAGAGAAACAATGGGTACGTGGGTTGAAAAAGGTTGAGAACCACTGATTTAGATAACACAAATAATATAAATAATTAAATACCTTTGAATTCAATTACGAACCTTTCAATCAGTCGTTAGTTTGTTCCAATGTTTGTTTCATTCTTCACTCTTTCACAAAATGAACTTACAAAAGATTATCAATATCAAACGAACAATTTAAAAACTAAACAAAATTAGATTTATAACTAAGTAAACAATTTTACACGAGGGAAAAAGAAATAAAATAACACGCACTTGTAATTGTCTTTGAAATAAACACGAATTTTAACTACAATGCAATTAAAGAGAGTTGAAAAACGTTTGTGAATAATTATTTTTCAATTAAAAAGTGAATTCGTAATAAGATTCGACAGTAGTGAATAAAAAATCCATTATGGCCGAACTGAAACAAACTAGGCGTCTCTACGATAACCAACCCAACAAAAAAAAATAATCTAAAATGAATAATAATAATAATGAAAAATTATTATAAATAGTAAATAATAAAGTATTGTAACTAATAATTCATATGATAAGAGTGTTTATAATTATTGTGTAATAATAATTTTGGTTTAACCATGAGGTATCTTATTTCGTTATGTCAATTTAATATTATTTGTTATTGGAATAACCTCTATGTACGGTTATAAGAAGAAAAATATCATTGTTTACAATAATTAAAATGAATAAACGTTTAAGTAATACATTTCAAGTGCATTAATAATAGAAATTTAAGGTTAGTAACAATACATAATAACTTTAATTTCACTTAAATAATAACATATTTGAATAATAAAACTAATGAATATTAACCTTCTTTTACAACTTTAAGTCAAAACTACAGTGCTGATTTAAATTAAACATTCATCAACATACTCTAGTTCGTCAGGATTGTCATAAAAGCTATTATCACATCTTTATTATTAGGTTGTTAGTTTATTATTGACGCTAATCTCCGAAACTACTGTGCCGATTTCAATGAAACTTTCCCCAACATAATAATTGCAAATCAACAAATGGCTCATTGTGGCCTACTATCCAAATTTTATTAAAATCAGACGTGTAGTTTTTGATATGTTGGTTTGCAAAAATTGAGCGACAGACCGACAGACAGAGACGGAACCAAAAATGTTCCCTAATATCTGAAATGGATTTCTGTCTTGGAATTTGTGAAATCGGAAACATAAAATTTCGTTCTTGGGTAAGCTCGGAAGCAAAATAACCATATGGAATAGCATTAAAATAAAAAATAAAACTTTTAAATTGACAAAAACAACGGAAACTCTTCAATGTTTGCCATATTGATTCGTACCGATTTATCAAAACACACTATATATTTTATAGTTCACTTAGGTTTTTTTCACTATAGAATATTTTTGAGAATAAAAATGGAATATAAAAAAAATCAACTTTTGTCGGACGCACGTGGGACGAAGTTGATTAATTGTATTTTGCAGACAGATTCAGCTAGTAGCCCTTTCATGCAATCTTTTCCACTATGATAAGGCGCTAGTGTATGAGATTTATGACCATCTATTGTAGGATTTATTGCTTGCCTAACACAATGACAACGAGTCAACATGCATCGTTTGAATTTTTCTCCTTTTTTAAACAACAAAGCTAACTTTTATACATTTATAACACTTATACTAATAGAGAATAAAATTCGCAGAAGATTTTTTTTGGAAAATTGTTAGCTACCATTTCTGTTAACATGATGTTAAGCAAACAAGTACATATTTTAAATAGAAAAAATAAACTAACTATTAAGGTAACTCCTACTCTCAAGTATTTATTTAGAAGCCTTATTTTCAGTCACAAAACTTAAAATAAAGTTAAAACACCTTATACACACATTATATTCTGAGGCCAAATACAAGTATAAGATAATCTCATAGAGAACGCCGGCTTTAAAAATGCAATAAATCTGTCAAAGTTTATAAAAATCTATAATTTTGCATGTTTACCTTGAGTGCATCTTCCGATTTAATAAAACTAATATAAAGTTAATTTAATAAAACTAATATAATAAGATTTAATAAAATAATATAAGATAAGGGGAAAATTCCAAAAGCACACAAAACCCGTGTATTGCGGGTCCAGTTTCCAGCCGAAAGTGAACTGGTTTAAAGTAAGACACAGTCCTGTTAAAACACCCAGGTTTATACAGGTGTATCAGATTTATAGAGGTGTTATACAAGGTCTATACAGAGTGTAAATGTTTGAGTCTGTATACACTTAATTCCCCTTTGGCACCAGATTCTGTAGCTGTGGCTCCAACAATGATACCTCGTCCAAAAACCAATATCTGACTTATATTTAGTTCGGTATCACAATGCAAAAATAAAATTCCGGTTGGCATAGTTTAAATTAAGAAGGCATACTTGCCTATTATCATTATCCCAGACTACGAAGAGTAGTATAAAGGGAATACTGGTGGCATCCTTATTTAGAGAAAAATATAGGGTCTAGGCTGAGGCTGTTCATAGCAGAAGGACAAATGAATGAACCAGAATGGAAATTTCTAGCATTCTACATAATATCCAAAGATTCTTTCCTAGAATTGGTGGGAAGGGTTGCTCCTTCCTCAAATAAGGACACAAATTTAATTAAATGCCAAGGAAGTGTATAATAATTGTAAACAACTTCATGTTTTTTTTTACCTCTCCAACAAATGTTATATTACACATTTGACGTACGACTGCAACCCCTCAGCAACATAGAAGAACGATTATATGCAATCAGTTGGAAATTTATTTCAGTCTAGATTCGGTCGACTCGTGTGCGGAGGGCTTTAGTCTCTACATCGTATACTTGTAGTTTGCGACTTCACGACAACACAATTTTCTCAACAAGCAGTATTATACGACAAAATCTAAATTGTTAACTTTATTAAAAAAAACTGCACTAACTAACCTGATTTCTTAATTTTTTTTTTTTTTTTATAGTTTAAAAAATAAATTTATTAAAAAAATCATATAAATCGATTTTAAAAACTTCAAGGAACAACCATGTCAAATTGCAAGAAAAATAAAAATAAATATTTTTTTTTTCTTTTTGTTTCAAAGGGAATCTTTTTCAATGGTCTTAATGGGTACTTCTTATATAAATGATAACCTTTATGTACATACAAAATAACCCATACACGTCAATTTGCATGACTTCAACGAACATCAATGCGAAATTTGAAGGAAATCGAACAACGCGTTGGATCGTAACTGCGTAACAAATATATGCAGACGAAAAGCCAAACGGTCTAGTCTAGAAAAGAAAAGTTGAAAAATATGACCTCGCTCCACGAATCGTAGGGTGTGGGTCCTGCCGGTTTGCTTCTAAAACAAAAAGTATCCTCTGGGGTGTTCATGGTAAGGTGCTGTGATAGCGTGAACTGGAGGTTTGGTCGAGGCATTGGTACCAAAATGCTTCTAGCGTTAGGGACGAAACGTCCATGACGCACACCCTTCCAGACAGTCGCTACTAGAACACCTTCAACTTCATTTTGATTCCAATTGCGGAAGCCTACGAACTTTAATAAATATACTAGGTTTAATTTTACATATTAATAAGTTTAAAATGAGTAAAAGTACATTATTTGTTAGTTAATAAAAAAACAATATTCATATATTTGTAAGCTTTTTTTTAAAAAACTTTTATATATTCTACTTTCAAATTACATTACAATTCATTTATGTAAATGAATATAAATGTTAATTACTTTTAAGTGCTACATTTTATAACAGAATACTTTGTATGGAAATAAAAGAAGAAGAAAAAAAAAATCGCACAAACATTATATATTATCTAGAATACATTTTTACTCGGAATTCAGATTTAATGTAGTATAATAAAGGTTCCACCCACCCCTTAAGAGAGAAGAAGCAAAGAGAAAAATAGGAAAAAAGTGGAATAACGTATATAAAACAATAAATTTATGAGAAGAGGCTGGAGAAAATACGCTCGGTTCCCATTGTGTTGAATAGGATAGAAAGGATTTTTAGAAGCACCTCTTCCAAGTTATCTGAATGAATAAATCACAAGCTTCTTTTTTTTATTTTAAAAAAAAGAAAAAAGTTGGCCCCCTTTTTTTGTAAAAGGGAGAGGGTTAACAGAAAAAAAAATCTGGGCCTATGCCCCGAATAATGGAATTTAACCTGTCATATAAACAATGTTTCCTGGAAAGGGCTTCAGAGAAATTAAAAAAAAGAGCACATATTTTTGTAAAAACGTGTATAAAAACTTGATTTTTTAAAATGTTAACGTTTTGTATTTAAGTGGTTTATAATGAAATTAGATTAAATAAAAGTTAGGTTAACAAATTCTATTTAACTTTTTTCTTTACCAAAGAAATCTAGTCAAGTAAAAGGCAATAGTATTGTTAAGCAATAATAATTATTGATTCGAGTTATCTTTGGATACTGAAAAAGGGAAGATAAATGTAATTAAAAAAAATATCGTTCAAGACGAACCAAAAAGCCTTTGCTATCACCACAAAAGGTCTATGTCTATATGCACAGGTACGGATGGGGCACCGGGAAGACGACAAATTTCCCGAAGCAAGCCAATTATAAAAAAAGAATAATTGGTCCGACAATTCCAAAAAAAAAAAAATCTGAAATCAATATGGTATTCCATCAGTGCGATGCCAGCGATACAATAGCTCAATTTTCACTTATTACAAAATGTGTAAGCGATGTTTCAGACAGCAATAGATAGGGTCATGAAGACAAACACTACCAAGCGTCTTTATGCTGTTATTGGTGCTCCTTATGTATCAGTGACGCGCCGGAATATGACTTCAAAGAATAACAACACGACACACACAGGCAACAGAAGGTGGTTATCCGTCAGCACACCCAAAAAATGCGATTTTCTGGATCACTTTTGATTATTCTATCTTTGACTTTTTTTTACTGATAAAACAAGTGCAAGTATTCTAGCTCAGCAATATCATAGTTCTTTATATCGTTGGAATCAACATGCAATTTTTGGCGCCTATTCAATTTCATCACACATTTACCACTATTTAATTGTAGCTTGTGTTATCAAATTATAAAATAAAATATGAAACAAATTGTGATATTTTTTACCATCTCTTTACTTAAATTTGAATATTTTTACTTATAATATAGGTGACAAAAAATGAATTTTCAGGGCGGGCCCCCCTCCTGATTGGAGGGAGGGGGATGGGTACTCATTAGATAATATCGGCCGGTTGGTATGTTTTCCCGGGCCGGACGCTACCTCTCTATCCACCCCTGTAACAACATGCACATGGAGAGCGTGCAACAAAGCTAGTTGTTATCATATCTTAAGACGAATTTAATTTCTCCTGCTTTCCTTGGAAGAATATTTCTTTTGCTAATTTCATCATATTGTCAAAAATAAAGTTATTTATCGTGCCTAATAATGAAATAAAGGAATTTTTGCATTTAATATAGTACACATTTAATTAACTTCTTTCAGAAGATGATTTTGAAGGATTTCAACTTTAAGGATGAAATTACTAAAAAGTAAATATCCTCAACGTTTAAAAGAATAAAGTTAAAAGCTTTTTATAAATAATCCAGAAAGGATAATGGTTTTATTTTGAATTACAAATAATTTATTATACATTAATAATAATTTCAAGATAAAAAGAACTATTTATATACTACGTTTTTAAATTTTCTGTTGAATCGTATGTAATGTTGATAATATAATTGTTATTGTTATAATATAATTTTAGTGAAAAAAAAAAAAAAAGTTCCGAATTTATTTACTTCACATAAATGGCAACCATCTAGAGAGCTGATCTTAAACCTACAAAAAGGACAAATCTTTGTACAACGGATCTCCCCTACACCAAATCCAAAGCGTGCCATCGTTATATTTGAAATAGTATAAATAATATAATCGATATTTCCTGTTTTGCTGTCATTCAATGTTTATCTATCACAAATTTGAGACCCGTCAAAATGAAGATTGCGTAATTATGGGAAATAGCAAAACAAATAAAATAACTTGCGGATTTTTTCCGTACAGCAAAATTTGCTGTAAACCAATTAAATTCTGCTGAAAGATGGCTTAAAGTCTTAAAACAATGCATTGTCATCGTGTTCTGAGCTATGCTAAAAGTTTTAAATGTCTAGCTATTCGGGAAGTTAGTTAGAAATCAATTGCCAGATTTGTACCGGACAAACAAACAAACAAGAAAGCAAGCTAATAAAAACGTAGTAAAAAATATTATTTTTTTACTAGGTTACAAACCACTGCAGAGGGTTGGAGTTTGGAGACTATTGCCTCCAAACTTATTAGTGGAATTAATGGTAAATAATGTAGCCCTAATTAAACAATTAATTTTATTTAATTGCTTGGCCTACATGATAATAGGAAACATAACAAATGATTCCAAGCATGAACCCTGTGCAGAGCGTGGTATGTAACCTAGTAAAAAATAATATTTTTTATTAAGGTTTAATAAATTATTTGTAATTCAAAATAAAACCATTATCCTTTCTGGATTATTTATAAAAAGCTTTTAACTTTTTCCTTTTAAACGTTGAGGATTTTTACTTCTTAGAAATTTCATCCTTAAAGTTAAAATGCTCCAAAATCATCTCCTGAAAGAAGTTAAATAAATGTATACAAATGGCTTAATACTATTTGAATAAAGCTGTGGAAATAGACTGTGTAAATATTAACAGAGGCAACGATACAGGGCCAACGAAGGTTGCAGTAGGTATATACGGGCTATTAATTAGTCCGTTCAATAAACAGATTAGGGAAGGAGACCCCGGCTTGTTGCATTAGCGATAATCACCTAATCCACTTAATAGATAAAACGAGAAATTTAAAGGATGTCATCTCTACCTCCCGGGAGAGGGTAGGGAACAGTGAGGCGGATTATTGGATTCTCGTTTCAAGCCTAGGTATCAGGAAGTCTACCTCGCTTACCCTCTTTCCTCTCCAGTCTACGGTCTACTACCCAACAACAGCATTAACCTGGTCTACGTACTAAGGGGTAGAGTATAACCTGGTCTACTACACCCTTTTACACTATCTACGTCTAGGAGAATTTGCCTACCGTTACAAAACTCCATATTTCCTTATTTAGTCAACGACTTTCCAACAATAATACCTTAACTTTTACAATACAAGCGACGCGACACACTTCCGGAAATATTTATCAGATTTAAGACCCCTTTTACAAGGAACTAATTTTGTAAAGTTCTTGGAAGTTAACACGCAACATCGCAGAGAACGTTAAACTTTTACATAAAGCTTCAAACAATCTTAAGAAAGGTATTTTTCTTTTAAGAACCTCACCCATTAATATAACAATAAAGATAACTCTATTATCAATACCGTTCAGTAAGAATATTCAATGGTTACACGCCTATGATCACATTTATTTTTTATTTTTCAAGTGAAACTTCTTTAGCCGCGGTAGAGTAAATTTGCTTCAATGAAATTGATAACGGGAAACGAAGTTCGCGTTTCAAAACTCGTCCAAGTGAAACATTTTTGATGTGAAATTAACGACATTGCAAGTTTTTGTTTTAAGACTCGCATGTGATAAATATTTTAATCGACTGCCGACTTTGGCCGCCAGTTGATTTACCTGTAAACAATCTTCCCTCTGGACGAGTCTCGAACCACCGACCCCTGGATTGAGAGTCTTAAGAGTTAACCACTGTGCCACAGATGTAGTTGATTTATATTGTACACAGAATTGGTATATAAGGGTATAATAATAACAATTAATATACAATATATTAATGTTGTTTTCCTTCATTATTCGCTAACATTTTATGAAAATATTTTATTAATTGAAATTATGTTTCTTTGAGAAGTTATCTGACTGTGGCGGCATTGTAAACTCTTGTTTATAAATATGTATGTTGCGTATTTAATAAATGATTTATATAATATGCATTACTTAAATAAGGGTTATTGTGCTATTTCATATGTTTATTCTGTTTCTAGAACTTAAGTTTCACTTCTAATGCGTGAGAGTCTCACACATATTTTTTATTTTTTTTAAATTTGGGAAGATAACAGGCACGCAGTAAGGCATTTAATCTCAAATTATTTAATACTTTTCTCACTTCACACATACTTATAATCTTCATCAACCAATAAATCATAATACAAGCTAAGCAATCAATTATTAATATTTTTAAAAGGGTTTTTTTTCTTTAAGTTTCCCTCAATTATTAATATTATTAAAAGGTTTTTTTTTCTTTAAGTTTCCCTCAATTTCGGATGTTTCTGCTAACAATTTTATACATAACTTATAGAAAATTAAACTAGATTATTAAATAAAAATAAAACGTAATTTCCCAATGAAAAAGAAAGTAACACCTACAAAAACCTCTTTATGATGTATACTCAGAAAGTAAGATAATAAGGCTTCAATTGTGAAAACGAGAAAGGTGTCTTCAACTTTATTAAAATATCACATTTGAGATTCCAGAAAGGAAGAAATAAAAGAATAAGTTCATATTTGTACGAATGGATGAGAGTGTAAATTTGTCTTGGAGGTATAGAGAGCGAAGCGAAATAGACTCTTTCTCATCCACTCTTGAAACGTGAGCAGAATCTTGTTAGTTTCAAATAAAAAAAACTGCTCCTTGAGATGCATGATAAGAGATTCGACAACGACGAAACAAACTTTGGGTTTTCCACTTCCAACTCTATAAATATATATATATATATATATATATATATATATATATATATATATATATATATATATATATATATATATATATATATATATATATATATATATATATATATATGTACGTACTTTTAAAAAAGCTGAAAGGTTTGAAGTATATAAAGAAGTAGTTCTATATATTATTACAAGAACTAAAGAAGTAAAAAACTGAGAAACACGAAAATATTCTATGATTTCAAAAGCAGTAAAATTCAGTTGGAATTAGTCATCTAAAATCGTAATCAATACTTCATCCCGCACTCCGCACGGGGCTCAGGCTAGGAATAAGTGGCTATGTCTCCTATTGTCATTTAGGCTTAGCAATTAATGAAATGCCTAAATTATTTTGTTTCCTATGTCTATATTATACATCATTCATTCCACTGCTAAGAATATAATACTCTCCAAGTCTATCTATATAGGAGTCTCTATATTATATTTGAAAAATAGCCAATAGAAACTGACTATTACTAATATAGTAATAAATAACAATGCTAAAAAAAAGGATAAAATAAATGAGAAAATAAACTTAGTAAAAACCCATTAGACTGGGAAGTGATTGAACAATCATCAACCGTGATGGTGCATTTTTTTAATTACCAGACTCTTCTCTCAATACAGCAGTTGCACCAGTAAATATTTAATAACTCTAGTTCTGAGAATTAGTGTGAGGTTTAAGCACCCCAGATCAGAAATCCTACCTAATCAGAAATTAAATCGGTCAACAATTGCGGACGCCATAAGAGCTCAAATAAGTCAATTTTTTTAAAAAAAAATATCAAATTTTGTACTATTTAAGGTAGACCCGGTGGTGGTACGACAAAAAGTCATAGGACCAAAGTTGTAGATCTCTTAAAATCAGTTGCCGCTGGTGCAATCTGCTTTTCGATACGACTTACTGTTTAGCTGCAATAACCCTCCAAAAAAAACTTTAAAGTTGCGTCCGCCATCATGAATTTTTTAAGGGGGTAAAACTCTTTTTTAACTTTTCGGATTTTCCAGTCGGTTTGGGCCAATTTCCGACCAAACGCAAAAATCCGCGAGTCTCTAGGTGGTCTATAAGTACCCAAACATTTTGATTTGCGTGTTTGTGGGTTTTGGTTATATGCTGGGTGGGTCAACTTAATTTTTTTATACTTTTTGTTTTATAAAACTGTTAATAACTTTGGTTCTACTCAATATGTTTAGATGAAACCAAGCCTACAAATTGCGCGACATGTTTACGCTCACCTCTGAAAAAAAATTAATCGATTTCATTTAGCCAGTTTTGCGCCTATAAAGTCGGACTGGGGCGACAGACACACATACACACATGAAAAAACTTAAGGCTGGATTCGGTTTTTGGAATGTATTTAATAAAACTTTAATTTTATATATATATAGATAATCAAAAATGATAATTAAGCAATTGCGAATCAGTTGATACCCTTGGGAAGAAGAGATGTTTTAAAATATGTATTACAAAGCCTTACATTATAATATAGCTACAATATTTTTGTTTTAAAATATTGTTTCCTTATAAACTATTCCTAATTAAAGGGAATGTGGTACACAGGACGATTAAGCAATGGAATAAGATACAGCAAAGGTTTCAATAGCCAGTGTCTGGATATAAATAAATCTATTTTTTCCTAAGAGGACCACGTTAGATTTTTGTAAACTAAAACGTTTTGAACCCATTACATTTTCAAGGGAATTACTGATGATAAGAATAAGTTTTAAAATTACTCTAATTGTGATAAGATTAAGTAAGATGCCTTGAGAACGATCTTTGCAATAACTCGAAACGTCGAGAGTCATAAAATCTCTGATGCGGACTCCTCCAAATATCTAGATTTATAATGTAAGATACATGTGAATAATCAAAGGTAGACTATACAAAAAAAACTGAAATAAACTATCTAATCTAACCATCTACTATAAAATTTAAAGAAATCTTTAAAAAAAAATACGACAAAAAACTATAATTTCATAGAAATAAAGCAGAATAGTTGCAATCGATTTTCTTTTAACTTTTGCTTCCGAGCTTACCGAAGCTAACGGAAGCATTGAGATTGTTCTGATGAACGAAAAATTTGAATGTCTCCGACTTAAAAAATTCCAAGACAGAAATCCGTTTCAGACATCAGGGAATATTTTGGGTCGCGATCTGTTAGTCGTTCAATTTTTGTGAGCCGGCATATCTTAAAAACTACTCGTCCAAAATTAATAACATTAGGATGGTAGGTCATAATTATCCCATTGTTGACCACAATAAGTTTCAACCTTCCGGGACCCATTTGTTTTTCTTCCACATGCGCACAAACAAACATTTATTTTCTCCTCCATTTTCATAAGTAATTATCTGATTTTTATCAAATTTGGATAGTTGATTTGAAGTAGCCGCAGATAGCTTAATTTCGATTTTGATTAATTTTAACCGTCTACTTTCTTTAAAAGTTGCTAAAGTGATAATTTGATTCATGTAAAAAATCAAAACAATTTTGACAGATTTAAAAAAAAGGGGAAACCTAAAAAGGGTGGAGCCCATTTGAGAAAGGAGGGGGGAACCTAAAAGCGTCCTGATGGCTATTTACTTAGCGTTTCAGGTAGTAGAGGCTTTTCTCACAACTAGCCTTGAAGCTGCGGGAAAGCTTGGCTAGATACTTCAAGGAGGTAGCCTCTCCATTAGGCTCTAGGTTTCTACGGACCAATTCCTCGTAATCCTGAATTCTCATAAATTAAAAGTAATCAAAAGGAAAACGGCAGGGCTTTGATATGGAAATGATGGTAATGGATATTGGAAATCCTTGGAGGGTCATCATTAACACGTAGCGGTAGAAGATGATCCAACTAAGTAAAAAAGTAAGTTTAGAAGGTAAAAGTGGCAAGACGTATTTCTATTTATTATTACCGCCAATTATTTATAGTACCATTATCCGTATAATTAAACACATTATTATTTTTTTTAAATAAAATATATGGTCTCTCCTTTCAGTGATTCCTATTTATATTATTATACTTCAATACATTTTAAACAATATTTTCTGTGATTAATAAATTGTTATTATTTTAAAAACTAACTTTTTAGAATGATTTTATAGTTTAACAGTTCTATGTCTAATTATTAGAAAAGTGAACATTTTTGTCATACCTAAAATTGACAGAAATATATATGTTAACATCTTTTATAAGAAGTGCATCTTAAATGTAAGATTTGAAAATTAACACATGACTACTTAAACTTATGACTAACTTGAAACTTATACTAATAGACGCAAGTATTGTTGATTTCTTAATTAACAATTTTGTTGGTATTCTTACTATAAATAGATATTGTTATTCTTACCAAATTTTAATTAATGTTAAAAGTGCAATAGTAACAAATTAGAAAGTAGAAGAGGAATGAAAGTAAGAGGAGCAAATGTCTTTATGAAATTAGAATATTCAAAAAGACAAAGCTGCACAAACTCAGGCCTTCGATAAACGCTTTGGCAAGCAATTAACCCGATAACTTTATAGGTTGAAAACAAAGCTCAACAGTGAGCGACCCTGAAGAGGGAACCCCCGTTAAAATCTAGAAGCAAATTTGATTGACGTGCCAGAGAAAGCGGAATCAGCGAGATCTACAAATGGAATCCGGTAAGCAAACAGCAAGGAGGAGGGATCGAGCCTAAGGGAAACGGAATAATTGTGACGGAGCGTCTTACGGAGTGGGATCCGAGTCAAAGTGGAAATCGGAATGATTGCGGTCGAGGATCTGGAAGATCTGCGAGCTGCGAGATGGAGCCGAGACCAAGGCGTTCGTTTCCTATAAGATAAAGGTTTCCTCAGTCGATGCAATTATCTGTACGAGGGAATTCCACGAGCAGACGCTTTTCAGTTTTACCAGAGGAAAACCAGAGGATAAATTTGCATAAGAAGGATCTTTTACTCCCTCCTTCACAGAGTGCCGAGTTCTCAACTCAGCCCGTCTCTTTATTTGGAAAAGGCTTATCACTTGAGACCAAAATAAACTATTACCCTCTCGGATTCGAAACCCCCTTTTCCTTTTGGTATCGGAAACAATTTGAATTCTATAATGGAGTTCGCTTTTCTTTAAAAACCGCCGGCTTTCAATCCCACCCGACTCCCAGACCGAGCCGTCACCTGCCGAAAGGATTGTCGCCTTCTTTAAATGGTAAATGGATTTTCCATCTACCATTTATCTTTTTTATATAAAAAAAAAAAAAAAAAAAAAAAAAAAATTATCAATATCACTTTCCTTTTATCGGATATATTTTCAGGAGGGTTGATGGGCACTTTAAAAGCTTACTTTTAAAAAAAGAAAAAAATGAATAATAGCATTAAGATGTTCCCGCTTTCAGGACACGAAGAAATTATAATAAACCTTCTCAATTCAACAGAGAAAATTATATTAAAAGCAAACTACCAAGAAAATTTCCTTACTCGTTCTTTAAAAAATTCTCAACTTTAAAATATAAAAAATTGTCTAAAATACAAAAAAGTAGAACTCAAAATAATTTATATATGTATGTTAAACATGAAGAAATGTGTGTTATAAGTTCTTCCATTCTATAAAATACCTCAACTATATTTGACATCTCTATGGTAAATGCATTTTCCTAGCTTTTCCTTAATCAAATATGAAAAATTCTAATTACTGACAAGAAAAAAATACATCATTGGTTATAAATATTATGTATCAGCTTTAACATACAAAATAATACTTTTTAATGAATAAAACGCTAAAGCTTTTATATACTCTAAGATATAAATTATTGTTACATTTAATTTTCTAGTTAATGTAGTATGAATTTCAAATGCAAGATAGATTATCTAACCGAATTTGGTCATTATGAGAATGAATTTGGTCATTAGGGAGTTTGAATTTTTCAACTAGGGAGAAATAAGAAACATACTCACCTAACGTACGGTGTATACATATATGGGTTGGGTATAACCGTCATACGTTAAGTAAGTACTAAACGTGGGTTAGAAACTTATTGTATACATTTAAACGTACGAAGAATACTTCACAGAAAGACCTCTGCATGCAACGTACGTAACAAATTGACAGTTTATACTTAGGAAAGTATAATGTATACTTCCAATAAGAAATCATGATGGTCCATCTAGACAGAACATACACTACATACGTCCAGGCAGGGCGTATAGGACAGGTTTTATACGCATGCGCAAATATTGTACAGTAATAAAAACATGTTTGGTTGGGACGGGTTCAAGTCCCGTTTACACGATCCAAGTATACTTGGACCAAGTCAGCTTTGACTCTACTTGGATCGTGTAAACAGGGCATCCAAGTTTAACTGGAAAGTTCTAGAGGGAAAAACATCTATCTTAACCTCTACTTTATAGTGTGTCAAAGTTCCACTACTTGGACCAAGTATTCTTTGATCGTGCAAACCTTAATTCAAAGTTCCACAAACACTTGGACCAAGTGGATTTGATCAAACTTACTTGAACCAATATACTTGGATCGTGTAAACCCGGCTTTAGGACTATAATTCGCACCGTATTAAGAACATTCAAGGAAACCTAACAGTTAGGGAACCTTCCTGTTGACATGTGTGACGATTGACAAAACTGCGCATGTGAAACAAACCAGTACTTGGTATTGTCAGAGGATCGTTTGTACCGTACAGTAAACGGTTCGCAAACGATCCCTGCGCAGGTTGGAACAGTTTGGAGGACGCTACAAAACACAGTCACAAGTCGAATTGGAACGGCTTTTAACCATTACGCATGCCAGAGACGTTCCTGCGGGTGTGCTTGGTTAGAACAAACTTATAGTGTCACCATAACAACAGTGCGGTAGAAACACACGAAATTATGGTAGAAATTACAAAATATTATCATTATAGTGTCATAGTAATCAGTGTCGGAGTTAAAAGCAACGCTTTAATTCAGATGATCTTTCTTAACAATCCTCTAAAATTAGTTTCTCGCTTTCCGTGCCGAGTTATCTTCGTTTAAAAGTGATAAACACAAACCAAGTTGTAATCCTAATTTATTTGTTCATATAAAATGATCAATTACACTTGTACCAGAATAATTATTTCATAAGAAGCGAATGATTAAAACAAATATCTGCCCGAGCCGTTTTCATTAAACCGATGAAATGAAGATAAATCTGCGAAGAGAGAGAAATGCTTAAGATTAATACAGGGTATTACAAACAATCTCTTGTTCCTGTACTTGACTCAAGAGTTGTTTGGGTTAAAATCTAGAGGAGACTGCGGATTTGCAGAAAGCGGTTGGATATTACTAAAAGGGGTATTCAAACTAGAGGATAAGAGCTTGGGTGGTAGAAGGTAGAGATTAACCTTAAGGTTCTTGTAATAAATCATCTGTTAATATCTAAAACCTTTAGGAAGGGTGGTGAGATATAATTAATACAAAGGGAGGATAGGGGTTAGTACAGAAACCTTACCTGTAATCTAACTAGATGCTACGAACAGGGTAGAGCAAACATCAGTGAAAAGTAAACGCCTCTTTGAGAGCGAGAACTAGGAAGAACAAAAAAAGACCCTCAGGACACACAAAAAAAAAACAAGTAAAAAAGCCAAAACGACCCTTGCAACAAACAATGCATAAATGAAACATTGCTTTCAAGACGAAAACACCAAACAAATTACATCCCATTTACAAAGTCAAGCTTTTTTTTTTTTTTTTTTTTTTTTTTTTTTTTTTTTTTTTAAAAAAGAAGAAAAGAAACAAAAAACTTTAAAAACCTTTCCTTGTTTGTTTGTTTTTTGGTTGTTCTATCTTTTTTTTTTTTTAGTACAATTCCCAAAAGGTCCAAAGAAGAAAAATTAAACTAGAGTTTCTGACAATACCCCTCTCCCTTCCCAAAAAAACCAAATTTACATACTAATTATGTTGTAAAGAAACTCTGGTTTGCTAATCATTTATAAATGTAATGAATGCAGGGACATATACAAGGGTTGTTAAATCTAGGGTCAGGCTCAACAAAATTTTCAGAAAAAAATTGCTTTAAGAAATTACCATGTCCAAGAAAAACCAAACAAAAACCATCGTTAACTTTGTTTTAGAACGTCTTTTATTTAATGTTTGATCAGACAACAATTTCCTGCAATAAGTACGGTTTTTGCGAAATTTTATTGTAATAGAGGCAACCGTCTGCGCTCTTTCAATTTCGCTAAATTGGTACGTTAATTTGTGTAAAAATCATAACAATCTTGACACATTTAAAAAAAATAGGGGGGGAGATTAAACAAATTTGACAATAATAGGTTGTCAAAGCATAAAATCATTAAAGTATACAAATTAGGACGCGAGAATGCCCTGTGACACAGTAATTGGCAGATTATCTTTTGGAACAAAGTTCCTTAACGGTTTGGGCCCGGGAGTGAATCCGAAAAAAAAATACTTGCATACGAGTCCGCAAGACAGTGAGACATTTTCATGTTATCGCTCTGCGTAAACTACCGATATAAAATGAAATATAATCGGTAATTTATTCAAGTAATTGATAAAAGTAGATGGAAGATAATTTTTATTCTTATCTCCACACCGGCACTGCCACGGCTTGATTACAAACGACTGAATTCGCCTTTCTTTAAAGGCGCCTGCCCGCCTTCTACGAATTGTTAATATGCCTTCATACTAGGTAGGCCGAGAGGGCTGAGAGTTGATGGCAAGCTCCTGTACTTTCCTAACTCCCTGTCACACGTATGAATCTTTTCGACTTTCTTCGGCCCTACGAAAAAAGCGTAGTAAGCGCGGTAGGGGAAGGCACTACAGCTGGAGACTGGATTACAGACCTCCTATACCATTCTAACTCCCTGTTATACTTTTCTGAGTTTTTAAGCTAAAAGTAACATAACATTTTTGACTTATGTTCCATAGCCTAAACATAAAAATGTCAAAAACGACCGTCACAAAATCACCGTCACAAAACCAAGCGTCTCGAAATCTACCGATGACGATAACTTGAGTAAAAGATGACAGAGTTAGTTGAAATGAAAAATTGGTACACATGTTCATTTTACCAATGCCCAGGTTGAGATAGTTGGACAAAGTTATTCGCTCAAGCATTCACGTGCAACGCTCGCGCAAACGTAAGCTTCAAATTTAAAATTGGAATTTAAGGACGGAAAAAAATAAAAACTTTAACTTCATCTATTTATTGAGAAAAACAACTTTTATAAATACATTTTTTTAGTAAAATAAACACTGACACTGCTATGAAGTGATAAAGATCGCTAAATTTATTAAAGCACACCTAAACGTTTAAAATAAAGAAAACAACGTTTTTACCAATATCGGCCATGGACACCTTAGCGTGGCCCGCTCTTAGACGTCCGTTTTAGAGGCTTTTTCGGGGGCGTGTATCTTTTTTCCTATTCACTTAAAAAAACAACAAAAAAACTGTTTTTTCCCTTTACGCAAGGCCTACAAAAAAGGTCCTTTGCGTCGGACCGCTGCGGTCGACCGTATTCGAGTTATGCGGAAAAAACTGTTTCTTTTCCCCCGAAAAACCGTTTTTTTTTCCGCATAACTCGAATACGGTCGACCGCAGCGGTCCGACGCAAAGGACCTTTTTTGTAGGCCTTGCGTAAAGGGAAAAAATAGTTTTTTTGTTGTTTTTTTTAAGTGAATAGGAAAAAAGATACACGCCCCCGAAAAAGCCTCTAAAACGGACGTCTAAGAGCGGGCCACGCTAAGGTGTCCATGACCCCAATATCTTATGTTCTAACGTAACGATTTTAATAAAACTTCTTACACATCGTCTAAAGTACAATTGAAAGGCATGTAAAATTTCAACCTGATACAAGTAGACGTTTTTGAGTCGGGAAGAGATATATATTTTATAATATTAATAGTAGGCCGGGTAGGTAGAAAACCGTCCTATTTCCCACCAACTACAAACACACTCTTTAACTATAAACTCATCATGATTAACTTTTTTCTCAATATTCAATACATATTTTTATTGTAAGACGCTTGCTTTAATGATACAAATAATGATTTTCTTTTAATTTTGCCTTAACTTCAGGTACAAACAGTTCGTTACTTTTAATTTTGTTTCTTTTCTAACTCCACCATGTATAAGTAGTTAGGAAAGTATACATACTTAGCAGTGTGATTTTATAATTTATATTAAAGGAAAAATATAACTTCGTTCCTACCGGGTGTCCCGCGACTCCGCACGTATTTTTTTATTAAGCTTAGATAATAGTTAACGTATTAGTTATTAAATATATTTGAATAGATTAATAAGGGTAATTATCAAAATTATAATTTCTTACTGAGTTAAAATTGATTTTGGTACTAAATTAATACATTAAGTCAATAATTTCTATGCAATTATATCGTTACTTCAATAACATAATCCACACACAGATATACACACAGATATACATACTGCGTTAACAAGATATCTAAAGTAATTCTAATTAATAAAATACCTCAAATTTAATAATTAAGTTTATAGTAATAATTTATTTCGTAAACATTTCAGTTTATATTTTATAATTAAGGGTTACAAAAAAAAGGTATACGAACCTCCCTCTATATCTGTAACACGCATGAATAAATTCCCAACCTCCTTAAATCTAATAATTTAATAAATCATCGTATTTAACTCTTTCAATTATTGGAGCGTAATATTTTTAGAGAAAAAAAGGTTTAATTTTCACAATGGAGTTATTAAATTGAAATATCATTTAAACGCATTATAATGTTTTCAATTAAATTTAAATCGTATATGAAGCACAAAATTAAATTGTTAAAACCACTTATATATGTACATTTAGAAGTCAGAAATTAATAATTTAAAAATTAAATACTTTGTTTAAGAAAATATTACCAGAGTAGATATATGTTTGATTAGTATGTGTGTTTCCAGTAACAAATATTGTTAACACAGGTGTAGATAATTATGACGAATAGACGTTACTTTAAGAAATAAAGGAGGTAACAAATAAAATACCTATTTGTCTTATATACACATAAGAGAAATAATATTGGAGACTTCATTTCATGAAATATGAGAATGAAGTTGCCTTTCAAATAAATAAGGACTAAGGTATGACAGAGGATGAAAACTTTTCATGCAGACAAATAATGGGAGAACGAGGGACAAATCCCCTCCCCCTTAACATAAAAAAAATACTGGATTTTCGATAATAAATTTTCAAAAAGGAGGGGCCTTGAGGTCAAAAGTTTGAGGAAATATGAGCAGAAATAGGGAGATTTCACCGAATGAAGTTGTGAAATTTTCCGAACACTGTTTCTGAAATGTAAGCAATAAAGTAATAACTGAAAAAAAGGGTGGAGTCCAGAGGAAAGTTTGCTTTTTTGTAGACACGTCTATACTTTTAAAATATGAAAGGGTATGAATATCATATTCGGTTCTTTTCTTTATATTCGTGGATTGAAAAAAGCTTCTTCGTACTTTGGGACAACTAACCTTCAACTTATTTTGTAAAACATTTTATGTAAGTATAGCAAACACAATTTTCAAAGATTTATTCCAAATGTTACTTCATACGAGTTCTATTTACAAGCGAAAAATTTCCAAAAGATGTAAGAAAAAATAAAACTTAATATAAAATAAGAAATAACTTGGAAATTTATGCAAATGGAATATGTCATACGAGGAAGGTTAAAGTTAGAGATTTGAAACAATTTCATTTTATTCTATTTGTAAAGGAACTTGAAAGAGACGAGAAAGAAAAAAAGCCAATCTTTATTTACACAGCATTCCAATAAATACGATTACAAATTCTTTCATGTTCTTTCTTTCTTTAGCGCATTAAACATGCGGATCTAAAGAACACGCAGAAGACAAAGTTTAAAATAGAAGTGCCGGATAAAAAATATAACAGTTTCTTCAAGCCTACTAGGTTTTCTTCTTACTTTCTAAAGGTAACATTGGTATACAATCCCTTTTGATTTGAAAAGTATCCGAATGCGTGCATGCGATGAAATTACATACCTCCTTGAATAAGCTGTTACAAAGTTATTCACTACCTACCATCTTTACTCGCTCAATCGATTTTTTCACACTTTATCTATTAAGTTTATTATTTATCTTCTTCTATTCCATTTGTTATTTCAATTTAAGTTTAAATAATATATAAAGATGAATGAAATAAATATATATATATATATATTAGTAAAGTTTACCATAAAATATTAGTGAAAAAAGAAACAAATCCTCCTAACTCGTATTTAAAAGAATAAAGCAACTAAACATAAATTTTGGCTGTTTGCTACACCTGATGATCAGAATTATTTAAATATTGTATAGTAATCGGAGATATAAATGCATGGATATCTCTGAAAGGATATTGGGTCAGTAATAATAAGTGAAAATATAATGCAACAATTGAAGAGAAATAAATAAAAGTTAAGTTAAATATAAATCTTGTAAAAAACAGAAGTATGGATAAAAAAAGCTAGTTAGCCGTTAACAAAAGATATAGACTTAGAGAAGAATCAACGTAGGTTATATTGTATTGTTATTTCTTTTTGATGGACAACTAAAAAGGGAAACAATGCAGTACAATTCTACAGGGTAATAGGGTAACTGGTATACACAAGTTACGACCGCCTTTATGACACCGTACGACCACTCCGAAACCAAAGGTCACACCCTACCAACATCCAATACCAAGGTAATTATCCTGGCACTGCTGGAGGTAATTGGTTACAACTCAAATTGGTCATTTCTCTATTTCGAAAGCCGAACAACCCAACAAAAAATTACAACTGAAAACCAATTTACATAAATTTGTGAGTATATATGTAAATGGAAGTTTCGATCCATGGATTAGTTTATGGTCAATGCATTTTGCATGGGCGAGCGATTTTATCGATGACAACAGGTGACAGTCAAAACAATTCAGTATATCTACTGCAGCGAGTATATTTTAATAAACAACTTTATCAGGTGAAATAGAGGAGGAATCACTAGGTGTGAAAGTTCTAGGGATTCCGGTGGTGACAAACTAGTAGATGCAAGTTCCGACGTTTCATATCCTATTCTAGAGGCATTACAGGAGTAAATATTGCTTTAATGAAAGGAAAGTGATGATGTGGATTAAAAATTTTTGACAAGAACTAAAACCCAGAGTTTAGTTGAGTAATTTATTGCGTCAGTTATTTATTATTTGACGGAGGTCAAGGAATTTTGCTTTGTCCATAGTTAAAACCGAGGAGCCTTATAATTTCCTTCGCATATCTGTCAGTCTGGAGAGAAAAAGTTATGAATTTGTAGTGAAATTGGATTAAACATTGATTAAGTTTGGTTTTAATGAAAGTTGGTTGGTTCTATCTTTTTAGACAAGCTTTGTAGCCTCGATGTTTTTGTACAAACTCAGAACTTCTCAATATTCTCCCAAGCAAGATTAATTACTCTGATTGTGGAAAATGAAATACGAACCTCGACTAACTCCTAACACCCACCAAACTCCAGGCACGGCAATTCAATTTTATAGGTGAAAGCCAGGAAAAGATTGAGCAATACAGAGAGAATGTGTGTGTAGATGAGAAAACTTTGGCCAAACTAACAAGAGTTGTGTAAATATACGAAACAAAGCAACAACTTTTACACATGTTATGTAATACAAGCTGGCAAATTCATGTACAATATTATGTTTTTATATTAACACACCCTTACTATGCATAAGAGAAATCACACACTTTTTAGTGAACTACTACATTGAGCCATAAGAGAAAGAAAGGGTGGATTAAGTAATTAATTTTCAGGAAGTCAAGGAGGGGGGGGGGGGGACTGAAGTAGGGTTTAGTCTTTAAACTTTAAAATTAAGTTTGAATTATTCTTTGAATACTATAAGTATATATTGAAAAATAATATTTTTAATCCTAAGAAAAGATACATAAATAGAAGTTTTAAGTATTTATAATGCAACAACGTCAAATCTATTGTAGGTACATTGGTACATATGTATTTGTAATTAAATTTCTGAAAATATAAGCAAACGAACTAACGAGTAGGCTTGATATTCATTTTACTTTAAAGATTCTTGGCCTAAGAAACCAAACCAAAAATAGACTGCCAATTGGTGCGGCACATAGCTTCCTCGCATTCTATCACGTACTTTATTGATTTTACAAGCCACTATAGTCAATTTGACTAACAAATTTTGTTTCATTGTTTCCCCCGTTTTTTAAAAACATTAATAAAATTGTTTTGATTTTTAAATTTAATTAAAGTATCAATTAAGCAAAAGTTAAAGAGTGCAGACGGTTCAAAATGGGGCTATCTCCGGGTTACTTTCCATAAACTATAAAAGTTTTATACAAATCAGATAAGTACTTTTCAAACTATAGGAGTATATAAAAACAAAACAGTATTCGAAGAAGTGAATGGTTTATTGATATACATCCATCGACTGATGACATTGGCTAGCGTCAACTCCATCAATATTTAAACGGAGCATTAAACTAATAATATTATACAAAGAAATTATGATTAGGTTTTGAGTTATATTAAGCTTGTTCATTTATAAAGAGCTTCTACTAATAGCCAATTTCAATTCTTTAAGAGCAAGGCATGTTGCGTATGGAAGATTGTATTGAGGAACTAATCAGTCAGTCCTTGAAAGAAATTTTAGGTATTAAAAACCTAATTTTAGGTTTAAAGATATAAAATGAATTAAAATAAAATAATACTAGGTATATTAAGAAAGAAACAGTAGTCAATAGCTTAATATTTTAAACTGTTATAACTGGAAAGAAAGGTATTTTATGTTAAGATAATTAATTCTAAGATCCAATGAATTCCTCAAAAGCTTTATACAATCATCAGAAATAATATTAAATTAAATTCTCTTCTTGGCAGAATTTATTTTAAAAAAAAAATTCTTGTTGGTACTTTCGTAGGTCAGGTGCACTACAGACAGACAGACAAGCGCAGGAGTGAATAAGGAGTCCTCCTATTTGGCTACGAATCCTAATAAAAGAGATGCAACAAGCCCAGCGCTTAGAACGAAGGGTAGATTAGTCGGGAAATATTTCGGATTATTAGGTATTTTTACATCTAGCTTTTGACGTGAAGAAAATGTCTTACATTAAGGGAAACTAGGGTAGTCGATTTAACAATTTTTTCCCTACAAAATCGAGACAATTCCTAATAGCTTCGAATTCAAAAGTAATATTATCAACTTGATAATTAATTTTTATTAATGGAAAAAATAATAATACGAGTTAAAATAAAAATAAAGACACATTAAAGCAGAAAAGCTATTGGTTTGAAACTGTTTCAATTTAACTCAAGCTTTGGACATACATACTAGGAATAATCTACAAGTAATGTCAAATATAAATACCTTGATGTTCATGAAAACGATTAATTAAATCTTCTTACCTGGAAGAGAAAAAATAAATTACAATTAATAAAATTATTATTATTAAATTATAAGTTATATTATTAAAAAAACCAAAACAAACAACATCAAACATAAAAATACTCTAAATTAAAGAACATTTTAGGTCAATTAAATTAGTCACTATTTTCCACAAATTTAAAATTATGGTAATAATAAATTTAATTAAACCTTTAAATTTTATTACGTAAAATTAAGGTAAATATTTTATAAATATTAAAAAAATATATAATAATAATTAAATAAAAACTGCGAGAGATTTTTATCTTAGTAGCTGCCGACGAACAAAAACTTCTAAAAATAAATGGCCTTACTAAACCTTTTCCTTCAAAATACATTCATACAGGCCCAAAGGACTTTCTATCCCCTAAGGACTTTTAGAAGCTTTTAAAGTCAACATATAATTTATAAAATTAAGATTATAAGAGAAAAAATACATATTTATTACAAACAAAAGTTGTACAAAGTTACTAACTGTTTTGTACTAAGCAGTTTGGTTTATTAAAAAGAATAAAAATCACATTATCTATAATTATTACAGATAATAGCAGTAGTCTATAATTTTAGCAGAATAATGTTCATAAAGCTTTCTCCCTTGGAATCTTGTGCTCTCTTAGGAGTGTTTTCATATGACATCGGTTTAAAACATAAGGAGAGATTAAATTTTTAAGTATATCAGACGTTCGATTTTGTTATCTGAGTCAATTAAACTACTCATTGAAATTTGGTATACACATTCAGTTAACACGAACTAAATTAAGCTCTAAATTTCGATTCCCAAAAAAAACCTGTATAATAAGACCCAAAATTTACAATAGAAAAAGGTATAAACAGGGAAGAGAATTTTAGAAATTGGTTAAGATACTGTTGCTGGGTGAAATAAAAATAACATTGTCTTATTCCAGTGTTAACTGCTTAGTTCTTAGCTTTTTTAATCAAAAGTACAATTCAAATTATTTATTTATTTAATTAAAACTACAAATAGTACTTAATTGTATAGAACTTTTATAAAATTGTATGTATAACTTGTGGATTCTAGGAGAAAGAGTACAACCATCATCAAATGTATCAAGAAATAATCGTCCCAATTTAAACGCTAGTGGAAATTTAATAGAAACAAATAAAAATTTCGATGATTTCAAGTGAGCAAGAGAGAGGTAAAGGCGTGGTTAAGGCTTTGAGAACAAGCACTAATTTAAACATATACGCAAAGGCAAAGGGAAGCCTGGGTGCTAGAACAGTCATTATGACCCTTTTCAGAAGAGATTTTCACTGAAAAGGGCCTTTCCCTATTTTCTCCGTTTCTCAATGCATACCTCCTTTCTATCTACACCTATTGTGAGCAAAAAAAAAATAATAAATAAACAACAAAACACAAATACATTCCCTATGTAAATTCCGTGTTTTACATTGCAAAAAATAAAATTGTAAACTGGAGTAAAAAAACAAAAGAGTCTTCACAGAAGAAAAACAAAATTTAGATATATATATATATTGCTTCCGAGCTTACCAAAGGTAACGAAAGCTATGATCGTTCTGAAGAACGAAAATATTTTGTCTCCGATTTAAAAAATTCAAAGACATCAAGGAACATTTTTGGCTCCGTGTCTGTCTGTCGATCTGTTGGTCTGTCGCTCTATTTGTGTGAACCAACCTATCTTAAAAACTACACGCCCGAAATTTGGATAGTAGGTCATGATTAGCCCATTGTTGGTCCCATGTAAGTTTTAACCTTCTGCGCCAATTTGTTTCTCTTCTACATGCGCACAAACATAAATTTATTTACACCTATAGCTTCAAAAGTACTTATTCGATTTGAATGAAACCTTTATAGTTTATCGAAAGTAACCCGCAGATAGCGCCAGATCAATTTGAACCGTCTGCGGTCTTTAACTTTTGCTAAATTAATACTTTAATTAATGTGAAATATCAAAACAATTTTGACAGATTAAAATAAGGGGGAAAAAATTAAACAAAATAGACAATAATTGCTTGTAAAAGCATAAAATCAATAAAGTACGCGGTAGCGATAATAAGTACGCGAGGAAGCTATGTACTACACCAATTGGCAGTCTATATTGTATATAGACATAGTAATATAGATCAAAGTTTTCCAACACGAAGCGATGAAACTATACAATATCATATAAAAGTTAATAAACGGAAAGCAGAGATCTTAAAAGCCAAGTGTCACTAAACATAGTTTCGCTGTCTAAAAAAATCTAGCCTTTTCATTACTATAGAGACGTACACGTACAAACACAATTTTTGGTACACCAAAAAACTCACAGGAAAAAAAGCATTAGTGATAGCGTTGTTGGGCCAAGTTTTTTTCTGCCATAACTTTGCCACGGTAAAGTTGCTTTCTACTACGACTTAAGTTTCTCTTTTCTCAGCGCTGTCATACGTGAGATGAAAAGACATTTATGATTACAGCATCATATCTCGGCTTTATCATCCTTTAAACCCTTCTCTGCTTTTATCCGTTTTTTTGTGAGGAAGTAGAGAAAAAGTCGGTTTTTCTTTATCTCAACTTATGTCGATTATACTCAGGATTACAAAAACTTTTTCTTGTTTAAACTGTTACCTTTTTTTGTAGTGGAATGAAACTTCTAATTTTTTTGTCAGTATATTTAAGATAAAGATGTTATTTATTTTAAGGATGGGTTTAAAGCAGGTTTAAACATTTCAAGTTATTGGTGAATTATCTTTATTTTATCTACAATTAATGTAATTTCACTAACTAAAGAATAAAGACTTAGGAATAACATTACTACAATAGAACATACATTCAAATTACATAATGCAAAGAAGAACACTTTATCCCAAAAAACCTTTCTTATATAGATTGGTACTGTATTTAAATCCTACATTACCTCATTTAATTGATTTATTTTGAAACATACATATTTAAAAATTGTTCAACAGGTGGTTTCGATTTTTAACAAAATCAGATTATATTCATTAATATCTCGGAAATTAGATGTTTTCCAAACAAACTATTCATGAAAAAATTACCTAAATTCATGGTTAGATTCGTAATTAAATGAAGAACTATATTTTAGCATTTTGCTTCCGAGCTTACCGAAGGTAACGGAAGCCATGTGATCGTCCTGGAGAACGAAACATTTTTTGGTCTCCAATTTCAAAAATTCCAAGACAGAAATCCGTTTCAGACATAAGGGAACATTTTTGGTTCCGTGTCTGTCTGTCGGTCGGTCTGTCGTTCAATTTTTGCGAACCAACATATCTTAAAAACTACACGTTCAATTTTAATAAAATTTGGGTGGTAGGTCATAATTAGCCCATTGTTGGTCCCATATAAGTTTCAACCTTTTGCGCCTATTTGTTTCTCTTCCACTTGCGCACAAACATACATTTATTTACACCTATAGCTTCAAAAGTACTTATCTGATTTGAATGAAACTTTTATAGTTTATCGAAAGTAACCCGCCGATAGCCCCAGATTAATGTGAACCGTCTGCGCTCTTCAACTTTTGCTAAATTGATACTTTAATTCGTGTGAAAAATCAAAACAATTTTGACAGATTAAAATAAAAACGTGGGAAACAATTAAACCAATTAGACAATAATGGTTTGTAAAATCATAAAACCAATTAAGTACGTGGATAGGATGCGGGGAAGCTATGAGCCACACCAATTGGCAGACTATTTTAAATCAAAAGCGTAAGAACCGTTTTTGAGAAATAATATTTTAACGTTTTATCAGGGGTTTTCTGGGGGGGGGGGGGGGCAGAGCCCCAAATTTGGATAAAAAAATATCTCGGTACTAAAATACATTTCTTGTTTTAGCCTCGAAATGTGATCATTTTGAACCCGTATGTCAAATTTCAATGAAATCGGCCCATTAGCAATCAGGGTCTGCACAGATTATAGTCATTTTATAAAAGCCTCTTTTTTAGGAACCTGTAAAACAAGAAATCCATCAAAATCGAATTTTTCCTTACCATAACACTTAAATATTAATAATATTATCTTGTCTATTATAATAATGCCCAATAATACTTAATTAATCATTAATAGAAAGTAAGCTGTTTTATTCCAGTATTCAGGACGAAGGATCTCTGTTGAGGCCTCCACTCATCCTTTCTGAGGAGCCCACCACCCGTCAACAGAGATCCACCTTCCTGAGGGGTCCACCACCCATCAACAGTGAACCTCATTCTTTAGGGGTCTACCACCCTGAGGGGTTGCCACCCTCAAGCTGTGATACTTCGTCCTGAGGGACCTACCACGCATCAACAGTGATTCAACATTCTTGAGGGGTCCACCACCCATCAACAGTGATACTCATTCTTGAGGGGTCCACCACCCGTCAACAGTGATCCTCATTCCTGAGAGGTCTACCATCCTGAGGGGTTGCCACCCTCAAGCTGTGATCCTTCGTCCTGAGGGGCCTACCACCCATCAACGGTGATCCTCATTCTTGAGGGGTCCACCACCCGTCAATAGTGATACTCATTCTTGAGGGATCCACCACCCGTCAACATTGATCCTCATTCCTGAGGGGTCTACCGTCCAGAGGGATTGCCACCCTCAAGCAGTGATCCTTCGTCCTGAGGGGTCCACCACCCATTAACAGTGATCCTCCGTCCTGAGTGGTCCGCCACCCCTCAATAGGATCTAGAAATCGGTATGATCTTTGGGTGGTGGTATAAAATTCTATGCCTTACCTACTTATCGAACTCCAGATGTAAGAATATATAATATCATAAATGCATCGTTATTATTCAAATTTTGCTAATTAAACAAATTAATTACACGAATTTTGTTATTCATCATACATAAAGTTAGACTTAACACAACTTAAAACACTTTTAAATTAAAATCAACAAAACGTAAATTTTAAAATAAAAATATCATGAAAAGTAATCCATTACACATTTCAACTGTTAAATTTCCGAAATCACTCAGTCAATACTAACGTCGTATAAAGGGATAAAAGAATAACCGGTGGCGAGTTTTCGGAAAAGGGTTTTTAAAGGCATAAAAACTGTCCTATCCTGTGGCAACTCTATAGTAGGGGTTTTAAGTTTAAAATGTATCGCTGTATATTTTAGACAAGCTGGAAAGCTTTATATGCTATGGCCCGGTAGGTCGTTAGTCATTCGATTTGTTCACACAGAGTTGAGATTTCAAAACCAGAAAACTCCCGCTTCAAATCTCTTTCACCAAAAACCTCTATATAACTACATACATATATAAATATATATATCGATAATGTCCACCGTCCTAAAAAAAGCCCTAACCTCTTTAAAGCCCATAATAACAATATATTTTTCATTCGGCAACATAAATCCTTTTAATTTACAGTACTGTTATGGTGATAAATTTCACCAGATCCAATGTAAACATCTCAGATATATATATATAAAATAATCTTCTTTTAAACGGACTGAAGAAGAGAAAAAGTTTAAAATTATTACGACGTGGATTAATTTTATTCTGTAGGATTGAAAAATGTATAAAAGTAAGTTGCAATTTACAACGATTTTCTATTTGCAGGATTTTGTTTATGGTTTACAATAAAACGTTAGACGTTAAGACGAATACATATATTTGTGGTAAGTCTGAATTTATTTGTAACTTGATATAATTATGAATAAAAAGAAATAAATATGAACCCCTTATATGAATTAACTTTATCATTACTAATTCTGCTGAAACATATAACTTTTTAAATAGATAAAAAATATTAAAATGATACCTGATTATATTAACACAAGGAAAGACTTGATGTAGGCATTGATAACATGTGTGCAATTTGCTTGGCACATAGCTTCCTCGATTCTATCATTGGACCTATGGTCACACGAATATGTTATATGATATTAAAGATTGATATTACTAAATGTGAGAATTAAATAAAATACGTGTGGTGTCGCGGGACACCCAGTAGGAACGAAGCTCCTTACATTTTTCATTAAATATAAATTATAAAATTACCCTGCTAAGTACGTATACGTTGCTAACTACTTAAACATGGCTGAATTAGAAAAGAGACAAAATTAAAAGTAACTAACTGTTTGTACCTAGCGGAGTTAAGGCAAAATTAAAATAAAAGCATTATTTGTATCATTAAAGCAATCGTCTTACAATAAATATGTATTGAATATTAAGAAAAAGTGATTCATGATGAGTTTATAGTTAAAGAGTATGGTTGTAGTATATAGCCTGAGGGAAAAGAACGGTTTTCTACCTACCCGGCCTACTAATTTAAAATATTTAAAAATATATCTCTTACCTACTCAAAAACCTCTGCTTGTATCAGGTTGAAATTTTAAGTGCCAGTTTCAATTGTACTATAGACGATGTATAAGATGTTTTATTAAAATCGTTACTTTGGAAGGTAAGACATCGGTAAAAACGTTGTTTTCTATATTTTAAACGCTTAGGTCCGCTTTAATAAATTTAGCGATCTTTATCACTTCATAGCAGTGTCGGTGTTCGTTTTACTAAAAAATATTTAAAAAAGTTGTTTGTCTCATTAAATAGTGAAATTCCAATTTTAAATTTGAAGCTTACGTTTATGCGAGCGTTGGGCGTGAACGCTTGGGCGGATAACGTTGTCCAACGAACTCAGCCTGGGTATTGGTAAAATGAACAATAGTACCAAATTTCAACTAACTTGGTCATCTTTTACTCAAGCTATCGTCATCGGTAGATATCGAGACGCTTGGTTTTGTGACGGTGACTTTGTGACGGTTGTTTTCTTCGGATTCACTCCCGGGCTCCAGAACGTGCCATAAGGAACTTCGTTTCAAAAATATATAACTATAAATGTACCCATACAGAAAATTAAAATTGTAGTTACTCTACCTGGTCACAAGGTTGAAATTAATATGGGACTATCTGTTGGATAATTTCGACCATCATTATAAAGTTCATCAAAAGCGCACGAGTAACTAATTTATTTATTAACAACTATAATAATTATAAAAATATAGCTGCTAATAAAATACTTTGCCAATTAATGTGACATACAGCTTCCTTACGTCTTATTTCGTATATTTTAATGAATTTATTCTTTTATTTTTAATTTTCCAGCAGATTGACGAAATTAATCTGGGGCTGTCTGCGGGCAACTTTTGACACACTATCAACAAAATTTATTAAAAAATCAGACTAGAACTTTTGAAGATATAGGTGTAAATAAATGTATGTTTGTGCGCATGTTGGCCCAGAAGATTGAAACTTATATGGGACCAACAATGAAATAAATATGGCCTACTATCCATATTTCATTAAAATCGGACGAGTAGTTTGAAAGATATGTTGGTTCGCAAAATTTGACCAACAGACACGAAACCAAAAATGATCCCTGATGTCTGAAACGGATTTCTATTTTTGAAATCGGAGACATACATTTTTTTCGTTCTACAGAACGATCACATAGCTTCCGTTACCTTCGGTAAACTCGGAAGCGAATAGGTACGCATGCAAGAGGTTAAAATTAATAAACAGGTCAAGTGTGTGCTAGTCAGCACACAGCGAGGGTCCGTAGGCCACACGATATAGTTTTAACTGTAAAGTGTATAAACAGTGTTTTTTTGAAATGCTAAAAAGCTTACTTTGAACAATTCTAAGGGTCTGAACTTCTCAAAACACACTCTGATAAAGTATTTTTTTGCCACTGAACCGGACTATAACCATATAAATACATCGAAAAGACCATAATTATAAAAAAAAGTATTTTGTCAATAAAAAATAAAATAATATTTTTTTCGAAATTCCAAAAAATATCTATTTATATATAGTGGTATCTTTACTTTTGGTCGAAGAATGTTTTTTTTAGATTTTTTGCACTTCACATAAGCGAGATAGAGGGGGGGGGGGGGGGGACACGTTTCACACCCACTTCAAACTTGCCTACGCTCGCCCTATTAAAGTTATATCCAAAGAATTATATATTTTTGTAATCAGCTCGACATACCCTTTCATATGATACCCTTCACGATGTCGAGAAAAAAATTAAAAATATTTAACACTTAAGTTTTTTTACCCTAATTGTTTTGAAAAATATTTTTTTAAGTCGCTATATTTTTAAAATATGTGGGCAGGTACAAGACACATACATGCCAAATTTCAAAGTGATCGGACGAAAGGTGTAGCCGTGAGAGCACGCGACAGGACGGACGGACAGACACACGCAGGAAAATATAAGGGTCCTTGGTTTTGCCAACGGACCCTAATACTGTTGAAAAGGATTTCTGATCTAGAGAGAATTTGGAGAATTAAAATAATATCGTTCTTCAGAATAATCACAATGCCTCCGTTAAACCTCAGGCAAAACTCAGAAGTTAAATTTATATTAGTATAAAAATTAAAATAAAACAAAAGTTAGTAACTTTTTAGACCTAATTAAAAAGCCGACGAGGAAATACCGCTTAGCAAATTTTCGGAATTTTTATTAAATTTTAACTTTTGAAAGTGATTAAAACTTAAAACTCTGTCGATGAACTTCGACACTAAACTCTGTGGTATTGCAGGGCACAAAGAGAAGGATACGAAATGTCTATTAAATCTTTATGAATACTTGGCACGAGTTTTATTTCAGTTTTGACGTGATTCTTCTTAAGTATTATTCGATAATGACACTTAAGTGGCACCTATTCAATTATACGATTTTTAACAAAACAAGATTTGACATGACATTTAAAAACGAATAATTCAGAAAGGGCTTAGGTCTACCAAAGGGCTTATATACATATATATAAAATGGATGGAACGGGGTAAGTGTGTCCCCCATCAGCTGTTTTGGAAATAGGTCTAATTCCAATTTTGAGGTCTTTAGTGTTTGAGCAAATAACTAATATATGAAGGAGCCTTACACATCAGCAAGAAAAATAATGTTGGAAGATAGCACATGAGTTTGGGTTGTTACTATTGTTTATTTTGTTATAAGTTCAATAAAATAAAAAATATACCTGAATATAAATCTGTTAATTATTGAAGATTAATATTAATTTAAAATTATTGACACATAGAAAGGTTGTTGAGGGGAAACTTCAACTTGCTGTTTAACCTTGTCTTTCAACCTGGTTAAATAACTTGCCCATACACACTCTATAGCCTCGTACTCACCAAACGCGCATTCGCAAACAGGGTTTGAAAACAACTGCAAACACGACGTCCACACCGGACGCCCATTCTAGAAGAACATGTGATTGCAAAGTTAGTCCTTGTTCCCAGTTATTTTTCATTATTTTCTTATACACTACATCATCAAATACTAAATAAAACTATATAGTCCAGTCGACAGGTATAAAAATAAGGGTCTGCCATGCAAAAGGTCATAAAAACTTTTTTTTTTTTATTGTATGTACCTAGACATTAGTTAAAAACTAAAGTTTTCGACCTCCTAGACCCTGTGCTAACCCAGAGGGGGGCCAAAATACGCGAAATTCTAGTGTTTTTTTTTAGTTTTTTCTTTATAACTCTTTACCTATATGTCCTGAAAAAAAGTGTTAGTATCTTTCTTGAAGAACACTAAATTTGCAACACTTTTTATATAACATATTTTTTCCTAAGCCCTATACTTTCCGAAATATAGAGCTTCAAAGATGCAATATTTTTTTAAAAATATAAAAAATAACATCTTTTCTAATGACGAAAGGGGTCTATTTTTGTTATCCCACCCCTCCCTGTTAGAGTTTTTGGGTATATTCTACCTTTGGAAGTACAAATAACCATACTAACCACAACTACTAACCACTAGTAACCTATACTAACCGCCACTAACCAACAATAAACTAAATTTTCGGGATTTTTTGTTCATCCTTTCTTGTAATATTATTATAGAGCACTAAATTGGGAACAATTTTTATATTTCACATTTTTCCCTAAACCCTTTACTTTCCGAAATATAGAGCTTCAAAGATGCAATATTTTTTTGAAAATATCAAAAATAACATCTTTTCTGAGCATGAAAGGAGTCTATTTTTGTTATCCCTCCCCCACACAGTGATTTTTGGGTATATCCTACCTATGGAAGTACAAATAACCATCACTAACCTCCACAACGGATTTTGCAGTTATTAAAAAAAAAATATTGCATCTTTGAAGCTCTATATTTCGGAAAGTATAGGGTTTAGGGAAAAATGTGAAATATAAAAATTGTTCCCAATTTAGTGCTCTACACGATAGGATAAACAAAAAAACCCGAAAATTTAGTTTATTGCTGGTTAGTGGCGGTTAGTATTGGTTACTAGTGGTTAGTAGTTGTGGTTAGTGTGGTTATTTGTACTTCCAAAGGTAGAATATACCCAAAAAATCTAACTGGGAGGGGTGGGATAACAGAACTAGACCCCTTTCGTCTACAGAAATAATGTAATTTTTGAAATTTTCAAAAAATATTTCATCTTTGAAGCTCCATATTTCGGAAAGTATAGGGTTTAGGGAAAAATATTAAATATAAAAAGTGTTGCAAATTTAGTGTTCTACAAGAAAGATACGAACACTTTTTTTTCAGGACATATAGGTAAAGAGTTATAAAGAAAAAACTAAAAAAAAACTCTAAAATTTCGCGTATTTTGGCCCCCTCTGGGTTAGCACAGGGTCTAGGAGGTCGAAAACTTGGGTTTTTAACTAATGTCTTGGTACATACAATAAAAAAAAGAAAAAAGTTTTTATGACCTTTTGCAAGGTAAAATGTACTTGTCGACTGGACTAATATTGCTCTCGCATTAACTTTGTAATATGGTTCTATCAAAACGCCGTATAATCGCCGGCTTATTTATTATCATTGGTGAGTTAGTAAAAAATGGCAATAGTAAAAGAAGACGAAGAGTCTGGATGAAAAAAAAATGTCTCCTCGATCATCTCTGATTTTAGATTATTATTTCTACAAAAATATAACGCCAAAACATATAGAAATTTTATAAAAATAGAAATCTGTTCTTTTGGTGGAAAAAAAATAAATATCAATGTAAAATATTAAAAAAGTTAAATATCAATGTAATATTTCGTCTATGAGGGCCCATAGGAGGCTCGGGCCCATAGGCCTATGCCATAAGTAATAAGCTTGGAAGCAATATAATTATTTTAAAAAATTGTATGACGCATTTTTGGACTTTTATGCCATATATATATATATTTATCTATTTAATCTGGTTATATTTAATCTTGGATTTACATAAACACATCCCTAGTCTCGATCACTATTTATTAATTAGTATATATTATTAATTATTATATATTTATTTGATGCTATATAGTCATAAATAATACGAATGAAAAAATATTCATTTCCTGAGATTCCAAGTCAAACCACGGGCTGTTTGCGAATGCTCAAGGAGTTTGCTCAAAAAGCGTCCACACCTAACGCGCTCAAACAGCATACACGGTCCAACTTCAACTACAACACAACCAAGAAGGACAACAAGTTGAAGTGTGTATGGGGCACATTAGTTTGTTTAAAATTTCTTATTTTATATTCACATTAATTTAATCCAATGATGTGAACAAAATCAATTATCTGAGTTACTTCGTAGGGTCTCAAGAGCAAAATTATGCTGTAGCAAAATATATTTCCTTTGAAACGTCGATAAATCTAATAACTAAATTAAACAAATTTTTAACATTAAAACCGATTAATGTATTCTAAGAAGCATTAATGTTTAAAAACATAAATGTTTATTTAGGAATATAAAATAAATGGATTTTGAAAAAAAAAAAAAAAAAATGTTGAGTGCTGTAAATTTAAGTAGTAGTGTTAAATTATTTTTAATACTGAAATAATTTAGAGGAAAATAAATTAATTGGAACCAGTTATAAAGTAAAAAGGTTCAATTTCCAGTGAATAAAATAAAGTTTGAACGCATACGAGAGAAGAAGCAGTGGACGCAAAGGGTGGATATTAACTTAGCACCATTAGTGGGCTAATTTTTGACGTACATCTTGAATTAATAAAATCGAACAAATGGTTTTTACGTTATGGTAATTTGAATAATTACAAGATAAAACGAACTTTTTATATACTACATTTTTAAATTTTCTGTTGGATCATATAAACCTGACCATTCTATGTATAATTAAATAATTTTTTGTGAGGGTAAACACAAACATTCGACAAAAGACAAATGAGTAAACCATGGACAGTTTACTCACACAAAAATGGACAGCTAAAATGAAAAGAAGTTATCCATCATATTATATATATCAATTAATTTACACCGTAATTACACTGTTGACTGCTGTACGCAATAATTCGTGGTTCACCGAACGTATCTCTAAGCCGCGGGATAATAACGTAATCTTAACCAAATTCCATCATAATTATTATAAATTATATATAATAATAGAAATATAAATTTTGTTGTATATGGAAAGTTAGTTCGGAAAAAATCCGCTAAGTGGTTATCATTTATCTTCATTTATATTTATTCTTGCGGAAGTTTTTCGAACTAACATTTCAGAAAGCAAAATTTACTGAAAATAAATTAAATTCTGCTTAAAGATGGCTAAAAGTATTAAAATAATACATTGTCATCGTACTATCTAAAAGTTTCAAATGTCTAGCTAGTCGGGAAGTTAGATAAAAATCAATTGTAAGATTTGTACCAGACAAACAAAAAAACAAGAAAGCAAGCTAATAAAAACGTAGTAAACAAATGTTGACGGACAGTTACTAGATAAATATGTTCCAAGATGTCGGAAACAAATTGCTGTTAACATAGAGACATCTGTGAACCATTATCAGGGAAAATGGATTCTCCGGTTGGGTATATCATTTACTGAAATTTAAATTAAATTTACATATTTTTTAAGATAATCGTTTGGAGAAACATAGTCCACTAGTTTGTGTGGCACATAGATTCCTCGTGTCCTTATAATTGGACGAATGGTCCAGGGGGTACATATTAATATGGCACCATCTGAGGGCTAATTTTGATATGGTATCTAGATTTAATACAAATTATACAAAGGGTTTAAGATATGATAGTTTGAGAAAATAGTCTGCCAATTTGTGTGATACGAAGGTTTCTTTTGTCCTATTATTGGACGAATGGACAAATGTGAATTGGATCTGTTTTGATTCCCATTCGGGACAGTACTTATTTTAAGCAATATTAAATTAACACATTAAATTGACACATTAATATGGGACCATCTATAGGCTACTTTCGACAAACCATCCGAATTTATGAGATATTAAAATAAGTTTGAGCAATTGAGAATGGTCAAAAAGATATTGCCGCAGAAAGTTAAAATCAATATAGGATCAACGGTAGGCTAATGATGGCCTACCTTCCAAATTTCACTAATATTATACATAGAGTTTTCAAGATATGGTTGTACGCAAAAATGTTAAACGACAGGCCGACAGAAACAAGAACAAAAATATCCCTGAAACAGATTTCTGTCTTGAAATTTTTCTGAATTTTTTTTTATTTTTGTAATGTTTCTGAATCCAAAAATTTTGAATTCAAAGATATGAAAAATGTCATGTAATGCTTACGTTACCTTCTACAGCTCGAAGGTAAACTAAATAAAATACTTCTTAACTAAATAAAAATATACAAACTATTGTCTATCTATAACTATTTTTAACTAAAATAAAATATTATGCAACAAACAAAATATTTTGAAAAAAATAAATGTAAGAAACATGTTTATAATTTTACTTAACATATTGTTAAGCATTATAATATACTTTGTACATTAAAATTGTTTTTAATTAAAATATAGTTCATAAATTTTATTTATTTTACCTCAAAACATCTCTTTACATTGTTTTATTTTTTATTTTTACAAAACAAAAAAAAAAAATAATAAAAATAAAACCTAGACACATATGTTACTGTGACATCACGGAATCAAACGTAAAAAAAAAAATGAGGCCACCAGTAAAAGTGTTTTATGACAAAACAGAAGTGACTGAAATAAATAAAAGTACTGTTCACGTTTTTTTATGCGGAAGGTGAAAGAAAATAGCATGCAATTTTACTTTTTTGCGTTGATACAAAATATTTTTTTGATACGGCAATTTTTATTTTTTTTTGATATGAGAAATTTTTTTTTTTTTTAACATCCCGGCAGATACGTCAAATTGTGTAGAGTACAAGATAGGGGGGAAAAAATAAAAAGGAAGAAAAAACGCGTTCGTTGGACTCATATGACATTTAATTGAGGCAAAAAAATCTCACTTTTTATTCCCTTCTATACATTATTTTTCTCTACCAAAAGAGGGAAAGAGAGTAATAAATAACAATTCTCGTAACATTGCTTTATCATATATTTTAAAAAAAGGAGAAGATAAATAAATGCGGCCAGAAAGATGAGTGAAATCAATGACAAAAAAAATCATGTTAACTTTGACGGACAAAAAGAGACAGAGCGAGAAAAAAGCTTAATATGCAGTTATGAAATTTAATCTTTCATTTCCTTCCTTGACAAAGATTGATTTGTGGCAGTATTATTTCGGAATGTCATAAATACATATATCAATTTCATTTTATATATTATTTATTCATATCAATTCCATTTCATATATTATCTATTAAAACGGGGTCATTTTTAACTTTTAATAGAATGAACTTAACATTGATGAATTTATATTCATCTATTATTTTTCTGACAAGTGTGAAATAATATTGCCCCTTGAAAGCTTTAAATTGAGAAGTATAGAAATAATTAGAAGGAGAAACTACTTCATAACACTAGAACATCGAAAAACCAGATTATATATTAGTCAAATACAGATTAGTTTTGTCGTTTAGTGTGCAGATATAATTGATGGATAAAATATAGCTCCAAGATATTTTACTTTCGAGTCTATCAAGGTAATGGAAGCATAGCGTTCACTTTTGATAGGTAAACGATGGAACTTATATGGGACCAACAATTGACCTGGGGGTCGTTGATTGCGACCTACCATTAAAAGAGCATTAAAATCGTACGAGTAGTTTTTAAGATATGTTCGAAAAAATTGAGCGAGACTGACGAACAGAAACTGGACCAAAAATGTACCCTGATGTCTGATACGGAATTGTCTGTCTTGGAATTTTTTAAATCGGAGACATGAAAATGTTTTGGTCATCAGGAACGATTACATATCTTCCGTTACCTTCGGTAAGCTCAAAAACAAAAATATGAGTAGATTGAGTGAATGTTTGAACACGTTTTTAATTCAAACGAGATCGCATTAATTTTTAATTCATCATTAAATAGGTACAGAAGGTTGAAATAAATATGGGACCAAAATGGGCTAATTATGACCTGCCATCTAAATTTAACAAAAATAGGATGAGGGGTTTTTAAGAAATGGTTTCGAAAAGTAATTAAACGACAGGTCGATAGAAAGACACGAAGTCAAAAATATTTCGTATTGAACAGATGAAGAGGTGAAACGGATTTCTGACTTTGAATTTTGAGACAAAAAAAGTCGTTCTTCAAAATTAACCAAATGCTTCTGCAAGTTTGAAAGCTATAATAGTTAAGAAGAAAATTAGAAATATTTAGCATATTAGTCTACAAAAGGAACACAGAACGGACATTAGATAGACAAAACCAATTAGAGCTGTTAACAAAGGCATTCATTTTATGAGGAGACAACGGACCAGAGAACATCAGTCTGATAGCACCTTGATAGAGAGAGGATGACCTATTCCTATTCATCTACCTGGATGTCGGACTACATCTAGGCCCTGAACTTGGCAAACGATTAACCTACCTATAAACAATTCATCAAGGATTGAACTTCATAAACCTTACACCTCTTGTACAAAGGCTAGACAGATGTTTTCACAAGAAAGCAGACCCTTATTAAAAACGTCAAAACACTGTTTGTTGCTTCTTTCTTCATAAATAATATTCTAGGGAGACTTCTTTCCCATAAATAAAACAATTTTTATATATTAAACAAAGATATTATATTAAAATCATACAAGAACCATCTAGATTTCGAGATACAATATCTATAACCTTCTTGTAACGTAACCAAGGATCTTATAAAACGTATAAAATAGGGATGAAGCACTAAGCATATCTTCTGGGTAAAAAAGTGTCGCCAAGAACTTGCAAAAAAATCTACATAAAATTACCACTGCGCATGTTCATTACTATTTAGTGGGACGAATTCCTTCCCGACTGTTATCCATTGTTTATTTTGAATGAAAGGTTATAATCTAACATTTTTTTAATCAAATTTTTAATTTAATATTTCCTCGTTTTAAGGGTTTTATTAATTTTAATTTACAGTTTCTTAATATATTAATAAAATTTAATTATTAGAATAGTTTTTAATAATCGAATAATTAATATCAATTAATTTGGAAACGGGTTATTTAGATTGCAGAATTATGTTTTATTTTACAAAATTGTCATAGTTTACCTTTACAAAAAATTTATAGTGAATATAAAAAAATAATACCTACATACAATCCTAAAAAGTGTAACGTAAATATTATACATTTTATATGAAATATGAAACGCGAGAGGATTTCTTTTTTTTTAAAAAAAAAAGCTATAACCTGATCGAATTCTTCACATTCTTCTTCATATTTTATAGTTATAACTATACGGGAAGATAATCTACCCCAATAGATTTTCCAAGTTCTTGGCAACACTTTTTTCGCTTAGTGATCCATTCCTATTTTATAAGATCCTCGAATATAACCCTCTTTTTTAAAAACTTTTCCCGTGAAGTGTTGAAAACACATAATAACAATATAATTTAATTCCTACATATAATACAACATCCTACATACAACACATACCATAAACATACTACACAACATACGGGAATAAACACCGGTGAACATTATTCTCAAATTCACCCAAGACACCTCACTTAGTAAAACTGGGCCCGTGTATGATCATGTGCACCAGCGCATGCGTGGCCGGATCATACACACGGCTCATACTGCAGCACTTCAGACAGAGGGACTGTTCAGTCTAAACTGACGGGCCAGCCGGATCGTGTGTATCCAGCTTTAGTTGATTATATTGTTTGTTGTTGAAAATTATAAGACACTTCATGCCCAAAGTTTAAGCCATATAATTCAGGAGAGTCTCCGGTCTAATAGTCCAGTCATTTGAGGACGGAAAGTAGTCAATTCAGGAAAAAATTGCTGAAGAATTTTTCTCGACGGATCTTTATGTTTTTTGGGGTGCTGAATCTGAAAATCTCATTATCGACTAGATTCGGATATGGCTTCACCATAAAAATGGCAAAAAACCATAAAAATCATCCCTCCATGGGGAGGGATGATTGATATTTCACGCGGTTATTTTGCTAGGATAAAGAGTAATAATGAATACTTAAAATATCGTAATGGCCTTTACGCTACTGTTGGGGCATCCTCCGGGGTATGCTAGGCTTTGAAAGTATGGTCAATCTTTAGCGCGCTCTAGCGGCCAAACGAAAAAAGTTAATGAGTTGGTTCTTATCTTATTTTTTAGAACATTTTATCAGCTTTCCTTTTGATAAGAAGTGATTTTTCTCTAGGATGCGTCGTTTCGGAGTTATAAGTGAAAAACTAAAACAACTTCCAAAGTTTTATGGTTTTTTGCCATTTTTATGGTGAAGCCCCGAATCTAGTCGATAATGAGATTTTCAGATTCAGCACCCCAAAAAACATAAAGATCCGTCGAGAAAAATTCTTCAGCAATTTTTTCCTATCCAAACTACCAAATGACTGGACTATAAGTAAATTATAGTATAAAGTACAGCACTTAATTCAAAATCACATAAAACTAGTTAATAGATGAAATTGATCTATTACTATTACTAAATATTTTGAACTAAAACTTACAATGAACTATTATATTACTATAAACACTTACAGTATCTCATGAGTTTAAACACATATAAACTTTTTTATATATTGTTTTCCCCCATAAAACTACTTACTTATAATACTCTTTTGATATCATGCAGAAAATATATTTTCCTTGGTATATAAAAAGAGGTACTAGAGGGAAAGGACATATAACTTTTACCTTGACGATAAGAGTTCAGAAACATGGACGGAATAATAATGAAGTATAAAATGAGACACATCGAAAAATCATCTCATATATGAAACCCTTACCGGAATGAGTCACAGATAAAATATAAAAATACACTTTTTAAAAAAAAAAAATTATTTTGCAATTTAAAATCTTCTATTATAAATCTAACGAAGTTTAAATTTTAACTAAAATAATTATAGAAAGTTTTTGACATAAATTAGTGTGGAAGGATTATAGTTAAAATTTATATTTTCAGAAGAATTATTTAGAAGTAGTATTAAAATTTAATAATTTATTAATAATAAATTTGTAGAGATTAAGCATTTATATTTCTTTGTTGTTGTTTCTTTTAGCCGTATAGGAGGAATGTGTAATAATTTCGAATTTTAACTAGGAATGTGTAATAAAGTTTTAATATAACCACTTGGACGGGTGTTTACTTAAAAGTCAGAACAAGGGATGCTGTGGGAACTTCCCCATCCAGTCTTCTCGCCGAAAAGTTACCAATGTCAACAAAGAACCCAAAACTTAGATTACAATCTAAATGAATATGCAAACTCGACAAGACTGCTGCAATCTGAAAACTTTACTTAAGAAAAACTTGATCAGAATTTATAATAGCAATTGGGTTAATTTATTTAGGATTTCCTGTTCAGAAAAAAAAAACAGGAAAAGAGAACTTTCAATGATATTTATTAAGGCAAAACTAAATATTATTAAAAATAATTTTACTTCTCATTAAAATGCAAATTATGCTTATTTAGCTGAAAAATATGATGCAGTCTTTTATTCGTAATGAATCAATTTGATTTCCTAACTAAACGAACCCCCCAAAAATATGCAAAGTAAGAATAAAACTAGTATATATTGTATATGCGTACTATTTATAAGTGAATATGCATGGAAAAATACTGCATTGCAACATTTTTAAATTAAGTGACTAAAAGCATTGATGTTACTTATCATAATTATCATTTTGCAAAAGTATTAATAATAAGCTGTAATTGGTTGATAATTACTTGTTTACTTCTAATTTTTGCAATACAAATAAAAAGCTTTCGAGCATCTGAAGTGATAAAAGTGGCGTAATCCTTATACGCAGGGAGATTCTCTCCCCCCCCCCCCCCCCCTCTAAACTTTTGAACGGTTAGAGATAAATTAATGAAACTTGGGGGATCCCTACCATGCAAAGGGAAGCTCGTTTTCATGCAATCGACCACTAGGGGCAACCACACACTTTGCCCCTAGGCCACCCAACTTCAAAATTTCAAATTGGAATGTATATTTTTTGATAGCATATTTGGATTCTACGGTGAAAAATAATGAACTTTTTCTTGAAAAAATTTTTTATCTCAAATATTTTGCCCCCTAAATTTTAATTTAAATCAAATTATAATTATTAATAACTACGGGAGACATACAGAGAAAAATATATTCCAGCATCGGGACTCGAACCACGGGCCTCCTATATATTCAGTACAGGCGCTCTGACCAACTGAGCTATACTAGAGAATGATTTTCTCTGTCGTTACCGATACCTAGTCCCGAATGCAAGCTTTCAATTTTTCTACAAGTCTAGCAAGCCAATATTTACGGCAATAGAGGCCCGTGGTTCGAGTCCTGGTGCTGGAGTCTATTTTTCTCTGTATGTCTCCCGTAGTTATTAATAATTATTATAATTGGATTTAAATTAAAATTTAATCTTTCCGTAGTATGAATACTACCTAAAACTTAACAACTTGTAATTATGAGTCAGCTACTTCGCTCTAATATACTCTATTCGCTGCGCTGATTACAAAAGCTTATCTTCGCTCCATTTACTTATCTTTGCAACTCTTATCTATCTACGTTAACACCAATAATAAAGATCTGTCTGCGTCTAATACAATAGTTTATTACCAGTGCTTACAACAACTTAAAAACGTACTTATTAATCACAAATCCGCATCAAACATTAGTTTTCTCATTGTGAGTTACTCGCGAATGAATATGAACATAAATTTTACAACCTTTTCAGGAATTATTCATTTGTCAAATCAACATTAAATTATGTATACTTACACTTTTAAAAAATATAATCATAAGTATATTATTTGCAAGTAAAGAAACCTGACCTTTTGTGTTTTTCAGACATTTTTTTTTTAATGTGTATGAGCCATTCTGTTCGCGTAAACGTGCACTTCAAAATTAAAATTGGAATTTTAGGACTGGAAAAATTTTTAACTTTATCTATTCGATGAGACGAACATTTTTTCAAAATAACATTTTGTAGTAAATCCAACAGCGACACTGTTATGAATTAATAAAGATCGTCGAAACTATTAAAGCGGACCTAAACGTTTAAAGTAGAGAAAACGACGTGTTTATATGATATCTTACGCGATTTTAATGAAACTTCATATACATTGTCTAAAGTGCAATTGAAACAGACAAGTAAAATTTCAACTTGATTCAAGCAGAAGTTTTTGCGTAGTGAAGTCATACATTTTATAATAATTGAAAAGGAGATGTGTGGTTAGAGGAATAGTAAGAATGCAGGGTGGTTCCCTTACTACCAATTATACCCTTTATCTATCAACTCATCATGATTCTAAATTTTTTCAATATTCAATACATATTTATTACTATACGCTCGCTTCAATGATAGAGCCAAGCGGATGCCTAGTGTTAAAATTTAAGTTTAAAAAAGTATTTCTCATATACGTTAACACTAAATTACTGTTGATTGAGGATACATTCGTATACATACTTTTGAAGGAATATAAGAAGGCAAAGGAGATATTTCATACACTCCACAATATACTGGATAAAGTATGAAGCAATAATATTTGTTGTTCTGGTTTTTCTGCCATCTCATGCAACCTCTTACACTCTTTTATATTTTTTTTTCTATCTCTGTTCCTGTTTTATTTTAAGGTTTTTCTTCTTTTTTTTCTTCATAAAACTCTCTGTTGGTCTAGATTAGAGATCAAAGAAGAATGGTCCCAAGTATTTCAATATCCGAAATACTCGGGCACGTTTGATAGGAGACGAAATGGGAAGGAAAAGAAACTACAACACATACAACAATACATTGGATCTTCCTTGCCCCAGACAAACACCTTAAGATTCCGACCCTTTCTACGTGAGTTCAACGGGAAATGAGGAAAAGGGAAAAAATCCTCGCCTTTTACCTTTTGTATCGAAAAAAAACTTCTACCTCTCTCAACAGACTCATCGTTGTTTCTTTCCTTTAAAAGGTGTTTCACCAATATTTTTTTATTCCCCAAATTCCTTCTTTTTTTTAGGAAAAGCAAGGACAAAAAAAAAAATAGGAAAACAGGATTAAGAGGTGAGATATTTTGCATATTGTTTTTAGTTCGGTTCAATAGGAAGGTTTTTTGTAGGCTGAACAATTGTAATTGTACTTAGCTTCGTTATTGTTATGTTTAAAGTGGGCTGCATAAAAAGGTTGGAAAATATTAAGCTATTCGAGTAGGAGAGCTGTTACCTTTTTCTCGGTATTTTATAATTCACATCTCTAGAAAGCCGTGTTTTTTTTATTTGAATGCTGTTCAATTCTCCAATTCTCTTAGGTGCCACAGTCCCTTTCACTGTTCAGTTGAAAATGTTTTCTATTTTTTTTAAAGTCGCCCTGCCTAATTTTACCCTTGCGAATTCCGGACAGAGAAGAGGAAGGTTTTTGGGACTTTTTCCGATTAATTTTTCGCCAGAGGCGATAAATCCGTTTCGTGACAGGTGTACCAAGAGGATCTCTAGGGGAAGGTAGAGGGGGTCAGAAAAGGGCCTTCAGAGCCTTTAGCAATTTCCCTAAAAACCTTCACGAATCCCTTTGGTCAGAAAACCTTTTCTTGAGGTTTCTTTTTTATCCTTAATATTCTGGAAGCTATGTTGACCTTCCTCTTTAAGATTTTATTTCCGCCTCACCAACTTCCTCTCAACTTCACTTCCTTTTTCTATTTACCTGCGTAATGAAATTAATAATTCTTTGCCTTTCTTCTTTTAAACATTTATAAAATGTTAAAGGTTAATTTTATGAATCATTGAATGTTGATAGACCGAGACTCTAGGCTTTTAAAATTTGAATACAGCAAAGGAATAAATTAACAAATAAAATACACTTTACTAATTAGACAGGTAAAATTAGTAAAATAAACATAATAGACTGTCAATTAGTGTGGCACATAGCTTCCTCGCATCCTATCATGTACTTTATTGTTATAATGTTTATTTTGTAAAAACAATTAATAGTTTTAGCGATCTTTAACACTTCATAGCGGTGTCGCTGTTGGTATTACTAAAAAATAGTATGTGAAAAAAATATTTGTCACATTGAATAAATGAAGTTTGATTTTTTCCCGACCTAAAATTCCAAATTTAAATTTGAAGTTCACGTTTACGCGAGCGTTGCGCTTGAACGCTTGGACGGATAATGCTGTCCAACGAACTCGTCCTGAGTATTGGTAAAATGAACATGTCTACCAAATTTCATCAAAATCGGTCAACACTTACTCAAGTTATCGTCACACGTTTCATAATTCGCGGACACACAGACAGACAGACAGACAGACACGAGACCAAAAATGTTCCCTGATGTCTGAAACGAATTTCTGTCTTGGAATTTTTAAAATCGGAGGCATAAAAGTTTTTCGTTCTCAAAAGTGAACACAATGCTTCCGTTACCTTCGGTAAGCTCGGAAACAAAATCAACTAAATATCTTAAATTAGTCACACACAAACAACAATAAGTCTAGTCTACTGACCTAAAGACAATCGACCTTACGTCATAATTAGGATGCTACAACTCTATACATGCACTTTAAAAATCTTTAAGAGAGGTAAACATACAGACATGTTAATCATGAATATATTCATACAAATAGATCAAGGGCTAAAAGGGACAAAATAATGTTTAGGAAAAATTTTGATTTTAATAATATTAAATTGAAGCAGCATCGATTTCGACAGCTATATCCCGTAGACGAACTTAGTTGACCACATAATTCTTAAATGATGTCAAAAGAGGGTACTTCTTTAGGATTGTTACTCCCCTATTTTCTTTTTAGAATATAAATGACTGGCTGAATAACTATTAAGAAAATGGGATGTTTAGTCCAATGTACTTTATAGGACAAAGGAATATCACAGTTCCGTTTTTTTAAGGGGAGTAACAGTCTAAAGAAAAAAAACCGTATACTTTCTTTAGACTGTTACTCCCTCTGGTTTTTTATGAGGGGAGTAACAATACATTTAGTCTAAAGTGGTACCCTTTATTAATATGAGTTGTAGTGAAGATCCTTCTAGGATAATAATAAAAAAACGTCGATTATCTACGGCAACGTTTCGGCAATCCTGCCATTCTCAAGCCTGAAATATAATTTATTTGCTGTAAAAAGTCGTTTCATTACCAACAATACATCAAGAACTAACTTACAAGTGTAAGTGTAAACTCATACCTAAAATTCGGTGTTGTGAGGATCGTTAAGGTGGTAATACAAAAATTTTATTAAGGTACAATAATATGTTCCGTCGTCAACATTCTATCATCGGTCAGGATGATAGAATGTTCATCCTGAATGTTCATCCATACGGGACAGACTAGAGATTCAACATAAAAAGATTAAGAGATTGAAAGATTGAAACATAAAGATTCAACATTATTACTTTTTATGTTGAATCTCTAGTCTGTCCCGTTACGGACGTAGTGATGTTAAAAATTTAGACAGGATGTTGCGGAGGAGATGATAGAATGCTGACGACGGAACATATTATTGTACCTTAATAAAATTTTTGTATTACCACCTTAACGATCCTCACAACACCGAATTTTAGGTATGAGTTTACACTTGTAAGTTAGTTCTTGATGTATTGTTGGTAATGAAACGACTTTTTACAGCAAATAAATTATATTTCAGGCTTGAGAATGGCAGGATTACCGAAACGTTGCCGTAGATAATCGACGTTTTTTTATTATTACCCTAAAAGGATCTTCACTACAACCGGGAGAAAACAATCTAAAGAAGGGCCCAAAAGGTAAACCTATATAACAAATTCTAGCTTGATGATAGTCGGTCACTTATATGCACGTTATCTCCTGGACAATTATAAATGCTCACTTATTACATTACATCACATATTATAATTCAGGAGAAATATTGCTTAAATATAAATAAAAAATGAAAAATATCCATGTTTTTAATTATCAGATCAAAAAATCAAATGGAAATTAGGAAAATTATAAATTTAACGTAATAAAATAAAGAGGAGACAAAATTTAAAATACTCGTAGCATTTAAAGGACGAAGGAACAAGGTTTTTGAATTCGGAGACATAAAACAAACAATATTTGTAGCTTGAACTTAGCTTTAAACGTAAATTTACGGGAGCAAATATCGTTTAAATTGTTAAAGGTATAAACTTGTTTCTCCTCTACATTCATTACTCTGACAGTTGACTCTTTCCTACGTAATTTAAATTTGTTTCCTAATTAGGGTGTTTAGTTAATTACAGTTACATCAAAGCCTCGAAGAAACATGCCCTTAAAAAAACCTACCAATAAGGAAAGATGCTTTATCAGTTAAACGACATCCGTTAAGACAAAGGGATGTTTAGACCGATGTTCTTTGGAATAAACTTTTTTATGAGGGGAGGAACAATCTAAAGAAGTGTCTATTGAAGCTTATATAACAAGTAATAGTGTCCATTTTAATTTAGAAGATAATAATATGTATTCATAATTCATAAAAATTATTTCAAAACTCATATACAACAGGGAGATAATTATTATTATTATTATTATTTTTTAATTGTTCGCATGACTTAACAACATAATGTTTAACATCCCAAAAATATACTTGTATGTATATAGTTATAAAATACTTGTATACAGTAACATATACTTGTATTATAGTAACATAAACTTGTATACTTGTATATAGTAAGGGAGAGAGAAAAGGGGTTTAACCTTTCCCTAACGTGGAGAGCTTTGGCCAGCTCCTTATTCGAGATCAAAGCAAAGAGAAATCCCAGGACAGGAGTTCCCAAATAGAAACTACACCTGAGGCTTCATGGTTTCCTTTCAAACTTTAACAGATTTCTAAATTACCTACCTCCAATCTTTAATTAAATACAGTAGACTTTCATAAAAAATGTAACCAATAACAGCAGACTATTTTAATTAGTTTGCTGATCCACTATTTGCATTAAAAAAATTATACTTAGCATCCACTATTTGCTTTTAAAAAATATATACTTAGCATCCACTGTTTGCTTTAAAAAAAATTATACTTAGCATCCACTATTTGCATTTAAACAAATTATACTTAGCATCCACTATTTGCTTTTAAAAAAATTATACTCAGCATCCACTATTTGCTTTAAAAAAATTATACTTAGCATCCACTATTTGCTTATCACGAGGGGAATAATGGCACTTTACTCCCGAGGTACATACAATATTTTATCTCCAGTAGGGAGAAAATACACATTTTCATCCATTGCACTAACAATATTTGTTAGCACTTTTAATAGAAGATATCAGAGATTCAATATTAAAAACCAAATAAGAATTGGAATTAAACTCAAATATGCAGGTTATAAACAATCATAAACAAGGTCGAAAAAGCTGTGTCGTCAACCTGATTTCAATAACTTCATTACATTAGCCATCCATTCTCTACTATTTATAAAATAATTAAGTTGGCAATCCTTCTTTTTCTCCCTACTTTACTTTTTCGCCCTACTTTTGTGTTAAGGGAAGAAAAGACTTACCATAGTCCCTCTAAATTAATCCAAAATCATAACTTTTTCTCCCAACTGGAGATAAAATGTATTATGACACTTCTTTACTATTACAATAAACCAATTAATTAAAATAATTAAATATATCCTTAACTCCAAAGGAAGTGTTATTACATTTGACCGTTGTTTACAGAACTGAATAACATTAAATATGTAAATTTACCCTCCGGGAAATTGGGGTATCCTATTAATATTCGAAATGGAATAATGCAATGAAATCCTTGATTTCAAATTAATGGTTAAATTAAAATTAAATTTGGAAAACCGAATTTACTTAAATCAATAAGGGGTTGTTTCTGGGTATCACTGAATTTTATCCGAAGAGCCAGGGAATGAAGAAATGCATTATTTAACGTTTGTTTTCCAGAAAACAAATTTTTTGTTTGTTTTACATTTTAAGTTCTGTTACAGGTAGAAACATATCTACCAACGGTTATCATTTAAAAAAGTGTTTATAAATAAAACTGGTTCGTTGATAAAAAAAATATCTGATTACTTTTTCGAATAAATCAGGTTTTCCGAGATAATAGTAAACAGATATTACTGGAGAGTATATGCATAATTTCATTTTGGGTGCCACGGAAAATAATTTAGTTCCTCGCTCTGCTAAAAAGTGTAGATAAATCTCTCTCATCCGATTTGGCTCCTTTAATAATAGGTAAGGATAGCCATTTATGCCAATTTTTATCTAACTTTTTAGTTCTGACACACTAATATTGTTAATATTGTTTTTATTAACAAATACTTCTTTAATTTTATACATTTAGTCTATGAAAAAGTTTTTAGGGTTTCGAAGTCATCCTAGAAACTCTTATGGTTTTGGTAGTTGGTAGTTTGTCTGTCCGTCTTTCGCATCTTGGAGTATATCCTCCGACCTACTGTAGCTAGATATTTTAAATTTGGTATGCAAGTTAAACTTTTTTGCCCCAAAACAGAAGTATATTGCGAACTTAAACATTCAAAATTGTTCGATTAGCGAACCTATAATATTTTTGTCGCAATATTTTATATTTTGGCAGTTTTGAGTGGAGTATGATTTTAAAGGCATTGAAATGTGGATTGCAAACATATATCGCCTTTCTAAAATGGCAACCATTTTACCCCTAAAATTATTAAAATAAAAACCCTCAAAAAATATCTCCCCCCCCCCCGCTACCCCATAAGGACAGGTCCTAAAAATAAGGCAAAATACATAAATAAATACATCTCTATACAAGGCAAATATACATATCCGTGGTCCAATGGTATTTCCGGAAGTCTATATAAAAAAAATTAGAATTTTTAGGAGGACGTAACAATGGCGACCGAAAATTTTCATTTTTTTTAAATTTGTAAGTGGGGTATAATTTAAAAGGTATTGAAACGTGGATTACAAATATATATCGCGTTTCCAAAGTGGCGGCCATTATCCCTAAAAGAACGAAACAAGTGCATACCTAAGATGCTAAAGGATATATATATACACCTTGCTTCTCCAAAGTGCAACTTTTTATACATATTTAAGTTAAAAAAAAAAAAATATATATATATATACATATTAATATAAAAAATAATGTAGGATACATGAATTTTTATGTCCAAAGAAACTTTTAGTAGCTTTCGAGCAAGCAATTTTCGGGATTTTTTTATTTTGGTTTAAGTTATCATTTAGGTAATAATAACATATTAAAATAGAATAAGGGCATAATTAAAAATTTCGATGTTTAAAACTATCGAATTCTTTGTTGAATATTAATTTTCGAAAACCTTTTAAAAAAAGTAGGGATTTGTTTTAATACTTTCCGTTTGGCTAAGCAAGGTTTCCTTTTCAACGCACAGAAAGACAAAAGTCAAGGTTTTAACCTTTCCCCTTGATGAATGGTCATCGAATGACTACACTAGTGCTTCTCTAAACAGGGGGGGAATTCAAGGTGGATTGTCTTCTATGAATTAAAGAAAGAAAGGATCGGGCTCTGTTCAAAACAGAGAGAAAACAGAAGGAAAGAGGGAAAAGGAAAGTATAATGTTTACACTGGGCGTGACCAGTGTGGCTTGAACCCTGTGTAAACAACTAAGGGTAAAAGCAACATACACACTAGTGCTGGAAAGAGGGGAAAATGTGTTAGACGAACACAAACACATCGTACCTTCATGTTCACATCCCGGAAACCAACTACAACAATAGCCACTGGGGAAAAAACTTTTTCACACATTAGAACCCAACAAATGAGAAGAAAATTTATGTTTCAAGCCCAACCAATGTTAATATATTTTTTAATATCACATAATATAATATTGTTACATTATGAAACATTTTTTTTTCTTTTGGTTTTTCTAGTTCTCTCTAATTCTCAGTATCATTGTTGTATTTGTGTGTCTCTATAGCTCATTATTAGCTGTAGTATTCGAATGATAAGTATGTATAATCTAGTGCATTTGACTTTAATTTATTTTCACGGTAAATAAAAATAGCAATTACATTTTAGGGATTGGGGGTAAATAAAAATAGAAATTATATTTTAGGGATTGGGATCTATTATAAGCAAATAGTGGATGCTATGTATAATTGTTTTTAAAGCAAAAAGTGGATGCTAAGTATAATGTTTTTTAAAGCAAATAGTGGATGCTAAGTATAATTTTTTTAAAAGCATAATATAGTGGATGCTTAGTATAAAACTTTTTTTAAGCAATTAGTGGATGTTAAGTATAATTTTTTTTTAAAGCAAATAGTGGATGCTAAGTATAATTTTTTTAAAGCAAATAGTGGATCCTATGTATAATTTTTTTAAATCAAATAGTGGATGCTAAGTATAATTTTTTTAAAAGCGAATAGTGGATGCTAAGTATAATTTTTTTAAAGCAAATAGTGGATCCTATGTATAATTTTTTTAAAGCAAATAGTGGATGCTAAGTATAATTTTTTTAAAGCAAATAGTGGATGCTAAGTATAATTTGTTTTGCTAACCGAAGGTAAAGGAAGCATTGATATCATTGTGAAAAACGACATTTTCTGATGCTATTAGCGTTTTTGTTAAAAGTCTAATTCCCTCGGCTTCGCCTCGGGATTTAGGGACCATGGTTCCTTTGGCTTCGCCTCAAGAACCAACATTTTTGCTCAGGGAATAATGGCTTACTTTACTCCCTAGGTGCATAAATAACTATTGTTTCATTTTCTTGTCATAAAAATATGAGACACTTTAAAGATTAATTACAATTAGTAAAATAAACCATTGAATATCGTACGTCCATGAAGAGGAACAAAAAATAATGCCTAAGTTAAAGAAGACTAGGTTGTGATAAGAAGCTTAGAAGAACGTTAGAACTTCTTTTAATAAAGATCCACTATAGAGGTTACGTCAAGGACCTCCAATGACAAGTTAGATATTAGGACGCCATCTGAGTGATCAAAGGGGTGGAAGTCACGCGAATTTAGTGCCTTACTTAATAAGGGACAGGTGACTGTTAATTATAAGTGTCACTAGGAAAATGATCCAGTCTTAATATGTCACATCACTGATCACACATTACTAGCACTGCTACTAGGTATCATCTGCAGGACTAACTTGCAATAGCAAATGGTGATATATCCCCAAAAATATATTATTGTACCAATATCTATGTTTTTGTTATTAAAACATTATTTATATTATTCGTAGAACCTTCACTCTAATTACCACAGATAACTTGGATTGGGTTGTAGAATATAAGATCTACTCATTAGAACTTAAAGGCAGCCAATGTGTTTCTTAGACCCTCAAAAAAAGGAAATGAGATATATCAGTTAATGTGAAGAAAATGCAAGATAGGAAAAAAAGGAAGGTTAAAAGAGGGTAAAGTCAAAATGAGATCTCCTTTTACGAAGAGTAACAAAATGAGACTAATTGAGAGTAACGGGTGGGGAAAGGATCCCCCGTAGAGATGAAGTAGTTAACCGAGTTGTTAGCGGTTTTACTTTATTCCCAGAACTCAGCAGGAGGAGTAGAGAGGGAGGTTTTAGAGTGTGGGCCTCGGTAAACTGGAGAGAAAAGTTTAAAGAGAGATTCGTACACTTTCCTCCCCGGTCCGGAGCCGGGGAATTCCCAACACAAGAGCCAGGGCTCTGAAGTTTCACCCCGAAAAGACTTTACACAGTGATATATTACAAAGTCAGCGCCCGTTATAAAACAAGAGCCTAGGTTGGAAAACCGAGTTAAATGGAGGGATTTCCCCTCCTCAAAACTAAAACCTAGTCAAAGTCAACATAAAAGTACATTAATGAAGAAACAACATTTGCCAAGTTGATTCCACGAGCCTGAGATTTATCTTCTCTTGATTCGACAACATGCTAAGATTATAAGAGATTAAAACAATATTGTATTTCTTTGCCCTTGAAGACTTCTAATTTCTAAGGCTGGCTTAGAAGTTGATGGTTTGAAACTTAAGCAAAAGAGGAAAATGAAGTCTAAAGTAGCAAGTAGCAAGCACAAGAGAGGATAATTCAAAGAAAAGCTGAAGCACCAGAAAAAGAGGGGTTAAAATCAAGAATCCCTGATAATTTTCAACTTAAACTAAGTAAAATATAATATACAATTTACTATATTTAGTCTAGAGTAGTCTAAAATGTCTAGTCTTAGAGTGGATTTCATTATAAAAACATAATCATGTCGGGTATGAATTTTACAAATAGGATCCAAACCTCTGCAACTCACACAAAGAACACTATTTAAGTTCAAGGTCTCAAGATTAGAATGAAAATCAGGTAAGCGAGGAACATATATATGATTTATATCTTTAATAACAAATAGTTTTTTCTTTGCGTTAACAAAATGATAACCTAGCACCGGTAGATTGCCAGAGCAGGCAGGTTGATGGGATCGCATTAGATTAAAAATAAATAGTATGACTTCTATTTTCCTCATTTATTTTAATAAAAAATAGTCTAGCTATAAAAAGAAATATTGTTAACTGAATTTTTAGCTATAAGTTTACTGCAACAACTATACATAGAAGGTACATGTTACAAATTAAAATAGGTGAAGTAACATATAAAAAGCTAGACATGTTAACTGTAGTAACTGAATATTTTCATGGTCATTACAGAGGCTCCGAGATAATCGTTTAATCATTCGGCTAATGGATTCTCTAAAGTAATGACCCAACCGCAAATGTGAATGATAAATTAAAAATAATGATAGTTTTCTCCCTTGGCTAATTGACAGCAAAAGCCAACTGTCACGAAATGACGACTTAATCTGAAAAGTATACTCGGCTATAACAGTGTTTTAGGTACATCTGGTCTCTAGTTGAACCCGACGTGCTATCAGAGGGCATGTAACCAGGTATCAAATTCGTTGTAGAGGGGTTGTTAATTCTGTTAGGTTTGGAAACACGCAAACTTTAACTCAGTATGAAGGGTGAGGGGTGTAAAGGTTAAAATACCCGGAGATAATAGGAGGGTTTAACGTCACGTGGAGGAACGCACGTGAGATGCAACCTGGCTAGCACTGAGTCAGAGAACATCACGCTTGTCGGCTCCACAACGCTTCTAAATAACACATTAACTCCCTAAACCTTCTCTAGAATATCCATTTTAACGAGTTGATCTCGGGCCGAACCTAATACGTGGTTAAGGGCGGGCCCAAATCGACTAACTAGGCTTTAGGCGATGACACCTGGCTAATAGCAATCAATTTACCCAAAGGTAGGTATAGGTCTATTCTACAAGCTATATAGACGCTAGACTATCTGACCATCTGCCAACCATAAACGATAGCCGACTATCATAACCCATCCATATCCCCATCCAATAACTACATGCGGTATGACGTACTGTCATCAATTTCGGGGATAAACTCCGGAGATAATTTCCGTGATCCATATCAATACACCATATGCATGTCTCAATACCGGTGGTCTTAACTTAAGTGAAATTAATAACGGATAATAACCTACATTGTATTGAGGTAAAAGAACTGATAAAAAAAAATAATAATAATAAAAATAAAACGTTTTTTCTGTATTAGGTAGTGGATTTAGAATAGGGTCGAAGTGTTTGGCTTTATGTGGGCATTTAGGTCATGACTAACAGTTCTCCAAACGTTGCGGCTGGAGGAGCTCATTTTAAATAAACGATAAAAAAAACTATTTTTTACACAACAACAATTTTAGAAAAACACTAGAAGCAAAATAATCTAATAAAAAATCGATCCGAAACAACGATGTCAACAAACAGAAAAGTCAGACAAACTTTCTCATATACGAATTCATAATTATTAAGCCCAGTGTTTTCCATTTATTAGTTTTCGTACGAACATTTAATTATTATTGAGCATTTCATCAAAATGTATCATAAAAATAACTTCTCCCGGGCGGAGAATCGAACCCGGGCTCTCTCGGTCCGCGTTTTAAGCTTTTTTCTCAGGAACTAGATTTCGTATTCGTATTTAAATGGACTACATTTTAGAATTTTTTAATCAAAATCGTCAGAACAGTTTTCGAGAAATATTTTTTTTTTCTCGTTTTTTCAGAGTTTTTAGGGGGTAGCACCCCTAAATTTGGAGCTAAAATTCATTTCTCGATTTCGCCTCAGGGTATGATTTTTCTGAACATGTATGCCAAATTTCGTCAACATCGGCCCAGTAGTTTAGGCTCCAGGCGTCTGCACAGACAGACGACAGACGACGGACAGACATTTTTTTAAAACCACTTTTTTGGACTCAGGGGACCTCAAAACGTGTAAATCCATCAAAATCTCAAAATCGAATTTTCGCCTTATCACAATACTTTCTCTTTATATGAGAAAGTAAAAAGAATATGTGTGAATTAATATATTATAGAGCGAAGGAAGAAAATACAGATAAAAAATAACCCCACCGCCGAGAATCGAAAGAAGCATCCAGCAAGTCTAGCATTTTTCTAATAATTTCGTTATTGCAATTATATACAATAAAAGCAATAGAGATAATATTGGGGGTTTCTTTTTTAACATGGAGCATGTCTAGATGTAATATGTCGGTCCTGTTACAGCACTTACTGGTACTGGTATTAAAAAATAAGTAGAACTTGTCAAAATATAAGTTGAAGGACAGGCCCAAAATGAAATTAATATATAATACAAATATTAGAATAAATCTATTCTGTTAACATAAATCTCTAGGCCAGAGTTTCCTAACCAGTGTGCCGTGTAGCCTCCATAGTAGTGGCGTGTGGCCTTCATAGGTGTGCCGCGAAACTATTGTGATGTCAAATTGTACGTCATACAAACATGTGCACACTAAGGCCGTCCGCACACGGGGCGATATGAAAGCGATACAACAGCAATACGATATCGCCAATATCGCCGATATCGGCGATCTAAAAACAGGGCATCCGCACACGGGGCGATATTTTGTTGTCAACTCATACCTGATACTCTGTTAATTTGATTCATTTTCAATGTTTTATTATATAATTATTAGTTATAAGTTTAAATAGATTATAAAAAATACGAAATCTAATGATTGCAGTAATCTTTGAGGAGAATATTAATAATTTTGTCAAAAAAATAAATGTTTATTCCAATCAATTTTGTTTGTATAAGGGGGGTAACAGTCTAAAGAAGAACATTCCGTCACCTTCTTATATTGTTACTCCCTTCGATTTTCTTAAAATGGGAGTAACATTTTAAAGAAGTGCCCATTTTTATTTATTTAATAGGGAAAAAACATAATCGAAAAAAAAAAAAAAAAACAATTTCAAATAAATAAAGGAAAATTTAGTCATCTATACTCGTATATATGTATTTTATATTAATGGTAAAAATAAATTTATTTGTTTTTATATTAGTTTTATTTAATTACAAGCTAAACATATATTTTCCCTTTTTAGTTATTTTTTCAATTAAATACTAATCAGCATTATTAAAGTTAATTTATTTAAATTTTAGTCGTAAAATTAAATATAATGATGCTTCCATTCATTTATGTATTTGTATTATAAAGTAATACAAAAAAAAGTACAGATTATCGCAGTCACATTACTTCTGGAATACTCCGTGAGGTAAAAGCATATAACAAATGCAACACTTGCAATATCGCTTTGAGGTTGCTTCCTTGCAGGTCGCACGTGTTGCATGTATTGCACCCGCCGAGTGTATCGCCTACTGATTGCCTCCCTATCGCTCCGTTGGTGGGTCCCCGCTCCTTTACCTAGGAAGCAACAGGGAGGCGATATCGTATCGCTGTTGCATTGCTGTTGTATCGCTTTCATATCGCCCCGTGTGCGGACGGCCTAATAAGTATAATGTTTCTATTAAATAAAAATATGATTTTACAAATCTTTTTCTAACCTAAATGAAAACACCATTTAAGCTATTCACTTGTAATTTACAGATATACAATTACAATGGTATTAATGTGATAAATGCTTAATATTAATCGATTAGATTAGTGTGTTAAGTGAGCCAGTAGTGCTAAATATAGGTTGGATTAGTGTGCCGGGAGGTCAAAAAGGTTGGGAAAAACCTGTCCTGGTCCATCACAGCTTAAGCCGCCGTGTAGGACTGCCAGATAGGTGATAGGAAGAGATATTTTGGACCAAATTATAAAGATAAGTGGGAAAAGACTACGGGATGTCATTATTCTATTGAACGGAAGGTTTTGTCTCAGGAAATAACGAAATTACAAACACAATGAATTTGGAAATCAGAATGGGGAGAGAGGTTTATAGACACTTAAAAGGAAGCGTTAAAACTTTATCTAAGAATCTTAGGCTGAATATATTGCAGGAGGTAGATATTGGAACGGTGCAGCCCCAGAGTTCTATGCCGTATACCCACGAAGATTTTATAGATGATATTTGTTGGGTAGTGTGATTTTGGAGTGTGTGTTGAGTAAGCGTTTAAGAAGGTTGTAGCGTCTTTGAGAATATTGCCTTTTAATTTTTGTGTGATGTGACCGTGACCATGTTAAACGTCTGTCAAGGAGCAACCCAAGGTAGCAAACTGAGCTAGAATGAGGGATAACATCTGGTTCAGGAATATGTACTGGTTCGCAATGGTGAATCATGAAAAAGTCATCCTGTTTCATTAATCTCTTTTACATAACCTCTGTTTTCTGAGTACAGCTGTTTTATTAACTCAATATAGCTAGAATCGATTCCTTCGGTTTAAGAGCACCATACGAAACGGCTTTATAAGCGAAACTATCAAAAGTGTTTTTATAATCAATACCAGCGAAGAATAAAGGAAAATCATAGGACCAAGATTTTTAAAAAAGTTTTAGCTAAGATTTATATCTTAGAGGTAATCCATGACTGATAAATGTTTCCTGTTGCCCGTGTATTTTATTGTAACATATTGTTCGATATAAGGTGTTAGCCTATTTTTTTAGGATTGAAGTTCATATCTTCACAATTGATGAAAACAATTATATTATAGGCCTATAGTTTTCCATGTTTTGTTTCTTTAAGAGTAGGACTATTTTACAAATTCACCACTGGGTCGGTATTTTATTCTGTTTTATACTGGGAGCTTTCCTACTTTTTTACCACATATCTTCACTTCATCTGTCGTTTCTGGTATTTACTTTTTATTTCAGATGTAGATTATTCCTTTTCTATCTAAGATCTCTGTTTCTCCTCTTTTCAAAAAGAGTAATGGGGCACTTTTATAGAAAAGGCCCCCCCCCCCCACTTTTTTTTTTTATCTAATATACTTTTGGACAACCGAATACACACTTTATCTATATATATATAAAATTAAAGTTTTGTCTGTCCATTGGTCAGAATTGAAAATTTTTTGGATACTTTTTCAGTTTATACATTCCAAAAACCGAATCCGGCCTTAACTTTTTTCGTGTATGTACGTGGGTATGTATGTGGGTATGTATGTGTGTCTGTCGCCTCAGGCAGACTTTATAGGAGCAAAACTGGCTAAATGAAATCGATTAATTTTTTTTCAGGGGTGTGCGCAAACATGTTGCGCAATTTGTAGGCTTGGTTTCATCTAAAAATATTGAGTAGAACCAAAGTTATTAACAATTTTATAAAAAAAAAAATGTATAAAAAATAACCTAAAAAAATTAGGTTGACCCACCGTAAACAAACCCCACAGACTCGCTAATCAAAATGTTTGGGTACTTCTAGACCACCTAGAGACTCGCGGTTTTTTGCGTTTGGTCGGAAATTTGCCCAAACTGACTGGATAAATCCAAAAAGTTAAAAAAAAAGTTTACCCCCTTAAAAAATTAAAGATGGCGGACGCACTTTAAAGTTTTTTTGGAGGCTTATTGTGGCTAAATGGTAAATCGTATCGACAAGCTGATTGCGCCAGCGGTAACTAATTTTAAAAGATCTACAACTTTGTACCTATGACTTTTTGTCGTACCTTTATCGGTTCTACCTTAAATAGAGCTAAATTTAATTTTTTGTAAAAAAAAATTAACTGAGCTCTTATGGCGTCCGCAATTGTTGACCGATTTAATTTTTGATTGGGGTACTTAAACCTAACACTATTGCTCGAAAAATCGAGTATTTATTATTTCATTATTAGAGTTATTAAATAGAGTTTATTAAATATATACTGGTGCAATTGTCGTATTATTGAGAGAAGAGACTGGTAATTCAATTAATACACTATCATGGTTGATGATTGTTCAATCACTTCCCAGTCTAATTGGTTTTGTCTACGTTTATTTTCTTATTTGTTATACCTTTTTTTAGCATTGTTAGTTATTACTATACTACTTAGTTTCTATTGGCTATTTTTTAAATATATAGGTAGACTCCAAACTACGATTTGGAGAGTATTATATTCTTAGCAATGGAATTAATGATGTGTAATATAGTCCTGATTTTATCCTTAAAAGGCTTTGGAAATAAAACTATTTAGGAATTTAATTAAATTGCTAGGCCTACATGCTTTTAGGAAACAGCCACTAATACCTAGCATGAGCCCCGCGCGGAGCGCGGGGTGAAAGCTAGTTTTATATAAAAGTGTGATATTCCTTTGTCCCAAAGTATGTTGGACTGAATATCCCTTTGTCTTAATAGGTAGTTAGACTAAGGGATATAAACTCTTCTGTATATTTCCTATAAAAAAGGGGTCCCTTTTCTATAAGAGTACCGCTGATGTCTACCTGTAGCTATTTCTTTATTCAATTCTCTTGTTGATTTGTTTCTAGTAAGTATATCTTTTACTTTCTCTTCTTTAGTTTTTTGTAGATATTAATTTCCTTTCTAATTGGTTTATTTAATTATCTCCTATACATTATCCTAGTACAACCAGTGCATTGTTTTTTCTTTCAATTGAGCTAACCATCTCAATAAGGTATTAGTAGAAATTAATCTTTCTTGTTCTAATGCCTCTGCAGTAGGGGCATATACCATACAAGTGTTATTTTCTTCTTATCTGTTAAAGCGATTAAAAGTTCTAGCTATTCTTGTATTGATTTCTTTTATCTCAAAAGTATTATTTGTCCATTTGTTGTTTACTTATAAATCCACCCCAGTGCCATGATTCAGCTGCGGTTACGTCTCACCTCCGCTAGGCCTAATATGTCCCATTTCATATTGCAGATGGCTAACTATAGTTCTACAAGTCTTTCTTCACCAAGTAATGTACGCGTGTTCAAAGTGGAAATCATTACCCTATCCTAAACATTGTTATTTCCGGGTGATATTATTGATTGTCATGCAGTTCCGCCTGTAGTCCTTTAATTACATTTTGTAACTTCAGTGGCGTTTCCTCCGTTTTCATTGTCTCTACTTGTAAGCTTGTAGTATCTGGGACTAAAGGTTTTATAACAGGGACTGACACAATTTCTCTATTCTCCTCGAAGGGATTTTCTTTTCCTGTTTCCTGGGTGTCTTTTGGTTAAGATTTGTGTAAGAATCTGTCGTGATTGTTTGGGTTACAATGATTGCTGGAACCTTTAGAATTTGACGTTGATGAAGGTTGCTTGACATTCTTATTTGGGGAACGTTCTTCACTTCTACCTCTCTTGCATGCTTTCCCTCCATACCCCTCTAACTCCTGTAGAGATGTTAGTCTTCCGTTGATTACCAGTTTAGCCTAGCTATATGCTACTATGTTTACTTCTTTTTCAAAACCTCCTTGGAATGCGTAGAGTTCTTTAGGTAAATCTGGTTTAATGATTTCGTCCTTAAACTCAGTGATATGTTAAAGTGTGCGTTTTGCCTTAAGAATATCTTTTATCAACTGACTGGAAGTTATACAAAAGAGAGCAAGAGTTCCTTCTCCTTTTAAATTGCTTACCGATAGTATATTATACCAATTTACCCCAACACCTAGAGCTCCAAAAATGGTTAATATTTCCTCAATTAATTCCGACTTAGTTGAAATTTGGTACACATGTTCATTTTACCAATGCCCAGGACAGGTTCGTTGGACAACGTTATCCGCCCAAGCGTTCACGCGCAACACTCCCGTAAACGTAAGCATCAAATTTAAAATTTGGATTTTAGGACGGGAAAAAATTCTAACTTTATCTATTTAATGAGACAAACAACTTTTATAAATAATTTTTTTTAGTAAAACGAACACCGACTCGGCTGTGAAGTAATAAAGATCGCTAAATTTATTAAAGCGGATCTAAACGTTTTACATAAAGAAAACAACGTTTTTACCGATATCTTACGTTCTAACGTAACGATTTTAATAAAACTTCATACACATCGTCTAAAGTACAATTGAAACAGGCATGTAAAATTTCAACCTGATACAAGCAGCAGTTTTTTTACACTGACGTGATATATTTTACAATTTTTCTTTTGTCTAGGTCTAGGTGGAATATTAAGAATGTAGAGTGATTCCCCCTCTACTATACATTTCGTTTGGTATCCTTTCGTGCGCAATCCCAACTCTTCTATCTTTCCACGTCTCTCTTACTATACTCTCTCTCTCTTACTCCTTCTTCCTGTCAAACTCGCTATTTATCCACAAAACAACGCTTTTTTTAAAATTATTGTTTCTATCATTGAGAAAAGTATTCGTATACTATTTCAAATGCAAAGTGAACCAAGAGAATCGTCAGAAATTGACAGTGTCGACTGTGTTAAATTATGAACCAGTAAAAATGTAAATATATAAGTATAAATTGATGTAATAAAATAATATTGCTCATAAGCGGATCAAGGGATTTTTTTAAATAATTTTTATGAAATAATTTTACTAATAATAATTTTCTAATTGAGTCAATAATATTTATTGGAACGAGTAGTTAGCAACTTATCGTACCTAATTAGCAGTGTGATTTTATATTTAATGAAAAATGTAAGGAACTTCGTTCCTACGGGGTGTCCCGCGACACCACACGTATTTTTTTTTTACTTTTATTCACAACTATGAACATCTTTTCGTATCTTCTTTATCTTTAGTGATTTTAAAGTCTGTTATCAATCGGTTTTTTCTGTGTTATAATTTTAACAATGCTTATTTAACAAATATAACTATTTCACCGGCGTAATAATATGCAAATGAGTACCTAATTTCAACTAAATCGGTCAACTTTTACTCTAGTTATCGTCATCGGTCGATTTCGTGACGATCGGTTTTATAACCGTTGGTTTTGTGACGGTAATTTTTTTCGAATTCACTCTGGCGATCCAGACGCTGTAACCTAAGGACTTCGTTCCAAAATTACAAAGCACCAACTTCAAGACAAAAGTTGAACTTTTTAGGTGTAATTTTTGTTCATAACTAAGGAAATAAACAACAGTGTTAAAAAATATACAGAGTAAAGAAGTAATAAGAAGGTAATTGATAGACTACTTATAAGCCAAATTTTCGGCCCGTTTATCCAAAGACAGTGTTAATATAGAAAGTAACATTTCACAAATTCTCTCTAAACCACTAATAACAAGTTAAGAAGCAATTCAAAAGGAAGTTAAGATATTTATCTTGAAAAACGAGCGCCGTTAACTGTTAAAGTTTGGAAACCACAGCCCAGACCTTATATCAAATCCACCAACTTGAGTAATTTTTGATCAGCATATCTAAAATACGTCGAAAATGTAAGATTCGCCGTTTAAGATTACACTTGTCTGTGTGTGTGTGTTACTAGAGGAAGGTTGTAAACTAAGAGTAATTTACTAATATCTATTGACTAGGATAGGAAACAAAATAGTGTCTCTGCGGAAAACTAAATTCAATGTATATTTTCGACAGACAGAAATATATAGAACGTAAACAAACGTGAAACTTGTTATTGAAAGGATTTTGATCATCTTAAAGGAATAACACGAACTCTCTCTCTCCACGTAAATTGAAATAACTTTAATAACAGTCTACTTCATTCACGTTAGACTAACGTTTTTACGCATGAGTCTAACGTCGATCAATGTCATGAAGTAGACTCACTAAATCTTTTTATTAATGTAAGTTTTTTTCTTCTACAATAGGCATTGACAGGTGGCCTTTTGAAGGCAGAAAGCTGCTTTCTTATTAAAGTAATTTCAATTTACGTGGAGATTGTGTTACAGCTTGTGTTATTTCTTTGTTATTATAGCTATTTTACGTATAAAAGTTCAATAACAATGGATGACATGTTACGTCACCCACCCACCCACGCTCTAATATATTTATATATATATATATATATATATATATATATATATATATATATATATATATATATATATATATATATATACAATATTTTATTGTTTAATGGATTTACGTCATACGTCTCCGTTTTTTTTTTCAATTTCGGTACAATAATTGTCCAATGTAATCCGATATCATAAATTATTATTTGTAATAACAAAAAAAGATGGTAGGAAGAGAAGAAAAAAAGGAAAGGGGTTACTGATCGATTTTAAGAGCTCAAGAGAATATGGGGAAAAGCTCGTAGGAGATGAATAATATAATGAAGAGGGGGAATGCAAAAGGGAGGAGGATGTTAAAGGGGGAAAGCGGGATTTTCAAACCGGTGTATTTTTGTTTCGATACCCGATATGGCGCCAATTGAATGGATTAAGTCCCTCCTCCTATCCATTAATTATTTCTAAAACGCTTCTATTACTTCTCCATTATATCCGTCCAATTAACTTACCACCGCTCTAGAGAGCTCTCTTTAACCATAATATCCCATATATATCCATACCATCCATATCCATCAATAAAAATTCCCATAATTTGAAAAAAAATATTAAAAAACAAAGCAGTTTTTTAAACCTTTATTACACTTCAATTGTTATTTAAAAAAACCGCGATAATAATGGAATACTTTCTTTTTTAAATAATTATCTAACAATAGAAAGTGAAAAATGAAGCTTTTTAAAATTCGACAAAAACAAAACATAAATAATAATAATACACCATATAACTGGTAATTAAGAATAATTAATGCTACATTTTATAAAATTTATAGCCAATTATTGAATTATAAAAGGGTGGAGAAGTTTTTACAAAAAAAAAAAAACATAACGACTTAACTCTATATGGTCCATTAATTCACTTAAAAAGGCAATATCATACATTCAAATGACAATTTTTAATTGCTTTAACTTTTATCATAGAATATTAAAAAAAAGAAAACCCAAACATTTTTAGCACTCTAGTTAAACTCAAAAGAACTAATTTTTACTTTTTCACCTTTGGGAGAAAAAAATTATAATAAAAGGTAAACGAACCATGAGATAAAAGCAAACCTGCATTTTACTAGGATCAACACCTTGATATTTTTAATAAAATTGTTAATATTAATTTTATTTTATAAAACGAAACAAACTTAGTTAAGTATCTAAAGTTATCTCGACCTTTCTAGTCTATTAAGTTCTAATTTTAGCTGTATTTAAAGAGGAAATTGTTGCTTGAAGTGACTGCTAACATTATTACATAAACTTCATCCTGTTATTTGATATGCTTCGGAACCGGAACTTCCAATAAAAACTGTCATATTACTATCCAACTTTCTAGTTGAAGGGAGGAAAACCTACGTTTAAGGTATCATTTTGATTATATCTCCAAGAGACAAAGAATCAAACATGATTTTAAAAAATCCTATTAGTCAATAAATCTGATTAAACACTACATGTTTTTTGTGTCCTTTGAAGTTTTTTTTTTTTAATTAAAAAATTATTTTCCTCTTATCTTCTGCTATATTTTCTTTTTTTATTCAGCAATTTTTCGCTGTATATCTCTGGCTATCCCAAATCACCGTCATATAAGTCAATTATTAAAAGTTATACAACATAAGCACTAAGCATTGTCACTTGTATAAAATGTTCCTATACTGGAAAATATTTTTTTAAAAACATGATTTAATTTCATTCTTCGTTTTTGTGATTTACATTACAACCGAAAATTGAGTTTATCAATAGAGTAGAACCTCGAATATCCGAATCACTACTATATTATGAACCCTTGATTATCCGAACTCGCCACCTCGGAGCGCAGGGGTGGGGGAAAAGGCATTACCAAGGCCACATCCCGCACCACCCACACTCACACTCATTGCCCTACTGTTCGCATCACAAGGACCACCAGACCGCCACGTGCCGGTTGTTATCTTGTTGCGATTGTTTTCGCGTGATACCTGGCCTTCTTTTATTTACCATTTAATTTTTTGTACTTTCTTCACGATGTCCCTACCGAGTTAAAAACGGAAACGGGTGGTGTTGCCAATAAAAGACAAAGCGGATATTTTGGAGCTTTTGAAAAAGGTGTAACTGCCCAATCTCTGTCAGCGTTGTACGGTGTGGGAAAATCAAACATTTCTGACCTCAAAAAACGGCCTCTCACGATTTTTGTGTTCGCGAGCAACCTAGACTGCGATGAAGGACATTTAAAGCGCATGCAAGACCATAAAGAAATCCAGCAATGACTGGTTGGATGAAGTGAAAATGGATGAGGATAGAAAGTTCGGCTGGACAACCTATCTGCGGTCCCTTGCTATGTGAGAAAGCATTAGAGTTTAATAAAAAAAAACAAATAATAATAGGGGTGATTCTAAATTTTCTGCGAGCCAAGGATGGTTGGATAGATTTAAATCTTGGCACGGCATCCGTCAGCTTGATATGCAGGAAGAAAAATTGAGAACTGACTCTTTATCTGCCATTGTATATGTGGTAACATTTTTCAGGAATTTAAAAAGAAGAAGATTACGATTTGGAGCTTGTTTACAATGGAGATAAAAGTGGTATTTGTTGGAAAAGCTTACCATGTATATTCATGCTTATGTGAGTTTCTATTAAAGTCTACAAAGTACATACATAGATTTAATATTTTTCTTGATTAAAAACAAAGATACTATCAAATCAACAGTGTCTGAAATGCATTGGAAAACGAAGAGTAGAAAATATTTTTCCAGGTAACTGCATTGACATAAAACTTATGTTACTTTGTATCAGAAAACGACATAAAACATCAATCGAAAAATCTAAGAAAACACATTTAACAATACCTTTAACAGTTTTTGTCGTAAATAAAAAATTGAGGAGGAGAGGAGTGGCGTCAAAGCCTTTTTTGAAAACTCTTCGACTATTTGTACGATTTCTGTCAAATAACCTTTTTTTCTCCCTTCTTATACTTTTTTCTGTTATATCCTCGTCCTCCTCTTTACTTTTTTTTTTATTGGTTTCTATCAAAGGTGTCTGGGAAGAAAAAAAAAATTCGATTTGGGTTCCCTTTTTCGAATGGAAAGGAGAAGAAGGAAAAGTGACGGAATGGGAGTGTGAATGCGGTGAAAGAGAAGGGAAAAAAGAAGAGAATTGGTATAGGGTGAAAAAAAGGAATGCAAGGTGCGGGTTAGATCGGAATTCCAGGGCAGAATCCAATAGTCTGTGTCTATAAGAGGGTTTAGGATTTCTTGCAGGAGTTTTCCAAGAGTTCTATGTTCATCTCTATATAGTTCGGTTTATCCCTGTCTCATTCCACAGCAATATCTCTCGTGAGAAAAGAATCCTGTATCTGACTAGAATGACAACATAGACCGATGATCTAGAGAAGAGTGCACCACTAAAAAATTGTTAGGTGTTTTATTTATTTTCAGGGTTTGAAAGTTAGATGAATAGACTTTTTAATATAGTATGTTTAAAATCATTGGATATGACATATGAATGACACTTTCTTAATTGAATTGTGGATTATCGACTAAATTAACCCAGGCGCTCATTAAGACACAGGGGCAGGGCAGCAAAGTTTTTTTTCAACCGCACGAATAGAGACGCAGAGCATGGCAGAACAGTACTTTATCACACATGGTCTAACCAATGTTAGTAGATCTGCTGTGTTAACTCGCGCGATCTCGTTTCTGCGCATGAAAGAGACTTTGCTGCCTTGTAAAAAAACAAAAAAAACACTGTTCTTTTAGTTTTGTATCTTCTTTAATTCCGCAAAGTACAAGTAGTTAGCCGACATAGACAAGTAGTATGTAGTGTGCTTTCATAATTAATATTTAATGAAAAGCGTAAGGAACTTCGTTCCTACCGCTTAATTCCTACGGTAGGAACGATCGGGTGTCCCGCGAACCACACGTATTTTAATTCCTCATAATATAAAAAGAAAGCATTGTGAAGGCGCGAAAATTCGAGTTTGAGATTTAGATGGATTTACACGTTTTAAAAGACAAAAAAGAGGTTTTTATAAAATATCTGTCTGTGCAGACGCCAGGAGCCTCAACTACCATTTTTTTTTGGCGATTTTGATTAAATTTGGCATAGATGTTCAGAACAATTATACCCCGAGGCAAAATCTAGAAATGAATGAAAAAAATTAAACGGTGCTACCCCCCCCCCCCAAAAAAAACTGAAAAAACGTGAAAAAAAATATTTTTTTTAAAATATTCCGACGATTTTGATTAAACATTCTAAAATGTGGTCCATTTAAATACAAATCTAATGATATAAGCCGTTTTCCCAGGAAAAATCGCGTTCCTGAGAAAATAGCATAAAACGCGGACGGAGAGAGGCCGAATTCGATTCCCCGCTGAGGAGAAGTTATTTTTATGGTACATTTTGATAACATGTTCAATAATAATTAAATTTATCTACGAAAACTAATAAATAGAAAAGCTAAGTATTATTGACATATTTTTTAATAATAATTTAATTGAAATATTAAATGTACTTTTCCCTAGGCTAACTTAACAGGTACCACTAAGTTGTGTAAAAGTCAACGCACCAATAAAGATAAATGATAAGGAATGCATTGTTATGCCTTATTTATTTCGAGCTAAAATCAAACACTATTCTTATAAAATATAATGATTATTATAATAAGATAACTTACAGTTATTTCAAAGATGCCAAGAAATTACTCACCTGAAACAAAAAAAAAAAATTAAATTTAAAAAAAAAAAAATTAAACAATAGTTTTACAAGAATAATGTTAAATTGTAAGATACAATTAATTGTGTGAGGGTAAAACTGTAGAAATGTCCACAGAATTAAGAATCAATTTTATTCTTTATAAGTTTATTCTAAAGCACGGTTTACATGCTCAAGCCATTTGCACAAACTGGCTTGTACAAGCCAGGTTTGTGCAAATAGCTTGAGCGTGTAAACGGGCCTTAAAGAACATTCAAAGGCTCACCATATCATTTCGACTCTTCCTAGCCCCAAATTAAAATCATAACATATTTAATACTTATAATTATACTTAAAATTTTATTTTACAATAAAATGTATTATAATTAAAACAATTAAATATACCTCAAGTAGTATCAATTAATTATCTTATTGAATATTTTATTATTAAAAATATACTGAGATTTTAGCTTGGAATGAAGTAAGACGGAATAAAAACATTCTTAGGCCATTGACGTATAATTTAAACACAATCCCACTGTGACGGCGGTATTTATTTAAAATTATTAGGGCACTTCTTTTGATTGTTACTCCCCTTATAAAGAAAACATAGGGGAGTAACAATCTAAAGAAGGAGTATATAATTTGCTTCTTTAGACTATTGCTCCCCTTATAAAAACAGAAGAGTGATATTCCTTTCTCCCAAAGTAAATTGGTCTAAACATCCCTTTGTCTTAATATTTATTTAGTCAAAGTCATTATTATATTAAAAAACCATACGGGGTAACAATCTAAAGAAGTACCTTTATAAGTGGCCAAAAACAAGATGAAATACATAACTTAAATAAATAACTACTATATGTCATAAATATTGACTCTAAATGTGTATGAATATTGAAAGCTTGGATTCGGGACAAGTTATCGATTACGCTAGTGAAAAATCATTCTCCTGCGTAGCTTAGTTGGTAAGAGCATCTGTACTGGAAATACAGGAGACCCGTGGTTCAAATCCCGGCGCTGGAGTGTATTTTTCTCTGTCTGGTTCCCGTAGTTAATAATAATTATAATTTGATTAAAAAAAAAGAATTTAATTTTAATTCAGTTTTTCCAAAAAGATACGAGTATATTCAATAAATAATTCGAATTATTAGTATAAATTAAATGCTAAAGCAAGTTAAGAAATAAATAGAAACTAGAAAACCATATAGTAATTGTAAAAGGAGGGAAATGTTCTGAATTTGGTAGAAAATTATGATGCTATTTTCTATTGAGTGCACTTTACCCAAAACTAGTTTGCGTAATATATTTGAAACGTCACAAACTAGATAAGATTATGAATCTAAGTGAGAAAACACCTCCCAAGTTGAAAGAAACGATTTCACTGCAAGCGTTAATTAGAGTTTCAGAATTGTAGCCCCTTCTCAATTCTAAACTATCCTAACCTTCACTGCAATAACTCATTGTTAAAAACTTTACAACAGTTGAAGGGCAAAAGTTTCGGCGGAAATTCTAAAGGCTAAGACACACTTGGCAGCATAGAAGTTAAAGCCAAGGTACCGGAGGAGAAAGGTTTATTGGCAAAAACAGCAATAAAAACAAGCAATCTAACTCAAACATCTTCTAACCTAAAGAAACAGGAGGAAATAAATTACAGGATCGAAGCACCAAGACCAACTAACAGTCTTTCTTAAACGTCACCTCGACAATTGATTAAGGAATTAAGTTGTTCACATTTGTTATTGTTACCACTGCAATTAAGTTTTACTTCCGACCAATCTTTTACAGCGGAGGAACAACTGAAATAATCTTTATGTCAGAACCAGAGTTTTAATTGAAATTAAGATTACGGGCAATTTAAATATTCTTAGTAATGTCAAGCATAATCTTTGAATAACTTTTAGTAACAATTATAGTAGATTTACAACATCATTTTTCGAGGTTATTATTATTTGACGGCTAATTGATCTACATGCAACAGACAATAGTTTAGCGGATCAAAAAAGTATAATTCAAGTAAATAGTTTTGAAGTTCACCCAGCAGTAGTGATGTGAGTCGGGAATATTCCCAGTGGGAAGGGAATTTAAAAATGGGAATATTCCTGGGAATATTCCCGATGATTTTTTGGGAACATACCTTCAAATTGGGAATTTATAAAAATGTGAAATATTTAATATTTCTGTAGTTTAATTAAATAAATAAAAACAAATTGGTACAAAATTATTTTGAAAAGAAATTAAATAATTTTTAAGACATAATTAATTTTAAGAAATTTGTACAAAGAAATTTTGAAAATGCTTGAAATGTCCAGAGAAATGAAGTTGTTTAAAAACAAAATAAATAAACTAATATATAAACAATACATTTGAAATAGACAAATGCGGCCAAGTACCAGGTTCACAAAACATTTCCGTGCCTAGGCCTATTCCTATTATGCAGAGCCCTGATGTCTGATCCGATGTTATAGTGAGCCAATGTTGGTAGCTTCATTATCAGAATCTTCTTCGCCAGTGTTTCTCCAAATAAAATGGCTTTCTGAGACCCATTATTGCTAATAAATGTTCCATTTATTTTTTGTTTACAAATAATTAGATTTTCATTAATAAATGCTTCAAAATAATATTTGTTTGTATAACTTTCATTGTATTTGTAAAATGGTTTTCATTGTTTTAAAAATTATTCATATTTGAATGAATAATGTCTTTATTTCCTAAAAAATAATAATTGTTTAAGAAATTATTATTTTTCTTATATTATACAAATCAAGTTTAATCAGACTTAATTTATGTATAATTAATTTCATCGGCACTATTTATGTTAGTTTTACTAAAAACCATAAATTCCTGGGAATTTATAAAACTTCCCAGGAATATTCCCTCGATATTAAATTCCCGGGAATTTTACATCACTGCCCAGCAGTACCAAATAAATGGGAAGCCAAGTGTGTGAAGTGGCGACAACTGGTTGCGTTTGTCAATTAATTTAAGTTATGACACATTAAACACGTCATTTATTTCATATATAGTTGTATCAACCCTTTGAAAGGCCTAAATCTCTCCACGGGCTGCTGCATCATGGAGAGGAATTAAAATTTTGAGCTTAATTTTAAACATTCTGGCGTTTGTAGCTTGTAGAAAAGATGTGACCCAAAAAAGGATACGGTAACCAAATTAGAAACTTTTATATTTTTTTGAACATTAGAGATATTTTTCAGTCAACTAACAAAAATTAAAGGAACCTTTAATGAAATTCAACCAAACGGACAACTTTTTCCCATGTTTTAACTATACACATTATTATTACAGAACACAAGGTAGACTTAATTAATATTTTATCAGCATTAGAAAGCTGTGTTTAGAATTTCTGAAACAACAGAAGAGTAATGAGGCAAAACTAATAATGCAGACATTTAGAAACTTTTGGTTTGCAAGGGAAAACTTGAGTATTGTAATTAATTATTTATTATGAACGAACTCGAAGATCAAAATATTTCTTTATCAAACCACAATAACAAATAAATAATTAATACAGTAAAATTTTAACTTATTGATCATCGCAAATGTTGCTGTATGGCAACCACCTGGGGGGAATGGGTATCTCGTACGGACGAGCGGATGGCTCTCAATAAATCTGATTAAGAAGCATCGGGTTTGTTCAATAATTGGATGGGTGACCACACAGCTCTGGGTTAAATTCCTGAACTGTCTCCCACTAAATAAAGCAATAAAGCTATATTGCTTAAACAAACGGGAAGCTACCAAGTTTCAGCCTGCAAAACAGACTCGACGCAACCTCGGTTCAATAAAACAAATCGAGAAGTGAAACATGGTTTACCGACCATGACTTCACAGAAATGTGAAGAGTTTGGGTCTTCTATGCTGGGTTTGTTCCGTAGACGTACCTAAGTGGTCTGCTTCTTAGAATGTAAACTCCCCCAGGAAAAAAAAGACAACCACAAATTGAGTTTCATTTTGTTTCCAGTGGCACAACACCCCGGGTGGGCCTAGGCTTGCCAATGGGTTTTGGGTGATACGGAGTAAGTGTGTCTCACTATCAGCTTAACAAACCTTACTATAACAAACAAACTGAGTTCTTTTTTTTGTATTCAGTCGCACAACACCCTGTGGTGGGCCTAGGCTTGCCAATGGGTTTTGGGTGATACGGGGTAAGTGTATCACACTATCAGCTAAACAAACCTGACTATAACAAATAAACTGAGTTCTTTTTTTTGTATTCAGTGGCACAACACCCCGTGGTGGGCCTAGGCTTGCCAATGGGTTTTGGGTGATACGGGGTAAGTGTGTCTCACTATCAGCTGAACAAACAAACTGAGTACACAGTGAAAATTGTAACTAGCAACAAAACTAAATGTGTTAAAAATGTCACTATCTTTTAAATTGAAAGTTCAAAAAGAAAAATGTATCAGTTTGCAGTCAGAAGAAGGTCATCATTGCTTTTTATTTTAATGTATATTCAATAGATAATTATTCCATCAAATATTGTAGAAACAACTAACAGTTATATCAGCTAAAACTAACATTATTAAACCCTCTGTATTAAATAATATTAAATGTGAGATCATATCTGACGATAAAGGAGGAAATAATCTGATGACAAGATTCCACTCAAGTTTATGTCTTAGATTACCTAGTTTACCTAATTAATTTCCATTTGCTGCTTAACTTGGCAGAATAAATAGTCGTGAGGTTGAGATATTTAATTACTGTTTATTGCCTCTTAGGTTTGGGTGTATGTTTATGTGTACAAATTTATTTAGTAATTGACCCTTTTAGATCGGGGTACAGGCTTGAATTTCAAAGTCACTTGTTGACTTTGGTTTCAAAGTACATCTTGTTAAGTAAACTTAATGTCTCGTCTTGCTTGTTTCATTTAGGCTGGATAGTGTTTATATTTACCTCATATTTCTATGTAGAATATATGAGGAAACCCCGATATAAGAGTAGAGTAAAAGTTTACGATAAATATAGGACGAGTTGTTTTTAGGGCCGTAGGCAAAACCAAGTAGGTACCCTTATATTTTCCTTGCGGTGTCTGTCTGTCCATCCGTCCGTCTGTCGCCTGCTCTTACGGCTATACCTATAAATATTTTGTCCGATCACTTCAAAATTTGGCATGTATGTTTATAGTACCTACCCACACATTTTAAAAATTTATTGACTTGCTGATTACAAAAATATATAATTTTATGGTTATAAGCTTTAATAGGGCGAGAGAAGCCGAGTTTAAAGTTGGTGTGAAAAGTGTCCCCCCTCTACCTCGCTTATTTAAAGTTAAAAAAAAATCTGAAAAAATTATTTAACGCATTCTTGGACCAAAAGTAAAGATACCACTTTTTGGAAATGTCGATTTTTTTATTTTTATTTTATTTTTTTATAAACAACATTCGATTTTTTTTATAATTATGCTCTTTTCGATGTATTTATATGTTTATAGTCCGGTTCACTGGCAGAAAATACTTTATCGGAAGTTTGTTAATGTGTTTTCGTAGGCGAGCCAAACGCCACAAAAGATTTGTGTTAACAGCACCATCAATAGGTACTACTTAAACAATACTATGTTGCCTAAGGACCTTCGCTTGTGTGCTGACTAGCACACACTTGACCTGTTTATTTAGGATACGTTGGTTCGCCGTTAGGCAGAAACAAGACCAAATATGTACCCTGATTCCTGAAACGGAGATCTTTCTTGGACTTTATGAATTCGGAGATATAAACATTTTTCGTTTCTAGGAAACATTACCAAGCTTCCGCAACCTTCGGTAAGCTAGGAAGCCATATAAAGATAATAAAAAGACAACAAAAATTATAGCACATAAGGACAATTGAGAAGAAACAAATAAATAGATAAAAGACAATAATTAATCAAGTAAATAAATTAACTAAAGAAAACAACAAATTAGAAAATAAGTAAACATATAAATAAAAAAAATATTTGCTTAAGTTTTAGTTAACAAACAACTAGTACAGTCAATCTGTAAATTTGTGCGGAAAAAATTCGAGGATGATTTTTTTTTCAGAGGATCGTTATGGGACACATGAGAAAAGCTTAACTTCAACTTTTCAGGAACATCCGGTTGCGGAAATACGGGGTACAAAAGTCACAAAAAGTATACACCCTTTATGATGCATGTCGTTGGAAAGCTCTTTAAGAGTACAGCAATTTTTGTTATATACACTTTTGTCATATTTTCATTTTTGAGGGGGGTAAAAAGGAAAAAATAAATAAATACACAGTAAATCTGTAAATTGTGCCACAAAGATTCGAGACTATATTTTTTTTTTTCTTTTCCTGACTCGCTTGGAGCACATGAGAAAAGCTTAACTCTAACTTTTCGGGAACATCCGGACGGCGGAAGTACGGGGTATGGGGTACAAAAGTAAAAAAAGTATATACCCTTCATGATGCATGTCGTTGGAATGCTCTTTAAGAGTACAGTAATTTTTGGTTATATACACTTTTTTCATATCTTCATTTAAAAGGGGGGTAATATGGAAAAACAAGAAAAAAAATTATAAATTAACAGTAAATTTGTGCAAGAAATATTCGAGACTACATTTTTTTGTGAATCGCATGGGGTCACATGAGAAAAGCTTAAATCCAACTTTTCGGGAACATCTGGACGGCGGAAGCACGGGTTACGGGGTACAAAAGTTGAAAATGTATATACCATTTATGATGAATGTCGTTGGAAAGCTCTTTAACAGTATAGTAATTTTTGATACATACACTTTTGTCATATCTTCATACAAGATGGGGGAAATATGGAAAATCTCATTGACCCTACTGAGGGGGGGGGGGGGACAAAACTGCCATAGGACTGGACCCTGTGACAACGGAGCTTGATCCCGCACCGGAAAGACTCATGAAACTTATTGCCTGCGGCTGTAAAATAAATAATTGTGGTGCAGCTTACGGATGCAGAAAGGCGGGTTTCCCATGGTCAGTTGCTTGCAAACACTGCGGCGGAGAAAATTGCATCAACGTACCTCTCGCAGATGCTGAAGAAGATTACCTTGAGGATACTGACTATGAATTGCCTTCCCAAGTCGAACTTCTGCCTTCAATGTCAACTAGCAAACATGAAAAAAGTACCTTAGGGAGTGAAGCAGAATCAGCAGGAAATTCATCAGCGGACAATCAACCGGAAAAAAGCGGAACTGGAGTCAGAAAAATAATAAAAACTTGAGATAAACGCGAACAAAAGATGAGTTTTCCGCATCCACCTTCCGGACGGTCCCACAAAATTGGAGTTAACCTGTTCTTATTTACCCCAAGCGATTCATGAAAAAAAAAAAAGTTCCCTTGAATTTTGACTTTTATAACGGCATTTTTTTTTTACTGTTTTTCCAATTTACCCCCCTCAAAAATGAAGATATGACAAAAGTGTATGTAACGAAAATTAATGTACACTTAAAGAGCTTTCCAACGACATGCATCATAAAGGGTATATACATTTTCGACTTTAGTACCTCGTACCCCGTACTTCCGCCGTCCGGATGTTTCCGAAAAGTTGGAGTTAAGCTTTTCTCACGTGCCTCAAGTGATTTACGCAAAAATAATGTAGTCTCGAATTTTTGCGACTACAAATTCGAGACTACATTATTTTTGCGGCACAAAGTTACTGTTCATTTATATTTTTTTATTTTTTCCGTTTCTTAATATTACCCACTTCTTTAATGAAGATATGACAAAAGTGTATATAAAAAAAAAATACTGTACTCTTAAAGAGCTTTCCAACGACATGCATCATGATGGGTATATACTTTTTGTGACTTTTGTACCTCGTACCCCGTACTTCCGCAACCGGATGTTCCCGAGAAGTAGGAGTTAAGCTTTTCTCATGTGTCCCAAGCGATCCTCACAAAACAAATCATCCTCGAATTTTTTCCGCAGACAGCCTCTTATCACGACAGATTGACTGTACTAAACACCTCAGCCAAAAGCAGGCATTGATCATTAATAAGTGTTTATTTAATTTTAATTATTAAACAATGTATTATTATTTATATTATTAGACAGTAAAAATGTCATTTACTCGTTCATTTATGGTTATATTTCAAAAACAAATAATACAACTTTTATATAAGTAGTTGGTTGTTTCTTTGGAATGTAAGTCCTTATTATATTTGATTAAAACAAGCTTTCGCCTAGGGAACCTAGGCTTCTTCAGGTTTTTGAAATACTGTAAATTTAGAGAAACAAATGATCAAAATGAAAACGAATTTTGGAAAAGAATAAGGACTTACATTCCAAAGAAACAACCAACTACTTATATAAAAAAACCAAGTCCACAAAAGAAAAACTTCAATTAGAATACAACTTTTTTTCGAATTAAAAATATCAGAAAATAAATCCCACCTGGTTTCAGTTGTTATTGAATTTCTTATTTTAACTTTAATTATCAAACTTATTTACTGTTCAAAATGTATAAATAGGGAATCATTTAATAAAGGGGCTCTCCTTCGAGCTAAGTAATAAATACCAACAATAACGCAACTTTCGATCGTATCGATATTGTTTAAATTGGCCTAATTCTTCTTGCCTTTATGACTAAATAAAGTTTATTATTGAAGTCTAGTCCGTAAAAAAGACTTAGTTATAGTTAATACGATATTGTTTAAATTAAATTAATGTTAATACTGGAATATATTAACAATTTGAACTGTAATCCGCTATTATCTACTGAATAAATTATGTTACATGTACTTCTATTACGATATCATTTATTCTATGCTCTATTTACTTGTATAATAAAATGTCTTACTCCACTTTTAGACCTATTAACTTTATTATGGAATTAATAAAATTATGATCCATGCCATGGACATATATATTATAAGGTATCGATCCTTGCCTAAAATTTACATCTCTACACTTTCCTACTTGCATAGTTAAGTTTGTCACTTCACCTGACAGTAGAGAGGGTAAGGTAAACATCCGAAATAATTTAATTGATACTGACTTAATACGCTTTGTACCTATATAACATAACTCCTGACATCTTTTGACCACTAGACCACGCTAATTAGAGATTCTAGCTGAACGTGAAGCTAAGAGTTCTCAACATCACATTATACTGCTTAACTGCAACCATAAAGCAAAGCTTTATTACATAATCAATTTCAAACTGATATTGGCATCTTGTAGTATTTAACCAACATCAATATGTTTTACGATATTGTTTTTATTCTATATCAAAACCATAATATTATTAACATAAAGAAATACAACAGGAAAAAATTGACTGCCAATTTGTATAGCATGAATGTGCTAAAACTATTAATAGTTTTTACACAATTAACAATATAACAATAATTTTAATGTTAATATAATAATAAAGTACATGATAGGATGCGAGGAAGCTATGTGCCACACTAATTGGCAGTCTATTTTTATGTCTAATAAATAAAAACGTTTAGTAAAATTTCAATTAAATATCTTGTTTGGAATTAAAATTACCTATTTACAGCTGTTTCTATGATGTAGTAATATTAGCAGTAGTTAACAAGACAAACATAAAAAGAATTTATAAAAATAAGGGGTTGTTATTTATTCGGTTGTTTGTACGCACAGTTAATTATTCAAAAAAGGGGTACGTGGGTTGAGAAAGGTTGAGAACCGCTGATCTATACGATTGATACGAAATATAAACATTATATCTCTGATCATTAGATGCGTCGAAAGTGATTTTTTTGTAGCTGCATTCATTGCGCATGCACGTTCATAATTCTTCTTTTTTCCGCCCTAGTGCGGAAAAAAGAGGAATTCATCACCTTAACGCACGATTAGCGAGTTTGTTTACATTTAACAAAACTAATTTGCTGTTTGTTTAATTAAAGTAACTGTTTATATCGAGTTTTTAATGAAAAACAATGAGTGATTATGACGAAAATGAGGAGAATAATGCGTCTCTCGAAATAATTAATTCGGCACAAAATACAACTAATGAATTAATCTCATCTTAATCAAAAGAGAAATACGAAGTGTACTTTTCTCTAAAAGAACAATAAAGGAATAGTTAACACATTGTTTAAGACACCTCGAGGCGACAAGAATCTGGAGAATTTAACCTTGTAACATACTTCCTGCAAAGTTTTAGCTAGACCAAGAGACAACTAAACTTCTGAAATTCTTAACTATACTAAAGGCCGACGGCAGTTTTTCCTTCTATATCTTCAAAAATAGAAAGTTTTATGTCGAAGCGAAAAATCCTAGACCACATACGTACTCTAATTCTTTTTACATAAGAATTTCCTCAACAAAGTTGCGACTTAGACATTATGGAGTATTTTTAGTCTCGCGTCAGTCTTTTGCCAATACTTTTGCAAACAACCTAATACATATTGTAAAAATCTAAAAACCTCGATTCCAATTTTAATAAAATTTTGTTATAGTTCGTTAAGAGGCCCCTTATTAATTTCATTCAGCTTTATTACCACCTTTTGCTCATGAGAAGAACCTATTTCATGATCTAAGTTTCATTTTTGAAAATATATAACACATAATTATACTTCATATTATACTCATGTGACCATTCACACAGTAATAGAAAACGAAGGCGCTATAAGACAAAATAAATATATGTTGTCTAAATTTCATTAACAAAAGGTATGAATAATTATAATTTAAAAAGACTAACATTATAAGCTAATTACAGATAGTTAATATTTAACTTTATTTTCATCGATAAAATTATATATTCGAGAGAAAACAAGTAATGAGGTCTCAGAAATTCAATGAATTGAGTATCCTCTTAAAATTTGTTTGAGTGTAAAATCAATTTAAACTAAAATTAACTAATTAAGGACCTATTTTTTCGGGTCAATAAAAAGGTAAAAATAACTATTTAAAAGGATCTTGACAAAGAAGTATATATATATATATATATATATATATATATATATATATATATATATATATATATATATATATATATATATATATATATATATATATATATATATTTATATATTTTAACGTATTAGAATATTTCAACGGTGTGGAACATTTGTTCTCTGTCAAGTGAATAATTGCTTACGGACCAATTAACACTCGAGTTAACTTTGTCATGCAATAACAAGCGAAATATTTAACTATATTAGGAAATAATTTAATAGAACAATAATTAGAATTAAAATTAGTGAGGAACGGTTTGATAAAAATAACTTATTAGTTTAACCAACTATAGTTGCGTGAAATTGATTTACATCATCGCGGTTATGTACTATAATAGACAATGCAAGACTAACAAGCCCTCATAGTGAAGTTTAAGATATGTATGGTTTAGGAACTTTGTGTAGGGACTATTATTTTAGACTCAAACTTTTTAAAATCTCGGTGGGGCACGAAATAGAGTTGAAAAGATTGGAAGGAACTGTCCAGGTATAAAAGGCTGTACGATAAGATACGGGTAAAGAGCTCAACTAAGACATAACAACAAAATTTATAAACTAAAATAAAAATATACAAATTGCACTGATTTATATCAAATAACTAGACAGACTAGACTTAGAGGGTTTATTTTAAAGGAACTAAATTTAGAAACTACAGTTTAAATTATATTTTCAGGAATGCCCGTTATCTTATCATAAACATATTTAAAACTGAATGACAAGTTGAAGGTTATTATCCGTAAAGAAACTTGATGGAAATAGGTAAGTTCGAGGTCAGCCACTATACACTAAGCTAGAATCCAAAGCGGCATCAAATATTTAAGAATAGAATTCGTTGTATTAAATTAAATAACAGTTATTTAAACAAAGTTTTTAAATTTAGTTTGGAAATTGGCTTACAATTTTGTAGGGTATTTCACTTTTCATTGACAATATCAATGATAATGTCGACTAGGATGTTTGAAAAAAGTGAAGCTTAATCTAGGGCAAGGGTCTCCAAACTACGGCCCGCGGGCTGGATCCGACCTGCAAACGTTTTCTACAAAATAAGTTAACAAATGAACCTAAATAATGCAAAGTTATAAGTTCTCCATGTTTAAATGCCATTTCAAAGATAAAAGGTTAAGAACCACTGCTCTAGACTTGATTAAACGATTAAGTGAACTGTAGTAATGATTAAGGACAAGTAAAATATAAAAACGAGAATTTAAAAATATAGTCGTGTACTAAAAGAATCGTGGCATACAATAAAATAGACATGGCCCGACTGAGGCTTACTCTTATTTAGACTCAATACAAGGTATTACATACATAAGAGGGGAGAAGAGTGAATCCAAGAAGGATTGGGAACAAGGCTCGAAGGGAACCAACCTGTCCAAGGCCAAGCAAACATGCCTATAAGGACGGTAAAAACTCGAGATTAAACAAGACTAGAGTGGACTAGACTATGCAACTACAAACTACCTCCTGCAACGGCCTAGTTTCCTGCTAGCAGTGGAACTCTTTTCGACTACTTAGCGCGGTAGGGGAAGGCACAACCGCTGGAGACTAGATTACACACCTCCTATAGCTTCTAACTCCCTGTTATACTTTTCTGAGGTTTTAAGCTAAAAGTAACGTAACGCTTTTTGAGTTTTGTGCCATTGGCTAAACATGAAAATGTCAAAAAAAGATAAGCACGAGTCGTATTGTTGTTTTTGTTGCTAAAATGGAAAGTGCTGATCAAGGTATTGTTATTGTTAAGTCCGATGGCTGAGTGTTACTTAGTTCATCCACCCACTAGAGACCATCTTATTCATATTCGGCGCTTCAACCAAAAAGATTGGAGACCCCTGATCAAGGGAAACAAGAATGTGTTTATCAGAAAACAATAATTGGACTGATTTTAGATTTGAAATTGAAAGAATCTTTAATGTTGTACGTTGGATCAGATATATTTTGTAATAAATTAGTAATGTATTTAGATAAGTTGTGTAAGTGGGAGAGTATTTCACATGAGATAATATGTCTGAGAGGATTATTTGGTATGTAAGTTTTGACTAGTCCGTTAATTTTAGAAGGAGAATAATTCTACATAGAGATATTCCAATTTCTAATTTAACAGTTTTTTTAACAGCAAATTTAAATCTAATGAAAACATTAATGTGATGTATGTACGCATGCAAATAGGAAAACACTTAAATAACACGTATTAAAATGTATTTCTATGGAAAAAACTATTTCCGTCTTTGAACTCAAATGAACCAAGAATGTTTTTTTTTTTTTAAATCTAAGAACACAAAATATTATGGGTTAGATCCTATTATGGGAGACAAGTCCTACTCCAATAACCACATTGATGGATCCTGTGATTTACTCGTCTTGTGACGTACTCGGCAGAACAGTCTGCATCAAGCCACGGTCAAATTAATATCGTAAGAGCACTGGTTTGGTTTTTATAGCATCTTGAAATTGTGCGCTCCAAAAAAACTTCCGTTCAAATGCGAAGAGCGAGATTTTTAGTGTTCGGTAAAACGTTTTGGCACCCATCAAGCTCAGAACTTCCGGTAACCAAATCTTTCTGTCACTACCTCGTATAATACAGTCCTAGAAATCTGTGGAATTTCATCAGGCAGCTCCGAAAATTTCACGAACTATATCTGAACGAGTTTATCTGTGTGACTAATGATGGCCTACCACTTCCCTCTTTATCATAAATGTTTTTCCGTCCACTTTTAAATAAACAAACCCATTCACGTACATCTCCTTCACTTATAACACTTGGTCCATACACGTCACAAAGTTCTCAATGAATACCTGCTGCCGAATATTCTTTTGCCGTAAAAACAGCTCGCACTTCGCATTTGGACGGAAGTTTTTTTTGGAGCTCACACATTTCAAGATGTTATAAAAACCAAATTAGATCTTGTGCGACATTCATTTGACCGCGGCTTGACAGTCAGTTTTTTTTCTGACAGTCCTGCCGTCCCTATCAAAACGTCAGTGCAACAATGTCGTCGCTAGTCCCACTACTTCCCACACAGTGGCCAATCGGAGGTTACTTTCCGAATGGCAATTGTATATAGTTGCTTTTAAAAATTGGTTTTGTTTACAGGTGTCTAAATGGGATTTCTGGATGAGTAGAGTACTAATAAATATAAGGGTGTCAATCAAAATAAAAAGTTTGTGCGCAAGCGGAAAGCAAAAAGAGTATAAGGTTGTAAGGTAAATGGACTGTGGATTAATTATGGACACAGCCTCCAAATATCATCACAAATGGATGAGTAGTTTGTAAGATATGATGAAAATGTTGAACGCAGACAGACACGAGTCCGAACATGTTCCCTGTTGTCTGAAACATATTTTTAATGTGTAGGGAGTTTTTAATTCAAAGGCAAAGAAGACTTATTTTTCAGAATGTTAGTCACGTGTTCGTTACCTCCAGTTAGCAAGACAGTAATTGATTAATTGTGTTATAAGTTGCTTTTAAATTACCATTTAGGAAAATTTATTTTAATCGGTGATTTTTTCTTTCTGGAAAAAGAGCCCATATAAATTCAGAGCTAAAATTTATATTCAATTTTATTTCATGAGCTGTTCGTTCTTGAGTTCAGGCTTCACAAAACAAAAACTATAAATTAAATAAGTAGAATCGAGAAAACACTAATTAAACAGTAACTGTTTCGACATACGTATTTCTTAAAAAAATCGTGAAAATGTAATCTATTTAAATAACTATTTAACCATATAATTCGCGTTTGGCCTAAAGGTCCTTAAATCTTATGTGTAATGCGGTTAATAAAGAAAAAGTAGACTGTATAAATAAAGAAACTGAGACTATATAAAGAAGAAATGTCGTTTATTGAGTAACAATTGATTGAATTGTGGATGAATGTATTTGGCCATGAACTTAAAACTAGAGTAGAACATTAACTAGAACAGAACTTAAGTTCAGTAGAATTTTAGCAGCTGCTGACAGAATACAAATAGATAAGCGAAGAAGTTTCAGCGGAGTTAGAATTAGCAGGTTATTAGCATTAGCTACCAGTAGAAAAGAGAAGAAAATTTTTAAAAGTGCCAATCACTTCTACTAGGGCGCGCTAGGTACTAAACAAGATTTTTATAAGACATTGAATAAAAATAAATGTGACCTTGCTGGAAATCAAAACTGGACCATCTCAATTACCTGCTATTATTTAATATTTTTTATTTAAATATTATATTAAAAGATAAATATAAGTAAATATATATATATATATATATATATATATATATATATATATATATATATATATATATATATATATATATATAAAGGATATATGTGTATAGATTTAAATTCCCTGGCTAGATTGTTGGAATGTTTTTTTTTTCTGAGTTATTTATACTTAAGTAGTTCTATAAGATCTCTATCATACAAAAATTACTTTTTACTTAGTGAAAATGTAACGTTAAACTTAATTTTAGGTCGACAATGAAACATTCTTGTTTGCTGTTGGCTCGCGTGATTTTAAAAAGGTAAGAAATTCTAAACTACGTCATAAGCTTAATAATAAGAATTTTCCCCTTTCAATTAATTTGATAATCGAAAAATATAAATTATAAAGATAAAATTCGACAAAACCACAAAAGATTTAACATCGAAATTACTCGTATAATTGAAGAACGAATGATTTACAAATACGATGTAACATTGTAATGATATAGAATTACTCGCATAGTTGATGAACGAATTATTAGAAAGGTAAAGGTACCACGGAGGATTAATTTCTCGAAGCTTCATATATCTTAATAAAAAAAAAAAAAAATAACCAAGTAATTATAAAAGGATGGAACAGATAACAAGAAAATTATGAATTTAAAATGAGCGAAAGATAAATTGACGAGGAAAATAAAATTATTTTGCTTTATCCGGATTACAAGATAAACAAATTTATCTCTTTCTTCAAATCCTCCTAGCCGTTTTAACAACTATATCTTACCTTAAATTTTAAGCAATTATTTTTAAACAAATTATGAAATATTCGCCGACTAGGAGGTCAGCTGGCGTATAGTATTGTGACTCAAGGACAAAATTAGATAGGTTTATTGAACAAATATAAAACTCAATAAAGAATATTTTAATTTTATTTAAAAGAAGATAGCTTAATAACAATATAAGAAAGAGTAAAACTAAGCAATTGAGTAGGATTAAATATTTATTAAAAGAAAGGGAAATCAACATTACCTGAGTAGTTAGTTTTAGGTATATTTTAAATTGTTTAAGAAATTCATTGAAATTGTTTAAGACCTTAATACCGACTCTGATTCGGGACACCGCCGTATTAAGCTAAACTATAGCACAATATAGTATTTTTTATGTTGTTTGAAATATGTATGACAAAAAAAAATTGAAAGTAAAAGTTAAGTAAAACCATTCACAAAACAGAAAATCGAAATAATTTCATATCCGCCTATTCTTGTTTATTTGTTGATTAAAAAAATATATTGCTTCCAAGCTTACCAAAGGTAACGGAAGCTATGTGATCTTTGAGAAAAACGATCATTTTTTATGTCTCCCAATTAAAAAATCCAAGAAAGAAATCTGTTTCAGACATCAGAGAACATTTTTGGTCTCGTATCTGTCCATAAATTTTTGTGAACCAACATCTTAAAAACTACTAGACCAATTTTAATGAAATGTTCAGACATAAGTTTCACAACCTTCTGCTCTCATTTGTTTTTCTTCCACATGCACAAAAACATATATTTATTCACACATATCTTCAAAATGACTCATCTGGTTTTTTTAATTTATTTGTCCTTTTAAATCCGTTTTTTTAATTTACGTGTTGAACGTAGCCCATAGATAAACCCAGATTAATTTCAACCACCGTCGTTAATAAGCGACGGTGGTTGAAATTAATATTGCTAAATTGATACTTTAATTCGTGATAAGAACCAAACAATTGTAAAAGATTTTTTTTTTAAAAATGGTGCGAAACAATAAATTAATTAGACGATATGGGGTTGTAGAAGTATAACATCAATAAATTACGTGATAGGATGCGAGGATGCAAATCTAAATTAATCATGTTACTATTTGTTCTATTCTTAAGTCTTCAGAAAACTAAATTTTATGAAATAATTAAAAACACTCTCGATAATCTTTTCCTCCACAGTTTTTAATAACATCCTTAATAATAATAATTATATATATATATATATATATATATATATATATATATATATATATATATATATATATATATATATATAAAATTTTAAAAACGTACGGGAGAGGTATTCAGCTTTGAAAATTAAAATTCATAGAAGTGGTAAAGGAATACCGTGATACACAAGGTAGGTGTAATTTTGAGGGTATTTTGGACCTGTATCGCAGAGTTAACAGGTTTACCCCTAATTACACAAGGGTCATCAAGTCACCCACCTTGTCTAAAAGCTCCACAAACCACTAATTTAATAACAACCTCCCTTTTTCTACCAGTACTCTCCTTTTTTTCTCTCTTCTCATTTGCTGCCAAATGATAATAAAGTCATTAAAAAAAAAAAAAAAAAAAATCCTTAGTGAGGAAAAAGTTAAATAAATAAAGTTTATTTAATTTGTGACTCTTTACAATTAAATTTACTATCATTATTATTATTATTATTATTTATTAAATTAAATAAAATTGTCAAAAATAGTGCTAATTAGTGTGGCACATCGTATTATTGGGAGATTGGATACACGAAGATTTGGATCGGTTTCAATTCCCAGTGGAGTCACATTTATTTTTAAGTATATATTAAATTTGTGCTAACGATTGAAATTAATATGGGACCCTTTGTGGGCTACTTTCAACAAACCATCTAAATTTGTTGTTTGTCTAAATTGTTTCATCGGAAAAATCCTTTTAAAGTTAAATAAAAACAAAAATAATCTGCCAATTACTGTGGCACATAGCCCCCTCGAGTCATATTTCATAACATCTAATGATTTTATGCTTTTAAAACTTATTACTACCAAATTTTTTTACAGGTATAAAAGTACCATTCCGCAAAATTTAAATAGCACAAACGGTTGAAATTAATCTGGGGCTACCAGCGAGCTACTTTCGACGAACCATCAAATTTTCATAAAAACCAGATAAGTAATTTTAAAGATATAGGTGTAAATAAATGTATGTTTGTGATTATTTGGAAGAGAAACAAATGGGCGCATAAGGTTGGCGACAGACCGACACAGACAGACACAGAACAAAAAAAGTTCCCTGATGTCTGAAACTGATTACTGTCTTGAATCGGAGACCTAAAAAATTTTCGTTCTTCAGAACGATTACATAGGATCCGTTACCTTCGGTAAGCTCAGAAGCAAAATCTTGTTGAATTGTAAAAAAAAGCTTGCGCAAAAATTATACGGCTTACTTTGTAATGTAAGCAAAACGAGAATGAGAAAAACTCTGAGCTGGATACGTCTTTTAGACCTAGAATCCATAAAGGACTTGTTCGCTCTATTTGAATGGGATCCGGAAGTAAACTGGACAGTTTAAAACGCCTCAGTGTCAGGTAAAGGTGTGAAGGATCCCCTCAAAGAAAGTTTACTCGACTAAGTGCAAAGTTGAGCCAAGAACTTGTCAGAGTTCACAGTAAAACCCTCGATTTCTCTTGTCGAGAAGTTTCAACAAGATCTCAAATTAGGAAGTGTTGGTTCTGTGTGGCCAAGAAGAAATTCACCAAACAACAACTCAAGTTAGATCAGAACAAATTTGTAACAAGTCTACTTTGGATTGCCACAAAATTTCGTGGTCGCTTGTTCAGATGGAAATAAGTTGGACAAACTTACATCATACATGCAATCTACATAATTTAATCGTTACACATATTATAAACGTAAAATTCATTAAATACAAACTTACAAATTAATTGTTGATGAAGGCTTATTTACATTTATGTTACTAGTAAAAGTAATGTTATTATAAATGTTTGCAAAAAAAAAAAAAAAATCGATTCAATACTAAATAAATTAATTTGATTGTGAGCACAATTATTCACTTATGATTACAAATTAAAATGATTTTGCACTACAATACAAAGGAGGATTGATTTTATAATTAAATTTCAAAAAACTAATTAGTTTTAAAACAAACACTATAATATTAAAGGAAATCGAGGAGAATATATATAAAGTTAATTTAGATTTGCAAAAAAAATAGATAGAGACAAAACATATAGGGTAGAATTATGATTATTTTACAAATATATAAAATTAAATAAAGCTATTCATTTATTGCTATAGCCATAATTAAAAATGTATTTTAGCAGTATCTTTTAAAGTATAATTGTGTGCATTATTTTTTTTCTCATAATTTTAATTGCAAATAACAATTTGATTGATGAAGAGCTTTCAGAAAATTAGGAATTCATTATAATTTAAAAGTAGATTTAAGAGAGTAAGGATCAAAAAGATAATCTTATACATTTGAGGGTTGATACGACTTAAAACGTACTGGAGAAAGTGGAAAATATACTAGCAATATCTTCTGACAATAAAACTTTCGTATCAAGTTTCTCTCGCTCCATTCTGTCAACGGGTTTTAATCCCTTAAGACAATAGAGGTTTCGGAAGGAAAGTCCAAGAGATTAATTGAGCAGGAGCTGCTTGCTCCAAGGTTTGGGGAGTCTGAGAAGTCCATTTCATTCTGGCGACACGGGATCGGTCCCTCTCCGACATCATATCACGTTCTCTCCGTCTCCCGTCGCTCCAACCGCCCAACCTCATCATCATTCCATAACATCAGTTAGGGGAGTAAACCTTTCCACCTAGGTACTTTCCACTCCCCTTTGCCGATTCATCATCGCACCCTCTTACAACCTTAAGTCCTCCCATACTAAACTACCTCCACTACCTTCCTTCGACTCCATTCATCACTCGTTCCCTTACATACGAACCTTTTACAGCATGTCTTCGAGTCTTGGGGAAATTTTCTACGCCCACTCTACTGCATTTCCCAAGTTCTTTTTAAACTACCGTCCTATTCAAAAGGCATTCGATTAATCTGGTTGTGACGTAAGATATGCAATCGGGATAGGGACATTATTCTTGAAAGCAAAACGATTGGAATTTACCGAAACAATAGGATGGAATCACGAAGTAAGCTCAGATCCTTTGCATTTGATGAGATAGCGTGAAATAGTTCGAAATTCACCGATATATATAATTGAACGGCTTGAATCCCATCTTCAAATTAAATCATTTATCCTTATGCCTATTAGATTTTGCGCGGCATAACAACCCGGGCATAATAACCAGGCAGTTGGAGAAATTTCTTATCTTTAAATAATAAAATAACACACTAAAATTTATGTTTTAAAAAAAATTAAACAATTAAAAACTCATCAAGGACTGTTTTTTTTTTAATTGTAATTAAATTATACGAATGAATTGTCAGAATCATAAGGATCAAAATAACAAGTTTATATTTGTAATGAATACATAATAATAATACAACTCTTATTCTTGATGAATTAAGCTGGAACAATAATCTAGCTCGAGGCACAATTATTTTCAATTTAAACTCTGCCTTTTTGAACTCCATTCCGTCATTAATTTTATTTTCTAATTTTTTCTCCCGGCATGCTCCATGGACTTTTGTAGAGGGTTCCTTTCAAGAGGACCTCCTTGTTCTGGAAATCTGACTTGCCTCTGTTCAACTCTCCCAATCATCGTTTCCCGGTCTCTCAGTGAATAATAATGCGGCACACCCGTTCCTTTCACATGGTTCTCTTCTCTCAGGGTCCTGGGTCCTCAGAGCCTCAGTCACACCCCATCCAACGCCGGCTTTCTCTTAATAACCCGTCGCGTTTTGGATTGGGACGCCCTTTCAGTCTTCCGCCCCCTCGCTCTATATCCTCAGTAATTATGCAAAGACTCGAGCCCTCCTTCTCTTCTCTTCACCTTGGAACAAAGCCTTTTTCTCCACTCCTCCCACGGCTCTACTTAATCCGATGAATAAAATCATTGTTATAAAATTAGCGCTTCTCTCCAAAAACCTTTTCTCGTTTCGCACAGTTCAAATTCGTCAAAACATTAAACGGTTATTAAGAGATTATTTCACATGGTGAAATAATCTCCTATGCGACACATCTTTTAATTAAACCGTTCACTCCGTACATCGGTTAATCTACCTTATTTCATTCAACCATCTGCCTATGTTAGACATCTTTAAGTTAGACTGTATTAATTAAAGGCAGTTTTCGTTATGGAACATAACTAGTTGTCATCTTATTACAATACACAAAATAAATATACATAACAGCCGATTCTCAAAAAAACCCAAGTAAATTTAATTTTAATAAAACATTTAGAAGAGAAAACAAATCAATATTAATTAGAGAAAAGATGTCTAAAACAGGATATTTGTAAACCAAAATAGTCGTTCTCATTTTTTCTATGATATGGTTTTAACAAAATTGGATGTTTGAATACATTTTTGTTCTAATAACTTCATCTTTACCATTACCTTAAAGAGAGAAATAAATACAAAAAAGACAAAAGGTTTAATGTGTTATTCGCTTAAAAATCTCAAAAAATTAAAACTACGATAAAAAAAAAGCGAGAAGAAAGTAATGACACAGAACAAAATTAAAAGTGGTAAAGCGAGTCAACAAGAGGGATAAAAAAAACCATGTTAAGTATTCAAAGGCGGCCAGTCAACGAGTCCATTCATATGAATAGAGTTTGGCCGTAGCAGGGGAGGAGGGTATAGGATATGGCCTCTAACACAACTCTCACATCGAACCCTGCAGCTCTAACACAGTCTCATGAATGATTTACCAAGCTCCCTCCGGGAATCCGCATGGGAACCAGTTTTTCCAATATACCGACCGATATTTTGACAAAAGCCGTCGGGCTCTATGGGACAACAATTACATCAGTTGTATAAAAGACATCCTTTTTCTATCCTCCTGTTATTGGATTGTTGGTAATCTGATTGAGCCTTTTATTATTGATAAAAGCTCTATTTTTTCTATTCATCTGTAATAATAATAATTATAAAACAAACATAATAAAGATTGCACGTTTAGAGATATACAGAAACAGAAAAGAACATTAATTTAAGATGAGGGATAAATGTGCCAATAACTATCGAAGCGACTGATGTTTGTTTAATTTTCAACAAAAGTTTAGTAACAAATGATTACGGCTCAAGAAAAAATATTTTAACAGTTTAAACACGTTCTAATCAAAGAATCATGATCTTGTATAAGCATTTAAATATTCAAATATATGTTGTTTCTTGACTCATTTGACTAGATACCACAGGGTGAATGTTAATGCAAGACAACAGCGCACTATGAATATATCTCCGCAGAAGGAATGTGTTGAACTAAAATGAAAATAGCTAAAATAATTATTTTCTTTTTCCTACTAGCGGCAGCAAAATTACGCATTATTGAACTGCTTTTAGGCATGAAAATAAAATTTCACTGAGGTTTCAAGAAAAAATGTACAATACGCAGCAAACTCTTATTTTACTGCCTAGGCAGCAAAATCGTACTTTGCTGAGGATTTTTCCAGGCTAAGCCACTCCCACATTCCCTCCTACAAATAAATAAACAAACAACCTTTTGTTTTATATAATCTATAACCTAAATTATTTTAACAATGTACCTTAAAAATATTACGAATTTATAATATTTATTTATAATAAATATTATCTATAAGAAGCAGAAAAAAAAATATTGTATTGTTGCATACATTGAATGGCAGCAAAGGGAACATTTTGTGCCTTATTGATATATTGCCTGCCTCGGCAATCAATTGAATCAATTAGTCAATTTCCATAGCTTGACCTCGCCTCCGGCTCGGAGGCTAACTTAATCATGCGTCAGTAATAGTCCACTTTGCTGCCTAGTTACATACATAAGTATAACCAAACTTTTTTTTTTTTTAATTTCTTTTTTTTCAAGGTAAAAATGAAAGTACCTTGGGTTACGTTTCAAGGGTCATTAGAAGGCAATAATTTTAAACAGCAGTGAGACCAATATTAATAGTTTCCCGAGAAAAATTAGTTTTAAGGGATAATAGATTTGGGTTTATTAGTCAAATTTCTCGTGGTCTATCTGTTGACTGGTTTGTGTCCCTACACAAGAGTCTTGTCTGACCAATCCTTAAGTATGCAGTACTTATCTAAAATAATCTAGCTGCAATGAAGTTTGATCGTCTGAAAGCTGCCCAGCGCTGTTTTGTCAGACTGTGCTAATTACCGTCGTTGCTATTATCGTCGTAAGTATGATAGCGTATGCGTGATAAACGTGGTTTAGACACCGTATTTCTACGTCGTAAATCATAAGAAAGTCCTTTTCTCAGCTAAGTGCTTACGGCTGCGTTGACTGTTCAACGCAAGTAGTAGTACTTCCTAAAGTTCATTGAGCTGGTAGATTTTTGTATATTGAAGAATTGTCCTCTGCATTTCTTCAGTACTCTCTTAAAGATGTTTTAAGTATTTTCATTTTTTGTTAATAATAATATTTTCTTAAGCTATCAATATTTATATTTTTAACAACACTTACTTATAATTTCTTAAGATTTTGAGTTTATCTTTGATAATAATAATAATAATAAACTGAATTTTATTGTTAGACCTTCTCTTTTTCCCTGATTTTTATTAATTATAGCTAATAGTGTTAGTGACTACTCTGATTGTAATAATTTTTATTTTTAATAGTTTTATAATCAATGTCTACTTTTTGTTTATTATTAGGTCTTGCATGTATCCTACTTGTGGCCTTTTGCTGTTCAGGTGCATGGCATGTACAATTATTAAAATATATTTTTTTTAAAAAAGAGGGTACAAAGGAACTCAAGAAAAAGAATGCTGACAAGAAAATGTATATGAAAAGAATGCCTGGAGTTCTCCAACTAATAATGTTGTTTCAAGTTATTAAAAAAAAGATCGTAGAAGTTAAATTGCAGAGAAAATGTTCTCTTTCTCAATAATGTTACTTCAATTTTCCAGAAGTCTTTGCAATTCACACAAAACTCATGTCGATTCCACTTTGTTTAGTGTACATGAGCTTTATAATAACACCAGTAGTATCGGGGCTTAGCTAAAGGGCCAAAAACCGTTCTACAAAAGAAGTAAAAACCAACCCTATTTCCTAAATGTTCCAAGATAAAATAAACGAGAAACATGACAATTGCATAAGGGTCTGGCATTCTCAATTCTTAAATTTTAGACCCTATAAAAAGCATGCGGTAAAAATTAGCACAACCATGCCCCTAACTAAGAACACAAAGTAAAATGCTAAATAAATTATGAAAGATAAAACAATTTTTATTTTCTAAAAAAACCCTAAAAACATAGAGCTGTGTAATTAGTTTAAATTAAAAATTGCATAATAGTAGCACGAAGAATTATTGGAATTGCTACAAAAGAGGTAAAAGCAAACTTTTATTTCCTTGTCTTTTCTTTATGCTTGAAACTCATAAAATGGCAGATTTCACAATGAAATGAAATAAAGTTAGGAATAATCACGGAGAGAACTTAAACAAACATACTTGTTTTGTACATTTTTTTTTAATTACTAGGACATGTATTTGAGAGTATTCAAACTTTTATCTTCAATTAAACGAATGTTTTGCCTTCCATATTTTATTTTTTCTTGAACGAAGTATGCATACAGAGAGAAAGAATTGTGATGGAACAGGAGAAAATACACTAACTAACTAACTCCGTTGCCCAACAGACCGTAAAGAGCCTATTAGCCTGTCAAAGGGCGCATACAAGTATTTATAAAATGGATGACAATGGGGTTAGTGTTTCGCTCCCTCAGCTACATGTACTTCATAATTAGCATTAGCAACCAGCATAATACACATTGTTCCTAAAATTAGCGTTAGTAATCAGCATAATACACATTGTTCCAAAATAATATATACAAGCTTTAACAGCTGATAGCTCAATTAATATTTTTACCCTCTTGCTTCGCGTGGTTAGCACATGGGTACATACATACATATATATATATATATATATATATATATATATATATATATATATATATATATATATATATATATATATATATATATATATATATATATATATATACACACATACACACATGTCCACGGATGGAGTTGCCTATACGTGTAAATTTCAAAACATTTCAATTTTCGAAGAAAAGTAACTTCATAAAATCTACTGTTTGTTCTCAAACGAAGAGTTATAGTATTGCTTTATGTTCAAAATGTACCATGTACCCAGAAAATACTATTTCCTAAAATCGTACAAGAGGAAACCGGTCCAAATTTCGACTACTCAAGAAAAAAGTATTCTTTATAATTTCTTTTAGATACTAATCCAAATTTATTTTTCGCATAAAAATGTCGATAATCAAATTTCAAAATCCCCCCCCCCCCATTTTAAAAATGCCAAATTTGTCTGATTTTAATACATGAGGAATCGATTTAAAGGTCTCATTGAGTTCATTAAAAGTTGTATTATTGCTCTAGTTGATAAAAACAACATGAAAGCTATTAAAGGGAAAATTAATTAGGAAAATAAATTCATGTTTGAAAATGTTTTTTTTTTTTTTTTTTTTAATTATAGATATAAATAATATTTAAATTTAAATAATAAATACGATTTTCTCTGTAAATGCTTTCATATGTTTTTATAAAAAAAGCAATACCAAAACTTTTAATGCACTCAATGAGACCTTGAAATCGACCCCTCATGTATTAGAATCAGACAAATTTTACTTTTTAAAAATGGCAGGGGTGGATTTTTCAAATTTGGTTATCAACATTTTTATGCGAAAAATAAATTTGGAATAATATCTAAAAGATACTATAAAGAATACTTTTTTCTTGAATAGTCGAAATTTGGAGCTCTTCTACGATTTTAGGAAATTTAACTTTCTGGGTAGGTACACGGTATATTTTGAACAAAAACGAATACTATAAATCTTCATTTATGACCAAGCAGGAGATTTTATGAAGAGTTACTTAACTTCGAAAATGATTTTTTTTTTTTTTTTAATTTACACGGGTAGGCAACTCCATCCGTGGACATACTGTATATGTATATATTATATAACCTAACAAAAGTCCCATCAAATAAATAAAAACACAAATATATAAAAAGAAAATATTTTAAATAATGTATTTTTAAATTCATTCAACATTTTTCCTTCACTTTTAGAAATAAAGTGCACGGAAGTCTATAAAAGAGGAAAATGTTTAGTATAAATATCAGGTTATTTTTATTTTTCATTCAGTAAGCACCAAAAGGTAAGAGTTGAAAAACTTTTAAGAGTTAAGAAAAGCAGGGGTTTTATTAATTTTAACTTTGAGAGTTATTTCTACTAAAGTTCGTCTTGTTTTTAGTATTCGACTAACTTGCTTGCGATATTCGTGGTTGTGGGAAATGGGGTATGGTTTTTATTGTAGCTAATTTCCTCGACGGTGGTTTTGCAGAGGCAATGCTAGAAAACTTCTTCAGACACTTCAAGAAGAAGAAAAAGAATTTAAGAGCTTCCTGGAAAACAGTATTAAAGAAAACGAACAAAAATATTAAGGGGAAAGAGACGTTCTCGAACCTGTTTCTCCTAGTTTTTTACCAATTCTATATCCTCTCAACAAAATAAATAAAAAGATCACAACAACGCACTTAAGTAAGAATTAATGACACAGTTAAATCATGTCTAGCGAAATATGTTATGCAACGAATGTAATAATAAGAGAAAACATTGTGACGGGTTGAAGGTTGGCAGTAATCTCTAGACTCTAAACGATTGTACATTTAAGCCAGACGACGCCAGTCTCAGCAGCAAAGCTCTGCATGAACTAGTCATTAAATTAATCACTATCTAATAATGATAAACGCTGCATTTGCATGACATGCTTAAAGTGATTTATATTTAAATGAGGGTTGGTGGAGTTTACAATGAAATGAATATAGAAATCTAAGCTTCTCACTTAATATTGATTTAATCTGTCTTTTAACACTTTACACATTGAAATTAAATACCCTATTAATTTAGAGTTCGACTTTAATTTGAGAGGTTCTTTACCAATTGATTAAGTAAAGAAAATAATATGTTCTTAACCTAAAAGATAACACCTATATCACTTTAATTTAAGAGCTATTAGGGTAAAGGCTTAAAATATAAAAAAAACTGAAATCTTAATTTAAATAGTGTAAGTTTCATCTTGATAGAGTCTACATTAAAGATAACTGCATGAAACATAATAGAGGCCTTGTTTTATAAGTTAACGTTGACACCTCTCAACCCCACTCAAGGGAATATACCTGTTATCCCTTACAGCTATCACATCAAAACTAAATATCGTTAGGTAATAGCGAAGCAAGGAGAAAATTGAGAACATGGGAAACAGGGTATTATGGTTTATATGAAGCAGATGAGTATTAGACCTCCAACAAACAAGAATATCTTCAACATATTGTTCCAAGAGTTTCTACCAAGAATCCTCAACACTCACTATAAGATTAAACCCTTTCATATTGCAACCCAATATTGACCTAAATGGAAAAAGCCCACAACATTTGGTATTCAAGCAAGAAACAATACTTAAACAATGTTAAACATAATATAACATATAAAAAAAACTTGTATTGGTTAAAAACAATATAACGCCAAGCCTAAATAAATTAAATCTTAGATGAATACACTCTTCAGACTCCCACAAAAATGTGTTCATTAAGGTCCGCAGCCAAAAACGAGGACCTTTACAGATTCCTGTGCTTGTCTCTCCGTCCGTCTGTAACGCACCTGTAACAACCACAAAAATTTGAAACTTTGCACTTATGTCATGTGTAATAATAGTCCAGTCATTTTAGTTTTTCTGTTCCAAAAAAATCGGTGCTAATTTTTTTTTTTTTTGGTCGCTTCATTTTGACTTTCTGAAAAAAATTCAAAATCTGCAACGAGATAGAGATATTCAAGGACATAGGTCAACAAATTCGTTTATTTACGAATAGCTTGCTTCCTATGGCTCAGAGACAAATTAAGGTGATTATCATGACTGGACTATTATTACACATAACATAAGTGCAAAGTTTCAAATTTTTGTGTGGGCTACTTTCTGAGATCAGGTGCGTTACAGACGGACGGAGACCTTTTAGAGACCTCACTTTTTACGTAATTTTGTTAATATCTCGCTTCTTCTGGCTCGGAGACCAATGAGAATCAGATCAAAATTGAAGAATATAAAATTTCACACAAAAAACGTGATATTCATTTTCTACCTAAAACGAACCATTTAGATAATAAAGTGCTCCGAAGTTTTCGCACAAGGCGTAAAAACGACCAATAACTTTGGCATTTCCCCGAGGGAGCTCCACGGTGGGAACCATTATTCTATACCTACGAGTGACATTTCAAGTTTGTTTGAAAATATTCGTGCTCCCAGTGTTTTAATATTATACAAAGGTAACTGTTATGATGTCAATCATATAATACAGTCCTCCTTGTGCGGAAACTTTGGAACACTTTATTATCTAAACGGTTCGTTGTACGTAGAAAATGAACATAGCGTTTCTAGTGTGAAATTTTATATTCTTCAATTTTTATCTGAATCTCAATTGGTCTCCCAGCCAGAGGAAGCGAGATACAAGGATTCCAAATTCAAATTGTTTATGAATTTGCAATAATCCAAGTTAATTGGTAATCCGAGTTAGTGCTGGTTCCACCCAACTCGGATTATCGAGAACACTGTACATGTTGTATTTGGTTTCGTTTTCGAGCCAATTCATCTTTACTCTATATCTCCTTGAAAATTGCATTTATAATGTTCCACTCCTCTCTCTATTTTTTTTAACAAATCAACGAAAAAAATCATAGTTCTGCCTTGTCAAAAAAACAGTGTTTAAGGATTTTTTTATACGTAGCATATTTCATAAGGAAAACATTTTTCCCTACGAAATTTTAAAAATCGGATTGGGCTAGATATTTCGAAGTAGTTTCATTGCATTTATACAATACAAATGCATAAAAAGGCGTTTGCCTCATGTCACTATAATGAATGGTTCAAAAGTTATTGCTGAAAGAAATTTTAAATGGCCGCCATCTTGATACGGCTGGAGTGATTATGCTGGTTAGAGAACCCGTCCTATTTGATAAATTGTCTACGGACCCTTTGTGTGTGCTGAAAGCAAGTACCGTACGTAGCCAATTAATTTTATATTAAAAGTAATACAGATCCGGATCACCAGAAAATCCAATTAATCTAGCAATTTTAGTTTTGATGAATTTTAGTTTTGATTAGTTAAGTCGAAACCAGATTGGATTAAAAAGTTTGCTATGATGTTACGAACATTAACTGATATATTTGTCTTATTAAGGTAACTTGAGACTTAAAGTGAGTACTGATACTGCTTCTAATATATTGATTAGTATTATTTATCAAGATTTTTGGAAATACCTATATGGTTAATTAAACTCAATGATAGTGGCTCATTTAGATCTTAAGTTGATTTCACTATTACGCCTCAAGAAATTATCCCTATACTACATAATACTATTCATTTAAATGAATAAATTCATCTGCCTCTTTTAAATTAATTTAAGTGTCATGCTTCACAACTGGATGATAAAATTAAAAACTAACTGACTGAAAAATGCAAAGCCGTCGAAATCTCAAATGTTTTGTCACCACAATACCGTTTTCCTGCATATGGACAACGTAATTATACATACGACATGTCTAATTCTATTAGCATTTTGTAATTTATATACTTATAAATATATAATTATAAAATACAAAAATTTCCATTTTTTTCTATTTCCCCTCTTTTATTTTTAACCGCGCTACATTTCTTACTTTATAATGATTATCTTAACTTCCCTTAACTTAAGAAAAGGAAAAAAATCCTGATTAAAAATTGGCTTAAAAAAAACTACCTGTAAGTGAAGTGGAAAAGGGAACAAGGTCAGGAGTGAATTAAGTTATCAATAATGCATCTGAACAAAAAATAAAGAACTCATCCTTCACTTTCAACTTTACCCTTCTTATCTCTTCTTCGACCGAATATATATATATATATATATATATATATATATATATATATATATATATATATATATATATATATATATATATATGTATTTTTTTTTTTACCCTTTTCCTCGTTCTCTGATATGTATCCACCCAATTTCTTGATCTTCTTATATATTTTTTGCTAAGTTTTTTTTTCTGTGGCCCCTTTGAGTCCTGTACTCTCCGGTCGGACCTGAGCTATCCCAAGGAGGTTTGCTAGGTCCCTTGAGGTCTCGGCTGAGTGTTCTGACAAGCCGTTCCAACACTATACCCTTTTCCCTGCTTTTCCAGACCAAGGGACTATCCTTTCATTTATCATCCAACCCTCGCCTCCACAAGGCCCATGGAGCATCTCCGTATCATAAAGACGTGCGAGTCGTGCCTTCTTCTTCCCTATATACACGCGATTCCCTCCCATCCACTTCCAACCCGAAAAGTCTAAGAACCCTATTTCCACCATCTCTACCAACTGAGAATTTTTTCCTCTCTTTTTTTTTAAAAAAAGAGAACCCTCCTCACTCTCAACACTTTGATTTCGGATGATGCTCGTCGATATCGCATCGAAAAAGAGAGGTTTTTCGAATGAAATAAAAAATTCCGAAAACGTTGGAAGCATTTATTTTTACTTCACTATATAAAAAAACTTCGAGTTTTTAACCCCTCTTTCTTTTCTTTATATGTAAGAACACTCGAGAAAAATAAAGAAAAGGTTATAGGACAATAGAATAAGACCCAGTTTTGCTCTATTTTCACAACAAACTCTTTTTATCAGTTTCTCATAATATAAAATGAAATTTTCAAGTGTAACATTCAAGGAAAATACTGAATACGAAATTCTGTATGAATATTTGAAAAAATATATTCTGAAGAAAGAAAAAGTACAAAAGAATAAGTTACTAATAAAACTATTTCAAAAGGCTGAATTAATTTCAAAACTGAAATGTCTTTCTCACCGGATATATCTAAAAATACGGATACAGCTTGACTGACTGCTCAAACTAAAGGCTAGGTTTATAAATCTAAACTCGTAACTTTAACATTGTTATTTAAATTATTTTCAAAATAATAATAATAATAATAATTATATATATAGTTGTGATGCTAGGTGTACCCTGATATAATTGCTATTTTTAGAAGGTGGATCCTTAGCCACGTTTACACGATCCAAGTATACTTTGTCCAAGTCAGTTTTGACGCTACTTGGATCATATAAACATAGTATCAAAGTCAACTTGGACATCCAAGTTAAGTTGGATGGGTTCCATCTAAGTAGACTTTGACAAAAACAAAAATGGCGCCTACCTGACAAATTATGAGAACGAGCTGTCAAAAAATGACAGATGTGACGTTGTGCTGGGTTTTGCTTACTAGAAGGTGATATATCACAACTGTTTTAAAACTTAATAAGTAATAACTGGAGAGTTCTAGAGGGAAAAACATTTCACACAATCTATCTTAAACTCTACTTTATAATCTATCAAATTTCCACTACTTGGACCAAGTATACTTTGATCGTGTAAACCTTACTTCAAAGTTCCACAAACACTTGGACCAAGTGGATTTGATCAAAGTGACTTGGACCAAGTATACTTGGATTGTGTAAACCAGGCTTTAAAGGGTATGAAGAAAATAAAACACTACTCATGTTTTACTGTGGCGACATTTTGGCTTTTCCAGCCATTTTCGAGCCTAAAAATAATAATATTAATTTCCCCTAAGGGATAAATCTTCTGCAATAATAAACCTTTGTAAGTTACGCCTACTCGCTAACAATCGTATGTTGTGGTTTTAGGAGATTGACGTGGTGAACTAACAGTTCCCTAAGTGACTAGAAAATGCTCTTACTTTGCATAACATTTTAGCTTGGTGGCTAAAGTAGATAGTATAGGTAATATTATATATTCTCAATCTCAATGCATACACTATTGTGATATTAGCTGAAACTTTAATCAATTGTCACGCTTACAATAAATTATTATTATTTTTGCCAAAACTAACTAATTATTATAAAAGTCAAATTTTGTCACTGAGAAGGTTGATTTCTAAAATTTAATTAAAAGATAATATAATTAAAAAAAAAAAAAGAAAAAAAAGTTATCATACCACTAGAGGAATATAAGAGTAGCTACATTCAAATAAAAGATAGACTGTTGGATATATCGATAACAATAAAAGGGTTAATACTGAAAATAACACTGAATATTAAACAGGGGCAAACTTTCAAAGGACTCGGTAGAAAAACTTAGTATGCAAATGCTGCAGGAGGTAGGAGATATTAATAACCTAAAATAATTTGATTTATCCGAGGAGAGGGTGTAGAAGCTAATGCCCTGATATTGGCGCCGCCTAGTGTTAATAATTGAAACCAGATTAGAGACCCTAAGGCGGTAGAGGTTGTAGATGACTCCCGATCGAGAATTCAGCTCGCGGGGGCATGTTTCCTCGAGCCGTGGGGGCAGGTGAGACTCAAGGCAGCATCACCTGACTAAGGGCTACGAGATAATAACCATCCGCTCCTTTTTATAACCCATGTCATGTTTTCCAACCTTAATAACCCAACATTTCAGGCAACATAAGAAAAATTTCCTGGGATCTCCCCTTGCAATTTTCAGACTTCCCTCTCCCGCCCATCTTCTTTAACAGTCATCAATTTTTTCTTCTCCCCCCCCCCCTTTTTGCTTCCCTCAATTTTCTACTCCACGTAAAGAGGAAGGGGAAAGGCATCAAATGCTAATTTAAAGGAATTGCTAGTGTGACGCGAGTAGCCATTTAGCAACAACTTTAGTAGCATTCATCACGTACACTATTGGACGTTACAAATAACCAGGCATTTATTTTATAAAGCTTACCTATTCATTTATATTATTAAAACATCCAACCTACATATATTAAACATTTTATCAAATAATTAGCAAGTCTCGGCATAAGGGGGTTTCGAGGATGATCTACTAACTACTAAAACATGCTTTATTAAAAATCAACACAAAGTAGGTGTAGGTAGGTATGTAGTAAACAATAATTATTACAATTAAACATAATACATGACAAACAGCCATCTGACGGGGGCCGACCTTGGTCATTAGACAGTATCAGGGAAGGCAAAATAAATAAATATATACTAATCACATAAATAACTATAAAAATAAATAAGTGGTAACACACAATTTTATAACTATTTTTTCAAATTTTAGTTGGTCTAATAATACATGAACAATATTTATTATTAATTAAATTAATTAATAATCAAACAGTCTATTTACTTACAAATAAATGCTGGACTATACAAATAAATAAATACTTAGACTAAACTTAGTGATCCAGAGAATAAAATAATAACCAATAAATAACAAGAGATTGTATCAGTTTATAAATAAATAAAATATCAACATAATACAAAGAGTTATATAAATTGGTTTAGCTCATGTCATTCGAAAGAGAGAATATATTTCATGAAGAGGATTAACATGCTTGTAATTAGGGTAAGATTTTGACATTTATTTATAAACATACTAATTTTTTTATATCAAATATGTATTAAACGAGTTTAACAAAATAAAATTTATTTTATTACTCCAACACGGATCATTAAGGGTACCCAGAGTTATAAATATCTTGGTAGTTAGAACTTTTAAAAACTAAACCAACAACGATTATAAGTTATACCAAAATCTTCTCAGGAAGCTAGATTAATAATTAATATAAAAGTGCAATTTTTTAAAACTGGTCTTATTTTCAACTTTTTTTTTTTTTTTTTTTTGTTCAATCATTTTTAAGATTGAATGACGGGAAGTGGTTCGAAATTGGGGTAATTAGGTGTGCGATGAAACTTAAAAAGCAAATAAATTTGGCGCCATTTTTTTTTTGTTTTTTTGTTTTCTGTATTCTTCACCTTAGTTGTATCTATGTACAAAATTTGGGGACGATTGAATGGCGAGAAGTGGTTCAAAATTGGGGTAATAAGTGTGCGACGAAACTTAAAAAGCAAATAAATTTGACGCCATTTTTTTTTTTTTTTTTTTTTTTTTTGGTTTCTGTATTCGTCACCTTAGTTGTATCTATGTGCAAAATTTGGGGAAGATTGAATCACAGGAAGTGGTTCAAAATTGGGGAAACAGAAATGTGCGATGAAACTTACAAAGCAAAGTAATATAAGACCAGTAAAAATAGGAAACAATAATGGCCACTGCAAACGCAACCAATTGCCTGCTACCACTATGGACACCCCCCCCCCCCCCTTTCCCCCTCGCTATAACTACACTGTTCCATGCCTGTTTTCAGAATGTTAATGATCTTAAATTTAGACCGCGTGTAATTCCTCCACTACTGGCCAAAAATAAAAGAAGTACTAGTTATCTGAGGTTGTGGGCCTATCGGGATAAATAATCATAAACTTATCTATCTCATTCCGTCAATACTGGTATATTTCGACCTTGTACGATGTACTATATGGTCGGTAATTTTTAAGCATTTACAATAATAACATTACAATCAAAATTTATATAACTTTATTGTTTACAAGAACATAATAACATATTATGTTCAAGTACACAATAAGTTATATAAAATGTTAAATGTAATTGTTGCAGATGCTTGAGACCGACCATACAGCGCCGAAATATAGCGGTATTGACGGAATGAGATAGATAAGTTAATGTATTTTTCTCCCGATAGACCCTCAACCTCAGATAACAATAAATTTTAGAGATCACCTTCATCTAATAAAAGAAGTACATGTTTCGATTCCAGTTGAAGGATGCATTTGTATCTGTCTATCTCCCATCCTACTTAATAAAAGTTTGATGAACCAAAAATAATTTAATTCACTTTTCTTATATAAGAGTATAGGTTAATAGTAAATTGAGTATTGATTCGATTTACTTCGAATCCTTTGACATCCTAAACAAAAAAAAAATGATAAAGTACCGGTGTGGAAATCGCACACATGATTTCCATGAAATGTGTTCCATGAAAAGCCAAAATTTCAATATGATACTTTAATGTTTCATTATTTGGTGCTTATACTCGATATTTGGTTATCATGCTAATATTCATTCAAAAGTAGTCTACAAGCTGCGTATTTTAACGCAAGAATTGTTTGGATACGATCAATTGGACGGACACAATTGCTCAAAGAATTTTTTATAAAAAAAAACCCTCAAATGCCAATACATATCTCCCAAACCGCTTGTCCGATTTTGCTCAAAAAGTATAGGTACAATCTACCATATAGGACACATATATACCCCAAAGGAAATTTAAATCAAATAAAGCCTACTGAAGTTATCGTCGACTGACCGATTTCGTGCTTAAGGGACTTAAGCACGTAGCTCCGAAACGTTTTTCCGACATAAGTTCTAAAAAATGCCGCACACCGCATCTCAATACGATGTCTTGATGCGATGTTATAAAGGTTTAAAGTTCCGAACGAACGTACGTACGTAGACACATACATACATACGTACGCACAGACATATAATATATGTATATGAAACGGATTATAATGATATCCCCGGGTTTGTAAGACCCCCTCCTTCACAGAGATCTCGGAATCACGTTTTGGAGGGTATCACCATACTTCCATTTTCATGAAGAAGTAAAAAATAACATGAAAAAAAAAAGGTAAAAAGTCTAACAATTAGTTGAAAGAGATAAATCGTTTTGAAAATGATTAGAGTTATTTCTTCCAAATGTTATTTTACTTTTAAGTTTTGAGTTCATAAATATTGCTATATTTACAGATGTGTGCTTAATTAAGTTCCTAAAAAATTACCTATAACTTGTATAAAGGATGACATGGTGGGTTCAATTGCCCACCAGGGAGAAGTTATTGCTTGCGAGTTTACCGAAAGTAACGGAAGCTGTGTAAATAATGTGTGATCGGTCAGAAGAAGAAAATTTTTTTTACTTTCTCATACATATAATGAGAAAGTATTGTGATGGCGCAAAAATTCGATATTAATATTTTGATGGATTTACACGTTTTGAGGTCCCCTGAGTCCAAAAAAGTGGTTTAAAAAAATTTCTGTCTGTCTGTGCAGACACCTGGAGTCTGCACAAATCTAAACTACTGGGCCGATTTTGATGAAATTTGACATACATGTTCAGAAAAATCATACCCCGAGGTGAAATCGAGAAACGAATTTTAGCTCCAAATTTGGGGGAGCTACCCCCCAAAAACTCTGAAAACCGTGAAAAAAAATTATTTCTATAAAACGGTTCCGACGAGTTTGATTAAAAAATTCTATAATGTTGCCCATTTAAATACGAATCTATCGATATAAACCTTTTTCCCGGGTAAAATCAAGATCCTGAGAAAAAAGCTTAAAACGCGGACGGAGAGAGCCCGGGTTCGATTCTACACCCAGGAGATGTTATTTTTATGATAAATTTTGATGAAATGTTAAATAATAATTAAATACGAAAACTAGTAAATGGAAAATAATGAGCTAAGTGTTATGAACTTCTTATATGAGAAAGTTTGTCTCGGACCGATTTTTTTCTTTATTAACACGAAAATTTAGTCTCCGATTTTCAAACATTCTAAGATAGATATCCGTTTTAGACATCAGGGAACATTTTCAGTCGCTCAATTTTTGCAAACCAACATATCTTAAAAACTGCTTGTCCTAATTTAATGAAATTCGAATGGCAGTTTATAATTAGCCCATTGTTGGTCCCATATATTTTTCTAAAGAAGGTTTTAACTACCTGCGTCCATTTGTTTGTCTTCCACATGCTCACAAACATACATTTATTTACACCTATATCATCAAAATTACTTATCTGATTTGGGCCACATAGCCCCAGATTAATTTCAAACATCAGCGCTCTTTAAATGTTGCTTAATTGATTGATTGATAAATTGATTCATGAAAAAATCAAAACAATTTGGACAGATTTAAAAAAAAGGAGGAAAATTAAATATAATTTAACAATAATAGGTCGTAAAAGCATAAAATTATTTTAGTATACGAAGTAGGACGAGAGGAAGCTACGTGCCACACTATAATTGGCAGACTATTTTTTATGGTAAATTTTTATTAAAAGTTTAATTAATTAAATATAATTACAAAAACTTGAAACAACTAAAAAATGAAAAAATACTGGACCAAGTAATTATTAACTCGTATATGAGAAAGTTTAATGCGAGTTGTATAGGACAGATTTTTTTGTATTTTCTAATTCTAATTCGAATTCTTTGACTGAAAATGTTTCACAGTTTCGATTATAAAACCAAAATTGTCTATTTCAAACCAAATACACAAATTGAATGAACTTTACCCCTCGCAGTTGTCATTTAGTTATAAAGTCAATTTCTAGTTCGAATAATAGAATTGGAAATGAGTTTGGTTGTATTCAATTTGATAACGAAATAGGAGAATTCAGATTGATTGGTTTAGGAAAAAGCTCGAGACTAAAAACCCAATCGGCAAAGGGCAGGTTTATTAATATTTTTGTTTAAAATTTAAATTTGTAAAAATTATTTCATTATTCACGTTTATAAAAGCACAAATCGAAATAATCTAAATTTCTCATGCGTATAAATCTAACCTAATCAGGCATATAATCCAATACAGTCAACCGTGAAATAAAATCACATAATCAAGCCTTATATTTAGCTGAATTTATTTATTTGATTATAAGAATAATATGAACGTTCAATTAATTTAAAAATGCCTTATTAAATTATTATTATCTGTTGCCACAGTCCGACTTTATAGGCGCAAAAGCAGATAGCACCAGTGGTAACAGCGTTTAAAAGTTGTTTGACTTTTTGTCGTACCTAAATCGGTTCTACCTTAAATTATTAACTTTGAGCTCTTATAGCGTTCGCAATTGTTGACCCCATTTAATTGCTGATTGTGGCGCTTAAATTTCACACTAATGCTCTTTAAATCGAGTAATTATTTAATTAATTTGTCATAGAATCAGTTATTAAATATTTACTGGCGCAGCTGCCGTATTGAGAAGAGAATAGTAATGAAATAATGCAAGTCCAAAAAAGTAGTTCTTAAAAATAAAATTCTGTAAACCGTGCAATCGCTTGGAGCCTAAATGATGGAATTTGGCATACATGTTCAGAAAAATCATAACCCAGAGTCGAAATCGAGAATTAAATTTAATTTTAAGATATAAACTTGGGGTGCTACCCCTTAAACATTTTAAAAACGTGGAAAAAACATATTTATCAAGAACGGAAATTATTTTACAACAATATAGTTTAAAATGTTTAGTATTTATCATTTAAATACGAATCTAATGACACACGTAGTTTTTCTATGGAAAGTCTAGTTTTCGTTAATTTGACATTTAAGTTCAAAATTTACTGTAAAAATAATTTCTTCCGGGCGGGGAATCGAACACGATAAGAGCGAGAACCTTTTGCGTTTACATTTTTACTTTCTTATATAAAGAGCGAGTTTGCGATGGCAAGAAAATTAGATTTTGAGATTTTGACGGATTTACACCTTTTGAGGTCCCCTGAGCCTTTTTTTTTTTTTTTTTTTTTAAAGTCTATCTGCGCCTGTGCAGAAGCTTGGAGCCTAAACTAATGGGCCGATTTTGACGAACTTTGGCATTCATTTTCAGAAAAATCATACCCCGAGAATCTAGAAATCAATTTTAGCTCCAAATTTATCCCCCCAAAAACTCTTCAAAAATTTTCTTCATCAAAAAATTATTTTTCGAAATCAGTTCCGACGATTTTGATTAAAAATAATTTAAAATGTTGTCCATTTAAATGCGAATCTAAAGACATAAGCCGTTTTCCCAGGACAAATCTAGTTCCTGAGAAAATTGCTTTAAAGGCGGACGGAAGAGGCCGGGTTCGTTTTCTCGGCGAGAAGAAGTTATTTTTATAATACATTTTGATGTAATGTAGAATAATTATTAAATTTACCAACGAAAACTCGAATGCAAAACACTGGGCTAAGTAATTATTAACTTGTATATAATGAGAAAGTTTGTCTGAGTTGCTTCGGACCGATTTTTTACTCTAGAACTATATTATTCCGGGGGACACGACTTATGGGGAAAGATTCGTATCTAAATGGACTACAAATTATAATTTATATCGAGATATGGAGAGGGTGGCGTAGATAGTCAAATTATCAAAACCATACTATCCCATTCATGGTATGTATAAATGTCTAAATTATTAGGGAAGCTACGAGTAAAATCCGATATCTTACTTTTCTTTCATCGAACTGTTTAATTAAATTTGAATAAAAACTTCGTTATAGATTTGGGTTCAAATAAGACCTTCTTTCTAGAAGGATAAAAAAAAGAGTAACTCAAAAGAGAGAAACAAGAAAATTCGATTTAACTGAACCGGAATGCAGAGATAAGCAAGGCAAAAGCAGGTAATTACAGCCAATAGAAGATACAAAGCAAAGGGTCAGACAAAAGTATTATTAAACATTACCAACTAAATTGGATAATCAACGGTCAGGTGAATAAAATCCAAGCTTTAAGCAACCGGATTTATTTCTAATGACAGCCTCTTTACATCTTTTTCTACCTAGTATAAAATTTAAGTTCTTTTTCTAATACTCGAAATAAAGTTTAGTACGAAAAAGTTGGCTTTTTTTCAAAAAGTTACCGTTTTAGGCAAAGTTTTGAGGACTACACAACAAGCGACAAGTTAGTTCCTAACTTGTTTAAAATTTAGGAAATTAATTAATGTCATCACATGGTAATAATATTATCAAATCAAAGAAAAAATATAGAAAAAACAAAAAACCATATTATGTTACTTTTGCTTTCGATATAAACTGAACGGAAGCATTTTGATCATTATGAAGACACCTAATTAAAAAATTCCCTTATATTAAAACACCTTATATCAAGATAAGTCAAAAGTAGCTTACAGATAGACTCACTCTAATCTTAACCGTCTACGTACATTTAATATTGAGTACAAATAAGATCGATAAGATAAAACAATAACAATAAGATAGAACAAATAAGATAAAAGACGACATTAATGAATATGAAGAAAACATTGTCAAAAATATTATAGAAAATTCAAATTCTATAAGAACGGCGAGGAAACAGCTAAATAAAGGAAAAAATTGGATTACTGATGTAAATACTTCAGAAGGAACCACTTTAAAAAGCAGAGATGATGTAATTTTAGCTGCCACTCGATTCTACAAAAAGCTTTATTCGAATAATGAACTAAGCTGCATAAATATGCAACAAAAAGCTCACGGTCAAGGTCAGATTTTTCCACCCATACTTGAAAAAGAAGTACTACAAGTTATAAAAGATCTTAAGAACAACAAATCACCAGGAGAAGACCGAATCACGAACGAAATGATAAAAATAGGCGCACCAGTACTTGGCCCAATTATTACCGTTCTATTTAACAAAATAATAGATGGAGACAAAATACCAACAGACTGGACCAGATCTGATATTGTTATTCTGATATTGTTTGTTTTAATCCATAAGAAAGGCGAAAGAGCAGATTTGAATAACTACCGACCCATCAATTTACTCTCGGTCCTTTCAAAATTATTTTCTAAAATCTTACAAAGTCGAATAAAACGAATATTAGAAGAATATCAACCGGTAGAACAGGCTGGTTTTCGAAAAGGTTTTTCAACCATCGATCATTTGCATGTAGTAAACCAGGTTATAGAAAGAAGTAAAGAGTATAATATCCCAGTATATTTAGCTTTCGTGGATTACGAAAAAGCATTCGACTCTCTAAAACATGATTTCATGTATCAATGCCTTGAACAACCTCAACTAAGTGAGCTAGTAGCTGAAAAAATTATAGAAATGTATGACCGAAGCGAAGCTA